>CM074721.1:257265858-258671154 GCA_037306005.1 Rhinophrynus dorsalis | reverse complement strand
TGGACTTGATGGAAGACAGGGTGGTGCTTAACCGACTGGAAGCAGTATCAGCTGTCATCCAACCGACCACCTGTTCGCAGTGGTCGGACCTCGAGAGTGATGTCCTGCGACGCCCTGTAAAATTAGACATGAAGCTAGGTATGGTGGATGTCTTTCTTTCTTGTGCTCTGGCACCAGGCACAGTTTCTCCGCGTCCTGACCCGCGCCCTGAACTATCAGGATCACGTCCACTTCCCCGTCCCTTTTTACCCGCCTTCTTCATCTTACACGATATATATGACTTTAATATATATGAGTTTGAAAACTTAACAGTATTTCTTACTATTCTGCAACTCTGCAGAGTACACAGAATAGGCTGCTAAACGGCGGTGACACACACTGAATGGAATATGTGACTTTAATATTTGAGTTTGAAAACTTAACAGTATTTCTTACTATTCTGCAACTGTGCAGAGTACACAGAATAGGCTGCTAAACTGCGGTGACACACACTGAATGGAATAAGTGACTTTAATATTTGAGTTTGAAAACTTAACAGTATTTCTTCCTATTCTGCAACTCTGCAGAGTACACAGAATAGGCTGCTAAACTGCGGTGACACACACTGAATGGAATAAGTGACTTTAATATTTGAGTTTGAAAACTTAACAGTATTTCTTACTATTCTGCAACTCTGCAGAGTACACAGAATAGGCTGCTAAACTGCGGTGACACACACTGAATGGAATAAGTGACTTTAATATTTGAGTTTGAAAACTTAACAGTATTTCTTACTATTCTTCAACTGTGCAGAGTACACAGAATAGGCTGCTAAACGGCGGTGACACACACTGAATGGAATATGTGACTTTAATATTTGAGTTTGAAAACTTAACAGTATTTCTTACTATTCTGCAACTCTGCAGAGTACACAGAATAGGCTGCTAAACTGTGGTGACACACACTGAATGGAATATGTGACTTTAATATTTGAGTTTGAAAACTTAACAGTATTTCTTACTATTCTGCAACTCTGCAGAGTACACAGAATAGGCTGCTAAACTGCGGTGACACACACTGAATGGAATAAGTGACTTTAATATTTGAGTTTGAAAACTTAACAGTATTTCTTACTATTCTGCAACTGTGCAGAGTACACAGAATAGGCTGCTAAACGGTGGTGACACACACTGAATGGAATAAGTGACTTTAATATTTGAGTTTGAAAACTTAACAGTATTTCTTACTATTCTGCAACTCTGCAGAGTACACAGAATAGGCTGCTAAACTGCGGTGACACACACTGAATGGAATAAGTGACTTTAATATTTGAGTTTGAAAACTTAACAGTATTTCTTACTATTCTGCAACTGTGCAGAGTACACAGAATAGGCTGCTAAACGGCGGTGACACACACTGAATGGAATATGTGACTTTAATATTTGAGTTTGAAAACTTAACAGTATTTCTTCCTATTCTGCAACTCTGCACAGTACACAGAATGTGCTGCTAAACTGCGGCGAAGCACACTGAATGGAATATGTGACTTTGATATTTTAGTTTGAAGACTTAACAGTATTTCTTCCTATTCTGCAACTCTGCACAGTACACAGAATGTTCTGCTAAACTGCGGCGAAGCACACTGAATGGAATATGTGACTTTGATATTTTAGTTTGAAGACTTAACAGTATTTCTTCCTATTCTGCAACTCTGCACAGTACACAGAATGTGCTGCTAAACTGCGGCGACGCACACTGAATGGAATATGTGACTTTGATATTTTAGTTTGAAGACTTAACAGAATGTGCTCTAATCTGCAACTTTGCACACTAAACAGAATGTGCTCTAATCTGCAACTTTGCACACTAAACAGAATGTGCTCTAATCTGCAACTTTGCACACTAAACAGAATGTGCTCTAATCTGCAACTGTGCACACTAAACAGAATGTGCTCTAATCTGCAACTTTTCACACTAAACAGAATATTTTTTTTTTTTTTTTCCCCCCACACAAAATAACCTGCTGCCCCCACACACAGTAGTCCTAAAAAGGACTTTTGGTTCTTTTTTTTAACAATTTTGTTTTTTTTCCTCCCTACACTGCCTTTCCCTTCCTATCCTCAGCTCTCCCTGGCTAAGACTGAGCCGAACTCGATGGTCAGGTGCTATACAGCACCCGACCACGGGTTCTGGCCAGCCAATCAGTGTAATGCCAGCAGCCAACATGGCTGCTGGCATTACACCGATGTCAGAGCCTCCCTGCACGTTTATTGGCTGCGCATCAGCCGCAAAACGTGCGGGGAGGAGACCCGAACATGGCGGGCGAGCACATGCGGTACTCGTACGAGTACCGCCATGTGCCGAGCAGAGCGATGCTCGAGCCGATCCGAGCATCGGCCGAGCATGCTCGCTCAACACTAGTGGATGCCCTTGTGGATCTCCTGGTAACCCTCTGCCCCCTAGGTGTTGCTTCAGGGGTAACACTGAAGGGGGTGGTGGTTGCAGTAGACCCCTCGGTGGAACGCAAGTTCACCCTCTCCATCCTCAGGTTCTCTCTGCGGTTGATCTCCCTTAACTCCACAAGGACCTGTGTCAACATGTCCATGAGACCAGTCCTGAGCTGGTGGAATAGTGTGTTCCCCCTGGCCACCTCCGACTCCAGGGCTTGGATTCTGGTCTCCAATTGGGCAATGTTCCTCCTGGATTGCCTCCTGCTTCTGGTGATGTTGCTGTCTGTACTTCTGCTTGACCGGAGTAGTCTTCTTTGAAGGGCCATACACTCCGCCTCCATGCCTGTGAGGCGTGTGGTGCTGGAGGTGGATGTGCCCAGTGTCCCTGGTGCTGCTGTTTCCTCTGCTGCTGTTGAGGGTGCTCTTTCCTCCTCTGCTGCTGTTGAGGGTGCTCTTTCCTCCTCTGCTGCTGTTGAGGGTGCTGTGGCTGCTGTTGGAGTGCCTGGTGCAGATGATTGGCATATGCCCACCACATCAAGTGATGCAGAGCTGCCCAAAAATGTGTGTGCTGATGGAGGTGTGAAAATGTCCCTGGGTAGGGGGCGCTGGGGCTCACCAATCAGGCCCAGGTGTGGGTAGTCCAGTGGCCAAGGGTCATATGGTGGCCACTGATAGGTGCTGGGACCCCACCTGGGATCATACCTTGAGGCATGTTGTGGAGCCATCCAGGGGGGTGGGTTGATGTGTGAGGAATATGGCCCATATTGGGTGGTGGCCACCTCCGGTGCCTCGGGCTTGCTTGGCCATGTCAGACAGCTTGTTCTTGATCACCCTCTGGCAGTCACCCCATCACTTCTTCACAGACTCCACGTCCCGCCTGCATGTAGCCACAGTGTTCACCCGGCTGCAGATCTGATTCCAGGCTGCCTTCCTCCTCGCTGCCAGGCCAGGGACCTTTGCTGTCGGGTGGAGAACACTCTGCCTCTCCAGGACAGCTTCCACGAGAGCCGTGTTCTCCTCCTCAGTATATCTGCCCTCATCAGCTCCGGCATGGGAGGATTCAGAGCCGGAGTACCCTGCCTGGTCTGACCCTGCCTGTGTGTGATGGTCCCCAGGAACTACCCCTCGTCCCACTGCAGGTTCTGTCCCTCTTCTTTGTGTGCCTGCTCTTGTGGGCCAGGTCCCCCTCCGCCCTGCGGATCTCCCTCTCCCACCCCTGCTCTGCTGAGGGATCCCCTCCTGAGCTTCCTCCTCCTCCACTACTCTCCCCATCCCTCTCTCCTGTCCTCCTCTCCTGGCCATCACTCACCCAGTCACACCCAGGCACTCCCACAGGCCCTCACAGACACACTCGATCCACTCACTCTCTGTCACACACTTTCACTCACAGATTCACACTGTCAAAATAAAAAGTAAAATGTGTAAGGTGTTATAAATTAAAAGGACTATGTGTATGTATGTGTATGTGTTTGTGTTTGTATGTGTGTATGTGATATGTGCAAAAGTGTGATATGTGTATATTTAGTGCACCTCTCTCCAAACTGCAAAACTCCTCTACCTCCAATGAACGCGCCTGTCTCCCTCTCTCTGATCACTATCCTCCGCTCCTGGGTCCTGATTTCTGGCTCTGAAGAACTCGATAACAGACAGTGTGTGACGGTTATTTTTGGGTATATATAGGTGTATTTTAAGTTATTTGATACATTGGGGCTTTGTGATTTGCTGTGTGTTTGAATTTGTTTTGGTATCAATCATGGTTGCTAGACAACAGCAGCCGTTATGTTAGATGTTGTTTTGAGCGCAGTTATCGTGTGATTTGGCCGCCCGTTGTGCATTAACATGAGCGACAACGGCTTTTGTGTTGCGTGTTTTTTGTGTGCCTACGCTCGATAGCTATTCTCGTAGAGTAGCTATTGAATCTGCCGTAACGCCTGTATTATTTGCGAGCGATGTGCCTTTTTCACTTAGCGGCTGGTTTAACGGCTGCCTTTAAATCTAGCCCTAAGAGTGACGGTAATACACAGAATATCCATTGGAGGATGGATATGCATGAGCAACGTTTGGATCAATTGGCAGTTGCAATCCAAACTAATCTTGAACGCACGGTACTTGCTGATAAGTCCGGTTCCAGCCCGGTGGTCTCGCCAAATCAGACACCGGAGAATGATACTAGGCCCTCAGGGGCCGCAGTCAAAGGGTTAACGGCTTCTGCACCCTTGCCGCTAAGGTATGACGGTGACCCTCAGCTTTGCAGAGGGTTCATCAATCAGCTTGAAATATTTATGGAATTGACGGCACACGCATTTCCTAATGATCGCAGCAAGGTTGGGTTCATGATTTGCCTGCTGACTGGTAGAGTATTGGCTTGTGCTAACCCACTGTGGGAAAATGCTAAACCTTGCACTAAGAGTTTCTGTGAATTTGTGCAATCCTTTTGGAGAGTATTCGAGCCTCCTGGTAGAACCACCTCTGCTGCTAAACGTCTTATGGAGATACAACAGGGCAGGAGCACTGTGGGCGATTATGCCATTGAATTCCGCACCTTGGCAGCAGAGGTAGGATGGAATAACAAGGCTCTGTTGGCAGCTCTTGCCCAAGGCTTGAGTGACCAGATTAAAGATGAGATTGCAGCAAAAGATTTGCCTACCGACCTAGATGATTATATTGAATATGTTATTCTAATTGATTCCAGAATACGTGAGAGATTAGCTGCCAGATATCGTAGAATAAGGTCAAAGAATAATGGGTCTATGTTATGGACACAGGTATGTTGCCTCAGAGTGTGCGACAAAACTGCGTCCATTACATGGATATGGTCCCCTGTCTTAAGATCACATTTGTTTGTTTTCCCTAGACACCATTTTCCTTTGTGTCTTTGTTGTCTCCCTGGTTTGTTTGGGCGGGAAAAGAACAAAGAAAGGACCAGGTCTTTTCTTTGTCTTGCTTCTAGGGGGAAGGAGAGGGGTGTGTCAGTCAGGTAAAAAGTGGGCTGGAGAGGGGCGGGGGCTTGCCAACAATAAAAGAGTTGTGCAGTGAGAGCTGGGGAGCACTTTTCCCAGGGCAGAGCCTGACGCTGACCTCCAGGAAGAAGTAGACCAGTACACTGCCAGATGTATCCAGTTCTCCTGGTCTGTGTTTTTTCCAGCATTCTTGGCCTTGTAAGGACTTTCCAGGATTAGATGAGTATACAGCTGTATCATTCTTCTTTTATTGTTTATTATTTCCTTTTTATACTATCATATTCCTAGGAAAAATACCTCAGTAACCAACGTATAGTGTTCTACTATAATTGTTGTATTATGTGTTTTATTTGCACTGCAGTAAGTAATTGTCTAGTTAATATTATTAGATGTTTTAGCTAGAATATATTTGATAATATACAGTGTATTGTTAATATTATTGTTTGTTATTAAATATTATTGCTTACTGCTAGTACTGGGGTGTTATTGTGTTAATTGTGGTATTGGTCATTAGGACAAATTTCTCTGGATATATCCTTTAATTAAAGGGTTGGCTTTTTGGGTGTGGGCAAATTCATATTGCTTCTAATAGCTGTGTTGGGGTTTGTGTAGTGTGAGCAAGTTGTAGGCCTTGCCTTTGTTCATAGATTTTATCTCAGAGCAAACACATGGTCTGACTCCATCTTGCTAGGCCCCAGCCTGTCTCCACATGGTTGAGGATGCCATTTTGTAAAAAGCACATGGTGTGAGTTTGCAGTTTCTTCACAACTACATAGATTTTAACACAGCTGCTATTGTGCAACCTTTTGCGCCAAATTAATTCACCCCAAGCCACGAACGTAAAACAAATGGCGTAGTCGGCAGGATATTCGCAGAAATTATTAATATTAATGATTAATAACCATTATTGACATATTTCCTAGAAATTAATATTTTGTTAAAAAATACATTTTTTAATAATTTTTTAATTAATATTTTTTCCTGGGCAATTTAGTCAGTAAGCCTCCCAAGTTATTTTTGTGTGCCAATACCACACTGCGACAAGAGTGGTGGGTTTTAGTATTGTCACATTGCAAGGGGCTTATTCACTAAAAGAGGATTTGTGTGCTGGAATACTCTTGAACTGTAATAGGTGTACTTTGCATGCTTTGATTATAGACTTGTGGGGCCCTCATAGAGGAGTTTCAAACTTCGAAGTGTATAGATAAGTGCTCATATTACAGTTACCTGTATTGTCTGTATTACATATATGCATACGTGTGTGTATACATGCATGGGTATTGTGTATGTGTATGGGTATAGATATATACAGAGGCAAGAGGGAACGTTTACAGTTACACTGCTTCAATTAACCCTTGTGTGCTCTCATTAGAGGAGTGCTAACTTTGAGGCATTTTAATTGTAACCGTTCAGGTCAAGGTTCTGCAATTGCCGGACGTGATATTTCTAGTGTGGCTAGATTTATTGCGCATATGCATATCTCTGTACTGTCAAGATTTCCTATTAAAGGGACTTTAATTAACTCTTGTGTGCTCTCTGTAGAGTGTAACTAACTCTGAAGTCCTACTTCAGTTAAATCCTTGTGTGCCTCTGCAGAGAAGTTGCTAACTTTAAAGTCACGCTTCAATTATAGACTTGTGTGCTTTCCATAAAGGGTAACTACATTGGACAATTGACTAGTCACTAGCACTTGTACCTAGACAGGTGGCTTGAGCGCCTGAGGCAGGTGACTAACTAGCATTTGTACCATTTGCCTTTGTGGAGATGTCACTAACTTTGAAGTAGTGCTTCAATTATAAAACTTGTGTGCCCTTTCATTGGGAGAACTAACTTTGAAGCCTAATAGGAAGTTACCTGACGTGCAGGTGTGTGTATATGAGTTTGTTTGTTTTCTTCAAAGGCATAAAAACATTCAACAGTTTGTGTGTTCTGTAACTTTCATAGTGGTTTGCGTGTTTTCTCCCTGTGTGAAAGTAAAAACATACGTGTGCCTGCTAACTTGTGTTCAGGTACTTGGTTAAACACGCATATGTGCTCTGCTGTTAAATTGCTTTGATTAGAAACACTTGTGTATTGTTTACAATACTAACTTTAAAGCATATTTAACTGAGAGCATGATTTCCCTGAGCAAAAGACTGAGTGCTTTGATGAGGGATGGGAGGCCCAAGTATGGGGCAGTTCCACATTGGGCCACTAACATGGAAAAGTGGAATGCCATAGGTGAGGAGTTAGTGCGGCATGGCAGTCCTGTGTACCCAGAGGTTGGGGAAGATATAGGTAACATGGCACTTAAGCTTAACTTAGGGGTATACTCTAAGAAAGAAAGCAGAGCTGCGGCAGAAGTGGGTTGGATCATTTTGCATGCCTTGAAATGTGAAGTGATTAAGAGACAGGCTCTAGAAAAGGAATTAGCAGAGGTAAAGCATAAATTATTGGTGACCAATGAATGTTTGGAGACTAATAATGCCCGTAAGGAAGAGTTACAGGAGACTACTACCCTGCTAATTAACAAGCTGAACCGTAGTCGCTGCCATAAGGGTAAAGTGCCATATTCCTCCAGAAAGGTGAGAACACTGATCAAAGGGCCCTCTGGGGACCCAGAGACATTTTTCTTTTCCTCCTCTGAAGATGAGTATTCAAAATACTCATACTGTTCCTCCTCTGATGATGTTAAAAAGATGGACAGCTGTAAGGCTCGCCCACTCATCACCCAGCAGAGGAAACGAAGGGTGCACAGGGACCGTGATGGCAATGAGCATGTGCATGAGGGTGCACGTGATGAGATCAATGAGGTGGTGCGAGGTTACTCACAGTTAGAGCTAACTGAGATCACCAAGCTCTATAAGCAGACGTTGGATGAAAGTATTGGTGAATGGCTGTTGCGTGTTTGGGATACTGGGGCTGATAAGATTATTCTTAATGCTGATGAAGCTGTCAGTATAGGGCAGCTCACCACCAATCCTCAGGTTACCCAAGTGCTGAGACTGGTAAGACACATCCAGGGTAATTTTAGTTTAATGGATATCATTAAACATGCCCTGTTGAAGGTCTTTCCACATCACACCGATATAGAACCCCATACGCCATGGCGAACCACCAGGGAAGCAATAGTCAGAGTCCGCATTATGGGTTGTGTGGCAGGTTTAGACAAAGACCAGTGGACTGGACCGGATGCAGAGGAATTTACCCCTAGCATGCGGTCCAGGTTCCTAAGATCTGCTCCCAGTGAGAAAAGAGGATCCTTGTTGTCAATGTTGAATGGTACCGCTGAGAACGGGCAGATTTTTGTGATTACCCAAAGGTTAGCAGAAATGGGGGAATATGAGAAGGAGGATAGGGTTAACCAGAAAAGAGGTGTCTCCACAACCATTAAAGCAGAAATGGAAGATACTATAAAAACACCCAAAGGTAAACCCAAATTTAGTAAAAAACAGGATGTTCCCCAGCGCACTAGAGCATCCAGGCAAGAGATGATTGCAGACTTGGTCAAAGCTGGTATAAATAAAGATTCGCTCAAACATACATCAAATTATACCTTGTTCAGGAAATGGAAAGCTTTAGAGCGTGGTGTGCAAATACATACTGTAGCAAAGGGTTTTCCATCAGATGAAAGGTTAATTGACTTTGATGAAACTCCCAATACTAAAGCTAGGACGGTTGAGACGAATCTCAAATATACACAATCTGAGGTGAAATATCCTGATACTAATCCTCGTCCCCCTGTTCCCTATCCTAGGAAAACAAAATCCCTGTACCCGTCAGAGGAGCTACGGGCCATTGCAGACAGAAATGGACAGGACTGATGGGACGGCCAATCCCCGGCAAGAAGCGTGTTGCCCATCTCTGCTGGGGATCGACGGCCCCATGTACCCCTGACTGTTTGGTGGGGAAGAGAAACCGTCCACACCAAAGTTTTAGCCTTAGTAGACACTGGGGCTGAGGTAACAGTGTTGCAGGGTAACCCTTCCAAGTTTGTAGGCCCCATCATTCATATAGAGGGTCTAGGGGGAAGAGTAACTAAGGCTATACAAACTACAGTCACCTTAGCCATAAACAAGGGTCCCCGGTTTGTGGCTAATGTTTTGGTTTCAGAATTACCTGACAATATTTTGGGGATAGATATATTGTTAGGACGTAGCATAGAGACCAAGTGGGGGGTGTTCAAGTTTGGCTTTCCTCACAAACCCTCCTATGTCAGTGCAGTTAAGGAGGTGGTGAGGGGAAATGCAAACTGGACCCCTGTGGTCATTCCCCCTCCCGGTAGCCCAGTAAGACTGAAACAGTATCGGCTGCCGGGAGGGTTGAAAGAGATCAGTGAGACAATAGCTGAGCTATTGAAGTCAGGTGTAGTTCGTCCTGCCATTAGCCCTTTTAACGCTCCTGTGTTTCCTGTTAAGAAGCCAGATGGTTCTTGGCGTATGACGATAGATTACAGGGGACTCAATAGGGTGGCACCTCCATTGAGTGCTGCAGTCCCCAATATCGTCTCTGTCATTGAGGACATAGCCAAACAGGCCAGAGAGTGGCATGCAGTGATTGATCTAGCGAATGCGTTCTTTTCAATTCCCATTGCATCAGAGTCTCAAGATCAGTTTGCCTTCACCTGGGAAGGATGTCAGTACACGTTTCAAGTGGTGCCCCATGGATACTTACACTCACCCACCATTTGCCATGGACTGGTTGCCAGGGATCTAAGCCAACTCAACCTGAAAGTACCTATTTTCCACTACATTGATGACATCATGATCACCGGAACCAAAGAGGAAGTGGGGCAAGCCTTGACTGTTTTAATTGACCACATGACAGCCAGAGGATGGGCCATCAACAGGGACAAGGTGCAGGGTCCCGCCCAGGAAGTCAAATTTCTTGGAATGCTCTGGGCTGGCCCAGTAAGGAAGATTCCACAGCCTGTGCTGGATACCATTCAAAACACTCCAACCCCAAAGACTTTAAAAGATGCCCAAAAGTTTCTTGGTGCCCTTGGATACTGGAGGTCATTTATACCTCATCTTGGACTTTTGTTACGCCCCATCTACAATGTGACTCGCAAAAAGACTGCATTTGTTTGGGGCACAGATCAAGATACAGCATTTAAAGCAGCCAAGGAAGCCGTTTTGCAGCACCAAGGTCTTGGGCCAATAAAAGCCGGATTCCCTTTCCAGCTAGATGTGATGGTGACCAACAATGTGATGTCCTGGGGCTTGTGGCAGCCCAATGAAGTTAAAGGCCAGCGGGCAGTGCCAATTGGGTTCTGGTCCAAGCAACTTACTGGAGCCCAACAACGGTACTCGCCCCTGGAAAAGAACTTACTCGCTGCATACACTGCTCTGCAGCATGTAGAGACAATGACATTAAAGGCCCCAGTCTCTGTGAAGACGGACTTACCCATCGCAGGCTGGGTGCGTGATGAAGGTCTACCCCTACGTGCTGAGGTGGCCCAAAGCCAAACTCTCATGAAGTGGAAATGGTACCTACAAGAAAGAGGTGGAATACAAGCTGGTGAAATCAAGGACCTAACCCGGCTTATCAATGGTCTTGTGACATTTGAAACCCTGTCTCATCCTAGTACCTGCGAGATCCCTGTGCTACAGCTTTCTCCAATCAAGGCTGCTCTTCCTTATGAGGACTTACTAGACTGTCAAAAGCCAAATGCATGGTTTACTGATGGATCGGCTGTGATGTCCCGTAAAGGAAGACAATGGACAGCTGTGGCATACAATCCATATGGAGAGGTGGTGATCCAGGAGCAGGGTAAAGGTGGTTCAAGCCAATATGCTGAACTTGTTGCCATCGCCATCTTGTTGGAAGAAACGAATTCCCAGGAGCTTTTCATCTACACGGACAGTTGGGCAGTTTTCAAAGCTTGTACAACATGGATGCCAACATGGAGGGACAACCACTGGCTGATACATGGCAAACCAGTATGGGGAGGTGTGGAACTCTGGGAGAAAATCTGGGCAGCCGCCCAGACAAGACTGATTCAAATTGGACACGTGGACGCTCACGTTACCAAGGGACCAGATGAAGAAAACCCCAACAGGATCGCCGATGAACTGACCCGCATTAGAAACCTGAAGACCAGTAATCAAGACCCTGTGGATCCTGTTTTACTTCGTATGGCTACATGGGCACATGAGACCGGAGGACATCGAGGCAACAAAGCTACCCTGGAATGGGCTAGAGCAAGAGGACTCCCTGTCACTCTAGAACTCGTGACCACCGCCAAACAAGCATGCCCCAGCTGTAGTGAAGTGAAGAAGTGGCCTCTTACTACCCAAACAAGGGGGCACTTGAAGAAGGGTATTTCCGCAGGCGAAATATGGCAGATGGATTACATTGGTCCTCTGCCGCGGGGTAGAGGGGGCTTGATGTACTGTTGTACTGCCGTGGACACATGCACCGGACTGATGAGAGTACTCCCTTGTAAAAATGCCAATCAAGCCTCCACCCTGAAAATGCTGCAGCTTCTGGTTACTGCATACGGTATGCCCACAGAGGTACAAACTGACAATGGTACACACTTCACCGGTCAGTTAATCCAACAGTGGGCTCGGGACTCAGGGATTAAGTGGATCCTCCACATCCCATATCATCCGCAAGCTGCAGGATTGATTGAAAGGTGCAATGGGCTTTTAAAAGAACAGATTCGGAAACTATCCCCAAGCAGGTCTTTGAGGGGGTGGGATAAGGTCATTACACAAGCATTGATGATCCTAAATAACCGACCCATAGGCCACGCATCTCCCTACGACAGGCTCACCTGTAGAAATGATGATCCGATTGTTAGCTTAAGATTAACATTCACAGGGAGCCCCCCCAAATCAATGGGAAAAAATAGATTTGAAATAAAACTAACAAACAACTTTGAATTTTCAGGTTCAGGTGGTGGGGAGGATGGGCAAAAGTTAATCCTTCCAATAGGAGGCAATATGCCTCCAGGAACCGAGGTAACTTTAGTACTCACAGATAAACTGACCAAAGAGGGTTGGAGCACAACAGGGGGTGTGAGTGTGGATGGACGAATGTGGAATGCATCTCTGTCTAGGAATGACCCAAGTAGGTTAACTACTGGTACAGTCCTAGGAGAGGTGGCAATCTGGGTACCCCATAAACTCTTGGTATCCTGGGATGAGGATAAACAGGTGCAAATGGGGTCCAAAGTGTGGGTGTTACCACGCTCCACTGATCAGCACAGGCAGAAAGGGGAGGTTATTTCAGATGGTCCTGGTAATACCAAAGTGGTATTATTAAATGGAGATTCTAAACCTGTTTTCTTTCCCTCAAATAGATTGGTGGCCGTCTAACCCCTCTGAACCCATGGTCGTCCAACACCTTCATGAATCTCCTGGCCAGCTATGCAAGGGTGGAAAACTCTTCTGACTGTTGGATTTGCAGCGCCATTCCTGTCAGTGAGGAAGGAGGGTACCCGTTCCTTGGAGTCCCGTGGTCACAGAGAGAAATGAGACAGCTCAACAAGACTGGATTCGGATGGTACAGAGAAACCGGCCAACCCAGCTCAGAGCAACGCATCCACATAATTAACCCTCCCTCTTCAGGAGCTGTATGTGTGTACTCAAAAGGTGCTGGTCCTAACCCTGTCAAGTTAGGTGAATCTAATTGCTCCCAAGCCTGGATTACAGGGTACACAGAGGGAAATACTTGGGAGATATTTATTAATGAAACCACCCCCATAGTAAGCTATGTCAAGTCAACCCCCAGATACACCAAACGAAAGTTGAATTACCCGTTCGTCACCCGGCTGATGGAAACTTGTTTTACCAACTCTACAGATGGAAGTTATAATGTACTACCAAGGAATACTTACTTTCTATGTGGGAACTGGGCCTACAAGTGGCTACCATGGAATTGGGAGGGTGAGTGTTATCTGGGATCTGTGATACCTGCCATCCGAAAGACCACTGAATTTCCTAGTGGGAAAATTAGGAATAAGAGGTGGGGAAATTTCATAGGGACTGGACAAGGTAGTACAGGGGTGGTATTCCCAAATTGGGGCATTTACTGGGCATATAACCGCATAGAAGCCTTACAGCACCTGTTTGAGGATGCTCTGGACACCACACTGGACTCCATTAAGAAATTGTCTCAGGAACAGCTACAGATAAGGGCAGTAGCTCTTCAAAATCGCCTAGCCCTGGACTATGTTCTGGCCGCCAAAGGAGGAGTTTGCGGGCTAGTAGGGAAAGAGTGCTGCAGTTACATTGTGAACAATGAAGGTGACATTAATCATGATGTAGCCAAACTGACAGCAGTAAAAGACAAACTCCATGAAACACCAGACTTTGGACTATTCGGGTGGTTGGGAAGCCTAGAAAATACTGTTGTACACGGGATGCTAATTGTACTACTAGTGTGTATTTCTTTGTATGCCTTTCTACAGTGCTCACGTTGTATGTTCAATAGAGTCAGAGAGCTACCCATACAGTAGTGACTTTAGTGTGATTTATGGCATGGGACCAAGAGGTGGAATGTTATGGACACAGGTATGTTGCCTCAGAGTGTGCGACAAAACTGCGTCCATTACATGGATATGGTCCCCTGTCTTAAGATCACATTTGTTTGTTTTCCCTAGACACCATTTTCCTTTGTGTCTTTGTTGTCTCCCTGGTTTGTTTGGGCGGGAAAAGAACAAAGAAAGGACCAGGTCTTTTCTTTGTCTTGCTTCTAGGGGGAAGGAGAGGGGTGTGTCAGTCAGGTAAAAAGTGGGCTGGAGAGGGGCGGGGGCTTGCCAACAATAAAAGAGTTGTGCAGTGAGAGCTGGGGAGCACTTTTCCCAGGGCAGAGCCTGACGCTGACCTCCAGGAAGAAGTAGACCAGTACACTGCCAGATGTATCCAGTTCTCCTGGTCTGTGTTTTTTCCAGCATTCTTGGCCTTGTAAGGACTTTCCAGGATTAGATGAGTATACAGCTGTATCATTCTTCTTTTATTGTTTATTATTTCCTTTTTATACTATCATATTCCTAGGAAAAATACCTCAGTAACCAACGTATAGTGTTCTACTATAATTGTTGTATTATGTGTTTTATTTGCACTGCAGTAAGTAATTGTCTAGTTAATATTATTAGATGTTTTAGCTAGAATATATTTGATAATATACAGTGTATTGTTAATATTATTGTTTGTTATTAAATATTATTGCTTACTGCTAGTACTGGGGTGTTATTGTGTTAATTGTGGTATTGGTCATTAGGACAAATTTCTCTGGATATATCCTTTAATTAAAGGGTTGGCTTTTTGGGTGTGGGCAAATTCATATTGCTTCTAATAGCTGTGTTGGGGTTTGTGTGGTGTGAGCAAGTTGTAGGCCTTGCCTTTGTTCATAGATTTTATCTCAGAGCAAACACATGGTCTGACTCCATCTTGCTAGGCCCCAGCCTGTCTCCACATGGTTGAGGATGCCATTTTGTAAAAAGCACATGGTGTGAGTTTGCAGTTTCTTCACAACTACATAGATTTTAACACAGCTGCTACTGTGCAACCTTTTGCGCCAAATTAATTCACCCCAAGCCACGAACGTAAAACAGTCTAGTAGCATATTTTGCCCACCCACCCCTCCCTTGGCATCTAAACCTAGTGAACCAGTACAGGAACCAGGTGAACCTATTCAAGTGGGTTTCACTAGGCTAACCAAGGAGGAAAGAATGTATCGCAGGAAACAAGGATTGTGTTTGTACTGCGGTAAAAATGGGCACCTGTTAAGATCTTGTCCGGTACGTCCGGGAAACGAACACACCTAGGGTACCTTGGGGGGTACCTTGGGGGACAGGCCCTAGGTGGTGGCACACTTAAACCCACCATATAGTTGGTATTATTGTGGGCACAACACTCAGTGGAGGTTTTGGCCCTGGCTGATTATGGTGCAGTCGGGTATTTTATGGATAATACCTTTGCTGAATTGCATGTGGTACCATGCATTGAAAGAGAAACCCCTCTTGCTATTGAAGCGATTGATGGCAGACCTTTGGAACCCGCTCAGGTTACTTTTGAAACTATGCCATTGTCCATGACTATTGGGGCTCTCCACAAGGAAGAGCAGCAGTTTCAATTAATTAACTCTCCTCACCATGCCGTGATATTGGGTTTTCCTTGGTTACAGTTGCATAATCCACAATTCTATTGGCAAAAATGTGAGATCTCTGCTTGGTCTCAGTTCTGTATGGATAAATGCGTCACCCATCCTGTTAAGGTCTTGTGCACCTCCCCTTCACTACCTGACGTTTACCAGCAGTTTAGCGATGTTTTCAGTAAGGGAGAGGCTGGCGCCTTACCTCAGCACAGACCATATGATTGTCGCATTGAATTAATTCCTGGAGCAGTGCCACCTAGGGGACGCACATACCCATTGTCCTGTGAGGAGAACCAAGCTATGGAAGAATACATTTCTGATGCCCTTAATAGAGGGATCATAAGGAAATCTACCTCTCCGGCGGGGGCCGGGTTCTTTTTTGTTAAGAAGAAAAATGGCGAATTGCGACCATGCATCGACTACCGTGGGTTAAATAAGCTGATGGCAAAGAATGCTTGCCCGATACCACTCATCACTGAGCTTTTTGATAGACTTAAGGGTTCCTCGATTTTCACTAAATTGGACCTACGGGTGGCTTACAATTTGATACGTATCAGAGCCGGTGATGAGTGGAAAACTGCCTTTAATACGAGATCTGGGCATTATGAATATCTAGTCATGCCATTTGGTCTGTGTAATGCTCCCGCAGTATTTCAAGAACTGATTAATGACGTTCTTAGAGATATGTTACAATCATGTGTCGTAGTCTACCTTGACGATATACTTATCCACTCCAAAGACTTGTCACAACACATTAAGGATGTGTCTGAAGTATTGTGGCAATTACGTAAAAATAAATTATTCTGTAAAGTGGAGAAATGTGAGTTCCACAAAACCAGTGTACCGTTTCTGGGGTTTATAATTGGCAAAGACAGTATTGCCATGGACATGGAAAAATTGACAGCAGTCGTACAGTGGCCTAAACCTAAGAGTCTGAAAGCTATCCAACGATTTCTGGGTTTCGCCAATTATTATAGGAAGTTTATTAAGAATTTCTCTTCCATCGTTAAACCCCTGTCTGACCTCACGCATAAGGGCGCTAACCCATCTCTCTGGCTGGTTGCTGCGGAGGAGACCTTTGAAATGCTAATGCTAATGCTAATGCTAATGCTAATGCTCCTGTGTTATCCCACCCCAATCCATTACTCCCGTTCACCTTAGAGGTTGATGCCCCAGATATTGGGGTTGGGGCAGTACTTTCTCAACGACAAGTCAAAGGTGGAACACTCAGACCCTGTGGGTTCTTTTCTAAAAAACTGACCGGAGCCCAAAAGCCATTATGAGATTGGTGATAGAGAATTACTGGCCATTATCCTCGCTCTCAAGGAATGGCGTCATTTACTTGAAGGCACAAAAAATCCTGTTTTAATTCTGACTGATCATAAGAATCTGACTTATCTCTCCGAGGCCAAGAGATTGTCCTCTCACGAGGCCAGATGGGCATTATTCCTATCTCGATTCAATTTCATTGTATCATATTTGCCGGGATCAAAGAATGTTAGGGCTGATGCTCTGTCAAGACAATTTGAGGCTGAAGTTGACAGAGAAGAAGCACCAGCACCTATCATTCAACCTGATCGAATATTGGCCACCATACATACTAGTATCACTTCTCCACTAGGGGAGGAGATCTTGGCTTCCCAGGCCTCCGCTCCCCATGAAACTCCAGTGGGCAAATGTTTTGTCGCTGAACCATTCCGTACTCGATTACTTGAAACCTACCATTCCTCTAAGGCTGCGGGACATATTGGTAGAGACCAATTGTTATGGTCCCTCTCTCAGTTATTTTGGTGGCCTTCTATGAGATCAGATTGTGCCGATTTTACTAATGCCTGTGCCACCTGCGCTCGTGCTAAAACCCCTAGACATCTCCCTGTGGGCTTGCTTCAGCCAGTGCCTAATGGTGAACGCCCTTGGTCTCATGTTTCTATCGATTTTATGAGAGAATTGCCCAGGTCTAGAGGGTATTCATTCATATTGATGGTGGTAAACAGGTTTTCTAAAATGGCTCACTTTGTACCTCTCCATGGTCTTCCTTCGGCTAAAGAACTGGCAATGGTGTTTGCTAGAGAGGTGTTTCGGTTGCATGGAGTACCCAGGGTACTGGTGTCCGACAGGGGGAGCCAGTTTGTGTCCAGATTCTGGAGGGCATTTTGCGAACAGATGGGCATACAGCTATCCTTCTCCTCTGCATATCATCCCCAGACTAATGGGGCTGCTGAACGTGCCAATCAAGGTTTGGAACAGTTTCTGCGCTGTTTCGTGACTGACCATCATGACAATTGGGCCGACTTGTTGCCTTGGGCAGAGTTCGCCAGGAACTGTGCAGTCAATTCTTCTTCCGGGAGCTCTCCGTTTCTGATTAATTATGGTTTCCAACTCTGTCTGCTCCTGGATTCTTTTCAGACACAGCAGATTCCAGCTCTGGATGAGCATATCAAGCAACTCCGTTCCACATGGGCACAAGTTCAGAGGGCACTGGGCCAGTCATTTCAGTGTCATCAGCGCCATGCTAATCGCAGAAGGCTTCCAGAGGTTTCCTTCCAAGTTGGGGATAGAGTATGGCTGTCTTCTAAGAATCTGAAGCACCAAGTCCCATCTAATAAGTTGGCACCTCGGTTTATTGGTCCTTACAGAATTATTCACAAAATTAATCCTGTTTCCTATGCTTTGGATTTACCTGCATCCAAGCGCATTCATAATGTATTCCATGTGTCTCTCATTAAGCCTCTTGTATGTAACCGTTACACTACTACACCTGTGATGCCAGGGCCAGTGGAGGTTGAGGGGCAGGAGGAATACGAGGTACAGAGTATCATTGACTCCCGTAGGCTTAGAGGAAAGGTACAGTACTTGGTGCATTGGAAAGGTTATGGTCCTGAGGATCGATCTTGGGTGGATAGTAAGGATCTTCATGCACCCAGGTTACTGCAGATTTTTCATGCCAAATACCCTCAGAAACCCAGACCCTATTCTAGGAGAGGGGGGTCTTTGAAAGGGGGGTACTATCCCGGTGCTCGTGATTGGTGCTATACACTGTCTATCACCTGCAGGGGGCTCCCATTGGCTGTCTGTTGTCAGCCCGCCTCACATTGCCTTTTTAAACTCAGTCCGGGCACCCTTTGGTTGCCCTTTCATGGTGTCTCTGACAGCATCCTTTCTGTCCTGCCTGCCATGCTGATTGGGCCAGAGTTCCAGTGTTTCAGAGTTCCTGCGTTCCTGAGTCTACCTGTTCCTGTGTACCTGCCTGCTTGTCGTTCCAGTCGGTTCCGGTTGTTCTCCGTGGTTGCTGATATTCCGGTCGCCTGTCAGTTCAGCTGTGCTCGTTCCAGTTGATTCTCTGCCTGGTCTCAGTGGTTCCCTGTCTGCAGTCGCTGAGGCGACATTGCTCTCATTACGCTCTGGCGATATTCTTACTGTTGGCTCCAGCGTGCGGACGCTGGTTTACTCCATTTAACCTGATGGCGCATACTACTGTTGGTTCCAGCGTGCGGACACTGGTTTACTCCATTATACCTGGTGGCTTATATTACTGCTGGTTCCAGCGTACGGACGCTGGTTTACTCCATTATACCTGGTGGCTTATATTACTGTTGGTTCCAGCGTGCGGACGCTGGTTTACTCCATTTAACCTGGTGGCTTATACTATCCTTGGTTCCAGCGTGCGGACGCTGGTTTACTCCATTAAACCTGGTGGCTTATACTATTGTTGGTCCCAGCGTGTGGACGCTGGTTTACTCCATTAAACCTTGTGGCCTATACTACTGTTGGTTCCAGCGTGCGGACGCTGGTTTACTCCATTCAACCTGGTGGCTCATACTACTGTTGGTTCCAGCATGCGGACGCTGGTTTACTCCCTTAAACCTTGTGTCATTACTACTGTTGGTTTCTCCAGTACGCCTTGCGGTTCACATTCCTCGGTTGGTCCCAGCATGCGGACGCTGGTTTACTCCCTGACTGTAGTCAGGTACTGTGAGGTCCGAGTTGCCGTCCAGTCCCTAAGCAGTTGTCTCTGGCATGAGACTTCTGCTTGAGCGAGAAAGCTTATCCTAGTTGCTACCTCATCCATCCTACTGTCATTGTCACCTGACAGTCAGTTGGTTCCAGGGAGGTCTCCTCTCTTGGGCTGCCCTGCCCGGTATTGGTAAGGCCGGTAGAACCTATTCACGTTGCCATCCTTAGGGTTGTCTTACCCGGTATTGGCAGGGCCGGTAGAGTCTACTCACAGTATTCCCTCAGGCTGCCTTGCCCGGTATTGGTAAGGCCGGTAGAACCGGTACATTACCATCTTACGTTTGCCTTACCCGGTATTGGCAAGGCCGGTAGAGCCTGCTACTGCTATTTCCTCTGAGTCGCCTGGGTTGCCTTGCCCGGTATTATTGGCAAGGCTGGTAGAACCCATTCATATGGTCATTTGCTTATTTGTATTGTTTGTATGTGTATGATAGCCCTATGGGATTGCCTTAACTTTTCAATAAAGTTATGTTTTTACCTAAACCTTAAGTCTGAGAGTATTAACTAACCATGACAGGATGACTGGTGCATGGCGGACTCAGGATGACAGCAACACTGTAGATGTAGCCAGCATCAAACTGCAGAACACTGGAGCAGACAGGACTCAGTAGATAGATACCGCAGACTTTTTTAGAAGAGACTACAAAACTGAAGATGACTGGTGCAGGACGGACTCAGTATGACAGCAATACTGTAGCTGTAGCCAGCAGCAAGCTGCAGAACACTGGAGCAGGCAGGACTCAGTAGATACATACTGCAGACTTTTTTAGAAGAGACTACAAAACTGAGGATGACTGGTGCATGGCAAACTCAGGATGACAGCAATACTGTGGATGTAGCCAGCAGCAAACTGCAGAACAGTGGTGCAGGAGTCAGTAGATAGATACCACAGACTTTTTTAGAAGATATGAAAAACAATTGAGCAATACTGAACAACCTGTACAGTGGGACAACAATGTAGACTTTAATTCCCCCCTGTGTCCCACCAAGTCAGGGGTTGTCTCTGTCAAACCTATCATGGTTCTAGAGCTGGGTAATCTGGAGTGCTCAGCGTATTATGGTACTATCAATCTGCATCGAACCTAAGAGCAGAGTAACCCAGCTTTGGCAGGTTGCTCCATGAGCTGGGAGGCCAATTGAGAGCGCCGGGGGCTAATTATATTTCCTGTTATGGATAATACCCGCTCACTCTGGACAGTGGTTGGTGGACAAGAAAGCAGCTCCTGGGCTACCAGGAAAAAAGTAGGCCACACAGCCTTGCTATCCCAGAAAGTCAAGGGATCTGTATTTGGGGGCGAAGAAGGTTCCACAAGGTAAGCTTTAACTTCAAACTCAGCACTTTTTCTATTTATGGGGAGCTGTTTGTTTTGTCTGAAGCATAATCTTTCCATTGCCTCAGCATAAAAAGCAGCAGCTTCTCCACTGGAAGAAGATGAAGTGCTACTGGTGCTGCTACTGATAGGTCCCGAATGACTACCACACTACTCCAGTTCGTATGTGGAATCTTCTCCCTCCTCCTGTGACTGCATTCTGTTTTTTCTTTGCCTCTCAAGCCTCTCCCTTGCTATCAATTGTTCCCTTCAGACAGTGAGGGAATTGGAAGTGCCATCTTGTCTTTGATTCGAGGATCGCAAATTGTGGCAAACATTATCTCGGGACAATTGTCCATTCGCTCTTCCATGCACCGAGTCAGTTCCTTTTTCAGCCTTGTTAGAAGGGCAGCAACATCGGGAATTATATTACCCTCAGCACCAGGCAAGTGTTCCCTATGGGCAAGGAAATCGTCAAATTTTAACAAGAGGTGTGTGAAGAGGGGAATTACTTCAGCCAGGCTAGCATTCTCTTTGCTTAAAATTTCCATCAAAGCATGGAAAGGTGTTAGGACTGTCACTACCTGTTACATCAGGACCCAGTCAGCCCTGCCCAGTATTCTGTTACTGGCACTGAAATGGTGACATGACATTGCGTGAATTGCCTATTTCTGTTTCAGGATACACTCTATTATTTCTAAGGTGGAGTTTCACCTGGTCCCAACAACTTCTTTCAGGCGGTGCTCTGGGAGATCTGCCTTTTTTCTGTTCCTCCCTAAGGAGCTGGCTATCTTTGATGCTACAATGGAAGTGGCCAGCAATTTGTCAGCACAACTCCAGAAGTGCTGACAACCTTCCAGTGTTATTGCCATCCTAAAGAGCAGCCTTAACTACCACATGCAGTGCATACTCACAAATCTGCTATCCCGGAGAGCTTTTATCATGTTAGTTGCACTATCAGTAACCACAAACCCCATTTGTGTCTGTGTGCCTGCCTGCTCCGGTAGCCACTGTGCCACCATGTTCTGTAGCACTTTGCAAATGTTATCTGAGGTGTGCTGCTGATCCATTACCTCAGCATGGAGGAGGAAAATGCGGGGCCCCTGTTTGGCTAATGTACCTAAACTTGTTGTTGGTATCTGTAATGATGTCTACATTGGGCTGCCACCAATGCAACGTCAATGATAGGAAGGCATGCTGGCCACTTGGAGCACTCCATAAGTCAGAGGTAAAGTGCACTGACTGGCCACCAAACTTTCCTAGCAGGTCCTTCAAAACCCCAACGCATGACTGGTACAGTGAGGGCACTATAGTTCTACTAATTGTGGTGCAGGATTGAATTTTATATCAGGGTGAGACAGCCTCCATAAGGTGCTGGAAGGGCTCCCCGTCCACCAATTAAAAATAGCATCCCCAATGGCTATGAGCTATGCAATGAGGCGTGTGATTTTTTTGGGACTGCTGTCTACACATCCCCTTTTGAGATGGGCTTGGACTGTCTACTCTTACTAGGATGAGATGTGGCATGAACAAACTGCCCTTTCTCCTGCCTACTGGTGGTGAGTGTGACACTGGTATATGTAGAAGAGCCACATTCTGCACTTATCAACACTGATTTGTGGTAGTTGTTCAGGTGTTGGTTCATCCCAGAGGTGGTTAGATGACCCAACACCCTCCCATGGGTCACATCCTTGCCACACAATTTGCATTTCACTAGCCGGCCATTGCCAAGTGTCACATAATGCTTCCACGCTTTGGAGCGACGGATGACTCTGCCAGTTGAAATGGAAGGTGGTGAAGAAGAAGAAACTGAGGTGACACTTTCTTGATCTTCACATGCTGGAGCAACCTCACTATGCTTTTTGGTTCTACGTACCTTTACAGGGGTACTAGTAGAAGTATTCATGGCAGCAGGGACATTGGGACTAGGACTGGAGGAGGATAGTGGAGTAACAGTGGTGGAGGACACACTAGCAGCTACTACCTGCCTGGTAGACTCAATTGGAACTGGAGAGGCAGGAGTTTTCAATAGAAGAGACAACTGTAGCTGAAGAAGAAAGAAGAGTACTATGGACAGCAGGGGAAAAATCAAGAAGAGTGGAAAAATCAAGCACAGTGGGAAAATCAAGCTCAGGAGGCCTTGGCCCCTCATATTCTTCTTCTACCTCTTGTAGGTTTGGACAGGAAGAAAAATCCTCAGCAGCAGATTTTGGGAAGACCTGCTGAACTGCCTCTTCTGCCTGGTGGCTACTGGGAAATCTCCCTCAATAAAATTTTTTAGAGAATATATATTCTTTCAGTGGCAGTGACAGTGGTGGCAGGAGAAATTTTCTCCAAATACTATAGTAATTTCCGTTTGGGCTGCTTACATGTACGTTCACTATACAAATTCTGCTTTGATAATGCCCACAGTTTCTGACCAGTAGTTTTAAACACTCTAGGTGTCCCCAGATTTATGGAACTGGCTGTAGCGGAGGTGGTGACGAAAATGGCAGTGGCACTAATCATTGTGCAGGTGCTTCTGGGGGGATCATCACGAAACAGCTGACGAGGAGAAACAGATGCCAGCTGCTTTGTGGTCTCAGAGTTAGAACGACCTGCAGTTACTGTCTTATTTTTTTTTTTTGGTTTGGAGTGCTTCTGCTGAGGCTAACTATGACATTGACTACTAGTACTAGTACTACTGACAGTCCTCTTCTTTAGCCCCTTGCTGCTGCTAGGTCAGCTTGAAAGCAAAAGCACTGCGGTGGTGTTGGTGGTGTTGGGTCACTGCAGCTGGTACCAGGACGACGAACATCAAGTTGTTCACTAGGACTCAAATCCATTACAGATAGGTAGGTAGGTAGTGTACTTTAATAATTTTAAAATGTTAAAGCCTGGTCACACGACAACTGTTAGGGCTGTGTCACTCTGAAAATTGTTATTAACACAAATTACTAATATTTTTCTTTTCAACAGGAAAAAAGATGACTTGCAGTGGCAATAAGGCTCTAATGCTGGATGCCTGTCTGCCTGCCTACACAACTGTCAGACTGGCTGTGTCACTCTGAAAATTGTTATTTACTAGTGTTGAGCGAGCGTGCTCGGCCGATGCTCGGATCGGCTCGAGCATCGCTCTGCTCGGCACATGGCGGTACTCGTACGAGTACCGCCATGTGCTCGCCCGACATGTTCGGGTGAAGAGGATCTGTGCCGGAAGAGGCACAGATCCGAAGACGCTCCGCTGGACCACCAGGGAATGGAGGTACGGGGGCATTGCGGAGATGAAGGGGGCATTGCGGAGATGAAGGGGGACATTGTGGAAGAGGGGCATAGACTCTATGCCCCTCTTCCACAATGTCCCCCTTCATCTCCGCTATGCCCGTCTTCCACAATGTGCCCCTTCATCTCCGCTATGCCCCTCTTCCACAATGTCCCCCTTCATCTCCTATGCCATAGAGGAGATGAAGGGGGACATTGTGGAAGAGGGGCATAGCGGAGATGAAGGGGGACATTGTGGAAGAGGGGCATAGACTCTATGCCCCTCTTCCACAATGTCCCCCTTCATCTCCGCTATGCCCCTCTTCCACAATGTCCCCCTTCATCTCCGCTATGGCATAGGAGATGAAGGGGGACATTGTGGAAGAGGGGCATAGCGGAGATGAAGGGGGACATTGACCAGGCACCCTCCGCTCATCAGAGCAGGGGGTGCCTGGTTTAATGCTCGAGTGCTCCCATTCATTTGAATGGGGCTCGGGTGCTCGGCCGAGCACTCGAGCATCAGGGGGTGCTCGGTCAGAGCACCCGAGCACCCGAGCATCGGGGTGCTCGCTCATCCCTATTATTTACTCAAATTACTAATATTTTTCTTTTCAACAGGAAAAAATGACTTGCAGTGGCAATAGGGCACTTATGCTGGGTGCCTACCTGCCTACACAACTGTCAGACTGGCTGTATCCCTCTAAAAATTATAATTTACACAAATTCCTAATATTTTTATTTTCAACAGGAACAAAAATGACTTGCGGTGGCTATAAGGCACTTATGCTGGATGCCTGCCTACCTACACAATTGTCAAACTGGCTGTGTCACTCTGAACATTGTTATTTACTCAAATTCCTAATATTTTTCTTTTCAACAGGAAAAAAATGACTTACGGTGGCAATAAGGCAGTACTGAATGTAAAATCACCTTTATTAAGCCAATATAAAATATGAACAGTAAGATAGAGAGACAGAAGGTAACTGAAGAAGCCAGATACTGTATCAGAAATAGGAGACCACTTCTATGATACCTCTCTGGTTGGAACCAAGCACTAGGTCGACTGTAGTCGCAACGAGAATGAGGGAAGCCACCAGAATGGATGGTGAGACATAACCTAGGTCATACATGGAGCGGTATCACGGTGCCCGTGATTGCTGACTTCTGCTGTCAGTCAGGTGTGTGTACTCTCCATTGACCACCTGTCTTTTGCCCGCCCAGAATTGCCTTTATAGACTGGGCTGAGGCACCCTTTGGTTGCCCTTTCGTGGTGTCTCTATGTCAGCAGTCACCAGCTTTGTACCTATTCCTTGGGAGTGTTTTGCTCTGCTACCAGTGTCAGCATTGCTCCAGTAGTCAGTGCCTCTCCTGCGTAGTTCCTGCCTCCGTTCCAGATCCGGTTGAGCTGTCGTTCCTGCTTCCATTCCGGATCCCGTGCTGCTGTTGTTCCTGATCCGTTCCTGACCCGGTTGGCGGTGCTGTCGTTCCTGTGGTGGTCCTGGCTTGTCTGTTGTTGCTGCTGCTTTTCATCCGTCTGGCTGCTGGGTCGCTGTGGCGACATTCTGATCACTGTTTACTCCAACTTCACCGGTTGCTGATTCCGCTTGTATAGAACCGGTTGGGCAATGCGATTATCCAGTACGCGGTACTGGTTTACTCCAACTTCACCGGTTGCTAATTCCAATTGTATAGAACCGGTTGGGCGATACGTTTATCCAGTATGCGGTACTGGTTTACTCCAACTTCACCGGTTGCTGATTCCGCTTGTATAGAACTGGTTGGGCGATACGTTTATCCAGTACGCGGTACTGGTTTACTCCAACTTCACGGGTTGCTGATTCCGCTTGTATAGAACCAGTTGGGCATTCCAATTGTCCAGTACGCGGTACTGGTTTACTCCACAGACACCGGCTGTTGTTTCCGCTAGTATAGAGCCGGATGAGCGTTATTGTTGTCCAGTACACGGTACTGGTTTACTCCACCATTCATCGGCTGCTGATTCCGCTAGTAGAGAGCAGGTTGAGCACTATTGTTGGCCTGTACACGGTACTGGTTTACTCCACCATTCACCGGCTGCTGATTCCGCTAGTAGAGAGCCGGTTGAGCGCTATTGTTGGCCAGTACGCGGTACTGGTTTACTCCACATACACCGGCTGCTGATTTCGCTAGTATAGAGCTGGTTTAGCACTATTGTTGTCCAGTACGCTGTACTGGTTTACTCCACATTTGCCAGTTGCTAATTCTGTTAGTGTGAACCGGTTGGGCTATACTGTTGTCCGGCACATGGTACTGGTTTACTCCACATTCACCGGTTGCTGCTGTCTCCAATATTGCACCGGTTTGGTCTCCCTGGTTGGGAGACTGGTTTGCTCCACTGTTCCATCTTATGCTGTTGCTCCATCTATTCAGCATTAGTGGAGCTGTCCTTCTGTCCTCCTGGTTGCCTTGTCCAGTATATTGGCAAGGCCGGTAGAGCCTGTCTCTATCCCTTTTTGCCATCCTTCAGGCTGCCTTGCCTGGTACATTGGCAAGGCCGGTAGAGCCACAATCAGCTTGTTGTGTAAACCTCCAGGCTGCCTTGCCCGGTATATTGGCAAGGCCTGTAGAGCCACATTCAGATTGTCGTGTAACCCTTTAGGCTGCCTTGCCCGGTATATTGGCAAGGCCGGTAGAGCCTCCCATGTGTATCTTGCAATAACTACTGATTGAACCCATTGTGTACTTGTTATTTATGTGTATGTTCAGGACCCGTGAGGGTTCCCATTAAACTTTTCAATAAAGTTTGATTTTTATCTTACTCTGTGTCTGAGAGTCAAACAAACCGCAACAAGCGGACAGTCAGCCAGACCCACAGGTCTGCATCAGATAGGGTATCCAATAGAATGAGGCAATACAGAATGGATATTTGGACAGAGCTCCAGGCCAGCACCAGAATGAATGGTCAGACAGATCATAGGTCATACACGGAGCGGGTAGTCAGCCAGAGCCACAGGTCTGCACTAGATAGGGTATCCTATAGAATGAGGCAACATGGAATGGATATTTGGACAGAGCCCCAGGTCAGCACCAGAATGGATAGTCAGACAGATCCTAGGTCATCCACGGAGCTGGTAGTCAGCCTGAAAACCAGTCAAACACAGGAATCTCCAAGAAGATAAACTGCATGAGACAAAAACATAAGAGCTACTGAACCAAGGTCCAGAGCCCTTAAATAGCCTAACAGGAAGTAGGAGGTTGGAGTCACAGCCTCCTCAGGTATAAAACTGGTCTCTGCATCACTTATCCCGGTTCGCGCCCTAAAATGGTGCAGCAAACCAGAGATGCATCCAAACCTGCAACTTGCCAAGCATCAAGTAGTGCCACCATGCTGCTTGGGGAGAGGACACGGACGGCTGTTAGGAGCAGCAGGAAAGACACAGCCGCAAGCCCGGCGAGACGCGGCCACTGGCGCCGAAGTGTCATACCCAAACCCAGGCCTCTAGCGTTGCCCTGCTAAACGATGCTGAACTAATAGGTACCCACTGTGACACCTGCCTAAACTATCAGACTGGCTGTGTCAGTCTGAAAATTGTTATTTACACAAATTCCTAATATTTTTCTTTTCAACAGGAAAAATTATGACTTGAGGTGGCAATAAGGCACTAATGCTTTATGATTGCCTGCCTAAACAACTGTCAGACTGGCTTTGTCACTCTGAAAATTGTTATTAACACAAATTCCTAATATTTTTCTTTTTAACAAGAATAAGGATGACTTTGCGGTGGCAATAAGGCTCTAATGCTGGATGCCTGCCTGCCTACACAACTGTCAGACTAGCTTTGTCACTCTGAAAATTATTACATACACAAATTCCTAATATTTGTATTTTCAAGAGGAACAAAAATGACTTGCAGTGGCAATAATGCACTAATGCTGGATGCCTGCCTACACAACAACTGTCAGATGGGCTGTGTAAGTTTAAAAAAAAACAGATCCTGACAGTGGCAATAAGGCACTAGACTGGCACTAGACTGGCTATAATGCACTAGACTGGCTAATAAATCACTTTTCTGGACACTCTCTCTCTCCTTCTTCTCTGTCTGAGCTCCAACAACTGACTAACAGAAAATGCATCATTAGTCCAACCCCATCATGAAACGAAGAAGCTAATTGGCCTAGAGAGGGAGGGAAAGTAGCGCTCGCATGGAAACCCGTCGTCCGATCAGGACTGTTCCGATTCAGGTTTTTTTTTTTTTTACAAACGGACCTTGCCTTTCGGCCGGCCCCAATGACACCTTATGACTCTTATTCATCTGAATTCCGAATCTGGCCAAACCAATTCGCACAAGTGAGCAGAATTTTGAATTTAATTCTAAATGCTAATGGAAGCTGTTGTAGGGATTGGAAAAGGGCAGTTGTGTTAGAGAAGTGATGTGTGAGGTAAATTTAGTCTTGCAGCAGAGGTCGTTAAGGATTGTAGATGGGTGAGAAGAAGGCCAATTAAGAGGGAGTTACAATAGTCAAGATGCAGTATGGGGGCATTCCCAACCATTGCTGGAGGTGGATGCATGAAAGATTAGCTCCTGTCCCAACTACACTTCTCCACCTGGATATCCCTACCCTTTTATTTTCAACCCCACCACTTTCTTGGGGGTCATTTGCATTCCTTCACCAGCCGTCTTCGGTGGAGGAAGAAGCTTTCATTTGGAACAACAACTTCTGTTACTGTTGGAACTTTGGTGCCATTTCTCCAGAGGTCCACCCCCCATACCAGCGCACCACCAGTCATGTGCTCACCAGCTGCTAGCCCTGCGGCACAAACACTGAACAGCTGTCCTGTTGCTGAAATGGAGTCTTATACCTCCTTCACCCCTGCTATTTTGGAGATCTTGACTGCAAAGGATGACCTCAAATCGCGAACGAGCAATATCATAGCCTCCTTTTAAGCAGCCATCTCTGAGCTCTGGCAGGACTTTCGATCTCTATCTACGTGGATGGATGCAGTGGAAGAAGCAAATGTTGAACTTTCCGACGGTTATGTCAACATCAAGCAACAGCTCCTGTCCCAGCAAGAGACGATCTTGGCACTTCAGTATAGAGTGGATGACCTGGACAAGAGGGACTGCAGAAACAACTTGTGACTCCAGAACATCCCTGAATCAGTGCTGCAGAAGGACTTAACGGCATTCCTGCAGTCATTTTTTAGCCAGGTCCTAAAAAAGTCAGACCCAGATGGTATTGTCCTTGACAGGGCACATACAGCATTTAAACCTTGTGGCTCAGAGGACAAACCGCACGACATTATCTGTCGCCTGCATTATTTCCATAATAAGGATGCTATAGTGCAGGCCTGCAGAAACCAATCTTAAATCTCCTATGCTGGAGTGGAAGTACAAGTTGGGACACAGGAGGTAGGGCATTAAAAATGAATGAGATCTAATTTAAACTATGTTTAATAATAGTCTTTTAATAAAAAAGTTTAAAACACACACACATACACACATATATAGAGGCAAGGTATGTAGTCCATACCTTGCCTGTTAACCCTTTGGGTACCAGAGGGGTAGGAAACATGCTAAGCAATGCTTTCCTACCTCTCTGGTACTCAAAGGGTTAATTGTCGAATAAAAGACAGGTTCAACTACTACATGAGTCAATAAGGTGAATATGGGATGGAGTTAGTATGTTGAATATATGCAATATATGTCGACATACTAAGGGGGGATGTCAAGGGGGGGGGGACATTGTGTAGTGCTTGGTGTACTATTTCTGTTTCAACCTTCAAATGCCACAGGGTTGAGCAGTGCACATCCCTATGACATTCAATGCTGTCCATGGTGCTGAAAGCCATCTCTGTGTTCCCCTACTGGCTGGGTAGAGAAGCACAGAGAATGCTGTTCAGAACTGTCGACGTTGGTTTCGGATTTTCTGACTGAACTTTCTACTATGGAGTGCTGTGATTGGCTGTGGTGCTAGGTAATATTTTTATTGTGTGTTTTTAGGGAAGATTTTCTATGCAACGCAGGTTTCAGGTGAACGTGTATTTTGTTGGTCTTCGCTCGTTAGCCTTTCTGGGTATGGAAGATTTGAATCTCATGTTACCCAGTCTTGGTTAACTCGCGAAGGCAGTTTTTTTTTCTTCACGCTAGTTTTAACTCCAACGTTTGAATCGAGCCCTAAGTATGTGAAAACTCTTGCTAACCTCATTCGCAGGGATAGGGCTTTATCTCACATTCATGCTATTAGGCTCGGACCGACCACAACCGTACACACATATGAACAGATCTCTAGTGCTTTTTGAAGATTTTTATGCATCCCTCTGTAATGTGCATTCATCTGAACCGAAGCTCCCTACCCCTTCCTCATCGATCAATGACTTCCTGATGAATGCAGACCCACCGACACGTCCTGATTCAGCTGTTACCTCCCTAGATCCCCACATCACGTCTGATGAAATCCGACATGCTCTCCAATTTACACAGCTTCGGAAAAACCCTGGACCAGATGGTCTACCGACCAGGTACTATACTCATTTCCTTGAAGCCTTGATGCCCCACCTAGTTCTCACTTTTAACTCCGTGTTGGATGACACTCCCTGGCAACCTTGCTCTCTAGAAACCACCATCACTGTAATCCCGAAGCCAGGTAAGGTTCACTCACTCTGTAGCAGTTACAGGCCGATTTCGCTTCTGAATGTGGACCTCGAGCTTTTTGCCAAGGTCATTGCCTCCAGGCTCCAGACTTTTCTTCCCTGTTTAGCTGGCCCGGATCAGTCAGGCTTTGTGCCGGGAAGAGAAGCTAGGTACAACGTTCTAAAGGTGGTTTCCCTAATATATTCGATTCAAGACTCTGCTGATCCTGCTCTCCTCCTCTCCTTAAAAGCAGAAAAGGGCTTTGACCGGGTCAATTGGGCTTTTATGGACGTGGTACTTAGTAGACTTGTTCACGACAAAAAAATTCGGTAAAATTCAATGTTGGATGAATTTTTTATTTTTCATTCGTCGACTCCGCAATTCAGATCCCACCTGTTCCACTTGGACGAAAGTCGGCAACAGTCCGAATTATTTGGCGATTTTAAAATACCTTTAAAAATACAATAAAAATGAAAATTAATTTAATGGAACCATTTCCAGGGTCTAAATAAAGATGGTGGAACAGGGTAAGGTGGGCATTTAACCTTATGGTACTATGGATGAAGTAGCTAAAGTATGGATGTAGCAATAAGGCACCCTGCCTGCCTAGACAATACACATACACAAATGGCTGTATATGGCTGCTTGCTGAAGTGTCAGTCTGAAAATTATTCAAACAAATCCCTAATATTTATTTTAATACTTTACACAAGAACAAAGGTGACTTTCCTTGAGGACACAGTAAGGTACTAGGCCTGCCTATAGAACTGTGAGACTGGCTGATGTGTCACTCTGAAAATTATTCAATAATAGTTTAGTATTTTTAATATTTAACACAGGTGACTCCCTTGCAGTGGTAATTAGGTACTAGGCCTGTCTATAGAACTGTGAGACTGGCTGAAGTGTCACTCTGAAAATTATTCAAACAAATTCCTACTATTATTTTTAATGTTAAACACAGAAACAAAGGTGACTTTCCCTTCTGGTGGTAATAAGGTACTAGGCCTGCCTGCAGAACTGTGAGACTGGCTGATGTGTCACTCTGAAAATTATTCAAACAAATCCCTAATATTTTAAATTTTTTGCACAGGAACAAAGATGACTCTCCCTTGCAGTGGCAATAAGACACTAATGCTGGCTGTCTGCCTATGCCTAATGCTAACTGCCTGCCTACATAACAACTGGACACTCTCTATCTCCTTCTTCTCTCTCTGAGCTCCAACAACACAATGAGGAAATGCAGGCTGTCTGCCTGGGTGTCTGTGTCATTAGTCCAACCCCCATCATGAAACAAAGAAACCAATTGGAATAGAGACAAAGCAGGAAAGTAGCACATGAAATGGAGAAGCTAATTGGACTAGAGACATGTAGGGAAAATATGGAGGGAAAGTAATCGAGCAGGGGTAGTAGACCAGGGCTAGTCGGATTCATAGGTTTTTTTTGAGAATGACCCTTGCTTGTCGGAAGGTCCGAATGTTGCGAAATGACCCCTTTTTCATTGAATTCCAAATGTCGCCGAACCAAATTGCACAAGTCTAGTATTTAGGTGTCTTGGAATCGGCCTTCATCTTCTTACAATTCTCCTATCCCTTTATAAGTCGCCAACGTCAAGAGTCTTGGTCAACGGCCTTCCCTCGTCCTCTTTCTGTATCACTAATTTAACGCATCAGGGGTGCCCTCTCTCCCCTCTCCTTTTTGTTCTCACACTAGAACCCCTACTCCCCTTGATTAGGAAACATCCTGACATTCATGGTATTGCATTGGGTCCCTCCTCTGTTAAACTCACATGCTTTGCAGATGACATCATGGTCTAGCACACTTCTCCAGTGGACTCTTTAGCAGCTCTGTCCGAACTTCTATGCCGGTATGGTACTTTATCGGGCATGAAGGTCAATCACTCTAAATCAGAAATACTCCCCATGTCGATTTCCACCACCCCCCTACAAGCCTACCTGCAGGCATCTTATCCCTTCCCTTGGGTATCAACCTCTCTGAAGTTGCTGGGAATTCATTTAACTCCCCAGGTGTTGGATAGAATGGTTCATAATCTAGGTTTATTGATTGCTTCTGTTCGACAAGACATTTCCAGCTGGGTACACGTTTTTGTCTCATGGATAGGCAGAATCATCTTAGTAAAAGTAGTCCTCCCCAAGATTCTCTATGTTTTCCAAGCGTTGCCCCCTTTCCCTTCCCTCTTTGTATTTACGCCACATCAAATGCCTGATTCACTCCTTCATTTGGAGTAAAAAACATCCCAGGATTCACCAAGGGATACTGACACGTGAGCTGTCAATGGGAGGCTTAGGCTTACCTGATATTGGTGTTTATCATCGCGCTGTTTCTTTGCTCACCCTGAAAGATTTAATAAGATCACCTCCAGATAAAGCCAGGGTGAGGTTACTGCACCTGCAGTTCCCAAAGATAGCTTTACGCCAGCTCTTGTGGTCTAAACCTGCTAATTACCCTCCTTTGGCTAAGTCCCAACCGGTTTGTCTCCCCTCCTTCGGACTTGGCACTGCTGCACTAAAGCAGGTGATTTAGCTCCTTCCACCCTCTCCACTTTGTTCTATATTAGGCAACTCAGACTTCCCCCCGGGTCAAAATCGTTTGTGGCTTCGGGCAGGTTTAGTTGATCTTCATCATTTGTTCTCTGGTCAGGAATTTCCCTCTTTCCAGTATATTTGCCCCCATTTCAAATGACCCATATGTGAAACATAGAGATATTTACAGGTAGCACACTTCCTGCACTCCCCTTCTATCAAGACTTATCGGCCTAGACCACTCACTCCATTTGAGACCTACCTTTTGCAAGACTCTTCCTTCCTTCGGCACTTAATAAATTATTGAGATCCACTACTGCAGACGCCTCTTTGCCTCTTCTGCTTCGTAGTAAAACCTTTTAGGAAATAAACTTGGGGTCTCCATCTCTAACAACCAATGGCTCTTATTCTTTAAATGGGCTTGGCTCCAGGTTAAAAACACGAGATATTGTGAAACTAATTATAAACTCATGATGATTTGGTATAGATCATCCCTGCTTCTTACTAAATTTAAGCCTAATTCCCCTGATTCATTTTGGAGATGCAGTTCCCCTACAGCTTCTTTAGCTAATATCTGGTGGTCCTGCCCATTGTTATGTCCTTTTTGGAAGTTGGTGCACTTTTGTTCTATTTCTTGCCTCTCTTTACCCATATCCCCTCAACTCATGCTCTTTACTATTCTACCGGATTGTGACTTTTTTCCCCCTATTTCTCCCCATGTTTATCGAACATGGTTCCTTTTGACATCAGCGGCTCGGATCTGTATATCATGTTTATGGTTAAAGCCCACACCCCCGACTGGAAGAAGGAAATATCCCATATTCTCAACATGGAACGTTTCCATCATTACTCTCTTAATCAAGTAACGGACATTTTTGGTTCCTGGATTACCTTCCTAGACTCTCTGGGCCTCCCCGCTTCCCCTCATCCTACCCTAGCTATAACTGCTTCATTGTCCGGTATTATCCCACTGCCACTCTAGTTCTGGATTAATCTTTCTACTCTACTTCCTACTGCCACCCTCCCTGCTCTTTGCCCCTTCCCACCTTTCCCCCTTTCCCTTCCTCCCTTTCTTTTTGTCTCTGTTTTTACTTTTTCTCCTTTTCCACAACCTACTTTCTTCCTTTCTCACTTCTTCTCTCTCTCCTCAGGTCTCCTTCTCCAACACTTAAGTTTCCTTTACTCTGTCTTTACTTCTACGTTCAATTTTGTTTCATCTTACTTTTCCCCCAATACTGACCCATAGCTCTTTGGTACATTTCCTATACTGTGAACTAACTTTGTTTTACGTATTACACTATCGATGTTTTGATATATCCAGTGTCAGCCACTTTGAATAACATCTCATTGCACCTTGTTTTGAAGTTTAGCCTACTTTTATGATGAATGTTGAATTGTATTTGCTTTTTCTCCCTTAATAAAGCTTTTGAAAAGAATAAAAAATGAATTAGTAATATCTTTTGTGAGAAAATGTCAGATTCTAGAGGTGTTATGGAGGAGGAGGCGGAATGAGTTGGAGATTGACCGAATGTGGGGAATGAAGGATAGAGTCAAAGGTGCCTCCCAGGCAGTGTGATGTAGGGGTTGATGTGATGGTGATGCTGTTAACAGTGAGGGCAATATTGGGGGTAAGGCTGGTTGGAGAGGGAGGGAAAATTATGAGTTTTGTTTTGCTAAGGTTAAGTTTGAGATGACGGGAGGTCATCCAGGAAGCTGAGAGACAATTAGATACCTGGGACAGGAGAGAAGTGGAGAGGTCTGGAGAGGAAACATAGATTTAAGAGTAACATAGTAACATAGTAACATAGTAGATAAGGCTGAAAAAAGACATGCGTCCATCAAGTCCAGCCCATGCCAATAACACCCCTGTTGATCCAGAGGAAGGCAACAAAAAAGCCCTCTGGAGCAATTTCTAGTGTAGGTGTGTGTGTGTGTCAAATAGTTCCCCGGCTCAATATCCTATTTGCTTTGAAGCCATCTGTCATAACTGTCAATATTGTTCTGTGCTAGATAGGCATCCATTGCTTTTTTGAATGCAGTTACATTATCTGCAAGCACAACATCCCGAGGCAAGGAATTCCATAGCCTTACCGCCCTTACTGTAAAGAATCCCTGCCTGTGTTTTAGTCGAAAGCGCCTTTCCTCAAGTCTTAATGGATGACCTCTTGTTCTTAGCTCAGCTCTTTGCATAAATAATTCATTGGATAGTTCTTTGTATTGACCTTGAATGTATTTGTAAATGGTAATCATATCACCCCTTAGACGTCTCTTTTCTAATGTAAACAAACCCAGTTTGGCTAGTCTCTCTTTGTAACTCAGATCCTCCAATCCCTTTATCAGTTTTGTTGGACGTCTCTGCACCTTTTCCAGTTCAGCAATGTCTTTTTTTAGAACAGGCGCCCAAAATTGTACTCCATATTCTAGATGAGGCCTAACCAAGGATTTATACAGAGGTAGGATAATATTAGCATCCCTTGCTTCTACACCTCTTTTTATGCAGGCTAGTACTCTATTTGCTCTTGCAGCAGCTGAGTGACTCTGCACACTGCTGTGAAGACTATTGTCTATCAGTACACCTAAATCTTTCTCTAATGAGGATTTCCCAAGTTGTTTCCCATTTAGAGTATATGTAGCAAGTTTGTTTCTACAACCCAAATGCATAACCTTACATTTATCTACATTAAATGACATCTGCCACTTTTCTGCCCATTCACTTAGTTTATCTAAATCCTTCTGTAGGGAAAAAACATCGAGCTCTGTATGTATTTCCTTACATAGCTTGGTGTCATCAGAGTAGAGATGATGTTGAAACCCATAGGAGTATATTAGTTTGCCAAGGGACAAGGAGTAGATTAAAAAGAGCAAGGGGCTCAGGACTGAACCTTGTGATACTCCAACAGACAGTAGGAAAGGTGAAGACGTGGTGCTAGAGTAGGACACGTTGAAGGAGTGGTTACAGAGATATGATGTGAACCAAGAGAGAGCAGTGTCACAGAGACCTAGGGAATAGAGAGCTTGGAGGAAGAGTGGGTGATCCACTGTGTCAAAGGCAGCTGAAAGGTCTATATATATAATTATATTATATGTAACCCCAGTGCTAGAGATCATGAATGAACTGAAAACTTTCGTTCTGTAACACAAGAATGAATTAAAACGAATACCATATGATTCACTATTTAATGTATAAAAGGTGATGTTATAATAAAAGCTGTAAAGATCTGCTATGTCAGCATCAATAAACAAAATAGGCCATCTAAAGCAAAATAAATGATGTAATCAATATACAGTTAATGTGAACATATCATAAATGGTAAGCAATCACTGTTACGTAGGGATGGGCGAAAATTTAAGCCTCAAACTGAAATCGGCGAAAAATGGCACTTTCTTGGTGAAATTTTCCAGCGAAAAGTGCCGATTTTCTCACTATTTCTCACTATTATTTTTTTTCCCAAAAGCACAGTATAAAAGGGGCATGAAGTTGCCTGTGTTGGTGGGTAGTGGGGAAAGAATCAGTTGAATAGGGATTTTTTTGGGGGTGTTTACTGGGATTGGGGGCAGTTAATAAAAAATAAATCCTAAATAAAATAAAAAAAACCCTATAAGACGTGGTATAAAAGGGGTCTGAGGAGGGTGACTGTGTTGGTGAATGAAATAATCAATTCAACAGGGAATTTGTTTTGCAGGGGGTTTCTTGACTGCTGTTGGGGATACGGTTAATAAAAAATAAATTAATAAAATAAGACATTTGTATTTAAAGTGATAGAGACAGGAACCCCCTGACATAAGCTGCCACTAGGGTGGACTGATACTTGACTTGATAGAGTATTTTGCAGAGGATGATTTGTTAGATTTGTTGTTAGAGTTCCAAACCTGAGGAAACATTGATTTGTAGGACTTGAGATTGTTAGAGGCACAAGCCCTGGGGAAACATTGATTTGTAGGACTTGGGTTTGTTAGAGGCCCAAGCCCTGAGGAAACATTGATTTGTAGGACTTGGGCTTGTTAGAGGCACAAGCCCTGAGGAAACATTGATTTGTAGGATGTAGGCTTGTTAGAAACAACCCCCCCCCAAAAAAAAATAAAAAATAGTTTATTTTTTGTAGGACTATGTGTTTTTTTTTATTATAATTTTTTTTTTTCAAAGCAGAAGTCCTGAATAAAAGAAAAAAATGCCCTACTGGCCTAGTGCCAACAGGTCATGTTGCCAGTGGCCAGTGGCCATTGTCAAATGTCCTCCTGAGTCCTGAGTTGCAACTGCTGTTCCTACTGCTGCTGCTGAGTTGTTTAAGCAGCAGGATGATTAGGCAACTGAAAGGGAATGTGATCAACAATAGCAGTAACATGGAAGATGGATGATGTAGGTTTCACTTGCCACAGCTGGCTCCAGTGATGCACCTGAGGCAGTAGCAGCACAATAAGTAGCCCCCAGTCTATGTGGAGAAAAGAAGAAGTTGGACAATAATTCTTCTCCACCTGCCCCTCTTCAAAAATCATGGGTGTGTTATTGGAATAGGAGAGCAGGAACAATGGCTCTCATCAGCAAATGCAATGTGCAGTGTGTGTGGTAAATAACATCTGGGGGCACAACTGTATCCAAACACCATGACACCCAAAGCCAAGAACTGCTGTTGTCACTATACCCCTTGTCCAGACCCCACTAAGGACACATGACAACTTGCTGACAGTTTAATAGTAATGATGAACCCTCCATGCCACCATCTTAGCATATTCTGTGGGATGGAATATCCTCAGATGCTGCTTGATGCCCTGCTTGCAATTCTCTTCCACCACACTGGCATGTATGGTCAGTGCACCACACAGTGTGCAATGGGTGGAGAGGAACTGCCACATCCTAACATCAATAGAGTGGCTATCATATGGCGGGGGAGGTAACGATGAAGGTGGTGGATTGGCAGAAGATGTAGTTACCCTAGAAGCCTAGAAGGTAATGGTGAGCTAGTTTCACTCGTCATGGAGCTTCCAGTCTCTGCTGGAGAGTCAGGGACAGCAAAAGCGATGCTTGATTTCTGTGGTGGGTGTTTGTCTTTAACACGTTTGACGTAAATGTCATGGTGTCTGTGTTTCATGTGTGATATCAGGGCTCTTGTGCCAAGGTTTGTTCCCTCCTTTCCTTTTCTCACTGACTTGTCACAAATTGTTCACAGTGCCATTGCTGATGACTGCACTGTGCCTGTCCCAACAGAAAAATAGTCACACACCCATGATGACATCAGGGGGAAGGGAACAGATGGAGAAGAATGGCTTCTTTCTTCTTGTCCTCCACATTCCCCTTTACTGTCTGGGGCAGAGGATAATGTTGCTGCTACTGCCTCAGATTTAGCACTGCAACTAGGACCAGGAGTATTCTGGTACTGGCAAGTGGAACCTGTCCTAGTCCCGCTTCACTTGTTGACCCCATTCCCACTGTGTCCACAGTGGTCTGTGGCACACTAGCTTGCTCCACAGAATCCTGCTGCCCTTGCAACTCAGCATCAGAAGGAATTAGAGCAGTTGCAATTTCCTCTAATTCCAAAATCTCACTGCTAGTGGTGGTGGGAATGCCCATCCTCATTCCTGTTTCCCATTCCTTCTCAGTTTCTGCTAAAAAGGCCATCAATGTCTCTTCCACCCCAGCTTTTCCAACATCATCCCCTAGTCCATAAGTGCTGTTGCTCTATTCCAGAAGGTGACGAGCAATGTGACAAAGGGTCCTCTAATGTCACACTTGGCATTTCCTTTTGACCTGAAGAAGAAGGCAGACTAGCACTAGCAGCAGTAGCAGCAAGCACAGGCAGCTGATCTGTGCTCCTACTGGTGGTGGTGGTATTAATTCTGAGCCTGCTCATCTCCCCCAACACCAGTTCTGGCCTCATCAGGATCATGTTCCACATGGACACTGTAGTGAAGGGAAGGTGAGGAGGACTCCCAGAGCCAGAGAAATGGTGTCGGCTCCCTTGACTGCTACTAACACCAACCACATCAAGTTCAGCCACAGAGTCTTCCTCCTCAGTATCACAGTCACTAGTAATATGAGGTTATTGTTGATTACCCCCTCCTTCACTCTTAATGCTAACAAGCTGCTGGACCTTAGTAGTAGTAGTACTAGCACTGACGGGACTGCTTGGGAATGGCGAGTGATTTAGGGTCCTTGGATGTCACATTTGGCATCATTTTCTCCTTCCCCTCCTCCTGAGTACAACAAGACACACTAGCAGCAGGCAAACTATTGGTGGCAGCAGTTTCAGCACTGGCAGCAGGTACAGCGCTGGTGACAGCAGTGGCAGCACATCTGGCAGCAGGTACAGCAATGGTGGTTGCAGGTACAGCAATGGTGGCAGCAGGGGCAGTATGTCTGGCAGAAGGTACAACACTAGTGGCAGCAGGGGCAACACATCTGACAGCAGGTACAACGCTAGTGGCAGCAGGTACAACACTAGTGGCTGCAAGTACAGAAATGGTGGCACTGGCAGCAGGGGCAGCACATCGTGCAGCAGGCACAGGCAGCTGACTTGTCCTGTTCTCATTAGTACTACTGTTTTCTCCCTCCCTTCCCATTCGCTTTTCTCCCTCCCTTGCCATTAAATTCCCCAAGATCCCTTGTGGTGATTTAGGGGGACTGGACAGCAGTGGTTCAGTACTTCTAGTCACTTCCTCCTCCTCCTCAGACTCAGTAGACACATAATAAGGGTCCTTCCAGTTCCTCTTTTTGTGGCTCATAGAAATAGGAGCCACTATGAGCCTCTTCTGCCTCAATTTTGCCAAAATATCACAGCAGAACAGCACAGCAAATATGTCACATTTTTATAGCGGAAATGCGAAAACAACATAAATCAATGGGCGGAAACTTTCTAGCCATTGAAAAAATGTTGTAAAATTGTGGCCAGTGGGTGAAAAATGTGAAAATTGTAATTGTTAGTTTTAAAGAGGATTTCCCAGTGAAAAAGTGGACAACAACGTGGCTTTCGTGAAATTTTTCATGGGAACACAGCAACAACTTTTGCCCATCCCTACTGGTAAGCAATCACTGAAATATCCAATCAGCAAATAAAACTATATAGTGGATAAGTCTATAGTTATTCACTGTCTAGGGTTTCACTGGTCTATATTCATGGTAGTATAAGAACAATATAGATTATTATATTAAACCAATTTCCATATGAAATGACATCTAGTATATACACAGTAGGCGTTACTTTCCAACTATGTATCTGCCAGTTAAACATATACAGTACAAAATCAGAACTAATCTGAACAATGCTATACTGATGAATACCTTTGTAAAACATTTATATCATGCCTTTCGTTCATGAATATATTATGAACTGGATAGGTTGAACGATTGTATGATGGTGACTGCATTTATAATGTGTGTGAATGAATAGTGGAAAGGCATCACTGAATTGTATAACACAATGTAGATCCACTTCATACACTCCACCTTTATTCAGATCATATTTCAAGTGTGTATCTTACCCACAGATTCACTCAGATAGGTGACCACAACTGCCACTCTCAATTATGTGAACATTGAGGATCTGATTTCAATCCAGATCCCTTTCACTGACTCATGGAAGTCCCCCCACTCACAGCAACTGATTCAATTATAATCTTATTCCAATCCAGAATATACGTTTTTGATGTAAATATTGTAACAATACTGTTACTAGTGCGACATCATAACTGTTAAAATGCAGAATCATTATTTGACATTAGCACTTTCTCTTCTGCTGCCAATGCCTCTTGTTATACAGCCAAGAGTCTGGTTTGCTTTACCCACTGTGTATTGCTTGCTTACCTGCAAGGCACCTGAACTAATAACTCCATTGTGATTTTCTTCTACTGTTTTATCTTTTACTTTTTAGTAATAAACCTAAGTTCCCACACTCTTGTCCATTGCTCCCATTTACCTAAATCCTCATAATTTGGTTTATCCTTCCTGGACAGTCCACCCTGTTGCAGATTTTTGGGTTACCCGCAAAAAAAGCACACCTAAACTTGATGGCCATTCAAAATGTCATTAATGAAGATATTGAAGAGGACTGGCCCTAGCTCTTACCACTGTCGCATTCTACCAGTAACACATCCTTCCTCTGAGTAATGATTATGACATGCTGTATAGTGTCCTTCAGACAACTATTATCCAGTCAACTACCTTTCAGTCCAGTCCCAAACTATGTGCTTTGTGAATCAGCTTCTTATGGGTACAGTGTCAAAAGCTTTACTAAATCCACATAGGTTACATCTACTGTTCCACCTTTACCATATGTGGGACCATATAGATTCCCACAGCCACTAAAACATTTCTGCATCTACCCTGAAACATCTGCATGCCAAGTCAACACTGCATGGCCTATTAATTCCTAGAATCCGTTGTTAATCTAATTGATGGTATGCCTCCTTGTCTAGAAGCCTATCACCAATCTGTTGTGCCTGTTTTGTCCTAAATCAACATCCTGGTGTTGAACTTTCATTTCTGAGCAGTGAAATTCAACATGATATAATAGCTATGCCAGATATGTCTGCATAAGCACCATGGACACCCGTTCCTACTGTTCTGGTAATGTACAACAGTGTCTAGAGTGTCAGATAATGCTTCAACAATCAGCAAACATCCAGCAGAAATCCTGTGGCTGAACACAGCTTATTTATGCAAGGCACCACAAAAGGGTAACATAGTAACATAGTAAATTAGGTTGAAAAAAGACACAAGTCCATCAAGTTCAACCTTCGCCTCATACCCCAGTAACTGAGAATTTTATAGCTTTCCTGCTACCAATTAAATTAGTCTTTATCAGACCTTCCTGATCAGCCTACTGATAAACAGTATAACTATGTATGTTCCCTTTTGAAAGAAATGTATCTAATCTTCTCTTAAATGTATCCATTGCATCTGCCATAACTACCTCCCTGGGCAATGAATTCCACAATTTAACAGACCTTACAGTAAAAAAACCCTTTCTCTGCTGAAGTGTAAACCTCCTTTCCTCTAATCTCAAGGGGTGTCCCCATGTCACCTGATCAGGCCTTGGAATAATCACCACAGAGATCCTTGTATTGACCTCTCATATACTTGTACAATGTAATAAGGCCTCCTCTTAGTCATTTTTTCTCTAGAGTAAGTAAACCAAGTTTGTTTAGTCGTTCCTCATATGTCAAGTCCTCCATTCCCTTAATTAATTGTGTTGCTCTCCACTGTACCCTCTCTAGTTCTAGTATATCCTTTTTTAGAACCGGTCCCCAAAATTGCACTGCATACTCAAGGTGAGGTCTTACCAATGATTTGTATAATGGCAAAATAATGTTATCCACTCTTGCTTCGATACCTCTTTTTATGCAAGACAGGATTTTGTTTGCCTTTGCTACTGCTGTTTGACACTGGTCACTGTTTCCAAGTTTGTAGTTGACAAGGATTCCCAGGTCTTTCTCTAGCAATGAGTCACCTAAAATTATTCCATTAAGTTTATAAGTAGCCTTGGGATGACTTCACACTTCCCCACATTAAACTTCATATTCCACATGTTTGCCCAATCTGACATTGTATGTAAGTCCCTCTGTAGAGAGAAAATATCCTTTTCTGAATTAATGACCTTGCATAATTTAGTATCATCTGCAAATATTGATATTTTGCTTTCTATATCTATTTCCAAGTCATTTATAAACATGTTAAAAAGCAGCAGACCTAATACTGAACCCTGAAGTACTCCACTCTCCACTTTAACTGTACTGGAGAATTTTCCATTCACAACCACACACTGTTCCTTATCCTTCAGCCAGTTTTATATCCAATTGCAAAGGTTATCTCCTAGCCCCAATTTCCTTATTTTATACACCAGCGTTCTGTGTGGCACTGTATCAAATACCTTTGCAAAGTCTAGATATACTACATCTACTGCCTTACCATTGTCAAGGTTGCTGCTTACCTCCTCATAGAAGATGAAAAGATTAGTTTGGCATGATCTATTCTTCATAAAACCATGTTGATTCATGCAAATGATTTTATTTTTTGTGTTGTAATCCTAAATATAGTCCCTTATTATCCCTTCTAAAAGTTTTCCCACTACAGAGGTCAAACTCACTGGTCTATAATTCTCAGGTTCTGTTTTAGTTCCATTCTTAAATAGAGGCACTATGTTAGTTCTTCGCCAATACTGTGGCACTGAGCCTGTGGTAATAGAATCTTGAAAGAGTAAATATAGAGGTTTTGCTAACACTGCACTAAGTTCTTGAAGAACCCTTGGATGTATACCATCAGGACTCGGTGCTTTGTCGGTCTTAATTTTGTTCAGTCTTCTCATGACATCTTCTTGAGTTAACCCAATATCTATTAATTGTATTGTTTTATTTGTTACTTGCGAAGGCTCTTTTACTATTCCTTGCTCCCTTGTATATACTGATGCAAAGAAAGTGTTTAAAACATTTGCCTTTTCCTTATCCTCACTATCCAACTCACCCATATCTTTTTTGAATGGTCCAATGCACTCCCTCTTAAGTTTATTGCTATTTATATATTTGAAAAACCTTTTTGGATTAGTCTTACTTTCCCTTGCAATTTGAGTTTCATTATCTATTTTTGCTACCCTAATTGCCTTTTTGCAATCTTTGTTGCACTCCCTGTATTTTAAGAAAGATTGTTCAGTTCCTTCAGACTTAAATAATTTGAATGCCTTTTTTTTCCTTGCAATTTCCTTCTTTACATGTGCAGTTAACCACATTAGCTGTGACTTACTTCTTGTGCATTTGTTCCCCATTGGTATATACTGTTGGGTACATTTCTGCAACCTAAATTTGAATTCTGACCATTTTTCCTCAGTATTTTTGCCTTTAAATAAAATATCTCAGTCGATGTGTTGCATTGAAGCCCTTAACAATTTGAAGTTAGTTTTTTTTACAATTAAGAGTTTTGGTTGAACCTATACATTTTTGCTTTGCCAGACTGATCTCAAATGTAACCATGTTGTGATGACTGTTTCCCAAATGTTCTCTTACCTTAATATTGGATACCATTTCTGTGTTATTAGTTATCACTAAGTCCAATACATTGTTATTTCTTGTTGGCGCTTCCACCATTTGTGACATGTAGCTTTCACGAAGTGTGTTCAAAAACCTGCTACCCTTAGCACTCTGACAAGCCTCATTTTTCCAGTTGATATCTGGATAATTAAAATCTCCCATAATTATAGTATGCCCAAACTGGGCAGCTTTCCTCATTTGAAATAGCAGTTGGGCCTCATCATTGTCATTCGATATTTGGTGGTTTGTAGCATATGCCCACCAACAACTATTTTTTACCTTTTACACCACATTTAGTCTCGATTTCTACCCACACGGACTCAACAATTTGGCCAGTTTCCTCACTAATATCACCCTGCAAAACTGGATTTAGTTCTGTTTTCAAATATAAGCACACACTTCCCCCTTTTCTATTAATTCTGTCTATTCTAAACAGGGAATAGCCCTCTATATTTACAGCCCAGTCATATGCATCGTTCCACCATGTTTCTGTTATTCCAATTATGTCCAATTGCTCATTAATCTCCAGCAATTCTAGTTCTCCTATTTTGTCTACCATACTTCTTGCATTTGCTAGCATACAATTAATTTTGAAGTCTTTACATATATTAATCCTTACATACCTTCATTTACTAGTAGTTCCTCCCTACTAACTAAATTTTTCCCCTCCCTTTCTCCACTCCCCTGGTCATTTACTTGGACCCGGTTCCTATCTGCTCTATCTACCCCATTTTTGTTATCTATACCCCCCCTTTCCTAGTTTAAAAGCTCCTCCAAGCTTCCTAGCATTCTCTCCCCTAGCACAGAGGCTCCTCTACCATTTAGGTGCAATCCATCTCTTCCATATAGACTGTACCCAAAAGCTAAGTCTGCCCAGTGTTCTAAAAATCCCAAACCCTCCTTCCTACACCATTGCTTGAGCCATGCATTAAGCTCCCTGAGCTACCTCTGCCTACATGCACTGGCGCATGGCACAGGTAGTATTTCAGAAAATACTACCTTACAGGTCCTTGCCTTGAGCTTGCACCCTAAACCCCTGAAATCATTCTTTAGGGATCTCCATCTTCCTCCTACTTTGTCATTGGTTCAAATATGTACCAAGACAGCTGGATCACTTCCAGCCCCTCCCAATAATCTGTCAGCCCTGTCTCCAACATGCCGAACCCGAGCACCCGGGAGACAGCATACTGTTCGGTATTCACGTTCCTGTTGGCAGATTACCCTAGCTACCCTCCTAATAATAGAGTCCCCTATTACCACCACCTGCCTTGTTTCTGCCTGCTCTGCATCCTATCTAGCCTGGAAGGAGGACTGTTCCCCTGGCTGCTAGAGGAATCAGCCCTCTCCAGTGTTGCCAATTCTGAGCAATTCTCATGAACATCTTCACACAATCTTGCAAATCTGTTGGACTGAGTCAACTCAGAACTGGCCTTACTCTTCCTCTGCCTACTACCTCCCCTCCTTACTGTTACCCAGCTGCCTACCTGTCGCTCCTCATCTACAACTCCACCCTCTTCACCACTAACCCCGCATACTACCTGCTCTGTGAGTTCTAAACTCCTTTACAGGTTTCCAATGTCTTGCAATGTTGCAATATTTCTTTCCAAATCCAATATCTTAGACTCTAAAGAGAAAATATGCTCACACTTGGCACAGCGGTATGATTGCTCCAAGTGTTCAAACATGTGACAAGATGTGCATTGCGTGAGATTGGTTACCCTGCTATCACTCATGCTTGGTTTTACAATTCAAATAGCTTTATATTATCATGTAATGCTCACTCTAAGGTAAGTAACCAACTTTAAATGTGAATGCAATAAATCCTTTGAAATGACAGTCACCTCAGAGCTCTGCTGATTTCCAACTCCTGCTTCTATTCTAACTCCAGATTCCTTCTAACTCTTCACTTGGAAGCAGTCACTTGCAATGCAGTTTCATAGGAGTCATGCAGCACTCATTTTATAATACACCAGATTAACAGCCCAAAACCTAATAGATCATAAAAGCTTGCACTCTAAACATAGTCAATAAAGGTATCATATTTACTCCATTGTTTCTGTCTTTATATTTGGCTAACACGGTACAACATTTCACATGTACTGTATTAAAATAAATGTTTTGTCATTGGAGGTATGTTCCACTGTTTGTGTTCGCACAGATGTGCATTTTCAAGGGCTGATATAGCACATACCTAGATGGTGAATGCATTAGGCATTTATTTTTGTCACAAATAACAATAGAGAACCAATATATGTTATAAGAAAACTGAAGAAGCTCTCAATAGTAACAGTTGTGGAATGGCTGCAAGTATATATTTTTAATGTTTACACATTAAGGCAGTATTTTTATATTATAAATCATAAATTAGTCATGACTAATCACAGCAATAGAAAGGAGTTGGATGTAGATTTATTAGAGTATACCTTTCATATACAGTACATGAAATTTATATAGATCCATAGAATTAATAAAATAAATAACACTTCATAATATAAACATATAATTAAATCACTATTTCAGGATTGCCATGATAGATAAAAGGAATATATGATAATGAAAAAGCAAAAGTGAAGAAAAAATATAAATCCTTCATAATGAATTCGTTTTGAAACATGAACTATTTACACAGTATATACATTCTGTAATCAACACTTAAAGATAGATACAATCTCACTGTTGATAAATAAAAATGATGCACTGTAACTAGCTTACATCAAACTATTCCCAGAATTGCTGTAACCTTTAACCTGTGATTTGTGTAGTTTATTATTACTGCTATATTCTCAGATAATATTCTGCACCTCAATTTTATCATTATTAGAAATAATCTCTATGCAGTTTCACACATTTCTATAATAAAGACATAATAAAGGAAAATATGTTTATATGTGATTTTCTTATTTTATTTTTAATTAAACCTATAGCAAACAAGTAATCAGAAAACAAACATAAACAAATTAGAGCCTTATGAACGAGATTAATAAATATTGCAGAATGGGCATTGCATTTTATGATACTATGCTGAAATATTTATATTCAGCTTAGAAGAGAGGATATTTCACCTTCTGAAAAGGAAAGGATTATGTTTTATAAGGACAGTAAAGATACAGTATAACATTTATTACAGAGCAAGATAGTAAAAATATTAAAGAAAGGGTTGGATTACACAAAAAATTTTTAGACTCTAGCAGGATGTTGAATGAAAGTTGGAAATAAGGGGGCAAAAAACAAAACAAGAAATGTAGTGAAATAACTGCACCATACTTTATAAGGTTAAAAGTCTAATGAAACAATAACAAACATCGATGGATAATACACATTGTGTTCTCTGGAGTTAGGGTATTATAAAGAAATCAACTACACAAAGTCTGGTACAAAATGTTTTACTGGAACATTTTACAACTGAACAAAGATGAAACAATAAAAAAGGCTGATTTTAAATACCCAAAAAGTAATTTACCAATGAGGGAGGTGACCAGTAGTAATATGTAGAATAACTTAATATATCAAAATAAAAAAAAACTGCCAAACTGCTCTTAAAATAATACATAGGAGTAATAATAAAGCAATAAAACAATCCATACACTGCAGTAACATAGCACTAATTGATAAATAAAGGACAAATGAAAAATACAGTTTCTAAAACCAACATATATATCTCAAGCAATACCATAAACATATTTATAAGTGGTTTTACTTGAGTTTTCAAAGTGTAGATCCAAAAGGTATTCCTTAAGCTAAAAAAAATATAGGAACACAAGTGGAAACTCACACTGACACAGGAACAAGCACTAGGAAAAGCTTGCAAAAATGTTTGTAAAGTTGATACCTTTATTGGCTAACTAAACAGATTTAAATTGCAAGCTTTCAAGACTTCTTAGGTCTCTTCCTCAGGCATGTTATACAGATAAATATGAAAACGTCTCTCTTAAACACAAGTACACATTACAATGTTTATAATGGAAATCAGATAAGAACGTTAGTCCAGATACAGATTCCTTCATCAGTCAATGGTAGAGGATGTGATTTCAATTGCATTCTTCCTCCGAGTCCAGGTATTTATGATCCCAGAGGGACTGTCGTAAAAGTTAATTCACAATGTGATAGTGTGACAGAAACTCTCTGTCTCTATTTCCATTATAAAAAATGTAATGTGTACTTGTATTTAAAAGAGAAGTTTTCATATTTATCTGTATAACATGCCTGAGGTAGAGACCTAAGAAGTTTTGAAAGCTTGCATTTTAAATCTGTTTAGTTAGCCAATAAAGGTATCAACTTTACAAATATTTTTGCATCCTGTATTTCTACGGCTAACATGGTACCAACTCTCATCTACTAGGAAAAGCTGAACACAGAAAAATAAGGTGAGTCAAAAAGGAAATTAAACTTCTTTAGGGTTCTTGAAAGGAGAAGGGATAGAAGATGGCTTGGATGTGCTTCTTGTGCCTCCACTAAGCCTAGAGGTTTTAGAACTTTGGCAGGACTGAAGAAAATTGATGGCCTGCTGCTTCATAGTACAGACACAGGCCATGAAGATGTCTGTTGTTTTTTTAAATATTTGTGAGGTGAGTGATTCTTCACAGTTCAAATAATGGTTCAGCCATTTGAAGTAGAGCAGACTGAAACAGGAAACAAGCAGAACTGTAAAACTGAGTGGAGATCTTTGATTGCAATCGACTTCTCTTATATAGAAATGATCAGTGAGGAATACTGCATGGTAGCAATCCAAGAACAGATGTACATGTGAATAACGGCATAGCAGGGGTAGAGTTTGGTTGAGGATGAAACAATTTTAAGCTGTAAAGGTTCAATAATACAGTCCAACTCTGCAAATTGGGTAGGTTGCAGTTCCAACAATATCTTTGTTGTTTTGTAATCTTAGGTATCTCTAATCTGTAAATATGAGGATTGCTTGCATATAGTTCCCAACAGTTTTTATATAGGGGGCAAAATAGGTTAGCACAAGAGAACAATATAATAAAAACAGTCTCTTACTTGAACAGGTACACTGGAATTGTTGTAGCAAATACAAGAACCCTGCAGGGTAGCAGCCATTAGGAGGTACTTGATGTGCTAGACTGGAATCAGCATAATCTAAAAATAGAGAATTGCTGCCATTTTATAGAGATTGAGAGTATGGATGGGTGAAAATGTTGGCCACAAAAGCAGCCAAAGAATGACAATTTTGTCCTTGCACATGCATTCCAATGAAAAGTGTAGTTTTCTGCTTTTTTCATTGCATTGAAATAAATTATAATGATGAATACCCCCCACATGCATTTTCCCCATATCATCCAACCATGATAACTACAAAATCAGTGCCAGTTTCCCTAGTATTGTCAGTCTGTGCTGAGAACACAAATATTTGGGTGGATATGTGAATATTTCAGTAGAGGTTGCTGTGAATATATGGTTAAACATTGCTTCGCCAACACAAGCATCAAAGGGTGAGTCAAGACTTCAGTAGAGTCAGATAGACAATCCTCTGTTCCATGATGGGTCATGCTATGGATGTCTGTGAGACAGAATGACAGGATTTTCAGCAGTACCCTCTATCTGCGTGTCCTGCAACAGCTGCACCATTATTATTCAATTAATCTTTTGCGTTACAGGGGAATATAGAAACCATTGCTTTGCAATGTGTTATCTACTCATCTGTAACCCATTAAGATGGAAATAAGGGGATGTCAACCAGCCATATGGATATGTGCCCGGGACATCGGATACACACCTCACTGAGTATGTTAACAGTGCCCCATGAAACACAAGATTTTGGACTGACAATGTCATAGTACTGCGAGCACATACACAACACGCAAAACACATATACACACACAGAGGTCAGCATGGTGGGCATTGAAACCTGATCCACATTTTGTGACCTCTATCCTGTGGAGCACACTACCCCTGTAGATCCATCCCTCTGCTGCTCCTTTCAGCTATTCCAAACTACAGGTTTCATGTTCACTCCAATGCCCCTTAAACCCCTGATGTGACAGAGTGGTATCTGATGCATTGGATTGGATAACGATCTTTCACTCCAAGGGTTCCATCGTTGCTATGGCTATGATTATGGGAATTTATGTTATTTGCTGTCAGTTGAACCCAGGAATATGATGAACATGAGTAATGTGTTGTACTTTTGTTCGCATGGGGGATGCATGATATCCTTGAAGTATCAATGTTAACATGAATGAAGGAATAGCAGATGTCAGTTGAATCCACACCCTCAACATGACACGTCCATGGAATGGGTGATGCATGGGTTCCATACTGCTGACAATGTCAGGGCTGTGAGTGTCATTGATCCTGTGGGGTGAAACAGAATATCATGTATGGTGTGGTTAGTGTGTTTGCACAGATTCCCAGAGGCTGATAATTGACATACATGGATTGTATTTATGCCTGTGTTATACTCACAGCTGAAGTGTTCCCTGAATAGCCTGTTTTATATCTGCTCCCTTCTTAAGGTCTCCTCACCAAGGACAATGTCCACAGGTATATCAACAATTGGTAGAGGCTGTATATCATCCAATAGTCATTTGTCCACAGTGATGTTATGTAGGATTGCACATGCCACGATGATGTTGCAAGCCTGGAGAATATTGTAGTGTTCCCCCTGAGTGATCCAGACATAGGAATCTTGTTTTTAGCAGGATGGATGTGCTCTCAGTAGCATTCCTGATTCTCACATGAGCCTCATTGTAGTGCTTCTGGGCAGGTGTTTGTGGATTTGCTACTGGTGTGAGGAGCCAGGATGTGCACCCATAGCCTGCACCACCTGTGGAAAGTGAGTGAAATGGTGAGACAGGCACCACATGTTGTGTGAATGATGACGTGTGAGGGGGACATTCTACCTGTGAATCAAGAGCATGTTGAGCAGTGTCGTATGTACACCTGTAGATGTGGCATGATTTTGTATTTTTAATTCACCCAAAAGCCATCCCCCTTTATAGGTTCCATTCTTCAAGTCTCTGTGTACAGATGAGTGTTGTAGGATGTAGTAATCATGACAGCTCCTGGTATATTTTGCACAGACATTGGTAATCCTCATATTGGAGTCACACACAATCTGTAAGTTCATGGGGTGGAAGTTCATCCTGTTGATGAAGAGATGTCGCACACTGGACATGCCTCCCCTTGTGTAAAAGTCCTATTTTACATATGTACATTCCATGTTGTGGGGAAGTGGATGTACCTGATGGCCTTGCTTTTGAGGGATGGAAACACATTAAGCCAGTACCTTGGAAAATGTGGGCTGGGACATACCTGATGCATAACCTTCTGTGGACTGTAAGGCTACACTTGTCATGAAATGTATTGCACACATGAGTTTCTACAAGCCAGATAGGGCATGATTGTGGATGTATATGGCTCAACCTCATCTTTGATGAACTCATATAGATCAATGATGCTGTGCACCATCAACCCGTAGCAGTCTATCACCTCATCATCAGTCATTAATAAGAGCGTGACCTTTGTGTGGTATACTCTGGGCCTTGGTGGTCATCTGTCAACCCTGCTGCTCCAGGGGTCCCTGTGGCAGCTGGGGAGCATCCTGTTGCAGCAGCTGTGAAGCTGCTGGCAGGTGTTGTCCTCCAGGTGGGGATGGGCTCCTGTGTGGCTCTTCAGCTGGAGCTTCCTCACTTGCAACAGGTGAAGGCTGTTTAACACGGGTTCTTGGGAGTTGCTGGTGATCCCTAGCCCTTGCCCACCTTCTCTGCAATAGGTATGCAAACATACTTGTTGTTGTCTCTCTCTTTGTCTCTCTCCCTGAGTGGTCTCATAGTAAGCACACCACATCTGAGGAGGGTGAGCTGTCCCTTTAAGACTGTAGTGGGGTGTTGCCCAGGCATGGTCATGAGGTAGGTAATGGGCAATGGGAAGGTGTTTGTTGTCCAGGTAAGCGTTTGCTGGTGTGTTTGTTGCTTATATTCTGATGTGTTATTATTGCTGTGTCACTGTCAGAGGGAGTGTGACATTTGGGGGTGCAGGTTGTGTCTTGATCGGCTGGTGATGTTGCACAGGTGAGCTTTGGTTGGTTTGTATTGACAGTTGAACATGTGATGGCTTGTGTTGGTCTGCTTTTTGTAGCCCTTATCGCTGTGGTGTTGCTAGGTTTTTGTGTTGTTGCCTGTTTTATTTTTGGCATTAGCTGCCTTTAAATCGATTCCAGAGTCCCCAAAACCACAGCCAGGCCCATCACCACCACTAATCATGTTGTGAAAAGTTAAAGAGTTCCTTTTTTAGGTGCTGCCAACCTCACTTATGGATATCTTAGATGTAAAAAAGTGCACAAAAATAATTCAAAAGTATGCCTGTGAAATGGCAAACTTGCTAAAATGTTGGTTGACTATTCGTTTGTTGAAAACAGAGGTTTTAAAGAACTGATGTCATGTGTTGCATCCCTCAGGTTCTCCCAAGCCATAGTTATTTTTTTTAAAATGGCTGTGCCAGATTCGTACAGTCAGGTGGTTAGTGTTGTTGGCACAGGAATTGCCTGTTAACAAATGTTTAAGGATTATGTTGCTATGGAACTCAGTCTGCTAAGAACATTTACTATCAGCTGTGGATTTCTACATTTCAGCACTCAGCAGCAGATTACTGCACTGAGAACTTGGCCATAGAAAGAATAAGCATAAAACTGCAAAGTTCTCACAGGACATATATTGGCGGTAGAGAAAAAGACTAAAATGTTATAGCTTTTCTATGCATAGGAGAAAAAGCTGCAAACTGTGTTTTCCTGAGATAATTCCTGGAAACAAAAGCATAGTCTTGTCACACCAATGGCCATTTGAAAGCAAATGCAGGCATAGAGGAGCTTCAATATCACCACATATAGTAAATTGAGGCAACAATCTGAAATAGAGTCTGGCGAGTGAAGGATTGCTTGCAAGCCACTGCTGAGACAGAAACAAGATCTGAGACATTTGGTAGGCTGGAATGCTGCTGCTGCAGACAGAAATAGAAACAGGTACAGTAAAAAGAACTAGAAATTCACTTTGACACAGGTACAGGAACTAGGAATAGAAACTAGAAACATACTCAGGATAGGACACAGTATCAGCGGATTAGAGACAGAAGTTAACATTAAGAGTTGAAAACTTAATCCATGAACAAGCTGTTACAGCTTACCTTGGTTTCAGCATCATCTGCAGACGCGAGGCTTCAAGCATGTAGCAAGCCTCTGTTTTATGTGTTTTCTTCTTGTAGTCTCCTCCTATCTACTTCCCCCCTCTGAGCTGCTGCTCTTCCTACCTACTTCCTGAGGAGGGATTTAAAGGGCAGACGGAGTCCTGACTCAGTTGCCCTTGCGTTGTTGTACAATACAGTTCTGCTTCCCTTGGGCTCTGTGCATGACCTGACTTGCCTGACCATCGATTCTGGTGCTGACCTGTGGCTCTGTCTGACTACTCTTTTGCCTGCTCCCATTGTGTGGTGGACACCCAATCTGGTGCGGACCTGTGGCTCTGGCTGACTACCTGAAATGTGTATGACCCGGCCTGTCTGTCCATCCATTCTGGTGTTGATCTGTGGCTCTGTCTGACCATTCTCCTTGTGCGTTCTGATTTGGCTTAGACATCCTTTCTGGTGCAAACCTGTGGCTCTGGCTGACTACCCACTCCGTGTATGACCCGGCTTGTCCGACTATCCTTTCTGGTGCTGGCTAGGGGGCTCTGTCTGTTTCCTCTGTGTGTTGGTTCCTGCTCCACAGACACCCATCCTAGAGTGGACCTGGGGCTCTATCAGACTCCTAGACTGACTGAAGGCTGAGTCAGGGCTAGTCCTTTGGGCATTCCGAATTACCTCGAGGCTCCAGTGGGCTGAGGCCTAGTCTCGGACAGTGTGGTAGCTCTCTTGGCGGATTGCTATTTCTGATACAGTGCTTGCCTCTTTGATCACCCTCTCTGTGTTATCTGTTTACGTGCATTACTGTTATTATTCTAATAAAAGATTGTTTTACTTTACCATACTGACTCCTTGTTTATTCCTGAGAACTGTGACACAAGCACAGGAGTGTCTACACAACAAGTTTAAAAATGGACAGATGAGTGTGGTCAGGAAGGAACCACAACTGCATGTAATCAATTAAATAGAACAAAGTTAACATAGTTTCTAAGATATTTCAAAAACAGAGACCACCTAGGTACCTGCCCAAGCTGAAATGGACTCTATTAATGTCTAAGTCATTTACATTTTTTGAAGCACAAGGCCACATAAAGCAGTCCAGGGGCTGTACTGACAATTCCAGGGACCAGCAAACATCTAAGGACTGGTGGTTCAGAAACATCTAGAAAGATTTAACAGAACTGTCACCTTAAGACAAGTCTAGTTTGTTTTACAGATAATAAAAATACGCCTAAATGTTATTCTAATCATTTTTTTCCTGTAACACACATTTTTGTGAAATTACCCTCTATATTTTTATTGTTTGCATTTTTTTTTTAGAAATTACTCGAGTGTGTAGGCTCGGTCTATATTCATTCAAAGATGAGCATTAAAGTATTTTACAGCAACTCCTGTCTGGGATGCAATGCTTATTTATTATACAATTAATGTTTTGGCATGATATCATGCCTGAATCCTGCACACACAAATATTTTTCAGGCTTTTCTCCCTGTACTCCTGCTGTTATGTTGACTATCCATTATTTTTAAGGAGAGAAAAAACAAAGGGTTATAACTAGTGATGATCGAGCACCCCAATGCTCGGGTGTTCGGGTGCTCTGACCGAGCACCCCCGGAGGCTCGAGTGCTCGGCCGAGCACCCGAGCCCCATTGAAGTCAATGGGAGGACTCGAGCATTACACCAGGCACCCCCTGCTCTGATGAGGGGAGGGTGCCTGGTCCATAGGAAAAGGGCAGAAAATGATGGAAACACCACAGAAATGGTTCAGGGACAGCATAGGGAGGATGTCTGGATGCATCTTGGACTCCAACATCGCTGCTGGGAACGATGTTTCGCCCGTAGTACGCCATTTTTACAGACTGACCGTAAAACACACAAAAAGGAAGATAAAAACGACTTTAGGCGAAAAATTGTTACCAAACAGTATTTGCTGTATATTTACTTGTATATCATCTGCAAATTCTGCAAAAAATGTCATCGATTTTTCGGAACTGGGGCCATGATTAAGAGGGAAACGTGCGCAGAGGCAAATTCTGCAAAAAATTTCCTCGATTTTTCTGAACTGGGGCCATGATTAAGAGGGAAACGTGCGCAGAGGCAAATTCTCCCAAAAATTTCCTCGATTTTTCTGAACTGGGGCCATGATTAAGAGGGAAACGTGCGCTGAGCCGACCATCTAAAACATTATGGGTGAGGGTCTGCTGCGGAGCTGACCATCCTAAACATTATATGCGAAGGCCCGCTAGTGAGCTGACGCTATAAAACATTATATGAGAGGGCCCGCTAGAGAGCTGACCCAATAAAACATTATATAAGAAGGCCCGCTGGTGAGCTGACCTATACAAAAAGTTGTCAAACAGGGCCCGCTGGTGAGCTGGCCCTATATAAAAATTATATCACAGGGCCCGCTGGTGAGCTGGCCCTATATAAAAATTATATCACAGGGCCCGCTGGTGAGCTGGCCCTATATAAAAATTATATCACAGGGTATATGGAAGAGAGTCAACCATATACCTGTTTTTTGGGTGGAAGGGGTGAATGGGAATACAGAGTATTCCCATCATTGTAAATAACATATCTAAAGTGACTTTATGTTCCCCCGGGGCTTTCCTCCAGTGGAGTGGAGAAGTCAGGGGAAATCCAGGCCTTGTTCATTTTTATAAGTGTCAACCTATCAGCATTTTCGGTGGAAAGGCGGATACGCTTATCTGTTATGATGCCACCAGCAGCACTAAATACCCGCTCAGACAGAACGCTGGCGGCAGGGCAGGCCAGCACCTCCAAGACGTAGAGTGCCAGTTCATACCACGTGTCCAGCTTGGACACCCAGTAATTGTAAGGCACAGAGGGATCATTGAGGACGCTGACACGGTCTGCTACGTACTCCTTCACCATCTTCCAAAACTTTTCCCTCCTTGTGACACTAGGCTGCGCATCAGGGTGAGGGTGCTGGCGGGGTGTCATGAAGGTGTCCCACACCTTGGAGAGTGTTGCCCTGCCTTTGTCGGAACTGCTGTGTGCTCCCCTTTTCTCCCCTTCTCTGTTGGCCAAGGTAGCACGTACTCTGCCGCCAGCGTTGTCAGATGGAAAATTTTGGAGCAATTTTTCAACAAGAACCTTCTGGTATTGCACCATTTTGCTTGTCCTCTCCACCGGAGGAATGAGAGATGAGAAATTCTCTTTGTAGCGGGGGTCCAGAAGGGTGAACACCCAGTAATCCGTGTTGTCTAAAATGCGTATAACGCGTGGGTCACGGGAAAGGCAGCCTAACATAAAGTCAGCCATGTGTGCCAGAGTACCAACAGGCAAGATTTCGCTGTCCTCACCAGGAGGATGACTCTCAATCTCCTCATCCTCTTCCTCCTCTTCTGCCCACCCACGCTGAAGAGATGGAACTAAAGTTCCATGGCTACCCTCTGTAGTGGAGGCAACCGTGTCTTCCTCCTCCTCCTCCTCCTCCTCCTCCTCCGCCTCCTCCAATTGTCGCTCAGAAGACGAAGTGAGGGTGCTCTGGCTATCACCTTGTGTATGCTCTTCCTCCCCCATTTCCACCTCTTCCACATGCAAAGCGTCGGTTTTAATTGTGAGCAGCGAGCGTTTCAGTAGACACAGAAGTGGGATGGTTACACTGATAATAGCGTTATCGCCGCTCACCATCTGTGTCGATTCCTCAAAATTGCGTAAAACCTCACAGAGGTCTGACATCCATTCCCACTCCTCACTTCTGATTAGAGGAAGTTGAACGGAGAGGCGACGACCGTGTAACAGCTGGTACTCCACTACTGCCCTCTGCTGCTCACAAAGCCGGGCCAACATGTGGAAGGTGGAGTTCCAGCGCGTGCTCACGTCACACAGCAGCCGGTGAGCTGGCAATTGTAAGCGCTGCTGCAGCTTCAACAGGCCGGCTGAAGCTGTTGATGACTTACGGAAATGTGCACACACGCGGCGCACCTTGGTCAAGAGATCATGCAAATTGGGGTAGGTTTTTAGAAATCGCTGAACCACTAAATTAAATACATGCGCTAGGCATGGTACGTGTGTGAGCTTGCCGAGCTCCAAAGCCGCCACCAAGTTACGCCCATTATCACACACAACCATGCCTGGTTGCAGGTTGAGTGGCGAGAGCCACTGCTCGGTCTGGTGACTAATCCCCTGCAACAGCTCTGAGGCCGTGTGCTGTTTGTCCCCAAGGCAGATCAGCTTCAGCACAGCCTGTTGACGCTTTCCCACTGCAGTGCTACACTGCTTCCAGCTACCGGCTGATGGGTGAGTGGCGCTGCGCGCAGAGAATTCGGAGGTGGAAACGGAGGAGGAGGAGGAGGAGCCAATAACGTAGGTGCTGGCGGAAACCCTGATGGAGGTAGGGCCCGCAATCCTCGGCGTGGGTAGCACCTGTGCCATCCCAGGGTCCGAGTCGCTCCCAGCCTCCACGACATTCACCCAGTGTGCCGTCAGGGAAATGTAGCGTCCCTGGCCACAAGCACTTGTCCATATGTCAGTCGTTAAGTGGACCTTCCCAGTAACTGCGTTGGTCAGGGCACGGGTGATGTTATGGGACACATGGTGGTGTAAGGCGGGGACGGCACACCGGGAAAAGTAGTGGCGGCTGGGGACTGCGTACCGAGGGACAGCTGCTGCCATCAGGCTGCGGAAGGACTCAGTCTCCACAAGTCTAAATGGCAGCATTTCGATGGCCAGTAATTTGGAAAGGTGTGAGGTTAGTGCTATGGCCTGTGGGTGGGTGGCTGGGTATTTTCGCTTGCGCTCAAATGCCTGGGGTAACGACATTTGGACGCTGCGCTGGGACAGGGAAGTGGATGTGGTCGCTGATGGTGCTTCAGATGGTACAGGTGCAGGGCGGGAGGTATGCGGGCCTGCGCCTTCGACAGGCGATTGGCCGGCACCGAAAACAGGGGAAGAGGAGGCAGTGGTGTGGCCTGCAGACACAGATTGTCGATCCGGGCGTTCCTCCCACTTATTACGGTGCTTGGATGCCATGTGTCGGATCATGCTGGTGGTGGTGAGGTTTCTAGTGTTCATGCCTCGGCTCATTCTGGTGTGGCACAGGTTGCAAACTACAATTCTTTTGTCGTCCGCACTTTCCTTAAAAAAACGCCATACCGCGGAACACCTACCCCTTGGCAAGGGAGATTTACGCAAGGGGGTGCTCCGTGGAACATTTGCGGGCCGGTTTGGTGCAGTCCGCCTTCTTTCTGTAGCCACACCACTGCCTCTTCCAGCCTGTTGCGGTGCTGCAGATGGCTCACCCTCAGGACTGCTGTCATCGCTCGGCTCTCCACCTTCCCAGGTGGGGTCAGTCACCTCATCGTCCACCAAGTCCTCCTCCACTTCCTCACTCTGATCATCCTCCTCATTTCTTGATCCCACCACATACTCAGTCATTGACAACTGTATATCATCCTCCTCATCAAGGTCTTGAGACAGTAAAAGTGGTTGATTTGATGGCAACTGTGTCTCATCATCATCATCATCCACTTCCTTTGACCTTAAATGCCGTTCCCCTCTGTTGTCTTCTTGTGATTGGGTACCCTCTAGAGGTTGTGAATCAGGGCACAAGATTTCATGTTCCTCTGCAAGCGTGCTTGGAGAGAGGTTCAAATGAAGGATTGGTGATGAGACGAGCTCCTCACTATATCCCAGTGTGGGATCACTTCTTTGACCAGACCCTCTATGGTGGGAGGAAGGATGATCAGGGTGAGGATTATGTTGACCAGACTCTTGGCTACTGAGAGTGGACTTGGTGGAAGACAGGGTGGTGCTTAACCGACTGGAAGCAGTATCACCTGAAATCCAACCGACCACCTGTTCGCAGTGGTCTGACCTCGAGAGTGATGTCCTGCGACGCCCTGTAAACTGAGACATGAAGCTAGGTATGGTGGATGTCTTTCTTTCTTGTGCTCTGGCACCAGGCACAGTTTCTACGCGTCCTGACCCACGCCCTGAACTATCAGGATCACGTCCACTTCCCCGTCCCTTTTTACCCGCCTTCTTCATATTACACGGAATATGTGCTGCAAATCTGCAACTTTGCACACTAAACAGAATATGCTGCTTATCTGCGGCTAGGCACAGTGAATGGAATATGTGACTTTTAGTTTTTACACTTTGCACACTAAACAGAATGTTCTGATAATCTGCAACTTTGCACACTAAACAGAATGTGCTGCTTATCTGCGGCTAGGCACAGTGAATGGAATATGTGACTTTTAGTTTTTACACTTTGCACACTAAACAGAATGTTCTGATAATCTGCAACTTTGCACACTAAACAGAATATGCTGCTTATCTGCGGCTAGGCACAGTGAATGGAATATGTGACTTTTAGTTTTTACACTTTGCACACTAAACAGAATGTTCTGATAATCTGCAACTTTGCACACTAAACAGAATGTGCTGCTTATCTGCGGCTAGGATCAGTGAATGGAATATGTGACTTTTAGTTTTTACACTTTGCACACTAAACAGAATGTTCTGCTAATCTGCAACTTTGCACACTAAACAGAATGTGCTGCTTATCTGCGGCTAGGATCAGTGAACGGAATAAGTGACTTTTAATTTTTACACTTTACACACTAAACTGAATGTGCTGATAATCTGCAACTTTGCACACTAAAATGAATGTGCTGCTAATCACCATCTTTGCACACTAAACAGAATGTGCTGCTAATCTGAAACTTTGCACACTAAACAGAATGTGCTGCTAATCTGTGGCTAGGCACAGTGAACGGAATATGTGACTTTTTTTTTTTAACTCTGCCCCCCAAAACAAAATATATCTGCTGCCCCCACACACAGTAGTCCTAAAAAGGACTTTTGGGTCTTTTTTTTGTTCAAACTCGCTTTTCTTCTCCCTACACTGACTTTCCCTTCCTATCCTCAACTCTCCCTGGCTAAGACTGAGCCGAACTCGCTGGTCAGGTGCTATACAGCACCCGATCACGGGTTCTGGCCAGCCAATCAGTGTAATGCCAGCAGCCAACATGGCTGCTGGCATTACACTGATGTCAGAGCCTCCCCGCACATTTATTGGCTGTGCAGCAGCCGCGAAACGTGCGGGGAGGAGACCCGAACATGGCGGGCGAGCACATGCGGTACTCGTACGAGTACCGCCATGTGCCGAGCAGAGTGATGCTCGAGCCGAACCGAGCTTCGGCCGAGCATGCTCGCTCATCACTAGTTATAACCTATGATGAATGTGGTAGATGTGTATGGTGATAGCTGATGGACTGGTGTGATTGATGTCTATCTATCTATCTATCTATCTATCTATCTATCTATCTATCTATCTATCTAGCTCTATCCATCTCTCTATCTATATCCCCCTCTCTTTCTCTGTCCCACACTCTGTTTCTCTTCCCATCTCTCCCTCTTCCCCCTTTCCGCTCTTCCCCTCTTTTCTTTTTCCTCAATACCCCTCTTCCTCCTTCATCTCCCTTCCTCTCCCTCTTTCTTTCCCTCTGTCCCTCTCTGTCACTCTCCGAGAAGGAAGAAAACAATAACTTAGAGTTTAAACTGCATCAAATAGTGAATGACTTTTAACCCACTGCTTGAAAGCTTTGTATCTACTGACAATGGCTTCCTCTGTTGCTGGACATCCAAAAGTGCCCTGAACCCTTGACCTGATTATCCAGTACTTTGGGTGGACAGGGCTATGTGACCCTGGGCTATAATCCAAGGGTCCTCCTGTTGGATGCTGGTTCTACTGATATTCCTTCTGCTGATGAAAACGCCACTGTTTTGGTTGACCTTTGGCAAGAAATAAGAGCTTCTCTTCTATCCAATCTATCCGCTTGAAGTATGTACTCTTTCTGTTATAAACTGGATATTCCTTACAATCTATACATTCATTCTACCTTCTTTGTCTAATCATGTCACGTATTCGTGCAAAGAAGTACAGACACAATATAAAATGTAATCACCTTTATTAAGAATATAAACAGCAATAACAGTATAGCCCAAACAACCTCAGACCACAGGGTGATAGGACCCAGGCTTCTACCCAGAGCTGCACACTTTGCTATACACTGCAATACTCATGATCCAAGACTAGGAAAGAGGCTTTAGCAGAACACCAGAGTGAACAGTGTAAATAGCATAAGTCACCACTCCTGGTCTCTCAACTGGAGGCAACAGGGAGCAAGAGCATGTCAGAGCCACGGAACACAGAGGCTACAGGTCAGGCAGGCTAGGAGTACATGGAGCGAGTAGGCAGCCAGAGCCACAGGTCAGACAAACCGGGGACTACACGGAGTGAGTTAGTAGCCAGAGCAAGAGGACAGACAAACTGGGGTCACACTGAGCAAGTTAGTCAGCCAGAGCCACAGGTCAGAACCGATGTGGATAGTCAGACAAGCCGGGGTCATACACGGAGCAGATTCTCAGATAGGCACGGGTCACTACGGAGAGCAAGAGATAGTAGCAGAAACACCACGTAAGGGCAATGACTGCTAGGCCCAAGGAGGTATATAAAGGAGCAGGAGAAGGCGGGACCCAATTAGGCAAAACAGAATAGGCCCATAAACAGGCATCCATGTCAGTGCCTGTTTCCTGACGTCAGCAATGAGGAAGTAGCCTCAATCATGCCGGCCGACACACCACAGAGGAAGGAAGCACAGGATCGCTTAGGCCTCTACGGGAGACTGTGATAAATTATAAAAGGTGTTTTGCTCAATCTGCTTTTGCACCTCCACCTCCTGTGCTTATGGAAGATCATTACTAGGGATGGAAATTTTACAGAAAATACGTGGTTTTCCACGTTTCCTGTGGGAAATTTTGACCATAGAGAAACTCTTAGATTTTCCGTCGTTTTGCTAAGAGCACAGAAAATGTTGTGAGAATGGTTCCATTTCCCTCCTATGTTTTTTAATGGGGTGAAACTTCCTGCTCATATAATATATAAACCCATAGCTTCCCACAGTGTAGTGTGGTGTATTTTAGGAGAAAAGGAGAGTGGAAGGAGACAAAATGAGAGAGAAATGTAAAACAAATATTAAAGTAAAGTGGTTACTTTACTGGTTAATAGTGCTTTGGGATTATTTTGCGAAGTATTTGACTCCTTCCCAAGAACTCAGTAACTGTGGGCTGGCCTGGCAGTACATGGCAGAAGGACCCTGACATTTTGTTACTTGACAGCATGACTAGAGGAGGTGGTAGCAGCATGTGTGGACAGTCTATGACTCTTGTCATATCCTACAGCAAACTCAGAGTCATACTCCTCTGTGGCAGGAGTCATAGGTTTTATTTCAAATCAACAAATTCTTGGCACTCATTCTGACTCTGTGACATATGAATGAATGATTACATTTATACAGTGCCACAGGTGTATGCAGTGCCTTACAGTTCACGGGTTTAGACAATACAGGGTTTGAAAGTGCTTTGCAAAGTGAAACACAGGAAGTGAGGTCCCAGCCTAAAAGTGTATGTTAGACATACTGAGTGCATAAGGGTCAATGTGCACATATGAACATCACTACTTCTGTTATGTGCCCCAGAACTCCGTGAGCTTTTATGAGTTGCCTGTTGATGGTATGTTTCCAGTCACACCTGTGATTGTGCTTCAGGTGGGATCTCATAAAGGAGGTGCCTAAGTATGAGTAGGGATGGGTGAAAGATGTTGCCTCAAAAACAAAATAGGAGAAAAATGTCACTTATTTCCACAATTGTAAAAAGTGTTGTTTGTAAGCTTTTTTGCCTAGCTCATTGCATTGAAATCAATGGGAAGACTGGATTTTCCCCACCACATGGCAAGTTTCCCTTCTTTTCCTACAGACATAGTATAAAAGGAATGTAATTTTCCCACAGCATAAAATTATCTGCTTTTGAGAGAAAAAGAAAGCAGAATTTTTTTCAGCTAGTAAAGATAGGCTTATAAAAAGGAGTTGAAGATTAGCTTAGTTTTACCCCAAAATTTGGTGTACCTGACTGGCAAGATACAAGCAGCCATGATCCAAACTCCTTCAATATCTGGCTATTGTTATTTCTGTGTTAGATGAGTCTGGGGGTGTGAAAAGGGAGCAAAGGAGGTTTACCCCAAATATCCCAACAATCTCTGTGACTGATTATAAAGACACAGGTAGTTGTGCTCAAAGTTCATTCTTGATCTTGCTATTATTATCTCTGTGATAGACATGTCTGGGGGGGTGACTGTGAAGGGAGCAAAAGGAGGTTTACCCAAAATACCAAAGACACAGGCAGCTGTGGTCCAAATTCCTGTTCTTATCTCTGTGCTAGGGAAGCCTGCAGAAAGAATTAGTTGAACAGGATTTTTTACTTTGTTTATTTTTTTGTGATATTGATGGGGAAAAACAGTTTAAAAATAAATCTACATATAGCTATATAAAAAAATAAATTATAGGTGACAGGAACACTGATGTAAGCTGTGTGACTGAGGCAGACTAATACTAGATAAGATTGAATATTTTGTAGCGGTCCAAGGCAAAACATCAAAATCCATCAGTTCTCTTGTTTACTTTACAGTAAAAACGCACACATGTGACACACTATCATGGTGCCTGTGCTATTGCTGGCGACATTCTGTCAGTTGTACTTCCTGATGCCTCTTATTGGTTGGTGTGGCTTTGCTCTTCCCAGTATTTGTCCTTAAATACTGAGCCCTGTCACTTCTCCAGTGCCCTTTCGTGGTGTTTCCGTGGCTAACTCTTGTTCCAGTATTTTGTGTGATTCCTGTGTATGACCTGGACTGCCTGACTACTCTGCTGTATATGTTCCTGCTCTGTGTACCGACCCGGTCTAGCTGACGGTCCTGCTCTGTGTACCGACCCGGATTGGTTGACTTTCCTGCTCTGTGTACCGACCCAGCCTGGCTGACGTTCCTGCTCTGTGTACCGAAGCGGATAGGGTGATGTTCCTGCTCTGTGTACCGACCCGGCCTGGCTGACATTCCTGCTTTGTGTACCAGCTCGGATTGGCTGACGTTCCTGCTCTGTGTACCAACCCGGCCTGGCTGATGTTCCTGCTCTGTGTACCGACCCGGCCTGGCTGACATTCCTGCTCTGTGTACTGACCCAGATTGGCTGATGTTCCTGCTCTGTGCACCGACCCAGCCTGGCTGATGTTCCTGCTCTGTGTACCAACTAGGATTGGCTGACGTTCCTGCTCTGTGTCCCGACCCGGTTTTGGTGAACATTCCTGTTCCGTGTATCTCAGGTCCGGCCTGCTGCCCCATCCGGTATCCGGCTAGGGGCTGTCATCTGGTGTCCTCTCTGTCTACGGACAGATCCTCTGTTGCCTCGTTGCTGCTTAGAGAGCCTCATTACTGTGACCCAGTTACCTATTGTGTCACGTGGGCAACACCCTGGTGTGGTAGATCCATCTGGTTGCACCATGGTACGCTTGACCTCTTACTGCTGCAAGCTGAGGTTGGTCTATTCCAGGGCACCTCAGGTTGCTCTCACTACCTGGCAGTCAACTCTAGGTCTGAGCGCTCGTTAAACCCTTCAGGGATTGATGCCATATTCCATCGGGTCACAGTCATTGCAGTCTCAATTTGGTGTTCCTCTGTGCCTACAGTTGCAGTCCTCCATTACTGCTACGGCAGTCTACCGCTTGTCCTGGGCCTCCGTTTACTCCTGTGGCATTACTCGCTATTGTGTCACTCTCTGTATAGTGAGTGTCTTGTGGGCCTCGTGCTATTAGGGCCTGTCAGTCTTCCTGGCCTAATAGTAACCATTTCACTGCTGTCTCTTTTGGGAATCACACGAACTATACCTGACCTGTGTCAGTATTATATTATTGCTGTTATATATATACTGGACCCCTGTGGGTACTGAATATTGTAACCTGACCTGTGTCAGTACTATATTGTGTACATATACTACTGGACCCGCGAGGGTTATTCTTTTCTGTGTTTTTTCAATAAAACTGTGTTTTATCTAAACCTACTCTGTCTCAGTGTCCATAAAACCGTTACACACACAAACACAATAACACCTCTCCTCAAAGAAACACAAAACGATGTGAAAGTAAAAGTAGTAAAAATAAATTGTTTAAGACCTCTAAAAGCTTAGAGGAATATAAAGCTAGTGGGTAAGAAGTGGTGGGCTATGATGAGAATGGCCTAATGATGACTGATGTTGATGATGATGTAGACCTAGAATATATCCCTTTAGCATTCTCTTCTTCTACAGATACAGATACATTTGAGAGTGAGAGATGATGACATTGACAGAAATTTAGCTTGAAGGCAAAGGCTCAGTCTTCCACCACTGAAAAAGAGTTTGTGAAAGCAACTGGAAAATCTGACCCTGGACAAGCAAAGGTGCAAAAAAAAAATATACAGTCATCCAGTCAGTCATCATCAGCATCAGCACCACTTCGACGTCCCACTCAGCCACACACACTAATAATTTTAAAAAAACCATCAACAACATAGGTTATCAATAGTGTTGAGCGAGCGTGCTCGGCCGATGCTCGGATCGGCTCGAGCATCGCTCTGCTCGGCACATGGCGGTACTCGTACGAGTACCGCCATGTGCTCGCCCGACATGTTCGGGTGAAGAGGATCTGTGCCGGAAGAGGCACAGATCCGAAGACGCTCCGCTGGACCACCAGGGAATGGAGGTACGGGGGCATTGCGGAGATGAAGGGGGCATTGCGGAGATGAAGGGGGACATTGTGGAAGAGGGGCATAGACTCTATGCCCCTCTTCCACAATGTCCCCCTTCATCTCCGCTATGCCCGTCTTCCACAATGTGCCCCTTCATCTCCGCTATGCCCCTCTTCCACAATGTCCCCCTTCATCTCCTATGCCATAGAGGAGATGAAGGGGGACATTGTGGAAGAGGGGCATAGCGGAGATGAAGGGGGACATTGTGGAAGAGGGGCATAGACTCTATGCCCCTCTTCCACAATGTCCCCCTTCATCTCCGCTATGCCCCTCTTCCACAGTGTCCCCCTTCATCTCCGCTATGGCATAGGAGATGAAGGGGGACATTGTGGAAGAGGGGCATAGCGGAGATGAAGGGGGACATTGACCAGGCACCCTCCGCTCATCAGAGCAGGGGGTGCCTGGTTTAATGCTCGAGTGCTCCCATTCATTTGAATGGGGCTCGGGTGCTCGGCCGAGCACTCGAGCATCAGGGGGTGCTCGGTCAGAGCACCCGAGCACCCGAGCATCGGGGTGCTCGCTCATCCCTAGTTATCAACATTCACAGACTTAGATATGATGAGTGCTTCTGCTGCTATTGGAAGTGCAGTACCCAGGACACCTAGTAGTAGTACAATTGCAGCAATGTCTAGCCCCAGTAGAAGTAACAACCTCTCAGGAACAACCTCTCAGGAACCCCAAAGTCTATGAAGTCCACAGTATTGAGATACTTTACTCTAAAGCATTTTGCTACCTTTTGTCTGTGTAAGAAGCATGTGAGCAATAGGATAGTAAGCTCACACCTAGGCATCTCCTCAATGAGATCCCACATGAAGCACAACCACAGGTTTGACTTGGAGACACACCAGGTCAGTGGTGACATAACTAGCAGCAGTAAAAGTACTCCTAAATGGTATCTGGGGTACATAATAGAAGTAATGTGGTGTTCTACTATGTACTGTCATCCCACGCTTACTAAGTTCTTAGAAAGAAGTCAAAACCTGCACAAAAATAATGCAAAAGTACACTTGTGGAATAGTAAGCTTGCCAAAATGTTGGCTGTTGACATGTTGCCCTTTATTTTTGTTGAAAACAGAGGCTTTAAAGAACTGATGTCATGTGTTGCACCCCGATGAAAGCTGCAGTTATTTTTCAAGGATGGTTGTGTCAGTGTTACTTAATAGGACAAAAATATTGTGGGCAAAGAACAAAGGTACTCAAGGCATAAGTTGCTGTAGGATGCACAGCTTTTACATTCAGCTATTTATTTCTCCACTTCAGTCCTTCAGAAAAAGTAATATTGCAGCAGGAAATCTTGCAGTTACAGAAAATATATGTGAAATATGGCAAAGTTCTTTAGGGAAATTTATTGGCAGTGGCGAAAAATAGAAAATGTATTTTCTATGGGTGTGAATTTTCGTGAAAAAAAGTGGAAAATCATTTTTTCACAAAAATTCCTGCTGGAAATGTTTCTGAATTTTTGCCTATCCTAGGTGTGAGTCTGCTTTCACCCTGCTCATATGCTTTTTTACACTGACAACAGAAAACAACATGCTTAGCTTTTGGATCTTGAGTGAAGTATCTCTATACTGTGGATTTCATTGACTGAGGGTTTACTGAGGGGCTGTTAATACCACTGAGGCTAGATATTGCTTCAATTGTACTGCTACTAGGTGTCACATTTGCTGTACTTCCAACAGCAGCAGAGACACTCATTATAGCTGAGGTTTGAGATGTTGATAACCTGTGTTGTTGCTGCTGGTTATTAAACACTAATGTGTTTGGCTGAGTGGTGCTTGGACATGGAAGTGGTGATGATGCTGATGATGACTGACAGGATGACTGTGCATTTTTTGGGAATATTTGCTTGTCCAGGGTCAGACTTTCCAATTGTTTTCTCAAACAGTTTATAGACAGGTACAGTGTTCCTTTTCTGTGCTGGAAGACAGAGCATTTGCCTTTCATCTATCTCACTCTCAACTTCATTTGTATCTAAAGAAGAGGAGTATGCCAGACGAATCTATTCTAGATCTACATTATCATCAGTAATTAGGTCATCCTCAGCATTGCCCACCTCTTCTTATCCACTACTTTTATATTGCTCCAAGCTTTTACAGGTTTCAAACAAATTATTTTAACTTTTTCCATTTGAGGGATTTTCACAACATTCCCTACTACTTTCAGGGCAGATGCTTTTATGCTTGCTTGTCTCACTGTCAGTTTCAGCAGTTGCTTGATCTGCTACACCTTCTTTCACATTGCCATCAAGTAAAATGTGACTTTTTGTCTTCAGTGTTTTTAGATGGTTTATTAATAGTACTGTTGCTGGTGGTGGTTGAACTTTTGGTGGGACTTTAACAAACTGCCTTCTCAGTAGGAGAGGGATTGCCATCATGAACTGCACATGCTGCAGCAACAATGACTGCAGTCAGTTTTTTAACTACCACTATACACATACTTCCCTGCACTACTCCTACTCATTTCACCCCTACCCCTTGTGGTTTTCTGGACATTACTCAACTACTGTGTGTTTTTACAGTAAATCACACACTAGAACTGATTGTGTGTGTGTTTGTGTGTGTGTGAGATGACTTGACCTCTACAAAATATATCTTGCTGCCTCAGTCAAAGCTCACATTAGGGTCCCTGTCTCTTTCTCCTATCAAGCATTTGTTATCAATTAACTGTCCTCCTATCTCTATCACTGTCAACATAAAAAAGCACACTCCCTGTTTAACTGCTCCTTTCCCCAGGCTCCACCAACACAGATATAACAGCCAGATCAAGAGGGAACTTGGATCACTACTGCCTTTGTCTTCCCAGTCAGTCACACATAATCTGGGGAGTATTTGGGGAAAACCTCCTTTGTTCCTTCTCAAACCCCAATACTCCTCAAGCACAGAGATAACAGTCAGATCAGGAAGAAACTTGGATAATTTCTTCCTGTCTTCCAAGTCTGTAATATAAGGTTTGGGGTATTTCGGGTAAACCGCCTTTACTCCCTTCTCACACACCTAGAGTCCCCCAGTAGATATATAGCAGCCTGATCTGGCTGCCTGTGTTTTACCAGTCAGTTACACAACATTTGGGGGTATTTGGGTAAATCTTCTTTGCTTCCTTAAAGACCCTAGACTCCCCTAGCACAGAGATAACAGTCAGATCAGGAAGAAAATTAGATCAATACTGCCTGTGTATTCCCAGTCACTCCGTTACACAAAATGTTGGGATATTTGGGTTAAATCTCCTTTCCTCTATTCTCACAACCTCAGACTCCCCTACGACAGATCAGGGCTGAATTTGGATTATGAATGCTGGAGTTTTCCCAGTCAGTCACCCATAATTTGGGGGTATTTGGGGACAGCCTACTTTCATCCCTCCCTTTTTCCAAGTGTCATCCAGCCTCCCTTAATAGTAAATGTCCTGCCTACAAGACACCTTAAACCAAACATCAACTCCATTTTATTAGCCTGTCTGCTCTAGCTCAAAAATGTGCTGCGTTTCTCCTCCTCTCACAAACACAGAATCTCATGCTGTGGGAACCTGACACCCCTTTTGTACTATTCCTGTAGGAAAAAAATTGAAACTTGCCATGCGGTAGGGGGAAATTCAGTCTTCTCATTGATTTCAATGCAGCGAGGAAGGTGAAGAAAAGTGGAAATCTTCAATTCTTGGCACTTTTTGCTCTGCAACGCATTGCATATCCCTCCAGCACTCAACTGGTTAACGAATGCATTACTTGACCAACTATGTTTTACAAACAGTTTTAATGCTATCTTTCATATACAGGGACATCTTTTGAATAAAAGGAGATCAGAAGACAGGAGAAAAAAAGACAGAAGAGAAGAAGACAGTAGAAGAAGGAAGATAGATGATTGAAGAAGAAGACAGCCAGTACCTGACCAAGGTGCTGAAAACAAGTTCTTAATCCCTTAGTGACAAGGGCATTTTGACAATAGAGGACAAGAGCAATTTTGGTCTTCCTAGCATGTCTTTTTTCAATCGTATTTGTGCTAAGCTGGTTAACTTTTAATGGACACTGATAAAATGTATGGATGATGATTCATACCTTCCAAATGCCTTTTTTTAGGGGGCACTGTCACTCTGAGGTGAAACTCCCTATGTCACTCATTCCCTCTCTGGTGTTTCTCTTAATTTGTCATAATTTGTTCTCAACTGGTTAATTTTAATAGGTATTGGATGAAAGGTATCAGTGGTCAGTCATACCTCCCACATATCCCCTTTTAGGGGGGGCTGCTGATGTGAAAGTCCCAATGTCCCTATTTCCCTCGCTGGTGTCCCTCTTTTAGGTGATCAGACTTTGTGGTATGTATATAAGTTTTTCAAATTGTTCCACAGTAATAAAACTCACATTAGTGTTTGATATACTTCAGTATATGTTTATAAATTAGGCTGTGTAAATAAAATAGTTTGGGCTTGCTCTAAATAATTTATTCAGTGACACAAAGAGGTGGCAGTAGATCATCAAGTGACCAAACCTGTTCTACCTCTAGTTCTGCCCCCAGCAACTAAAATTTAATTAAAAGTGCTCCCATTGTGGTCATTTCCCCTGTAGGGATGTGTGTTATCTGCTTCTCACAGTTATAGTGAGGAAGAGAGAAGCAAATAACACTGACAAAGGCAATGTATACCTCTGTGAATATTACCAGAGACTGGATCACCTATAACAAATAAATACAGAAAGACAATGGAAGTGGAGCTGTTGGATGAGGTAAATTTAAAATCTAGCTGTAGGAGGAGGTATATTTCAAATTTATACTTGATAATGGCTTTGAATGCTCATATAGGAGCTCCAACATGTAGAATGTGGAATTCCACCTGGTAGGGACCTCCATTTAAAGCTGGTGATGAGGGAGATGGTTAAGCTCTTGTGCGTTATACTTTATAATGAATTATGAGCACTTTAAGACCAGCTAAAATATGTATGCATTTTGAATATGTTATTTAGCATTTCTTTGAATGTGTCATATTCTGAGTGGAATCAAGTAATAATGAGATTTGGATGAAGCAGGGTAAGTGCACCATATATGTTTTAAAGCCACTTTTCAACAAAAGAATAGTGAAGCATGTAAACTGCAAAAATTTTCGCAAGTTTACCATTCAGCTGGTATATTTGAATATTATTGCTGTACTGTTTTTTTACCTCTTTCTAATAACTCAAACTCAGGTTTGAATAGAAGAATTTATGTTAATTTATTGGTTTAAAAACATGGCTACTGGGAGTGATAGTGGTGAAAGTGTTTCAACAAACCAAGAGTCCTACTCCATGATTTGCATTTGCACAACAGCAGTAGGAGACATGGTAGTTATTGTCATTGAAGAAAAATTTTCCCCACTCCCTGAGAAATCTATATCACCACTGCTATGTGCTTCTCATCTCTGGTAGTCATCACATCTCATGCTGCTGTTATGTCTCCTGTCAGAACTGTGGTTTAATTCAGATGTGATCTCAATGAGTACATGCTTAGATGGGATTCTGCTAGACTGGGGTTTCCTGAAGAACTCCTACTACTAATACTACAGGAGGAGCTTGATGTTACAATAGTGTGTTGTTCTTGGGGTTCTTGCCTATTTACTTTAAATACAAGCAGAAGCATTTATTATAGCAAGGGTTGCAGATTTTGACATGTGTTGCTGCTTACTAGTCAATAATAGTACATTTGACAGGGTGAGGGTTAGAAGAGGAAGTAGCAAAATAGAAAAAGAGAGCACATGGAGGACAAGAAGGGGTGCAGATCTAAGTGTAGTATTTATTTAACACAATCATATAAAAAGCATATACAGAAATGCACTCACATTTTCAACATCTTGGGGTGAAGCATATCTGGATCCCAGCCCCCTCTTACCCATGAAAACTGCATCCTTGTAAGTCCTCTGAATCTGTAGATGAGCTGTATCCAGATGTTCTCCTCTTCCTCTGAGGGATGATATAGTCCCAGTCACCGTGTAACACTGCCGATAGTTCTTACAGTCTCCAAACCAATATGGACGTTTCAGTGTTACACACAGTTCAGGCAGTTAACCAGAGAGATGCTCATTCAAGCCTAGATCAAGCAAACCGCAGCAGGCGTGGGGCTGGACTCAGTGGAGAGCAACAAACACCCAGCGTGTCTTCACGAGCCTCACTGCCCGTTTCATCAGGGGTAGTGGTGGCATTACTGCTGCTGCTGATAGCTGAAATGATTGCATGTTTTTAGACACTGCAAATGATATCCCCAAAAGTTTATTAACAGACATATTGCTCCTTTCCAGTAAAGAAAGGCAAACCATTCTTTTTCAGCTAATTTTGGGCCAAATCATTATCACTGTCACTCTCTACTTTATCTGTATGTAATGTGATTTAGAAGGGGAAGACAGGAGAGGGAAACATTATTAATCAACATCATCATCATCATCATTAATAATTAGTTCATCAGCTGCAGCATCATCCATAGCATCATGCATTTCCTCCCAAACCCCACTGATTTAATAATCTTGTATGTTTTTTTATTTTCACTTTTCCACCTAGGGGATTTATAGAGTTTACAGTGATGTGTTACTATCAATCTGTACATCATGGACTCACTGCTCAATTCTCATCCACTATGGCAACAACACGATAATGCAATTCTTTGTCTTTTTCAGTTCAGTACTACTAGTGGTGAAACTATTCATATCACTTTTATATGTGGCCTCCTAACAATGGGATCATTATCATCATTAATTTCTACAGAAGCTGCAGCCACTATGGTCACAGTCAGTTTCTCTATTATGATTTTACAACCACCAAAAAAATCCTTCTGCTCCTCATACTCTTCACACTCCTTCCTTTTTACCCCTGAAACTAACACGTTTCTTGTATATAATCATAGTTCGACTGAGTTTAATTTTAAAGTATATCACACAGCTGTGGAATGTTACTTTGTCTGAAAATAATGTATGATCTATTTCTGTTTCTCTATGTTTCAACCTGTCACCTTTATTCTCAGTCGCAGCTCTGGTGAATAATTTCTCTCTTTTATTTATCTGTGTCTCCTATCAGTTAAAAGCTTTTTTAAACTGTTTCAGTCAGTGTCAAAGTCTGTACATACACTCCCTGCAATCACAAACAACACCAGCTTTTTTGATGATTTGCCTCTACACTACTAGCTAGATAGTATCAAAATCTCTTACTGTACAAGACAGATGTGTGTTAGCTGCAGAATCAATACCAACTTGCAATAAAATATTAAAACACACATTAGCTGGTGCAGCACTCACCTCAGTATATGCCTGTTTCTCTTGTTCTTGCTGATCTTTGCATGTGTGTTATACATTTATGCAAAATGCCAAGTTGTAACCCTTGTCTATTTTGTTCTTGAATATATTAAATGCTGTTTGTCTGAGAAGTATCTGTCACATTTCTCTGTAGAATCTCACCCAGGCTCAGAAAGCTTAGATAGCAATGATCACATGCCTGGCTGTTTATCACTTATCAGTCAAAAAAGTTTTAATGATTTTTTTTACTCTCCCTGCTCCCTTCACATCCACAGCTAGAATACAACTGGTAGTGGCTACTGGCTACCACCAACATTCTTTACAAGCAACCCCTGTCTTTCTGCATTAGCTAGTGTTTAAAAATTCAATTGCTCTTTTTTATGTTTTTTTTACTCTCACTTTTCCATTCGCACCCAGAAAAAAAATGGAAGTGGCAATCACCAACACTCCTAGCAAGAAACTCCAGCTCACAATATTTGGGAATACATGGGAGAAACTCTCCACTTTGGGAAGTATATTATTATAATAGATTTTCAATTCATTGACAAAAGGTGGGAAAAAAGCAGGAAATTGGAAGTGCTGTTTTTCCCATATTTCTTTTTGAGGTGAAAAGTTTCATTCATCCCTATTAAACATTATTAAACATGTTGTTTGAATACAATACACATTAGTTGAGTTATATTCAAAGTCATATCATCTTCTTAGTTTGAGAAGCTCCAATGCTTTGTTATCTGTGTATTGAGCACTTTGCAGTCTGTTTTTATTATAGACTTCTTTTGATCAGCTTCTGTAGAAAAATAAGTGTTGATCATGAGAATCCTGTGCCAAAGAGCTGGTTGCTAGGTGACTGCATACTGCAAATATATTACATATAAATAAACCTTTAGTCTCTATGTGCTGTTTGCAAGGAAAGCATTTAGTTTTAATGATATGCTAATTAAAATAAGAAACTGTGAAAATGGTGCATGTTATTTCCATCTGTTTAAATGTTCTCCAGCTCAAGATTGTCATTGATATTTTGTAGATGCAGCTCCTACCGAACTTTCAGTTTCCCATATACACAGTACATGTCATATTTATTTGTCATGGAAAGGTCTCCAACAACCCCCAAAATTCTGGGCTGGAAGGATATTTTAGGCATCCCTAGGCAATGCAGCTTTTTCACCATTAACCCCACCCATAATCAATCCCCTGTTTACGTATGAACAAGCCCCCAGGCCTACTCACTGTTGTTGCTACTACTGATTCATTACAAATAAAAAGGAAAAAGATGTTTAGAGACTTGGTTGCTAGTTTGGTCTCCAATAAGGTGTTTAAAAAAACAGATGCAACTAACTTGTACTGAGGTTTGGGTTTGTTGTAGTCATCCACAACTCAAAATGTGGGCAGGACTAGCTTCTCAAAATTAGGGATGGGTGAAAATGTTCACCTCAAAAGATAAACAAGACAAAAATTGCACTTTTCTATGACACATTCATGAAAAGTGCACATTTTTCACTTTTTTCAACTACCTCATTGCACTGAAATCAATGGGAAGACTGAATTGCTCCCCACCACGTGGCAAATTTCCTTTATTTTCCTGCAGGCATAGTATAAAATGGGTGTAAATGTCTTGTAGCATACCATTCTGTGTTTGTGAGAGGAAAAGAAAGCAGCCCATTTTTGAGGTAAAGAGTAGGGGTGGGCGAAAGTTGTCACTGTGTTTATGTGAGAAATTCCACAAAAACAGCATTATTCTTCTTTTTCACGGGAAAATCCACTTTTAAAAGAGCAATTAAAATTTTTGCCCATTGGCCAAAATTTCCCGCCAATTTTTCAGTGGCTACAAAGTTTCCGTCCATTGATTTACGTTGTTTTTGCTATAAAAACATGATGCATTTACAGAATTGAAACACAATAGAAGCATCTACAGAGCAATGTAGATGTGCTGTGCTGTTCTGCTGTTATTTATATTTGAAAATTGAGGCAGGAGAGGCTCATAGTGACTTCTATCACTATGAGCAATAAAAGGAGGAACTGGAAGGACCCTTATGTGTCCACTGAGACTGAGTCTGAGGAGGAAGTGAGCACAACTTAACTAATGCTATCCAGTCCCCCTATATCACCCCTAGGGATCTTGGGGAATTTAATGGGAGAGCAGGACAGGTCAGATGCCTGTGCCTGCTGCAATATGTGCTACCCCTGATGCCTCCATTTCTGTGCCTGCTGCAACTAGTGCTGTACCTGCTACCAGACATGCTTCCCCTGCTGCCATTAGTGCTGCACCTGCAGCCAGGTGTGCTGCCCCTGTTGCCACTAGTGCTGTACCTGCTGCCAGACTTGCTGCCACTAATTCTGTGCCTGCTGTCAGATGTGCTGCCCATGCCTCTGATACTACCAGCAAGGGACCCTAAGTCAAACTTGCCATCCCCAAGCAGTCACGCCAGTGCTAGTACTACTACTACTAAGGTCCAGCAGCTTGTTAATGTTGGGAATGAAGGAGGGGGTTATCAACAATATCCTCATATTACTAGTGACTGTGAGGAGGAAGACTCTGTGGCTGAACTTAATGCGGTTGGTGTTAGTAGTAGTAGCAGTAACAGTGAAGCAGCCAGAGTGGTAGGGGAAACATTTGAGAACATCCAGACTAGCAGTCAAGGGAGCTCACACCATTCCACTGACCCTGGGAGTCCTCCCCTTCCCTTCACTAAAGTGTCCAAGTGGAACAGGATTCTGAAGACTAAGAGGCCAGAACTGTTGTTGGGGGAGAGCAGGTGCATAATTAATACCACCACCACCACCAGCAGGAGCACAGATCAGCTGCCTGTGCCTGCTGCTAGTACTGCTACTGCTGTCAGTTTACCTTCTTCAGGTAAAAAAAGTGTGTGACATTAGGGGACCCTCTGTTACATTGATTCTCATCGTAACCTCCTCCAAGCAGCAGTGAGATGTCTGTAATAGAGCAGCAGTATGTAGGGACTAGTGGTGGTAGTGGCGATGATGATGCTGGAGAAACTGGGCTGGAAGAGACATTGATGGCCTTTTAGCAGAAAATGAGAAGGAATGGAAAACAGGGATGAGGATAGGCATCACTACCACCACCAGCAGTGAGATTTGGAATTTGAGGAATTTGCACCTGCTCTAATTCCTGCTGCTGCTGAGATGCGAAAGGCAGCAGGATGTTGAGGAGCAAGCTAGTGTGCCACAGACCACCATGCACACAGTGGGAATGGGTTCAACAAGTGATGCGGGACTAGAACAGGTTCCACTTGCCAGCATCAGCAATACTCCTGGTCTTAGTTGCAGTGCTGAATCTGAGGCAGTAGCAGAAACAGCAGCAACATTATCCGCTACCACAGACAGTGAAGGGAAATGTGGAGAACAAGAAGAAAGAGGCCATTCTTCTCAACCTGTTCCCTCCTCCTTGAAGTTATGGGTGTGGGACAATTTTTCTGTTGGGGCAGGCACAGTGTAATCATCACCAATGGTACTGTGCACAATTTGTGACAAGTCAGTGAAGAGGAAAGGAGGGAACACGCCTTGGCACAAGCACCCTGATATCACACATGAAACACAGACACCATGACATTTATGTCAAACATGTAAAAGCCAAACACTCACCACAGAAATCAAACACTGCTGTTGCTGTACCCCCTGACTTTCCAGAAAGGCAACAAGAGTCAGGGCAAAGATCAAAGAGGAGTAAGAGTAGAGCAACCCAGGCAGAGACTGGTAGTTCCATGATGAGTGAAAAAACTAGCTTGCCATGACCATCACCTTCTAGGGTAACTACATCTTCTGTCAATCCACCTCATTCATTGTTACCACCCCCACCAAAAGATAGCCGCTGTGTTGATGTCAGGATGTGGAAGTTCATCCCTACCCACTGCACACTGTGTGGTGCACTGACCACACATGATAGTATGGTGGAGGAGAATCACAAGCAGGGTATCAAACGGCATCTGAGGAGATTATATCTCATTACTATTAAACTGTCAGTAGGTTGTAATGGGTCTGGACAAGGGATATAGTGACAGTGGCAGTATTTGGGTTCTGCTGTCATGGTGTTTGGATACAGTTGTGCCCCCAGATGTTATTTACCACACACACTGTTCACATTGCAGTTGCTGATGAGAGGCACAGTTCCTGCTCTCAAGGGAAAAAATTCTATTCTAATAACAACACACCCATGATTTTGGAGGAGGGGCACATGGAGAAGAATTATTGTCCAGCTTCTTCTTTTCTCCACATAGACTGGGGGCTACTTATTGTGTTGATACAGCCTCAGGTGCATCACTGGAGCCAGTCGTGGCAAGTGGAACTTTCATCATCCATCTTCCATGTTACTGATATTGTTGCTCCCATTCCCTTTCAGTTGCCTAATCATCCTTCTACTTAAACATCTCAGCAGGAGCAGCAGTTGCAAATTCCGCAATTATGGACTCAGACTCAGGAGAAGGACATTTGACAATGGCCGGTGCCCACTAGCCAACATGACCTGCTGGACCTAGGCCAGTAGGGCAGTTTTTTTTCTCAGGGCTTGTGCTTTAAAATCAATAAATAAATAAATACATAGTCTTACAAAATAAAAATATAAACAATTTTGGGGGGTTTGTTTCTAACAAACCTAAATCCCACAAATCAGTGTTTCCTTAGGGCTTGTACCAAACAAGCTTAAGTCCTACAAATCAATGTTTCTTCAGGGCTTGTGTATCTAATAAGTCTAGGTCCTAAAAATCAATGTTTCCTCAACTGTCCCACAATGCAAGTCAAGAAACACCCCCAAAACAAATTCCATGTTCAAATGATTCATTAATTCACCAACACAGGCACCCTCCTCAGACCCCTTTTATACCATGTCTTATGGCGTATTTTATTTGTTTTTAGGATACATTTTTTATTAACTGCCCCAGAATCCTAGTAAACAAACCCCCCAAAGAAACATTCCCCTGTTCTACTGATTCTTTCCCCACACCCTACCAACACAGGTACCCTCATGCCGCTTTTATACTATGCCTTTGGGAAATAAAATAATGTTTGTTATGTGTTGTGTGTAACTTCAATGTTCCCATAGATTTCAATGGAATGAGCTAGGCTAAAAACGTGGGAAAAAGCAGAAAATCTGCACTGTTCATGGGAAATTATTCACCAAGTGGAAAGTGCAATTATTCACCAATTTCAGTTTCAGGCGAAAATTTTTGCCCATCCCTAGGAAAGAGGACAGACAAATAAAGTGGAGTTTGACCACTAAATACCCCGAAATTTTGTGTGATTGACTGGGAAGAAGCAGGCAGCCACGATCCAAGTTCCTTCCTGATCTTGTGGTCATCTGTGTGCTAGGGATGTGTGGGGATGTGAGAAGGGAGCAAAATTGTGTGTGACCAAGAAGACACTCGCAGCTTCCACATTATCTAATAACTTCCCTCAAAAAGTGCTGTTTTTCCACTTATTTCACATGGCTCATTCCATTGAAATCAATGGGAACATTGAATTAATACACAACACATAGAAGATTTTATTTTATTTCCCAAAGGCATAGTATAAAAGGGGGTGCCTGTGTTGGTGGTGTATGGGGGAAAGAATCAGTTGAATAGGATATGTTTCTTTTTGGAGTGGGGTTGTTTATTGGAATTGGGGGGAGAGTTAATAAAAAAATAAAAAGTAAATAGAATAAAAAAAACATAAGACATGGTATAAAAGTGGTCAGAGGAGGGTGCCTGTGTTGGTGGGTGGATTCTGGGGAAAAATCAGTTGAACAGGGAATTGGTTTTGGGGGGTTGTTGACTGGTATGTGGGGGACAGTTAATAAAAAAACAAAAAATAATAAAATTATAAATAAAATCAGAAACTGGAATGTAAGGTGACAGAGACAGGGACCTGACATAAGGTACGACTGGGGCATTTATGCTAGAAAAAAGATGACTAAGAGGAGATCTCATCACAATGTACAAATATATGAGAGGTCAACAGAAGGATCTCTCTGGTGAGCTATTCATTCCAAGGCCTGAGCAAATAACCAGGGCCCCCCCCCTTTGAGATTAGAGGAAAGCAAATTTCATCTTCAGCAGAGGAAGGGTTTTTTACAGTGAGATCTGTTACGTTATGGAATTCCTTGTCCAAGGATGTGGTTATGACAGATGTAATGGATATATTGAAGAGACAATTAAATACATTTCTTTCAAAAGGGAAAATACAGGGTTATACTGTGTATTAGTAGGCAAAACAGGAAGTTCTGATAGACTAAATTATTTTGCAGAAGGATACACTGGTGAAGAATTACCAAAGAAATATAAAAATTGAAATACCCACAAGATCATAAATACTTTTGACAGTCCAAGTTCTTCAGGTCAAAACTGCACAATCAGATCGACTATTTAAAAAGTGTGATGTCTTTGTGTAAATATTTACACTTGCATAATAGTCAATATTCTCAACGCATGGTCTGGTGCCATGCAAAATCAATGTACCCAAAGTTTCAAATACAGAAATGGGAATACAAAGGGAACAAATAAAGTGAACCAAAAAAACAACAGCATTCACATCTTTGTTGCTCTTAAAAGTACCACATTTTTGTGTCCATGTGAGAAAGACCAAATAGAGCAATGGTAGAGAAGGAGGGATAAGTAAAGGGTGGAGTAGATAAGGGGAAACCCTGGCCCCAGCTATACCCAGTTTAAGCAATCAAAATTATACAGCAGCACTCAGACATCCAAAGTAAAAAGTTTGGCATATAAAAAAATCTTCTTTATTAGACCTCATATAAAAGTAACAAACAGTATGGGGTTGAAGTGAAGCAAGACATACAAAGGGAAGTCCCATCAATCTAACATGTTTCACGCCAATTGGCCCTTAATCATAGACTGAATTAGTAACAAAAACACCTTACTAACATAACCTCAGTGAGGATGGTGATAGGTTAAAATTAAAATGGAAAAAGGTGGAGCCCCCCGTGGGAACAAGGACATCATCACAAACAGATCTATCTGAACGACAAGGTCCAGCATATTAAATATATGCCTCTAATTATAATAACACAGGACTTAAATGAAAAAGACGCAGTTGGAGATTGTATAAGAGCAATTGGAGATTGTATAGAAGCAAAAACCCTCCGTGGCATACTGTCATATATTGTAACAACAACACATGACAGTACACAACATAGTAGCAAACCCTCAAGGATAGTAGTAGAGACAGGGCAACGGGGTATATATATATCAATAAAAATATAAATATAAACATAAACATGAATATACTGCCATTGGCAGAGCAAGGGAGATCACACGGATACACACATATGTGTGCACGTATACCACACATATCCATCCAAAATAAAGGGGTGACTGTGCTACCACAATGTAGCGCAAAGGGTGAATACACGTGCACACACCTACATGCACAACTGCATCCACACATGCACTAATCCAATTATATAAAATCTTGATAACATCAAGGTCAAAGCGCTTAATATAAATAGTGAATAACATATACATACATAATTATGGCAGCATGTTTGCCCCCCTAAAACCCCCTTCTCTAAAACATCAGAGACCACCCAGGGTAACACCAAGAAGGGAGAAAACACCACATTGAGCTACATAGCCCCCAGTGGGCAATCGGGCGGCACAGCAACCCACCCCAGAAAATTTTCGAAAGATGTGGCTGATATTCCACTCAGAATTAAGCCCTTAGGGCACACGAGTCTTAAGATGAAAAATCCAATGGGCTTCTCTCTTATTGATCAAAGATATGATATCACCACCACGCCACAGGAGCTTGACCCTCTCAATCCCCTGAAACTCAAAAGATGATAATCTCCCTTTGTGGCACTCCAATATATCTATAGCCACGGCTGACTCCTTTTTGCCATGTTCAATCTGGTTAATATGTTCCCTGATACGGTGTTTCAGGTGGCTAATGGTACGGCCTACATATTGTGTAAAACATACTGTACATGTAATCAGGTATATAACAAATTCCGAATTGCAGTTAATATAACCTGCAATATTGTAAGAGCAATTGTCAACCGTACTCTTAAAACAACCCGAATCACGAGCATATTGGTAACATTTGCAGATATTTGCTCCACACCTATAAAAACCCTTATGTTTCAACCATGTGGCTACAACCTGCTTGCTGAGATACAAACTAGGTGACACCCTGTTGCCTATTGTAGGTCCCCTCCTGGCCACAAAATCAAAACCATCTCGAAGGATGGAGTCAAGCTTACTGTCCATATGCAACAAAGACAGATGTCGTTTTATGATATTACATATAGCCCCAAACTGTGAGCTAAAGCTAGTAATAAACCTAACACCACGTTTATTGACCTCTGGGTGATTACTCATTGGTTTGTCCCTCAATAGTTCATCCCTCTCCTGTGTCCTAGCAAAGAGGTATGCCTTATCCAGGAGTTGTTCCTTATACCCTTGGTCAACGAACCTCTGTTTCAAGTCAGCCGCTGCAAGTTCAAATTCAACATCTGTAGAACAATTTCTGCATAAACACAGATATTGTCCCTTGGGAACATTGTTGACTTGAAACCTGGGATGTGATGACGTGGCATGCAGAAGACAGTTGCCAAATGTAGGTTTCCTGTATATATCGGTCTGAACCTCTTGTCTATTCACATCACCCCTGAGGGTAAGATCTAAAAAAGGGACAGAGGATAGCTCATGGGAGTGAGTAAAACGTAGGTTAAGCTCATTGTTGTTTAAACATCTCATGAAGGTACCGTCTTCTGCAGCGGTGCCCCCACATATAAAAATGAGGTCATCAATATACCTCCTCTACCACAAGATCAGACCCCAATGGGGATTATCACCCCCAAAGATGTGGGTTGCCTCCCACCAACTTATATATAAGTTGGCTAGAGAGGGGGCAAAGCTTGCCCCCATTGCAACCCCACACCTCTGGAGGTAGAACACCCCATAGAAGGCAAAGAAACTGTGGAACAGGAGGTATGAAGATGATTGCACCAGGAAGTCAATGAGTTCAGCATCATACTAAGAAAAATGCACCAGCTGTCCACGGAGGGCAATTAGACCCTTGTCATGAGTGATAGAATAATAAAGAGCCGTGACGTCAGCCATCAGCCAAGAGCAGCCCTCATGCCATTTAAACCATGACAGCTGTTGGAGCACTTGCTTCGTATCATGAAGTGAGCCAGGTAAAATGTCCACCACTGGCCGAAGGTAGTAGTCTATCAGGTCCGAGCGAACCAATGCTGGACACGATAGGCCGACCAGGAGGGTCGGTCATTGACTTATGTACTTTCGGCAGGTGTGGAAAATAGGAGTCACCTGGCTCCCCGGTATCAAAGCCAGTGCCTCCTGTTTAGACAAAATGCCCAATGAATGGCCCTTCTGGACAATGCACTACTATCACGGTGCCCGTGCTCCCTTGTTTTTGTTTTGCTGTCAGTTATCCTGTGTAATGCTTTCATTGGTTGCCCTGTGTTGAGCCCGCCCAGTATGGCCTTTACATACTGGGCTCCTGCACCCACACGGGGCCCTTTCGTGGTGTTCCTGTACCAGTGCTAACTAACTGCTCAGAGTTCCCAGTGTACCGACTTGGCCTGCCTGACTACTCTTCAGTTCCTGCTCCTGTGTACCAACCCGGATTGCCTGACTACTCTTCAGTATGTGCTCCTGTGTATCGACCCAGCCTGGCTGACGTTCCTGCTCCTGTGTACCTACCCGGCCTGGCTGACGTTCCTGTTACTGTGCACCGACCTGGCTTGATCGACATTCCTGCTTCCTTTGTCCTTGTCGCCTCAGTGACATTCTTAGTTCTCTGACAATCCGGTTACCATTGGCTTGTCCTCCTCTACTGCTCCGGCAGGTTGCCAGTGTTGTCTCAGTTACTGCTCCGACAGAGCGCCTCTGGCTTAGTCCTCCGTTACTATCATACCGGTTGCAAGTGTGTGTGCCTCTGTGATTGCTCCGGTAAAGTGCCACTGGCTTGTCCTCCACTACTGCTCCGGCAGGTTGCCAGTGTTGTCTCAGTTACTGCTCCGGCAGAGCGCTCTGGCTTAGTCCTCCGTTACTGTCATACCGGTTGCAAGTGTGTGCCTCCATGATTGCTCCGGGTAAAGTGCCTTTGGCTTGTCCTCCGCTACTGCTCCGGCAGGTTGCCAGTGCTGTCTCAAGTTACCGCTCTGACAGTGCGCCTCTGGCCTAGTCCTCCGTTACTGTCATATCGGTTGCAAGTGTGTGTCTCCGTGATTGCTCTGGTAAAGTGCCATTGGCTTGTCCTCCGCTACTGCTCCAGCAGGTTGCCAGTGTTGTCTCAGTTACTGTTCCGGCAGAGCGCCTCTGGCTTAGTCCTCTGTTACAGTCATACCGGTTGCAAGTGTGTGCCTCCATGATTGCTCCGGTAGCGCTCATTCTACCTCAGTTGAGCTGGCAGTTCACGTACGTTTGCTGACCTTGGCTTGTTAAAATATCATTCCAGTACCTTCACACATGGGACTGTTTACCATCATTGATGAACTTTAACTCCTGCAGTGCCGGAATCCTGGGAACCTACTTCTCTTGCCTGACCTGTGTCAGTATATACTGTCTATACATTCATGTTATGCTGGACCTGTGTGGGCATTGAATAATTTACCTGTCGTGTGTCTGTACTATACTGTTGTATACTACAGGACCTGTGAGGGTTCTTACTGTATTGTTTTATTCAATAAAACTGTGTTTTTATCCTAACCACTGTGTCTGTGAGTCAAACAAACCGTAACAACTAAGTTCTAACTTGTAAGACAAGGTGGGTCCCAGCTTAAGGATCTGATATGTTAAAGGATCATTCAATTGACGCAAAGCCTCTTTCTTATAAAAGTCCGCATCCAGAACCACAACTGAACCCCCCTTGTCTGACATTTTGATGACAAGCTCATCATTCTCCTTCAGCTGTACCAAAGCCTCTTTCTCCAAAAGTGAGATATTATGACCACATCTGTGCCTGGTCTCATTCAGGGTCACCAAATCTCTATCCACCATTTTTTGGAATAGAAAAAAGAAAAACCAGAAGGGGCGCAATACTTGACAATAATTGTGCAAATCCCAACAATAGGGGCAAATACTCACAATATCTGGAGTACCGGTTGGATCGACTTACAACCGGTATAGCATGTAGGGATTTTGAATCCGCCCTACTTCGGATATACTGATATATGATATATATATGGTGGATGAGTATATTTATATACAATTTATATGTTATCTATATGATATTTGTTTTTTAATTGTTGAGCCCAAATTTATTTTTATCACGCTACTGAGGAAGAAGCAGAGCTTCGAAACGCGTCTAGCGTGGGGGCTTGTTATTTTTAATATCTTAGATTAAAAGTTTTATGAAGAGATCCAGTGTTTCCAGCTGTTTGTTTCCTGAGATCAGTATATCCGAAGTAGGGCGGATTCAAAATCCCTACATGCTATACCGGTTGTAAGTCGATCCAACCGGTACTCCAGATATTGTGAGTATTTGCCCCTATTGTTGGGATTTGCACAATTATTGTCAAGTATTGCGCCCCTTCTGGTTTTTCTTTTTTCTATTCTGGGAAGGGTCCACTTCAAGGTCCTTACTTTGTTGTTGGGAGCAGCATTCTACAACTACATTGGAGCGACTGAGTGGGGGCAGTCTGAATTCCTCCATTTGCCAAGCTGACCACTCATAGTGGATTTTCAAATTGTGAGTTTGGTGTATATACGGTGGTGGTATTACACTATCTTGGAACTATTACACTAGGAGCGCCCCTCTTTGTTTTTTCTTTTATTTTTTGGAATAGTTCATGCTGATTCCCCTTTTAATGCAAGGGGAAAAAACTTGAAACTGGGTGCAAGGCAGTTGTCAGAGAATGAATGAGATTGTCAGGACATACACTGTTTGACCCCTCCTTGAGACTCTGTAAATCATAGAATGTACAAATGTCGCTAAAACCAGATGAGGTTCCATCAAGTTGGATAGACACCACATGGGCCCATGACTCAGGTTTGGGATCCTGCGTATTTTCAGACAAAAAAATGTTTTAATAGTTAACAATCTTACAAATCGATTTATTTCAAGCAATGTGTTGAATAAATCGAAATTACAATCAGGCACAAAATTGAGTCCCATTTTGAGAACTCTAATCTGAGGGGGAGTCAAGAGTACCCGAGATAGATTTAGAACTTCTAATTTTTTGGTTTGTCCCTGATCCCTCGTTTGGGATATCTTTTTAGCTCCTGCGCCATGGCCGCCTCTCCTGGTTGGTCTTTTATAGCCCTTGCAGATTTTTTCTTCCTCTTTATTATCCTCGGACCTTCGGAGTTTTTTGTAAAATTAAAAACAAGAGGACATTCATCCCCAGAATTCATACCAATTGCCTCCTGTGTAATCTCCTGAGCCCTTGAAGCATCAAGTGATGTCATGCTCTCATCACTAAGGCCTTCATTATCTGTATAAGTGTATCACGGCCCCCGTGATTCCCTGTAAATCTCTGTGATGATACTTGTGCATTGGAGGAGGCTGATTGGCCCGCCCAGGATGTTCCTTTATATACTGGGTCTATGGCACCTGTCAGATGCCCTTTCGTGGTGTTCCTGATCCTGCGCATTTGTTGCTGTGTTCCTGTGTTCCTGTGTACCGACTCGGCTCGTCTGACCATTCTGCTGTTCCTGATTGACCCAGTTCCGGATGATGTTCCTGCTCTGTGATTGACCCGGCTCTGGCTGACGTTCCTTCTCCGTGATTGACCCAGCTCTGGCTGACGTTCCTGCTCGTGATTGACCCGGCTCTGGCTGATGTTCCTGCTCGTGATTGACCCGGCTCTGGCTGACGTTCCTGTTCCGTGATTTGACCCGGTTCTGGCTGTCGTTCCTGCTCCGTGATCGACCCGGCTCTGGCTGACATTCCTTCTTCGTGATTGACCCGGTTCCGGCTGACGCTCCTGCTCCGTGATTGTTTCCTGTGTTCCCGTGAGATCTCAGTCGCCTTCCGGTGACATTCTGAACTGTGCTGATAGTATCACTCTGACTAATCACTTCTCTGCAAGCTGAGCTGTTGCCTCCGTTCCTAAGCCTGTCTGATTGGGTCTTGCTGAGCTGTTGCCTCCGTTACCGAACCTGTCAGATACCATTGCTGTGCTGGTTGCCTCCGATATTGAGCCTGTATCTGTACACTTGCCAAGCCTGTTGTGTTCCATCCGAGCCATTTAACACTTACTGAGCCTGTGCCTTATTGACTGAGCCTATCCGTTAAACACTAGCAGAGCAGTTTCCATTCTGGTGCTCGTTCAGTTCCGTTGTTGCACCGCCTGGTGCTAGTGGGCATTCTGTTAGCTCTTGCAGTGTGTTGCTCTGTGACGGCACCGGAAGGGTGTCTTGGCTCTGGTCTCCAAGTGCTCACTGTGTTACGCTATCTATCGCACTACCAGTGCGTTGGCTCAGACCACTTGTGCAGTGTTTCTCCGTTGTGACACCCAAGGGGTGTTCTTGGCTCTGGTCCCGTTGGTACACGCAGGGTTTCTTCCATTGAGAGAACTAAGGGCATTCCAGGTTCTGGTCCCATTAACTCCAGCAGTGGCTTTCCTCCGTTATATCAGCCTAAGGGGGTATTGGCTCAGCTCTGGTCAGTCTTTGCTGTATCATTGGGCGCCCTATTGTACAGCTATCTGAGAGTGATTCAGTTCAGTCGCCTACTGTACCTTCCTTTGCACTATCTAAGAGACTGATAATACCTGCTGGGCGTTGGCTAATTACCATCACAGAGACTGATCAGTTGCTCTAAGCATTAACCCTTGTTCCTACATTTATTCTGATCATTAAAACTGTGTTTTTGCTTTTAACCTTTGTCTGAGTGTCAGAAAACCATAACAAAGTGTCAGACTGGCAGAAACTAACATGTCTCTCTGAGACCTTAGAGGTCAAACGAACTGAAGGGATCCTATTTCTAGATCTCCATTTAAAGACATTATTCTGTTCGTAATCATTTTTATCACGTTGGAACTTCTGTTTAGAACTGGACAGCTCTCTGTCCAGTTTATCTAAAGACAATTTAAGGATTGATCATATTCTTTAAATACATCAGATATCGTATGTGGTTGCAAGGCTGCCTGAAAGCTCAGTATTTCTTCTTTCACCATACACAACTGATCTTCTTTGTACTGGACAATTAGCCCCATCTTTGCAAATGAACAATCACTAAGGACTGTGTTCCATTTAATGATGAAATCAGAGTCTCTCACATAGAATGTTGGAAACTTTTTTACTCTTAAGCCATGTGGTATTCTGCAAACTTGTATATATTGAATCAAGGTAGTAATGTCCCACCTCACACGTAACTGTTTGCTTAATGCCTTATCCATACCTCGAAACAATGCCTTGAGGTCTAAACTATCCACCATAGAGGGACCACAGGGTGCATCCGATTCAAATAGTTCCTGTGCTTGTGTTTTTCGAGCCTCGTCATTCAAAAAAATCAGTGAGTACAAAAGTCACTGCCTCAGCTTCATATAACCCCTCTGGTACTGGATGTTCCATAGTATTAGCCATTTCTATAATAAATAAAGGAGATACTGCAAATACAGTCACACAGTCAATGTGGTGTTTTCTCCCTTCTTGGTATTACCCTGGGTGGACTCAGATGTTTTAGAGAGGGGGTTTTAGGTGGGGAAACATGCTGCCATAAGTATATATGAATATGTTATTCATTATTTATGTTAAGAGCTTTGACCTTGATGTTATCAAGATTTTATATAATTGGATTAGCACGTGTGGATGCAGTTCTGCATGTAGGTGTGTGCACGTGTATTCACCCTTTGCGCTACATTGTGGTAGCACAGTTGCCCCTTAGTTTGGGACGGATATGTGTGGTATACGTGCACACATATGTGTGTTCCCGTGTGGTCTCCCTTGTGCTGCCAATGGCAGTATATTCATGTTTATATTTTTATTTATATATATATACCACATTGCCCTGTCTCTACTACTATCCTTGAGGGTCTGCTACTATGTTGTGTACTGTTATGTGTTGTTGTTACAATATATGAGAGTATGCCACGGAGGGTTTTTGCTTCTATACAATCTCCACTTGCTCTTATACAATCTCCAACTGTGTTTTTTTCATTTAGGTCCTGTGTTATTATAAGTAGAGGCATGTATTTAATATCCTGGACCTCGTTGTTCAGATAGATCTGTTTGTGATGATAAACAGAGGGAGGGGTGTCCTTGTTCCTACGGGGGACTCCACCTTTTAACCTATCACCATCCTCACCTAAGTTATGTTAGTAAGGTGTTTTTGTTACTAATTCAGTCTATAATTAAGTGCCAGTTGGAGTGAAACATGTCAGATTGATGGGACTTCCCTTTGTATGTCTTGCCTCACTTAAACCCTATACCGTTTGTTACTTTTATATGAGGTCTAATAAAGAAGATTTTTTTATATGCCAAGTTTTTTACTTTGGACGTCCGAGTGCTGCTGTATCATTTTGATTGCTTGCGTTACACACCTGGAGTTTGGCGAACCAAATCAGTTCAGCATCGGATTACTGGATGCTCTGGTTTGGCCTGGAGACAATGCTGGAATTACAAGGTACTTCAATGATATAAGTTGGAGTGTTAGCGTGTTATTATCATTTTTGTTACACCCAGTTTACCTTCATTTATATTTGCTGAAGTTAGTGGTTGTGAGAGAATGTGAAGAAGCCATTGGCTCTAGACTGTCTTTACTGGTACTTCTGGGTGCACTGAGATAACATCACTTTAGTGCACCAAAAAGTATTAGAAGAGGAAGTGTGGTGCTGTCAGCAGCTTCAAATTGAAATTGGAGTCAGCATGGGGCCCCACTACCACTACTAATACCTACAGAAAATATAAGCTTATTTTGAAGGTCATAGGAGAGTCCTTTGTGACACAGGGGCCCCCTTGCACTGTGGAGGTCTCCACTACACCATGGCTCACTGCCTCCATTGTGGGTGACCATAACAGCCTACACTTTCTTGGGACCTCCAAGTCCAACTTCTGTGGGGGCCTCTGCTATGCAGAGGTGTACCAGAATCTGATTCCTCAAAGAGATTCTGCTCTTGACTTGGCACAAATAGATAAAGTTTTGTCAGAAATTCAGAAACTTTATGTTTAAATCAGGGATGCAGCAAAGTAGCAATAATGCATTCCTCAAGGCTTTTAATGCTGATTAAAGTAAGTTAACATGTCATTCACTAGCTGTTCACATCGGCAATGTAATTATCATCAGATTTATAAGTCATGCTTCTCAATTTTCTCTGCTGTAAATACATCAAAGAACAAATAACTCTTGTTCTTGCACCTATATTGCTAATCATCAAGGTGGCCTCCTCAAAAGTTTTCAGTAGCTCACAAAGTTCACATACTAACTGCCATTGCCCAGGTGACAATAAGGCTCCTTCCAAAGCCTTCCAGTTTTGCACTGTATAGACAACTGGCCTTATTCTGCTAGTACAAATGTTCTAGCATGAACAATGTGGAATTTCACCTGCAAGGGACCTCCATTTTCAGCTGATGATGGGCCAGTTTGTTACACTCTTTCATGGAATATATGCATTATAAGCACTGTTGGAGTACCTAAAATGGACACAGATTTTGTGGGCTTAATTAGCATGTCTCTGATGGTTTGGATTCTGTGAGGAATGCAGCCACAACTAAATTTAGAAAATGGGGAAAAAAGGATGCCTGCACCATATCACCTATTCTCAAGGCAGATATTATGTTGAAGCCTTTATCAGAATAAACAAAACCAGCTTTCAATGAGTTGAGTTCAACCCATTCTTCTATCACCTGTTCTAGCTTATTTAACACATCTGTAGCATTGTGGGATTGTTTCTAAAAGCTCAGCATGCACAAAGTAGTGTGATGATGGGCTACTTGCTGCTTTCCTTTAATAATGTCAGAACCAGAGGCAAAATAACAATAACTGGTAGTGCCCTGATAGTGAAAGCCATTGCTGCCATTGGTGGGAGGGAAACCCAGTGATCAATGAGATTCATGAAGTGTGTATTCTGCCCACCTATCTGTTGTCAGCGGAATTTTCTTTCTTTGTGATGTTTCCAGCCCCTTGCCAACCACATTAGCCACCTACTTGTATAATTCTGGAACAGCCATCCATAAAAAATAACTGTGCCATCGGATGTGTCAGTGGGATGAACAAAAATGGCATGAGTACTTTAAAACGTGTTTTCTACAAAAGAATAAAGTGCATGTGAACTGCCAACATTCTGGCAACTTTGCCATTCCACATAATTTTTGTGATGCTTTTGATTCCTTACCAACATGTTAGTAAGTGTGGTTTGGCACATAGCAGAAGAATTGTTTAATTGTATTGCTTGAACAGCATGTGGTGGTGGACATAGTGGTGGTATTGGCAGTAGCAGCATGCATGGAAAATCTATGACCCTTGTCATCTCCTCCAGCAAACTCAGACTCATACTGCTCTGAGTTTGAAATTCAACTGTATGAGTGCAAGAGGGGTACATGCATACTCAAAGGATTAAAGTACAGCAGCAGGAGCCATACATGCAAATGAAGGAAATCTTGGCATACTCTCTGACATCACTACTAGCATTTACACCAGAGCCCCGGAAACTTCAAGGAGTGCTTCTGTTGCTGCTGGTTGTAGAACTTTTACATGATGTGTATCTCCAAATCAGACCTGTGGTTGTCTTCAGATGGTATCTCAATGACGTGGTGCCTAGGTGTGATCCTGCTTTACCCATTCTCACATGTTGTTTACACAGAAAACATTTAACAATATGTTTAGTTTTTGGATCATGAGTGAAGTATTTCTATACTCTAGACTTCACAGACTGAGGAGTTCCTGAGGAGCTACTACTATTAAGAGGCTAGATGTTGCAATAGTACTACAAGTTGTCAAAGATGATGCAAACATCATAGCTAGGTTTGTGGATGTTGATGACATACATATGTTGCTGATTACTTAAAGGAGCAGTAAACTTTTTTTATGAAAAAATGTATTTTCATAAAAAAAGTTTACTGCTCCTTTAACAATAGCAGGTGTGTCTGGCTGGGGGTTGGAATTGGAAGCAGAACAGGTACAGTGCTCCTTTTCAGTGGTGGAAGATTGAGCCATTTCAGCTGGGCTAATATTTGGACTATCACATTATCTATCTCACTTTCAGCTTTATCTGTATCTGAAGGAGAGGAGGATGCTGTAAAGATATATTCTAGATCATCATCATCAATAATTAGGTCATCCTCAGCATTGCAGAACATTTCTTCCACACTACATTTATATTTTTCTAGGCTTTTTCAAGTATCAAACATTTTAACTGTTCCCATTAGAGGGATTTTCAGAACATTTGATGCTACTTTCAGGATAGATTGTACTTATTTGTCTCACCTGCTACACCCTCCTCTGCCATGACATCAACAATAGCATGCAACTTGTTGTCATATTCAGTGTTCTTTAATGATTTATTATATACTGACAGTGGTGGAGAAGGAACTTTTCATGTCACTTCAGCAAACAGCCTCCTCAATAGATGAAGGATCATCATAATTTATTGTACACTGTGAGGAACCACGGCTGAAGTCAGTTTTTAGACTACCACTTCTATGCACTGCTCCTTCTGCTTCCCCTACCCTTGCACCTAGTACATTTGCTTGACATTATCAAAGTAGAGTGGATTTTAAAAGTAACATACACAGCAGAACTGAGCGTGTGTGAAATATTCTTGCCCTCTACAAAATACTGTATCCTGTTCAGGAAGACTGTCTCTTCTAGCATCTGTCAGCCTCAATCAGAGATTATATCAGGGTCTCTGTCACCTATCATTCAAACTATTTTTTATTTTGTTTTGTTTTTATTTTTATATTAACTGTCCCTATTACCATCTTTAAAACAAATAACACTCCCTGTGCAACTGCTTCTTTTGCTCTTTTCCTATAACTATAAGTGCTCATTTTGTTTGGCAAACCAGCTTTTATCTTTTGCCCCGGCAGTACATTTCAAATATTTGTATGCTCCTCCTACTTAGTCATTTTTTAATTTTATCACATACCCATAAAGGTTATGTTTTATCATGACATTCTGCTCTGTTCCTGGATTCCAGTTGGCTTAGGTTTGAGTGCTAGTTAGGCAGGGTTTCGCTTTTCTGTTCTCATATAGTATATCCTCCCCTGTAGCATCACCTATTAAGCTAATTGGATACCACTGGAATTTGTATTAGAGGATTTGCTTATGGTAAGTGAGTTCACTTGTATCAATATAGATAAATGTAAGGCTGTACATTTGGGTTTGTAAAAACACATATTCTACATATATACTAAATTGGAAATGATTTGGTGACAATTTGTTAGGGAAAGATTTAGGAGTACTTGTAAATAATAAACTTCATAACAATGGCTAGTGTCAGTTAGCTCCTGCAAAAGTAAAACGAATCTATCATGTATAAAAAAGGATACAGATGCACAGGATGAGACTATAATTCTGTCTCTATATAAAAAAGTAGAAAGTCTGCATCTACCTTATGGGATACAGTTTTGGGCATCAATTCTTAAAAGTACATTATTAAACTGTAAAAAAACACACAACATGTCCTGTGGTAGCCATAAAACCATTCTTACCTCTAAGCCTTGTCCCACTGCACCAGTAACCATATAATTATACATATTGACCTCCAGGAGTCATGTACTGACTTCACGGGAGTCCCACAATTATGCCACTGCATTGGTAGCTATAGAATCATACACTGAGGTGGTACAGTGGAGTAAATGTTTGGGCATCGGCAAAAAAAAGGCAAAGTTCTCACAATATTTATTGGAGTTAACAAAAAGGTGTACGTTTTTTGGATTTTCAGTGTCAAGAAAAAAAACTAACTTTTTGCCCATCTCTACTAGGAACAGAAGGCTCCATTGATAGATAATGTAGATACTTTCAAAAAAGTATTGGCCACGTTTTAGTTAAGAGTAATATAGACAAATATGACAGCTGGTTACAATGCAGCAAGGATTTGATCCAGGAGCAATCGATTTACCTTTTTATTTACTTGAAGCAGAAGTGTAAATGGCCTTAATAAGTTTTCTGTTTGCCTTCCTACAGATAAACAGATGAGAAATGGCAATGATTCAACTTCATGGAAAGATTTTTTTAACCTCGTCAAATATTACTATATAAAGTATCTTACTATATAAAGTATCTCACTATATAAAGTATCTCACATAAGTGAGTACACCCTTCACATTTTTGTAAATATTTTTATTTTATCTTTCATGTGACAACACTGAAGAAATGACACTCTGCTACAATGTAGTGAGTGTACAGCCTGTCCCCCTCAAAATAACACAACACACAGCCATTAATTTCTAAACATTGGCAACAAAAGTGAGTACACCCCTAAGTGGAAATGTCCGATTTGGGCCCAAAGTGTCAATATTTTGTGTGGCCACCATCATTTGCCAGCACTGCCTTAACCCTCTTGGGCATGGAGTTCACCAGAGCTTCACAGGTTGCCACTAGAGTCCTCTTCCATGATGACATCACAGAGCTGGTGGATGTTAGAGACCTTGCACTCCTCTACCTTCCATTTGTGGATGCCCCACAGATGCTCAATAGGGTTTAGGTCTGGAGACATGCTTGGCCAGTCCATCACCTTTACCCTCAGCTTCTTTAGCAAGGCAGTGGTTGTCTTGGAGGTGTCTTTGGGGTCATTATCATGTTGGAATACTCCTCCGGAGGGAAGGATCCTGTTCTGCTCCAGTATGTCACAGTACATGTTGGCATTCATGGTTCCCTCAACAAACTGTAGCTCCCCAGTGCCGGCAGCACTCATGCAGGCCCAGACTATGACACTCTCACCATCATGCTTGACTGTAGGCAAGACACACTTGTCTTTGTACTCCTCACCTGGTTGCCAACACACGCTTGACACCATCTGAGCCAAATAAGTTTATCTTGGTCTCATCGGACCACAGGACATGGTTCCAGTAAGCCATGTCCTTAGTCTGTGTAACGGTTTTCAGTACACTCAGAGGCAGGCAATTTGGTAAAACACAGTTTTATTGAATAGCAGAATAAAGTAACCCTCACGAGTCCAGTAATAGTGCAAACAAAACTGGCACAAGACAGGTTACTAAAACACAATAGCCCACACGGGTCCAGTATACATATATACAAGTAGTAATTATACTGACACAGGTTGGGAACAGTTCGTGTGATACAGTGAGACACAAATGGTTAATGCTATTAGGCCAGGAACTGGGAGGCCCTAATAGCAAGGCCCAGGAAGCACTCAAATGCTGATAAGTGCCTAAATAGCGACTAGCCCAGGAAGGTTAAACAACGGAACGCCCTGTATATACACACACTGCGACCCACGGTAACAGTACCGGACAATGATGTTAATACACCAGGCTTGATGGCAACTGCTGGGTGACAGAGCCGACTGAGGCGCCCAAGAGACCAACCTCGATATGGTGGGTTGACAAGCCAGCGTATGTATTGCCAATAGTAAAGCTCCTACCCGGGTGAGTACCGGAAGGCCTGGTAATGGGTGCTTGGCTGTTAAACGGTAAACAGGAGACTAACTGAGGCGCCCGGGAGACCAACCCCAGTGACAACAGATAACAAGCCAAGCATATAGGGTGCAACGAGCTGAGCGTAACCCTGGGTATGGAGCAAGGAGGCAGCAAGGCACTAATGGGTCGCAGTCACGGAATGGTAATGCAGTACACAAGGCAACCAACTGGGCCAGTACGCTCAAGGCAGAGCACAGCAATAACTCACTACAGGACACAGTAGTACAACGGACTGGAGGCACGGGAGCAGAAACGGAAGCCACTATGGTCAAAGCACGGACAGGAACGTCAGCCAGGCCGGGTCGGTACACGGAGCAGGAACATCAGCCAATCCAAGTCGAATCACGGAGCAGGAACGTCAGCCAGGCCGAGTCGGTACACAGAGCAGGAACAGGATCAGAGAGAGAGTAGTCAGGCAATCCGGGTCATACACTGGAAATCACACGATAACGGCAGCAAGCACAAAGCAACGGGAACACCACGAAAGGGCCCTGCATTAGTGACAGAGCACAGTACTTAAAGGCTTCCACTGGTTGGAGCCATAACACTTAGCCAATAAGAAAAAACATCAGGCATCTAGTGTCAAAATGTCGCCAAAATAAACGGGCACCGTGATAGTACTCCCCTCTCAAAGACCCCCCCCCCGAGAGGAGGGAGCCGGCTTCTGAGGGTACTTAGCATGAAATCTGTATATACAGGGTGTTCCGTTGTTCCTCCGGTTGCAGTATCACTATATCTGTGTTCTCTCCAGGGCCTCTTTAAACCTTCCTGGGCTAGTCACTATTTAGGCAGTTATCAGCATTTGAGTGCTTCCAGGGCCTTGCTATTAGGGTCTCCCAGTCTCTTGGCCTAATAGCATTAACCATTTGTGTTTCACTATATCACACGAACTGTTCCCGACCTGTGTCAGTATAATTACTACTTGTATATATGTATGCTGGACCCGTGTGGGCTATTGTGTTTTAGTAACCTGTCCTGTGTCCGTTTTGTTTGCACTATTACTGGACCCGTGAGGGTTTCTTTATTTTGCTATTCAATAAAACTGTGTTTTACCAAATTGCCTGCCTCTGAGTGTACTGAAAACCATTACAGTCTGCTTGTCTTCAGCAAACTGTTTGCAGGCTTTCTTGTGCATCAACTTTAGAAGAGGCTTCCTTCTGGGACAACAGCCATGCAGACCAATTTGATGCAGTGTGCGGCGTACGGTCTGAGCACTGATAGGCTGACCCCCCACCCCTTCAACCTTTGCAGCAATGCTGGCAGAACTCATACATCTATTTCCCAAAGACTACCTCTGGATATGACGCTTAGCATGTGCACTCAACTTCTTTGGCCGACCATGGCGAGACCTGTTCTGAGTGGAACCTGTCCTGTGAAACCGCTGTATGGTCTTGCCTACTGTGCTGCAGCTCAGTTTCAGGGTCTTGGTAATCTTCTTATAGCCTAGGCCATCTTTATGTAGAGCAACAATTTTTTTTTTCAGATCCTCAGAGAGTTCTTTGCCATGAGGTGCCATGTTGAACTTCCTGTGACCAGTATGATTGAGTGTGAGAGCGATAACACCAAATTTAACACACCTGCTCTCCATTCACACCTGAGATCTTGTAACACTAACAAATCACATAACACCAGGGAGGGAAAATGGCTAATTGGGCCCAATTTGGACATTTTCACTTAGGGTTGTACTCACTTTTGTTGCCAAGGTTTAGACATTTGTTGCCAAGGTTTAGACATTAAGGGCTAGATTTAAAGGCAGCCGTTAAACCAGCCGCTAAGTGAAAAAGGCACATCGCTCGCAAATAATACAGGAGTTACGGCAGATTCAATAGGTACTCTACAAGAATAGCTATCGAGTGTAGGCACACAAAAACACGTAACACAAAAGCTGTTGTCGCTCATGTTAATGCACAACGGGCGGCCAAATCACACGATAACTGCGCTCAAAACAACATCTAACATAACGGCTGCCGTTGTCAAGCAACCATGATTGATGCCAAAACAAATTCAAACACACAGCCAATCACAAAGCCCCAATGTATCAAATAACTTCAAATACACCTATATATACCCAAAACCGTCACACACTGTCTGTTATCGAGTTCTTCAGAGCTAGATATCAGGACCCAGGAGCGGAGGATAGTGATCAGAGAGAGGGAGAAAGGAGCATTCATTGGAGGTAGAAGGAGATTTTTGAGTTTGGAGTTTGGAGAGAGGTGCACTTACTAGACACATATTGCACTTTTGCACATATTACATACACACATACAAACACAAACACATACACATACATACACATAGTCCTTTTTTTTATAACACCTTACACATTTTACTTTTTATTTTGACAGTATGAATCTGGGAGTGAAAGTGTGTGACAGAGAGTGAGTGGATCGAGTGTGTCTGTGAGGGCCTGTGGGAGTGCCTGGGTGTGACTGGGTGAATGATGGCAAGGAGAGGAGGACAGGAGAGAGGGATGGGGAGAGTAGTGGAGGAGGAGGAAGGTCAGGAGGGGATCCCTCAGCAGAGCAGGGGTGGGAGAGGGAGATCCGCAGGGTGGAGGGGGACCCGGCCCACAAGAGCAGGAACACGCAGGACAGGGACAGAACCTGCAGTGGGACGAGGGGTAGTTGCTGGGGAGCACCCCACACAGTCAGGGTCAGACCAGGCAGGGCACTCCGGGTCTGAGTCATCTCATGCCGGAGGTGACGAGGCCAGGATCAGAGACCCCAAGTATACAGAGGAGGAGAACATGGCTCTTGTGGAAGCTGTTCTGGAGAGGCAGAGTGTTCTCCACCTGACAGAGAAGGTCCCTGGCCAGTCAGCGAGGAGGAAGGCAGCCTGGAACCAGATCTGCAGCCGGGTCAACGCAGTGGCTCCATGTAGGCAGGACGTGGAGTCCATCAAAAAGCGATGGGGCGACTGCCGGAGGGTGGTCAAGAACAAGCTCTCAGAACTCGCCAAGCACGCCCGAGGCACTGGAGGTGGCCCACCGGTCCCTATCACCTTCTGCGGCTGGGAGGAGATGGTGCGCCAGAATATGTCCCCAACCCTGATCGAGGGGGTTGTTGGAGGAGCTGACACTGGGGATGAGAGGAGCCTCCACACTACCGGTAAGTGCAACACTACAGAACAACACACTACAGCAACCAACACCAGCTGCACACACAGTCACACCTCAACACATGCCCATCATTCATGCACACAACTGCACCAACACAGCACCCTGAGGGTTAAAAACAGGACACAACACAAGGACAAATATCAAGGTCCAACTTGGAACAAACCTGTCCAAGTCCTACTTCAACCCTCCTGTCGCTGTGCTCATCACACACAATACACAAACCATACTGTTCAAAATGTCGACTGTCATAGATCATCACTGTTCTCACACAATGTCACCCATGTCCCCACTGGGAAGTCAGCACTTAACCCCTTGAGTGCTAGAGGGATCATCAATGCATCGATCAACAATGCTTTGGCAACCCCTCTGGGACTCAAAGAGTTAACCAGACAACAATCAAGTCAATAGGCCAACGATCACATGCTACACAGGGGACATTCACTAAGCGGTGACAAACAGATGGTGGAGAGAAATTCACCCTTACACATCCTCACTTCACCAATACCAGTGTTAGTCTATGGAGAATATGCAATAACATGAATCAAGTTGCTAAGGTCCCATCGTATAGACTCCATAGAAAACACTGGAAATGGGGAAATGAGATCACTGGAGAAGTCAGCATCATGTACACTCCATCATGTCGACAACACCGCTTACTGAATCACAAAAAGGATGGAGCAGGTCACACATCACAGTGTCACTGAGAATAACTGCTTGCATGTGAAACACACACGCCTCAAACAATACCCCTGAATTAAAGGGGGAAAAAGTAGGCCTTGGTGTTGTGTCTGCAATCATTTATTCTAACTTGAAATGACATATCTCAAATCTGATTCCCACATGGATCCTCAGGGGTGCTGATGCCATGGATGGATGGTACACCAGCCACTGTTTGCAGGATACACATGGGAACCAAATATCACCCATTGTACCTTGGTCACCAACAGGCCATGAATGATGGATATCTCGGATTGAGTACGGTTGCCTCACTCAGAAGGATGGATGGGCTCATACTCAAAGAAAAACAGGCCTCAATCAAAGATATCCCTCACTACTGGCGTGATTGTTGCCCTTCAGGATTCAACAGGAACACACGACATGGACAGGATCCTGTCCAGTTCATCAATCTCTGATTGCCAGGGTGGTATCCCATGCCCTACAATGCAATGCATAGGATATGATCCTGACAACCAGAGAGTCACCTGTCAAGTAATGAAAAATTGTGCATTGTACGGGATCAGCTAAGAAGATAGGGTTGAATAACACTTGATTCCCACTGCACATCTGTTCAAAAAAGATATGCACACAAAGGAAAATGGTCAGATATGTACCTTTCAAATGGCTCAAAATATGTCCCAACACGATGTGAACCCAGAGATCATCTCACTGCCTGTGATTGCCCTACTGGCCAGATATGTGCATCCATCAGAAACTAACTTACATTGATACCATCCAAATACACATACCTAGTATATCCCACTCTACGTAGATGGGATATACGAGGTATGTTCATATCCATCATATCAATCCAATGTATATTTTGATGGGTGCACATATATAGCCAGTAAGGCAATCACACCTACTGAAATGATCTCTGGCTTCATATCTGGAAAGGATATATTCATATCCATATGAAAGGTACACATCCACATGCATATATGACCATTTCTCCTTGTATGTAACTGTAATGGCATAGCAATTGTTAATTTCACCAACATGTGGATCCATGTTAGTCCTATCCCTCCAACCCTCATGGTTAGACAGATATCGCTCTATTTGACAGCTGGAGATTTCAGTCATTAGACCACACGGAGGCTCTTCAGCAGAGCCTAAATTGCCCCATTCAGAGATGGATACATCTTTGAGATGGTCAACAAAGTGTGCCTGGTTTGCAAACACACTCTGTTCACCATTCCAATGAAGTTTACATCTCTGAATGGGGCAATTTAGGCTCTGCTGAAGAGCCTCCGTGTGGTCTAATGACTGAAATCTCCAGCTGTCAAATAGAGCGATATCTGTCTAACCATGTGGGTTGGAGGGATGGGACTAACATCGATCCACATCTATCTCTTACGATGCCTACAATATTACATCATGGTGAAATTAACCATTGTTATTCCGTTAAAGGGATAGTAATACCTAACTTGTGAAAAGAAAAATATATTGCAGGGTTCATCCCCGAGCAAAACAAGGGTATTCCCACTGCTGAAAGGTGTTTCATTCAAAAAGTAGCACAGCTCATAGTTGACTACTCCAGGGGCAATATCACAGTGGCCTGGAACTCTACAATGGCGATGTTGCTAGACCATCCTATGGACAGCTTACGTCCAGACGCAATAAATTCCCATAGGATAATGTAGCAACAGTGTCAATGTAGAACTTCAGGCCACTGGGATATAGCACCAAAGCAATTCTATTCTGAGCTGGGAGACTTTTTGAACAAAATTCCCTCCAGCAGTGGGAGTACCCTTGTTTCACTCAGGGTGATAAACCACACAACATATATTTCCCTTTCCGCATTTCATGTATTAGTATCCCATTAATCCCATCATGGCTACGTTTACTAATCACACAATCTCAATTCTCCACACAGCTTATGGGCCTCCATCGCAGCAGGAGCCAGTGGAGGAGCTGACCACACCACCCAGTGAGGAGTATACAGAGGAGGGGACTAGCCAATGGGAACCGTATACAACCACCACACCTCCTCCCCAACTGGCTGCATCACCACTGGCTGCCTCTCAACTGCCTGCCTCTCAACTGGCTGCCCCTCAACTGGCTGCCCCTCAACTCCCTGCCCCTCAACTGCCTGCCCCTCAACTGCCTGCCCCTCAACTGCCTGCCCCACCACAGGATGCTACACAAATGTACAGCGGCTGGATTCAGGGGGAGAGATGGATGCATCCCACTACCTCCAGGAGCTATTACCCTCCAGCAGCAGCACCACCACCACCAGGGAGGCAATGGCTGCCCGGGAATGTGGCCACCAGCCAATATGGGCCATATTCCACCCAGATGGATCTACCCTCCTGGATGGCTCACCAGCATGGCCCCAGGTATGATCCCAGGTGGGGGCCAAGCACCTACCACTGGCCAAGGTATGACCCTTGGCCACTTGACTACCAACACCTGGGCCTGATTGGGGAGCCCCAGCACCCTCAGCCAAGGGACTTGTTCACCCCACCACCTCAACCAGCACAGACATCAGTAGGCAGCAGTGGGTCCCTTGATGTGGTGGGCACCCACACACCGTCTGTGCAAGCCACTCCACCAACACAAACAGCAGTAGCAGCCTCAGCACACACAGTACCAGCAGAGGAGACAGCAGAGGCTGGGGAGATAGAGGCTGAGGAGACAGCTGAAGCTGGGGAAGCAGAGGCTGAGGAGACAGCTGAAGCTGGGGAAACAGAGGCTGAGGAGACAGCTGAAGCTGGGGAAACAGCACATGTGTCACCGGGCACTCCCATCTCCAGCAGTCAACGCACCACAGATTTGGAGGCTGAGTGCATGGCCCTTCAAAGAGGACAGCTCTGGGCAACCCACGCCACCAATGACAACCTCACAAGGAACCGGAGGGAATCCCGGAGGAACACGAACAGGTTGGAGACCAGAATCCAAGCTCTGGAGTCAGAGGTTGCCAGGGGGAACACACAACTCCACCAGATCCATACGGGGATGATGGACATGTTTGCACAGGTGCTCGTGGAGTTGCGAGAGATTAACTGCAGGGAGAACCTGAGGATGGAGAGGGAGAACCTGCGTTCCACAGAGGGGTCCACTGCACCCACCACCCCTTCCAGTGTTACCCCAGAAGCCACACCTAGTGGACGGAGGGTGACAAGGCAATCAGCCAGGGCATCCACCTCTGGCACCAAGTCTAAGGCCCCCCCCCCAAAAAAAAAATAAATTAAAGGCCCAACCTGTCATCTGCCCCCTCAATAAATGAAAATTGTGCTTTTGAATCCTGTCTGATCTGCTTGTATTCACTTATAGATTGGGTGGCAGGGTTGTGTCCAATGCATTGCCAAACAATGCAGTGAACTCAACTCCGTTGTCCAAATTCACCTGGCAACCCATCCCTGTAGCCATATAACACGACAGTGTTACATGGCCATGATGTGTGTCAGATTTGATCAGAACATACCCCTTAGCACAACAACTGGTGCAACACTGAACATTCGTCTGCATCAATTGTTGTGTTTGAGGGGAAAACCAAACAAATAGCTATGCGACTTAGCAGGGAAATAACAAGCATGACAGATGGAACATGCATCAATATGGTCTTTAAATCAAAATTCTATTGTGCAGCTGACATACTGGGGAACACAATGTACACCCTAGGATCTCAATGTGTGTGTTACACATTGTGATCCTAGGGTGAGCATTGTGTTCTCCAGCAAGTCAGTTGCACAACAGGAGTTTGAATCACAGCCTTACTTACTGGATAACCCAATGATCTTCCTAAGATTTCATTGTGTAGCACGCACATTGGGACCTTAGGCTGAGCATTGGCTTATGTATTAAAGGGATAGTAAACCTTGAAAATAAGTTAATTCTATATTGCAGCCCTTAAAAAAACATGTAAAATGATATAAGTCTTATCTCCCAAACCATATATGTTTGGTAGATAAGACATATCATTTTTCATGTTTTTTAAAGGGCTACAATGTGAAATAAACTTATTTTCAAGGTTTACTATCCCTTTAAGTTGTGTTGTTGTTTAACTAAGGTTGTAACACACTTCACCAGTGATAACACTTGTCCACATGGTTGTTTGTTGATGTAGCCCATGTACTGAGATATGACAACCTACAGCAATCTCAGGACATTGATTATATTGAGCAACACACAAACCGTGGACATCACATCACAGTGGAAGTGTGTCCCCTGTATCACCAGCTAATCACTCACAACACACATCAGTGTATCACTGCCATCATGTCATTGCATATATACATCACAAAGTCCACTCATGGTCAGGCAACTAGTGGACTCCTGTATGTAAATCATGCCTTCCTTTGTATGAGGGATACTCTAGACTTGGGTATGGTTCCACATTGACAGGTGTTTGATCCAACATTCATTCATACAGACACGGATTGAGTAGTGATGTTTCTTGTGTATTTAGCCAATATGCATTAAACACTTGTATGAGCACAAAAACGGTACATCTGAACTAAATAGGAATACATTAGAAATGCTAGTGAACTGCTCATGTGTTGTCCACATAGTTTGGCATCTGTGTATGAGCAGTCGTACTGTACAGGTCTGATACCTGGATGTTAGTACACACATTAATTCGTGTCCATATGTGAATGTTCCAGTAGAGGTTGCTGTGAACATCAGGTCAAACATTGCATCACCAACACAATCACTTGAAACACCAAGGGGTGAGCTTCATGGAAGTGTTGTCCAGACTTCAGTCCAGTCATATGGAAACTCCTCTGTTCAAGGATGGATCGTGCTATGGATGCCTGTGGGACAAGAGGACAGGATTTGGAACATCACCCTCGAAGTGATCGTCATGCAACAGCTACAACATCATGATCCTCTTAATCTTTCTCGTTACATAAGTCTACACAAACCACTGCTTTGTAATGTGCTGTGTACTAGTCTATGAACCATCATGGGGGGAACTAAGGGAATGTTAACCATCCTTAGGGATATTTGCCCCTGACATGGTTACACACATCAACAAATATGTCCTAATAGCTTCCTGACAACAATATATTTGGGCTGCCACTGTCAGAGACAGGCCAAATATGTTTGGTTCATGGAACTAGTAGGACATATTTGTTATTGTGTGTATTTCTTTCTGGGGCACATATCACTGCACACACACACACACACACACACACACACACACACACACACACACACACACACACACACACACACAGGGCAGCATGGTGTCCGTGGAGATGTGATCCACATTTCATGAGCTCCATGTTGTGTAACACACTGTTACTGTAGATCCACCCCTCTGCTGCTTTCTTCAGCTGTAGCAAGCTACTAGTCCCATGTCCCCTCGAATGCCCCCTGAACCCCTTATATGACAGAGTGCTATCCGATGCATTGGCTTGGATGAGACTCCCTCGCTACAGGGGTACCATGGTTGCTATGGGTCTGATCCTAGCAGAACACTTTAGTTGGTGCCTAGGGAGCTGTGGGATATGCTGAACAAGGTTAAAGTGTAGTACCTTGGTTTCCAGGGGGGCATGCATGATATCCTTGAGGTAGCAGTATCAACATGGACGACAGGTTGTCAGATGTATTCGGAATCTCTAGGCCCAATCTGACTGGTCCACGGAATAGTTGATGCTGGTGGTCCATACTGCAGCCAGTGTCAGGGCTGTGTCACTGATCCTGTGGGGTGAAACAGAACATGTGTGTTGTGGTGGGTGTGTATGCATGGATTGTGTGCATACATGTATTATACTCACAGCAGAAGTGATCCCTGATCAATCTGTCCCTTGTCTGCATCCCTGTTGGGGTTTTCTCACACTCAACGATATCCACAGGGTCTGGGTGGGGTCTGGGTGGGGGATGGACATCGTTAATGAGTCTGGTGTCCACCGCGATATTATGTAGGATGGCACATGCCACGATGATGTCGCAGACCTTGCCTGGTGCATACTGCAATGCTCCCCCCGATTGGTCCAGACATCGGAATCGGGACTTGAGGAGGCCGAAGGTCCGCTCAATGGCATTCCGTGTTCTGGCATGAGCCTGGTTATATCGTTCCTGGGCATCGTTTTGGGGATTGGCGACCGGGGTGAGGAGCCATGGCTTGCATCCATAGCCAGTATCACCTGTGGAAAGTGAGTGACATGGTGTGACAAGGAGCACATATTGTGTGAATGATGTTTTATGTGGTGAACGTACTAGCACATGTGTATGTGGTGTCATTTGGTGCTGTTAACTCACCCAGAAGCCATCCGCCTGTATAGGTCCCATTTTCGAAATCCCTCTGCACAGATGAATTTCTGAGTATATGTGAATTGTGACAGCTCCTGGGAAATTTCGCACAGACATTCATGATGGCCAGGTTGCTGTCACACACCATCTGCACATTCATGGAGTGGAAGTTTTTGCGGTTCAGGAACATATGTCCCTGACGTGCTGGTGCTTTGATACGGACATGGGTGCAATCTATTGCAGCCATGACCCTGGGCATGCCTCCCCTTGCATAGAAGCCCTGCTTCAGATGTGTCCACTCCATATCGGTGATGGGGAAATGTATGTAGGTACTGGCCTTGGCTTTGAGGGCTGGCAAGACCTTGGCCAGCACCCTGGAGAATGTGGCCTGGGACATGCCAGATGCGTAACCCTCTGTTGACTGAAAGGCGCCACTTGCCATGAAGTGTATGGCACAAAGGAGTTTTGAAGGCCAGTTAGAGCATGGTTGTGGGTGCATATGGGATCCACCTGATCCTTGATGACCTCATACAGGGCTATGATGCTGTGTGGCCTCAACCTGTAGCGATCAATAACCTCGTCATCGGTCATAACAAAGAGAGTGACCCTTGGGCGGTATACCCTGGGCCTTGGTGGTTGTCTATGCATCCTGGGCTGCTGCAGGCGTCCCTGTGGCAGCTGGGGAGCATCCTGTTGTTGCAGCTGTGCATCTGCAGGCAGGTGTCCTCCGGGTGGGGATGGGCTCCTGTGTGGCTGCTGAACCAGAGCCTCCTCACTTGCAACAGGTGGAGGCTGTTGATCAGGCATGCTTGGAGGTTGCTGATGTTCCCCAGCTCTCTCCCTTGCACGCCTTCTCCGCAGCCTTCGCAACAATATGTAACCCAACATACTGTTTGCTCTATCTGTCTCTATCTGTCTCTCTCTCTCTCTCTACCTCTCTCTCTATCTCTCTATCTATCTCTCTCTATCTCTCTCTCTCCCTCCCTGAGTGGAAAACAAGCCACAAGTGAGTGTGTTGAGTTGTCCCTTTAAGTACTTGCTAGGGCGTTGTGTAGGTGTGGTGATGAGGTGAGTGCTGACCAATGGTGTGTTGTTTTTGTCCAGGTAAGTGTTAGCAGGTGTGTGTGTGTATTATAAGATGTGGTGTGTTGTGCTTGTTCTGTGTGTGCCATTTGCGGGTGTGCATTTGTGGGGTGCAGGTCATGTGTTGATGTTGCCCAGGTGAGCTTGTATTTGCAGGTGTCCGCTTTGTGTGATAACCCCCATTGTTTCGTGCCATGCTGTGTTGTTGTTTTTTTGTGTGTCGTTGTCCCTGTGGTGTTGGTTGTTGTTGTGTGTGGAGTGATTTGTCTTGTGTGTGCATGTTTTTGTGTTGTTTTGGCATTGCACGGGTTAATTTTCCCATTTACATGGTTGTGCGGTAAGCATTTTGTGTGTTTTCCTATGTAACGGGTGTTTTGTTTTGGCCGTTAAGTGTCTAACGTGTGAGAAAAGTGGGTCTTAACTTTTAGCCGTTAGGTGTGTCTTTTTTTCAGCCGTTATCAGTACCGCAAGCCTTTGAATAGCTCTGGGGTATGTTGTTGAATGCGTCTGAATGCACGTAAGTGTAACGGCCGTTAGGATTCTGCAACTGCCGTTAGCTGTTCTTTAGACGGATCTTTGAATTGCAACATGACACTTAATGCACCCGTTAGTGATTTTTTTTTAATAACGGCTGCCTTTAAATCGAGCCCTAAGAGGGGGTACAGCAAATTTACACTGTTATACAAGCTGAACACTCACTACTTTACATTGTAGCAGAGTGTCATTTCTTCAGTGTTGTCACATGAAAGATAAAATAAAAATATTTACAAAAGTGTGAGGGGTGTACTCACTTATTTGAGATACTGTATTTCCCATTTGCGGCAATGGGGATTATCAGGAGAAAATACATATGCTTTATTGTGATAAAGAGTAAAAATATGTGACTTCTATATTTTTTTCTGTCTTTATATTTTAAGGTATGCTCCTATCTTTTTATTTTCTACAAATTATTTTAAAAATATTTTGTCGCACATTCACATACGGAATAATGCAGCATGGCAGAAATAACCCTTAAATTTATATTCCAAAATGTATTACACAAACTGTCTATAGAAAAGTATCTTACTTGCACTTTTCTTAGTGATCAATTTTATTCCTCACTGTAGCGACAATACTTCTAAACAATTTTTATACCAGTCTCTTAGATCATATAAAACCAAAATGAATTTCAGATTTCTTGTAACTCAATAACATTAATAAATTTCCACTGTTCAAAGGGACTAGACTATTGAACTTTTTCTTTTTTTATTTTCCAGGTCGATATGAAATTCATTACTATAATGAGAAAAAATAGTGAAATTTGACTACTGAGCTATAAAATACTTTCCTGCTCTCTAGGCAATCTTTTAAAACTGCTGTGTTGTCTCATGACATTTTTTACGATGTCAGATAATTTCAGTGTACATGGACCAAACTTATTGCACCCTTTTAATTGCATTTCACTTTTATCCAATTTTTCTTTGAACTGGTTCAGATATTTATTAAAGATGTTGGTGGGCCAAAATCCATAAAATAAATCTAATGAAATATATGACAATTTTAGGCAGGACTCTTGTAATAAGACCTTCGGGGGGGGGGCTACTCACACCTATTTATCGCCAGTGTTGCACTGAATGTACATGTAGGATCCTGGTTAAACATTTATCAATACATTTATATAAAAATGAATTTGATTCATCACTAGCTTCACCACATATGGGTGACATTTTCATTATTACAATTAACCCTTCTCTCTGTGTGTTACAAATAGCCAGTTATTCAAGACAGTAAACTGCAGTTTGGTACAGGTTCATTAAATTAATTCATTAGTGATTAATTGAGTTTCAGACCTGTGGAAATACCTGATGCAGATGTAAAATTAAGAATCTGCACCATCACATTTGTGTCCTATGATTAATGATGTGTCTGCATTGCTTCTGTATCCTGTAAGTGTAATTATGTTTTTGTGGTGCACAAATTCTAGCTTTCTATAGTAATACATTTGGGGTGTTTGAAATCTGCTCTGTCCTTCCTCATTCCTATTTCTATTTTAGCCATTGTTGGTTTGGATGAAATGGATCAACCTGGAAAATTGCTGCCACAACCAGACATTGGAAATGTAGGTTGGTGCAGAAAACACAAGAAAGAAACGTGCAAAGAGCAGTGTCTCCTTTGTTTAAATTTGGTGCTTATGATTATTAGCTGCTTGTTGGTGTGGTGATTCTGTCTCCTACTGGATATCACACGAGTGTAAAGTTGTTCTGATTCCTAGAGCATTAATGTATATTGCATTTTGATTACGATATTCTATACACAATTGAATTATTACACTTTGCTGAATGTAAAGATTTTTGTGGGGTATGCATTTTCCAATTTTCTGCTGCTGTTAAGTGGAGCAATCGTCTTCAAACAATTTGGGCAATGTTAATCCCCTTGCATTTTAAAGACATCCCCAATATATCTCCATCTTATTGAATCAAAGTTTTTTACCTTCACAATTGTTATGCCTGCATCTTTACCCACCAGTCAACTAAAATTATTTTGACCACTGTGAATATGAAGATAAGGGAGACAAAGAAAGAGGCATATCATTTTGAAAACTACCCAGCTTGCTCCATCCAATGTAGGTTTATTTGGCTTTCTATCTGTAGAAAGGTACAAACACGTTTCCAGAAAAGGGTGCTCATTTTTAAAGCTGCAAAAATTATGATTTTTACATATGACAGCAGTGTTTATGGGATAATGCATTATTTGCAAAGTGCACCATACAGCTCTAAATTAAATATATATTTTTTTTATAGTGAACTATAATACCTAGGTAAAAAGAAACACATTTTAATAGTAGCTATTAATCTAAGTAACTATGAATTCTGTGAAAGAAACATAACTAGTATCACCAGCAATTTGGGAAGATTCTACTATCCCTCTACAACTACCAATTTAATGAGTAGACTTGTGATATATCCTGTACTGGCATCTACTCAGGGAAAGATAGCAGCAACATCTTTTCAAACTGTAACAGTTTACATTCTGAGCTAAACAAAGGCCAGCAGTATCAGTGCCATAGGTTACTGATACACAAGCTCCTCACCTACTCTGGTCCCTCTCCTATGAATGACATCTGTGCAACCACAGACATTCCTATCCAGCTTCTCTTAATGTTCCAGTGCTTTCAAATGTTCCAAAGTTATAAATAAATAAATATATAATTTTAAAAATTAATATAACATATAATTGGCTTCTGCCTTGTCCTTTCACACACTGTCTGGTCCTAATGTTGTAGCAATTGTTCACAGTATGTCTTCCTTTTTTTCTCTATCTTTGGTCTGATTTTATTACGTCAGAAAAAAAAATCACTTGAGTGGCTATTTTCAGCATTGGAAGAAACTTTTTTTGGAATAGTTGATAGGAGTACTGGGGGGAGATTAACTAAGCGGTGATAATGAGGTGATAACGTGGAGATGATTACTCCAGTTTATCACTTCTCTAGTTCCTATGTTATTCTATAGAGCCTATGCACCAAGATATCCAAAGCAAAAGAAATCTTAGTGAATAGGCTCTATAGAATAACATAGGAATTGGAGAAGTGATAAACTGGAGATGTCATCTCCACTTTATCACCTCTTTATCACTGCTTTATCACCTCTTAGTGAATATCCACCCTGGTGGTAGCCACTACCAGTAGTTATCTGAGTGTGGATGAGAATGGAGAAAGGAGCATTCAAAAACAAGATTGAGAGACAAGTACTACATAGACATAAATACATCATGCAATCAAAACAGAGGGCTAATATTGGCATTAGGGATGAGAAAAAAGTCAGAGAAATTTCCCTCAGGAATTTTCATAAAAAAACAATGATTTCCTGCTTGTTTTGGTGAAAATTCCTGCCCAGAGAAAAATATAAAATGTTCTCCTTTTTCACCACTGCCAATCAATTTCTCACAATAACTTTGCCATATTTCACCTATGTTTTGTGAAGGCAAGATTTTCTGCACCAACTGTACTTTTTCTGAGGTCTGAAGTGGAGAAATAAATAGATGAATGTAAAAATTGGGAGTTATACAGCAAAACAATTATTAGCAGGCTGAGGGCTCGATCCAAATGTTTGCTCTAAAAAAGCTGGTAGGGCAAAATGTATACCAACAGACAAAAGAAAATGTCTAAGTCGGTATGCATATGTCCTACCAGCTAAAAGCACAACGGACGTTAGGCCACAGAAAAGTGGCCAAATGTCCATTTTGTGCATTAAGCTCCCAAAACTCCACTAAATAGGAGCAGTATTGGAAACTTAACAGTAAAAAAGCTAACAATCAGTGCCTGACATACTGCCAAGCACCGATCGTTAAAGGGGAACTATCACCCCGCAATAACTTTACATGTATTCAGTCTTCATCTGGCGACAAGCTGCTTAGTAGTGCTAGTCGCCAGAAATATTATCTGGTTCCAAAGATTTTGCAGTTTTTCCGAGGCTCACAGGAGCAGGAAGCACGGACATCTCGTCACAGTGACGTCTGTGCGCCTGCACTGTTAGTCCCTTTTGGAGCCGGCTAGTCGCCAGATGAAGACTGAATTCATGTAAAGTTATTGCGGGGTGGTAGTTCCCCTTTAACTTATATGTGTTACACTTACCTGTCATTCACTGTCCTTCTCCTTCTCTTCAGCCTTCTCTTTTTTCTTCTATCTTCAGCCATCTCTTCATTCTTCTTTCTTCTTGCTGTAAATAAAACATAAAAGTATTAATACAATGCAGAAACTATGACATCGTTTAACCCTTTGAGTGGCAGAGGGGTACGCAACACATTGCAAAACAATGCATTGCATACCTCTCTGGCACTCAAAAGGGTTAAAACATGTATTATTGTGCCATGAATATGCCTCCATGATGCCATGAATATGCCTCCATTTAATGCTCAACTTGTTTAAAATGCCATAAATACATTTCCAGGTGGCAGCAGCAGAGACAGTGGTAAGTGCACATCCCCATTCCTTTCCTGCACGGGCCGATGCCCATCACACTCTGCGGAAATTGGTACTTAGACAGCCTTTATATATATATATATATATATATATATATATATATATATATATATATATATAGGCAGTCTCACTTCCAATTCCCTCACAGCCATTGGCTGGGATGTGCTTATGCACATCATAGTGCCACCACTGAGACTAACTGGGTGTATGTCCAACACAAAGGCCTTGAAAGGGATAGTAATCCTTAAATGTTACAGTACTTAATCTTGTAGACCTTAAAAAAAAAATTAATGGTTTGAGAGACATCCGCTTTCAAAGTCCGCCCCTTCCTGACGTCAGCGCTCTAGCTGACTGCAGGGGAATCCTGTACCTGAACAAGCGGAGGCTTTTCAGCAGAGCCGAGATAGCGTTATTGAAGAAGAAATCCTTCACTGGAACAGTTTACAATCACACTATGTAGACCGTTCCAGTGAAGGATTTCTTCTTCAATAACATGATCTTGGCTCTGCTGAAGAGCTTCTGCTTGTTCAGGGACAGGATTACCCTGCAGTCAGCTAGAGCGCTGACGTCAGGGAGGAAGGAACTTTGAAAGCGGATATCTTTCAAACCATAAAGGTTTGAGAGATGGCACTGAGGGCATTTAATTTGTTTTTTTTTTAAAGGTTACAAGATTGTAATTTGTATAATTTACATATTACTATCCCTGGAAATAACCAACACTGTGTAATTAAAGGAGAACCAAATCGTTCTTTGTATTGTGTATGCAATCATTTACTCTCACTTGAACTGTCATATCATATTATTTGGTTCTCACATGGATCCTCAGGAGTGGCGATGCCATGGATGGATGTTACACCAACCAGTATTTTTAGGATACACATGGGAACCAAATGTCAACCACTGTAGGTGGCACACCAACAGGCCATGATTGATGGATATCTCTGATTAAGCAAGGCTGGGTCACTCAGAAAGATGGATCAACTGATCCAAACAGCAACAGGCCTTAATCAGGCCTGGAGGAATGAACTTGGACAGATCTCATTTAAGGATCTTGTCAAGTTTATGAATCTGTGATTGAAAGGGTGGTATCCCATGCATCACAACGCAATGCATAGGATACCATCATGACAACCAGAGATTCACATGTCAATTAAATCATCTTGCATTCATTCTGTCATTGCCTACATTACTAAACACACCATTTCATTTCCACACACAGTATATGGGCCTACAGCACAGCAGGAGGCAGTGGAGGAGGCACATACATCCCCTGGTGAGGACATTCCTCTTGGGGAGCAAGAGGACGGGACCAGCACATGGACACCATAAACAGCTGAACCACCTCCTGCAACAGCTGCACCACCACCTCCTGTACCTGCTGTACCACCTGATCCCCCCAATATCATCAGGATTGGAGGTACCTTGAGAGGTCGATGCAGCTGTCCTCCTCCAGACATTATTACCACCCTGATGCAGCACCACCACCACCAGGATGGTCCTGGATGTCCGGGACTGTGACCACCCCTTCATATAGGCCATATGTCCATCTGTTGGACCCACCATCCTGGATGGCTCCCCAGCATGGGCCCAGGTATGATCTGAGATGGGGGCCAGGGAGCTACCAGTGGCCAAGGTATGACCCCTGGCCACTGGATTACCAATCGCTGGGTCTGACTGGGAAGCCCCAGCACCCTCTACCATGGGAACACTTCACCCCACCACCACAGAGATCAGTGGGCAGCTCAGAGTCCCTGCATGTGGTGGGCACATGCCCATCATCTGCAGCAGCCTCTTCATCAGAAGACTCAGCACCACCAGCAGACTCAGCAGCACACTCTCCACCAGCAGACTCAGCAGCAGACTCTCCACCAGCAGCAACCTCACCAGCAGACTCACCAGGCACATCCATCTCCAGCAGTGCATGCATCAGGGGGGTGGAGGCAGAGTGCCTGGTGCTACAGAGCAGGCTAGTCCAGGAAGCCCAGAGGACCAACAGGAACATCACAAGTTCAGAAGGGAATCCTGGAGGAACACTTCAAGAACTGAAGCCAGGATACAGGCCCTGGAAGTAGAGCACATGGTACTGACTACACAAATCCGTCAGTACCATACAGGGATGATGGACATGATGGGGCAGCTACTGGTGGAGTTCAGAGACCACAATCGAAGGGAGAACCTGCATGTGGAGAGTGAGCAGCGGTCGACAGAGAGTTCCACTGCACCCATCTCTCCCTCCAGTGAGACCCCTGAAGCTACACCAAGGGTGCAAAGGGTGACCAAGCAATCAGTCAGGGCATCAACCCAGTCGAAGGTCCCCCCCCAAAAAAAAATAAACAGCCCAACTTGTTATTTTCCCCCTAAATAAAAAAAATTGTGCTTTGGAATCCTGTCTGATATGCTTTGTGTTTAGTGATAGATTGGGTGGCAGAAATGTCTCCAAAGCATTGCACATGACAGTGTTATATGTCCATGATGTGGTTGAATTTGAACAACAACAAGCTACCCCTTAGCACAACAACTGGTGCAACACTGTGACCATTCGTCTGCATCAATTGTTGTGGTTTAAGGGGTTAACCAAACAGCTATTTGACGTAGCAGAGAACTAACAAGCAGGATAGATTGAACATGCAGCCAAATATCTGTGATTGTAACTCTTATTGTGAAACTGACGTATTGGAGAACCCAATGCTCACCCTAGGATTTCAATGTGTGTCCTACACATTGAAGTCATATGGTGAGCATTGGGTTCTCCAGTAAGTCAGTTTCACAATAAGAGTTACAATCACAGCCTAACTTACTGGATAACCAAATGATCGTCCTAAGATTTCAATGTGTAGCACACACATTGAAACCTTAGGCTGAGCATTGGGTTATCTAGTAAGTTGTGTTGATGTTTTACTAAGGTTGTAACAGACTTCACCAGTGATAGCACTTGTCCACTTAGTCTGTTTGTTTGTTGATGTAGCCCATGTACTGAGAGATGTCAAACTAAAGCAGTCTCAGAACATTGATTACATAGATCAACACAGAAAGCGTGGACATGAGATCACTGTGGAAGTATGTCCCCTGTATCACCTCTTTGTCACTCACAACACACATTAGTGTACCACTTCCATTATCTCTTTGCATAAATACATCACAAAATCCACTCACGGCCAAACAAGTAGTGAACTGATGTGATGTAGGTCATGCCTTCCTATGTATGAAAGGTACTCTAGCCATGGGTATGGTTCCACATTGAGACATGTCTAATCCTACATTTAATTGAACAGACACATTATTGAATAGTGATGGTAGTCCTTTAATGTGTCTCACACTACATTAGAACATACATGCGATTTTTGGGTATATTGACTATATGCATTGAACAAAATGCAAAAAATATGGTGATGAATGGCGCTCTATCTATACACTATTATAAAATTAGATCCAGCTGCTCTATTTCACTGTGACCAAGGAGCCAATAGTCACTGTCAAATAGCAAAAAGGATATAAGCGCTTAGATCTAATACTATAAATAAAAATATATATAGAATATAAAATATAAATGGCACAAAAATATAAGATAAATATATTTATTCTAAACAATAAAGAATTGTAAAATAGTTATAAACTACACATAATAAGTATACAATATTGAATGCAAACTAACTATTTTACAATTTTATCTTATATCTTTGTGCCATTTATATTTTATATTCTATATATATTTTTATTTATAGTATTAGATCTAAGCGCTTATTTCCTTTCTTTGTTTGTATATGCATTGAACACCTGTATGAACAAGCAAGACATACATAAACAATTTAAAAAGGATCAAGAAGAAACACTAATGAACTGCTCATGGGTTGTTCACAAGGTATTGTGAATCTCTGCAAAGGAGCATTCTTACTGTTCAGGTTTGATACCTGGATGTTAGCAAACACATAAATATTGGTCTGCTGTGGATATGTGGATGTTCCAGAGGTTGTTCTGAACATCAGGTTATACAATGCATCACCAACACAAGCACTTGAAATCATCAAGGGGTGAGCTTCATGGAGGTGTTGTCAAGGCTTCAGTTCAGTCACATGAAAACTCCTCTGTTCCAGGATGGATCATGCTATGGGAGAAGACGACAGGATTTGGAACAGCACCCTCAAAGTGATCATAATGCAGCAGCTCCACCATCACTATCCCATGAGTCTTATCCGTTACAGGGGAGTACACAACCCATTGCTTTGTAATGTGTTGTGTACTCGTCTGTAACCCGTTATGTGGAGAACTAAGGGAATGTCAACCAGCCCTAGGGATATGTGCCCCTGACATACATCCCAACATCAACAAATATGTCCTGATAGCTCCATGAAACAGATAGATGTGGGCTGCCACTGTCAGAGTGCTGCACACAGGTCAGCATGTTCTCCCTTGAGATCTGATCCAACTTTCATTACCTCAATATTGTATAACACAATACCACTGTAAATCCATCAGACTGCTGCTCTTTTAATCTCTAGCAAACTACAGGTCCCATGTTCACTCCAATGTCCACTTAACCCCTGATTTGACAGAGTTTTATCCGATGCATTGCATTGGATAAGACTCTTTCCCTACAGGGATACCATGGTTGCTATGCTCTGATCATAGCAAAACACTTTAGTCAGTGCCTATGGAGCCCTGGGATATGCTGAACATGGTTAAAGTGTTGTACCTTGGTTTCCAGGGGGGCATGCATGACATCCTTGAGGTACCAGTATCAAAATGGACAACAGGGTGGCAAATGTTATGGGAATCCCCAGTCCCAATATGACTTGTCCATGGAATGGTTGATGTTAGTGGACCATACTGCAGCCAGTGTAAGGGCTGTGTCACTGATCCTGTGGGGTAAAATAGTACATGTGTATTGTGGTGAGTGTGTATGCATGGATTGTGTGCAAGCATGTATTATACTCACAGCTGAAGTGTACCCTGATCAATGTGTCTCTAATCTGAGTCCCTCTTAGGCTTTCTTCACCCTCAACAGAGGGTCATCAGGTATGGGTGGGGGCTGGACATCGTCCACAAGCTGGTGTCCACCACACTGTTATGTAGTATAGCACATGCCATAATGATGTCATAGACTTTGTCTGGTGCATACTGCAATGCTCCCCCCGAGTGATCCAGACACCTGAACTGGGATTTTAGGAGCCTGAAAGTTCGCTCAGTGGCAATCCTTGTTCTACTATGAGCCTGACTGAATCACTCCTAGGCATCAGTTTGGGGATTAACGACTGGGGTCAGTAGCCAGATTTGCAGCCATAGCCCGAATCACCTGTGGACAGTGAGTGACATGGTTAGACAGGAAGCACATGTTGTGTGACTGATGTTTTATGAGGTGGACGTACTAGATGTGAGTAAAGCGCATGCTGAGCAGTGTTGTGTGTGTACGTGTGGATATGGTGTGATTTAGTATTGTTAACTCACCCAGAAGCCATCCTCCTCTATAGGTTCCATTTTCAAAGTCTCTGTGTACAGATGAGTTTCTGAGTATATATGAATCATGACAGCTCCCGGGATATGTGGCACAGACATTCATGATCCTCAAATTGCTGTCACACCCCACCTGCATGTTCATGGAGTGGAATTTCTTGTGGTTAATGAAGGTATGTCCATCATGTGCTGGAGCTTTGATGCGGACATGGGTGCAATCTATTGCACTCATGACCCTGGGAATGCCTCTCCTTGTGTAAAAGTCCTGCTTCAAATGTGTCCACTCCATGTCGGTGGTGGGGAAATGGATATAGCTACTGGCCTTGCTTTTGATTGCTGGCAAGACCTGGTCCAGCACCCTGGAGAATGTGACCTGGGACATGACAGATGCTTAACCTTGTCGACTGGAAGGCTCGACTTGCCATGAAATGTATGGCACACATGATTTTTTGTAAGCCACTAAGGGCATGGTTGTGGATGTATATTGGATCAACCTCATCCTTGATGACCTCATAAAGGGCAATGATACTGTGTGGCCTCGACTTATAGCGATCTATCACCTCATCATCGGTCATTCCCAGGAGCGTGACCCTTGGGCAGTATACCCTAGGCCTTGGTGGTCATCTGTACATCCTCTGTTGCTCCAGGGGTCCTTGTGGCAGCTGGGGAGCATCCTGTTGCTGTATCTGGGGATCATCCTGTTGCAGCAGCTGTGGTTCTGCAAGCAGGTGTTGTCCTCCAGGTGGTGATGGGCTCCTGTGTGCTCTTGAGCCAGAGCTCCACTTGCAACAGGTGAAGGCTGTTGATCAGGTGTGCTTGGGAGTTGCTGGTGTTCCCTAGCCCTCGCCCTTGCACTCCTTCTCCGCAGTCTTCGCATCAATAGGTATGCGAACATACTTATTGGAGTATCCCTCTCTCTATCTCTCTCTCTCTCTCCATCTCTGAGTGGAAAACAATTCACATGTGAGTATGGTAGGCTGTCCCTTTAAGACTGTGTCATGGCATTGTCCAGGTGTGGTCATGAGGTGAGTGATGACCAATGGGAGGGTGTTTGTTGCCCAGGTAAGTGTTTGCCAGTGTGTTTGTGTTTTAATATCTGCAGTGTTTTGATTGGTGTGTAGCTGTCAGTTGTGAGTGTGACGTTGTGGGGTGTAGGTTGTGTCTCTACCGTGTTGAGATGTTGCCCAGGTAAGCTTGTTTTGTATTGAGAGGTGTCCGTGCTGTGTGATGACTCCCATTGTTCCGTGCAATGTTGTGATATGTTGTGCTTCTTGATTCTGTGGTGTTTGTAGGCTGTTGTGTTGTTCCTAAAACAGCACTGTTTTCTCTGCAGAACTCGGTGCAATCACATGGAGAGCAGTCAGCACACTCCAGCACTGTTACACTAATGTACACTATTAATACACATTGTGTGCCTTTACCCTTTTATTGCCAAAGAGGTGCACAACGCATTGCATACAAATGCGATGCCCACCACTGTGGCACTCAAAGGGTTAACAACATAGCCTCTTCCACTCACAATCTTGCATCCTTCCACATTTTCGCCAGAGTATCTTAACTCTTTCACTGCTCCAATCATAGCCAGACATTGCCACTACAATTCTCGTGGTTGCTTCACTTCAATATATTAACAATAATAATTAAAAATACATCCGTCATTTCAACCAGTGATTACCAATGATAAAAGTATTAATGTATATTTATAGAAAACATTAATTTCAATTTTTAAGAATATATGTTCTTTATTCCTACCAACAATGCAAAAAAAAAACAGTTACAACATCCTATAACATCTCTCGATGCCAATAATATTCCATAAAATCCCAAAATTAATGTTGGAAATATAGGTAACCTCAAACGGACACTATACTGTGTTTGTGATGTCCGACTTCCAATATATACTCTAAAACACAATAGCAATATACGGTGTCCCCAAAGCGTATTCTCACAAAAACTTATTTACACCCCCTGTTTCCTCCTAAGTATTGATGCGCATGTGATGATACTAAAGCTACTCAGATCTCTCCTGAAATACTACTAAAAGCTATAGGTGATCTCCCCCTCCACACTTACAAGCTTACAAAAAGTCTCACTTATGGATATAGAAGACAACCTCCTCTACCAAACAGACAATGGACGAATCGCCTATTTACCATTGGACAGGATCGGACTATGCCTTTAAGTTATTGTCCCCTGTACATTTATACACAGAGTACAGAGGATACAAAATTGCACTCTCTATTAACAAAACATTGTCTTTTTATCCCAAAAATACCAGATAAAGTAATCTTGATTGATCGAATCAAACAATATAAAAACATTTAAAAATTAATAAAGATATAAATCATCAATTCCGACAACAATTCCAAAGATTTCTTCTTGTTTCTGCCCTGACCAATCATTATGTGGTTAGTTCCACTCTCTTTTCATATATAAAACTGTATCTTTAAATACAATGCTACGGTCTTATAAAATTGACATTGAATTGTGTCCAAACATTTTCTTTATATCTTGTTAGGGTATATTAAGTTCTCACTTCAAGGACGCTTATTATCACAACTTCCTTTGGTAACAATGCATTCAGGGATATGAAGTACCACCGTATATCAGCCTCCCTGTAATCAGGTATTTTTACCTTCTCTCACTTTTTATTCCAACTGGAGGTTTTATTAAGCTTTCCAGCAATACCGGTCATTCATGGTTTTGGTGTCCTCTCTTATCTCAATCTTCATTACTGTCTTTCATCAAAGCAAAATTTTCTTATGGCGTCCTTTGTATTGAATTTCCTGCATTGTTTGGATCTCTCCTTTCAATGTCAGGATAGCAAATCCCTTTAAATGTCTCCAGATGATTTATACGTAATGCTGTATTGTATACTCTTAGGATACAGTTTGACAACAAACTTCCAATGCCTTTTGGGTTCAAATAGGCCCCTTCATCAGGGAATAATATGTCTTAATGTGAACTATTGCATATTTCCTCTCTTATATACACATTATCTTAAAAAAAAAAAAAAACATTAAGAAACACCACCCTTTAAAAGGCAATGTTGAAAAACTTAAAGGAAATATGGTTCTAAATAAATGTTTATATAAATATATATATATATATATATATATAGATATAGCAATATATAGATATATCAATATATATCTCTATATATATATATATATATATATATATATATATCTCTATATATATATCTATATATATATATATATATATATATCAATATATCTATTATATATATATATATATATATATATATATATATATATATTTTTTTTTTTTTTTATATACAAATATATACAAATATATACAAATATATATATATATATATATATATATATATATATATATATATATATATATATATATATATATATATATATATATATATACATATACAATCAGCCTGGGCTTACCACAGGGAGACAGCACACAGTTCAAACGATGTAAAGGATTTATTTCATAATGGCCTGGGTGCCATTTATGAAATAAATCCTTTACATTTATGAAATAAATCCTTTACATCGTTTGAACTGTGTGCTGTCTCCCTGTGGTAAGCCCAGGCTGATTGGATTTGTGAATTTGTATGGGATGTGCACCGGACTTTTGTTTATACATTCAATTTGAGTGCCACTGCCATTTTCTTGTCCTTGTATCTATATACATATATATACAGTTTTGTTGTTCAAGGACCGCACTCACAGGACTTCCAAATGCTTCAAAATTGTGCAAAGTTTATTATCAACGTTTCGGCCCTGCCTTAGCCCTTTGTCAAGATAGGTGACAAAGGCCCAAGGCAGGGCCGAAACATTGATAATAAACTTTGCACAATTTTGAAGCATTTGGTAGTCCTGTGAGTGCGGTCCTTGAACAACAAAACTGTATGTATCTTTTGTGGAACCAGGCACCCAGGCCATTGATTTTGATTGGGAGAGTGCTAGGACTTATATGTTTGGTATACATATATACATATATATACATACATACATACATATATATATATATATACATACATACATACATACATATATATATTGATACACCTATATATATATATATATATATATATATAGATATATATATATATATATATATAAACCTGAGTCTTAATGTTACAATTTACACTATCCAATGTTCCATACAGGAGTGCATTTCCCCTATGAAAAAAATCACATTAGTCCTATGTATTTAAGATTCTTAGATTTATAATTACCTGTATATTAACCCTATGTGTGCTAAAATGAACCCACTTGGTCCACTTAATAATGATTCATATCTACATACAAGACCATATAAAAAGTGTTAAATAGCTCCTAATTTTAATTTAAATCTCTACAGTCTGTTAGATGCTAACTACATATTCTACCCGATAAATCCATCTCGATCCATAAATTGCTATTATCCGAATTACGTTCAATTCCTCATATATGTATAAGACAGTAGCATTGTATTTGAAGATACAGTTTTATATATGAAAAGAGAGTGGAACTAACCAAATAATGATTGGTCAGTGCAGAAACAAGAAGAAATCTTTGGAATTGTTGTCGGAACTGATGATATATGTTTTTATTCATTTTTACATTTTTTTATATTGTTTGAGTTGATCGATCAAGATTATTTTAATTGGTATTTTTATTTTTGGGATAAAAAGACAATGTTTTGTTAATAGAGAGTCTTGTGCGATTTTGTATCCTCTGTACTTGGAGGTTGTCTTCTGTATCCGTAAGTGAGACTTTTTGTAAGCGCATAAGTTTGGAGGGGGAAACAACCAATAGCTTTCAGGGTAAGAGGTTGAATTGTTTTAACCCTTGAAGGGGGGATCAGAGTAGTCTTAGTAGCATCACTAGCACATCAATACTTAGGAGGAAACAGGGGGTATAAATACATTTTTGTGAGAATATGCTTTGGGGACAACGTATGTGAACTCCATAGCTTATATGTACAGCCTGCTATTGTGTTTTAGAGTATATATTGGAAGTGGAACATCACGAACACAGTATTGTGTCCGTTTGAGGTTACCTATATTTCCAACATTAATTTTGGGATTTTATGAAATATTATTGACATCAAGAGATGCTATAGGATGTTGTGACTTTTTTATTATATATTGTTGCAGGAATAAAGAACATATATTCTTAAAAATTTAAATTAATGTTTTGTATAAATATACATTAATACTGTTATCATTGGTAATCACTGGTTGAAGCGCCGTATGTATTTTTAATTATTTTTGTATTTTTGAAATTCCAATAGCAGGGAATTTATTTCTGACAGCAGCTATCAAGTGATACAGCATTTTTTCCATATAGCTCCATCTTATATAAAATTATCTATAATATATTAATGTTTCAGTGGCCCACAACACATTAATTTCCAATGTGTTAAGTACCATTCTGGATTAAAAGAGTTACAGGATGCTCTACTACACTGCTCTGTAACACATTAATTACCTTACACTGTGCCTGCGACACCACAACTGAGATCCCAGAAGTGAATGGAGTGGTCTCATTGTTCCTCATCCAGGAAGAAGAAACCGTGCAAATTGGAATCGCCCCGTATGACAGGATTAGGGCTATTCACAGCTTGGACCTGAATGGAACTCACAATTCTGGGACTACCCATTTTCTTGGTATGTCCAGGACATACACTGGGGAGGGAGGATTTTTTTCTGCAAGGAGTAGCCCTCCCCCACTATCTCCTCTTCCAGAAAACAAGCATGACCTTTCCACCCTCTGTCACTCCTGTGATAAAATATGGAATTGCACACACCACAATACACACACATGCACACAATATATACACACACAAAACACACGCACAACACACACACGTACAACACACACACATGTGCAACACACATGCAATACATTTGCACAACACACACATGCACCACACACACAATATATGCATGCAATTCACATGCAAAGCACAAACAGACAATACACACACAATAAACAACAAACACTCAAGACACACCACACACACACTACACACATGACCACAACACACACACAGATGTCTGCAATACACATACATGCACAAAAAACACACACAATGCACACACATGCCCAAAAAACATGCACAACATTCACACATACAAGCAAATAAACACACAGACACACAATACATGACAACACACACAATATACACAACAAAATACATACAACACAAACAAACACAATACATACAAACACAATATACATACGCACAATACAAACACAAACAATACACATGCACAGCACAGACAACACACATATGCACAACACACACACAAGATTCCCAACACAAACATATACTATATACACACGCACAACACATATGCCCGCAATACACACATGCGCACAAAGAATACAAACATGCAAGAAAAAACACAAATGCATAACACACCACAACACACAAGCACAATACACAACACACAATGCACATGCACAATATACACTCACATGCAATGCACACACACGCAATACACACATGCACAGCACACACACAATAAATACACACAATACACCACAACACGCACACCATACACACACACACTCACAACACACCTGCTTGCAACACACATGCTCCAATACCTATGTACAATGCAAAAACACAACATACACACATGCGCAATACACTCACAACACACACAATACATACATGAAATACACAAGCACAACCCAAACAGCCAATATACAAACACACACATAATAAACACACACAATAAACACACGCAGAAAAAAATATTGCACCACACACACAATACATACACACATGCCCACAATACATACACGCAAACATGCACAACACACCACAAAATATTCATACAATAAACACATGCAATACACATGCACAAAACACACACACTGAATACAAACATGTATACAACATGGAGGCAGTGTCAGCAGACCAGATCTTGAGCCAAAGATATGTCTGGCTACCACAGACATGGTGGATGCCCTGGCTACCATGCACACAGCATCAAACAGGGCAGCAGAAACATAATGCTGAGCCTCAGATATGTTGGCGAGAATCCACAACATGTCAGTAGTAGGAGCTCCCTGAAGGACAGCTGAAGTGAGCTGTTCAGTCCAAACAGCCACGCTCTACTCACACACGCTGCAGCAAATGTGGGGTGCAGGGCAGAACCAGCCATCACAAAAATGGCCTTGAGAGCGGTCTCAAGCTTCTTAGTAGTCCAGTGTTTCAGAGCAGATGCATCAGCCACAGGCAAGGCAGTGGACTTAGAAAGCCTGGGAATAGGGGCACCCACCTTTGGAGGATGAACCCACTGAGCTAGGGTCACTTCAGAGAATGGGTAAAGCTTAGCAAACTTCCTAGAGACAGATGGTTTTTTGTCTGGAAACTTCCACTCCTCAGACAACAAGCGGTCCATGGTGGGGTTAGGTGGAAAACAAGTATGGGGCCTAACAGGCTCCTGGAATACATCAGAGGGGTCAGATGAAACCTCCTGTACCAAGGGAATGTTCAGGGTGTCCAACACAGCCCTGATCAGGCCCTCAGCTGAGGGAACAGGATCAGCCTCAAAGGGGTCCCCAAAAAACTGAGAGGAAGGGACAGCAGAACAAACCTTGTCATCAGAATCCACCAATAATTCCTCCTCAGAGGAAACAAACACATCAGGTACACCCGGTGGTTTAGGCAAGGAAGATCTGATGGGGTGGGGGCCTGCCACGAGTGGAAGACCCCCTGCAAAGTGGATGGAAGGAGTTGTAAGGTGGACCGGAGGTCCCTGGTAGTAGCCTTAAACTCTTGCATCCAGACTGGCTCTAGTGCATGGCTGGAGGTCCCTGCAGGGGACTCAGGGGCAGCAACGCATGCTGGGCAAACATGACCTGAGTATTCTCTAGGTAACCCTGAGAGACATGAGGAGCAATGAGCAACGGGGACACAAATGGCCCAGTGTCCTTAGTCTTAGGTCTAGCCCCAAGGTCTAATGGAATAGACATACTCACAGTATCAGAAACACCCAAAATACAGTGTGTATGATAATAAAAATCACCCCAGAAATGCTAGAATAGACTTATCTGGCAGGTGAAGGGTTAAACTGCTGAGGATAGAAGGAGAGCCAAAGCCCTGCGTATGATACTCGATCAGCGAAGGCATAAAATGGCTGCCATGGCAGGAGCCAATCAGAAACAAGCGTGCGAAGCAAGTGCTCATGGGAATTGTAGTTTCACTGAAAAAGTACCCCAACAGTGCCTGAAGCCCCCTGAGCCCCTCAACATGCCCAGAACGTTGACCGGATAACAGAGCAAGGGCAGACCAACACAAGGAGCCATCTCTGACCTCTCTACATGGAGTGGTTGCAGAGGTATGTCCCAAACTGTAAAGTCCCATAGAAGTGAATGTAGCAATGACGTCTATGCAGCAAACGCACACCTTAAAGGTGCAGATCATAAATTTTATGAAGTGACAACCAAATGTAAAAACCACTCAAAAGCCCACTAGAACAAGTCAGTAGACCCAATAAACACTGATCCCTGTAGGGAAAATGCCCACAACACCCCAAAAGATGCCAAACCAGCAGCCAAAGGGTTACGTTACCACAGAAACGTGTTCCAAACACCCCACAGACATACAGATAAACCCAATGAGTGCATGACTATGTAATAGGAACTCCAAATGAGACCCCTGTGTGGAGGGGAAGCGTGGGACATGTGGACCTTGGCACTCAAAGGGTGCTCACCTTTTTATCTGGTCTTCTGTCTTCAGATTACCATATATCAAGAAAAAGCCTCAGTGGGCAACTCCTGGGTAAAGAACTTGCAGCCAAGATTTCCCCCCAGGGCTTAGGTCCACAAAAGCACCTGGTAAACTGAGCTATCCACATTTGGGTGATGGGAATTGTCAGTGATGGTAATCCGCCTAATGGTGGTATCTTATATCTAACAGAAAAATAATAAAGAAGCTACAACTATAGCAGAACTGTTCTCTTGCCTTGTGTCTTGACCAAGGAACAAATCTTACTGGAAGGGGATTGGCTAGCTGCAAAATAAGGAGAGGTGGTAGACTCTACCCAGCAGTCACTTCTCAGAATTGTTCCTGCCTACTAAAAGGGCTGATCGCCTACCCAAAGTTACCAGTAACCTGTATAGGACGACAGAGAAAAAGAGATGAAAGGTAGCCAACTGATCGAATTTGCAGAAGAAATGTGTTTATCATGAATTAATTCTACAGGAAAAAAATCCCAGAGAAAATGGACATGGAAAAGCCCTAATGATAATGCAAGTGAAATCAACTTCATACTTGCAAAAATAAAATTATTCACTGACTGCTTAGTAGGGATGGGCGAAAATTTTCTCTCAAACCAAAATCGATGGAATTATGGCACTTCCAGCTTGGTGAAGAATTTCCCTCGAAAAGTGTTGTTTTTCCACTTTTTTCACCTAGCTCATTCCATTAAAATCAATGGGAACATTGAATTTAATTTACACACAACACATATCAAATATTATTTTATTTGCCAAGGGCATAGTATAAAAGGGGCATGAGGGTGCCTGTATTGGTGTGGTGTGGAGAAAGAATCAGTTGAACAGGGGATTTTTTTTTTGGGGGGGGGTGTTTACTGTGATTGTGGGGGGGCAGTTAATAAAAAAATAAATCCTAAATACAATTAAAAAACCCATAAGACATGGAATAAAAGGTGTCTGAGGAGGGTGCCTCTGATGGTGGGTGGAGTCTAGGGAATGAATCAGTTGAACGGGGAATTTGTTTTGGGGGGGTTTCTTGACTGGTATTAGGGGGACGGTTAATAAAAATAAATAAATAAATAAAATAAAATAAAATAGAAAATTTGTATGTAAAGTGATAGAGACAGGAACCCCCTGACACAAGCTGCCACTGGGATAGACTGACACTTGACAGAGGATGATTTGTAAGATTTGTTGTTAGAGGCCAAAGCCCTGAGGAAACATTGATCTGTAGGACTTAGGCTTGTTAGAAACAAACCCACAACATTTTTTTATTTTTTTTTGTAGAACTATGTTTTTATTTTTTTAAAGCACAAGCCCTGAGAACAAAAATGCCCTGCTGGCCTATTGCCAGCAGGTCATGTGTTGGCCACTGGCTATTGTCAAATGTCTTGATGTAGATGAGGAATTTGCAACTGCTGTATTTGCTGCTGAGTTGTTTAAACAGCAGGATGATTAGGCAGCCTGGTGGTGGTGGTATTATTGTTGCCTTCTTCAGGATCATGTTCTAACTGGACAATGTCAAGAAGTGAACGTTACTCCCAGGGTCAGGGGAATGGTATGGGCTCCATTAACCTCTAGTCTGGATGCTCTGAATTGCTTCCCCTACCACTCCCCTAACACTAGTCCCACCAGCTGCTTCACTATCACTGTTACTAATACTACCACTAACACCAGCCACATCAATGTCTTCCTCCTTACAGTCAAAGGTAATATGATGATCACCCCCATCTTCACTCCTAACACTAACAAACTGCTAGACCTTCTTAGTGGTAGTACTAGCACTGGCTGGACTGCATGGGGATTGCAAGTGTGACTTAGGGTCCCCTCCTGTCACACTTGGCATCATCTTCTCCTTAACCCCTCCTGAGTATTACAAGACACACTGGCAGCAGGTTCAGCAGTGGCAGAAGGTTCAGCAATGGCAGCAGGCACAGCACTGGTGGCAGCAGCGGAAGCAAGTCTGACAGCAGGCACAGCACTGGTGGCAGCACAGGTAGCACTAGCAGCGGGCACAGCAATAGTGGCAGCAGGGGAAGCACATCTGACAGCAGGCACAGCACTGATGGCAACAGGGGCAGCATGTCTGGCATCAGGCACATACATCTGACCTGTCCTGTTCTCACTACTACCCTCGTCTTCCTCCCTTGATATTAATTTCCCCAAGATCCCTAGAGGTGATTTAAGGGGACTGGCCAGCATTGGGTCTGTACTGGTTGCTACCTCCTCCTCCTCCTCCTCAGACTCCGTGGACACATAAGGGTCCTTCCAGTTCCTATTTTTATTATTTTTAAACTTGCTCATAGTGATAGCTGTCACTATGAGCCTCTCCTGCCTCGGTTTTGCTAAAAAGATCACATCAGAACAGCACAGAAAGTCTATCTCACTCTGCAGCTGTACGTATTGCAGCAGGTACAGAAATGGTGGCAGTAGGTACAGCAATGGTGGCAGCAGGGACAACACATATTAAAGTAGGCAGAGGCAGTTAACTTACCCTGCTCTCACTAGTACTACCCATCTCTTCCTCCCTTGCCAATAATTTCCCCAAGGGGGACTGCATTGGTTCAGTTCTGCTCACTTTCTCTTCCTTCTCAGACTCAGTGGACATGTAAGGGTCCTTCTAGATCCTCCTTCTATTAGTTTTAAGCTTGCTCATAGTGATAGCAGTCACTATGAGCCTCTCATGTCTCAATTTAACAAACAATTCACAGCAGAACAGCACTGCACGTCTAACTTGCTCTGTAGCTGCTTCTGTTGTGTTTCACTTCTGCAAATATGTCACGTTTTTATAGAAAAATGGTGAAAACCACATAAACCAATTTCTGGAAACTTCTAGTCACTGAAAAATTGTCAGTGAATTTTGGCCAATGGGCGAAAAACACAAAATGTTAATAGCTGTTTTAAAAGTTAATTTTCCCACAAAAAACGGACAATAATGAGGTTTTTGCGGGATTTCTTGCGGGAACGTGGTGACAACGTTCCCCTACCCCTAGCCGAAACATTAAAGCGGAACTACCACCTCGTAAACAATTTAACTTCAATAACTCCCCATCTGATGACTAGCAGCTTAGTAGTGCTAGTGCTAGTTGCCAGAATTATTACCTTATTTATAAAAAAAATATGTATTCTTACCAGGCTGACAGCAGCACAGAGCGCGAACATCTTGCCATAGTGACATCCACGTGCCTGCGCTTTCAGTCCAAGCTGGGTCTAGGAGGCACCGCTAGGAGCCGGTCGGCTCCAAAAGGGACTGACAGCGCAGGCGTATGGACATCACTATGGATAGATGTCCATGCTCCATGCTGCTGTCAGCCCGGTAAGAATGCATATTTCTTTTGAATAAGGTAATAATTCTGGTGACTAGCGCTACTAAGCTGCTAGCTGCCAGATGGCGAGGTATTGAAGTTAAATTGTTTAAAGCAGAACTACCACCCAAAAATAAGATAGCATCACATCATTGCCCCTCTGGCGACTAGCTGCTCAGTAGCGCTAGTCGTCAGAATTCTTACCGGATTAAAGCAAAATCTCTATTCTTCACGGAGCGTGGACATCTTGCCCTAGTGACCTCCATGCGCCTGCGCTGTAATTCCCAGCCAGGTCTAGGAGGCGTTGCTAGGAGTCATTTGGCTCCAGCTGGGACTGACAGCGCAGGCGCGTGGACGTCACTAGGGCAAGATGTCTGTGCTCCGTCTGCCTGTCAGTTTATGAAGAATAGAGATTTTGCTTTAATCCGGTAAGAATTCTGGTGACTAGCGCTACTGAGCAGCTAGTCGCCAGAGAGACAAGGATGTAATGCTATCTTATTTTTGGGTGGTAGTTCTGCTTTAAGAGGTAGTAGTTCCACTTTAATGTTTGTCAACAGGAAGCAATTCCACTCCATCAATACACAGATGATCTGTGAAGCCAACCTGAAGATCACCCATGTGTGTGTACAGCTTTTCCTGGGAGTACACACGACTCCTACATCCTCGGGCACTCTTCCATCTTTCATGATTTTGAGAATGGGACCCTTACAGGGGGATGGCTGTTGGGTGAGTAAACAATGTTAACATAAACATCACGTCATTGCAACAGAGACAGGGGCACCCACACAATAAGGGAAACATCATGATATGCTTACACACCACCAATTCCCATGATTACACACCACCATCAACATGACATACATGAGGTACACATGTCATATTCTTATTCCTATTCCTAGGTGATGCAAGGTATGGCTGCAGTCACGAGCACAGCACAGGTTCAACAAGGCTCACATCAAGAAGAGGAATGTGATAAAATGCCCCTTTGGACTCTTGAAAATAAGATTCTGTTGTCTTGATAAATCTGGTGGAGCCCTCCAGAACCCCCCCAAAGTGTGTGATATAATTCTTGCATGCGCCATATTGCAGTGCAAATACGGTTATTTGGGAATATTCATCTTGATCCCATTTTGAAGGTTCCAGTGCAACAGCCAGTGGATGGTGATACTCAGAGATGTATTGAGACACTGAACAGAGTCATTTGTGAATTCTTTGCATATCAGTATCTTGCCTGGACCCACCAAAAGTCATGTAAAAAACAACATATGCTCCCAATACTAGATCATTATGTGAGAAAATACATAATCGCAGTGTATCATATTATGTCTCACTCTACAGGATGCTGAGTTCCTGCTTCACTCCCTGACACTGCATGTGAATGGAGGTGAAGCATACACACTTCCCTCACTTCCTCTGCAGAGCTGTTACCTCCTCTCCCATTGCCCTGGAACATGCATGCTGGAAATATTCATTATATATATATATATATATATATATATATATATATATATATATATATATATACACACATACATATATATTAATCTCAGTGCACTGAAAGCATCCACATGCCATGCACTGGATGGCACCAGATGAATCTCTGTTTATTTCCGGCTGACATGTGTGATATCATAAGCCTTTTGTCCTGTAAGTCCACAGATATAACATGGCCACCTGTGAACCATGTATAATCTCACAACTGTTTAATTTCCATTTCTTCCCATAGGTATCCATTGTATTAACCAGAACAGGACCATGAGTATCTGTGTGGGATAAAATCCTTCCTTCCCACAAATGCTGTGCCTTCCTTGGTGACTGATAATATAGCTTTGAACTACAAAGGAACTGCCATGTCATGTGAACAACACAAGCCATATGCAATAAAATAGAGCAAACAACTGCACCACAGGGAAGACCTGACAAACATCCACCAAGCCACATTGTTCTGAACTGGGCTCTCAACCCATCAAATGGTAGCGATGTCTGAAACAAAATGGTATGCAAAGTGTTGCAGACCAATCTGCCATCCAAGGTGTTGGAGATTCATTTCTGAACAATCTGAATCTCCACATGTCCCATGTGAGGTGGTAGACCTTCCCGACTGTCTGTTCACCCTCGTGTGAACCTGAGTGTGTGATGGTGTTACTGTGGATGAGGAGGACGTTAAGGTTATCTGTTGTCTTTCCAAGTTCAAAACAAAAGAATGGGAAAATTATGTTGGAATACAACCCCTAGTTCGCTGTGCCTCACTTAAGGTAAATCACTTACTATAGACCCACAAAAGATATATAAAATAATACAGTACAGAAATATTATGAGGATAAACTGGTAATAAGTTACCAAAAATACACAAAAATAGAAATGTCCACAAGATCATAATACATATGGCAGTCCAGTTTCTTCAGATCAGCACAGCACACTCCACATGGGTTGGGTCACCACTCAAAATACGAACTGGAAAAATAGAAAACACAAGAGCAGTACATAAGAACTCTCTAAGTATAGTATATAGAACTGGAACAGTTCTTCACTAACAGCAAAAATTAGGAAAATTAAAATTTTAGTAAGTGATTTACCTTAAGTGAGGCACAGCCAACAATTTTCAGAGGCTAAGACTTGCCTCCTGCTTTACTCAATTGTACTGGCTAACAACCCCAGTATGGCACCCTTTTCCAATAGACTGGATAGATATCAGCACCTTCAGACTCCAACAGGTAAAGATATACTTATATATTTGTGGAATCAGCCACTACAATAGAGGTTTATAGCCAACCCAGTATTGAGTATAGACTGAGCCTTTAGGACGTAAGCGTACAGAGCTAAGTATGAGCCAGTAACTCCTCAAGATAGAAATTGAAAAAATTAACAAATTTATTAACATACTAAGCGTTCGGGCAGTGTCTACTGCACATGACTGTATCGGACAAACATACATCTGGCCTGAGTTCTGACAGTCTCTACTGTGCATGACTGCATCGGACAAACACACAATACATCTGGCCTGCTTTCTGGTAGTCTCTACTGAGCATGACTGCATAAGGCAGTCTCTACTGCTCATGACTGCATCGGACAAACATACATCTGGCCTCATATATATATATATAAAAGATAAATGCATAAAGACATGACCATAAGGTTGAAATATTAAAATACCAAGCAATACTGCATACTGATAAAAATAGCTTAATGTCTTTCATGACTGAAGGTCACTTCATCGGAAGCCCAATATAGAAAATGAGCCAGAGATTACAAACCAAAAACGCTTCAGCTGAAAAATTAGTAAACATAGATAACGCCATAACTCCATAGTCCATGAAAGCATGCATTACACAGTAAATAATTTCCCGCTTGATGGATTTCCCATCAGATCCATGCATCGGAATGATACTAGTCTGTTGCAGTCATGGACACAGTAAGTGAAGGATGAAAGGTGTAAATTAGTTAAATAGGCAATGAAAACATGTTCTGATGTGACTTTCATTCTGGACAACTGTGCTTTTCCCTGGACAATGAGTGTGATATTGTCATTCACCTTATATAGGGTATTCATCTGTCACATGTTAGGCAGCAAGGGTGATTTAACATTCTTTGGGAACAGGGCAGATAGGGCTCCTAACATCATAGCATGCATTGTTGTTGATAGATGCCATGGCAAGGACTAACAATATTATGTCTATAAACTGGAGTAGGGACTCTTACTTTTCCAGCTGTTGGGGACTACGTATCACAAGATAATCAACCATCCGTTGGGTGTTTAGTGATCTTAAGGCTTGTGCAAATCGGCTCGGCAAATTTCGCAATTAGTTGAATATGAGGTCATTCAGCAACATTTGGGCCGTCCGAAAGGCAAGGGTCATTCACCAAAAAAAATCCGAATCCGAACAGCCCTTGTCTGAATGTTGTCGAAAACTTTGGAAATTCGGCGACTACTACCCACGCACATGATTACTTTCCCTCCATACATTCCTTCCATGTCTCTAGTCCAATTAGCTTCTCCGTTTCATGCGCTAATTTCCCACTTTGTCTCTATTCCAATTAGCATCTTTGTTTCACGATGGGGGTTGGACTAATGACACAGACACTCAGACAGCCTGAATTTCCAATTAGTGCTTTGTTGGAGCACAGAGAGAGAAGAAGCAGCAGATATTAGAGAGTGTCCAGTTGTGTAGGCAGGCAGGTAGCCAGTACCTTATTAGTACCTTATTACCACTGCAAGGGAGAGTCATCGTTGTTCCTGTGCAAAATATTAAAAATATTAGGGATTTGTTTGAATAATTTTCAGTGACATATCAGCCAGTCTGACAGTTTTGTATGTGTAGGCAGGCACGGTGTCTTATTGCCACCGCAAAGGAGAGTCATTTTTTTTGTTCAAAATATTGGGAATTTGTTTGAATAATTTTCTGAGTGATACATCAGCCAGTCTGATAGTTGTGTAGGCAGGCAGGGTGACTTATTGCCATAGCAAGGGAAAGTCAGCTTTGTTTCTGTGTTAAATATTAAAATTAATATTAGGAATATGTTTGAATAACTTTCAGATTTACACAACCAATCTCACAGTTGTGTAGGGACTGGGAGGCCTAGTACCTTATTGCCATCACAAGGGAGAGTCACCTTTGTTCCTGTGTTAAATATTAAAAATAATATTAGGAATTTGTATGAATAATTTTCAGAGTGACACAGCCAATCTCAGTTGTGTAGGCAGGCCTAGTACCTTATTACCACCGCAAGGGAGAGTCACCTTTGTTTCTGTGTTAAATATTAAAATTAATATTAGGAATTTGTTTTAATAATTTTCAGAGTGACACTTCAGCCAGTCTGACAATTGTGTAGTCAGGAAGGGTGCCTTATTACCACCGCAAGGGAGAGTCATCTTTATTTCTGTTTTAAATATTCAAATTAATATTAGGAGTTTGTTTGCATAATCTTCAGATTGACACGTCAGCCAGTCTCACAGTTGTGTAGGGACTGGGAGGCCTTGTACCTTATTGCCATCGCAAGGGAGAGTCACCTTTGTTTCTGTGTTAAATATTAAAAGTAATATTAGAAATTTGCTTGAATAATTTGCAGAGTGACACAAGCAGTCTGACAGTTGTTGTTTGGCCAGGTTTTAAAATTTTAAAACTATAATAGTTCACTACCTACCTATCTGTAATGGATTTCAGTCTTAGTGAACAACCTTATGTTCCTCATCCTGGTACCAGCTGCAGTGACTCAGCAACCACCATCACCACCACAGTGCAGTTGCTTTCAAGCAGAGCTAGCAGCAGCAGGTGGGGAAAGAAGAGTACTTTTAGTAGTACCAGTCAGACTCAGCAGCAGCACTCCAAACCAAAAACTAGAAAGAAGGGAACTGCAGGTTGTTCTAACTCTACTAGCAGGGTAGAGAGGTCCAGGTCCTCCTCTAAGACCATGAAGCAGCCGTCACCTGTCTCTCGTCAGCTGTTTCATGATGATTCCCCCCAGAACCACCTGCACAATGACTAGTGTAACTGCCAGTTTAGTCACCATCTCCACAACTTCCAATTCTATAATACACCTAGCATGTTTAACACTACTGATCGAAAACTACAGGCAGTATCAATGCAGGATTTTTATGGCGAACAGCCGTGTAAGCAGCCCAAACGGGAATTATTGGAGTATTTGGAGAACATTTCTCCTGCCACCACTGTCACTGCCGCTGAGAGAATATCTTCTCCAAAAAAGGTTATTGAGGGAGATTGTTTACCATTTCCCGGTAGCCACCAGACAGAAGAGGGAATTCAGCAGGTCTCCCCAAAATCTGCTGCTGCTGATTTTTCTTCCTGTCCAAACCTACAAGAGGTAGAAGAAGAATATGAGAGACCAAGGCCTCAGAAGCTTGATTTTTCCCCTGACCTTGAGTTATCCACTACTGCCCATAATACTCCTCCTTTTTCTCCAGCTACTGCTGAAATTTTGTCTTTTATTGAAAACTCACCACCTGCCTCTCCAATTCCAAATGAGTCTTCCAGGCAGGTAGTAGCTGCTAGTGTCTCCGCCACCAGTGTTACTCCATCCTCCTCCAATCCCAGTCCCAACATCCCTGTTGCCATCCTTAGGTCTACTAGTACCCCTGTAAAGGAACAGAGAAAGATAAAGCATAGTGAGGTTGCTCCAGCATGTGAAGCTGAAGAAAGTGTCACCTCAGTTTCTTCTTCTCCACCACCTTCCAGAGTCATCCGTAGTTCCAACACATGGGAGCATTTTGTGACAGTTGGAGATGGCTGGCTAGCTAGATGTAAACCGTGTGGTAGGGAAGTCAGCCGTGGGAGGGTGTTGGGTCATCTAACCACCTCTGGGATGAACCAAAACCTGAACCACTACCACAAGTCGGTGTTCATAAGTGTAGAACGTGGCGGCACTATTACATATATCAGTGTCACACTCACCACCAGTAGGCAGGAGAAAGGGCAGGGGAACATGCCACATCTGGAATTAGTAAGAGCAGACAATCACAGCCCATCCCAAAATCAATACAGGCCACACTGGAAAATTTAGGTGAGTTTCATTCCAAGGGGATGTGTAGACAGCAGTCCCAAAAAAATCACACACCTCATTGCACAGCTCATAGCCATTGGGGGTGCTACTTTAAAATTTGGTGGACCGGGAGCCCTTCCACCAACTTATGGAGGCTGTCGTACCCCAATACAAAATTCCATCATGCACCACATTTAGTAGAACTATAGTGCCCTCACTGTACTGGTCATGCGTTGGGGTTTTGAAGGACCTGCTAGAAAAGGCTGGTGGCTGGTCAGTGCACTTTACCACTGACTTATGGAGTGCTCCGAGTGGCCAGCATGACTTCCTGTCATTGACGGCGCATTGGTGGCAGCCCAATGTGTTGCAGGACACACCTATACCAACAACAATTTCAGGTGCTGTAGCCAAGCAGGCAGGGCACTATTCTTTCTTCCTCTATGCTGAGATAATGGATCAGCAGCACACCTCAGATAACATTCGCAAAGCACTGCAGAACATGGTGGCGCAGTGGCTAGGGGAGCAGGCAGGCACACAGGCACAGATGGAGTTTGTGGTTACTAACTGTGCAGCTAACATGATAAAGGCTCCCTGGGATGGCAGATTTGTGGGTGTGCACTGCTCAGCGCATGTTCTGCATCTGGTAGTGAAGGCTGCTCTTGAGGATGGCAGTAACACTGGAAGGTTGTCAGCATTTATGGAGTCGTGCCCACAAATTGCTGGCCACTTCCATTGGAGCGTCAAAGATAGCCAGCTCCTCAGGGATGAACAGAAAAAGGCAGACCTCCCAGAGCACTGCCTGAAACAAGATGTTTGGACCAGGAGGAACTCCACCTTAGATATGCTAGAGGGTATCCTGGAACAGTAAAAGGCAATTCATGCAATGTCATGTCACCATTTCATTGACAGTAACAGAACACTGGACAGAGCTGACTGGGCCCTGATGGAACAGGTAGTGAAAGTCCTCATGCTTTTCTGTGCTTTGATGGAAATTTTAAGCAAAAAGAACGATAGCCTGACCAAAGTCATTGCCCTCTTCGTGCACCTCTCCTTAAAAATTGACTATTTCCTTGCCCATAGGGAATGCTTACCTGGTGCTGAGGGTTATATAATTCCTGATGTTGCTGTCCTTCTAACGAGGCTGAAAAATGAACTGACTCAGAGCATGGAAGAGCGCATGAACAACTGTCCCAAGTTAATGCTTGTCACAATTTGCAATCCTCAAATCAAAGGCAAGATGGCACTTAGTTCCAATTCACTCACTGCCTGGAGGGAACAACTGATAGTAAGGATGCGTGAGAGGCAAAGAAAAAACAGGATGCAGTCACAGGAGGGAGGAGAAGATTCCGCATATGAGCTGGAGGAGTGTGGTGGTCTTCCGTGACCTATCAGTAGCAGTGCCAGTAACACTTCATCTTGTTCCAGTGGAGCAGCTGCTGCTTTTTATGCTGTAGCAATGGACAGATTATGCTTCAGACGAAACAAAAAGCTCCCCATAAATAGAAAAAGTGCTGAGTTTGAGGTTAAGGCTTACCTTGCGGAACCTGCTTTGCCCCCAAATACAGATCCCTTGACTGTCTGGGATAACAAGAGGGCTGAGTGGCCTACTTTGTCCCTGGTAGCCCAGGAGTTGCTTTCTTGCCCCCCAACCACTGTCCAGAGTGAGCGGGTATTTTCCATATACTTAGCCCCCAGTGCTCTCAATTAGCTCCCCACCTCATGTAGCAAATTACTTTTTAAAAGTTAACTTGCCAAAGCTGGGTTACCCTGCTCTCAGGTTCGATGCAGATTAGAAAAACAAAAAGGACTTCATCTACAATCATTCATATAGTACCATAATACGCTGAGCACTCCAGCTTACCCATACCCAGCTCTAGAACCATGCTGTATCTCTCTACAGAGTTCAGCCTGCTCCAGTGTTCTGCAGTTTGCTGCTTGCTACATTTCCAGTGTTGCTGTCATCCTGAATCCGACTCGCACCAGTCATCCTCAGTTTTGTATTCTCTTGAAGTCTACGATATCCATCTACTGAGTCCTGCCTGCTCCAGTGTTCTACAGTTTGCTGTTGGCTACATCTACAGTTTTGCTGTCATCCTCCGCCCCACACCAGTCATCCTCAGTTTTCCTTCTTCAAATTTAGCTACATCCATACTTCATCTACTTCATCCATAGTACCATAAGGCTAAAGCTCCACCTTGCCCTGTTCCACAAACTTCATTTAGACCCTGGAAAGTGTTGCATTTATTTTTTCTTATTTAATTTTCATTTTTTATTGTATTTTTGAAAACATTTTTGAATTTGATGAATAATTTGGACTATCATCAAATTTCATCAAAGTCGAACACGTCTGGTCCAAATGTTGGATCCCCCAAATGAGAAAAAAAAATTGTCAGAAATGTAATTTTGCCAAAAATTTTTGTTGTGCACAAGTCTAGTGATCTTGAAGCCCCCAACAGATGGCTATAAGAAGTTTGGCTATCCCTGTCTTGAAAGAATGCTAACTTTGCAGATGTGTTTCAGGGTTTCATCCTGCTGAGTGAAACATTTGTACTCCCATTGCTGTTATTGTTGGATTCCAGTGTCAGTTCACTACAGACGTGCATTCTATGGCAGCATCCTCTTTTTCACTTGGCATGATTGTTGGTGCACTACTGATTGTTGCTAGTCCTTTATCACAACTATATCTAGGACTTCGTATGAATTTTGTACATATCATTACACATGTTTCTGTTGCTACATGATGGGTATCAGTGTTACTTGTGAGGTGAGCATGTGTGATGCAGCCATGAAGGGGTTAACATGGTGCTTTAACCCTTTGAGTGTCATAGGGGTACACAACACATTGCAAAGCAACGCGGTGCATATCACTCTGGCACTCAAAGGGATATACTGGGCAGGGCTATATGGTGTACAAAGTTTTTCAAAAGCATCCCAACATTTATACTCAGTTTTAACCCTTTGAGTGCCAGAGGGGTACGGAATGCATTGCACACCCCTCTGGCACTCAGTGGGTTAACTCTTCAACACAGGATTTCTCACCTTGGAAGGAACAATAATAACCATATGTAGACCAACTGCTGTGTGATACTATATCTAACAGGGTGCTGTTGAGGTTCACAGTTAGGGATTAGGTTGCTTACCAGGAGCCTGGAGAGTGTTGTCATCTCCTGTGTCACACCCATCTTGATCCACTGAACTGCTGGCATGGAGAGCTTCTGGCTGATAAGCAAAACAGGCACCCTCATACCCCTTTTATACTATGCCTTTGGGAAAATAATAATAATAAAATAACATTTGCTATGTGTTGTTTGTAAATTCAATGTTCCCATTTATTTCAATGGAATGAGCTAGATGAAAAAAGCAGAAAAATGGCCCTTTTCACTAGAAATTTTTTGCTGAGCAGGAAGTGCCATTATTCGCTGGTTTTGGTTTGAGGCGGTAATTTTCACCCATCCCTATCTGAGCTGGGGAAGTCTGGGGAAAGAAGTTGTTGATTTTATTTTTGAGTTATATATATATTTTTTTGGGACAAACTGATAAGATAGGGTAGACAGCTTTAAAAAAAATAAATAAATAAAAAATGAAACAAAAAAATAAAACAAAATAAATAACGTGAGCTGTATGGCTTAGGAAGACTTGATAGACAGCAGATAACATTGAGAATTTTGTTGAGGGCTAAGCCATCACACTCCATCTGTTGTATACTTTTAGGAGTAAAACCTCACACAGTAGTTGTGTAATGTCCAGAAAACACACAAGGAGAGGGGGTAAGGTGGAGCAGTGCAGCGAGGTGGGAGTAAAGTGGTAGTTCAAAAACTGACTACAGCAATGGTTGCTGCAGCGTGTGCGATAAATGATGACGATCCCTCTCCTCTCAGGGTGGACGCAGTTTGTTAAAGTCCCATCTATCGCACCACACCAGTCCCCCACACCACTACCATACACACCTGCCACAATGAAGGTTGTACTTTTTTATTTTGATATATCATCATGAATATGTGCCAGTATCACGTTGGCAGGAAGCTAACATTGTGGGCAAAGGACAAATTAACTCTGCATGCTAACACATTTTTCAAGATATATGTTGCTGTAGGACTCACAACTTTGACTTTCAGCCACTTATTTCTTCACTACTGACCTCAGAAGAAGTTGAAAACAAAGGTGAAAATGTGTTAGAATAGGAGAAAAACGTGTTGAAATATGGAGAAAACTTTCACGAAAAAATAAAAAAGTTGTGTTTTTCACAAAAAAAAGTCAAGAGGGAAATTTTTCTCACTTTTCGTCAATCCCTAGTTATGATGTATGTGCTGTATAAGTCTGTATGTGCCAATGTGGGACCCCTCCTTCCCCCTCTTCATAAGCTGTCACAGAGAGTGCACATTGCAATTTGGGATGGTGGCAGACACTCTCTCTCTGTTGGGGAGCTCTTAGTCACTGGAAATGAGGTAGGGGTGGTGCAAGTGCAACAATATCTGGTGCTGGATGTTAAGGGGGGTCATGGCATCACTATATGATGGTTAGCACTGGAATATCTGAGTCACAGGGAAGTATTTAGTGGGGTTGGAGGTAGCACTATCTGCTGCTTTTTGGCTGTGGTTTCTCTGAGTCACAAGTGATGTGATAGGGATGCTGTCAGCACTATCTCCTACTTGTGAGTTCTTTCATACCTGAGTAACAGGGATGTGATGGGGATGGTGGAAACCTTATCTGCTGGTCGGATCTGCTGAATACTGCTGCTATTATAACTACTGCAGCTGTTACTGGATTTCTCCACATCAGCAGCACTCCACATCATCATCAGCAACAAACCCCTCTTACACAAACTCAAACACACGAATGCACACTCGGCAACAGTAGAAATATTTGTACTGGTGCTAACTCTCTTTCGCTACACATAAATCCAAACAATTTTTTTTGTCTCTAATTAAGAGTCAAAGATGATCAACTAGGAATGAGCCTGCAATAAATATTTGCAGGCTCTCTAGGAGTGGTATTCTACCAGGGTGCAGTCTCTTTTAGACCACTAGTGCCTTTCACAGAGAGGAAATATCCTAAAGCATATCATATTGGTCCTGCCATAATAGCAGTCCAACCTTGAAATGTCAGGCAATTCCTCTCTGAACAAAAAGAAGTGGCCAGTCCCAGATGTACATTTCAGTCTTTTTGGGCCTCATCAGTGAGGTGCATATGATCTCTCTAAGCACTGTGAGCAAGGAGTCCAATGCTTGATTCCCCTATTTCTATTGCAGGCTCATATCTAGTTGAGCATCTCTGACTCCTACTTACATATTTTTTTTTCTCTGTAGCTCTCCCTCTGATTCTACAATTCTCTCTGTCTCAACTACACCTCATGGCATGGTAGCAAATTTTGGATTTTTTTTAGTAGTAGTTGTGAACAATCATGGGTATAAAAACTACAAATTATCATAGAAAATGCATTGGATATATTGAAAAGGTTAAGATTTCATGGCTTTTCAATGATTGGGAATTTTCATTGAAAAATTATCAAATTGTAGTTTTTATGTAAAATTCTCATTGAAAAAGAGAATTTTTTGCCCATCCCTAATCATAAGGACCCACCAGATGCCCTCAGCAATTGCTAACCCAGCAGCTACTGATAGATGATTCATAACAGTGATCCAAGGTAGACGTTGCTTACTGCTGCCTTTTAGCATAACCTTAGTATTTAGGATCACGAGGGTGGCTCTGGGAATCCAGGTAAACACAATATAAATCTTAAGTGATTTAACTTTCTTCCCCTGTAAAGTCAAGTTTTATTGAGAGGCAGATGAGCATTCTAGGTCAGTGCAGTTACGTCTATTGATGTCCTTGCAAAAGCTGCTGGGTAATAAGGGTAGCAGGGGCATCAGGAGTGTGCCAGCACTCCCAACAAGGTCTGTGAGGCAAGGAGGTTGGATGCCAGACCAGTACAGTGTAGAGTTTGGAAAAGTGGGAACAGATGACAGTTGCCAAATGTATTATATTCTTGGTGCTAAAACTGAAAATGTCCAAACTCTGATGCATAAAAATAAAATAAAAAATATGCTCAGTAACAATATAGAAAGGCCAGTCATGGGTTGTTAAAAATATGATTTACTAACAATTCCCAGTCAATGGCTGAGTGCGTTTCTAAAACATGGTTGTAATTCTTTAAAAATTGTTTTCTTATTCATTTTTACACTGATATGGAGGTCAGAAGACAACCATATTTATATCATTATGTAAAAATGGAGCCCCTTGCAATACATTGTCTTTCACAGAACTCCAGTTACAGCTGGAGTTCAACTCCACTTGATTTTCTGGGGTGAAGGGTTGAGGGCATCATGAAAATGCACTCACACCAACATTTAGCTGTAAAATATTTTGCATCAATATGACTGCAAATGTATTATACAATTAATTAAATAGCTGAGTGTTGACATATGCATACGCAGCCATAGGATACAAAACTGATAATGAATCAAAGCAATTAAAAAATATATTTTAACTGTGACTGTACAAAATTCTATGAAGTTAATGAAAGCTAAAAATTGTGTGATGCTGCTATAAGCTTGAGAACTCAACATCTGGAGCCAATGAAACTCGAGGAATATACATTAAGGTATAATAGAGTTAAGACAACTTTCCCAGTGTAATAAACTCTCTAATTTCTATATTATTGTATGTAGTATATACATTAAGATATCTCCACCTTGAGCGATCTTAGTGCATAGGCTCCATACGATAACATAGGAAATGTAAAATATATAACACTGGAGAGTATTTCTCCTTTTTTATCACACCTTGGTATGTCTTCCCCTTAGAGTAGATATTATTTAACCTTGTGGATCCTAGAGGCAATTCATTAGTGGGATTTCTAACCTCCATATAATGGGTTAATCTATATAATGGGTTAAGAGGGTCTATTAATTTGTTTTTTTGCCTAGGGCCCATCAGGAGATTAAAATAGCACTGATTTCAAATATTCTGTACATTATAATTTAAGCTGTGAAGGATTATGAAATGGTTGTATTAAATGGTATTGCATGTAACCATAACTACAGTTTTTAATTCCAAATGTCAATTTGCGGTTATTTTTCATAAATCAGGAAAGAGATTTGCACATAGAAATTATAGTTGTGACACATTGCTCCCTTATTCTAAATTGCATTCATGGAAAAATGCCTAGCGGGTGAAGCATCTCACTTTTAAAGTAATTATATTACTAAATCACCAGTAGTCATTGGTAAAGGACAAGAGTTGGAATGCTAATAAGCTGAACCAAGTTTTGCTTCATTAGTTTTGTGGACATTGATGAACTGACCCTTAGTATACAGTTTTTGTAGTGTAACCTCAGCCCTGCTTCTAAGAATGCAATGAATTCAGCTCTGAAATGTTCTAGTATAATTTATTATACTTTTTTACATATTGTTTGACCTCAATTGGAATTTATCCTCCACCAATGGGTCTCTAGACACCAGTGTCACATTTATTAAGAAATTGTTGGAGGAAATGCATAATCAAACACATAGTAATTTAAGTTTCAAGGGAATTCAGAGTATGATTTAACTAACAATTAGAACACCAGAAATTGACATCAGTTAACCATGTACAGTATAACAACTGTTAATTTAACAATCTACAAAAAGCTGTTTCAGTGATTTTATGATGAGCAATACATAAGGCACATGCTTTCTAATCGCATGACATGAGAACCAGGCCTTGGTAATAGATTAATATATAAAAATGTATCATGTTAAAATATCTCATGGTTTCAATGTTAGATGTTTTGGATAGGGATGGGCAAAAAGCCATTTTTTCACTGACTGTTTTTGTTTTGCAAAAATTCTCATGCAAAGAAAATGCATAACATTTCTACATTTTAACTTCCATCAATGAGTTTCTTGTGAGAATGTCGCTGTTCTCCACATATGTTTTCTAAAGCCACGATATTTAACACCCCAGTATTATAAATCCCCAGTGTTTCCCACTATACTGTGAGATGTAATTTAGTTTCTACAGTGGAGATTAGGGATGGGTGAAAGTTGTTGCTGTGTTCCCGTGAGAAATTTTGTGAAAACCACATTGTCCGCTTTTTCGCAGGAAAATTCGCTTTAAAACTAATAATTCAAATTTTCATTTTTCACCCATTGGCCAAAACTTTTCAATATTTTTTCAAACGCTAGAAAGTTTCTGCCCATTGATTTACGTTGTTTTGCATTTCCTCTATAAAAACGTGGAGTATTTGCAAAAGGCAGACACAATAGAAGCAGCTACACAGCGAGATAGACGTGCTGTGCTGTTCTGCTGTGATATTTTGGCAAAATTGAGGCAGGAGAGGCTCATTGTGACTGATATCACTATGAGCAGCAAAAAAGGAACTGGAAGGACCCTTATTATGTGTCCACTGAGTCTGAGGTGGAGGAGGAGGAGGAGGAAGTGACTAGCAGTACTGAACACCAGTGCTGTCCAATCCCCCCTAAATCACCCCAAGGGATCTTGGGAATTTAATGGGAAGGGAGGGAGAAAAGGGTAGTACTAGTGAAAGCAGGATAGTTCAGCTGCCTGTGACTGCTGAAAGATGTGCCGGCCCTACTGACAGTGCCACCATTGCTGTACCTACAGCCACTAGTGTTATACCTGCTTCCAGATTTGCTGCCCCTTCTGCCAGTGCCACCATTGCTGTACCTGCAGCTACTAGTGTTGTACCTGCTGCCAGATATGCTGCCCCTGTTGCCACCAGTGCTGTACCTGCAACCACCATTGCTATACCTGCAACCACCACTGCTGTACTTGCTGCCAGATGTGCTGCCCCTGCTGCTACCGGCACTGTACCTGCTGCCTGTGCTGAACCTTCTGCCACCAATACTTTGCCTGCTGCTAGTATGTCTTGTAGTACTCAGGAGGCAGGCAGGAAGGAGAAAATGATGCCAAGTGTGACAGCAAGAGACCCTAAATCACACTTGCCATTCCCAAGCAGTCCCACCAGTACTAGTACTACTACTACTAAGGTCCAGCAGCTTGTTAGCATTAGGAGTGTAGGAGGGGATAATCAAGAACAATATCCTCATATTACTAGTGACTGTGAGACTGAGGAGGAAGACTCTGCAGTTGAACATGATGTGGTTGGTGTTAGTAGTAGTAGTAGTAATAGAGAAGCAGCCATAGTGGTAGTGGAAACATTTGAGAGTGTCCAGACTAGCGATCACTACAGTGTCCAGGTGGAACATGATCCTGAAGAGGCCAGAACTGGTGTTGGGGAAGGAAAGCAGGCTCAGAATTAATACCACCACCACCAGCAAGAGCACAGATCAGCTGCCTGTGCCTGCTGCTACTGCTGCTAGTTCTAGTCTGCCTTCTTCTTCAGGTCAAAAGGAAATGCCAAGTGTGACATTAGGGGACTCTCTGTCACATTGCTGGTCAAGCAGCTGTGAGATGTCTGGAATCGAGCAGCAGCATGTAGGGACTAGAGGGGGTGGTGATGATGATGCTGGAGAAGCTGGGGTGGAAGAGACATTGACGGGCTTTTTAGGAGAAACTGAGACAGAATGGGAGACAGGAATGAGGATAGGCATTACCACCACCACTAGCAGTGAGATTTTTGAATCAGAGGAATTTGCAACTGCTCTAATTCCTTCTGATGCTGAGTTGCAAGGGTAGCAGGATGCTGTGGAGCAGCATCAACATCACCTTCACCTTCGACATCACCTTCTAGGCTAACTACATCTTCTGCCAATCCATCTTGTTCATCGTTACTTCTCTCACCAAATGATAGCCACTCTGTCGCTGTTAGGATGTGGCAGTTCGTCTCCACCCATTGCATACTGTGTGGTGCACTGACCACACATGCCAGTGTGGTGGAGGAGAATCTCAAGCAATGCATTAAGCGGCATCTGAGGAGATTCCATCCTGCAGAATATGCTAAGGTGGTGGCAGGGAGGGTTCATCATTACTATTAGACTGTCAGCAAGTTGTCATGTCTAGCGGGGTCTGGACAAGGGGTATAGTGACAGCTGCAGTATTTGGGTTCTGGTGTCATGGTGTTTGGATACAGTTGTGCCCCCAGATGTTATTTACCACACACACTGTGCATTAAGCTTGTGTGATTCGATTCCTCTGCATTCGGATTTTGAACGTATAAGGGTGATTCGGAGCCATTCAGACATGGAGAAAATCTTAGAGCCATTCGTTTTTAGATGCCGAATCAGAAACATAACTGGGCAGAATTTAGTTTCAATATTCGGATATTCGGATGATGTTCTCCCTGCACACGTGCTGCTTTCCCTCCCTCTCTAGTTCAGTTAGCTTCTTCCAGCTCCTGCATTTCCTGTTAGTTCTTATTGCGTTGTTGGAGCTGGGAGAGAGAAGAGGCAGATAGAAAGATAAAGAGAGTGACTGTCCAGTTGTTGTATAGGCAGGAGATAGGCATAGGCAGGCAGCCAGCACTAGTGCCAGTTATTGCCACTGCAAGGGAGAGTCACCTTTGTTCCTGTATAAAATATGAAAATTCAAATTAGGAGTTTGTTTGAATAATTTGCAGACTGACAAACACAATCTCACAGTTGTTTAGGGACTGGGAGGCCTACTATCTTCCAGTGTTTAATATAAAAATTCAACTTAAGATTTTGTTTGAATAATTTGCTGAGTGACACAATCTCGCAGTATTGTAGGGACTGGTAGGCCAACTACCTTACTGCCACCGCAAGGGAGACTTATCATTGCTCCAGTGTTAAATTTTAAAATTCAGCTTAGGAGTTTGTTTGAATAATTTGCAGAGTGACACAATATCACAGTTGGGTAGGGACTGGGAGGCCTACTAGCTTACTGCCACCGCAAGGGAGAATCATCATTTTCCAGTGTAAAATATAAAAATTCCTCTTAGGAGTGTGTTTGAATAATTTGCAGAGTGACACAGCCAGTCTGACAGTTGTCGTGTGGCCAGGTTGTAAAAATGTCAAATTATTATAGTACACTACCTACCTATCTGTAATGGATTTGAGTCCTAGTGAACAACCTGATGTTTCTCGTCCTGGTACCAGCTACAGTGACCCAGCAACCACCAACACCACCATAGTGATGTTGTGTTCAAGCAGAGCTAGCAGCAGCAGGCGGGCAAAGAAGAGAACTAGTACTAGTCAGACTCGGCAGCAGAATTCAAAACAAAAAAATAAAAATAAGAAGGGAACTGCAGGTTGTTCTACCTCTACTAGTAGGGTAGAGAGGTCCAGCTCCTCCTCTAAGACCACGAAGCAGCTGTCACCTGTGTCTCATCAGCTGTTTCATGATAATCCCCCCAGAACCACCTGACCAATGACTAGCGCTACTGGCAGTTTAGTCACCACCTCCACTACAGCCAGTTGTATAAACCTGGGGACACCTAGCATTGTTAACAGTACTGGTCGGACACTGCAAGCAGTATCAATGCAGGATTTTTATAGCGAACATCCGTGTAAGAAGCCCAGATAGAAAATATTGCAGTATTTGGATAACATTTTTTCCTGCCACCACTGTTATTGCCACTGAGAGCATATCTACTCCAGAATATGTTATTGAGGGAGATAGTTTACCATTTCCCGGTAGTCACCAGGCAGAAGAGGGAACTGAGCAGGTTTCCACAAAATCTGCTGCTGATGATTATGTTTCTTCCTTTCAAAATCTACAAGAGTTAGAAGAAGAATTTGAGGGATCAAAGTCTCATAAGCTTGATTTGTTCCCTGAGCTTGATTTTTCCAGTGACCTTGATTATTCCCCTGAGCTTAATTTTTCACCTGCTTCCCATAGTACTCCTCCCGTTTCTCCAGTTATACTTGTGTCTTCTATTGACAACTCAACACCTGCCTCTCCAGTTCCTTTTAAGTCTCCCAGCCAGGTAGTAGCTGCTTGCGTCTCCGCCACCAGTACCACTGTTACTCCACAATCCTCCTCCAATCTCAGTCCCAACATCCCTGCCACCATCTTTAGTCTACTGATATTCCTGTAACAGTACTCAGAAAGAAAAAAGCAAAGTGAGGTTGCTCCAGCAGGTGAACATGAAGAAAGTGTCATCTCAGTTTCTTCTTCTCCACCATCTTCCAGAGTCATCCGTCACTCCAAATCATGGGACCATTTTGTGGCACTTGGTGATGGCCAGCTAGCAAAATGTAAATTGTGTGGCAGGGAAGTCAGCCGTGGGCGGGTGTTGGGTCATCTGACCACCTGTGGGATGAACCAACACCTGAACAACTACAACAAGTCGGTGTTGATAAGTGCAGAAGGTGGCAGTACTAGTACTGCATATACCTGTGTCATACCCACCACCAGTAGGCAGCAGGAGAAAGGGCAGGAGGATCATGCCACATCTGGACCTAGTAAGAGCAGCAGACAGTCACAGCCCATCCCAAAATCAGTACAGGCCACATTGGAAGATTTTGGTGGGTTTCGTTCCAAGGGGATGTGCAGACAGCAGACCAGGAAAATCACTCACCTCATTGCACAGTTCATAGCCATTGGGGGTGCAACTTTTAATTTGGTGGGCGGGGAGCCCTTCCACCAACTTATGGAGGCTGTTGCACCCTGATATAAAATTCCATCCTCCACCACATTCAGTAGAACTATAGTGCCCTCACTGTACTGGTCATGCATTGATGCAGCGCATGTCCTGCATATAGTAGTGAAGGCTGCTCTTGAGGATGGCAGTAAAACTGGAAGGTTGTCAGCACTTCTGGATTTGTGCTGACAAGCTGCTGGCCACTTCCATTGGAGTGTCAAAAGATAACCAGCTCCTCAGGGAGGAACAGAAAAAGGCAGACCACCCCAGAGCACCGCCTAAAACAAGATGTTGGAACCAGGCGGAACTCCACCTTTCATATGCTAGAGCATATCCTGGAGCAGAAAAAGGCAATTCATGCAATATCATGTCACCATTTCATTGGCACTAACAGAACACTGGGCAGGGCTGACTGGGCCCTTATGGAACAGGTAGTGACAGTCCTCACGTCTTTCCGTGCTTTGACAGAAATTTTGAGCAAAGAGAACGCTAACCTGGCAGAAGTTATTCCCCTCTTCACGCACCTCTCCTTAAAATTGGACGATTTCCTTCCCCATAGGGAACTCTTGCCTGGTACTGAGGGTAATATACTTCCCGATGTTGCTGCCTTTCTAATGAGGCTGAAGAAAGAACTGACTCGGCGCATGGAAGAGTGCATGGACAATTGTCCTGAGTTAATGCTTGCCACAATTTGCGATCCTCGAATCAAAGGCAAGATGGCACTTAATTCCAATTCATTCACTGCTTGGAGGGAACAATTTATAGTGAGGGAGCATTGAGAGGCAAAGAAAAAACAGGATGCAGTCACACGAGGCAGGAGAAGATTCAGCACATGAGATGGAGATATGTGGTGGTCTTCCAGAATCTATCAGTAGCAACGTCAGTAGCATGTCATCTTGTTCCAGTGGAAAAGCTACTGCTTTTTATGCTGAGGCAATGGAAAGATTATGCTTTGGACAAAACAAACAGCTCCCCATAAATAGAAAAAGTGCTGAGTTTGAGGTTAAGGCTTACCTTGTGGAACCTTCTTTACCCCCAAGTACAGATCCCTTGACTTTCTGGGATAACAAGAGGGCTGTGTGGCCTACTTTGTCCTAGTCCAGGAGTTGCTTTCTTGCCTCCCAACCACTGTCCAGAGAGAGCGGGTATTTTGGGTAACTGGAAATATATTTAGTCCCCAGGACTCTTAATTGGCCCCCCAGCTCATGGAGCAAATTACTTTTTTTAAAAAGTTAACCTGCCAAAGCTGGGTTACCCTGCTCTCAGGTTCGATGCAGATTAGAAAAACATAAAAGTCTTAATCTAGAATCATCCATAGTACCATAAAAAGCTGAGAGCTCCAGCTTACCTAGCTCTAGAACAGTGCTTGGTTGGGCAAGGACACCCCCTGACTTGGTGGGACTCAGGGGGGGAATTTAAAGTCTACATTGTTGTCCCACTATATAGGTTGTTGTTCTGTCTGTCTCTGCGATATCTATTTACTGAGTCATGCCTGCTCCATTGTTCTGCGGTTTGCTGCTGCTATATCTCCAGTGTTGCTGTCATCCTGAGTCTGCCTTGCACCAGTCTTCCTCAGTTGCTGTATCCATCTACTGACTGAGTCTTGCCTATTCCAGTGTTCTGCGGTTTTCTGCTGACTACATCTCCAGTGTTGCTGTCATCCTGAGTCTGTCTCTCACCAGTCATCCTCAGTCGCTGTATCCATCTAATGACTGAGTCTTGCCTGCTCCAGTGTCCTGCAGTTCTGGCTACATCTCCAGTGTTTCTGTCATCCTGAGTCTGCCTCTCACCAGTCATCCTCAGTTGCTGTATCCATCTACTGAGTCCTGCCTGCTCCTGTGTTCTGCAGTTTGCTGCTGCCTGCATCTCCTGTGTTGCTGTCACTCTGAGTCAGCCTCGCCCCAGTCATCTTCAGTTACTGTATCCATCTAATGACTGAGTCCTGCCTACTCCAGTGTTCTGCAGTTCTGGCTACATCTCCAGTATTGCTGTCATCCTCAGTTTTGTAGTCTAACTAAGAAACGGCATATATATATATCAATCTACTGAGTCCTGCCTGCTCCAGTGTTCTGTAGTTTGTTGCTGGCTACATCTACATGACAAAGGGTTTCCATGATGTCAGATTTGTGAGTGCGCGCTGCTCAGCTCATCCCCAATGTTGCTGTCATCCTCAGTTTTCTAGTCTAACTCTAATCTAAGAAAAGTCGTATGTCTATGAGTCCTGCCTGCTCCAGGCTTCCTTGGTTTTGTAGTCTAACTCTAATCTAAGAAAAGTCATATATATGTATCTACTTAGTCCTGCCTGCTCCAGGCTTCCTCAATTTTGTAGCCTAACTCTAATGTAAGAAAAGTCATATGTTTATGAGTCCTGCCTGCTCCAGGCTTCCTCAGTTTTGTAGTCTAACTCTAATCTAAGAAAAGTCATATGTCTATCTATTGATGCCTGCTCCAGTGTTCTGTAGTTTGCTGCTGGCTACATCTCCAGCATTGCTAACATGATGAAGGGTTTCCATGATGTCAGATTTGTGGGTGTGCGCTGCTCAGCACATCTCCAGTGTCGCTGTCATCCTCAGTTTTGTAAGCTAACTCTAATCTAAGAAAAGTTGTATGTCTATGAGTCCTGCTTGCTCCAGGCTTCCTCGGTTTTGTAGTATAACTCTAATCTAAGAAAAGTCCTAAATATTTATTTACTGAGTCCTGCCTGCTCCAGGCTTCCTCCGTTTTGTAGTCTAACTCTATTCTAACAAAAGTCGTATATTTATCTACTGAGTTCTGCCTGCTCCAGTGTTCTGTAGTTTACTGCTGGCTACATCTACAATGTTGCTATCATCCTGAGTCCACCCAGCACCAGTCATCTTCAGTCTTCCTTCTTCCTTCAAATAGCTACATCCATGCTTCATCTACAGTACCATAAGGCTAAAGCTCCACCTTATCCTGTTCCACTGACCCTGGAAATGATTCCACTTATTTTTATTTATCTAATATTGATTTTATTGTATTTTTAAAAGCATGGTGAATTCAGCTGAATAATTCGGATTCCTTCCGAATTTTTCCGAGTCGAACAGGTCGGGTCCGATTTTCGAATCGACCGAATAAGAAAAAAAAAACCGTCCAAAATAGAATTTTATCGAATTTTTTTCCCGTACAAAAGTCTATTGTGCACTTTGCAGTTGCTGATGAGAGCCACTGTTCCTGCTCTCAAAGGAAATATTTCTATTCTAATAACACACCCATGATTTTTGAAGAGGGGCAGGTGGAGAAGAATTATTGGCCAACTTCTTATTTTCTCCACATAGACTGGGGGCTACTTATTGTGCTGCTACTGCCTCAGGCACATCACTGGAGCTAGTCGTGGCAAGTGGAACCTTCATCATCCATCTTCCATGTTACTGCTATTGTTGATCCCATTCCTTTTCAGCTGCCTAATCATCCTGCTGCTTAAACAACTCATCAGCATAATTAGGAACAGCAGTTGTAACTCAGGACTCAGGAGGATGTTTGACAGTGGCCACTGGCCAACATGACCTGCTGGCACTAGGCCAGTAGGACATTTTTATTTTTTTCACAGGGCTTGTGCTTTGAAAGAAAAAAAAACATAGTCCTACAAAAAAATAAACAATTTTTGGGAGGTTTGTTTCTAACAAGCCTAAGTCCTACAAATCAATGTTTCCGCAGGGCTTGGACCTCTAACAACAAATCTAACAAATCTTCCTCTACAAAATACTCTATCAAGTCAAGTATCAGTCCACCCCAGTGGTAGCTTATGCCAGGGAGGTTCCTGCCTCTATCACTTTACATACAAATGTCTTATTTTATTTTATTGATTTTTTTATTAACTGTCCCCCCAATACCAGTCAAGAACCCACCCCAAAACAAATTCCCTGTTCAAATGATTCATTCATTCACCAACACAGGCACCCTCCTCAGACCGCTTTTATGCCATGTCTTATGGAGTTTTTTTTATTTGTATTTAGGATTTTTTATTAACTGCCCCCCAATTCCAGTAAACTACCTCCCCAAAAAATGATCAACAAATTGTTTCCCCACAGCCAACCAACACAGATACACTCATGTCCCTTTTATACTATGCCTTTGGGAAATAAAATAATATTTGCAGTGTGTTGTGTGTAACTTCAATGTTCCCATTGATTTCAATGGAATAAGCTAGGCGAAAAAAGCGGGAAAAAGCGGAAGATCTGTACTTTTCGCTGGAAATTTTTCACCAAGCGGAAAGTGCCATTTTTCGCCGATTTCAGTTTGAGGCAGAAATTTTCACCCATCCCTAGTGAAGATATCAGAGTGATAGGACAGAGACAGCTATAGTTTTTAAAAATAGCATGTTGTAGTCAGTGTTGCTGCAGTTGCTTGATGTAGACTGAGTTACTCTGCCGGGAAATGAGCAAAAGGAGTTGGAGGATAGCTGGTGCGGATTTGAAGGTGGAATTATCCACCAGTAGCAGATGCAACGGAGGTGCTCCAAGCCCATCAACAACATCATCAGATTAAGCTGTCACACCCACCACACCCGGAACACCCCAAGGGTCCTGGGGTTTGATTTTAAAGAGGGGGTCACTGTTTTTCACCAGTTGGAGAGCAGCAGTTGCATAAAAGGTTTTCAGTAGACTCAGCCTGACCCTGTACCTGCTGCTGTGAGTGTGACACCAGGTGCACCACCTAAACCTATGTCACATTTACCATCATCACCAGTAGTGACAACATGTGCTCACCTACACCTGTATGTCACTGACCATCTGTCCCGGTTACCCAGAGAAGTTCAGGAGTCAGTATGGTTTAGTTAATGCAGTTTATTAACAAATGACATACAGTGGGTCTATACAATATATACAATAAGAATAAGCACAGGGTAATAGCCAGCAAGCCTGCTATCAGAAATAATAGGTTGCAAAGCTAAACCACTGAACTGGAGACTAGGCCTTAGCCACTGGAAGTGTCGGCTGGAACCAGGAACAGGAACAGGAACCCAGGACCTTGATCCGAAGAGGAGTAGGGTCTGACTCAGCCTGCAGTCAGATATGCGAGTCTACCAGAGCCCCAGGCCCGCACTATATTTGGTGTCTGATCACCAAGGGAAAAGACGAAAGAATAATCAGACAGAGCCACCAGTCAGCGCCAGAGGGGGTAGTCAGACAAGCCGGGTCATACACAGATCAGGTAGTCATCCAGAGCCACAAGTCTGTACCAGATTGGATGTCCACTATTGGGGGTTTGGCAAAAGAATAGTCAGACAAAGTCACAGGTCAGTACCAGAATGGATGGAAGACTAGCCAGGTCATACACGGAGCCCAATGCAACAGATCTGCTTTGAACAACGCAAGGGCATCTGAGTCAGGCCTCAGTCTGCCATTTAAACCCCTCCACAGGAAGTAGGAGGAGCAGCTCAGAGGGAGGAAGTAAAAGTTGGTAGGAGGAGACTAAAGTAAGCAAACAGCTAAAACAGAGGCCTGCAGCATGCTAGAAGCCTCGCGCCTGCAGGTGATGCTGAAGTGAAGGTAAGCTGTAACACCATCATGTTTGAGAAATCAGTTGGAAGGTCTGACTCTGGACCAGTAAAGATACCTAAAAATGCACAGCCATCCAGTTCATAATTGTCAGCATTTTTGCCTCTTCTTAGTCCAACCCTCACAATAGCAGCCACACTATTGTCAAGTTATCAGAAATACAAGCTATCATCATCCACAACTACAGATATGATTAATGCTTCTTTTGCTGTTGGAAGTACAACAACTTTGATCAACTAGTAGAGTAGTAGTAGTAGCTCCTCTGAACCCCTCAGTCCACGGAGTCTACAGTACTGAGATAATTCCCTCATGATTTGAAACCTTACATATGTTGGTAACTGTTGTCTGAAAAAACATGTGAGCAAGAGGAAAGTAGGATCACACCTCTGCACATCCTCATTGAGATCCCACCTGAAGCACAACCACAGATCTGATTGGGAGACACAAACCAGCAGCATTTCAGCAAATGTAGACACAATCCTAAAAGTTCTTGGGGCTCTGAGTAACAAAATAGTGGTGACGTTGATGTGTTAGAGAGAGTTCTTCTGCTATGTACAGCCAACCCACACTAACTGAGTTCTTGGGAAGGAGTCAAAAACTTTCTAAAAATATACCTGTGGAGTAGAAAAGTTGCTAAAATATTGGCAGTTGACATGCTGCCGTAATCGTTTGTAAAAACTAAGAGTTTTAAAGAACTCATGTTATGTGTTGCACACCTCTGGTATATAACAAGTCGCACTGATTATTCAAGGATTGATGTGCCTGAACTCTACAAGCAGGTTGTCAGCCTGGTGGACATAGACCTAGAAGCCTCATATGTCTATAAAAAAGTGGCCAGAGTACAGACTGTATGACTGTCCCCACTTACTAGGTTTCCCTTCCACCAATGGGCAGCAAACACATTCAACATCAGGTCACTCACAGCCAGAAACCTTGTTTCTGGTTGTGGCAGTATTATTAAAGGACAGCAGCAGGATAGCCCATATCATCAGCACACCACTTTGTGCACATAGACTTTTGAGAGGCAATCCACGGAAATCCATAGATGTGTTAAAGAAAGTAGATCAGGTGGTAGAGGAATGGCTTGTACTTCACTCCATAAAGGCTAGCTTTATGTTTGCTGAAAATAGCCCCATTATAATAGATTCCTTGTGAATAGGTGATATGGTGCTTTTATTCTGCTTTGCCCATGTCTTAGATTTAGCAATGACTAGATTCCTTGCAGAATGTGAAACCCTCAGAGAAATGGTAATATCACAAGTAAAATCTGTGAACATTTTAACTGCTCCCACTGTGCTTGGAATGCATTCTATTCCAGTCAAGAGGGTAACAACCTGCCCTGTTACAGCTGAAAATGGAGGTCTCTGCCAGGTAGAATTCCACATTGTACATGCTAGAGCATTTGTACCTGGAGAATCAATACAAAACTGGAAGGCCTTGAGGGAGCATATTTGTCACCTGGTAAATGATAACTAATGTGTGACCTATGTGAGCTGCTGAATCTTTTCTGAGGCAGCCTTGCTGGTTAGTAGCATAGGGGTAGGAATTAGCCAGATTTTCACACTAATATGTTTACAGCAGAAAAAAACTAGTGGCATGACTGATGAATCTTAAAATAATGACAACATAGACATAAACCATGTAGTGAATAACATGTTAGCGTGCTTTGAGCAGCACCTGCATATAATGTCCATTAAAATCAATGAGGAATACGATCTTGCAACTTTGCTGGACCCCAATTTAAACATAACATTTCTGAATTTCTCAAAAAGTGTGCTCAATTTGTGACAAGATATTATCAGCAGCATCTCTCTGAGGAATCAGATTCTGCCAAAGAATATGGTTATGGACAGAGTGGAGGGTTGCATTGCAGAAGATTAGAGCAAGAAAAGAAAGGTCAAAAACATTGCAGAAAGCATAGTAAAAAATAAGTAATCAAAAAGTTTATACACAATAACATCAGCAAGAAAATCCCAAAGTGTTTCTAAACATGTGTCATCATCATCACAAAAAGATATCCATGTGTATTAAGATTGGCAGTCTAGCATTTGTGGTGGTGGTGGTGTTGGCACATCTCTGTGTGACTTTGCTCCCAGAGATTGTTAACTGATACCCACAAACACAATGTAGCTCATAAGATTGGTCTCACTGTATGTGAGATGACTACAGCATACTTGCAGCTTATGTATTTACTGGGCAAAACAATGACCCCCTTGACAACTGGCAAACAAAACAGTGTATGTGTGGCCAGCACTGACACTGACTGCCATGGAAACCCTTAGTTTCCCACAAGTAAGTGTGCAGTCTGATCAGGCTTTCAGTGCAGCTGGTTATATTTTTAATGACTTTAGGAAATGGCTATAAAGCAGCAGTATTGGTAGATTCACATTTCTAAAAATGGACCAACATCTAATACCATCTGAGTACCAAGTATCAGAAGCTGGCAAAAACACAAAAGATAAGGATACACATAGCACATGTATTAACAGCAGCACTGAGGATGAGGAGAAGGAATTTGAGGATTTGCTACCATCTACCACAATTGGTGGTTCTAAGACAGCTGAACAATGTTTGACAATATTCTGTTAGTAATGCTTAATTAGTCAAGCTTAAATTTGACTCAAACTTGATAATGCAAATAACTTGTCTATCACTCATTCCTACGAATTTTGATGTTATAGATACATTAATCACACCACCATCCACAACTACCACATTCATTGTAACCTGTTAGCAAGTGTAGCAGCAGGCTTACAGAAGGTGAAACCTTCAAAATATTACATCAAGGCTAGGCTTGCAAAAAATGATTACAGGCTTCAAACAAGATAAGCATTGGCAACTGACATGTGCTGCTAATACTGCTGTCCAGTGACCCCTTCTCTAATATGTTTTCTCTATTACTAGGGGCATTGTTGGGAGACTGGGATCATGTGGACAGAAGGAAGTTTGCTGCCTTTATTGCTGGTGCTGCTAAATTTTTCCATGTCTGTACCCCCAGCTTCTCTTGCTGCTCATTATGCTACCCGGTGAAAAGTGAGAAAAATTTCCTGCATGACTTTGATTTTTTCTTTTTTTTTTGCAAAATTGTTCTCCTTTTCTCCAGTACAAAATTGTCCTCCTTTTTGTCTATTCCAGCAATTTTTTCACCTTTTCCAACACATTTTTTTCTTATTCCAATATATACCTTGAAAAATTTGTATGCAGAGTCCATCTGTCTTTTGGCCACAACACTAACTTTCTGCTTAAGTGACACCGGCACATATTCATGATGATGTCAAGTGATAAAAACAAAAAGAAGAAAAACCTACAATATGGCAGATGTGTACGGTTTTGGTGGTGGGGGACTGGCATGGTGTGGAGATACTAGAGAGAGGTTATTGGAACCCATTTCTGGCGGTGGGTTGTAGGATACAATTCACTGTGTCTCGCTCACACCAGATACTAGGGACCTGACTCAACCCCTATGTGCTGTATGGTCAGGTTTTTACAATAAAGTTGTGTGTATATTTTTTATTTATATCTATATTTTGATTATGATATGAAGAGGTACATTTTACCCTATACACATTGTATTGCAAAAAAACGCTCCTCACATACTCTGATGTATAGAGGAATAGCCCACATATTTTGTCACTATATATATATGTGGCTTATTATTCATCTTTTGGAATGACAATACATAGATAAAATAATAAAAATTGAGAAAGTCATTGGCCTGGAGTGATGCTCGCAAAACCTGACCATACAGCACATAGGGGTTGAGTCAGGTCCCTAGTATCCAGTGTGAGCGAGACACAGTGAATTGCATACTACAACCCACCATCAGAAACGGGTTCCAATAACCTCTCCCTAGTGTCTCCAGACCACAAATATATTAAAAACAACACCAATGTGTGTGTATATATATATATACATATATATATATTAAAAGAAAAAGAAAAAACAATAGGAAATTCTATACTGAGAGGCAGGAAAAGCCTCTACTACATGTGAGTAGACATCTTGAAGGGTGAAGGGTTATTCTAATAATTTACAACTCAACTACTTTGCTTAGAGGATTTATTGTGTGCTGTTTCTTCTTTTTGTTTTTACTTACTACAAATACAGTGATGTGGATAGCGACTGGTGATATCCATTCGATACAGCAGCAAAGAATATCCTGGTGAGTGTTCCTTATACTCCAAGTGCATAACCATCCTATTACTTTCTGTTCAAGATAGTGGCTAGTTTTTTGGTAAGAAATTTCTCCTGACCACAGATATGTGGATACATGGGGAGCAGAGTTCTGACTACATGAATATGAATGCTCATTGAGTACCCTACCCATCTGCAGACAGCAGCATGCAGAAGCATCATACCCCTCCTCCACCAAAGTTGTCTAAGTCAGTAGTAGCAGAGTCCAGTTACAGATAGTCCATACCATTGGCATGCCACTTTATGTATGAGAGCTTGGATATATAGTCCCACTAAGCTGTAGATGTCTTAAATAATCTGCAACAGGTGATAATCAAATGACTTGTATTCCACTTCTTGAAAGCTGACTTTGTGTTTGCTAACAATGGCTCCAGCATCACAGCTGTCCTAAGAACTCCAGATATGGTGCATGTACCCATGTTCTCAACCTAATAGTCACTCGCTTTCCGCCAGAATCCAAAATGCTGAATATTGTCCTCGAAATCTGTGCACATTTCAGCCAGATGATAAATGCTCACAATTTATGGTGAATGACATATTAGGAGTATGTTAGAACAGTCTCTATAAAAATAAATGATGAATACATTATTGCTACATTGCTGTATCCCCACTTTAAGCATATAATGAATTTGTTCAAAGGCATGATCAACATTTCTCCGACTAATTTGATTCTGTCAAAGCTTAAAAATAAATCTTATAGATTGAGTTGAAGATTGTATTGTGGAACAAGAGATAGAGAAAATATGGGCATATAGACAAATAGAAAGCATGGGGTAGTCAAAAAAGGATTATACTGTCAACAGCAAAAACAAAAAAAAACAAAACACATTTCAAGAGTTAGGAGAACAAAATATCATCATCATCATCATCATAACACAAATCCTTTTTGTTTTCATAGGATAACAGCAGCAGGCTAACATAGATGGTAGTAATGGTAGTTGTAAAGGTGGATGTGGGGGTGTTGGGGGTGTCAGTGTCAGTCAGGAACATATGGCACCCATCTGTGACATTAAGTTGTTTACTGCTAATTTAGTTCCTGCTGCTGAGTTATCTAAGTATCAAATGTCACAACAGCTACTTTATACACCATACCCATGATGAGTGATAGTAATGGTGATTGAAGAGTGTGACTGAGATCATTCAGCAGCAGGGAAATGGGACAGGGTATATTGATCATTGTTCTTCCTAATGCTATCCCAAGTTCTCGGGAGGCAGCAACAGCAGCACAACATGCTATTTTATGCACAGTCAATCTACTCAAGCTCCCCCTCCAGCTTCCCTTAAATAATGGATGTATGAATAATGTTTCCTTGGTTACTGGGGTAGACTGGTTGTGAAGTTCTCAACAACTGCAATGTGTACAGTTTGTGAAAACAAAGATTGCGATGAATGATCACACATCTGACATTCATAAAGCATGTCCAAATTACTATCATCAAACTTAAAGGGCTGGCTATGTTAAACCATCCACCAAGAAACCACATGGTGTGAGTCACAGACTGAGACCCTTATCCTTAATGCAACATATTAGTCAGACACATGATGGTGGGTGTCTGACTTACTGTACAGTTAATAAACATAAAGTCTCTCCTAGCTCTCATTTTAGCATATTCTGTAGGATGCGCCTTTATGCTCTGCATCATATTGCTCCCCACAACATTGCCACGTGTAGTAATTGAACTACATAATGTGGAGTGCATGGAGACAAATTGCCACATCTGCAGAGACACTGTCAGCAGGTGGTGGTGGAATTACTTCAGCCTTTTACTGGTGATGACTCAGAGCACTGCCACTTTCCGGCCGGTGGTGACTACGGATGGGCGAAAATTTCTGCCTCAAACTGAAATCTGCGAATAATGGCACCAAATGCACAGTATAAAAGGGGCATGAGGGTGTCTGTGTTGGTGGGGTGTGGAGAAAGAATAAGATGTACAGGGAATGTTTTTGGGGGGGGTTTGTTTACTGGGATTGGGGAGCAGTTAATAAAAAATAAATCCTAAAACCAAATAAAAAATCCCGTAAGAAATGATATAAAAGGGGACTGAGGAGGGTGTCTGCGTTGGTGGGTAGAGTCTGGGAAATGAATCAGTTGAACGGAGAATTTGCTTTGGGGGGGGTTCTTGACTGGTATTGGGGGACAGAGTTTAAAAAAAAGAAAAATAAAATAAAACAATTGTATGTAAAGTGATAGAGACAGGAACCCCTTGACATAAGCTGCCACTGGGGTGGACTGATACTTGACTTGATAGAGTATTTTGTAGAGAATGATTTGTTAGATTTGTTGTTAGAGGCCCAAGCACTAACATTGGTTTGTAGGACTTAGGCTTATTAAAGGCACAAGCCCTGAAGAAACATTGATTTGTAGGACTTAAGCTTATTTCGCATAAGCCCTAAGGAAACATTGATTTGAATGACTTAGGCTTCTTAGAAACAACCCCCAAAAATTGTTTACTTGTTTTTTTGAGTCCATAATTGCGGAATTTGCAACTGCTGCTGCTGAGATGTTTAAGCAGCAGGATGAACACTAGGCACACGTTTTAGACCATTCCAATGAAGGGATTCCGTGTAAGTAACGAGATCCCGGCACTTCTCAAGCGCCAGCGTGTCGACCGACACGGATCTCCTGCTGACAGCTTTACAGCTGTCAGTAGGAGAATCAAATTTTAAACGCCCGTATCTCGTAAACCATAGCGGTTTGAGAGACACGTTTTTTTTGCATTTAGAGCAGCTTATTAAGCTCTTCTAAATGCAAAAAAGTTTTTTTCAGACATTAGTAACACTTTAAGCACCCTTGCCTTTTAGGGTAGCTTCTGAGGACATGGATAGTGATGTCCTTAGCAGTGAAGTGGTAAAGTCAGAAAAGATTTGTTTTTACATATCCTTTTGGGGGATTTATAAAAGATTAACCACTAGTTAAAGGTGGGGTGTTAATTAGGGGTGTGTGAAAGCTCTCTCTGCGAAAACCACATTGTTGTCCACTTTTTCGCGGGAAAATCCGCTTTAAAGCCATTCATTAAAATCTTTTCATTTTTCACCCACTGGCCAAAATTCTACACCTTTTTTCAATGGCTAGAAAGATTCAGCCCATTGATTTATGTATTTTTCGTGTTTTTGCTATAAAAACTTGATGTATTCCAGAAAGTAGAAAACAATAGGAGCAGCTACAGAGCGAGGTAGACGTGCTGTGCTTTTCTGCTGTGATTTGTTTAGACAACTGAGGCCTGAGAGGCTCATAGTGACTGCTATCACTTTCAGAAAGGAGGAACTGGAAGGGTCCTTATGTGTCCACTGAGTCTGAGTCTGAGTCTGAGGAGAAGGAAGTTAGCACGACAGAACCAATGTTGTCCAGTCCCCCTAATCACCCCTAGGGATCTTGGGGAAATTAATAGGAAGGGAGGAAGAGAAGGATAGTAGTGAGAGCAGGATAAGTCAGCTGCCTGTGCCAGTTTTCTGACTTGCTGCCCTTTCTGCCACCATTGTTGAACCTGCTGCCAGATGTGCTGCCCCTGCTGCTACTACTGCTGTACCAGCTTTCAGACGTGCTGCTCCTTCTGCCACCACGGCTGTACCTGCTGCCAGTGCTGAACATGCTGCCACAAGTACTATGTCTGCTGCCAGACATGCTGCCCCTGCTACCACCAGTGCTGTGCCTGCTGCCACCAGTGCCGAACCTTCCGCTAGTGTGTCTTGTAATACTTAGGAGGGGGTGAGTAGAAGATAATGCCAAATGTGACAGCAGGGGACCCTAAGTCACACTTGCCATCCCCAGGCAGTACTGCCAGTGCTAGTACTACTACTAAGAAGGTACAACAGCTTGTTAGTGTTAGGAGTGAAATAGGGGGTAATCAATATCCTCAAATTACTAGTGGCTGTGAGGAGGAAGTCTCTGGGGCTGAACCTGATGTGGTTGGTGTTGGTAGTAGTAACAGTAATGGTGAAGCAGCTGGTGGGACTAGTGTTAGGGGAGTGCTAGGTAAAGAATTTGAGAGCATCCAGACTAGTGGCCAAGGGAATCCACACCATTCCTCTGGCCCTGTGAGTCCCTTCCCTTCACAACAGTGTCCAGGTGGAACATGATCCTGAAGAATCCAGAACTAGTGGTGGATAGCAGGCACATAAATAATACCTCAAGTCCAGATTCAGATGTCGGGACCACTCTGGGGGAGTACTCCAGTATGCACCTGGAAAGGTATGTGACATCACAATAGCGTGTGCAATACTGCAGTGGACACCAGGCTGGTGAATCATATCCAGGACCCCCCCATACCTGAAGTGCCAATGGACATCAGCCAGGTCGAGGAGACCCTGAGAGGGGTGCAGATCAGAGACAGGCTCATCATGGAACACTTTACCTGTGAGTATAACACAGCCATACAAACAATCCATGAAAGTCCCCCATCAGTCCTGTGAATTGGTGCCAACACACTAACCACCCCACACATGATGTTCTGTTTCACCCCAGAGGATCAGTGACACAGCACTGCACTGGCAGCAATATGGCTCCAAACATCATACATACCATGGACGTGGTAGATTTGTGTGGGGATTATAAAACCATCTTCCATTCCCTTCTCCACGTTGACATACATACCTCAAGGATATCACGTACACCCCCAGGAGAAACAAGGTACCATGTTTGTCACCTTACAGGGCTTGATTGACAGCAACTCACGTGATTTGCCATGATTATAGCCATAGCAACCATGGTAGCCTTGTAGCGAAAGAGTGTTATCCAATGCAATGCAATGCATTGGATAACACTCTGATACATCAGGGGTTAAAGGGCCATTGGAGTCAACATAGGACCTGTACTGTGCTAGAGCTGACCAGAGCAGCAGAGGGGTGGATCTACAGTGGTATTGTTACACAACGTAGAGGTCATGAAACGTGGATCAGATCTCCAAGGACACCATGCTGACCTGTGAGTGCGCAAGTCCCATCTAATAAATTGGCTCCTCGGTTTATTGCTCCGTATAGAGTGATCCGTAAAATTAACCCTGTTTCTTATGCCTTGGGTATCCCTGCATCGTGTTCCACGTATCTCTCCTCAAACTTCTTGTATGCAACCGTTATGCTACTAACCCTGTGGTGCCAGGGCCTATAGAGGTAGAGGGCCAGGAGGAGTACGAAGTTCAGAGTATCATTGATTCTCGCCGATTTAGAGGAAAATTGCAGTATTTGGTACATTGGAAGGGTTATGGTCCTGAGGATCGATCCTGGGTGGATAGTAAGGACCTTCATGCTTCCAAATTACTGCAAATTTTTCATTCCAAGTACCCCCAGAAACCAGGCCCCTCTTCATAAAGGGGGGGTCTTTGAGAGGGGGGTACTATCATGGTGACCGTGATTGCTGACTTCTGCTGTCAGTCAGGTGTGTGTACTCTCCATTGGCCGCCTGTCTTTTGCCTGCCCAGTGTTGCCTATAAAGACTGGGCTGAGGCACCCTTTGGTTGCTCTTTCGTGGTGTCCCTTTGTCAGCAGTCACCTGCTTTGTACCTGTATCTTTGGGCCTGTTTTGCTCCGTTACCAGTGTCAGCGTTGCTCCAGTAGTTAGTGCCTCTCCTGCGTGGTTCCTGCCTCCGTTCCTGATCTGGTTGGGCTGTCATTCCTGCTTCCGTTCCTGATCCTATGCTGCCGTTGTTCCTGCTCCGTTCCTGTCCTGCCGTTCCTGTGGTTGTCCTGGCTTGTCTGCTCTTCCTGCTGCTGTATCCTGATAGTCATCCATCAGGCTGCTGGGTCGCCTGGGCGACATTCGGAACACTGGTTTACTCCACATTCACCGGTTGCTGATCCCGCTAGTATAGAACCGGTTGGGCATTACTGTTGTCCAGTACACGGTACTGGTTTACTCTACATTCACCGGTTGCTGATCCTGCTAGTATAGAACCGGTTGGGCGTTACTGTTGTCCAGTACGTTGTACTGGTTTACTCCACATTCACCGGTTGCTGATCCATCCATTATAGAACCGGATGGGTGATCCGATTGTCCAGTATGCGGTACTGGTTTACTCCACGCTCACCGGTTGCTGATCCACCATTATAGAACCAGTTGGGCAAATCGGTTGTCCAGTACGCGGTACTGGTTTACTCCACATTCACCGGTTGCTAATCCATCCAGTATAGAACCGGTTGGGTGATATGATTGTCCAGTACGCGGTACTGGTTTACTCCACATTCACCGGTTGCTGATTCCTCCATTATAGAACCGGTTGGGCGTTACTGTTGTCCAGTATGCAGTACTGGTTTACTCCACATTCACCGGTTGCTGATTTCTCCATTATAGAACCGGTTGGGCATTACTGTTGTCCAGTACACGGTACTGGTTTACACCACTTTCACCGGTTGCTGATCCATCCATTATAGAACCGGTTGGGCAATACGATTGTCCAGTACGCGGTACTGGTTTACTCACATTCACCGGTTGCTGATTTCTCCATTATAGAACCGGTTGGGCTATACGGTTGTCCAGTACGCGGTACTGATTTACTCCACATTCACCGGTTGCTGATTCCTCCATTATAGAACCGGTTGGGCATTCCTGTTGTCCAGTACACGATACTGGTTTACTCCTCATTACCGGTTGCTGATCCATCTAATATAGAACCGGTTTACTATACTGTTATCTAGTGCACGGTACTGGTTAACCCTTCATTCACCGGTTGCTACTGCCTCCATTATTGCACCGGTTTGTTCTCCCTGGTTGTGATACTGGTTTGCTCCACTGTTCCACCTTATGCTGCTGCTCCATCTATACAGCATTAGTGGAGCTGTCCTTCTGTCCTCCTGACTGCCCTGCCTGGTATATTGGCAAGGCCCGTAAAGCCACATTCAGGTTGTCGTGTTACTCTCCAGGCTGCCTTGCCCAGTATATTGGCAAGGCCGGTAGATCCGGTTTTCATTCCATGGTGTCATCTTTCAGGTTGCCTTGCCCGGTATATTGGCAAGGCCGGTAGAGCCTACCATGCTGTATCTTGTAAAAGCTACTGTTTAAACCCATTATGTACATGTGATATATGTGTATGTTCAGGACCCGTGAGGGTTCCCATTAAACTTTTCAATAAAGTTTGATTTTTATCTTACTCTGTGTCTGAGAGTCAAAACAAACCGTGACAAATACTCAGACCAAAACGTGACCTCACATTTCTGCCAATCAAACTGAGGGTTGTGCAGATGTAGCCATGGGAACCCCAGAATGACCGCATGATGGGGGAAATGGATTACCTGAAATCGTAGTTCATCCTTGTGGAGGGCCCCAATAGTCACCGTAATAGGAATAGTTTCCATAGTAATCAGAGCTGGTTTTAATGGCCTGCCGTCAATGGCTTCAATGGCTAAGGGAGAATCCCTCTTGACCAACAGAATTTTATGTAACTCGGCAAATGAACAATCCATGAAGTAACCGGCTGCGCTGGAATCCACCAGGGCCAGAACCTCAACTGGCTGTTCTGCCCATGAAAATACCACCTGGATAGTGGGTTTCTGTGTACTAGGATCTAGGGACTGCTGAACACCACCTAGGGCCTGTCCTCCAAGGTACCCTAGGTGCGTTAGTTTCCCGGACGTACAGGACAGGTACGTAATAGGTGCCCAGCTTTGCCACAGTATAAACATAAGCCCTGCCTCCTGCGGTGTGCCCGTTGCTCCTTCGTAAGTTTGGTGAACCCGAGTTGCATTGGTGGCTTCAAAGGACTGCTTTGCCCGTAGTTTCTAGGCCGTGGCCTACGGTCTTTAGCCATACGTCTTTCACGAATACGGGAGTCAATTAGCATGACATAATCAATGTACTCGTCCAAATCATTGGGTACCTCTCTCGCAGCTATTTCATCTTTAATATGGTCGGCAAGACCCTGAGCAAAAGCTGCCACTAATGCCTCGTTATTCCATCCTACCTCTGCTGCCAATGTATGAAATTCTATAGCATAATCGCCCACGGTACGATTACCCTGTTGTACCTTCATCAATCATTTGGCAGCAGAGGAGGCTCTACCAGGAACTTCAGATACTCTCCAGAACATTCGTACAAACTCCCTGAAGTCCTGAGTGCAAGGTTTGGCATTTTCCCACAGAGGATTGACCCAAGCCAGAGCTCTGCCCGTTAATAATGATATCATGAACCCAACCTTGCTACGGTCATTAGGGAAGGCATGAGGCGTTAGTTCCAAGAATATCTCTAATTGATTAATAAACCCTCTGCATAGGGTAGGTTCACCAACATATCTGAGTGATAGTGGCACGGCTGCCGTTAACCCTCTAGCTGGGGCAACAGTAGTCAAGGAATGACTCTCCGGTGTCAAGACTGGGGGGACCACCTGATTCTGACACGGTTTATCAAGGTGTACCGTACGCTCAAGTAATGTCTGCATGGCCAGTGCCAACTGGTCCAGACGCTGCTCGTGCACATTCATCCTCCAGTAGATGTTTTATGAATTACCTTCACCTTTACTGTCTGAGGTCATGGCCCTTTAGTACTGTAACAGTTTGTTCAACACTCAGACACAGTGGTTTAGGATAAAATACAGTTTTATTGAAAACACAATGATAATTACCCTTAACGGGCTATAGCGTATCTCAGCAGAATTATATAGGTATAATACAGCACTTAGATACATATGCCTACACAGGCCCAGTATAATAGGAAGCAAGAGAGTTCGTATACTGACACAGGTCAGGCATGAGAGGGTGAATACCCAGGAAACAGAAGCAGAGTAGTCTAATGGGCCAAGTTGGTACATGGGAACACAGCAACTCAAGTCAGCACTGGTACAGGAACACCACGAAAGGGCACCAGACAGGTGCCAGAGCCCAGTATAAAAAGGCCATACTGGGTGGGCCAAATGTAGCTCAGCCAATAGGAGCACATCACACAGAGACTGACAGAAAGCACGGGCACTGTGATAGTATGGTCTTAACCCAGGTTAGCAGCTCACCATTTGTGCCGGTCTACCTCTCAAGGAGGATTGGGTCTGCCTGACTTGATCCAATATTACAAGTCTTGTGCTCTTATACCCTTATTAGATTTCTGTAGAGGTATGTCTAAGGATTGGATAAAAATTACTCAGGAAACTATTCCTTCTCTGGACTTGCAAAATCTAATATGGCAATCTCTTTTGCAGGCCATGCGCTCTATTTCCACACACCCTATCCTGTCACATGCTTTGGATGTCTGGGGGAGGACGGGAGCGAAACTGGGCATGTCGTCTTTCCCTCCTCCTCTATTCTCTGTCAACAGATCAGTACATTTTCTGACAGGTGCCAGAGGGGGGCCCTTCAAGATTTGGAAACAACTGGTAATTGATACACTAGCTACCCTGGCTCCAGAGGGGACCATTCTTCCCTTCGAACATTTATGTCAAAATAAATGTCTCCCACCCTCGCATTTCTGACAATATAGACAAGCACTACACTTTGTAAGTGACCTGTCCTCACAGGACTACAACTCACGGCAGCCTACAAAATTTGAGTCCCTCGTCTGCAGGGGTTATTTTGAAACAGAAACAATGTCTAAGATCCATGCGTTCCTGTCTTGCCCCCAGATGTTGTGAAAACCCTTTTATTTGTCCTCCTGGGAAACGGACTTGAACTTAACTTTGCCAATCTATTCTACTCTGTACGGTGCATCCCAAGACTTTGCCTCAAAGGAGGTCAGATTTAAGCTATTAACATGTTAGTACCGCACTCATACCCATTTGACACAAATCTTTCCTTCTACCTGAGATCTTTGCTGGAGCTGCAACTCGCTATTCCATATCTGGTGGTTATGTAAAAATGTTCACACTTTTTCAGAGGAAATATATAAGGCCATCTCTACCATTCTACTTGTGAGCCGTCTCTCATTTTTTTTTGCACTCTATCACAAGTCGGTTAACCTACGCAAATCCCAATGTGTACTTTTCTATTTTCTTACAAATGCCGTGAAACTTACCATCCCTCTGCTGCAGCGAGAAGTCCAGAGTTAACTCGTTTTTGATCTCGGAGCATCTCCATGCAACAGTTACTGGTAGGATCATTACTTTCAAGGCTGTGTGGTCACCATGGCTCTCCTGGAAAGAAGGGCAATCCCCCCCTTAGGGTTTTGGGGTTTCTGTACTGCTGTTATCTGGGCTCGTGTCACGGTTTGTTAAGACTCTCAGACGTAAGGTTTAGGTAAAAACATAACTTTATTGAAAAGTTAAGGCAATCCCATAGGGTTTTCATACAAATACAACTATACATAGAAGCAAATGACAATAGATATAGGTTCTACCGGCCTTGCCAATAATACCGGGCAAAGCAACCCAGGCGACTCAGACGGAATAGTAGAAATAGGCTCTACCGGCCTTGCCAATACCGGGTAAGGCAACCGCAAGATGGTAACGTACCGGTTCTACCGGCCTTACCAATACCGGGCAAGGCAGCCTGAGGGAACCACAAGGAGTAGGCTCTACCGGCCCTGCCAATACCGGGTAAGGCAACCTAAGGATTGCAACATGAAAGGTTCTACCGGCCTTACCAATACCGGGCAGGGCAGCCCAAGAGAGGTGACACACTGAGACCAACTGACTGTCAGATGATAATGACAGTAGGATGGTAATAATAGCGACTGGTCAAGTGGTCACTCAAGCGGAAGTCTTAAGCCAGAGACTACAGGACTAGCTACTGTTAGGACTGGACAGCACACTTGGAACCTCCAAGTACCTGACTGCAAGTCAGGGGGTAAATGCGAGCCGCAAGGCTTATTGGAGTAAACCAGCATCCGCACGCTGGGACCAACTGACAGTAATGTGAGCCGCAAGGCTAGTGGAGTAAACCAGCAACGGTAATGAGCCACAGGGCTAAATGAAGCAAACCAGCGTCCGCACGCTGGGACCACAACAGAAATGAGCCGCAAGGCTTATTGGAGTAAACCAGCGCCTGCATGCTGGGACCAACAACAGTAATGAGCCGCAAGGCTATTTGGAGTAAACCAGCGCCCGCACGCTGGGACCGCAACAGAAATGAGCCGCGAGGCTAAATGGAGTAAACCAGTGCCCGCGCACTGGGACCAACAACAGTAATGAGCCACAAGGCTTAATGGAGTAAACCAGCGCTGCACACTGGGACCAACAACAGTAATGCGCCGCAAGGCTTAATGGAATAATCCAGCGTCCGCACGCTGGAACCAACAGCAGTAATGAGCCACAAGGCTTAATGGAGTAAACCAGCGCCCGCGCGCTGGGACCAACAACAGTAATGAACCACAAGGCTTAATGGAGTAAACCAGCGTCCGCACGCTGGGACCAACAGCAGGAATGAGCCGCAAGGCTTAATGGAGTGGTTCCAGCGTCCGCACGCTGGAACCAACAGCAGGAATGAGCCACAAGGCTTAATGGAGTAAACCAGCACCCGCGCGCTGGGACCATCAACAGTAATGACCCGCAAGGCTTGATGGAGTAAACCAGTGTCCGCACGCTGGGACCTACAAGCAGTAACGTCGCTGGAGCGAAAGGGAGAACAATGTCGCCTCATCGACTGGAGACAGGAAACCACTGGAACCAGGGAGAGGATCAACCGGGTGAAGCACCGCTGAGCCAACTGGCAACCGGAACATCAGCAACCAAGGAGGACAACCGGAACCGGACTGGAACGACAGGCAAGCAGGAACACAGGAACAGGTCGACTCAGGAACTCATGAACAGGCCCAATCAGCTACAGCAGACAGGACGGATAGGATGCTGTCAGAGACACCACGAAAGGGCAACCAGAGGGTGCCCGGACTGAGTTTAAAAAGGCAATGTGAGGCGGGCTGATGGCAGGCAGCCAATGGGAGCCCCCTGCAGGTGATAGACACTGGAAAGCACAAATCATGGGGCACCGTGATAGTTCGTCTATAATCCTACCTCTAATGTCATTGAGCAGGGCCCTCTTCAGTCATATCTTTCTTGTTCATTGTAAATCTGGTACCGTGTAGGTATTATGAATACATGCTACCATCCACTGCCTCCGTGTTATCACCTTCCCATTCCCTTCCTCCACTCCTCACCTTTATCGCTTATTTTCTCATCTTCTGTTTTTGGTCTAGTTTTTTTTTTCCTTTCATCTTAATACAGGAACCTTACATTTAATCTGGACACTTTTTGGTGTTGAAGTGAGCTATTATACTTTTTGTTAATGATATTGTGTTTATACTTTGACACTTTACAGAATGTTAATCTATAATTCCTCATCTGTACTTGATATCACATAGTATAGTTTGTAATTTATCTACATTTCATGTACATGTTTTCTATTATTGTAATGACTCTGCTTTTCAACAAAGATATTTTTTGAACTTCAAAAAAAATATAAAGAATGTAATAAAATATGCAAACAAGCAATTAAGCTAGCTAAATTTGAAAATGAGAGAAATATTGATAATGAGAGCAAGAAAACCCTAAACAATTCTACAAGTATATTAATAACAAAAAAGTTAAGGTTGATATTGATCCTCTTAGGACTTGAATTGATTAGTGAGGATAAGGCTATGGCTGACACCCTAAATACATTCTTTGCTTCAGTTTATACAAAGGAAGCAGCAATGACAGGCTATGGGCAACAGACAAAACCACTGATTTCCCTCCATCATGTACATGGCTTACTGAGGACAAGGTCCAAAAGACTATGGAATGGGTTATGGTGAATGAAGCACCTGGACCTGACGGTATACACCCAAGGGTACTTAAGGAACAGTAATAGCAAGACAATTATACTTAATATCTATTGATTCACTTTCATTCAGACATAGGGCCCTGTGATTGGAGGAAAGCTGATATAGTTCCATTGTTTGAAAAGGAAGCAAGATCCAAACCAGAATATTATAGACCTGTGAGCTTGACTTCCATAGTGGGTAAGATAACAGAAGGGTTACTAACTGGCACTCTTCAGAACTATGCGAAGACAAACAATATTATTAGTAGGAATTATCATGGTTTCATGAAGAATAGATCATGTCAGACTAATTTACTTGTATTTTATGAAAGAGTAAGTAGTAATTTGGACAGTAGCCTTTGATACAGTGCCTCACAACAGGTTATTGCATAAATTAAAAGGCTTCGGTTTGGGCGGTGTTTTCTGTACATGGATTGAGGATTGGGTAAATGATAGATGACAGAGAGTTGTTGTAAATTGAACCTTTTCAAATTGGTCTAAAGTTGTAAGTGGGGTTCCTCAGGATTCAGTCCTGGGCTCAATGCTTTTTAATTTGTTTATTAATGATCTAGAAGTAGGACTTGAAATTAGCATCTCAATGTTTGCTGATGACACTACGCTGTGTAAGAAAATACATACAGAGCTGGATGTTTTTTTCTATGCAGAAGGATTTAGATAAAATGAGTGAATGGGCAGAAAAGTAGCTGATGACAATTAATGTAGATAAATGCAAGGTTATGCATTTGTGCTGTAGAAACAAACATGCTACATATACACCAAAGGAGAAACTACTTAGGGAATCCTCATTAGAGAAAGATTTAGGAGTACTGATGTATGATAAACTTCACAGCAGTGTGCAGAGTCACTCAGATGCTACAAGATTAAATAGGGAAGTAGCCTGCATAAAAAGAGGTGTAGAAGTATGGGATGCAAATATTATTCTATCTCTAAATAAATCGTTGGTTACTTAGACCTCATCTACAATATGGAGTACAGTTTTGAGTACCAGTTAAAAAATACATTATTGAATTGGAAAAAGTGAGTCATGCAACAAAACTGATAAAGAGATTGGAGGATCTGAGTTATAAAGAGAGACTAGTCAAACTGGGGTTGTTTACATTAGAGATGAGACATCTATGGGGTGATATGATTACCATTTACAAATACATTCAAGGTCAATACAAAGAACTAGCCAATGAATTATTTACGCAAAGAGCTGAGCTAAGAACAAGAGATCATCCATTAAGACTAGAGAATAGGTGCTTTCGACTAAAACAAAGGCAGGGATTCTTTACAGTAAGGGTGGTAAAACTATGTAATTCTTTGCCTCAGCATGTTGTACTTGCAGATAATGCAACTGCATTCAAAAAAGCAATGGATGCCTATCTAGTACAGAACAATGCTGAAAATTATGACAGATGGCTTCAAAGCAGATATGATGTTCATCCAGGGAACTGTCTGACTGCCATTTGGAGTCAGGAAGGATATTTTTACCCACTTGGGGCTAAATTAGAAATTGCTCCAGATGGCTTTTTTTGCCTTCCTCTGGATCAACAGGGGTGTTTTTGACATTGGCTGGACTTGATGGACACATGTCTTTTTTCAGCCTTATCAATTATGTTACTAAGGAACTTAGTTCAGTAATAGCAAGACCATTATACTTAAGTATTGATTCACTTTAATCAACACAGTGCCCTGTGATTGAAGGAAAGCAGATGTTGTTCCATTGTACAAAAAGGGGGCAAGATACAAATCATGAAATTATAGACCTGTGACCTTGGCTTCCGTTGTGGATAAGATATTTGAAGGGTTGCTAACTGAAAGTATTCAGAACTCTGTGAAGACAAACTATCAATATTATTAGGGGTGAGTATGGTTTTATGAAGAATAGATCATATCAGATTAATTTACTTGCATTTTACAAAAGGGAAAATAATAGTTTGGGCATGGGAATTGCTGTTGATGTAGTATACTTGGATTTTGCAAAAGACTTTGATACAGTGCCTCACAACAGTTTAGTTCATAAATTAAAATGCTTCTGTTTAGGAGGTTATAGCTATAAATGGATTGAGAACTGGTTAAATGATAGATGGCAGAGTTGTTGTAAATGGAACCTTTTCAACTTGGTCTAAAGTTGTAAGTGGGGCGCCACAGGGTACAGTCCAGGGCCCAATGATTTTTAATTTATTAATGACCTAGAAGTTTGACTTGAAAGTAGCTTCACAATCTTTGTTGATGATATTAAGATGTGTAAGGAAATGCATACAGGGCTGGATGTTTTTTCTCTGCAGAAGAGTTTAGATAAACTGAGTGAATGGGCAGAGAAGTGTCAGAGGACATTTAATGTAGATAAATGTAAGGTTCACATCGATTTGCAGAGTCACTCAGCTGCTGCAAGGACAAATGGTGTACTATCCTGCATAAAAAGAGGCATAGATGCACAGGATGTTAATATAATTCTACCTCTATATAAATCCTCATCTAGAATATGGAGTACAGTTTTGGGCACCAGTTCTTAAAAAGTCATTATTGAACTGGAAAAAGTGCAGAGATGCACAACTGATAAAGGTATTGAAGGATCTGAGTTATAAAGAGTGACTAGTCACACTGGATTTGTTTACATTAGAGAAGAGATGTCTAAGAGGGGATATGATTACCCTGTATAGTTATAAATATATTCAAGGTCAATACAAAGAACTATCCAATTAATTATTTATGAAAGAGCTAAGAATCAGAGGTCATCGATTAAGACTAGAGGAAAAGGTGCTTTAGACGAAGACAATGGCAGTGATTTTTTTACAGCAATGGCGGTAAAGCTATGAAATTCTTTGCCTCAGGATGTTGTTCTTGCAGATACTGTAACTGCTTTTATAAAAAAAAAGCTATGGATACCTGTCCAGCAATAATAATGAGAAATATGACAGATGGCTTCAATGCAGATAGGGTGTTGATCAAGGAAACTCTGACTGCCATTTGGAGTCAGGAAGGAATTTTTTTTTTTTACTCACTTGGGGGGAAATGGCTTCTATGTTTTTTTTGCCTTCCTATGTATCTACAGGGGTGATTTGGCATGGGCTGCACTTGATGGACACATGTTTTTTTTCAGACTCATCAATAGGGATGGGTAAAAATTTTCACAGTACAGGGACGTGAGAGTAAAGTAGTAGTTCAAAAAATGACTGCAGCAATGGTTGCTGCAGTGTGTGCAATCAATGATGATGATCCCTCTACTCCAAGGGAGGATGCAGTTTGTGAAGGTCCGAGCAAAACTAGTTCCAGCACCACCAGTGTCATTAGAAATAAAGAAGCATATAAGAAGAACACTGAAGATGACAACAATTCATATTCAAGTGTTGATAATGCTGACAATAGCATAATAGATGAAGGTGTAGCAGCTGAAGCGCCTGCTGCATCAGATAGTGAGACAAGCAAACTCCAAAACATCCATCCTCAAAGTAGTAGGGAACTTTGTTACAGTAAAAGTAAAAAGAAATTGTCTGAGACATCTAAAAGCTTAGAGGAATATAAGGGTAGTGGGCAAGAATTGTCAGGTGCTGCTGCTGAGGATGACCTAATGATGACTGAGGATGATGCAGATCTAGAATATATCCCTCCAGCATCCTTCTCTTGTTCAGATAGAGGAAGCTGAGAGTGAGGATGATGACAGGGCTATAAGGTTAGCAGAAAGTCAAAGGCTGAATCTTCCACCACTTTTAAGGAGCACTGTGCCTGTCTATAAACTGTTTGTGAAAGCCATTGGAAATTCTGACACTGGACAAGCACATATGTCAAAAAGCATACAGTCACCCTATCAGTCATCATCAGCATAATCGTCTCTTCAAAGTCCAAGTCCCACTCAGCCACACACACCTGTTTTGAGTACCCAGCAACAGCAACACAGGTTAACATCCACAATGTTAGATATGACGAGTGTCTCTGCTGCTGCTGCTGCTGCTGTAAGTGCTGCACCTTTGACACCTAGTAGTAGTGGCAGTAGAATTGCATCAACATCTAGCCCCAGTAGTAATAGTAGCAGCAACACCACCTCAGGAACCCCTCATACCATGAAGTCCACAGTATGGAGACACTTCACTCAGGATCCTCAAGCTAAGCATGTATCACGGTGCCTGTGATTTCTGTGACTGGGTGACATTGTTACTTCTTGGTTTACCCTGGCCCTGTTCTTATTGGCTCTGTGTTAGTGACTCCTCCCAGAGTTTTGCCTTTATATACTCCCTCCTGTCATTCTACCGGTGCCCTTTCGTGGTGTACCCGTAACTAGCGTTTAGTATTACTTGTTCCTGTTTCCGTGTATGATCCGGCTCATCTGACTACGTTATATTCCTGATACTCCTGTGATCTGATTCCGTTGCTGACTTTGGACTGGTTGACTAACTCTGTGTGTACCGACTTGGCCTGGCTGAGTATCCGATTCCGTTACTGACTAGGACTGGCTTACTAACTCTGTGTGTACCGACCCGGCTTGGTTGAGTATCTGATTCCGTTACCAACTAGGACTGACTGACTACTCTGTGTGAGCCGACCAGGCTGGGCTAGTGTTTGGTTGTACCATCTGGACTGGCTGACTATTCCGTGTGTGCCAACGTGCCTGAGCATTTGGTTCCATTGCCAGTGGGACTGGCCAACTATCTCTGTGTGTACCGATTAAGGCATCACTGGCTACTGATCGGTTACGTTGCTCACACTGCTCACTTCCACTCACTATACCGCTCTGCACCTGTTAGGCCTACCCTCCTCAGTAGTTTACTGGGGCTTGTGGGAGCCCGGTTACTCGCCAGTGTCTGTGTTGCCTCCGGTAACCCTAGCGTACTAGTATCCAATCTGAGCCAGACTCCTGCCCGTGTTGCCTACGTTAACCCTAGTGTTCTAGGGTCAGAATACTGCCAGTGTCTGGTCTCTGTTACCTCCGTTAACCCTAGCGTGCTAGGGTGAAGTCTCTGCCAACGTTCAGTCTGTGTTGCCTCTGTTAACCCTAGCTTTCTAGGGTAGAGTCACTGTCTGTGTCTGGTCTATGTTGCCTCCATTAACCCTAGCGTGCTAGGGTCAAGTCCCTGCCAGAATCCTGTCCGTGTTGCCTCTGTTAACCCTAGCGTTCTAGGGTCAAGTCTCTGCCAGAGTCTTATCCGTATTGCCTCCGTTAACCCTAGCGTTCTACGGTCAAGTCTCTGCCAGAGTCCTACCTGTGTTGCCTCCGTTAACCGTAGTCTGCTTGGGGATTGTCCTGCAGTTACCTATCGCTTTGTGTCACCTATTGGCGGTGTGGGACTGTTGAGGATATTCTTGTTCCTGAACTTGTCCACAGATCAAGCCTACAAAGTCTTATATTTATCTCTTATTATTGCTACTGTCATATTCCTCATCCTGACATGAATCAGATCTGGGAAGTACTTGGTACGGAGCTAATCTGGACCTGTGTGGGGTGATTGTTCTTTACTTTCAATAAAGATTTTAACCTTACCTAATTGTCTGAGTGTTCTTACAAAACTTTGACAGCATGTTTCTATCTGTTGTCTGTGCAAAAAGCAAGTGAGCAGGGGGAAAGCAGGCTCACACCTAGACACCTCCTCTATGAAATCCCACCTGAAGCACAACCACAGATCTGACTGGGAGACACACTATCAGCAGGCCAAAGGTGTCTCAACTAGCAGCAGCAGAAGCACTTTAAAAAGTTCCCAGGGCTCTAGGGCAGAAAAAAAGAAGCAGTGAAGTTATTTATGTGACAGAGAGTGTTCTACTGTCAGTGCCAACAGTTAGTTCAGTCCAAATGACACCTATGGCTCCTGCTGCAGAGGAGTAGACACATGCTGCATCTACTGCCACCACTTCCTCTAGTTATGTTGTTAAAGCAATAAAGTTTCAGGCTTCTTCTGCCATGTCCTGCCAACCCACACTGACTGAGTTCCTAGGAAGATGTCAAAAACGTCATAAAAACAATCCCAAAGTATCCCTGTGGAATAGCAAGGTTGCCAAGATGTTGGCAGTGGACATGCTACTGTATTCTTTTGTAGAAAACCGAGGTTTCAGAGAACTGATGTCATGTGTAGCTCCACGCTGGAATATCCCAAGCCTCAGTTATTTTTCCAAGATGACTGTGCCTGAATTGTACAAGCAGGCGGTTAGTGTGGTGGGCAAAGGGCTGAAAAGTGCATATAGTAAGAAAATCCACCTGACAACAGATATGTGGACAAGTGGGCAGAGCACAGACTATATGACTGTGACTGCTCACTGGGTTCCCCTCCCAGCACCAACAGTGGACAACACTAGCTTACAGCATCAGGTGAAAGCCAGTAATCGTGGATCTGGTTGTGGCAGTGTGATTAAAAGGTGGTGGCAGCAGCAGCAGCAGGATAGCCCATACCATCATCACGCCACTTTGTGCAGAGTTTTGAGAGACAGTCCCACAAAGTTGCAGATGTTCTAAGTAAGCTAGAACAGGTGATAGAGGAACAGCTTGTACCCCACTCCTTAAAATCTGGTTTTGTATCTGCTGACAATGGCTCCAACATAATCGCTTTGCGAATAGGTGGTATGGTGCACGTGCCCTGTTTTGCTCATGTGCTAAATTTAGTTGTGACCAGATTCCTGGCAGAATCCAAAACCCTCAAAGAGATGCTTACTATTGCCCTCAAAATCTGTGCCTATTTTAGTCACTCCTACTGTGCACGCAATGCACTTTATTCTATACAAGAGTGTAACAACCTACCCCATCACCAGCTGAAAATGGAGGTCCCTACCAGGTGGAATTCCACCATGTACATGCTAGGGTGTTTGTATGAGCAGAATAAGGCCAGTATCGAGTACACCATGCAAAACTAGAAGGCTTTGGAGGGAGCCTCTTTGTCACCTGGTCAATGGAAACTAATGTGTGATGTATGTGAGCTGCAGAAACCCTTTGAGGAGGCAACCATGCTGGTGAGTCACATTGGAGCAGGAATTAGTGAAATTCTACCACTGATATTTTTATTGCAGAAAAAAATGAGGAGCAGAATGACAACACAGACATGCACCAGCTGGTAAAGGACATGTTAATGTGCTTTGAACAAGATCCTTGCATAGTGTCCATTAAAAGCAATGAAGAATACATTCTTGCCACTTTGTTGGACCCCCGCTTCAAACACAAAATTTCAGAATTTCTGCCAAAGGGCCATCAGCAGTTTGTAACAACAATGAGTCATGGCGATCAGCAGTAAGTCTCTAAGGAATCTCATTCTGTGAAGAAATATCGAGATATGCTTATTGATCAAGTGGAGGGTTGCATTGTGGAGGATGAGAGAGAGAAAGTGCGGGCACAACAAACATCTAGACAGTATAGTGAAAAGGAAAGCAGCAAAGCATTTCAACTAGTAGAAGCAGCTACATCATCAACCAGAATATCCCATTTGGAACACAGAGCAATTCATGGGTCTCAGCAGGGGTGGCAAAAACCCCACAGCGGTGGTGGTGGCAACACATTTCTTTGGGACTTGCTCCCTGAGTATGGGTTGGTAACTGACACACAGGAACACCGTGAAGCTCCTAGAAGTGGTCCCACTGCATGTGAGATTGTTTCTGCATACTAGCTATGTTTTAGGCAGAGACAATGACCCCATGGACTACTGGCAAACAAAGCAGTATGTGTGTGGCCAGCATTGACACGTACTGCAGTGGAAACCCTCAGTTGTCCTACAGCAAGAGTTGAGTCTGAGAGGGTTTACAATGCAGCTGGTTATGTTGTCATTGACCGCAGGACACTGCTATAAAGCAGCAATGTTGGGAGACTAACATTCTTAAAAATTAACCAACATCTCATACCATCTGAGTTTCAGGTATCAGAAACCACACGACAGACAAAGCCAGGACAAATATATTAACAGCATTGCAAATAAGGAGGTGGAGGAGGGATGTGAAGAAGGGTTGCCACCATTTACCCCACTTGGCACCACTGCTATGACCGACAAGTAGTGTGTGTCAATAATCTGAGAAAAAGGATAGCGTATGACAATGGTAAAAATACATACACAAATCACACCATGCCAGCCCCCCCACCACATCTGCCACGTTGTAGATTGTACTTTATTTTTGTTTATTACTTGAATATGTGCCAGTGTCACTTAAGCAGGAAGTTAGTGTTGTGGGCAAAGGACAAATGCATTCTGCATACTAACATATTTTTCAAGTCATGTGTTGCTGCAGGACTCACAACTCTGACTTTCAGCCACTTATTTCTAAACTTCAGCCCTCAGAAGAAGTAATATTACAGTGGGAAATCTAGTACTTATAGGAAATATAGGTGAAAAATGTGTTTAAATAGGCGAAAAGGAGGACATTTTTGCATATGTGGAAAGGCGAAAACTTTTGCAGTAAAAGCGAAAAAAGTTTTTGCGAAAAGTCATGCGGAAAATGTGGTTACCAAGGCTCATGACTAGGGTGGGATGGTGTTCATGGATCTATGGCTACTGTGAGACAAGGCTGGAGGCACAGTATCTGTGGTTTGATGGCTATAGTGGGACCGGGTTGGGGGAGTAAGTGATGTGGGTCTATGGCTACAGAAGGCAAAGGCTGGGGGTTTAGTATCTATGGTTTGATGGCTACCATGGGACAAGACTGGGGGATTAGTGTATGTGGGACAATGGCTACTGTGGGACAAGGCTGGGGGGGGTCAGTATATGTGGTTCTATTGCTGTAACGGGGCAAGGTTAACTGGAGTTATTTTGTGTGGTCCTATGGCCACCATGGGACTAACTAGAAGTCAAACCAGTAGTGACCAACGTAAGACATCAAAGCTGCTGTCAGGTTACAGCTTCCATCATACCTCACCAGACTTTTGCTGGTGAGAACAGATGGGATTTTTAATCTGGCAGCAACTGGAGGGCCTCACATTGCCCATAGAGCAGGACAAAGCTGGGTGGTTAGTATATGTGGTTCTATGTCTGCTGTGAGTCAAAGAGGGGTGGATATGTGTTATTGTATGGCTTCTTTGTCACAAGGATGGGGGTTAGCATGTGGTTTTATGGTGACCACTGCAGTGGGACACAGCTGGAGGTCAGTATGCTAGGTTCTCTGGCTACTGTAGGACAAAGCTGGGGGTAAATATGGTACCAGTGCAGTGTGACAAGGTAGTGTGTACTTTTTGCCATTGTTTTCAATTTTCTGTTTTTTTGGGTGAGCATTTTTCAGAACTAATGTAAAATGGAGTAACGTTTGCCTAGCAAAACTGGTCTGTAAACAGTTATTTAACATATATCACAAAAATAACGATCAAAATGTTAACCGTATTGCCTTATTGACTAATGTGAAGGCTTAAAGAGGTTGGGATAGAAAGCTGTTCATTTTGCTTTAACAGCAGATAAGAACTATTCTGCCCATCTAACCTTCCCATTTTCCTACTGTAAAAACCTCAAACCTTATTTGGTCCTTGGTCTTGTCTTATATTGTTCAAGACAGCTTTATGTCTATCCCATGCATGCTTAGATTCCATCACAGTTCCTTGGAGGAATTCAAGGGGTTATACAGAACAAGTTTCAGTAATGTCAGAAAAGAGAAAAAGGTTGGGTTGGTCAGATGGTATATGTGGTTCAGTGTCTAAAAGTGAAATATTGAAACTTTACAATGTTGATTTATGTTAGATCTATTTTGCAATAAGCACTATAACAACATACTATACTATTATGTTATCCAATGCATCTTAACCCTTTGAGTGCCATAGAGGTGTGCAACATATTACTTCACAATGTGTTGTGTACTCCTCTGGCATTCAAATGATAAATGATAAATCATAGTGATTTAGCGTTAAGGTATTTGTACAAATATGCTTCATACTGATACTAGACAAGCTCTTGGAGGCTAGACACCATGACCAAAGGGTAATGAAGTTTGATTGTTAGAGTTCCAACGAGATTAGATTTGAAACTTAAGGTTTTGGCCACAGCAAAAAGTTTGAGCACCACGTCTGTAAAGAAATCAGCATACTGCTGATATAGCAGAGGATAGGTAATCAGAACAAATGGACCAAAGAATTTCCTTTATGGTATCTAATTAATTCAGTGCAAAAACGAAATACTTGAAATGTTGATCCATGACCATAGTAAACATTCTGAAGTTAAACAGCTTTTCAAATTCAATTTCAGCTGAGGATAAATAATTAGTCTTCCTTCTCACTTTATAGAGAATAATGCCAACTTTATAAACATGTTTTCTTAAACAAAATGTTCTTTATTAGATACAGAAATCACATTGTAAAAAACTAATTTATGTGTGAAAATATTTGAAAATATATTTGCTTGGAGATAAGGATCCCTAACTTGTGAAGTTTTTTCACCTAACTTAGGTTCACTGTATGTCAATCAATACAAAATATGGATATTGTCAATGAGCTTCTCCTCTCTCATATTAGCCTAAAGCTGATAATTAACATTAGTAAACTGTTGTCCCTTTTCAAGCAATACCAAACAAGAGTAAGATAAACACATTAAACAAACATTTATATATAAACAACATTAAGTAGATGTACTATTAAAATGGCAATACAATGTAATTATTAAATTAGGGTTTTTGCTGAAAGAGGGGTACTCCTAATGCTGAGAGACACTTTTATCCAAAGCTATAACAGTGACATCTTGGTGTATTTCTGATAGCTTGAGTTCATTGTTTTGCTTTATGGTGGTTCTGTTGCTGAATACATCTATGACATACCGATTTTCCTAGTCAGTGTTAGTAACAGTAAATAAAAGATTATTGAATTCAAACCATAAAAACTGCACTTTTGCTTTAAAATAACTTTTGACAGACAGCAGAAGTACCATTTTTCTACTCAGCAGGGAAAGCATTAAATTCAAGTATTTTCATAATAAGATTTTACTGTTGTTTTAGAACTGCAGTAACTCTAGAACAAACAAATGACTCTGTATAGGAAAACAAAAATACTCAAAACTCCAAGTGATTTAATTGGGGCTTTTAAAACCTTTTTTATTTAGAAAGTGTCTTACCAGGAAGAATACATTGAGATTTCTCTCGTTTTCAAGTATGTCCTGGACAGTTTTCAGTAGAGGGTTGCATATTTACACAAATTGAGAAACATTGTATATTACATATTATATATACATACACATATGAATATACATACATATGCAAATTTTAAAATTATATACAGTTACACACTGTTTTTTTTTAAGTATATTTTATTATCAGATCACTCCATACATATTTAAAATAGAGAAAAGTACATATAAAATGTTCAAGTACAGCAAAAACATGTAGACTTTTGTAACAATGAAAAGAATATATGCATAGCGGTAGATCGTACAGAGTCAATCTGAGGTTTTTATTGTTATTTCAACCTCCAATAACCAAAACTCCCAGGACCTAACCTAACTTAAATTTAACTATACCCCCAACCCCAGTTACTCTCTCTTCCGAACCCGCAGCATCCCCACACCTGCCTGCCAGCCAACAATTTCACAGGATCCCGGTATGTACAGAGGTCATACAGAGTGTCACGCATCAATCATACAACTCAGCCATCCATGCAACAAGTAGGTGTTACCTCAATCAACCATCACCAGTAAGTTGCACAACATCAAATGCCTCATTATTATCTGCTCTGTTTGCCCACCAGTTCTGCCATCTTCCCCAGATCTTGTCAAACTTACTTGGGTTACCCCGGTGCAGATAAACCAATCTATATTGTGGAATGCACTGCAAAACTAGGTTTATCCATGCTCTGTAATTAGGAACTCTATTTGACATCCAGTTCAAGGCCACCACCTTTCTCGCCATCACCAAGAGCTCACTCAGCAGAGACCTGTCAGTGACGTCCTCAATCTCATTGGGGAAAATAGATAACAGACAAATTTTTTCCCAGCATCAGGACCACAATACGCATTATTTCATTCCAAAAGTTCTCAACCCCAGGACACTCCCAGATCAAATGAAAGTATGTACCTGAACATTATCACACTGGAGACAACAGTCAGAACCATAATTCCCCATTCTGTGGAGGATATTCAACTGTATCATCTAGCGTCTAGTTGACGTCGCCACCAACGCAGGTCCCGCCTTTGCCAAGTCCCACTCCCAGTTCTCTAACGGACCCAAATCCATTTCCCATTTGTTCCGAGAATGGAACTCCCTACATCCTACACAAGAGTCCAGCCAATGATAAATAAAAGAAAGAGGTCTCGAGGGCTCAAGAAGCATCAATTTGGCAAGAAGCGGGAATGTAGAGATCATCGGGGTCCGATCACCCCACTGAGCACGAAGAGCATGTCTAATACATAAATATGAATAAAAGAGAGTATGCGGCACATGGAATTCGTCATGCAATTGTGCAAAGGATTTCAGCTGACTATCTTGGTATAGCTGTCCAAGGCTAGTAATCCCAAATCTAGCCCACAAGGAACCAAAATCACTGTCAAGTAAATGACTTAGCCCCATGGCACCTCACAAGAGGGTATCCGGGTCCATTGTGGTGTAACCCAACATCCCTTTCAGCTCCTCCCACGCCTCGTATAAGGTCTTTATCAGCGGCATCCGAATTTGAAAAACTGCAGGGCCTCCATGCAAGAACTGGGGTAACGTATAGGCAGGCTGCAACAGTAATGCATCCATCTGAGTAGTCTGGTAGCGAGGTCGGGGAGAAACAAAATCCAACGCATATTGACATTGCGCCGCCAAGTAGTACCTATAAAAATTGGGCAATGCAAGTTACACACTGTTTTTAGATATAAAGGAGCATTTACTTTTAATGATTTTAGACTGGGCGCAGATCTGATTATTTCAGGCAGATTGTTCCAGGCAAAACAAAAAAGTAGAAGGCAGCGCACAAGAACTTCTAAGTGTAGTTTTATTAATACCACATCAAATAAAAAATACACATATAAACCCTGAAAGGTAAATAATTACAGTAAAACCAATATGGGCTGAATAAAAATAATAAAAATAATAATAGGAGTGGTCACCAATCGGACCAGTAGTACATAGGAGCTGGTATATATGGATAGGCTAGGCGGGACCTGATTGAGGATATGCGCTGGGTGGATTATATAGACACTACAATAATCCTAGCAATAGTGATATTATTACGCTCACCAGATACTTTCTTGTTCATGGGCCCATAAGATTTATTCTGGTAGCCGGTCTACTGCTGCTTAAATTCCCAGTGTGTGTCCTGGTTCTCCGCCAGCCATCAGTCCGTTTGATAATCCTATTCAATCCACTCGAACCTTCTTTTTTCGTAAAACTTAGTTAAGTGTGATTCGGTAATGGATAACGTGTTTCAAGTTCAATCAATATCAACGCGTTTCGGGAATATCGTTTCCCTTTTTCAAGATACAATGATTGTATTAATGTTCGTGACTGACATATGAGCGGTCTTATACTCTATATGGCCAATCGCATGACAGTTCAAAGTGGCAGAGTTCAAATGTGGTGAACCATGACCCGATAGTTTTGTAAAATTTAAAAGTTCTTTAAAAGAAATTATTCCCAAAACCCCATGGATATGTTTTCCAGTAAATCAAATTTTCACCCATTATAACAAGGAATTTCTAGTTATAGTATTTTAATCCATTTAAATCTGACATCTATCCCCCGCTGTGTAATATCTCAGGGTAAAAAGATAGTTCAAATAGAATGGATAGAAAGTGTCCTATACATCTTATATCTCCTACTTCTTAATAGTGCTTTGCGATGCGCCGGTACAGGAGGATATCGGGAGCATCGCTAAACCACTTGATGACCAGTATCTTGCCCCTATTCAAATGGGGATAAATGGGTTATATTGCTAAAGACATTACCACAAAATTACAAAGACCCAGTACTCGGTCTTATTGATTCACAGCAGTACTCTGCGATGTTTAAGAATCAAGAGGAATCTAGAATATTGCTCGATACTTATATCATCAGTTAATCTCCGCCTGTTTCATTGGGGGTTAACTAGAATCCTGCTAGAACATCCTATCTTGATAATATATAAACAGGTGGTCTCATACAAATCAATCTATTGTAAGCACCATATTTCCCATTAATAGAGGGACGTATAAGATTAGTCTAATTATTAAGCCCAGTTTCTAATGATTATCTAGTTGATATTCAATAAGTATATACATAAGAGAATAAAATGCTATTTAAAGCCTTTCAGAGTTTGATTTACTCCAAAACGTATGTTTTTATCTTTAAAAACTCTCTCTGTATTTCTTATATCTAGAGGTCTTTCATAGGCACCATAGGTCCAACTCCTCATTGAGACCCATAGGCGCCAATGTTTGCAATTTATAAATCCAATAAGACTCTTGTTTTGCGAGCTTCATATAGCGGTTCCCTCCTCTTGTTGTTAATGGGATGTGTTCCAGTCCTAAAATTTGAATATCTGTAATGTCCTTAAATTGGACACAACTCAAGCAATGTTTAGGGACTGAATGTTTCTTGTTTCTTTTGAGGATGTTATTCCTATGTTCCAAAAATCTCGTCTTCAAAGGTCTTGTTGTTCGACCAATATATTGGAATCCACATCTGCATTCTAAAAGGTAGATAACATATTCTGTTGTACAGTTTATGAAATGTCGTATTTGAAAAGTTTCTCCTGTACTTTTAGAAGCAAAAGTTTTGCTTTTATTCTTTATGTGGTTGCAGCTAATACATCTAGTATGGCCACATTTATATGTCCCAACTATTGGTACTCCTGTAAGATCTTTCTGTAGGTTTTCCCTTTTTGGGGCAGAGGTGATCATTGAAGGAGCTAATTTGCCTTTTAAGTCTAACGATTTTTTATAGATGAAATTAGGTTTTTTTGGTAATATTTTCCGAAGATATTTATCATGTCCCAATAGATTCCAATGTTTGCGTATAATTTTTTCCACCTTTTTAGTAGAAGACGTATATCTAGTAATAAAAGGTAATTCTGGTCCTTTGGATTTTTGGACAAAGGTTGTACTTTCAGATCTTTCTTTTTTATCCATTAGCAGAAGTTCCCTTGGTTTGTTCATGGCCTTCTCAAGTGCTTTTTGGATGTTATCCTCCTGGTACCCTTTTTCCAAGAATCTACCTTTAAGTATCTCCGCCTCCTTCAAGAAATTTTCTGTTTTTGAACAGTTCCTTCTTAATCTTAGAAACTGGCTATAGGGTACTCCCTGGAGCCATTTCTGATGATGATTGCTTGTAGCCCCTATAAACCCATTGACATCCACTGGTTTGTGATAAGTATGTGTGCAGATGTTCCCATTTGGATCTATTTCAATTTGTAGGTCCAAGAAGATTGCTGTAGAGGGGCTACTTGTATGTGTAAAATGCAGGCCCAATTGGTTTTGATTAATAGACTCTATGAATTTGTTTAGTTTCTGCTCTCCTTTTTTCCAAATCAGGATGATGTCGTCTATATATCGCCCATATATGGCCATATTTTTAATGTGTTCCTTCCATATGAATTCTTCCTCCCAAATGCTCAAGAACAAATTTGCAAAGCTAGGTGCAAAACGAGTTCCCATCGCAGTGCCTCTTATTTGACGAAAATATTGTCCTTCAAACATAAAATAGTTGTGTTGGAGTATGAAAGCAATCCCATCCAATATAAAATTTCTTTGTTCATGGGGTAGTTGTTTGTCTCTACGCAGGACTTTCTCTACTGCTTTGATGCCCTCTTGATGTTCAATGATAGTATATAATGAAGTTATATCACATGTTACCCATAAGTCTCCTTCCTCCCACTGGATGTTTTCCAATTTTCTCAGAACATGTGATGAATCTTTTATATATGAAGGCATGTTCTGTACATAAGGTTGTAATATGTAATCAATATATTCAGATAGATTACTAGTTAGTGACTGGATACCTGAAACAATTGGTCGTCCCGGGGGGTTTTGCGTATCTTTATGGATCTTTGGAATGTGATAGAAGATGGGTGTAACTGGATGTTGGATTGATAGAAAAGCATACTCCTGCTTAGTTAGAATACCCATATGAAATGCTTGAGAAATTAGGTTGTCGTATTGGACCTTATAATTAGTGGTTGGGTTTTGAGATAATATTTTGTAGAACTCCTGATCTTCCAATATCCTTCTGGATTCCTTTATGTAATCCGTTTTATCCTGGATTACAATTCCACCTCCTTTATCAGCCTCTCTGAATACTAAATTCTTATCTTGCTTCAGTTTGTCAAGACTTAATTGTTCATTTTCAGAGAGGCTGATAAAGGAGGTGGAATTGTAATCCAGGATAAAACGGATTACATAAAGGAATCCAGAAGGATATTGGAAGATCAGGAGTTCTACAAAATATTATCTCAAAACCCAACCACTAATTATAAGGTCCAATACGACAACCTAATTTCTCAAGCATTTCATATGGGTATTCTAACTAAGCAGGAGTATGCTTTTCTATCAATCCAACATCCAGTTACACCCATCTTCTATCACATTCCAAAGATCCATAAAGATACGCAAAACCCCCCGGGACGACCAATTGTTTCAGGTATCCAGTCACTAACTAGTAATCTATCTGAATATATTGATTACATATTACAACCTTATGTACAGAACATGCCTTCATATATAAAAGATTCATCACATGTTCTGAGAAAATTGGAAAACATCCAGTGGGAGGAAGGAGACTTATGGGTAACATGTGATATAACTTCATTATATACTATCATTGAACATCAAGAGGGCATCAAAGCAGTAGAGAAAGTCCTGCGTAGAGACAAACAACTACCCCATGAACAAAGAAATTTTATATTGGATGGGATTGCTTTCATACTCCAACACAACTATTTTATGTTTGAAGGACAATATTTTCGTCAAATAAGAGGCACTGCGATGGGAACTCGTTTTGCACCTAGCTTTGCAAATTTGTTCTTGAGCATTTGGGAGGAAGAATTCATATGGAAGGAACACATTAAAAATATGGCCATATATGGGCGATATATAGACGACATCATCCTGATTTGGAAAAAAGGAGAGCAGAAACTAAACAAATTCATAGAGTCTATTAATCAAAACCAATTGGGCCTGCATTTTACACATACAAGTAGCCCCTCTACAGCAATCTTCTTGGACCTACAAATTGAAATAGATCCAAATGGGAACATCTGCACACATACTTATCACAAACCAGTGGATGTCAATGGGTTTATAGGGGCTACAAGCAATCATCATCAGAAATGGCTCCAGGGAGTACCCTATAGCCAGTTTCTAAGATTAAGAAGGAACTGTTCAAAAACAGAAAATTTCTTGAAGGAGGCGGAGATACTTAAAGGTAGATTCTTGGAAAAAGGGTACCAGGAGGATAACATCCAAAAAGCACTTGAGAAGGCCATGAACAAACCAAGGGAACTTCTGCTAATGGATAAAAAAGAAAGATCTGAAAGTACAACCTTTGTCCAAAAATCCAAAGGACCAGAATTACCTTTTATTACTAGATATACGTCTTCTACTAAAAAGGTGGAAAAAATTATACGCAAACATTGGAATCTATTGGGACATGATAAATATCTTCGGAAAATATTACCAAAAAAAACGAATTTCATCTATAAAAAATCGTTAGGCTTAAAAGGCAAATTAGCTCCTTCAATGATCACCTCTGCCCCAAAAAGGGAAAACCTACAGAAAGATCTTACAGGAGTACCAATAGTTGGGACATATAAATGTGGCCATACTAGATGTATTAGCTGCAACCACATAAAGAATAAAAGCAAAACTTTTGCTTCTAAAAGTACAGGAGAAACTTTTCAAATACGACATTTCATAAACTGTACAACAGAATATGTTATCTACCTTTTAGAATGCAGATGTGGATTCCAATATATTGGTCGAACAACAAGACCTTTGAAGACGAGATTTTTGGAACATAGGAATAACATCCTCAAAAGAAACAAGAAACATTCAGTCCCTAAACATTGCTTGAGTTGTGTCCAATTTAAGGACATTACAGATATTCAAATTTTAGGACTGGAACACATCCCATTAACAACAAGAGGAGGGAACCGCTATATGAAGCTCGCAAAACAAGAGTCTTATTGGATTTATAAATTGCAAACATTGGCGCCTATGGGTCTCAATGAGGAGTTGGACCTATGGTGCCTATGAAAGACCTCTAGATATAAGAAATACAGAGAGAGTTTTTAAAGATAAAAACATACGTTTTGGAGTAAATCAAACTCTGAAAGGCTTTAAATAGCATTTTATTCTCTTATGTATATACTTATTGAATATCAACTAGATAATCATTAGAAACTGGGCTTAATAATTAGACTAATCTTATACGTCCCTCTATTAATGGGAAATATGGTGCTTACAATAGATTGATTTGTATGAGACCACCTGTTTATATATTATCAAGATAGGATGTTCTAGCAGGATTCTAGTTAACCCCCAATGAAACAGGCGGAGATTAACTGATGATATAAGTATCGAGCAATATTCTAGATTCCTCTTGATTCTTAAACATCGCAGAGTACTGCTGTGAATCAATAAGACCGAGTACTGGGTCTTTGTAATTTTGTGGTAATGTCTTTAGCAATATAACCCATTTATCCCCATTTGAATAGGGGCAAGATACTGGTCATCAAGTGGTTTAGCGATGCTCCCGATATCCTCCTGTACCGGCGCATCGCAAAGCACTATTAAGAAGTAGGAGATATAAGATGTATAGGACACTTTCTATCCATTCTATTTGAACTATCTTTTTACCCTGAGATATTACACAGCGGGGGATAGATGTCAGATTTAAATGGATTAAAATACTATAACTAGAAATTCCTTGTTATAATGGGTGAAAATTTGATTTACTGGAAAACATATCCATGGGGTTTTGGGAATAATTTCTTTTAAAGAACTTTTAAATTTTACAAAACTATCGGGTCATGGTTCACCACATTTGAACTCTGCCACTTTGAACTGTCATGTGATTGGCCATATAGAGTATAAGACCGCTCATATGTCAGTCACGAACATTAATACAATCATTGTATCTTGAAAAAGGGAAACGATATTCCCGAAACGCGTTGATATTGATTGAACTTGAAACACGTTATCCATTACCGAATCACACTTAACTAAGTTTTACGAAAAAAGAAGGTTCGAGTGGATCGAATAGGATTATCAAACGGACTGATGGCTGGCGGAGAACCAGGACACACGCTGGGAATTTAAGCAGCAGTAGACCGGCTACCAGAAAAAATCTTATGGGCCCATGAACAAGAAAGTATCTGGTGAGCGTAATAATATCACTATTGCTAGGATTATTGTAGTGTCTATATAATCCACCCAGCGCATATCCTCAATCAGGTCCCGCCTAGCCTATCCATATATACCAGCTCCTATGTACTACTGGTCCGATTGGTGACCACTCCTATTATTATTTTTATTATTTTTATTCAGCCCATATTGGTTTTACTGTAATTATTTACCTTTCAGGGTTTATATGTGTATTTTTTATTTGATGTGGTATTAATAAAACTACACTTAGAAGTTCTTGTGCGCTGCCTTCTACTTTTTTGTTTTACATGCTATACGTACCCGAGAGGACTCCGGGAACCAGACAGCTGCCGGGACTGAGTGTAAATTGACCTGTCCATCTGACATATCTCATTATCATTCTTTCATTCTCTATCACCATCATCATACATCATCATTTTCATTGACGGTTTTAAGGATTTCATTCCATCTACATCATCTCCATTATACCGACTGAAGTATCTGTATAGAACTGTATGTATCTTAAGAATTTCATCCCATTTTTCATTTCCATCATTGCACCGATTGGAATGACTGAATAGAACTATATGTATTTGCATATATTCGGTGGAAGTATTTGAATCAAATTGTTGACGAGGTTTTCATCTATTTATATTGTCAAATGATTGATACAAGTATTTTGATGTAAATATAAGGTTCTATTTGATTGCCTATATTTGTATACAGAGTTAAGGTTTTTTCGGTGAAGCGCTATTTCTATTGTTTTATTCAAAGATTGTTCCAGGCCTTTGGAGCTCTGAAGGAGAAGGCAGATCTTCCTGCTTCTCTCTTGTATGTATTAAAGTCCTTTCTGATATTCTATAAAATCAATGAGAATTATTATTATTATTATTTGTAATCTGTGGTACAGTTGGTTTGTCCCAGAATTACTCCAATTCTTAATAGCATATCAGTCTCACTGTCAGGCTTCTGATATTCACATGGTGTCATTAATGGAGTCATTCATTTGTTCCCCTTGTGTAATGGATCATGTGTATATACTAACTTGAATAGAGCTGCAATTCCAGCCAGTGAGATGACAGCTGATTGTTATTTCTAGGGATGGGTGTAAAATCCTGTTGTCACCTATATTTTAAAATTATTTATTTATTTTAACTACCTTTCCCCCATCCCTAGCAATATAATAAAAAAACAAAAAACAAAAAAAAACCACTCCCTGTTCAACTTCTTCTTTTCCCATACTCTCTTAGCAAACAAATAACTGCCAGATCCCAAGAAACTTAATCACCTCTGCCTTTGTGTACCCATCATTTTGGGGTATTTGCTGTAATTATCTTTTCTCCATTCAAACATCCACAGACTCCCCTGACACAAAGATAACAGCCAGGTCTGGAAGTCTCACGGCTGCCTGTGTCTTTCAAATCAGTCACACAATATTTTGGGTTATTTGGGGTAATCCTCCTTTGCTCTCTTCTCACACCCCCAAACTCCCCTAGGTCTGGAAGATTCTTTATTCCCATCTGTTTCAGGGCAAGCTTATCACCGCTGTGCCGGGATCCTTCAGGCGGCGTCCTCTGCTTCCAGGTGTCATCATTGTGCTGGGATCCTTCCGGCTTGGTTGCGTGCATGCACAGACCTTCCTCCCTTGCCTCCATTTGGAGCTTAGCATATTCTGAGGAATGTAATCTCCTCTGATGCCGCTTGACGCCCGGCTTGCAATTCTCCTCCACCACACTGCCATGTGTGGTCATTGCACCACACAGTGTGTAATGGGTGGACACGACCTGCCACATCCTAACATCTACAGAGTGGCTATCATTTGGTGGGGAAGGTAATGATGAATGAGGCAGATTTGCAAAAGATGTAATTAACCTAGTGGAAGAAGGTGATGGTGAGTTAGTTGTTTCTCTCATCATCAAACTTCCAGTCTCTGCCTGGGTTTCTCTATTCTTCCTCCTCTTTGCCCTTTGCCTTGCCTCTTGTTGCCTTTCTGGGGAGCCAGGGGGTACAACAACATTGGTGCATGATTCTGATGTGGTTGTTTGGCTTGAACATTTTTGACAGAAATGTCATGGTGGCTGTGTTTCATGTGTGCTATCACGGAAGTAGTGCCAAGGTGTGTTCCCTCCTTTCCCCTTCTCACTGACTTGTCACAAATTGTGCACAGTGCCATTGATGGTGACTTCACTGTGCCTGCCCCAAGCAAAAATAGTCCCTCCCCCATGACTTCAGGGGGTAGGGAACAGGTGGAGAAGAATAGCTTATTTCCTCTTCTCTTCCACATTCTCCTTCACTGTCTTAAGCAGAGGATGATGTTGCGGCTGCTGCTGCTACTACAGTGCAACTAGGACCAGGAGTATTGCTGGTGCTGGCAAATAAAGAGGCCAGCATGTTATTTTACCCCCAAATAAAACACGCACTTCTGCATTTTAATCCTGTTTGAGAAGGTTTGTGGTTACTGATAGATTAAGTGGCAAAGATGTCTCCAATGCATCGGAGGGGAATGCAGTGAACACAACTTCTGCCAAGGTTACATGATTGTACTATGTTTGAACATGAGTTAGCACACAGATCACACAGAACTTTGTCCAAATTCAACTTGCAATCCACCACTGGAGCGAAATAACATGACAGTGTTATATGGCCATGATGTGGGTTGAATTTGAACAACAGATACCTACCCCTTAGCACAACAACTGGTGCAACACTGTGAACATTCATCTGCATCAATTGTTGTGGTTTAAGGGGTTAATCAAACAGCTATTTGACTTAGCTGAGAACTAACAGGTATAGATGATACAACATTCAGCTAAGTAGGCTGTGATTTACACCCTGATTGTGATACTTACTGGAGAACCCAATGTTCAACCTAGGATTTCAATGTGTGTGCTACACATTGAAATCATTGGGTAAACATTGGGTTCTCCTGTAAGTCAGTTTCACAATCAGGGTGTAAATCACAGCCTAACTTACTGGATAACCCAATGATCAGGCTAAAATTTCAATGTGTAGCACACACATCGAAACCTTAGGGTGAGCATTGGGTTATCCAGTAAGTTGTGTTGATGTTTTACTAAGGTTGAAACAAGCTTCACCACTGATATCACTTCTCCACTTTGTCTGTTTGGTAATGTATCCCATGCTCTGAGATATGTCAAACTAAAGCAATCTCAGAACATTGATTACACTGATCACCATGTAAACAGTGGACATGACATTACTGTGGAAGTAATGTCTCCTGTATCACCGTTTTATCACAAACACACATTATTGTATCACTGCCATCATCTCCTTGCATGAATACATCACAAAGTCCACTCATGGTCAAACAACTAGTGGACTCCTGTGATGTAGGTCATGCCTATGTATGAGGGATACTCTAGAATTCAGTATGGTTCCAAATTGAGAGAGGTCTAATCCAACATTTATTTATACAGACACAGATTGAATAGTGATGGTTCTCCTTTATTGTGTCTCAAACTACATTAAAACATACATGTATTTTCTGTGTATATTGCCTATATGCATTGAGCACTTGTATGAGCACTCAAAAGGTACATTAAAACTAAATATGAATACTTTGGAAACACTACTGAACTGTTCATGTGCTGTCCACAAGGTTTGGTAACTCTGTAGATGAGCATTCTTACTGTACAGGTTTGATACCTGGATGTTAGTACACACATGAATTAGTGTCTTCTGTGTATATGGGGATGTTCCAGTAGAGGTAGCTGTGAACATCAGGTCAGACATTGCATCACCAGCACAATCACTTGAGACATCAAGGGGTGAGCTTCATGGAAGTGTTGTCAAGGCTTCAGTCCAGTCACATGGAAACTCCTCTGTTCAAGGATGGATCATGCTATGGATGCCTGTGGAACAAGTGGACAGGATTTGAAACAGCAACTTCCAACTGATAATCATGCAATGGCTTCAACATGATTATCCACTTAATATTTTCTGTTACAGGGGAGTACACAAACCATTGCTTTGTAATGTGTTGTCGACTCGTCTGTAAGCCATTATGGGGAGATCTAAGGGGATGTCCACCAGCCCTAGGGCTATGTGCCCCTGACATGAATACACACACCTACAAATATGTCCTGATAGCTCCATGAAATAAATGTATTTGGGCTGCCACTGTGAGAGTGACAGTGGCAGCCCAAATATATTTGCTTCATGGTGCTATTAGGACATATCTGTAGATGTGTGTAGTCAGGGACACATATGTAACAGTTTGTATGACACTCAGACACAGTAGGTTAGAATAAAACACAGTTTTATTGAAAGACACAATGAAAATACCCTTAGCGGGCTATAGAGTATCACAGCAGAATAGACAGGAAAATATAGGTCATAGACATATGCCCACACAGGCCCATTATTACAATGAGTTGGATGGTACAGATACTGTCACAGGTCAGGCATAACAAGGCAAACTCAGCACAGCATGGGTTAAAGTCCAATGATATAATCAGTCTCTGATGTGGTGTGTACAGTAACGCCCAGTATAATGGATAACAGCTATCAGGAGACTATGGTGCGAGAATGGATACAAGCACCTAGATCTGCAGAGCAGAGTTAAGACTTATACCCTCTACCGTAGCAGTAACGGAGGCCACACAATACTCTGCAAGAGCTGAACGGACTTGAGCCACGAGCACCCGACTGGTGCAGTAACGGAGGCAACAGTACTCTGCACCAGCTTAGTTAATTTGAGCCAATGGCACCCGACCGGTGCCGTCACAGAGGCAACAGTACTCTGCATTAGCTTAGTTAAGTTGAGCCAATGGCACCCGACCGGTGCCATCACGGATGCAACAGTACTCTGCAAGAGCAGATAGAAATGAGCCAATGGCACCCTGCCGGAGCAGTTACGTTGGCAACAGTACTCTGCAAGAGCTGAACGGAATGCAACCACGGGCACACTGCCCGAACAGTAACGGAGGCAACAATAGTTCTGCAGGAGTTAACGGAAGGCTCAGCAGTAATGGAGGCAACAATAGCTCTGCAAGAGTTAACGGAAGGCTCAGCAGTAATGGAGGCAACAGTGGCTCTCTGTCTGACAGGCCCAGACTAGGCGGAAGTCAGAATATCGCCCAGGCGACACGATGAGTAGGAACTGGAGAGCTGGGCCGGATATTGGAGCAGGAACGTCAGACAAGCTGGGTCAGGTCACGGAGCAGGAACGTCAGCCAGGCCAGGTTGAATCACGGAGCAGGTGTCATGGTTTGTTAAGACTCTCAGATGCAGAATTAGGTAAAAACACAACTTTATTGAAAAGTTAATGTAACCCCTTAGGGTATCATACACGTACACACATATATCTTTATTAGACAGGAATACAATGCAAACAATAGCAGTGTTGGCTCTACCGGCCCTGCCAATATACCGGGCAAGGCAGCCAAGGAATTTGAACTCGTGAGTAGAGGCTCTACCGACCTTGCCAAAATTCCGGGCAAGGCAGCCACTGGACAGGAGACTAAGACTGGCTCTACCGGCCTTGCCAATACCGGGTAAGGCAACCCATGAGACAGGACAGGTTCTACCGGCCTTACCATATACCGGGCAAGGCAGCCAATAGATAGGAGATAATGGTGACCACAAGCCTCAGTGACTGAAAGGTGGAGCAACAGTCACCACATAGACAAGAGGCTAAGTCAGTAAGTAAGCCGTCAGCAGCAGGGATAGCAGATGGATGAGGAGAAAACCAGTGCCCTCACAGATGGAATGCCGTTACGCTAAGTAGCAATGGAGAGAACCAGTACCCAGTACGTGGAATGCTATCAATCCTGAAATGCAGCCGGGTGGCTTAAGGAGCGAACCAGTACCCTGTACGTGGAACGCTAGGAATACTGAGACAGCCGTGTGGCTAAAGGAGCGAACCAGTACCCTGTACATGGAACGCTATAATGCTGAGACAGCCGGATGGCTAGAGGAGCGAACCAGTACCCTGTACGTGGAATGCTTACAATACAGAGACAGCCGGGTGGCTAGAGGAGCGAACCAGCACCCTATAGTGGAACGCTATAATGCTGAGCCAGCCGGACGGCTAGAGGAGCGAAACAGTACCCTGTGCGTGGAACGCTTACAATACTGAGACAGCCGGGTGGCTAGAGGAGCGTACCAGTACCCTGTACGTGGAACGTTATAATGCTGAAACAGCCGGATGGCTAGAGGAGCGAACCAGTACCCTGTACATGGAAAGCTAACATACTGAGACAGCCGGGTAGGTGTCAAGCAACCAGTACCCGCTTACTGTAAACTGGCAAGATTGAAATGTCGCTGAGGTGACTCAGGAACGTCAGCTAACTGGAGGCAAACAGGACAGGAACCAGCAGATGGAAGCAGGAACCAGCAGACAGACGGTCAACCAGAATCAGGAACAACGGTGGCGACTGGCAGCAGGAAGAGGTGGCTCAACCGGATCAGATGGAGGCAGGAACAATACGACTGGAAACACTGGAACAAGGTTGAACACAAGTCGCAGGAACACAGCAGGGGCCCAGGATACTCAGGAACAAGGTGTAGACTCAAACAGCATAGAGACAACATGAAAGGGCAACCAAAGGGTCCCCAGACTAGGTTTAAATAGGCAATACAGGACGGGCTGAAGATAGCCAGCCAATGGGGAGCCCCCTACTGGTGATAGACACAACAGAAGAGCAATCATGGGCACCGTGATAGAAGGAACGTCAGACAAGCCGGGTCAGGTCACGGAGCAGGAACGTCAGCCAGACTGGGTCGAATCACGGAGCAGGAACCAGAAGCGGAGTAGTCAGACGGGCCAAGTCGGTACACGGGAACACAGCAACACAAGTAAGCATGGTACAGGAACACCAAGAAAGGGCACCAGACAGGTGCCAGAGGCCCAGTATAAAAAGGCCATACTGGGCGGGCCAAACCAAGCTCAGCCAATGGGAGCACAACACACAGAGACAGACAGGAAAAAGTACGGGCACCGTGATAACAACACTGCACACACACAGGTAAGCATGGTGTCCCTGGAGATCTCATCCACATTTCATGACCTCTATGTTGTATAACACACTACCACTGTAGATCCATCCCTCTGGTGCTCTTCTCAGCTCTAGCAGACTACACCTCCCATGTTCACTCAAATATCCCCTTAACCCCTTATGAGACAGAGTGTTATCCGATGCATTGCACTTGATGATACTCTCTCGCTACAGGGGTAACATGGTTGCTATGGCTCTACTCATATAAAAACACTTTAGTTGGTGCCTGTGGAGCCCTGGGATATGCTGAAGATGGTTACAGAGTTGTACCTTGGTTTCCAGGGGGGCATGCATGATATCCTTGAGTAGCAGTATCAACATGGACGACAGGGTGTCAGATGTCATTGGAATCCTTAGCCCCAATATGACTCATCCATGGAATGGTTGATGTTGGTGGTCTATACTGAAGCCAGTATCAGAGCTGTGTCACTGATCCTGTGGCGTAAAACAAAACCTGTGTGTTGTGGTGAGTGTGTATGCATGGATTGTGTGCATACATGTATTATACTCACAGCTGAAGTGTTCCTTGATCAATGTGTCTCTTATCCGCATCCCTCTTAGGCCTTCTTCACCCTCGACAATGTCCATAGGGTCATCAGGTATGGGTGGAAGCTGGACATTGTCAACAAGTCTGATGTCCATCGTGATGTTGTGTAATATAACACATGTCATAAAGATGTCGCAGACTTTGCCTGGTGCGTACTGCAATGCTCCCCCTGAGTGATCCAAACACTTGAAATGGGATTTTAGGAGCCTGAAAGTTCACTCAGTGGCATTCCTTGTTCTGCTATGAGCCTGGTTGTATCGCTCCTGGGCATTGGTTTGGGGATTTGCCACCGGTGTCATTAGCCATGATCTGTAACCATAGCCCGAATCAGTGAGTGACATGGTTAGACAGGAAGCACATGTTGTGTGAATGAGGTGGACGTGCTAGTTGTGAGTGAAGAGCATGCTGAACAGTGTTGTGTGGCACATGTAGATGTGGTGTAATTTGGTATTGTTAACTCACCCAAAAGCCATCCCCCTGTATAGGTTCCATTTTCGAAGTCTCTGTGTACAGATGAGTTTCTGAGTATATATGAATCATGACAGCTCCCGGGATATTTTGCACAGACATTCATGATCCTCAAGTTGCGGTCACACACCATCTGCATGTCCATGGAGTGGAAGTTCTTTCCATTGATGTAGATTTGTGCATCATGTGCTTTGATACGGACATGGGTGCAATCTATAGCACCCATGACCATGGACATGCTCCCTTTGCGTGAAAGCCCTGCTTCAAATGTATCCACTCCATGTCGGTGGTGGGAAAATGTATAAAGGTACTGGCCTTGCTTTTGAGGGCTGGCAAAACCTGGGCCAGCACCCTGGAGAATGTGGCCTGTGAAATGCCAGATGTGTAACCTTCTGTTGACTGGAAGGTGCCACTTGCCATGAAGTGTATGGCACACAGGAGTTTTTGTAGGCCAAATAGGGCATGGTTATAGATGTAAATCGGAACCACCTGATCCTTGATGACCTCATACAGGGCAATGAGTCTGTGCGGCCTCAACCTGTATCGATCAATCACCTCGTCCAAGGAGAGTGACCCTTGGGCAGTATACCCTGGGCCTTGGTGGTCATCTATACATCCTATGCTGCTCCAGAGTTCCCTGTGGCAGCTGGGGAGCATCATGTTGCTGGGGAGCATCCTGTTGCTGCAGCTGTGCTTCTGCAGGTAGGTGCTGTCCTCTAGATGGGGATGGGCTCCTGTGTGGCTCTTGAGCCAGAGCCTCCTCACTTGCAACAGGTGAAGGCTGTTGATCAGGTGTGCCTGGGGTTTGCTGGTGTTACCTAGCTCTCGCCATTGCACGCTTTCTCCGCAATCTTCCCATCAGTATGTAGGTGAACATACTTTTTGCTCTCTATCTCTATCTATCTCTCTATCTGTATCTTTCTCCCTGAGTGGAAAACAAGCCACAAGTGAGTGTGGTGAGCTGTCCCTCTAAGTATGTGATAGGGTGTTGTCTAGGTGTGGTGATGCCTTGAGCGATGACCAATGTGAAGGTGTTTGTTGTCCAGATAAGTGTTTACCTGTGTGTTTGTGTTTTAAAATGTGGTGTGTTCTGATTGCTGTGTCTCTGTCAGTTGCAGGTGTGAAGTTGTGGGGTGCAGGTTGTGATGTTGCACAGGTGAGCCTGTTTTGTATTGACAGGTGTCAGTGTTGTATGTTTACCCCCATTGTTCCATGCCCAGTTATGTTGGTGTTTTATTGGCCTTGTCCCTGTGGTGTTGCTTGGTTGTTGTGTTTAATGGGTTTTTCTTTTTGACAGTTATGTGTCTAACGGCTAACAAAACTGGGTCTTTAGCTGTTGAATGTATTTTTTTTTTCTGGAGATAGCAGTTCCACACTCCTTTGAATGGCTCTGGGAAATCTTGTTCCATGCGTCTCAATGCACGCAAGTCTATCGGCAGTAAGGATTATCAAACTGCCATTAGCTTTTCTTAAGACGGACCTTTAAATGGCTTACAACACGTTAACGTACCCGTTAGTGTTTTTTTTACTAATGCCTACCTTTAAATCGAGCCCTTAGTCTTCAGGATACTGTTCCATTTAGACACTTTAGTGAAGGGAATGGGAGGACTCCTAGGGTCAGAGGAATGGTGTATGGTGGAGCCTCTCCTGCCTCAGTTTAACAAATTGTTCACAGCAGAATAGCACAGCACTTCTACCTCGCTTTTTAGCTGCCTCTATTGTGTCTGACTTGCGCAAATATGTCACGTTTTTAAAGCGGAAAAGTGAAAACAACATAAATCAATGGGCAGAAACTTTCTAGCCACTGAAAAATTGGCAGGGAATTTTGTCCAATGGGCAAAAAAAATGCAGAAATTTTACTTGCTGTTTTAAAAGCAGAATTTCTTGTGAAAAAGAGGACAATAATGTGTTTTTTGCAGAATTTCTCGTGGGAACACGGAGATGACTTTCGCCCATCTCTATTTAACATGTTTGACAAAAATTTCATGGTGTCTGTGTTTCATGTGTGATATCAGGGAGGTTGTGCCAAGGTGTGTTCCCTCCTTACCCCTTCTCACTGACTTGTCACAAATTGTGCACAGTGTCATTGGTGATGACTGCACTGTACCTGCCCTAAGAGAAAAATAGTCCCACACCCATGACTTCAGAGGGGAGGGGGAAGGAGGAGTAGAATGGCCTCTTTCTTCTTGTCCTCCACATTCCCCTTCACTGTCTGTTCTGGCAGAGGATGATGTTGCTGCCGTTGTTGCTACTGCCTCAAAATCAGCACTGCAACTAGGACCAAGAGTATTGCTGCTGCTGGCAAGTGGAACCTGTCCTAGTCCCGCATCAATTGTTGACCCCATTCCCACTGTGTCCATGGTGGTCTGTGGCACACTGGCCTGCTCCTCAGCATCCTGTCCTGCTGCCCTTGCATCTCAGCAGCAGCAGGAATTAGAGCAGTTGCAAATTTCGCAAATTCCAAAAGCTGATTGCTAGTGGTGGTGATTCCCATCCTCATCCCTGTCTCCTGTTCCTTCTCAGTTTCTGATAAAAAAAGCCATCAATGTCTCTTCCACCCCAGCTTCTCTACCATTATCATCACCACCACCAGTAGTCCCTACGTGCTGCTGCTCTATCACAGACATCTCACTGCTGCTTGGAGGAAGTGACAAGCGATGTGACAGAGGGTCCCCTAATGTCACTCTTGTCATTTCTTTTTGACCAGAAGAAAACAGACTAGCAGCACTAGCAGCAGGCACCGGCACCTCATCTGTGCTCCTGCTGGTGTTGGTGGTATTAATTCTACTCCTGCTCTCCCCCAGCACCAGTTCTGGCCTCTTCAGGATCATGTTCCACTTGGACATTGTAGTGAAGGGAAGGGGAGGAGGACTCCCAGAGCCAGAGGAATGGTGTGAGCTCCCTTGGCCACTAGTTTGGATGCTCTCAAATGCTTCCCCTACCACTCCCCTAACACTAGTCCCACCGGCTGCTTCACCATCACTGTTACTACTACTACCAATACCGAGCACATCAAGTTCAGCCCCAGAGTCTTCCTCCTCATAGTCACTAGTATTATGAGGAGATTGATTACCCCCTACTTCACTCCTAACACTAACAAGCTGCCTGACCTTCTTAGTAGTAGTAGTAGTGCTAGCACTGGAGGGACTGCTTGGGGATGGCAAGTGTGACTTAGGGTCCCCTGCTGTCATGCTTGGCATCATCTTCTCCTCCCCCCCCCCTCCAGAGCGGCTTCAGCACTGGTGGCAGCAGCTTCAACACTTGCAGCAGGCACAGTACTGGTGGCACTGGCAACAGGGGCAGCACGTCTGACAGCAGGCACAGTATTGGTGGTAGCAGGTTCAGCACTGGCAGCAGGCACAACACTGGTTTCAACAGTGGCAGCAATGGTGGCAGCAGAGGCAGCACATCTTGTAGCAGGCACAGGCAGCTGACCTGTCCTGCTCTCACTAGTACTACCATTTTCTCCCTCCTTTGCCATTCCCTTTTCTCCCTCCCTTCCCATTAAATTCTCCAAGATCCCTTGGGTGATTTAGGGGGACTGGACAGCATTGGTTCAGTAGTGCTCACTTCCTCCTTCTCAGACTCAGTGGACACATAAGGGTCCTTCTAGCTCCTCTGTTAATTATTATTTTTTTTAAATATATTTTATAATCAGATTGCTCCATACACATCTCAAATACAGAAAAGTACATGTATAATCGTTCAAGTACAGCAAAAGTATGTAGACATTTGTATCAATTAAAAGAACATATGCATATCAATAGGGTGCACAGAGCCAACCTGAGGTTTTTATTCTTATTTTAATCTCCAATAACCCAAACTCCTAAAATCTAACCTAACCGAAATCTCACTATACCCCCATTCCCAAATTCCTCTCCCTCCCGAAACCGCAGCAACCCCCCCATCCGCCCAACAGCCAGCAATTTCATGAGGTTCCTGCATGGACAGGGTTCATACATAGTGTCTTTTTTTTTTTTTTTTTTTTCATATATATGTCCCTGGTATGATGCAAGTTTTCTCCATAAAGTACTTCATCAATTATGCATTGCAGCCATTCATTCAGCAAGCAGATGTGACCTCAATCAAACATCACCAGTAAGATGTACATCATCAGGTGCCACAATAGCATCTGCTCTATTCGTCCACCAGTTCTGCCATCTACCCCAGATCTTTTCAAACTTATTTGGGTTACCCCGGTGTAAGTAAACCAATTTATAGTGTGGAATGCATTGTAAAACTAGGTTTATCCATGCCCTACAATTAGGGACTCTACTCGACATCCAGTTCAAAGCCACCACCTTTCTCGCCATCACCAAGAGCTCACTCAGTAGAGATCTGTCAGTTGCATCCTCAATCTCATTGTGAAAAACAGACAATAAACAAATCTTTGGAGTCACAGGAACAGGTCTCTCCAACACTAGGGCCACAATACGCATTACTTCTCTCCAGAATACCCTGAATCCAGGACATTGCCCAATCATATGTAAGTATGTGCCCTGAACACTATCACATTGAAGGCAACAGTCGGTATTAGAACTCCCCATCCTGTACAGTCTGACCAGCGTATAGTAAATTCTGTGTAGAATATTCAGCTGTATCATTTGGTGTCTAGTCGATGTCGCCACCAGTGCTGGTCCCGCCTCAGCCAAATCCCACTCCCAGTTCTCTAATGGACCCACGTCCATTTCCCATTTGTTCCGTAAAGGGAACTCCTGGTACCCCATGTGAGATTCCAGCCACTGGTAAATTAAAGAAAGTGGTCTTAAAAGCTCAAGAAGCATCAATCTAGTAAGAAGTGGAAATGTAGAAATCATCGGGGTTCGATCACCCCACTGAGCTCGAAGAGCATGCCTAATACATAAATATGAGTAGAAAAGATTATGCGGTATATGGTGCTCGTCATGCAATTGTGCAAAGGATTTTAGTTGATTGTCCTGATATAACTGTCCAAGATTATTAATCCCAAATCTAGCCCATAAAGGACTAAAGTCACTGCTAAGTAGATGGTGTAGCCCTGCGGTGCCCCACAAGGGGGTATCCGGGTCCATGGCAATGTATCCCAATAGTTTTTTAACTCCACCCATGCCTCATGTAGAGTTATTGCCAATGGAGTCCGAATTTTACAAACCACAGGGCCTCCATGCAAGAACTGGGGTAGCGTATAAGCAGGCTGTAATAATAATGTATCTATTTGAGTGGTCTGGTAGCGAGGTTGGAGAGAAACAAGTAGTACCTATAAAAATTGGGCAAAGCAATTCCCCCCTCACGTTTGGGTCTCATGAGAGTAGTTAGCTTTATTCTAGCCCGACCCCCCCACCATATAAAATGCGAGATAATTTTGTCTATTTGTCGGAAATATTTTTTAGGAATAGGGACTGGCTTGTTTTGTAAAACGTACAAAAATTTAGGTAGAAAAATCATTTTAATAAGATTTGATCTACCGATAACATTTAAGGGTAAATGAAGCCATGCAATTGTTTTGTCATTAAAGTACTGAATATTAGGTAGTAAATTCATGTCCAAAAGGGAGTCCGTCGTTGCTGCCACCCTAATCCCCAAGTATGTACACTCGTCCACATACAAAAGCGGGATGTCAGTTGGATGAGATTCTTGTAGATTACTATCGATCGGAAGCAAAGAGGACTTAGACCAATTTATCTGAAATCCTGAATATGTACCAAAATTGTCCACAAGCTGTAGCGTGGCCTCCAAAGAATTCCCATCACCACCTAAAAAAAACAGGATGTCTTCAGCCTACATTGCAAGTTTTTCCTCTCTACCTTCTATACTAAGTCCCCTAATCAATGGGTTTGCACGAATTAGGACAGCCAGGGGTTCTAGGGCCAAAGCAAACAGACCGGGTGAGAGTGGGCAGCCCTCTCTAGTACCACGATGTAAGGAGAAGGACTGTTACCACAGTAGCCTTGGGATTACTATATAAAATATGTATCCAGCTAATAAAAGGACGGGCCAAACCCAAATCCTCGGAGCACGTGCCAAAGATACGGCCATTCGACAGAGTCGAAGGCCTTAGATTCTGTTAATTATTTTTAAACCTGCTCATAGTGATAGCAGTCACTATGAGCCTCTCTTGCCTCAATTTTGGAAAAAGATCACAGCAGAATAGCACAGCACGTCTACCTCGCTCTGTAGCTGCTTCTATTGTGTTTGATTTCTGCAAATACATCACAATTTTAATCACTAGTTTTTAAAAAAAGCAGACAACAATGAGGTTTTATCACGGTGCCCGTGATTGCTGCAGTTCCTTGTCTGTCACCAGTAGGGGGCTTCTATTGGCTGTCTGCAGATAGCCCGCCTCTTATTGCCTATTTAAACCTGGATTGGGCACCCTTTGAGTGCCCTTTCGTGTTGTTTCTGACCTTCTTGCTATCACTATGCCAGTGATAGCTGGGCCTCTGTTCCAGTGTTCCTGAGCTCCTGATCTCATGTGTTCCTGAGTTCCTGATCTCTGCTGTTCCAGTGTTTCCTGCATGCTGAGTACTTCCAGTCCTGGTTCCGGCCTAGTCTCTGGTGTTGCAGTTCCTGCTGAACTTCTTCTCTGCTGTTTCCTGACCTGACTGATCGTTGCTGGTTCCTGTGTTCTCATCGCCTGTCTCCTGTATCCTGGCGACCTCCTGCCTGGTCGCGTCGGCGACATTGCTTGTTACACCAGCGTGCGGACGCTGGTTTGCTCCTAAGCCTTGCGGCTATACTAACTTGCTTGTTACACCAGTGTGCGGTCACTGGTTTGCTCCTAAGCCTTGCGGCTATATAAACTTGCTTGTTACACCAGTGTGCGGTCACTGGTTTGCTCCAAAGCCTATCGGCTATACAATCCTGTGTTGGTCCCAGCGTGCGGACGCTGGTTTGCTCCTAAGCCTTGCGGCTATACAAACTTGCTTGTTACACCAGTGTGCGGTCACTGGTTTGCTCCAAAGCCTATCGGCTATACAATCCTGTGTTGGTCCCAGCGTGCGGACGCTGGTTTCCTCCTAAGCCTTGCGGCTATACAAACTTGCTTGTTACACCAGTGTGCGGTCACTGGTTTGCTCCAAAGCCTATCGGCTATACAATCCTGTGTTGGTCCCAACGTGCGGACGCTGGTTTGCTCCTAAGCCTTACGGCTATACTAATTCGCTTGTTACACCAGTGTGCGGTCACTGGTTTGCTCCTAAGCCTATCGGCTATACAATGCAGTTTTGGTCCCAGCGTGCGGACGCTGGTTTGCTCCAAAGCCTTACGGCTATACTAACTCGCTTGTTACACCAGTGTGCAGTCACTGGTTTGCTCCTAAGCCTATCGGCTATACAATTCAGTGTTGGTCCCAGCGTGCGGACGCTGGTTTGCTCCAAAGCCTTGCGGCTTTACGATTCCCCTGTTAGTCTCAGCGTGTGTACACTGGGTTGCTTACGATCCTGTCAATTTGCCATTACCATCTGACTGCTGCTACTATCTCTGGGCTGCCCTGCCTGGTATTGGTAAGGCCGGTAGAACCTTTTGCCACATTCCATCTGAGGTTGCCTTACCCGGTATTGGCAGGGCCGGTAGAGCCTACATTATGAATCTATTGAGGCTGCCTTGCCCGGTAATTTGGTAAGGCCGGTAGAACCGTTATGCGATTCCATCTGCAGGTTGCTTTACCCGGTATTGGCAAGGCCGGTACAGCCTAACATTCTATTACTTCAGACTGTCCTGTCCGGTATATTGACAGGACCGGTAGAGTCTGCCTTCTGTCTTGTTATATTCTGAATATATCTGTATGTATGTGGTTGCCATCCTACGTTATCAATTTATTATTTCAATAAAATTGATTTTTACCTAAAACTTGTGTCTGAGAGTCATAATAAACCGTGACAGGTTTTTGCAGAATTTCTCATGGGAACATGGTGAGAGATTTCGCCCACACTTAGCCATAATGATAGCTATATTTATTAGACAAGACTCACTTAAAATGGGGTACCTTGGCAAGTTAATTGACCTAAACTATATTTTGGCCACGCTATGAAACAAAATTATTTTTTTTTAACAAGTGAATTAATACTTTGGTATAATATATGCTCTACACAGGGTTCACATTTAAGTTTTATGAGACTGTGCAAGTTTGTCTTTTGTTTTTGGTATATATAATATATATATATATATATATATATATATATATATACCTGACTGATAGGTGAATAACTTCAACCTCGGCAATTCTTTCTATTAAATACATTAAGAGACATATAATAAACATATTTTGGACCCAGAGGGGTGTGCACTACATTGCAAAGAGATGCGTTCTAAACCCCTCTTGCTCTCGGAGGGTTAAGGCACACATTCCATATACTCATACCACTAGCTAGCTACAAAGGTGCTGCTACTGGCACCTAAGGAATCATTTACACAGACACTGGTGATAGGAGTTTCACGTGCAGTGGAAATTACACTTAAAAATAATTCACTTGTAATCTGTCTTGTATTTTGTATTCAGCCTTCAATCTAAACATGAACAAGATACCTAAGTGGTCTTGAAAGCTTGCATTCTAAAGCTATTCAGTTTGCCAATAAAGGTATCAATTTCACTCTACCACTCTAGCTTTTTTTCCTGCTAACATGGTATCATCTTTTACTTACACATATACTAATGACATAGATCACCTTTAGATTATTAGTATATCAGCGACAACTTTACTTTTTTAACAGTATCTGTATCATGTCTAACATAAATGTTACTAAATAAAACCTGAAACTGAAACAGTTGGGGGTTTTCCCAAACAACATCAAGAAGAGAAGTCTTGCATCTTAAAATTTTTGATTGATTGGTAGATAAGTGATTTATATGAAGAAAAAGTAAAGAAAGGAAAGGGAAAAGAAAAAGAAGGCATGAACTTGGAAGGGAAATAGGGAAGGCAGCTGGATAACAAATGGGTTAGCCTCTCTTTATAGTTAAGAGATAGACTTTTAGACCCAAATGAAGGTACTGAGAGGTATCACCAACTATTATTTTTTTTATGAAAAAAAACATGTTTATCAATTTAAAACATAGTTGATTTGTTCCAAATATACTAAGCTTTTGACAGATATTTGCACCATTGTCATTCTTCCTCACATTAATATATCCTAAACCCATAATGGGAAATTAAATGTTATAGCTTGAAATGGAATCCATGAATGATGAGCATTTTCAGACCAATGTACATAAACTGTATGATGCTGGAACAATTTGTAGTTTGTAATAGGTGTATTGTTCTTCTGAGAGAGATTATTTTGTTTGCTGACAATTTTCTTCTGATGAATTATCCAAAAAGTTGTCCCTCTAATAATTTTAGCATACTGTTAACCCATAACTAGAGTATAAAGCTTATTTTAATTATTTTCTATGAAGACCAAAACACTCTTTTAATTATAATTTTCCCTTCTGTGATAAATGTTTAACTGGTGCAGAAAAAAAAATAATAAAAAGACTGGTAGGAACAATTGTCTGCTGAGTGCCAAATAAATGGTTTATTTGTTTGTCTACATTAAACCTTATAGAAAACATTTGTTTAAGCGAATGTTTTTTTTTCTGTAAATCAACATGCCTTTTATTGGACAAACATAAAAGAAAATACCAGTAAGCATTTAAAAAATAACACCAAATATGTATTTTCTGGTATAAAGTTCATAAAGAAGCATTTAAAAGTTTTGATTTGTTAAAATATTACTTTCTAATTCAGGTGTGTCCAACTCTGTTCTTCAAGCACATGTAACCTTTCTGTATTTAATGGTTTCTTTGTTGTAACTTATTTGGTCAATAATAATGAATGAGTCACTGATTAACTAGCCTGTAATCCAACAGGGATATTCTTAAATCCTGTTATATTGACTGCTCTCAAAGAGAGGTGAGTGAAACTTCTCAGATTCATTTCACTGTATTTGGCAGATATTGGAAAAAGTGTGGTTGTCACAAAATCAATTCAAAAGAAATCTATTGAGCAGGAGGGGGATGACAATGAAGAGGGGGAGTGAGGAGGCAAGAATGGAAGAAAGTTAGGAAGAGAGAGAGAGGAATAGAGAGAGAGAGAAAGAGAGCAAGAGTGAGATCCAACAGTCCTTCATTGCTAATGAAGCCTTTCTACCTTGTACAGATTAGTAGTGTCCCAGATAGAAACTTAATTTGAAATACACTAGTATACTAGTTTGCAAAACTGCTAGTTTTGTTTTCCTGTACATCATATGCACTTTTCTGGCATTCTAATCAATCAATCATAACAGAAAACAAAATTCCTGCTTAGTACAAAGTGTTTCTGGTCTTGACAAATAGCTAATTATTGAATATCTATCCATACCGTTATGGACAAGAACTGGTAATTTATTTTTTACTGTAAACCCTGAACCAGCAGCAAGGTTTAAACTTTTTATTTATTAAGACTGTTCCATTGCATCTAAATGCTGGGCTTCAAATAATCAGTTACTTTTGAATAAAATGAAAAACTGACTATATGGTTTGCTTACTATTTGTTTATAATAAACATTATTTTGAAAAGATAATATTTAGTTAGTTGGTGGAACAGTCTGGCAATTTATGCTGGGCCCATGATACCACATGCTGTCCTATGAATGAATGTACATAGAGCCTACACATTGAGGTAATTTCCCATTGTAGAGCAATTAAAACAGCAGACATGCAATAAAATAAAAAAGGTGTAGAAGAAAGACTTACCTGGTGCAGGGCGCATGTGAGCCTGCATTAATGAAGTGATTACATAGAGAACTATGTTTCATTTATATCCTTCCTCACAAGTCATGTGAGGAATGGTTGATACCAAACACCCAGGTCTGTTTGTTTGTATATATATATATATATATATATATATATATATACAGACAGAAAAAAGATGGGCACTCCGATACTTGATGATGATAACTGCACTTGCCTTGGTGCTGTGTCCATTCAAAATATGCAATGCGGATGTGGTAGAATATACCAACCAGGACTTGGAAAAAAAGCACTCACAGGATTTGTTGAAAGAAGAAAGATTTTAAGGTTTTTATTTTCGTTCGTTGGTGTAGAATCTTGTAATAGAAATAAAGCTAAACACTGATGCCCAAATTACCCCCTAAACATTAATAACAAAGTTTAGAAGTATTTAAGATTATGGACTGCACTCTCCACTGGACACAGCATAATCAGGTGGTTTAAACTTTAGCAAAAAAAAAGAAAAAAAGGATAACAATAATTATAAGGTAAAAGTGAGCAGAATCCAAAATAAAGACATGAAAAATAATAAAGATATCAAATGTATGTGATAAAGCAATGGTTCGCCAGTTTTTTATGTGTAGCGATATACTTATAGTAGTATGTCCTTATATGGATATATTCCAATGAGTGACTTCCCATATTGGACATCCTATGTAGGTACATCCAAGGAAACATCAATCCAGTGTATATTAGTTGTCAAGGAATCCTATCAGCGGTAATTGGTTTATTGATAAGATCTCCATGTAAATTACTGCGCCCCTGGTTCTTCGTGCGCTGTGCTTCACAAACAGCACAAAGTCCTATTGTAGGGTCAGGCCGAGATCACAATGATTCACAGTGTAACTGCTGAAATCCTTTAATGACAAAGTAGTCTAGACATTATCCAATTCTCCACTGAGGTGGTCGGCAACCAATCTATATATTAAAGTCATAACTCCGTATGAGCTATACTTCTTCAAGTTTGCTGAGTAGTAGATGGAATAGGTTACATTCTGTTAAACTGTGAAGTTTAAAAGAAGACACCTTGATGCAACAATGATGCCCCGGCTGAACGTGTGCTGCGATTCGCAGACAACACGGAGACCTATAATGGGCATTTGAAGATTTAACGATCTTATGTTACTGCTGTGGATGATTGTAGGCAAGATAAATATACATTGCTTTTAATTATAACAAATTATTGCAATTATAATTCCAGTGAGTAACAGAAACTGCTCATTTGTAATATTCGTGACCTTTACTTTTAGTATTCAGTCACAGAGCAAAGGCACTAATTCTACATTCTGCCTGACAGTGGCAGAAGTCAATTGTACCCATATGCTACGACTGTACCAATAGTATGGAGAGTGACAGGTCCAATATATTAGTAAATCTAACCCCAGAACGGCAATCATTCTGGAGGAAAGAGAAGCTCAAAGAATTGAGGATTTGCGTAGATGAATACTCTAAATATTAGAAGTAAGAGTAGAAGCGAAATAATACCTAAACATGGAGCTATGATACCAGATAGAAAATTAATAGCAGAATAGCTATATGTCCTGGAAAACAATTGCTGATCTAAAGACCCACAAACGTTCAAATAAAATGTTTTGTCAATGGTATTTTAGTGAGAGAATGAAACAATGGATAATCAAGTCTATTTGTTATAATGAAAAAAAATGTCTTTTATGATTTAAAGAAAACAGTTAAGTGGTAATGTCTCGTTAAGACCTCTGGGTACAACTGTGTCCAGATAGTCTATCCATTTAGCTTCTTTTTGTAGAAGTTTTCTTCCCCTATCATTCCCTCTTGCAAGGGGTGGTATCCAGTCAATAATCATGTATTTTAAAGCAGGTAAAGGGTGATTACATTTTGCAAAATGCTGTACTACTGGTTGATCTTGTGTTTTAGATGGCTTTTTTTAGGGTTATTTTTAAATTGAATTGCTGATTTGATTGCTCAACTATGATTAGCCATTTGTTCTTTGAATGTGTTAGATGTTTTGCTGACAAATATTAGTCCACAGGGACAAAGAATTATATATATAACAAACTGGCTGGTGCATGTTACATTGTGCCGTATGGGAAATCTAAAAATTCCCCCAAGGGGTGTAGAATAGATCCTATAGCCGAGATGATCGCCCTGCCTGGTGGTTTTGTCAATGATTTATGGATCTTGGGCAATGTGTATAATATTGGCCTAACTGGATGTATAGTAGTCAGAAACATGCTTGGATTTTGATCCAGCCATCCTGCTGAAACCCCTAAATGTAGGAGTTCATCTAGCGCTTTTTTTTATATTTATGGGTTGGATCAAATAAAAGGTGAGTGTACATCTTAACATCTGCCAATTGTGACAGGATTTGTCTTTGTAGTCAGAGTAGTTAAGCAGTACAATTGCACCACCTTTATCAGCTGACCGAATGACAATTTTATTGTCATTAGATAATGTTTTGATGGCTATTCTCTCTTCTGTACTGAGATTAGAATATATTTTCTTATCAGAGATTTGTGATACGATGTGTCCTGCTCAACTACTCTCTGAAAAGTTTTTAAAGATGCATTGTTGCTTTGAGGATCATATGTGGACTTGGTCTTAAAGTGAACTGGTGCATCTGTTTTATTTTGATCCTTATTGAAAAATTATTTCAATCTCAATGTTCGATTGAACTTGTGGAACTCCACACGCCAGTCAAACCTTGAGAAAGAATTAGTGGGTATGAAGGATAGACCCCTTTGTAAAAGTCTAGATTCCCCCATTGTGAGTGTGAGTGAAGAAAGGTTATAGATTATGGTTTCAGTAATGGGCCCTTTGTTGTTGGATCTGCCTTTATTCCAACCCCCCTCCTCGTCCTCTTTGTCCCCCTCTTGTTTTCTCTTTTGCCCTTGTGGTTACCCCTAAAAAAGTGATTTCAGTTGAACTATTATCTGTTTCCGACTCTTGCGATGAGGATAATATATCTTCCTTATCTGTTAAGCCAGGGAATCTTGGTTTTCTACTGGGTCTATTTCTGCTAAACTTGTTCCTAGTATCTCCTTCACCTATCAACCATCTATACACTCTAAACTCCTTATAATCATCTAGGACTTTGTTGAATTTTTCTCTTTTATATTTTGCAAGTTTATTTTTGAACGTTTCTACTTGATCCTCTAGTTTTTTTAACCAATCGGTGCCCTTATCTGTGATTAATGTTTCACTGTGTTTATAAGGTCTAGTAATGATTTAGTACTGTATGCATCACTTTTGGATCGTGAGGGTCAAAATTCAAATAGTTTGACTATTCATACATATAGTCAACAGCCTCTCATGGATCCATTTTTCTGTCTTTTCTATGAGTTTCTACATGATATGGTTTTGTCATATTTGATCTGCAGTACAAACAAATTAACATACCTGTGGATTAAATACAGACACAAAATATTATATATGTGGCATCATGATGTGTTTGTTTATTGGTCTGCATTTGCAAACTCTATACTATATAATAAGCATGTTTGTATGCATCTGATGGCCTATGATTAAAGGGATAGTAATACTTAAAATGTAAAAAAAAAATATCTTGTAGGGTTTATCCCCCTGATTAAAACAAGAGTACTCCCACTACTGAAAGGTGTTTCATTCAAAAGTTATTCATTTTCAAAGTTGAATTTTTTAGGTGCAATATCACAGTGGCCTGAAATTGTACAGCGGCGCTGTTCCTACACCATCCTATGGAGATTTATGGTCCCGGGACCAGAGCTGTCCATAGGATCATGTAGCAACAGCGCCACTGTACAATTTCAGGCCACTGTGATATTGCACCTAAAAAATTCAACTTTGAAAATTAATAACTTTTGAATGAAACACCTTTCAGCAGTGGGAGTACTCTTGTTTTACTCAGGGGGATAAACCCTACAACAAATATTTTTTTTACATTTTAAGTATTACTATCCCTTTAAGTGACTCATCTCATGAAACACATTAGGCGGATTGTGATGTGTTTTGTTTGAGTTCATCCTCATTTAACCCTAAAATACCTGTGTTTTTTGATTTTACATTTATTCTAATAAAATCAGTTCTTGTACTACTTCTGGCTGGCTTTAGAATTGTTGGTTGCTCTTTTGAGTGCTCCCTTCTTGTTTGCTGATATCATAGCTGTGGCTGTTGAGAGTTGCACCAGAGCTTCCAGGGCCAGTGTAGCTTTCCAGTAGTTCTTGTACTTCTACATTTAGTTAACTTTGTGTAAAAGGAGGCTAGTGTTGAATAGTAGCAACCATATCGTTCACATTATTATATTTGTATAGTCATTATGGTAAGATTCCTCAGCCATACTCCTCAGTTTTTTCTGCAATAAATATATAAGGGGTAGAATCTCACTAATTTCTGCCCCTATGCAACTAACCAGCATGGTTGCCTCCTCAAAAGGTTTCAGCCACTTACATACATCATACATTATTTGCCATTACACAAGTGACAAAGAGTCTTCCTCCAAAGCCTTCCAATTCTGATTGTGTACTTGCTTATCCTGTTCGTACAAGTGGTCCAGCATGTATGGTGTGGAATTCCTCTTGGTAGGGACCTCCATTTTCAGCTTCTGATGGTGCAGGTTGTTACCCTCTTGTATGGAATTTAACATGGTGCATGTACTGTATGAGCATCTAAAATGGGCACAGATTTGGAAGGCAATATTTATCATCTCTCTGAGGGATTCGGATTCTTACAAGAATCTGGTGACTAGGGTGGGAGAAATCTCGCGCTGTTTTCCCATGAGAAATTCCACGAAAACCTCATTGTTGGGAAAATCTGTTTTAAAAATAGAGATAAAAATGTTCACATTTTTCTCCAATTGCCCAACATTTTTCACCAATTTTTCAATAGCTAGAAAGTTTCCACCCATTGATTTATTTTGTTTTCATCTTTTTGCTATAAAAACATGATGTATTTGGAGAAATCAAACACTATAGAACCAGCTACAGAGCGAGGTAGATGTGTTGTGCTATTCTGCTGTGATCTTTTTCCAAATTTGAGGCAGGAGAGGCTCATAGTGGCTGCTATCACTATGAGCAGGTTTAAAATTAATAAATGGAGGAGCTGGAAGGACCCTTGTGTCCACTGAGTCTGAGGAGGAGGAAGAGGAGGAGGAAGTGAGCACTACTGAACCAATGCTGTCCAGTCCCCCTAAATCACCCCAAGGGATCTTGGGTAATTTAATGGCAAGGGAGGGAGAAAAGGGAAGGGAGGGAGAAGAAGGAATGGGAAGGGAGAGAGAAAAGGGTAGCACTAGTGACAGTGGGACAGGTCAGCTGCCTGTGCCTGTTGCTAGATGTGCTGCTTCTGCTGCCACCATTGCTGCCCCTGTTGAAACCAGTGCTATGCCTGCTGCCAGTGCTGAACCTGCTGCCACCAATACTGTGCCTGCTGTCAGACATGCTGCCCCTGTTGCCAGTGCCACCAATGCTGTGCCTGCTGCCAGCGTTGAAGCTGCTGCCATCAGTGCTGAAGATGCTAGAGTGTCTTGTAATACTCAGGAGGTGGGGGGAGGAGAAGATGATGCCAAGTGTGACAGCAGGGGACCTTAAGACACACTTGCCATCCCCAAGCAGTCCAGTGAGTGCTACTACTACTAAGAAGGTCCAGCAGCCTGTTAGTGTCAGGTGAGAAGGAGGGGTAATCAATATCCTCATATGACTAGTGACTGTGAGGAGGAAGACTCTGGGGCTGAACATGATGTGTGTGGTGTTAGTAGTAGTAGTAACAATGATGGTGAAGCAGCCGGTGGGACTAGTGTTAGGGGAGTGGTAGGGGAAGCATTTGAGGGCGTCCAGACTAGCAGTCAAGGGAGCCCACACCACCCCTCTGGCTCTGGGAGTCCTCCTCCCCTTCTCTTCACTACAGTGTGGAACATGATTCTGAAGAGGCCAGAACTGGTGAGGGGGAAAAGCAGGCTCAGAATGAATACTACCACCACAAGCAGGAGCTGCCTGTGCCTACTGCTAGTGCTGCCAGTCTGCCTTCTTCATGTCAAAAGGAAATGACAAGTGTGACATTAGGGGACACTCTGTCACATCTCTCATCATCTCCTTCAAGCAGCAGTGAGATGTCTGTGATGGAGCAGCAGCACATAGGGACTAGTGGTGGTGGTGTTGGTGATGATGGTAGAGAAGCTGGGCTGGAAGAGACATTGATGGCCTTTTTATCAAAAACTGAGAAGGAATGGGAGACAGGGATGAGGATGGACATCACCACCACCACTAGGAATCAGCTTTTGGAATTTGCGAAATTTGCAACTGCTCTAATTCCTGCTGCTGCTGAGTGGCATGGGCAGCAAGGTGCTGAGGAGCAGGCTACTGTGCCACAGACCACCTTGGACGCAGTGGGAATGGGGTCAACAAGTGATGCAGGACTAGAACAGGTTCCACTTGCCAGCACCAGCAACACTCCTGGTCCTAGTCGCAGTGCTGATTTTGAGGCAGTAGCAGCAACAGCAGCAACATTTTCTGCTGCCACAGACAGTGAAGGGAAATGTGGAGGATACAAAGAAAAATGCCATTCTTCTCCACCTTCCCCCTCCCCCCTGAAATCATGGGTGTGGGACTATTTTTCTCTTGGGGCAGGCACAGTGTAGTCATCACCAATGGCACTGTGCACAATTTGTGACAAATCAATGAGAAGGGGAAAGGAGGGAACACACCTTGGCAAACCCTCCCTGATATCACTCATGAAACACAGACACCATGATATTTATGTCAAACATGTTAAAGCCAAACACCCATTACAGAAATCAAACACCACCGTTACTGCACCCCTGACTCTCCAGAAAGGCAACAAGAGGGAAAGCAGAGATCAAAGAGGAAGAAGAATAGAGAAAACCAGACAGACACTGAAAGTTCCATGACGAGCGGAAACAACTAACTCGCCATCACCGTCACCTTCTTCCTCTAGGTGAGCAACTACTTCTTCTGCCAGTTCACCGCATTCATCGTTACCTTCCCCGACAAATGATAGCCACTCTGTTGATAGGATATGGCAGTTCGTCTCTACCCATTGCACACTGTGTGGTGCACTGACCACACATGCCAGTGTGGTGGAGGAGAATCGATACCAGGTCACCAAGTGGCATCTGAGAAGATTCCATCCCACAAAATATGCTAGGATGCTGGCAGGTAGGGTTCACCATTACTATTAAACTGTCAGCAAGTTGTCATATGTCCTTAGAAGGGTCTGGACAAGGGGTATAGTGAAAGCGGCAGTACTTGGGTTCTGGTGTTTGGATACAGTTGTGCCCCATAATGTTATTTACCACATACAATGTGCACATTGTAGTTGCTGATGAGAGCCACAGTTCTTGCTCTCAAGGGAAAAATTTCTATTCTAAATAACAACACACCCATGATTTTGGAGGAGGGGCAGATGGTGAAGAATTATTGTCCAACGTCTTCTTTTCTCCACTGTCACGGTTTTTGAAGACTCTCAGACTTAAGGTTTGGTAAAATAATTTAACTTTATTAAAAGTTAAAGGCAGTCCCCGTAGGGTAAACATACATAACAATACAACAGTAATAGAACATACAATAGGTTCTACCGGCCTTGCCTCAATACCGGGCAAAGCAACCCAAGTGACAGTTTTAATGACAGGCTCTACCAGCCTTCCCTATACCGGGTAAGGCAACAGTGAGATGTTTATCGCAACGAGGTTTAGTAGAGCAAACCAGCGTCCGCACGCTGGAACCAACAATGTATATTGCAACCAGGTTTAGTAGAGCAAACCAGTGTCCGCACGCTGGAGCAAACAAGGTATCTCGCAACCAGTTTAGTGGAGTAAACCAGCGTCCACACGCGGGGACCAGCAATGCATATCGCAACCAGGTTTAGTGGAGTAAACCAGCGTCCACACACTGGAACCAACAATGTATATCGCAACCAGGTTTAGTGGAGCAAACCAGCGTCCGCACGCTGGAACCAACAATGTGTATTGCAACCGGGTTTAGTGAAGCAAACCAACGTCCGCACACTGGAACCAACAATGTGTATTGTAACCAGGTTAGTGGAGTAAACCAGCGTCCGCACGCTGGAACCAACAATGTATATTGCAACCAGGTTTAGTGGAGTAAACCAGCGTCTGCACGCTGGAACCAACAATGAATATTGCAACCAGGTTTAGTGGAGTAAACCAGCGTCCGCACGCTGGAACGTTAGCATACAGGAACACTGGAACACTGGAGCACCGGAACATTAACGTACAGGAACACTGGAACCCTGGAACACCGGAACGTAAACGTACAGGAACACTGGAACACTGGAACACCGGAACGTAGCATACAGGAACACTGGAAACAGGCCCAGAGATCTGATAAGCAGGTCAGGCAGAGTGGAGTCAGAAACACCACGAAAGGGCAACCTGGAAGTGCTCAACCTGGGTTTAAAAGGCTGTGTGAGGAGGGACAATCACGAATACTCAGCAAGTGACAGACACAGAGCTGCACGAATCACGGGCACCGTGACAGTACCCCCCTTTCAAAAACCCCCTCTCCTAGAGTAGGGTCCAGGCTTCTGAGGGTATTTGGCATGAAATACTCGTAGTAACTTGGGTGCATGAAGGTCCTTACTGTCTACCCAGGAACGATCCTCAGGACCATAACCTTTCCAATGCACCAGATACTGTACCCCTCCTCTACGTCTGCGGGAATCAATAATGTTTTGTACTTCATACTCCTCCTGCCCCTCGACTTCAACAGGACCTGGCCTCACAGGGGTGGTAGTATAACGGTTACAAAGCAGAGGTTTAAGGAGAGACACATGGAATACATTATGAATGCGCATAGAAGCAGGCAATTCCAAGGCATAAGAAACAGGGTTAATTTTGCGAATGATCTTGTATGGACCAATGAACCGAGGTGCCAGCTTATTAGATGGGACCTTGAGCTTTAGATTCTTGGAGGAAGCCATACTCTATCCCCAACTTGGAAGGAAACCGCTGGAAGCCTTCTGCGATTGGCATGACACTGATGTCGCTGAAAAGACTGGCCCAATGCCCTCTGAACTTGTGCCCATGTGGAACGGAGTTGCTCTATATGCTCATCCAGAGCTGGAATCTGCTGTGATTGAAAGGAATCCGGGAGCAGACAGGGTTGGAACCCATAATTGATCAAAAACAGAGAGCTCCCGGAGGAAGAATTAACTGCGCAGTTCCTGGCGAACTCTGCCCAAGGCAACAAGTCGGCCCAATTATCATGAGGGTCAGTCACAAAACATCGCAGAAACTGTTCCAATCCTTGATTGGCCCTCTCAGCGGCCCCGTTAGTCTGGGGATGATATGCAGAGGAAAATGATAGCTGTATGCCCATCTGTTCGCAAAATGCCCTCCAGAATCTGGACACAAACTGGCTCCCCCTGTCAGACACCAGCACCCTGGGTACTCCATGTAACCGAAATACTTCTCGTGCGAATACCATTGCCAGTTCCTTGGCCGAAGGAAGGCCACGGAGGGGTACAAAGTGTGCCATTTTAGAGAACCTGTCTACCACCATCAATATGAAGGAGTACCCTCTAGACCTGGGCAATTCTCCCATAAAGTCGATAGAGACGTGAGACCAAGGGCGTTCACCATTAGGCACCGGCTGAAGCAAGCCCACAGGGAGATGTCTAGGGGTTTTGGCACGGGCACAGGTGGCACAGGCATTCGTAAAAGTGGCACAATCTGCTATCATAGAAGGCCACCAAAATAGCTGAGAGAGAGACCAGAACAATTGATCCCTACCAATATGTCCCGCAGCCTTAGAGGAGTGGTAGGTCTCAAGTAATCGAGTACGGAATGGCTCAGCGACAAAACATTTGCCCACTGGAGTCTCATGAGGAGCAGAGGCTTGGGATGCCAAAATCTCCTCCCCTAGTGGTGAAGTAATACTAGTACGTATGGTAGCCAATATTCGATCGGATTGAATGATAGGTGCTGGTACCTCTTCTCTGTCAACCTCTGCTTCAAATTGTCTAGACAGAGCATCAGCCCTAACATTCTTTGATCCCGGCAGGTATGATACAATGAAAGTGAATCGGGATAGAAACAGTGCCCATCTGGCCTGGTGAGAAGACAGTCTCTTGGCCTCAGAAAGGTACGTCAGATTCTTGTGATCAGTTAGAATCAAAACGGGTTTTTTTGTGCCTTCAAGTAAATGACACCATTCTTTGAGGGCGAGGATAATGGCCAGTAATTCTAAATCACCAATCTCGTAATGACTTTGAGCATCAGTCAATTTCTTTGAGAAGAAACCACAGGGTCTGAGTGTACTGCCTTTAACCTGTTGCTGAGAGAGCACCGCACCGACCCCAATATCTGAGGCATCAACTTCCAAAGTAAAGGGGAGTATTGGATTAGGGTGGACAACACAGGTGCTTCAGCAAAGATTACCTTCAACTTCTCAAAGGCCTCTTCAGCAGCCACCGGCCAGAGGGATGGGTTAGCGCCCTTATGCGTGAGGTCAGACAGAGGTTTCACAATAGAGGAGAAGTTTTTAATAAACTTCCTGTAATAATTGGCGAAGCCCAGAAATCGTTGGATGGCTTTGAGGCTCTTGGGTTTAGGCCATTTTGAGACTGCCATCAATTTCTCTTTATCCATGGCAATGCCATCTTTGCCAATTATAAACCCCAGAAACGGTACACTGGTTTTGTGGAACTCGCATTTCTCCAGTTTACAGAATAATTTATTTTTTCGTAAGCGCAGCAAGACTTCAGACACATCCTTGAAGTGTTGTGACAGGTCTTTGGAGTGGATAAGTATGTCGTCAAGATAGACTACAACACAAGATTGTAACATATCTCTAAGAATGTCATTGATCAGTTCTTGAAATACTGCAGGAGCATTACATAAACCAAATGGCATGACTAGGTATTCATAATGCCCAGATCTCTTATTGAAGGCAGTTTTCCACTCATCACCGGCTCAGATACGTATCAAATTGTAGGCTGCCCTTAGGTCCAATTTGGTGAAAATCGAGGACCCCTTAAGTCTATCAAAAAGCTTGGTGATGAGTGGTATTGGGTAGGCATTTTTTGCCATCAGCTTATTCAGCCCACAATAATCTATGCAAGGTCGCAGTTCGCCACTTTTTTTCTTAACAAAAAAGAACCCGGCACAGGCCGGAGAGTAGATTTCCTTATGATCCCTCTACTGAGGGCATCTGCTATGTATTCCACCATAGCTTGGTTCTCCTCACAAGACAATGTATACGTGCGTCCCCTCGGTGGTACTGCTCCAGTACTCAGTTCTATGCGACAATCGTATGGTCTGTGCTGAGGTAGGGTGCCAGCCTCTCCCTTACTGAAAACGTCGCTAAACTGCTGGTAGGCATCAGGTAGTGAAGGGGAGGTGCACAAGACCTTAACAGGATGGGTAACGCACTTATCCATACAGAACTGAGACCAAGCAGCAATCTCACATTTCTGCCAATCAAATTGTGGGTTGTGCAACTGTAACCAAGGAAAGCCCAAAATCACGGCATGGTGAGGAGAATTAATCAATTGGAATTGCTGCTCTTCCTTGTGAAGAGCCCCAATAGTCATGGACAAGGGCATCGTTTCAAAAGTAACTTGGGCGGGTTCCAAAGGTCTGCCATCAGTTGCTTCAATAGCAAGAGGGGTTTCTCTCTGAATCCGTGGTACCCCATGAAATTCAGCAAAGGTATTGTCCATAAAATACCCAGCAGCACCAGAATCAACCAAGGCCAAAACCTCAACCGAGCGTTGTGCCCATGACAATACCACCTGTATGGTAGGTTTAAGTGTGCCCAACAATGGGGACAACTGGACACCACCTAGGGCCTGTCCCCCAAGGTACCCTAGGTGCGTTCGTTTCCCGGACGTACCGGACAAGATCTTAACAGGTGACCATTTTTACCGCAATACAGACATAATCCTTGCGTCTTGCGATACCTTCTCTGCTCCTTAGTTAACCTAGTGAACCCCACCTGCATAGGTTCACTTGGTTCCACAATAGGTTCACTAGGTTTGGATGCAGAGGGAGGGTTGGGTGGGCATAATATGCTACTGGACCCATTATTCTTTAACCGTACTCGTCGCTCTCTGGCGGTTAATCTTTCACATATTCTGGAGTCAATTAGAATCACGTATTCAATATAATCATCTAGGTCAGTAGGTAAATCTTTTGCTGCAATCTCATCTTTAATCTGGTCACTCAATCCTTGAGCAAAGGCTGCCAACAGGGCCTCGTTATTCCATCCTACCTCTGCTGCCAAGGTGCGGAATTCAATGGCATAATCGCCAACCGTGCGCCTGCCCTGTTGTATCTCCATGAGACGTTTAGCAGCAGAGGTAGTTCTACCAGGCGGCTCAAATACTCTCCTAAAAGATTGCACAAAATCACAGAAATTCTTTGTGCAAGGTTTAGCGTTTTCCCAAAGTGGGTTGGCCCAAGCCAATGCTCTGCCAGTCAGCAGGGATATCATGAACCTGACTTTGCTGCGATTACTAGGAAATGCATGTGCCGTCAATTCCATAAATATTTCAAGTTGATAAATAAACCCTCTGCATAATTGAGGGTCACCGTCATATCTCAGCGGCAAGGGTGCAGAAGCCATTAACCCTTTGACTGCGGCCCCTGAGGGCTTAGATTCATTCTCCGGTGTCGGAATTGACGGGACCACCGGGTTAGCACCGGACTTATCCGCAAGTACCGTGCGTTCAAGAATAGTTTGGGTAGCAACCGCTAGCTGATCCAAACGTTGCTCGTGCATATCCATCCTCCAATGGATATTCTGTGTGTTACCGTCACTCTTAGTGTCTGAGGTCATGGCCCTTTCGTACTGTCACAGTTTTTGAAGACTCTCAGACTTAAGGTTTGGTAAAATAACTTAACTTTATTAAAAGTTAAAGGCAGTCCCCGTAGGGTAAACATACATAACAATACAACAATAATAGAACATACAGTAGGTTCTACCGGCCTTGCCTAAATACCGGGCAAGGCAACCCAAGTGACAGTTTTAATGACAGGCTCTACCGGCCTTGCCTATACGGTGTAAGGCAACCATGAGATGACGTATACCGGTTCTACCGGGCTTACCAATACCGGGCAAGGCAGCCCAATGGAATGCGGAATGTAGGCTCTACCGACTCTGCCAATACCGGGTAAGGCAACCTTAAAGATGGTGAGATGACGTATACCGGTTCTACCTGGCTTACCAATACCGGGCAAGGCAGCCCAAAGGAGTACTGTAGTAGGCTCTACCGGCCCTGCCAATACCGGGTGAGGCAACCTACAGGTTGGACCATCAAGGTTCTACCGGCCTCACCAATACCGGGCAGGGCAGCCTGAGCACGTAGACCAGCTGTCAGGTGACTAAGACAGCAGAGAGCATAAGTATAGAGACCTAAATCAGAAGAAGTCTATTGCCAGGGATAATCAGACAACTGCAAGGAAGTGGACAGCGACTGACCACAGTACTGACCAATGTCCGCACGTTGGGACTAATGGTAAATAGAGCCACCAGGTTTAATGGAGTAAACCAGCGACCACACACTGGAACCAACAATGTATATCACAACCAGGTTTAGTGGAGCAAATCAGCGCCCTCACGCTGGAACCAACAATGTATATCGCAACCAGGGTTAGTGGAGTAAACCAGAGTCCACACGCTGGAACCAACAATGTATATCCCAACCAGGTTTAGTGGAGCAAACCAGCGTCCGCACGCTGGAACCAACAATGTGTATTGCAACTGGGTTTAGTGGAGCAAACCAGCGTTCGCACACTGGAACCAACAATGTGTATTGTAAACAGGTTAGTGGAGTAAACCAGCGTCCGCACGCTGGAACCAACAATGTATATTGCAACCAGGTTTAGTGGAGTAAACCAGCGTCCGCACACCGGAACCAACAATGTGTATGCAATAGCGAGGAGAACAATGTCGCTGGAGCGACAGCTGGAGCGCGAGACTCAGGAACTCATACAGGTTAACCCGTACGGTGCTGGAGCACAGGAACCCCAGAATACAGGCACACAGGAACACTGAAACACTGGAACACCGGAACGTTAGCATACAGGAACACTGGAACGCTGGAGCACCGGAACATTAACGTACAGGAACACTGGAACCCTGGAACACCGGAACGTAAACATACAGGAACACTGGAACACCGGAACGTAGCATACAGGAACACTGGAAACAAGCCCAGAGATCTGACAAGCAGGTCAGGCAGAGTGGAGTCAGAAACACCATGAAAGGGCAACCTGGAACTGCTCAACCTGGGTTTAAAAGGCTGTGTGAGGAGGGCTAATGACAGACAGACAATCACGAATACTCAGCAAGTGACAGACACAGAGCTGCACGAATCACGGGCACCGTGATATCCACGTAGACTGGGGTCTACTTATTGTGCTGCTACTGCCTCAGATGCATCACTGAAGCTGGTTGTGGCAAGTGGAACCTTCATCATTGATCACCCATGTTACTGCTATTGTTGATATCGTTCCCTTTCAGCGGCCTAATCATCCTGCTGCTTAACATCTCAGCAGCAAGAACAGCAGTTGCAAATTCCCCAATTAGAGACTGATACTCAGGAGGAGAACATATGTCAATGGCCAGTGGCCACTGGCCAACATAACCTGCTGGCACTAGGCCAGTGGGACATTTTTTTTTCTCAGGGCTTGTGTTTTGAAAAAAATAAATACATTTATAAAAACGTAGTCCTACAAAAAAACCAAACTATTTTTTGGGGTTTGTTTCTAACAAGCCTAAAGTGCTACAACTCAATGTTTCATCAGGGCTTGGGCCTCTAACAACATATCTAACAAATCATTCTCTACAAAATACTTTATCAAGTCAAGTGGCAGCTTATATCAGGCGGGTCCTGTCTATCACTTTACATACAAATTTCTTATTTTATTTTATTGATTTTTTTTTTTTATTAACTATCTATCATGGTGCCCGTGATCCTTAACTGTCACTCTTGGTTTTGGGCACTCCCATTGGCTGAGCCTGTTTGGCCCGCCCATTGTAGCCTTTTTATACCTGACCTTTGGAACCTGTCAGGTGCCTTTTCGTGCTGTTCCTGAGCCAGTGTTGCTGTTGCTGTGTTCCAGTGTTCCTGCTTCCTGTTTGACGACGCTCCTTGTATCCTGCTCTGTGATCTGACCTGGCCTGGCTGACTTCCTGCTCCGTGACCTGAACCAGCTCGCTGGTGACCCTGCCTCTGTTCCTGCCGCTGCTGCTTGGTGTCGCTGAGGCGACGTTCTGACTTCCGCTGTGCTTGTGGCAGGGCTGATTGTGTCATAGCCTCTGTTCGCTGAGCCTCTGTTTATACTTGCAGAGCTGTATCTCCATTCCCTGAGCCTCCGTTAACACTTGCAGAGCCATTGTCTCCGTTCTCTGAGCCTCCAGTACACTTGCAGAGCTGCTGTCTCGGTTTGTTATGACTCTCAGACACAGAGTTAGGTAAAAACACAACTTTATTGAAAAAGTTAAAGAAAACCCTATTGAGTAGCATACACATACAATATAAATATAGAGTGATTTACATAGTAGCATAGTACTGATATATGGAATGAGATACAGGCTCTACCGGCCCTGCAATACCAGGTAAGGCAACCTTAGTTGGCACAAGATGGTAACAGGTTCTACCGGCCTTACCAATATACCGGGCAGGGCAGCCTGGAGACTAGTGCAATGAAGAGGAGGCTCTACCGGCCTTGCCAATATACCGGGAAAAGCAGCCTGGAGACAGGTACCACGAATAGTGAAGGCTTTACCAGCCTTGCCAATATACCGGGCAAGGCAGCCAAGGAACTAAGACTGCAAGTAATGAGGCTTTACCGGCCTTGCCAATACCGGGTAAGGCAACCCAATGAGGAATCGAAACGACCAGGTTCTACCGGCCTTACCAATACCAGGCAAGGCAACCTAGACTGCTGATATTGATGGCAGCACAGGTGGCCGAGGTGACTAGCTAGGTGGAGAGACCAGTCACCTAAGATGACAAGCAAGGCCACAGGATATACAGAATGGAATAGACTGCCAGTCATACACGAAAGGAACAAATACGAGCAGCGTACCACAGTCACAACCTGTGCTGTCAGATAGTACAACTTGCTACCGGTTTATACAGGGAGCGAACCAGTACCCACGTACTGGTGGAAACCTTCAATCTGTCGGGCTGTCTAGGACTGAACAGCCTCCGATATGTGGAGTATACCAGTACCCACGTACCGGAATAACCAATGTCCCTACCGGTGCACAGCAGTCGGTATAGTGGAACGAACCAGTACCCGCGTACCGGAATAACCAATGACTCTACGGTGCATCAGCAGCCGGTTACAGTGGAGCGAACCAGTACCTGCGTACCGGAATAACCAATGACTCTACCGGTGCTACAGCAACCGTTTACAGTGGAGCGAACCAGTACCCGCGTACCGGAATAACCAATGACTCTACCGGTGCAACAGCAGTCGGTTACAGTGGAGTGAACCAGTACCCACATACTGGAATAACCAATGACTCTACCGGTGCAACAGCAGCCGGTTACAGTGGAGCGAACCAGTACCCGCGTACCGGAATAACCATTGACTCTACCGGTGCTTCAGCAGCCGGTTACAGTGGAGCGAACCAGTACCCACGTACCGGAATAACCAATGACTCTACCGGTTCATCAGCAGCCGGTTACAGTGGAGCAAACCAGTACCCGCGTACTGGAATAACCAATGACTCTACCGGTGCATCAGCAGCCGGATACAGTGGAGCGAACCAGTACCCGCATACCGGAATAACCAATGACTCTACCGGTGCATCAGCAGCCGGTTACAGTGGAGCGAACCAGTACCCGCGTACTGGGAAACCAGCAAGTGAATAAAAATGTCGCCAAGACCACAGGAGGAGACAGGCACCCGGTAGATGATACAAGCAGGAACCCAGCCGAGGATGAAGAAGAACAGCTCAGCAGACGGTCAACCGGATCTGGAACGGCAGCAGGAAACAGCAACCCCAACCAGATCAGGAATGGATGCAGGAACCAGGCGACTAGGAAGCAGGAACTAGATGACCACAGGCAAGCAGGAACAGCGACAAGGCCCAGGAAGCACAGGAACTCAATGCAGGTGCAAACAGCATAGAGACAACACGAAAGGGCACCCAAAGGGTGCCCAAGCTCAGTCTAAATAGGCAATGCAGGGCAGGCTGAAAGCAAGCAGCCAATGGAGAGCCCCCTACAGGTAACTGACATGTAAAGGCAGCAATCACGGGCACCATGATATCTCCATTCACTGAACCTCCATTAACACTTGCAGAGCCGTTGCCCTGATCTTCCGCTACGCTTGCTGAGCCGGTTACATTTCAGAGCCTTGTTTAGGCGGTGGCTCATTCTGTCTATCTTGCAGTGTTGTCTGTCTCCGTTACCGCGCGCTATTGGCTCTAGCTCGTACAGTGTTTACTCTCCGTTACAACGCCCGTGGGGGCTATTGGCTCTAGTAAGATTCACTCTTGCAGTGATATTAGTCTCCGTTAAACGCCCATGGGGGCTATTGACTCTAGCTCTTGCAGTGTAGTTTGTCTCCGTTGCTATGTCCGTGGGGGCTATTGGCTCTAGTAAGATTCACTCTTGCAGTGATATTAGTCTCCGTTAAACGCCCATGGGGGCTATTGACTCTAGCTCTTGCAGTGTAGTTTGTCTCCGTTACAACGCCCGTGGGGGCTATTGGCTCTAGTAAGATTCACTCTTGCAGTGATATTAGTCTCCGTTAAACGCCCATGGGGGCTATTGACTCTAGCTCTTGCAGTGTAGTTTGTCTCCGTTGCTATGTCCGTGGGGGCTATTGGCTCTAGCTCTTGGAGTGAGGTTAACTCCGTTGCAACGCCCATGGGGGCTTGTGGCTCTAGCTCAGTTCTGCAGTGTTTTGGCCTCAGTTCCTGTTCTGCCTAAGCAGCAACCTCTGTTCAATAGACTGACGGTGTTGTTTCATCTAGCACCACTTGCTGCTCCATTACCACCTTGGGTGTGTCAAACACCACAACAGAGACTGATTGATTTACATGTACTTTAACCATTGAGTATCCTTATGTTTCTATGCCTGTCCTGTGACAGCATATGTATATTTATTGCATCTGTATACCGGGCCTGAGAAGGCATCTGTATGCCACTATTCTCTCTATTATTCTGTATTGCCTATAGAGGGCGGTCTTTCTTGTTTTATTAATAAAACTGTGTTTTGTTCTAACCTGCTGGTCAGAGTGTCCTATAAAACCGTTACACTATCCCCCCAACACCAGTCAAGAAAGCCCCCTAAAACAAATTCCCTGTTCAACTGATTCATTCATTCACCAACACAGGCACCCTCCTCCAACCCTTTTATACCATGCCTCATGGCTTTTTTTTTTAGTCTTATTTAGGATTTCTTTTTATTAACTGCCCCCCAATCCCTGTAAACAACCTTCCAAAAATCCTCCCTGTTCAACTTTCCCCACACCCCACCAAAACAGGCACCCTCATGCCCCTTTTATACTATGCCTTTGGGAAATAAAATAATATTTGCTGTGTTGTGTGTAACTTCAATGTTCTCATTGAGTTCAATGGAATGAGCTAGGTGAAAAAAAAAGGAAAAAAGTAGAAAATCTGTACTTTTCTCGGGAAATTTTTCGCCAGGCAGACAGTTCCATTTTTCACCAATTTCAGTTTGAGGTGAAAAGTTTTGCCCATCCCTACTGGTGACTAGGGGTGGGTGAAAGGTCCAGCCTTGTTCCCCCCAAAAAAATCCATGAAAACCACATTGTTGTAAATTTTTTCGCAGGAAAATCCACTTTAAAAACAGCTATTAAAACTGTTTTCACCCATTAACAAAAATTCTTTGCCATTTTTTTCAATGGCTAGAAATTTTTCGCCCCTTGATTAATGTTCTTTTTACATTTTTGCTATAAAAATTGTCATTTTCCAGGAAGTAAAACACAATAGAAGCCTCTATAGAACAAGAGAGTCATGCTGTGTTGTTCTGCTGTCCGTTAGTAGCAAAATTGAGACAGGAGAGGCTCATAGTGACTGCTCTCACTATGAGCAAGTTTACAAACAATAAAAGGGGGAGCCGGAAGTATCCTTATGTTTCCAGTGAGTCTGAGGAGGAGGAGGAAGAGGAAGTGACCACTACAGACCCAGTGCTGGGCAGTCCCCTACATCACCCCTAGGGATCCTGGGGAAATGAATCTCAAGGGAGGAAGAATTGGTAGTAGTGAGAGCAGGACAGGTCAGCTGCCTGTGCCTGCTGTCAGCCCTGAATCTGCTGGCAGTGCTGAACCTGTTACCATCTTGTAATTCTCAGGAGGGGGGAGGAGAAGATGATGACATGTGTGAAAGCATTGGACCCTAAGTCACACTTGCCATCCCCAAGCAGTCCAGCCACTAATACTACTACTAAGAAGGCCCAACAGCTTATTAGTGTTAGGAGTGAAGGAGGGGGTGATCATCCTATTACTAGTGACTGTGAGGAGGAAGACTCAGGAATTGAAATTGATGTGGTTGGTCTTAGTGGTAGTAACAGTGATGCTGAAGCAGCTGGTGGGGCTAGCTTTAGGGGAGTGGTAGGGGAAGAAATGCAGAGCGTCCAGACTAGTGGTCAAGGGAGTCCACACCATTCCCCTGACCCTGGGAGTCCCCTTCCCCTCCACGGCATTGTCCAGATGGAACATGATCCTGAAGAAGGCAGAATTGTTGCCAAACGGCAATAATACCACCACCACCAGGAACACAGATCAGCTGCCTGTTTCTGCTGCTAGTGCTGACAGTCTGCCTTTTCCAGGTCACCAGGAAATGGCAAGTGTGACATTAGGGCACCTTCTGTCACATGCCTCATTACCTCCTCCAACCAGCAGTGAGATGTCTGTAATAGGGCAGCAGCACCAAGGAGGGACTGGTGGCAGTGGTGATGATGGTGGAGAAGCTGGGGTGGAAAAGACATTGATGTTTTTTTAGCCCAAACTGAGAAGGAAAGGGAGACAGTGATGAAGAGAGCATCAGCACCACCAGCAGCAGTGAGCTTTTGGAAATTTCAGAGTTTGCAACTGCTCTACTTCCTTCTGCTGCTGAGTTGAGAGGGCAACAGGATGCTGAGGAGCAGGCTAGTGTACCACAGACCACCATGGACACTGTGGAAATGGGGTCAACAAGTGATGCAGAACTAGGACAGGTTCCACTTGCTACCAGCAGTAAAACTCCTGGTCCTAGTTGCAATGCTTGTTCTGAGGCAATAGCAGCAACAGCAGCAACATCATCCTCTGCCCCAGTCAGTGAAGGGGAATGTGGAGGACAAGAAGAAAGAGGCCATTCTTCTCCACTTGTTCCCTACCCCCTGCAGTCATGGGTGTGGTACTATTTTTCTCTTGGGGCAGACACAGTCCAGTCATCACCAATGGCACTGTGCACACTTTGTGATGAGTCAGTGAGAAGGGGAAAGGAGGGAACACACCTTGGCACAACCACCCTGATAACACACATGAAACACAGACACCATGACATTTATGTCAAACATGTTAAAACCAAACACCCACCACAGAAATTGCACACCACTTTTGCTGTACCCCCTGACTCTCCAGAAAGGTAACAAGAGGTGAGACAGAGATCAAAGAGGAAGAAGAATAGAGAAACCCAAGCAGAGGCTGGAAGTTTGATGACGAAAGAAACAACTTGCTTGCCATCACCTTCTTGCTCTAGGGTACCTGCATCTTCTGCCAATCCACCTCGTTCATCGTTACCTCCCTCACCAAGTGATAGCCACTCTGTGGCATTTAGTGTCCCCCCATTGCACAGTGTGGTGCACTGACCGAATATGGAAATGTGGTGGTGGAGAATCACAAACAGGGCATCAAGTGCCATCAGAGAAGATTCCATCCCGCAGAATATGCTAAGCTGGTGGCAGGGAGGGTTTATCGTTACTATTAAACTGTCAGCAAGTTGTCATATGTCCTTAGCGGGGTGTGGACAAGGGGCATAATGAAAGCAGAAGTACTTGGTTTCTGGTGGGTGCAATTCACATTGGGGACCCCAAGTGTCATGGTGTTTGGATAAAGTTGTGCCAGGTGTTTCATGTGAGTGCAGATGTACCCATTGTTCCCAGTCCTTCCCTTATATACAGTCTACACGTTGCATTTGCTGATGTGAGAGGCACAGTCCTACTCTCATGGAAAAAATTTATATTCTCCACACACCCATGATTTTAGAGGAGGGGCATGTGGAGAAGCATTATTTACCAAATTCTTCTTTTCTCCACATATATATGTGAAGTGGTGGGAACTAGATATGGTGCTGCTATGTTCTCAGGTGAATCACTGGAGCTAGTCGTGGGAAGTGGAACCTTCATCACCCATGTTACTGCTGTTGTTGATCCCATTCCCTATGAGCTTCCTATTCATCCTGCAGCTTAAACAACTCAGCAGCAGAAGCAAGAACAGCAGTTGCAAATTCTGCAATTATATCAGGGCATTTGACAATGGTCACTGGCCAACACGACCTGACCTGCTGGCACTAGGCCAGTAGGGCATTTTTTTCTCAGGGTTTGTGCTTTAAAAAAAACAAAAAAAATAGACCTACAAAAAAATAAACATTTTTTGGGGTCTTGTTTCTAACAAGCCTAAGTCCTACAAATCAATGTTTCCTTAGGGCTTGTGTCAAACAAGTCTAAGTCCTACAAATCAATGTTTCCTCAGGGCTTGTGCGTCTAACAACAAATCTTACAAATCATCCTCTACAAAATACTTTGTCATGTTAAGTGGCAGCTTATGTTAGGGGGTTCCTGTCTCTATCAGGTTGCATGTAAATTTCTTATTTTATTTATTTATTTATTTTTTTATTATCCGTCCCCCCCAATATCAGTCATCAACCCGCCCAAACAAAATCCCTGCTCAACTGATTCTTTCTACAGACTCCACCCACCAAAACAGGGACCCTCTTCAGAGCCCTTTTATATCATGTCTTATGGGTTTTTTTTGTTATTTTATTTTGAATTTATTTTTCTATGAACCGCCCCCACAATCCCAGTAAAAAAAACACCCCAAAAAATTCCCTGTTCAACTGATTCTTTCCCCACACTCCACCAACACAGGCACCCTCATTCTCCTTTTATATGATGCCTTTGGGAAATAAAATATTTAATGTGTGTTGTGTGTAAATTCAATGTTCCCATTGATTTCAATTGGATGAGGTAGTTGAAAAAAAGTGGAAAACTTCACTTTCATGGGAAATTGTTTGTCAAGCGGGAAGTGCCATTATTCTCTGATTTGGTTTGAGGAGAACATTTTCGCCCATTGCTACTGCTGACAACTACATTTATCACATGGGCAAAGCAGGACACATGCATCATATCACCCATTCTCAATGCTGCAATTATGTTGGAGATATTATAAGCAGACACAAAACCAGCTTTCAAGGAGTGGGGTGCAAGCCATTCCTGCTCTAGTTTTACTTAATAAATCTATGGTTTTGTGGGTTTCTAAAAAATCTGCATGCACAAGGTAGTGTGCTAATGGTATGGGCTATCCTGCTGCCTTTTAATCATACTGCCAGAACCAGAGGCAAGATTACTGTCTGTCACCTGATACTGCTGGTAGTGTTACCCACTGGTGTTGATTTTGGGAGGGAAAGCGAGTGAGCAATCACAGTCAATTAGTCTGTGTTCTGCCCACTTGTCCACATATCTGTTGTTAGGTGGATATTCATACCATATGAGCTTTTCAGCACTTTGTCCACCACACTAACAAGATGCTTGTACAATTCAGGCACAGATGTTTGTGAAAAATAACTGTTGCTTGGGATATTTCAGCAAGGAGCTACACATGACATCAGTTCTCTAAAGCCCTATATTTTAAACAAAATAAAACAGGAGCATGTCCACTCCCAGCATTTTGGCAAACTTACCATTCAGCAAGCATAAATTGAGATTGTTTTTGTGAAATTTTGTATTCCTCCCCAAGAACTCAGTAAGTATGGGTTGGCAATACATGGTTAAAGAACCCTGTTTGTGGGCAGTCTATGACTCATACCATTTCCTACAGCAAACTCAAAGTCATCATACTCCTCTGCAGCAGGAGCCATAGGTATTATATCAAACGAACAAAATGCACAGTGCATTCTCTTGTCAGAAACATTGTCATGACTGGAAGGAGATGTTTAATTTCTTTAAGCCAAATTCTCTGAAACTCTGTTTTAAAATGTGTGTAAATGACCTCATTTTAGACACAATGGCCTCTTTACTTAAATGGAGGGGTGAAAATAGTTGAGTGAGTTAATGGAAATATATGACTTTGTTCCAGACACCAAGTCTGAAATAAGATGTACTCCTATATGGGAAAGTCTGATAGTATGACATGTTTATAGGACTTCTGATAAACTTATGACCCTCTCACTGGGGAAATAAACCAGACCCAGGTGTGATAGGTAAAATCTTAAAAATGGCATTAGAGCACCATCTGCAGGACTAATGGAGACAGTGTTTTGAAGAATTTCAAAATGCAGATAATGAATACATGATCTCATATGGAAATTAGAATTTAGATTGTTGAATTAGCTACTGATGATGTTGTCATATTCTAATGAGACCCAGATCAGATCAGATCAGATCAGAGGTCAGAAGAGATGGGGCTGGGCTTCTGATAACAGGAATTTTACATTATAAATATTTAGGTCTTGGGTCTTGGCTTCTGAGTTCCTGATCATCTTGCTTAGCTTTTCTATTCCTGCTGGATGCTAAAGAAATCATAAGAAACACTTATTGACTGGTAACTATATCATTCCTTATTTCAATGCTGCAAAAATCCAGAATCAAATATATATTTCTTCTATATTTGAGGAAACATAATTTTCTTATAATTTTTCCTTGTGGACTGGCCACCCATTTTTAGAAATTATAATAAGCCATATTGTCTGTATTAATTCTGCAATTAAGCAGAATTGATTAATTAATGTTCAATATTTTGCCAGATAAGTGTAAAATAGTTGATAGCAGTTACATCTATGTAGCATTGTTGATATATTAGTTAATATAAGTTTTGCTATTTCTAGAATAATATATTGTGTTTCTGGAATTTGATCTAGGGAATACTTTGAGTTTGTTTATTCACCATTCAACTGCTATCTGTCTATCTTGGTGTGTGTGTTCTAGAGATTTCTTTGTGCATGTGTTTTTGGGCCTAACTTTTGTACAGTGGGAAGTTTATTTAAACCTCTTACTAGACAAAAGAAGCCACCATCTTGGGTGGGGCATCCTATATTGATAAGTGGATTATCCCTTGGAGTACCCTATAGGTGTTACATAGGATTGCTTTATAGTACATGTTGCATGAAGTTTTATACTGTCTAGACATATATTATTTGATTTGATTCAGAGTATATTCTTTGTACAATCTATCAGACTATAATAAATGCATTGTATATGTTTTATTCAGAAGGTATGCAATATCTGAAATCACTACATAATTAAATCATAGTGATCTAAGTCTGGGATCTTATTCTAGTTAGTTTCTCTAAATTTTGCTATTGCATATGGTACAAGGAGAGGACCTGGTTTACCATTAAATCCTACTCACCTGACAACATACCTTAAACCTCAATTAGCATAGTTCATACAGAGATGTTCATATATGCTGGGGCAGAGGTGTTCATATATCCTGCTGTCAACTGTATTTTAATTAATTGTAAGGATCAATTATCCTTTTCTATGCTGCTGAGTTCAATTATTGTTATTTAATACCTCTGAATATGCCTATGTGTGGTTAACCCTTTTATTGCTGGTAATAGTAATTGTGATATTGGTATGAGTTACTGTATATCTATTTCAATTGCTGTTCACTCATTTATATCATTGTTGTTTACTTTTTATATATAGTATATTTTACTTAAATAAATTTTATATAGTTTTGCACAAATATGCGTGATTGATTATTTTAATCAATTTTTTACTGTGAAGTAGCGTGTCAATACATAGCATAGTGTAAAGTTCTCAAATTTATTTTTATTTATGTGAAGATATACAACCTAATTGAGTCTCCTGTTAACCCTGTCTTGTATTATCTTTGACACTCTGACATATCAACACCACTATTTATCTTATGTGCACCAGAGCCCTGGGAACTTTTTTGGTGCTTCTGCTGCTGAGGATAGTTGTGTCACCTCTGACCTGTTGATGGTGTGAAGTATCTCCATATGGTGGACTCCATAGACTGAGGGGTTCTTAGGGGGCTGCTGCTACTACTGGGGTAAGATGTTGGTGCAATTCTACCTCTACTACTACTACTATTACTACACTGTGTCAAAGGTGCTGCACATCCAACAGCAGCAGAGGCACTCATCATAGTTAAGGTTGTGGCTGCAGATAAACTGTGTTGTTGCTGGTTATGCAACACTATTAGTGTGTGTAGCTTGGACTTGAAGCAGTGATGATACTGTTGATGTTTAACAGGATAACTGTTATTTTTTTGCATCTTTGCTTGTCTTGGGTCAGACATTCTAATTGTTTTCTCAAACACTTTATAGACAGGCACAGTTCTCCTTATCAGTTGTGGGAGATTGAGCCTTGGACTTTCAGCTACCATTCTGACCATGCCATCGTCTCTCTCACTCTCAACTTCATCAGTATCTGAAGAAGAGGAGGATGCTGGAGGTATATTTCATACATCTACAGCATCATCATCATCAGTTTCAACATCCCCACTACTTTTGTATTCATCTAGATTTTTAGAAGTCTCAGACAATTACTTTTTGCTTGATTTTAACAATGCTTGCTACTACTTTCAGGATATCTGTTCTCAGTGTCAGATGCAGCGTTTGGATGAGCTGGTACACCTTCTTCCACTATGCCATCAACACTAGATGAGCCAAACGCTTTTGATCCAAGCATAAACAAATAAACAACATAAAAAGTGCCAAACTTAATTCTTTAACATTGATCCCTATGACATTATAGAATTAAATTTAAAGTTACAAAAGTATATTGCAAAAAAATTGTAGCGAATGAAAAAATAAAGAATGAAAATGAAAAAGTTAAAGAATATAAATTAAAATGCATCTAATCAAATAGACAGTATTTAGGCAGTGTTGGCTGAGTGCCAACTGTCCGGTACTGACTACACACTATTAATAATTCACATTAAATGTATAAATACCACTAGAAGTGTTCAAATATGAGATATAATAAAGAAGCACATAGACTAGGAAATATGTATATGACCGGATCGCGGGTCTCCACGGCATTGCACAGCATTTCAGATAATTGAATTTAAGTCTTTTGATGTTATAAGAACAGTTTGTTAGAGTCTCTAAGCATGTGGGTAGCTTCAAAGGGTGAATTATACAGATAAGAGTCGCTTAAATAGGGTAGGAAAAAGGGACATGGGGATTTTCACCCAGGGAGGACAGTGGCCACTTTAAACTGCGCATTTTGTACGTATGACTGACCGGTCATAATTTTCATGCAGTCTCCATAAAAATGTAACCCTTTGTGGCCAATTGACCCCAAGAGAAAAATCGAAAATGTTTTTTTTTTTTTTACATTTTTTTACCTTTTTTTTTAAAATTTTAATAAAGTGGATGGTGGGTTATCCATATAAATAGGGTATCAAATGAAAGCCCTATTTGTGCTTAAAAAACAGTATATAATTTATGGGGGTGGAATAAAAGCCTAAGAGGGACAACACTGTTCAACAAAGATATAGTCAAAAAGGTCAGAATTGCTCCGGTCCTTAAAGGAAAACAACCCCAGATTTTCCCGGTCCTTAAGGGGTTAATACTGTCTAGTAGTAAGTTTATTCATAAAATTCAGTCTCATAGGAAAGCTTCCATTCGTGCCAATCACTGGATGTTATTCAAGTCAATGAAGTGATCCGGTTAGCCGCCTGTGTGGTAATGGTCAGGGAGACTTATACACTTTAAGCATTATATAATATGCAATATGAGGCAAAATAATGCTGTATGTGATCCAACAAATCCCTTAGGCCAGTGGTTCTCAACTCCTGTCCTCAGGACCCACTAACAAGCCAGGATTTGATGATTTCCTTGTTAGAGCACAGGTGAGTTAATCAATGTGAATGAGCCTCTGATCACCACACCTGTGCTCTAGCAGAGAAATCCCTAAGTCCTGGACTGTTAGTGGGTCCTGAGGGCAAGAGTTGAGAACCACTGCCTTAGGCAGTCCCACAGCATAATAAAGAATGATAAAGTCCCATTGGCAGTGCAGGCAAGTAGGCATATGTTAAATCCAGAAAGGCCATAATAAAGCAGTCTGTACTGTGGAAACTTGGGGTTGTAAGTTCAAAATTAATAAGCTGACATAGTAACATAGTAACATAGTAAATTAGGTTGAAAAAAGACACAAGTCCATCAAGTTCAACCTTCGCTTCATACCTCAGTAACTAAGAATTTTATAGCTTTCCTGCTACCAATTAAATTAGTCTTTATCAGACCTTCCTGATCTGCCTACTGATAAACAGTATAACTCTGTATGTTCCCTTTTGAAAGAAATGTATCTAATCTTCTCTTAAATGTGTCCATTGTATCTGCCATAACTACCTCCCTGGGCAATGAATTCCACAACTTGACAGACCTTACCGTAAAAAAACCCTTCCTCTGCTGAAGTTTAAACCTCCTTTCCTCTAATCTCAAGAGGTGTCCCCTGGTCACCTGAGCAGGCCTTGGAATAAATAGCTCACCGCAGAGATCCTTGTATTGACCTCTCATATACTTGTACAATGTGACAGATCAATTGAAATTGATACATATGCACGGAAAGTAAGCCAACCAATTATCATCCAAGGGGGTCCTCCACCAGTAATGTACCAGGTAGTGTGCTGAAGAAAAGCTTTTGATAGCATTGGCTTAAGGTCCACCAGGTCTTATGCTTGATGGTCCACCTCCATCTGTATGCCATATATCAATCAGCATTTGAAGATAGTTTGAAATATGTGTCCATCATATAATATCCACTGTGTTCATTACCAATTGTGTGCCAAGTATGTAGATAGTCAAAGACAGCCATTGGGTTAAAGTCCACAAGGTCTTATCCTTGATGGTCCACCTCCAGTTGTATGCCTTGTATTGCAGATGTATCTTCAGGTGTTGTGCCAGCTAAGTTCCTTGGTCCATAGGTAGTTGCAAAAAACAATTGAGTTGTTTAGAACTGAGACATTTTGGTGTTAAAGTATTGAATCTATAGATGAAACAAGACTCCTGCTGCAGTAAGATTTGATGTCTAGTCCCAGATTTCCACTACTGCAATATTGTACTCTTGAGGCTGAGTGTGAGCAACCACTGAAATTCCCACACATGCTAAAAGCTTATTTAACGTTTTGTCATTCAAGTGCAACATTGCAAAAGTGAGTGGTTTGTTGAAGGATTGTTTGTTCAGTCGAATAGTTCACTGTCAGTTTGCAGTTGAATTTATACGAAGGAAGATTTAACCTCTTTAGAAGATATATTATATCAGACTATATGGACCTTTATATTTTGTTATATGATTATTTTTTATACTGACTATGCTATGTGATCTTTTCTTTTTTCATGTTTATATCATGTGCACAATCACAAGAAACACAGTGATTTCTGCAATCCAGTTTGTTAATTTCTGTAAGTAATTACATTTTCTCACTGTTACCCTATATCGTTTTTATTTATATTGTCAGTGTACTGTTTATACACTGTGTCTTCTTAAACTGAAAAATGTGCTGCTTTGTCTCTGCCTCTCACAAACACATAACTGTATGCTTTTCATACTATGTTTGTGGGAAAGTAAGGGAAACTTGTCATGGTGTGGGGAGAAATGCAGTCTTCCCATTTATTTAATTGCAATGAATTACACTAAAAAAGTAGGAAAATGTCACTTTTAGTTAAAAATTTGCTGCTCCTCTGTTTCGCTTTTGAGGCAAAAACATTTTGCTCATCTCTACTCTTTACTAAAAGGACTGTGTAAAAACAAGGGGTGTGGTGAGGGGATACATTAATACTAGTGGAAAAGCACTTTCAACTCCAGACAATTGTATTTTTACAGTAAGGGCAGTAAGAATCTGGAATTCTTTGCCTCATGAGGCTGTGTTAGCAAATACTATAGACCAGTGGTTCTCAGCCCATGCTCTCAGTGGCCACTAACAGGCCTTGATTTGAGGATTTCTGTGTTAGAGCACAGATGAGTTAATCAATGTGAATGAGCCTCTGATCACTACACCTGTGCTCTAGCAGAGAAATCCCTAAGTCCTGGCCTGTTAGACACAGATGAGTTAATCAATGTGAATGAGCCTCTGATCACTACACCTGCTCTCTAGCAGGAAAATTCCTAAGTCCTGGCCTGTTAATGGACACTGAGGGCATGGGATGAGAACCATTGCTATAGATATTTTCAAAAGATTGTTGTATACTATTTAGAAATTATGACAGTTGATTGTAACACAGATAGGATATTGATCCAAGGAGCAATCTGATTTCCATTTGGAGGCTGGAAATAATTCTTTACTCCTTGGGCGATTAATGGAAATGGTTTCAATGGGTTTTTGTTTACCTTCCTTAGTAACTATGGATGAAGGGCAGATTCAAATCTTACTGATAAACAAATTCAGAATAAATGTAGTATCTTATTTTTAGTTTATGTTTTTTTTTCAAAAATAGCTTGATACTCCAGTAGAAACCTAAATCAGCGAATCTTAAAACAATTCTACAAATGGCTATGTGCTAAAACTATATAGCATTTAATGAAGCCATATATTTTTGTTAGCGTTTTCTTTTATGCAAGAAAAAAAGCTTGTTGATATTAAATATTATTTGAAAAATGATAAAAAAAAAACAGCAAAAGAAGCCTCATAGTGGGATGTAATAGACAACAAAAATCCAGCCTGATTTCATGTCCAAATATATGCATTACAAGTAGGCTATATCTGGAATTCAACAAGAAGGAATCACTTCAGGCTCTCAGAAACAAAGAGGTGCAGCTGTACATAATACATAATCTCATCACTTCATATAAACAATATTGCACAGATGGTAAGAAATGCCAGGTTTTGAAAAAGCTTTCATCATAAGTTAGAAAATGTTGAAATTATCAATTCGCTATGAAGCATCTCAAATGTTCTTCCATGAAAATCTGAAACGGGCACATTCATAATAATTGATCTGCTAGTTGTTTTATGTGCAATTGTATTGTGAAATAACAGGGAAGACTTTCTCGTACAGTATATGAAGTAATAGAAAGCTTTTAGATCAGTGAATAGTAACCCATCTGTTCCTGGGATACAGTTTTGGGAATTGCAACTTTTATGAGTAATAGAGCATTTTGGGAAATTTTGGGACATCTGTATTTTTGTTCCATATATTTTGCCAAATAACGATATGGGAGGTTTGTTGTGGATAATATGTGCTTTAATAGACTGACTCATATTATAGTATTGTGTTTGCGTGCGTCTGTTACACTAAAAGGAATTTGATGAAAGAGATGATGTTTTGAATAGGATTTGAGGATAAGATATTGTTACCATAAAATCTCCAGATCTGCTCCTGCAATCTGAACAATATTTAACCATTTGATTGCCAGATGGTGCACAAAGCATTGCTTTGCAATGTGTTTCATACCCCTCTGACACGAAAGGGTTAAAGGAACACAAACACATTAGATTCTAAATATTGTTGACAAGGCTGAAAAAAAGACGTGCATCCATCAGTTCCAGCCCATGCCAAAACACCCCTGTTGATACAAAGGAAGGCAAAAAAAAACATTGAAGCCATTTCAAATTAAGCCCCAATTGTGTAAAAAACAAATGGCAGTCAGAGAGTTCCCTGGATCAACAACCTATGTGCATTAAAGCCATATGTCATTATTCACAATATTGTTCTGTGCTAGATTTGTATCCATTGCTATTTTTAAAGCAGTTACAGTATCTGCAAGCACAATATCCTGAGACAAAGAATTCCATAGCTTTACCGCCCCTTACTGTAAAAAGTCCCTGGCTTTCTTTGACTAAAACGCGTCATTCATGTAGTCTTAATGGATGACCTCTCATTCTTAGCTCAGCTCTTTTTGTAAATAATTAATTGGATAGTTCTTTGAATTGACCTTGAATATATTTGTAAATGGTAATCATATCACCCCTTAGATGTCTCTTCTCTAAAGTAAATAAACCCAGATTGCCTAGTCTCTCTTTATAACTCAGATCTTTCAATCCCTTTATCAGTTTTGTTACATGAATCTTGTCTTTTCCCAGTTCAATAAAGTATTTTTTAACTGGTACCCAAAACCGTACTCCATATTGTAGATGAGGCCTAAGTAACCAATGATTTATATAGAGCTAGAATAATATTAGCATCCCATGCATCTACACCTCTTTTTATGCAGGCTACTACCCGATTTACTCTTGCAGCATCTGAGTGAGTCTACACACTGCTGTGAAGTTTATCATATATCGGTACTCCTAAATCTTTCTCCAACGAGGATTCCCTAAGTCGTTTCTCATTTGGTGTATATGTAGCAAATTTGTTTCTACAGCCCAAATGCATAACCTTACATTTATCTACATTAAAGGGATAGTAATGTTTCATAATAAAAGCAGCTCCAATTAATCTTCATAGTATTTGGGCTATGGAGAGTGTTATTTCAGTACTGTCACAGCTGTAGTCCAGGTGGTGTCCATGTGGATTGCAGAGAGGGACAATGCTCAAATAACATAAGGGAAAAACCTGAAAAACTTGTCTAACTGTAACACATCTGGCTATCTGCTCTTTCTTTGTGCAGTCTCCACCCCAAGAACTACCTTCTACCTTCTGCTCAGTCAGCAGACCCCTCTCAAGATTGGCTGTCTCCTTCAGTGTTGCAAATTGCTTCTCCAGATCTGGAATTTGAGCTTCCAGAGAGACTACTTGCTCACATCCACCACAGAGGTATGCACCCTGGAATTGTTTTTCCAGGTGCACATACAAATGGAATCTTGTGCATTGAGTTAAATGGACAGTCATGTTACCAATCATATTATGCCAGTTACCACAAGTCAAAAGGCAGGCAGAAAAAAAAATATCTGCACAGTAAGCTTAATAAATATATGTTTCCCTGTGTAATCCCCTGTATTTGAATTCCCTTGTTATTTAAATTCCTAACACTTAACACACTTCAGCACTTACTTGAATCCCCTTGTAATTTAAATTACCAACACTTACCACACTTCAGCACTTACTCACTGATGCATGATTCACACGTTCAAGTATCCACTGTCCCTCTGTCTTATATAGCACCAATTACAACCCAGCAAACAACCACTCCCACCACACCAGACTGCAATTAATCCCTTCTACAACTGCAAAGGGAGGGGAAAAAGGCATTTGTGTTTAACCTTTCCCTTACAACACTATACAACACAAAAAAATACAATTTTTTTCAACCTCTCCCTTACATCACAAAAAATACACTTATTCAATTTATCCAGCAAAAATCCCAAAGTTTAGCTAATTTCAGCTCACAGATTACAGCTCACATGTAGTTTCCGCTAGTATCTGCAACATGTTGTTATTTTGATAGGCCAACCTATATAGAAATGGTAATTTTTTTGTGCAGAACTAAAGCTTTTAATGTAATGAGGTTAGTACCCATTGCTCTACTAATCAGAAATGCTGATACCTTAGTTCATTAACAGACAACAAAAATATCATTTCTGAGACTCCTATCAAGATGGCTTTTGTGGTAAAGCACCCTTGGAGCCCTGGGGGAAAAACTGAAATGGGAGTCACACGCAGTATATACAAGAGTAGACTTTAGGCTTTGTAAGACAAATAGAGTATTTTTTTTAAGGCTTGCAGGAGTATATGGTATTTATATATATCCTTAATTCAGTTTTGCTGTTAGTGTTTCTTTATGATAGAGCAGCCTTTTAAAATATTTAAAACATGAAACTGTTGGGATGAAAAGAAAATATATTTGAACCCAAAAACAATGCATTGTCTCATGGAATGTGGGGAAGAGAGAGAGAGAGAGAGAAAGAGATAATAAATACAGATGATGTATAATAAGAATATGAGTGTGTTACAAAAAATTGCCTGCAGAAATGAGAGTGTGGATCAAAAATAGAGCTTAGGAGTGAGAAACAAATGTCTGTTCAGAAGGTTATATGTCTGGGCATTTTAATAGATAGGAAAATAGACAAGAGGGTGCTCGATTCTATTACCAGAGCTAAAAAAAAACAGGTGTGTTTTTTTAAGTCACGTTTTATAATCCTATTACCCAACCTGTGAAACCAGAATCAGTGGTAATTATACTTACCACCACTCAAAAAAAAAGCCCATAGGAAACAACAAAAAGCAACGTGCAAGTAGCATTCTATTACCCACACTCAGTATTACTGCCTGTTTTGTGGTTACATTTTCTGTCAGTAATCCTGAGCCTCAGAGTTGAGGCATAGAAGCCACAACGACGGTTTCAAAACCATTGTTGTTCGAATAAAAGCAGTGCAGAATACAGTACACATTATAGAAATCTGACTTAAAGTGTCCCCCTTTGAAATTCGACTTATAGTGCTTTCTTTCACCATAATAATTCAACAAATATTGTTCACATTCAACATTTTAACCCTTCCCCTTTAAAATTCAACTTAGTGTTCCTATTACCTTTTTTTCTCCATTTTAATTTGAATAATATTGCCCCCATTCAACATTGTTTATTCTCCAATTTTACTGCAAAATACAGACTCTTTATGTGTCACAGTGATTCCTGTGCAATAATGTATAACTTGCTGTGCTAAGTCTAAAAGACCTCTCACTCCTACTATTTGTTGGCTAAACCCGTTTGATGTGTTAATACTACAATAACTTCTCTATGTTGGCGATGTGCACAAGAACCCGGGTCGATGTACCACATTTGGTGGACTTGCTCGAAAATAGTCCCTTACTGGATCTCTATACAACAAATATTGTCTTGAGTTTTAAATCTTACTATTCCTCTTGATTCCCTACTGCTTCTATTCCTTTATATTGCACATCTCAATCTCAACATTCCCCCCAAGAATTAATATATTTTATATCCATTAGTCAACGTCGCCAAAGCGGTTATTCCGGCATTCTGGTTATCTACGTTCACACCACCCACCTCTGCTTGGCTTACGAAAGTAGATTCTCTTGTCGAAATGGAGAAGTGCCGAGCAACTACTACACTTACCTTTCGGACCTTTCTTGATTTATGGGATCCTTGGTTTCAATACAGACATAGTGACCCTCTCCTTTCTTCCTGATCTACCATTGTTTTAGGCTTCTATTGATGAACCTGACATTGGCTTAGACGTTGCAATTCATGTACTTACTATTTAGATCAGTTTTTGCCATTCTTACGCGGAGATGATGCGCTACTGGTCCCTGGGTGTCGAGTCCGGTGGGGTAAACCCTTGTCCAACATTTTTTTTTTCTCTTTCCTCTCTTTCTTCATGCCATGTCCATATGCATCTTCATAGCGATTTATTATTTTCATAACCTTCAATTTCAACACAGGGTTCCAGTACTATGCACCAATGGAACCTACACAAAGAGACACTCTTTTGGGAACCTGCAGATGAGATGCTACTCATTGCTGAGTATTATTCGGACCAGGTACTGTTATCTTCATGAATCTTTTAATGTGATGTTTATTGCTTTCTGTAGCAGTATTCACTATACTTATTCTGAATGCATTACAATTCTATATGACACACACTATGTAAAAGTATTGTTCATGTATTGACTTCATTTCTAATAAAGTCTTTAAACACACAAAAAAAAAATACTACAATAAGACAAAATTCGGCGACAGTCCGATTTATTCACCGAATCTGACATAATTTAAAAAATACAATAAAAATGAAAATTAAATAAATAAAAATAAATGGAACCATTTCCAGGGTCTACTATACCTCAGACTTTTGTTAGAAGAGACTACAAAACTGAGAATGACTGGTGCGAGGTGGATTCAGGATGACAGCAACACTGTAGATGTAGCCAGAACTGCAGAACACTGGAGCAGCCAGGACTCAGTAGAGATACAGCAACTGAGGATGAGTGGCACGAGGTGGACTCAGGATGACAGCAACACTGGAGATGTAGCCAGAACTGCAGAACAATGAAACAGCCAGGACTCAGTAGATAGATACCTCAGACTTTTTTTTACAAGAAATGAAAAACAATAGAGCAAGACTGAGCAAACTGTATAGTGGCACAACAATGTAGACTTTAAATTCTCCCCTGTGTCCCATCAAGTCAGGGGGTGTCCTCTGCCCAACCTACCACAATTCTAGAGATGGGTAAGCTGGAGTGCTCAGCGCATTATGCTACTAGGGTACTATTTTTTTCTAATCTGCATCAAACCTGAGAACAGGATAACCCAGCTTTTAAAACAGTAATTTACTCCATGAGCTGGGGGGCCAATTGAGAGTGATGGGTGCCAAGTATATTTCCTGTTGCAGAAAATACCAGCTCACTCTGGACAGTGGTTGGGGGTCAAGCAAGTAACTCCTGGGCTACCAGGGACAAAGTAGGCCACACAGACCTCTTGTTATCCCAGAAAGTCAAGGAATCTGTACTTGGGGGCAATAAAGGTTCCGCAAGGTAAGCCTTAACCTCAAACTCAGCACTTTTTCTATTTATGGGGAGCTATTTGTTTTGTCCAAAGCATAATCTGTCCGTTGCCCCAGAATAAAAATCAGCAGCTGCTCCACTGGAGCAAGATGAAGTGCTACTGGCGCTGCTCCAGCTCATCTGTGGAATCTTCTCCCACCTCCTGTTACTGCATCCTGTTTTTTCTTTGCCTCTCAATGCTCCCTCACTGTAAATTGTTCCCTCCAAGCAGTGAATGAATTGGAATTAAGTGCCATCTTGCCTTTGATTTGAGGATTGCAAATTGTGGCAAGCATTAACTCAGGACAATTGTCCATGCACTCTTCCATGCTCTGAGTCAGTTCCTTCTTCAAGCCTCATTAGAAGGGCAGCAACATCGGGAAGTATATTACCCTCAGTACCAGGCAAGCATTCCCTATGGGCAAGGAAATCGTCCAATTTTAAGGAGAGGTGTGTGAAGAGGGGAATGACCTCTGCCAGGCTAGCATTCTCTTTGCTTAAAATTTCTGTCAAAGCACGGAAAGATGTGAGGACTGTCACTACCTGTTCCATAAGGGCCCAGTCAGCCCTGTCCAGTGTCCTGTTACTGCCAATGAAATAGTGACATGACATTGCATGAATTGCCTTTATCTGCTCCAGGATACTCTCTAGCATATCTAAGGTAGAGTTCCACTTGGTCCCAACATCTTGTTTTAGGTGGTGCTCTGGGAGGTCTGCCTTTTTCTGTTCCTCCCTGAGGAGCTGGCTATCTTTGAAGCTCCGATGGAAGTGGCCAGCAATTTGTCGGCACAACCCCAGAAGTGCTGACTAGGAATGGGTGAAAATTTCCGCCTCAAAACTGAAATCGGCACTTTACGCTTGGCGAAAAATTTCCCCGCAAAAAGTGCAGATTTTCCGCTTTTTTCCCTTATCCCATTCCTTTGAAGTCAATGGGAACATAGAAGTTACACACAACACATAGCAAATATTATTTTATTTCCCAAAGGCATAGTGTAAAAGGGGTATGATGGTGCCTGTGTTGGTGGAGTGTGGGGAAAGAATCAGTTGAACAGGGGATGATTTTTGGGGGGGTTGTTTACTGCGATTTGGGGGAGCTTAGTAAAAAATAAATCCTAAATATAATAAAATAAAATAGAAACCATAAGACATAGTATAGAGGGGTCTGAGGAGGGTGCCTGTGTTGGTGAATGAATGAATCAGTTGAACAGGGAATTTGTTTTGGGGGGGTTCTTGGCTGTTATTGGGGGGACAGTTAATAATAAATCAAATCAATAAAATAAAATAAGACATTTGTATGTAAAGTGATAGAGACAGGAACCCCCTGACATAAGCTACCATTGGGGTGGACTGATACTTGACTTGATAGAGTATTTTGTAGAGGATGATTTGTTAGATTTGTTGTTAGAGGCCCAGGGCTCGATTCAAATGTTGGCGTCAGCAGAAAAAACTGGAGACGCTGGTTTTAACGTCAACTGAGCAATGCAAATGTTCCACTAGTAAGAAGCGACGCCAGTTCTGAAACACACGTCTCCTGTCGCCAGAACAGCAAGATCTCACCCATAGAGGATAATGTACAAGCGACGACAAAAGCTATTCAAACGTTGGAGTTAGGGCTAACGCGAGTTAAATTGCAACATTTCTCTCCAGAAATCTAACGCCTATTTTTTTTGGAGAACAGCACAGTAGGCAGAGTAAAAAATCCACGTCGACAGTTCTGAACAGCATACTCTGTGCATTTCCCTACTCAGCCACTAGGGGAACACAGAGATGGCTTTCAGCACCATGGACAGCTTTGAATGCCATAGGGATGTGCACTGCTCACCCCTGTGGCATTCAAAGGGTTACAATCAATAAAACGAGTACACCAAGCCCCCTTCCACATCCCCCCCCTTAGTATGTCACATATATTGCATATATGTGACATACTACCTCTGATCCTCCTGTTCTCCACATCTGATTGTACTATTTAATACCTCTGTATGTCTATTCCCCAATTGTACAGCGCTGCGGAATTAGTTGGCGCTATATAAATAAATAATAATAATAAAAATACTAACCCCATCCACATCCACCTCATGGACTTCCATGTAGTGGGCAAATCTGTCTTTTATTCCACAATTAACCCTTTGAGTACCAGAGAGGTAGGAAAGAATTGCTTAGCATGTTTCCTACCCCTCTGGTACCCAAAGAGTTAATAAGCAAGGTATGGACTACATACCTTGCCTGTATATATGTGTGTGTGTGTGTTTTAAACTTTTTTTTATTAAAATACTATTATTACACTTACTTTAAATTAGATCTCATTCAATTTTAACGCCCTATCTCCTGTGTCTCATTGCTATTAGTACTTTTGCTCCACTCTCCAATCTTGGAATCAAGCCCAAGATTATTACAGGAACAAGGCCTGGAGAAGCATTGGTTTGTAGGACTTAAGTTTGTTTGGCACAAACCCTAAGGAACCATTGATTTGTAGGACTTATGCTTGTTAGAAACAACCCCCCAAAAATTTGTTTATTTTATTGTAGGACTATGTTTTTTATTTTATTATTTTTTAAAACACAAGCCCTGAGAAAAAAAATAAAAATCCCCTACTGGACTATTACCAGCAGGTAAAGGGAATGGGATTAACAATAGCAGTAACATGGACGATGGTTGATGAAGGTTCCACTTGCCACGACTTGCTCCAGTGAGGAGCCTGAGGCAGTAGCAGCAAAATAAGTAGCCCCCAGTATATGTGGAGAAAAGTTGGCCATTAAATCTTCTCCACCTGCCCCTCCTCCAAAATCATGGGTGTCTTGTTATTAGAATATTTTTTTCCCTTGAGAACAGGGACGGTGGCTTCCATCACAACTGCAATGTGTACAGTGTGTGTGTAGTAAATAACATCTGGGGGCACAACTGTATCCAAACACCGTAACAGCCGAAACCAAGTACTGCTGCTGTTACTGTACCCCTTTTCCAGACCCGCTAAGGACACATGACAACTTGCTGACAGTTTAATAGTAATGATGAACCCTCCCTGCCAGAATCCTAGCATATTCTGCGGGATGTAATCTCCTCAGATGCCATCTGGTGACCTGGTATCAATTCTCCTCCACCGCACTGACATGTGTGGTCAGTGCACCACACAGTGTGCAATGTATAGAGATGAACTGCCATATAACAGAGTGGCTATCATTTGGCGGGAAGGTAACGATGAATGAAGTGGATTGGCAGGAGATGTACTTGTTACCCTTGAGGGTGTTTGGCTTTAACATGTTTGACATATATGTCATGGTGTCTGTGTTTCATGTGTGTTATCAGGGAGGTTGTGCCAAGGTGTGTTCCCTCCTTTCCCCTTTTTACTAACTTGTCACAAATTTTGCACTGTACACTTGTTGATGATGACTGCACTGTGCCTACTGGAAGAAAATAATAATCCCACACCCATGACTTCTGAGGGGAGGGATAGGGGACAGGTGGAGAAGAATGGCCTCTTACTTGTTGTCCTCCACATTCCCTTTCACTTTCTGTGGCAGCGGATAATGTTGCTGCTGTTGCTGCTACTGCTTCAGATTTAGCATTGCAACTAGGATCAGGAGGAGTATTGCTACTGCTGGAAAGTGGAACCTGCACTAGTCCTGCATCACTTGTTGACTCCATTCCCACTGTGTCCATGGTGGTCTGTGGCACACTAGCCTGCTCCTCAGCACCCTGCTGCCCTTTCATCTCAACAGCAGCAGCAGAGATTAGAGCAGTTGCAATTTCTGCAAATTCCAAAAGCTGACTGCTAGTGGTGGTGGTGATGCCCATCCTCATCCCTGTCTCCCATTCCTTCTCAGTTTCTGATAAAAAAGGCCATCAATGTCTCTTCCACCCCAGCTTCTCCAACACCACCACCACCACTAATCCCTACCTGCTGCTTCTCTATTCCAAACATTTCACTGCTGCTTGGAGGAGGTGACGAGCAATGTGACAGAGTGTCCCCTGTTGTCACACATGGCATAAGTTTCTACTTCCCTCCCTGAGTATTACAAGAAACACTAGCAGCAGACAAAGTATTGGTGGCAGCAGGTTCAGCACTGGCAGCAGGTTCAGCACTAGTGGCAGCAGGGGCAGCACGTCTGGCAGCGGGCACAGGCAGCTGACCTGTCCTGCTCTCACTAGTACTACCCTTTTTTCCCTCCCCTCCCATTCCCTTTTCTCCCTCCCTACCCATTACATTCCCCCAGATCCCTTGGGGAGATTTAGGGGGACTGGACAGCATTGGTTCGTACTGCTAGTCACTACCTCCTCCTCAGACTCAGTGGACACATAAGGGTCCTTCCATCTCCTCCACCGATTATTTTTTACCTTGCTCATAGTGATAGCAGTCACTATGAGCCTCTCCTGACTCACTTTTTGCAAAATATCACAAGTCTATCTCATGCTGTAGCTGCTTGTACTGTGTCTGCCTTCAGCGAAAATGTCATGTTTTTATAGCGGAAGTGTGAAAACAATGTAAATCAATGGACAGAAACATTCTAGCCATTGAAAAAATGGTGAACAATGTTGGCCAATGGGTGAAAAATGTGAAAATTTTAACTGCTAGTGAATTTTCCAGCAAAAAGTGGATAACAACAAGGTTTTTGTGAAATTTCTTGCAGGAACATGGAGACAATTTTCTCCTATCCCTAGTGTTGACAACTTTCCAGTGTTATTGCCATCTGAAAGAGCAGCCTTAACTACCATATGCAAAACATGCACTGAGCAGTGCACACCCACAAATGTGCCACCGTGTTCTGCAGTGCTCTGTAAATGTTATCTGAGGTGTGCTGCTGATCCATTACCTCAGCATGGAGGAGGAAAGAGCAGCACCCTGCCTGCTTGGCTACTGCACCTAAACTTGTTGTTGGAATCCCTATGTCTTGCAACACATTGGGCTGGCACCAATGCGCCGTCAATGACAGGAAGACATGCTGACCACTCGGAGCACTCCATAAGTCAGTGGTAAAGTGCACTGACTGGCCACCAGCCTTTCCTAGCTGGTCCTTCAAAACATCAACGCACGACCGGTACAGTGAGGGCACTATAGTTCTACTGAATGTGGTGCAGGATGGAATTTTATATCAGGGTGCAATAGCCTCCATAAGTTGCTGGAAGGGCTCCCCGTCCACCAATTAAAAAGTTGCACACCCAACGGCTATGAGCTGTGCAATGAGGTGAGTGATTTTCCTGGCCTGCTGTCTGCACATCCCCTTGGAATGAAACTCACCAAAATCTTCCAATGTGGCCTGTATTGATTTTGGAATGGGCTGTGACTGTCTGCTGCTCTTATTAGGACCAGATGTGGCATGATCCCCCTTCCCTTTCTCCTGCTACCTACTGGTTTTGAGTGTGACACTGGTATATGCAGTACTAGTAGTGCCACTTTCTGCACTTAGCAACACTGACATGGGGTAGTTGTTCAGATGTTGGTTCATCCCGAAGATGGTTAGATGACCCAACACTTGCCCACGGTTGACTTCCCTGCCACACACTTTACATTTCGTTAGCCGGCCATCATCAAGTGCCACAAAATGGTCCCATGCTTTGGAGCGACAGATGACTTTGGAAGGAGGTGACACATTCTTAATTTTCATATGCTGGAGCAACCTAACTTTGCTTTGTCTTTCTATGTACCGTTACAGGGGTACCAGTAGACCTAAAGATGGCAGCATGGATGTTGGGAGTGGGATTGGAGGAGGATAGTGGAGTAACAGTGGTACTGGTGGTGGAGACACTAGCAGCTACTGCCTGCCTAGGAGACTCAGTTGGAACTGGAGAGGCAGGTGTTGAATTGGTAATAGAAGACACAAGTGTAACTGGAGAAACAGGAGGAGTGCTATGGGTAGCAGGGGAAAAATTATGCTCAGGGGAATAATCAAGGTCACTGGAAAAATCAAGTTCAGGGAAAAAACAAGCTTAGAAGCCTTGATCCCTCAGATTCTTCTTCTACCTCTTGTAGGTTTGGACAGGAAGAAAAATCATCATCATCAGCAGCAGCAGATTTTTGGGAAGATCTGCTGAATTACCACTTCTGCCTGGTGGCTACCAGGAAATGGTAAACTATCTCCCTCAATAATGTTTTCTGGAGAAGATATTCTTTCAGTAGCAGTGACAGTGGTGTCAGTAAAAATGTTAACCAAAAACTGCAATAATTTCCTTTTGGCTGCTTACACAGATGTTTGGTATAAAAATCCTGCGTTGATACTGCCAGCAGTGTCCGACCAGTAGTGTTACACATGCTAGTTGTCCACAGGCTTATAGAACTGGCAGTAGCGGAAGTGGTGACTAAAATGCTAGTGGAATTAATCATTGTGCAGGTGGTTCTGGGGGGATCATCATAAAACAGCTGACGAGACACAGGTGACAGCTGCTTTGTGGTCTCAGAGGAGGACGTGGACCTCTCTGCCCTACTAGTAGAGTTAGAATGACCTGCAGTTCCCTTCTTATTTTTATTTTTTGTTTGGAGTGCTGCTGCTGAGTCTGACTGGTACTACTGAAAGTACTTTGCCCACCTGCTGCTGCTAGCTCTGCTTGAAAACAACAACAATGTGCTGGTGTTGGTGGTTGCTGGGTCACTGCAACTGGTACCAAGATGAGGAATATCAGGTTGTTCACTAGGACTCAAATCCATTACCGGTAGATAGTGTACTATAATGATTTGACAATTTTACAACCTGGCCACACAACAGCTGTCAGACTGGCTGTGACACTCTGAAAATAATTCAAACAAATTTCTAATATTTTTAAAATTTAACAAAGGAACAAAGTTGACTCTCCCTTGTGGTGGCAATAAGGTACTACTAGGTCTGCCTACACAACTGTGAGATTGGCTGTGTCACTGTGAAAATTATTAAAATGAATTACTAATATTTTTAACCCTTTGAGTGCCAGAGGGGTATGCAAAGCATTGCAAAGCAATATTATTTTTAATATTTAACACAGAAACAAAGGTGACTGTCCTTTGCAGTGGCAATAAGGTACTACTAGTAGGGATGGGCAAAAATGTTTGCCTCAAACTGAAATTGGCAAATAATGCTACTTTCTGCTTGGTGAAAAATTTCCTGTGAAAAGTGCCGTTTTTCCACTTTTTCCGACCTTTTCCGCCCATTGAAATGGGAAAAAAATATTTCTACACCACACAAAGTTTTCAACAGCCATATAAAAGGCTGTCAGGCTCTCACAGCAGTCACTCTGTGTTTGTGAGAGGAGAGAGCAGCATGTTTTTGAGCTAGAGGAAATAGGCAAATAAAGAGGAATTGAAGCTTAGTTTAAGAAGTCATTTAAGTAGGACATTTGTTCTGTGTATTAGGGGAGTCTGGGGGCACTCTAGGGGATAAGAAGGGAGGAAGGAGGTTGTCCCCCAAATACTCCAAAATTCCATGTGACTGACTGGCAAGACACAGGCAGATAGGGACCAATTTGCTTGCTGATCTTGCTGTTATTGTCCTTGTGCTGGGTGGGGAAGTTTGGAGAAAGACATTGTTGATTTTCTTTTTCAGTTGATTTTCTTTTTCACTTGTAATTTTGTTTGGACAGACTATGATAAGACAACAGGGTGGACAACTTAAAAAAATAAATAAAAAAAAAAAGAAGAAAAAAAATGAAATATCTTAGGTGACAGTGACAGACAGCTGACTGGGCTTAGGCAAGGCATCATACAGCTCCATCAGTAGTGTTGTGCACTGTACAGTAAAAAAAAAAAAACAGTGTAGTTGCAGAATGTCCAGAAAATGCACAAGGGGAAGGGGGAGGGATGGAGCAGCATAGGGACATGAGAGTAAAGTAGTAGTCCAAAAACCTACTGCAGCAATGGGTGTTGCAGCATGTGCAATCAATGATGATGATCCATTTACTCCAAGGGAGGATGCAGTTTGTCAAGGTCCCAGTAAAACTAGGTCCAGCACTATCAGTGCCAGTAGAAATATAGAACCATATAAGAACAACACTGGAGATGACAACAAGTCACATTCAAGTGTTGATGATGCTGGCAACAGCATAATAGAGGAAGGTGTAGCAGCTGAACCGTCTGCTGCATCAGACAGTGAGACACCAAAACACCTGTCCTCAAAGTACTAGTGAATTTTGTTATAGTAAAAGTAAAAAGAAATTGTTTGAGACCTCCAAAAGCTTAGAAGTATAAAAGGGGAGTAGTGGGCAAGAACTGTCAGGTGATGCTGATGCTGCTGAGGATGACCTAATGATGACTGATGATGATGCAGATCTAGAATATATCCCTCAAGCATCCTTCCCTTGTTCAGATACAGATGAAGTTGAGAATGAGGATGATGACAGGGCTATAAGGTTAGCAGAAAGTCAAAGGCTGTATCTGCCGCCACTTTTAAGGAGCACTGTGCCTGTCTATAAACTGTCTGAGAAAGCCATTGGAAAGTTTGACCCTGGACAAGCACATATGTCAAAAAGCACACAGTCACCCTAACAGTCATCAAGAGGCAATGTTGGAAGACTAATATTCTTAAAAAAGAACCAACATCTCATACCATCTGAGTATCAGGTAGCAGAAACCACACATGACAGAAAAAGTCTGACCCTGGACAAGCACAGATGTCAAAAAAGCACCCAGTCACCCTATCAGTCATCATCGGCATCATCGCCTCTTCAAAGTCTCACTCAGCCACACACACTTGTTTTGAGTACCCATCAGCAGCAACACAGGTTAACATCCACAGTGTTAGATATGAAGAGTACCTCTAGTGCTGCTGTAAGTGCTGCACCTTTGACACCTAGTGGTAGTGGCAGTAGAACTACATCAACAAATAGCTCCAATAGTAGTAGTAGCAGAAACCACACATGACAGACAAAGCCAGGACAAATATATTAACAGCAGCACAGATAAGGAGGTGGAGGACAGATGTGTGTCAATAGTCTTAGGAGGATAGAGTATGACAATGGTAAATAATACATACACAAATCACACAATGCCAGTCCCCCACCACCACCATTAAAATACATATCTACCAGATTGTAGGTTGTACTTTATTTATTTTTTTACTTGATATCATCATGAATATGTGCCAGTGTCACTTAAGCAAGAAAGTGTTGTGGGCAAAGGACAAATGCATTCTGCGAGCCATATTTTGCTGTAGGACTCACAACTTTGACTTTCAGCCACTTATTTCTAAACTTCAGCCCTCGGAAGAAGTAATATTACAGTGGGAAATGTCATACCTATAGGAAATATAGGTGAAAAACTTGTTAAAATAGGCAAAAAATGTGTTAACATAGGCAGAAAATTTGTTAAAATAGGCAAAAAGGAGGAAATTTTTGCATAGGAGGAAAGGCAAAATTTTTCGCGGGAAAAGCAAAAAATCAGCACGTTTTCATGAAATTTTTCACGGGAAATTTTTCACAGTTTTCAAGGTGACTCTCCCTTGTGGTGGCAATACGGTACTACTAGGCCTGCCTACACAACTGTGAGATTGGCTGTGTCAATCTCCAAATTATTCAAAGTCCTAATTTTATTTTTAATATTTAACACAGAAACAAAGGTGACTCTCCCTTGCCGTGGCAATAAGGTACTACTAGGCCTGCCTACAAACTGTGAGATTGGCTGTGTCACTCTGAAAACTATTCAAACGAATTCCTAATATTTTTAATATTTTACACAGGAACAAAGGTGACTGTCCCTTGAGGTGGCAGTAAAGTACTAGGCCTGCTTACACAACTGTGAGATTGTCACTTTGAAAACTATTCAAATTAATTCGTAATATTTTTAATATTTTACACAGGAACAAAGGTGACTCTCCCTTGCGGCGGCAATAAGGTACTACTAGGCCTGCCTACACAACTGTGAGATTGACTGTATCACTCTGAAAACTATTAAAATGAATTACTAATATTTTTAACCCTTTGAGTGCCAGAGGGGTATGCAACGCATTGCAAAGCAATGTGTTGTGTACCCCTCTGGCACTCAAAGGGTTAATATTGCACACAGGAACAAAGGTGATTCTCCCTTGCGGTGGCAATAAGGTACTAGGCCTGCCTGCGTACACAACTGTGAGACTGGCTGCGTCACTCTGAAAACTATTAAAACAAATTCCTAATATTTTTAATATTTTGCACAGGAACAAATGACTCTCCCCTGCAGTGGCAATAAATGTCACTAATGCTGGCTGCCTACCTATGCCTAATGCTAGCTGCCTGCCTACACAACAACTGGACACTATCTCCTTCTTCTCTCTTTGAGCTCCAACAACAGACTAACAGGAAATGCATTCTGTCTGGCTTTCTGAAGTGTCATTAGTCTAACCCCCAACCCCCATAATGATAGAAGCTAATTGGACTAGAGAGGGAGGGAAAGTATGGAGGGAAAGTATCGCAAGCATGTGTACCCTTCAAAGAATTTCCAAAATTTTCAACGACTTTTGGACCAGGGCTGTTTGGATTTGGATTTTATTTACGAAAGACCATTGCCTGTTGGACGGCCCGAATGACTGTAAGACAATCATCGTGTGAATGGCAAAAAAAAACAGTTCTGCACTTTCCAAAAGGCCCTTGCAAGTACAGAGTCAGAATAAAAATAAACCTTTATTAGTATATTTAAAACTAGTTGAAGAGCCCATTACACGGGCCACAGTGCCACTGCCAGCCGGTCGCGGGGCAGTCATGCGCAGTAGAGACTGCCCACACCACGGCTGATACAGAACTGGACACTCTGAAGGAGCGTCCAGCTCTGTATCAGCCTCAGCGCGGGCAGTCTCTACTGCGCATGACTACAGCAAGTGTAGCATTCTCTACTGTGCATGACTGCGGCGTTACACGTTTTAGTGAATTATTATATAGGATGTTAACTAACCAAAATGAAACTCCTATTTGTTGGAGGTCCACAAAATATAAAAATAAAAGTGGAACTAAATCCACTGGATACAGTGGGGGAATGATATTACAGAATGGATACCCTATTATTTGATTTGTAGCCAACTAGGCTTTATTTATGTAACGGTGTAACATTGTATACTTCAGTGTAAGCACTTGAATAGGATCATTAAATCAATGAGAATCCACAATAGCACATAAGAATTATTTGTGTTGTCTTTTTTGTTGTTTTGAGTACTTAGGAAATAACCTGGTGTGCATTAAACTTAATATGAATTGAATTTGACATACAGAGGGCTAATACGTGTGAATTTCTCTGTTAATCACCAATGATCCAAGTGAATAGAGTAAAATAAGAGACAGCAAATACTCCAATACTCCAACTTTATTATGTTAGAGTGTAACAGAACCCTCAATTGCTCATTTAGTACAAAACCCTTCACTTTATCGCTGTAGCTACCCATACCTCAGAACGTGAGCTACAATAGAACATTAGTTCATAGATGGGCTAATTCTTTATTCCCATTTGTTGTTATCTTTTATTATTTCAAGTTTAACTCCTTTACTGCATATCACAATATGGAAGCTGACTTCTAGGCAGGGTAATTGTTTTGCTGAGTTCTACAAGAGTTAACCCTCCTTTAACTGCTACTGCCATCCACAGTATTGTAGACTGGACAGAAGTTTGTAATAAGAGAAAAGGCAGTGATCAATATAAGTAGAGACTTCCTTAGTTCCAAGAAACCAACAAAATCTCTTGGTAACCAATTGCAGTTATAGAGTATTAAGGAATAGTTTACTGAAATACCTTAACTGTAATAAAACATCAGAAGTACCGATAGCTACATTGCAACAATAAAGATCATTGTAGCTCATTACTAGAGATGGGTGAAATTTATCGCCGTGTTCCCGTGAGAAATTCTGCTAAAACAACATTTTTGTCAGCTTTTAAAATAGTGAGTAAAATTTCTGCATTTTTCGCCCATTGGCCAAAATTCCCCGCCAATTTTTCAGTGGCTATAAAGTTTTTGCCCATTGATTTACGTTGTTTTTGCTTCTTCACTGTAAAAATGTGACATATTTGTGGTAGTCAAACACAATAGAAGCAGCTACAGAGCGAGGTAGATGTGCTGTGCTTTTCTGCTGTGAATTATTTGTTAAATTCAGGCAATCACTATGAGCAGTAAAAGGAGGAACTGGAAGGACCCTTATTATGTGTCCACTGAGTCTGAGGAGGAGGAGATGGCTAGCAGTACTGAACCGATGCTGTCCAGTCCCCCTAAATCACCCCAAGGGATCTTGGGGAATTTAATGGGAAGGGAGGGAGAAAAGGGAAATGGTAGGGAAGGAGAAAAGGGTAGTACTAGTAAAAGCAGGACATGTCAGCTGCCTGTGCCTGCTGCAAGACGTGCTGCCCCTGCTGCCAGTGCCACCATTGCTGTACCTGCAGCCACCATTGCTGTACCTGCTGTCAGATGTGCTGCCCCTGCTGCCTCCAGTGCTATACCTGCTGCCAGTGCTGAACCTGCTGACACCAATACTTTGCCTGCTGCTAGCGTGTCTTGTAGTACTCGAGGGGGGGGCGATAGTATAGTGTGACAGCAATGGACGCTAAGTCACACTTGCCATCTCCAAGCAGTCCTGCCAGTGATACTACTACTACTAAGGTCCAGCAGCTTGTTAGCATTAGTAGTGTAGGAGGGGGTAATGAACAATATCCTGTTATTACTAGTGACTGTGAGACTGAGAAGGAAGACTCTGCGGCTGAACATGATGTGATTGGTGTTAGTAATAGCTGCAGTAATGGTGAAGCAGCCGGAGTGGTAGGGGAAACATTTGATAGCATCCAGACTAGCGGTCAAGGGAGCCCACACTATTCCTCTGGCTCTGAGAGTCCTCCTCTCCTTCCCTTCAGTTGTCACGGTTCCCAAGAGAAGTACAGGAGTCAGTACGGTATAGTAAAATGCAATTTATTAAAATAATAAAAAGGTAGCACACAGAGGTTAATAGAAGGTGCAAGGAGAGGGTCATAGCCAGCAAGTGCTACTACCAGAAACAGTAAACTGCCACGGAGGACAACTCTACTAGAGACTAAGCCTAAGCCACTGGTAGTCTCTGCAGGAACCAAGAACTGGAACAGGAGCAGGAGAAGCAACAGGAACTCGAAGACTTGATCCGAGGTATCGAGAATTCTGACTCATGCCTGCAGTCACTATAAGGAAGCGTATACTTGACTCACTCCTGCAGTCATATAAGGAAGCGTATACTTGACTCACGCCTGCAGTCAGTATAGGAGCTAGTCTGCCAGAGCCACAGGTCCGCACCAGATTGGGTGTCTGCTAGGTACAGGGGACAAACAAAAAAATAGTCAGACAGAGCCACAGGTCAGCACCAGAGAGGGTAATCGGACAAGCCAGGTCATACACAGTTCAGATAGTCAGCCAGAGCCACAGGTCTGCACCAGATTGGGTGTCCATTATAAGGATAAGACAAAAGACTAGTTAGACAGAGCCACGGGTCAGCACCAGATTGGATGGAAGACAAGCCAGGCCATACACAGAACCCAAGGTAACAGAACTGCTTTGTACAACAACGCAAGGGCAACTGAGTCAGGACTCAGACTTCCCTTAAAACCCCTCCTCAGGAAGTAGGTAGGAGGAGCAGGGTCAGAGGAAGGAAGTAGGTAGGAGGAGACTACAGGAAGCATGGCATAAAACAGAGGCCTGCTTCACTCTGAAGCCTCACGCCTACAGGTGACGCGTGGACTGACGCTGACCATCACTGAAGCGGCAGCTCTGGAAACAAGGTAAGCTGTGACATCACTACAGTGTCCAAGTGGAACATGATCCTGAAGAGGCCAGAACTGATGTTGGGGGAGAGCAGGTGCAGAATCAATACCACCACCACCAGCAGGAGCACAGATCAGCCCTGTGCCTGCTGCTACTGCTGCCAGTCTGCCTTGTTCAGGTCAAAAAGAAATGCGAGATTGGGGGACCCTCTGTCACATTGCTCGTCACCTCCTCCAAATATCAGTGAGATGTCTGTAATAGAGCAGCAGCAGCAGCAGCATGTAAGGGCTAGTGGTATTGGTGGTGAGGATGATGGTGGAGAAAATGGGGTGGAAGAGACATTAATGCTATTTTTAGCAGAAACTGAGAAGGAATGGGAGACAGGAATGAGGATGGGCATCACCACCACCACTAGCAGTTAGATTTTGGAATTTGAGGAATTTGCAACTACTCTAATTGCTTCTGATGCTGAGTTGCAAGGACAGCAGGATGCTGAGGAGCAAGCTACTGTGCCACAGACCACCGTGTACACAGTGGGAATGGGGTCAACAAGTGATGTAGGATTAGGACAGCTTCCACTTGCCAACGTCAGCAATACTCCTGGTTCTAGTTGCAGTGCTTAATCTGAGGCAGTAACAGCAATAGCAGGAACATTATCCGCTGCCACAGACAGTGAAGGGGAATGTAGAGGACAAGATGAAAGAGGCCATTCTTCTCCACCTGTTCCTAATCCCCTGAAGTCATGGATGTGGGACTATTTTTCTGTTGGGGCAGGCACACTACAGTCATCACCAATGGCACTGTGCACAATTTGTGACAAGTCAGTGAGAAGAGGAAAGGAGGGAACACACCTTGGCACAACCTCCCTGATAGCACCCATGAAACACAGACACCATGACATTTATGTCAAACATGTTAAAGCCAAACACCCACCACAGAAATCAAGTACCACTGTTGCTATACCCCCTGACTCTCCAGAAAGGAAACAAGAGGTGAGGTGGAGATCAAAGAGGAGGAAGAATAGAGAAACCCAGGCAGAGATTGGAAGTTTCATGACGAGTGAAACAACTAGCTCGCCATCACCTTCTAGGGTAACTACATCTTCAGCCAATATACCTCATTCATCTTTACCTCACCGCTAAATGATAGCCACTCTGTTGATGTTAAGATGTGGCAATTCATCTCTACTCATTGCACACTGTGTGGTGCACTGACCACACATGCCAGTGTGGTGGAGGAGAATTGCAAGCAGTGCATCAAACGTTATCTGAGGAGATTCCATCCTGCAGAATATGCTAAGGTTTCATCATTACTATTAAACTGTCAGCAAGTTGTCATATGTCCTTAGCTGGGTCTGGACAAGGGGTATAGTGAGAGCGGCAGTACATGGTTTTAGGTGTTACGGTGTTTGGATACAGTTGTGTCCCCAGATGTTATTTACCACACACACACTGTGCACATTGCAGTTGCTGATAAGAGCCACAGTTCCTGCTCTCAAGGGAAAAAATTATATTCTAATAACATGCCTATGATTTTGGAGGAAGGGCAGGTGGAGAAGAATTAGTGGCCAACTTCTTTTTTCCACGTAGACTGGGGGCTACTTATTATGCTTCTACTGCCTCAGGAGCATCACTGGAGATAGTTGTGGCAAGTGTAACCGTCATCATCCATCAATCATGTTACTGCTATTGTTGATCCCATTCCCTTTCAGCTGCCTAATCATTCTGCTGCTTAAACAACTGAGCAGCAGCAGTAGGAATAACATTTGCAACTCAGGAGGACATTTTACAGTGGCCACTGGCCAACATGACCTGCTGGCATTAGGCCAGTAGGACATTTTTATTTTTTTCTCAGGGCTTGTGTTTAAAAAGTATATAAAAATAAATACATAAATAAATACAAACTAGTCCTACAAAAAAATAAACAATTTTTGGGGGGGTTGTTTCTAACAAACCTAAGTCCTACAAATCAGTGTTTCCTTAGGGCTTGTGCCAAACAAGCTTAAGTCCTACAAATCAATGTTTCTTCAGGGCTTGTGCCTCTAATAAGTCAAAATCCTACAAAGGCCTCTAACAACAAATCTAACAAATCATCCTCTACAAAATACAAAATCAAGTATCAGTCTACTCCAGTGGCAGCTTATATCAGGGGTTCCTGTCTCTAACACTTTACCTACAAATGTCTTATTTTATTTAATTAATTTATTTCTTTTTATTAACTGTCCCCTCAATAGCAGTCAAGAAACCCCCCCAAAACAAATTCCCTGTTCAAATGATTCATTTATTCACCAACACAGGCACCCTCCTCAGACTTCTTTTATGCCATGACTTATGGTTTTTATTTTATCTTATTTTATTTTATTTAGGATTCATTTTTTTAACTGCCCCTAACCCACTAAACAACACCCCCCCCCGAAAAAATATTCCCTATTCAACTGATTCTTTCCCCACTCCCCACCAATGCAGGCACACTCAAGCTCTTTTTATACTATGCCTTTGGGAAATAAAATAATAATTGCTATGTGTTGTCTGTAACTTCTCTGTTCCCATTGATTTCCATGGAATGAGCTAGGCGAAAAAAGTGGAAAAAAGCAGAAAATCTGCACTTTTCTCTGGAAATTTTTCGGCAAGCGGAAAGTGCCATTTTTTGCACCGGCTTAGGATCATTGTCCTTCCACTGCTCCTCTTCCAGGCTATATAGAAACCCAGGGCCAGATAATTACTGTTCCCCCCACCCATGGCATTGGTAGTTTTTCTCCATAGACCCTGACCTCGCTAGTGTTTCGTTATAACGGGGACAGTGCTGGCTGATCTGTCGTACATAATGGAAAGACCTCCCCCTCCCTCCTTACCTTTTCTCCTGTTCTTTTCTCCCTCTCTCTTCTTGCTGGGGGCCCCCCTTTACTCTACTTGAGTATTGAACATTAAGTTCATTACCTGTGGGCCTGATACTCTTACGGCTTTATTGTTACACAAATTCTATTTCCTGTAAGTGAAATTGATTGCCTCTTACAGACCTTATTCATTTCACTTCTTTGTATGCCTACAGTGACTTGCTCTGTGTATTTATTGTTTATGTTACATTTATGTATGCTTGATATGTTGTTTCGATAAATCTCTTTTTTGAAACTTAAATTAAATAAATAAATAGGTGTCTTCTCCTTCCCACTATCTGATACTGTACATTGATTATTCCCCTAAGGGGGGCACTTACTTGAAGAATTCTTGCTCAACAGCATACAGTTAAATATTATTGCTACAGAGTCCTCATGTTTTAAATTAATCTCCTGCCTCTGATCTTTGGTACCTCCATTATTAGGGTGATAGTTGTGTGTTTCCAATGCATTGCAAGGCTCAAAGCCTCTTCCTCAGGAATGCAGCTTCATTATGCAGTAGAGTTGCTATGTTCACAAAAGACCGGGGACTTTGGTAAATATAATCTATTATTAGTTCACGTTGCAGCCCAATCTCTCCACTAATTTAAAGGATATTTTTACAACTACATGCTCTGAGCTAGAAAAAAAGACCAAGACCACATCTCTACTAATGAAACCCATTTCCACTGTATTCACAAAGGTATGCAGCACAGTAGCCTACTCATCACCATCCTGCTGCCCTTTCATCTCAGGAGTAGCAGGAATTACATCAGCAGCAAGCTCTACAATGTCATCATTGCTGCTAGTGGTGGTTATGCCCATACTCATTTGCACACCTGTCTCCCATTAATTTTCACTTTCATCTAAAAAGGCCACTAATGTCTCTTCCACCCCAGCTGTTCCACCTTCACCCTCATCACTACCACCACTAGTCCCTCCTTGCTACTGCTGCTGCTGCTCTGTAAGGATGACAAATGTGACAGAGGGTCCTCTACTGTCACATTTGTCATCCCTAGAGGTTAAGAAGGCAGACTGGCAGCTCTGGCAGCACGCACAGGCAGCTGTTCTGTGTTCATGGTAGTATTACTGCTGCTAGCAAGTTCTGCCTTCCTCATTATCATGTTCCAGAGGCACAATGCCAGAGGAAGGTGAATCATATGGTCAGGGGGATGTTGTGGGTTCAACTGACTGCTAGTCTGGCTGTTCGTCTTCACTTCTCCTTCCACCTCCGCATCAGCAGCAGGATCAACAACAGTCACGCTAATCTCACCATCTGCTTTTCTAACAGTAACATCATCTTCAGAATCATCACCTTCACCCCCTCCCTCACTTCCAGCACTTCCAGTCTCTAGCTGCTGCATGGTAGTAGTAGTAGTAGTAGTAATGGGACTGTTTGGGGATGGCAGATATGACTTAGGGTCTCCTGTTGTCATATTTGCTATCATCCCATCCCCTCATGGTGCACTGGCAGCAGTAGCAGCAGGCACAGCTAGTTGACCTGTATTACTCACACGACTATCCACTTCCTCCTGTGCCTGTGCCATTATTTTCCTCCAGATACAAAGAAAATGTGTTGGGGGACTGGGCATCATTGGGTCTGGGGAACCAGACCCTTCATTACCGCTGGTGCTCACTTCCTCCTCCTTCTCAGACTCACTGGACCCATCATGGTCCTTCCAACTCCTCCTTTTCTTTATCATCCAGGTGCTCATAGCACACATAATGAGTCTCTGCTGCCTTCATTTTTCTAAATTAAGCACTGCAAAACAGCCTGGCACCCTCTCTCCCTCTCTAGCTGCTTGTGTTGTGTTTTGGTGTGAAAACGTAAAGTACATGTAAGTAAAGCGGCTAAAAGTTTGTAGTCATTGAAAAAGAAGCAAAAACCTTTTAGCAATAGGTGAAAATGATGAAGATTTTAAGGGCTTTGTTTAAGACATATTTTCTCAAGAAAAAGCAGTCATGTGGTTTTCGCTTGTTTTTTTTGCAGGAGCACAGGACCTTTCCCCCACCCCTAGTTATTACCACTACTTAATAGGATATATACAATACAGATGGGCATACAATTATAAATGAAGAAGCAATCTGTGGTGCAAATGGACTTTATGGAAAGCAAGTAATAGTTTTATTGGAGTGTAATTTTTTTCTACATGATCTGGCACTTTGTTTGTAGTACATTATGCTGGTTTTCCTGGTGGTATCAATAACAGTTCCTGGAGTTCTTTATGTGGCTTTGTGCTACAAAATATTTAGATGGCTTGGATTTTGATAGCAGCCCAAGTCAGACTAGGAAGGTAGCCATCTGGTCCCTGGTTTCAAATTACTACATAGAATACTTGTGCAGCACACTATCATCAGGTCAATAATATTGCATAATATAGGAGCTTACAGTGCCTTTCATACCATCAGAATGTCAAGTTTGTCGTGCAAGAATTATTATTATTATTATAGTGAAAAAATATTAACAAATATGTGCAAGATTTGGTAATTCTGTCCTTGTCACAACAGAAAAAAAACTATGGTAATTTTTTTTCTTTCTTGACATGTCCCACTATGCACCTGTTTATATATATATATATATATATATATATATATATATATATATATATATATATATATATATAAAGATTAAAGAAGTAGCCGGCACTCTCAGGAACTTAACGCACAAAAATAAAGCGATGTTTATTGTGATCGACGTTTCGGCTATCTTACATAGCCTTTATCAAGGCTTTGGATTTGCTTTATATATATATATATATATATATATATATATATATATATATATATATAGGCACAGAAAAAGAGAATGTGCAATGCAGGCAGATCATTTGAACTAAATGTATACATAGTGTATGTAAGATGATGATGTACTATTTCCTATGCAATTTATTATTTCAAAGACATTGATTACCCAACTGTAAAGGACAATTTTTCTTTTCAGTGTATTTGTTTATTTTTCTGTCTGAATACACATATCTTTAATGAAAATGTCTTGCTTCAGCCATTCCTTGGTGGTCTAAGCTTCTGAAGATGCTTCTGTTTACATGCTTTTCCATATATTGGAGTCCTCAAATTATCACCTTTCTGCTGTTTAAACTTGTCACATATAATTTACACCTCTGCGTTTGTAACACTTGGCACATGCAGTGTGTAACACTGAAGTTTAAGGGAATAATCTAACATTGACTCAAACATTCTAGAACAGTGGTTCTCAACATGTGCCCTCAGTGGCTACTCCCAGGCCAGAATTTTAGAATTTCCTTTTAAGAGCACAGGTGAGTTAATCAATGTGAATGAGCCTCTGATCAACACACCTGTGCTCTAGCAGGGAAATTCCTAAGTCCTGGCCTGTTTGTGGCCACTGAGGGCACGGGTTGAGAACCTCTGTTCTAGAATAGTGTATACATAATTCAGTGTTATTGTTATTTTACAAAATAATGCATTAATTAACATAACACTGTTATAACATGAAGGTAACTTTTTTATTACTTATCAATGTTACTAAGAAGAACAGGTAAATGAAAATTAGTGAGAAAGAAGGCGGGATAATTATCCAGTGCAATTCTGTTAGATATCAAAATTGAAGAAATGGCAAGAAAGTGCTGAAACAGTGAATTTCAGAAAATATAGCATTTTTTAACATGAAAAACAAATTTGGTTCGTACAGTGAAAAATGATTTTTTTGTTTAACATTAATATATAGGTTGATCTCCCTCAAATATGTCACCACCAGTGTCAGGACATTGGCAATGGGCCAATCAAAATTAAGATAGTACCATGCTAATGGACTGTCCTATTGAAAGTAGAAGTTAAAAGGAACAGGCTAGCCCTTTTCCTGAGGCAGCAGCAGCATCACAACAGTCACAACTACTTTTAGTGCCTTACGGGAGAAGTTGTTCAGTTACCATGATCCTTCTCCTCCTGCACCTCCTCAAAATCATGTGTTGGAATATTATTTGGAGCAGGGAGGGACTGCTGTATTGCAAATATGATTCATTTCACACAGACAACTAAGGAAATATATGTGAATATGGTATGTGCATACTGAATGTGCACCACAAGGGACAGTGTTTATGAGTGGCTGAGCACAGGTATAATGGCTGCCACTTTAGACATGCATTCTGGGAATCCTGACCACCTGTGTAATGGCTCCCTACATTATGCCATGCGGTCAGGATCAAAGGAGCCATGTGACTTATTCAAGTTATGTGACTGGACAATACTTGGGAATATTAAGTCTCTGCAGGCATTGTTTAAGTTAGAACCCACCATGCTGAACTGAGAGAACAAAGGCTTTTTGCTGTCCAAGAGTCAAATCAAGGATGATTTGCAGGGTTCCCTTGGACAGAGTGATATTCTTGCATGTGCTGATTTTCACTATAAGCTAAGCATCATTGTAATACTGTATTTCTGTTTTATATAACTTTGTTGTAATAATCCTTTTTAGATATATTGCTTTAAGTAGTTGTAGTTGATCTGACCATACCTAAGTGCTGATGAGTAGTCTGAAGCAGTGTGATCTGGTCCAACGTAATAGTAAGCTTAAAGAGAGTGCCCACTGGGTAGATTGAGAGAAAAAAAAGGGGGGTATCCGATGGGTGGATAACCTGATCCCACTGCTGTGCGCTACTGGGACTGCCTGTCACCGGATATAAATATGGAACAAGGTCCTCCCACAACTCCAAACTAACCTTATTATTTGTAGTCGGACCTAACCGTACCTAAGTGCTGATAAGAAGTCGGAAGCAGTGTGGTTCAACGTAATAGTAGGCCTAAAGAGAGGGCAAAAGAATAAAACCATACCTTTCACACAGAATGATGCTCTACCTCATTAATAGAAATAATGGAACCGTGATTCATATCCTAATTACAATGCCAATATGTGGAAAGCCTGCATAACTTCAGAAATGGGTTGCAGTACATAAGACATGTAGCTTGATTACTTCCAGTGACCCAGTTTCTTAATAATACGTATTGGAATGCTGTTCCGGGAAGCGGAGGTTGCTGTCTCTATCCGGAATGAGTGTCCTGAGAACCCTCTGGGATCTAAACCTAATCTGGTGATGATCTTCCTAATGTATGAATATGGCAGTAGTGAGTGGCTTGTCATAGTAAGGAAGTAAGGGACTGTACTGTGGTTTTCCCCTAAGTGTTTTAAGGTATGTATCCAGATATAAAACTGGGCACCAATCACTGAATGTTGGATAAAGAGTAAAAACAAACTTCTGTGGGTGGACCTACCTGATTGGCAAATGTACACATTCTATGGAGAACTTATAATATAATGATACCCATGTGAGATTCCTTGTGAATAGCATAATGATAGCTGAAGAGGATCTACCCTTGTTGACAATGAGTGCTGTAGCCTCATTATCGGTCCTAAACTTAACCGTCTGACCCGTCCATGACTGACCCCATGTGATAGCTGCGGCCACTATGGGAATTAATTCAAATAAGAGAGATTAAACTTGGGTAAGCTACAAACCTTGGGAGGCCATTCTTCCACCATCCATTGATTACCATAGATGGCTGTGAAGCCTCCCGAAGCTGCAGCTACAGTAGTGACTATGGTCGACGACAAGGAAGGCTTTGGAATAAACATGAAGCGTCCATTACAAGTTCGTAGGAATCTCACCCACATATCCAAATCTAGAGTGAAGAAAAGAAGGGGGAAACCAACCTGAAGAAAACCACCAAGCGGTGCCCCCCTAAAAAAAAAAAGAAACTTAATAACGGAGACACACTCCAGGAGAATCCAATAATAAAAAATTAGCTTTATTAAACAATAAAAAATAGATCAAGTGAATATCATGAAAACAATTAAAAACCATCCAGCACAGGAGAATAAAGTTATAAATATGATTCCCTAAATAATAAAGTCCCCATAAGCTCAGAGCTGCACAGAGATATCCCTAGATGCTTACATATATATATGGGGGAGAGAAAGAAAAAAAAAGAAGGGGGAGAGCACCCTACATCACCCTGGACACTAAATGAGCACCACCAGCCATAACAGACACCGTAGAGGAACACGGAAAGGAGAGAGGGCCCGTGATCTCAAGAGGCAGCAACTCACCACAGAGGACCAAGGGCAGGGGCAGTTACTCCCTCCCAGTGAGCGGCAAAAGGATAGGCATTAGTGCTCATCCCCAGCCAGGGCACAGGATACATGACAGTGATCATATTAGATAGAGAATACAGTAACACACAGGGATACTCGACACCTATCTCCAGCAAGACAAGAGCTGTGATATGGTGTAAACATCAGTACAACCAACACCATTGACAGAAGCATAACTCAAATTATACACAGAGACAGCTAGACACGCACATGTTTTCATAGACACGCACATGTTTTCAGGAGAAAAAAAAACACTAAACATTCAAAATACACTTAACCTCTCCCAGATACTTCTGACCTGACAGGCAGGAGCAAGGAGGAAGAAACTATCCAGCCTAACCATGAAAAATCAATAGGGAATCACTCACAGCAGACTGCACTTAGAGTCTCTCTAGCCAGGACAGAGCCTCCATCTCAAAGAATGGTCTTCCATTATAGCCCCCATTTCATCTTCATCTCAATTTTGATTTGTATTAATTGGATTTCTTAATTATTTTGAATCCCTTGAGCAGAATTAAAGTTAGCCAATGATGGAGTGCCAAGAACAGGGACAGGAGGAGGCAGCAACAGCTGCAATGAGGCAGGATATAAGTGGGAGGTTACATTGAAGGTCTACATAATGTGAACTGAAGCTATCAACCTTGCAGCAAGAAGTCAATAAGTAGGCAAGGTGGTGTAGCCAGGAAGACAAAAAGCAGGGTCGGAGCCCCCCCTCCCCAAGAGGTACTGCCAGGATCTTCACCACTCTCCAGGGGTTGCATTATTAGTGTGTACTAGGAGTATGATGATGACCACCGGAGAGCAGTTGTACCAAGGTACGCCACTCCCCACCCTCCAGCTGATGAATCTCTAAGTCCCTGGGGATAAGTGGAGAATGAGTGTAGGTATGAGGAGGTTAAACAATGTTAAACGAAAAGCAAATTGGGAGAAAGGCATAGCTAATAGGAGCTAGAAACTGAATAAAATGGTATAAGGGGGGTTATATACATATTAGAGGCCTGTCTGGCAGCTTAAGGGAGGAGGCTATGCTCACACAGGTCACCCAATACTGCTGTCCTGTATGCCAGTGTATATGAAATTGTCTACAATCCATGGCATTGGACTTCATATATAGGAAGAGGAGAAGGCTGCACCACTTACCTCCCCAGAGTTTCCCCAATGTAAATGGAGATGGGTTGTCGCATCACTGGTCAGAACTTTGCAGTCCCACTCTCCACAGTACAGAAGAGGGACAGGACCTTGGACGGTGCACAACTGAATGCAGATCCGAGCCTAGAATGTAGGCTGTATGGAGAGCGCTGCACTGTCATAACAGTGTGCGGGTGGGCTCAGCCACAGAGAGGCATGCCTCACACCCAGCTATAGGCCTCAGGATTTTCCAGATCAGGCTCATGCAGTTGGTCACAGAGCTTCTCCCAGCCATTTCCTTTTTCCGTATCCTCACCACCTTTCTCTTTCTCCTTGAGATATAGGTTCTCAATCGGGTCAACAGGTAGGCCTCGGAGAAAAATCTAGATATGGGGGGACAGGGGAGCAGGCAACTGCCGCAGCAGGTGGGGGAAACAGAGTATGGGTCAGGAAAGCAGAGTGGATGCAGGCACTGGTATGGTTTAATGGACTCTCATAAGCACCTGTTATTCATATTCTTCAGGCCACTCCAAACTTTTGCCACAAGATCCAGGGCTGCTCAACTTCCATGCTGACAGGGTTTGCAATGTTGCACCATTTCTGGTAGCATGGGGCATCCCCATCGAGTTGCGGCAACAGCCACCACCAGCCCCAGAGATGTTCCATGGGGGCTAGGTCACAATCAGCTCTCAGGAAGCTCCTCAGGGTGTAGCAGTGAATCAACACATTCCCCAGGGCTTCAACAGTAAAAACTCAGTTAGTGGGATAACATTTATGAGATATTTAGAAAGGACAACAGAATTTCAAGCCAAAATGTGCAGAGCTGCAAAATGGGGCAACCTTCCAGTATGACTGCCAAGCCACACCCCTTCCACCCATAATTTTAATTTTTCCCAGTGATTTTTATCTTCCGCCCTCTATGACTGTAATGCAGTTAAACTAGTATAAACATATGTACTGTAGGTGCAACAAGTTACAAAGCTACATTTCTTGCTATTTGCAGCTCCTTTGACCACTGGACCATGTAATATATAGTACACAAGAAGTCTATAACATGAACACTTAGGATCCAAATCTCTAATTGTACCTCTGGTTATGATTTGGACCATGCAGGCCAACATAATACCAATGTTATTCACCTCATGGACACTTAGAAATGTGTTCATGGAGAAATAATATATAGATTTGAAATTGCAGTCTTTTGACTTTTGAATTGTGGTCTTTTGACTGCAATTATTTTTTTTTTCTGGCATTATATCTACAAAGCATTAGGAAATGCAAATTTTGATCTTTATTGACAAGATGCCATTAACTTTTTATACTCTATTAGCAGTTAGGTAGAGCAGTCACATTAAAATAAATCAAATCCAGCTGCAAGGATCTAATCTTTAGTGATGGAATACAACCTGATTTCTCTCAGGATCCTTGCTCTGTTCTTAATAACCAGATGTGCTTTGATTGCACTTTATTATTGTATAAAGTAGAATTGTCAGGATCTCAAGATATATTATATTTTGTGGTATCAAAATATTTTGATTTAATTGCTCTTCAATTTTATGTATCATCTTGACATACTTTAGATTTAACAATGTAATGTAATAATGCAATCATTTTAAATAAAAAAAATAATTATTGTAAAAATAAAGGTACAGACTTTTCCAGATCTTATGATTTTGAACTTAGTAGTGGTTATAATAAATATTTAAACCTGTTTACTCTTATAATCTGATTCTTTTCATAAAGTCATGCTAAACAGTTTTTAACTTATCCCATTTTTTACTAAAAAAATATGAACTAAATTAGTACTAATTATGAATGCAATAAAGGTCTAACATATGCACTGTGCTAACCAAATAAAAATGCTATTTTAATCAATTTTACAAGGATATATAACAAAATGATTAAGGTTGAAATTGGTTCTCTTATTTTACTTTGTAGGCATTAAAAAAACATGAACAATGATATATCTTATCTCTCAAACCTTTATGGTTTAAGAGATATTCACAAGCAAAGTTTCCCCCTCCCGCCCATTTTACCCAGTGTAAGCCATCTCTTCTCAGATGAGGAATCTGGTTGTAAGACCAGACAGATAACAGCAGGGGATAATCTTCTTCCTATGAGAACAATGAAAGCCCTGCCCCCCTTGACAAGTTTTTCAGGTTTTTCCCTTATCTTAATTGAAGATTGTCCCTCTCTGCAGTCTACCTGGGCACCTCCCTTCTGATCTATCTGATTTACATCAGTAAAAGGGGTGGGAGGGTGGTACTTTATCATTCAATTACTCTTGAACTATAACTCTGACAGAATTGAAATAACACTCTCCAAAGTCCAAATACTATGATGCTTTTATTATGAAACATTACTATCCCTTTAAGGCTGAGACGGATGCATTGATTAGTGAGTATAAAGCTATGGTTGACACCTTAAACACATTCTTTTCTTCTGTATATAAAAAGGAAGGGACAACGGCAGTCTAAGGGCAAACAGACAGAATCACTGATTTCTCTGCATCATGTACAAGGCTTACTGAGGACAAAGTCCAAAATAGACTTCAAAAGGTTATGGTGAATAAAGCACCTGAACCTGATGACATACACCCAAGGGTCATTAAGGAGCTTAGATCAGTAATAGCAAGACCATTATACTTAATATGTAGTGATTCACTTTCATCAGGCATAGTGCCCTGTGATTGGAGGAAAGCTGATGTTGTACCATTGTTCAAAAATTTGGCAAGATCTAAACCAGGAAATTATAGACCTTTGAGTTTGACTTCCATAGTAGGTAAGAAATTAGAAGGGTTACTAATTGCCAGTAGTCAGAACTTGTGAAGGCCAACAATATTATTAGAAGGAGCCATCATGGTTTTAAGAAAAATAGATCATGTCAAACTAATTTACTTGCATTTTACAAAAGGACAAAGAGCAATTTGGAGAAGGGAATTGTTGATGTAGTATACTTGAATTTTGCAAAAGCCTTTGATACTGTGCCTCACAACAAGTTAGTGTATAAATTTAAAGGCTTTGGTTTGGGAGGAGATATCTGTGCATCGATAGAGAATTGGTTAAATGATAGATGGCGGAGAGTTGTAAAGGGTGGTCTAAAGTTAAGTGGGGTGCCACAGGGTTCGTTCCACTCCTGGGCCCAATTATTTTTAATTTGTTTATTAATGATCTAGAAGTGGGAATTGAAAATAATGCCTTAATCTTTGCTGAAGACACTAAGCTGTGTAAGGAAATACATACACAGCAGGATGTTTTTTCTCTGCAGAAAGACTTTGATAAACCGAGTGAATGGGCAGAAAGGTGGCAGATAAGGTTTAATGTAGATAAATGCATTTGGGCTGTAGAAAAAAAACATACTACATATACTCCAAATGACAAACTACATAGGGAATCCTCATTAGAGAAATATCTAGGAGTACTGATCGATGATAGACTTCACAGCACTGTGCATTGTCAAGAGCAAATAGTACTATCCTACATAAAAAGGGGTCTGGATGCAAATATAATTCTACCTGTATATAAATCCTTAATAAGGCCTCATCTATATTATGGAGTGCGGTTTTGGGCACCAGTTCTTAAAAAAGAGATAACTGAACTGGAAAAAGTGCAGAGACACATAACAAAACTGATAAGGGGGTTGGAAGATCTGGATTATAAAGAGAGACTCGCAAGCTAGGTTTGTTTACATTAGAACAGACACATCTAAGGGGTGATATGATTACCATTTACAAATATATTGAAGGTAAACACAAATAAATCTCCAAGGAATTATTTACTCAAAAAGCTGAGCAAAGAACAAGAGGTCATCCATTAAAACTAGATGAAAGGTGCAAGGTGAAGGCAGGGATTTTTACAATAAGGTTAATAAAGTTAAGGAATATTTGCCTCAGGATGCTGTGCTTGCAGATATTGTAATTGCTTTCATAAAAGTAATGGATACCTATCTAACACAGTACAATATTGAGCATTATGGCAGTTGGCTTCAAAGCAGATAGGATGTTGATTGAGGGAAATATATGACTGCCATTTGGAGTCAGACAGATTTTTTTTTTACCCACTTGGGGCTTCATCGTGTACAGAATGAAATTGCTTGAAGAAGTTTTATAAAATAGGCACAGTCTTGTATGTTGCAACACCTGTGTCAAATGATCATTTGGAATTATAACCTTCATAAGTACATATTTTGGGGTACTTGGATCCTTATAGAATTTGGGGAGGCTGAGGCAGGGGCTATGATAGCTGTAATATGAACCCAGGTCCTATCACATTTGATCTTCACATTTTCATGGATCTTTGTTCAGTCACCCAACAGTAATCTTGTCCTGAGCAGTCCAATGAAAATGGGAGACTGTCATAACTCCGTCGGGTGCCGCTTGTTCCGGGTCCGCCGTCTTGTGCGGCGCGTTGTGATGACGCGCCGTCCTCTCTCTCTGGTCTCTCTCTCCCTGTTCGGGCGCATGCGCGCCTCGCGTTTTGCCTACAGCCCAGCCTTTCCCTTTCCGGTCCGGTAGCCTCATATTGGGGTAAGTTCAGCACTGGGACGCGTTTGTATAGCGTCTCAGTGCTGTTCCTGTGTCCTGCTCTGCTCAGCTTTGCTCAGTCCTTCTCTGCTCTGCCCTGCTTAGCTTGTCCAGCGCAGACCTGTCCTGGCTAGACTGCCTTTGTGATTTCTGTTCCTGGGTCTGTGTATATTAAGACTAGCCTTTCTGACCCCTGCCTGTCTTGCTCCTGTGCCCTCCAGATCTCCTGTGTATGACCCGGTCCGTTCCTGACTCCTCTTCTGCCTGCGGTTCCTGTTGATGTTCCTGACTGCTTCGTGTATGACCTGGCTTGGATCCTGACTTCTCTCCTGCCTGCTCCGTGGTCAAGGGTTCCCTGTGTCACCTTGGCTGACTGTCCTCGTTCCTGTGCCTAGTAGCTCTCACTGCCTTCCACCTGCTACCTGAGTGAGTACTGGTTCCTGTTGGAGTGTTAGTGTTTCTCCCTGGGGATAGGGTAGTATAGTTTATCTAGGGGTGGTTATCGAGGGTCCCCTTTGGCTCAACTGAAGGGGGCTAATCTAGCTTTGCGGCTAGCAACTCTATTCAGCCTCGGCTGCATCGCAACTCCCTCTAGGCAACCACCGCCCGCTAGCATCGCGCCCCAGCGCCGCTCCCCAGCCTCTAGCTATCATATCCCTTGTTGGAGGAGCTTGATCTCCCCGGGTTGGTAGGAGGGGGGTTCTTGGTGAGAGTTCCCTTCGGGTGCTTGTGCGGGGGTAGGCATTACAGGAGACTATCACCTTTGCAAGGATGGTACTCTGGTAACTTACTAGGATGTAGCAGTACTGAAACTGAAATAGGTGCTGCATTAGAACTAACTCCAGTGTTTTATTTGATTTATGATTGCTTCTGATGTCATGTCACATGCATGCAATTAAGTTGTATGTTCTACATGGCCCTCTGACTGCTGAAGATATTGTGGAGACATTTTAGTTATCAACTGGTTTAAATGAAACTGACAGTGTTCTTCTGGGGTTTTGCATTTGAATCTTCAACTTAGAGACCTGAAGCCTCAGAGAAAATTACACTCACCAGCACTGGGCACAGGTGGTAGAGTTCTTTGTCCAGCCTGAACTGTCACTAAGGTTATTGTGGTCAGTACAAATGTAGACAGGGTCTGTAAATCCCTCTCGTAGTTGACACTGTTCTTCTAATGCCCATTTAATGTTAAGCAACTGCAGTTTTCTCACACATCATGAACTCTATCCAAATTAGTGAACTGAAATAAAGGTTATAGGGTTTTTGTTAAGTCAGTCTACTGCTGGTCTTGGAAAAAACACTTGGTGATAGTTGACCACTTGTGTGATCAGTTCAGTACTGGAAATCTAGGATAGAAAGAACTAAGTCTTAACCTTTATTCAAATGCTATTAAAAGTCAGAAAGTAAAGTAATCTCACTTACAAGTCCAAGAAAATTATTAAAAACTAATAAAAACAATACTTGTTGACAATAGTACCCAACAAAGTGTACAGATAATCTATGCACCAATTATTGAGCAGAGTGACACCAGTACCGGAATCCTGCAGTCACTGTTAATGTATCCTCTCTACCCCTTAAAGTATCAAATAGGTCGCATATAGCTAGGTTAAGTTAGTCAATTGTTTAGAGATATAGGCTCAAGGGTGCACATGATTTGTTTTAGAGTCACTCAGATAGGATTGCCCAGTATCTTGGAGTGAAGCTTCTACCTTCAGAGACCTGTCCTTCTTATAAAAAAAAAACATTCAAGCTCCAATTAGAGAGGAGGACGGTTACGTAAACATTTTGCCTGCATTTTTTGGATGTACTCCCCCAAAGCCTTAGTCTCAGGTTTATTTGAAGATATGTTCTAGTCCTAGGAACAGCTTAAGCCCGTAGGAGATGTGTCATAGAGCTGGTGTTATAGAAGATAATCAGCTTTTTTTCCACTGGAAAAATGACACTTATAGAATAGGTGATGAGAAAGTGAGCAGTGCCTATCTTGAGCAAGGCAGAGTCAGGAATCAGGGTCTCTTCAGATGAAAGAACATGAGAATGAGGGGAGAGTGTCCAAGTGATTGTTAGGGATGCGGATGGGTAAAGCATTGAAGAGGTATAATATCCTTGGTAGAACTATGATTTTTATTAAAGTAATCCTACCCAACCAAAAAGGAAGGGGACTTTTCATTTGAATAAATCCCTTTAAATAAAGGAGAGAAGGGGAGAAAAATTAAGATCAGGAAGAGAAGATAGGACAGGGGAAAGTACAATTCTGAAAATTGTATTGCTTTTGTAGGCTGGTAACTTGTTCAGTGGGTAAATTAATGGTTAGAATCTCAGATTTAGAATAATATATACAAGCTTACGAACAGTGGCAATAATCTGCAAGTGCAGAAAGGAGTGGAGAAATCGATTGTGGTCAGTAAGATAAAAAGAAGATGACATTGTCTGCATATGCAGCTGTTTTGTATATCTCTTTCCCCAATTTGAGACCTAAGCTAGAAGGATCATTTCTAACTATATTGAGAAGAGGTTCTAATGCTAATATGAAAATAAGGGGGGATAAAGAACATCCATAGAAATATTGAAAGGTTTAGACAAAGTAACATTTACCAATACTCTCGCCTATGGGTGGGAGTATAAACTCATGATGCCCTCGATCATGCGAGGCCCCTGGCCAATAGGATGCAAAATTCCATATGGCTATTGAAAGCTATCAAAGGCCTTTTCATCATCTGTTGATAAAAATACGGTAGGAATGCCTTTAACTTTAGATAAATATATAAGAGAGATAGCCATGGAAGTATTATGTCTAGTGTCTCTACCTTGGATAAACCCACTTTGGTTGGGGTGGATAAGAAGAGGAAGGAAGGGTCTCAGATAATTTTTTCAAATATCTTGATATCTACGTTTAATAGGATGATAATTACTACAAAGGGAATCGAATAAATCTTTATGGAGCTTAGGGATAACTACTATGTGTGCCCAAGAGATTGTGCAGGGAAGAATTTGCCCTGTAGAACAGTGTTAAAAGAGCTCTGGATATAAACAGGATTAAGGTTGACTGAAAGACTTTTACCTGTTGTCATAGTTTTTTGTTGCAGAATGGATTTCTTCCACTGTGATGGGAGAATCAGGATCTATGCTTTCTTGTTTGGTGAGAGTGGGAGAGTTAGCCTTATTTAGAAAAGCTTTAAGTATCTCCAGATTATTTGCCTGAGATGTGTCATGGGCTTGATACAATAGTTTTGTTATTTGTAAGGTAAGTCAGCCACCCGCCCACTGTCAAGTGACTGACCTATATATTGTGGAATGGACAAGGGCTTCAGTCAGTGACTGACAGCATGGAATTTATTGGAAGACAGTTTAACTTAACCAGCAATAAACATCACTTGAGGTTGATGTTGTTGGTAGTTTGGACATGCTTTATGAGTGCTGAGGTAACAGTTGTGTGATCTCAGTCCTTGCCCTTCTTCATAATGTTTTTCACACACTCTTCACATTGCAGTTGTTGAGCTTTGCACAGTACCTCCCTGTCCCCAAGGAAACATATTCCAACACAGAAACCACTTTGACATGATGTTCAGATGACTCAGCAACAGGAACTAAATTTGCTGCTAACACCATATTGTCACTGGCTTGGCTTCCACCAATTGTTTTTAAAGGCTTAACTTTCCATACAAACCTGATCATATTTTTTTAAGGTTTGTAGTGCAATTTTTCTCTCTCTCTCTCTCTCTTGCTATATGGCTTTATGGAACTGTATGATATGGCTCTATTGAACACTGACTGGGTGAGGTTCAGGCTTTTGATTCTATGATGGTGAGAAACCCTGCTCCATAGAGATACATAGCTGGAAAAATCAAACTCTTAGTGAGAACATTTTAAGCTTTAGCAGAATTTTCCAATGTGAAAAGCAGAAAAAACATTTCAGAATTTCTCACGGGAACAAAATTTGACTGCTCATTCCATGTCGAAAGAAAAGGTGTAAGTAAAAAGAGATATGAATAAGGGAAGCAGGAGTGCCGCATCCCACTGTATAACAATTGCTTGGAAATCATGTAAAGGTTAAGGTAAGTGGTTTTGTAATTGCAAAGATGGGTCTTGTGTGGAATCATTGCCCACAGCAGGTGACAAATGAGATAGAGAATCTTGAGTCAGAATGGTATGCTCTTGGTATTTTATCAGAGAAATTCAGCTTGATGATAACTGGTCTCAGTCTATAATGCTCTGCATTACTGAAGAGAAGACCGCGTGGGAGCAACAGCAGCTACAGGTCTGCGCACAAGGAGGCACAGACCTCTCCTGCCATGCCGCTGGACCACCAGGGAGGTACAAAATGTACACGGTGGGCAATGTGAGGGTAATATGGAGATGATGGGGGCAATATGAGGACAATATGGAGCTGATGGGGGACAAATTGGAGCTTATAGAAGGCAATATGTGGGCAATATGGAGCTGATGGGGGGCAATATGGAACTGATGGGGGCAATGTAAGGGCAATATGGAGATGATGGGGGCAATGTGGAGATGATGGGGGCAATGTGAGGGCAATATGGAGATGTGGGGGCAATGTGGAGATGATGGGGCAATTTGAGGGTAATATGGAGATGATGGGGGCAACGTGGAGATGATTGGGGCAATGTGAAGGCAATATGGAGCTTTTTGCACTTTTTTGGGGGTGGCACTTCAGATTTCTGTGCCTACAGGCTCCTGAGATGTAAATCTGGCCCTGAGGATATCCTAGATATAACTATCTACACCACACAAGCACTGAGTGTCACTGTGTATGTAGTGATGAAATCAGATACTGTTGATAATACCAGCCATGAGGTGCTCTTATAAAAACAATAAAAATAAAGACAAAAGAAAAATGACAAAAGACAAATATAACCAAAAATCAATAGTAAATAAAAAGTATTAAAATACTAGTCATCTGTTTGAGTCTTGCCCCCAATTAGGGCTATGGCCGCTCTACGTATTTTGTGATTTTCACTTTGTCAGGAGAAAAATGAAAGCACTAAACTGCATATGCCAAAGTATTTATTTCCTTGAAGAGGCACCAAAAAGTTTGTCCCCTGAGTACAGACATCTCTTACTTTCTACAGTGTACAGCCTGTCTGGAAGTGTGGGTGTGTCTCCTGCATTCCAGCAGAAGTTCTCGTTGGCTGCCATGAACATGTGCAGCATTTGGCTATCAGAAGGCTACACGTATCTAGAAGTGGTCAACTCTCCTTCAGCCCTTCTGCACATTAGCATGCATCTCCCAAGATTCTCTCTTTATTTAAAGATATATCACGCTGTTGATACATCTGGAGGAATGTCAGTGAAGAACAAAAATGCACATAAAGATTAAATGAATACCTGTGGGTAATAAACTTAGGCAAAAGAAGGGAAAAACACTTAAATAAAACAGTGCAGGAGGGAAAAAAATAGGAAAAAAGTAAATTATATGCAACTCAAAATCCCACTCTTGTTTTGTTAGAAACAAGAGGCCACATCTATTTACGAATTAATACCTCCTGCCTTCATAGTAAAAACCCAAAAAGCTTCTTAGGTAGTTTCCTGTATCTCCCTCCGATGAATTCCGGGATATGTTCTAGTGAAAGGACAAAACTCATGGGGTGCTGAAACAATGAATAGAATAGAATAGAATAGAAAGCCTGAAAGTAATAGGATTAGAACATATCTCGGAGACAGATGGCGGAGAGACCTTTGTCCACTCACATCAGCCATGAGGAAACAGAATATTAATATAAATGGGGTTTTTCATTAAAGGTAACAGCAACATGCAATAAGATTTCTCATGTCCTGCGATTCAAGGGGAATACTACGGCATTCTTAGGCTCTGTCCAAACTCCTCTCAAAGAACACATTCCTGAAGTCTTCAGTGCCACAGCATCGATACAGTGGACTCCTTTTCCCACCACACATGGAAAATGGCACCCTGTTACACAGAAACAATGGCTCCACATCTCTCCTACCACGAGAGAGGATTCCTCATCTCCTATTCATCCGGGACACAGATAACTTTATGCTGATACACATATGTCCATCACAATTACCAGTGCTGATTCTTATGTTACCTTGAATCAGGTCTTGCTTGTCTCACTCCTTTTGGTTGCCCCCCTGTTGGATTTCTATATTATTCATTGTTTCTGGAGTTTACTAAGATCTGACCATGTCTTGCCTAATGCCAGCATACTCCATTTGAATGCTCTGGATGTAGACCCTCACTGTAGGACTGGACCAGCGGTTGTGTCCTGGGTGGGCAGCTCTCATTCTTAGTGCATTTCTGGGATTTTTGGGAGAGGAATGCCTTTCTTCTTATTGTTTTGTCAGTAAGGGAAGGACTGGGAACAATAGGTACATCTGGACTCATATCAAACAACTGGCACAACTCTATCCAAGCACCATGTCTTTGGGTCCATAATGTGAAATCCCCCCACCAGAAACCAAGTACTGCTGCTGTCACTATGCCCTTTGTCCACTTCCCCTAAGGACAGGAGACAACTTGCAGACAGTTATTTAATAGTAATGATGAACCCTCCCTGCCACCAGCTTAGCATATTCTGTGGGATGGAATCTCCTCAGATTCCACTACACTACCGTGTGGGGTCAGTGCAATGGGTGGGCACAAACTGCCACATCCTGGCATCTAAAGAATGGCTATTGCTTGGTGGGGGAGGTAACGATGAATGAGGTGGATTGGCAGAAGATGTAGTTACCTTAGAGCAAGAAGGCAATGGTGAGCCTCTTTTTGATCTCTGCCTCGCCTCTTGTTGCCTTTGGGGAAAGTCAGGGGGTACAGTAACAGCGGTGCATGATAACTGTGTTGGTGTTTGGCTTTAGCATGATTCACATAAATGTCATGGTGTCTGTGTTTCATGTGTGTTATCAGGGCAGTTGTGACTGACATCACAAATTGTGCACAGTGCTGTCATTGATGACTGCATGCTGTCTGCCCCAAGAGAAAAAAAATCCCACACCCAGGACTTCAGGGGGTGGGGGAAAGGTGGAGAAGAATGGCCTCTTTCTTCTTCTCCTTCACATCCCCCTTCACTGGCTGGGGCCAAGAATGATGTTGCTTCTGTTGCTGCAACTGCCTAAGAATCAACACTGCAACTAGGATCAGAAGTATTGCTGATGTCAAGTGGAATCTGTCCTAGTCCCATATCACTTGTTGACCTCATTTCCACTGTGTCCATAGTGGTTTGTGGCACATTATCCTGCTCCTCAGCATCCTGCTGCCCTTGCAACTCATCAGCAACAGGAATTAGAGCAGTAGGAAACTCTGCAAATTCCAAAAGCTCACTGCTGTTGGAGGTGGTGATGCCTATCCCTGTTTCCCATTCCTTTTCAGTTTTTGCTAAAAAAGGCCTTTAATGTCTCTTCCACCCCAGATCCTCCACCTTCATCTTCATCATCATCATCACCACCACCACCAGTCCCTCCATGCTACTGCTTCTCTATTACAGACATCTCACTAGAATGAGGATGTGATGAGTGTGACAGAGGGACCCCTAATATCACACTTGCTATTTCTTGGTTAACTGAAGAAGGCAGACTGGCAGCACTATCAGCAGGTACAGGCAGCTAATCTGTGCTCCTGGTGGCATTATTGCTGCTTGGCAACAATTCTGCCTTCTTCAGGATCATGTCCTACCTGGAAAATACAGTGGGGGGGGGGAGGGGACTCCCAGTGTCAGGGGAACGATGTGGGCTCTCTTGACTAGTCTGGATGCTGTACATTACTACCCCTACCACTCCCCTAACGCTAGTCCCACCATCTGCTACTCCATCACCGTTAGTACTACTAACACCAACAACATAAATTTCAGTCCATGAGTCTTCCTCCTCTCAGTCACTAGTAATATGATGATCAGTCTCTCCTTCACTACTAACACTGTGTACAAGTTGTTGTTCCTTATTAGTAATCTACGGGACTGCTTAGGGATGGCAAGTGTGACTCAGGGTCCCCTGCTGTCACACTTGGCATCATCTTGTCTTCATCCCCTCCTGAGACACACACTGGCAGCAGGTTCAGCACTGGCAGCAGGTGCAACTCTGGTGGCAGCACTTACAGCAGGCACAGGCAGCTGACCTGTCCTGCTCACACTACTACGCTCTTCTTCCTCCCGTGAGATAAATTTCCCCAAAACTCTTACGGGTGATGAAGGGGACTTGCCAGCACTGGGTCTGGACAACCAGGGCGTCAAGACCCTTTCATGGTCACTTCCTCCTCCTCAGACTCACTGGACACGTAACAGTCCTTGCATGTCCTCCTTTTATTCTTATTAGTGATAAGTCATTATGAGGCTCTCCTGCCTCAGTTTTGTTATTAATTTCACAGCAAAACAGCCTAGCACCTCTCTCGTGCTCTGTAGCTGCTTGTATTGTGTTTCACTTCTTGGGAAATGGCACATTTTTATAGCGAAAACGTGAAAAACACATTAATAAAGCGGCAAAAACTTTCTAACCATTAAAAAAAAGAATTTTTGCCAATGGGTGAAAATGGCAAATATTTTAATCACTGAATTTAAACTGGATTGTCCTGCAAAAAAGCAGACAACCATGCAGATTTTTTTTGCAGGAACACGATGGGACCTTTCCCCCAACACCACTTTCAAATATGTTACAAACTTGGAATTGGTGGCTAAGTCACTATGGTCTGGTATCTTTCCCCTTTCCCTTTTCTCAACTTTTGTATTCCAGATCCACCCAATACTCCCTTCTGGTTCCACTTTCCCAAAATCATTCCTACCTACGTGTTTGTGACTTCTTTACTGGTTCATCTCTCTGCCCATTTCTCAAACTTCACAATGAGCTTTATCTACTTTCAAGCGAACTTTGTCATCAAGCCTTGAAAGAGAGTGACCTCCTCCTCCTCAGAAGACTCATCCTGCTTAAGAAAGGCTTGGACCCAGTTCCCTATAATCTTTTCTTTTAGACTGGAATTCCTCTTGCACAAAGTCTGTAGTGGGTTAAAACCTGTTAAAATCCATTTTGCAGTTTACAACAGCGGTGCTCAATTCTTTATTCTTCTCTTTCTGTTTCCATTTCTTTCTATTCTTCCAGACCATTTCTCTCCTTCCTCTTTTTTTTTTTTTTTTTTTAATACAAATGTATTCTTGAAAAAAATACATCTATAGTTTCCTGGTGAGCTCAAAATAGTATTTATTAGTAGTGTTCAAATAGTTACATATGTGTATGGCCAGGACAACAGCAAGACCTATTTTTGGTTACATATACAAAGTGAACAAAAGGAGAGTCTGTGCAGCAAATCCTGACTTTTACAAATATATAACCTATGACTTATAAATAAAACAGTGGGGTTTTAACTGCATGTTTTTTTCACGGTTTTATTGAACACTCAGACAATTTGGTAGGATAAAATAGAAAAGCTTTATTAGACAAGATAAAGCGCAACAAGGCCCTACACGGGTCCAAACTCTACAAGCAACAGTAAGATAGTTTGACAGATGTCAGGGCTATACAGATGGCAATGATAATAATAAGGCTCTACTGGCCTTAACAAATACCGGGTAAAGAAACCTAGTAATTGGTGCAACAAGGAATAGAGGAGGCTCTACCGGCCTTACCAAATACCGGGTAAGGCAGCCTGGTAACTGGTGCGACAAGGAATAGAGGAGGCTCTACCAGCCTTACCGATTACCGGGTAAGGCAGCCTAGAAACTGGTGCAGCAGATAGAGTGGGCTCACAAGTAGAAACACCACTAGTGACCGGTGCGCTCAGGTAGTAGCAAGAACGGAGGCCCCACTGAATCACAGGCTGAGCGTAGTGCAATGAGCTGACAAGTTGTAACACCGCTAATGACCAGAGAACACAGGCTGGGTAGCATGTAACGGAGGCCCCACTGACTCACAGGCTGAGAGTAGCGTAACGGAAGGCAACAGTAGTGAATGACTGACAACTGTAACCGCTAGTGACCGGATAGCACAGACTGGGTATCATGTAACGGAGGCCACCTGAATCACAGGCAGAGATTAGCGCAACCGGAGGCAACAATAATGAAAGGACTGACAACAATATCGAGGGCAGCACTAAGAGTGTTAGTCAGCCAATGCCTGGATCAGTACACAGAGAGCGGTAGTCAGCAAAAGCCTGGATCGGTATACAGAGAGAGGTAATCAGCCAGAGCCTGGGTCGGTACACAGAGAGCAGTAGTCGGCCAAAGCCTGGGTCGGTACACAGAGAGCGGTAATCAGCCAGAGCCTGGGTCGGTAAACAGAGAGCGGTAGTCAGCCAAAGCCTGGGTCAGTACACAGAAAGCAGTAGTCAGCCAGAGCCTGGATCGGTACACAGAGAGTGGTAGTCAGCCAAAGCCTGGGTTGGTACACAGAGAGTGGAACAGGAACAAGGTCAGACGAAACCGGATCAACACGGAACAGGAGCACAGAATAACGTAAGGTCAGGAACACCACGAAAGGGCACCAGCCTACTGACAGGAGGGCGTATATAAAGGCTATCCCTGGGAGGGGCTAGCCAGCTAGCACCAATAAGAGACAGCCAAGTCAAACCCGGAAGTAAGAATGTCTCATAGAGAATCACGGGCACAGTGATAGTACCCCCCTCTCAAAGACCCCCCCTCCTGCCTTGAGGGGGTCTAGGTTTGTCAGGAAATTTGGCATGGAATCTGCGCAACAGAACTGGAGCATGAATATCAGAGTGGTTAACCCATGAGCGTTCCTCTGGACCATAACCCTTTCAATGCACCAAGTATTGGACTTGGCCACGGAACCTATGTGAGTCCAGAATACTCTGCACTTCATATTCATCATGATCCTGTATGCGCACAGGACCAGGGACAGCAGAAGTGGTGGTATAGCGGTTGCACACCAATGGCTTAAGAAGTGACACATGGAACACATTATGTATTTTCATGGAGGCAGGTAATTCCAACGCATAGGAGACAGGGTTGACTCGACGGAGTACCCGGAACGGACCCACAAACTGAGGAGCAAACTTGAGACAAGGAACTTGCAACCTGAGATTCTTTGAGGATAACCAGACATGGTCCCCCACCTGGAATACAGGAGCCGGCAAGCGTCTGTTGTTGGCATGCCGCTGGACTCGTACAAAAGAATCACGTAGGGTATTCTGGACCTGTGCCCATGTGGAGCGGAGCTGCCTAATGTGCTCTTCCAGAGCCAGAATCTGCTGTGCCTGAATGTTATCTGGGAGCAAGCATGGTTGAAACCCGTAATTGATCAGGAAGGGAGAGCTCCCAGACGTGCTGCACACCGCACTGTTCCTGGCAAACTCTGCCCACGGCAGCAAGTCAGCCCAATTGTCGTGATGATTGGAAATGAAACAACGCAAGAACTGCTCCAATCCCTGGTTAGCACGCTCAGCGGCCCCATTAGTCTGGAGGTGATAGGTTGAGGAAAAGGACAACTGAATCCCCATCTGGTCACAAAAGGCCCTCCAGAATCTCGAGACGAATTGACTCCCACGATCCGAGACCAGCACCTTGGATACCCCGTGGAGTCAGAATACCTCCCTGGCAAATACAATTGCCAGCTCCTTAGCAGATGGCAAACCAGGGAGTGGCACGAAATGAGCCATTTTAGAGAATCTGTCAACTATCATTAGAATTACTGTAAACCCTTTCGAGGCCGGCAGTTCTTCCAAGAAGTCAATAGAGACGTGTGACCAAGGCCGGTCCCCATTAGGAACAGTCTGTAAGAGTCCCACAGGAAGGTGTCTGGGAACCTTGGAATGGGCACAAGTGGCACAGGCTGCTGTAAATGCCGCACAGTCATCCCTCATGCCAGGCCACCAAAACATACGGGACAATGACCAAATCAATTGATTCTTCCCAACATGGCCAGCCGCCCAGGAGGAGTGGTAAGTATCCAATAGTTTAGCCCGAAAGGGCTCAGCCACAAAGCACTTGCAAACAGGTTTCTCTGGGGGAGCATTGGCCTGGGATGCCAAGATCTCCTCCCCTAAGGGAAAAGTGATGCTGGTTCGCAGGGTGGCAAGAATACGGTTCGGAGGAATAATAGGCACAGGTATAGAGTCAGCTTCAGGATCTGAGCCAAATTGTCAGGATAAGGCATTGGCTCATACATTCTTAGTACCAGGCAAGTAAGAGACAATGAAATTGAAACGAGACAAAAATAGCGCCCATCTCGCTTGCCTCGGGGAAAGCCTTTTAGCCTCTGAAAGATACATGAGGTTTTTATGGTCAGTCAGAATCAATATAGGCACCCTAGTGCCCTCCAATAAATGTTGCCATTCACGTAAGGCCAGAATAATCTCTAAGAGTTCCCGGTGTCACGGTTTTTTAAAGACTCTCAGACCAGTATGTAAAATAAAACACAGTTTTATTTAGCAATAATAACACATAAGGTCGCCCTCTAGTGGCGGTTGGGTGTACATAAATGATAGTGACTGGAAAATACAAAGTTAATGCACAAACGGAAAGCAAGTACACATTTACCACCAAGGAAGGGGTATAACCCCGGAGGGTTAAGTCCTTTATAAATATTAGTTTCAAAGGAACTGTTTGGCACGCCCTGGGTATGAGTAGGTTAAGCTTAAGGTAACCACAAAGGGTTAAGTCCTTGATTATGATCAGTCTCTTAAGTGGATGCTTGGCACGCCCAAGGTGTAGATAAGCTGTGCTGAAGAAATGTTCACCAACAAGTGGATAGGGACTGTCTCGCCACGGTGTGTAGTATAGCAGAGCCCAATAGCCCCCCACGGGCATACCTACAGGAATGGCTACTGCTGGTGCAAGTGATCTTAGCCCCACGGGCGTGTATCGAACCGGCCTGCAGTGCAAGAGCTCCCAAGCCTCTTCAGACTCTACCGGACTGAGAATAATGAGACAGGGCCCAAAGCCCAACAGAAGTAGTACCGGAATGCTAGTGCTGAAGCCTGTGCCCATCACCACTCGGTATAACGGAATCGCCCAGTGTACACAACGAGAGAGATAGAGAGCCAAAGCGCCCAACCGGCCTAATAGGAAGTGAACACTCTACTGGGATGGTATCGAGTTGCTGACGGAGAGCGGCCAACTCAGCAAGAGTTTCACTATGAACGAGGCTCACACTGGAGTAGGGAGAGTGGGACCGAGACAGCACTGGTAGGGTTAAAAGGCACGTTTACACAAGGCTTTTCTGCGGTAGCACAGCACTGCGGTCTGAGGGAGGCGCACACAGCTCTGCACGATAGTAACACTGCACTGCACGAAGTAACACCAGGCAAGACAGCCACACAAGTACTGGAACAGTGGATGATAATGTCGCGACGGCGACAAACCGGAACGTGGGTCTTCTGGAACACGCTGGAGGTGATCTTGCGGGAGGAAGTCAGCAAGGCCGGATTGGAGCACGTAGGAGGTAGTCGTACCAGCCGGGTCATACACAAGCAGGAACGTCAGCCAAGCAAAGTCGAGATCCGGAGGAGAGAGTCAGACGAGCCGGGTCATACACAAGCAGGAACGTCAGCCAAGCAGAGTCGAGATCTGGAGGAGATAGTCAGACGAGCCGGGTCATACACAAGCAGGAACACTGGAGAATGGTCAGGGCTAGCCAAATCGGTACACAGGAATCAGAAACGTAGCAACAGAACAACTGGCTCAGAAACACCACTAAAGGGCACCTGACAGATGGAATTGCCAGGTATAAAAAGGAAACCAAGGGGCGGGCCAAACTAAGTGAACAAATCACCCTTGTACATAGAAGAGAGTGACAGCTAGATCACAGGCACTGTGATAGTACCCCCCCCTCAAAGACCCCCTCTCCCAGCTGGAGGCTTCGGTTTCTGAGGGTATTTGGAGTGGAAATTGCGCACAAGTCTGGGCGCATGGAGGTCCTTCTGGTCAATCCAAGAGCGCTCCTCCGGGCCATAGCCCTTCCAGTGGACCAAGTATTGCAACTTCCCTCTAAGTCGCCTAGAATCAATAATGCTCTGGACCTCATATTCCTCTTGCCCCTGGACGTCCACCGGCCCAGGAACCACCGGAGTGGTCGTGTAACGATTGCAAACCAAGGGTTTCAATAAAGACACATGGAACACATTGTGAATGTGCATAGACGGTGGAAGTTCCAACGCATAGGAGACCGGATTAATTTTGCGAATAATCTTAAATGGGCCAATAAACCGGGGAGCCAACTTATTCGAAGGGACTTGCAGGTTGAGGTTTCTGGAGGAAAGCCATACCCTATCCCCAACCTGGAAAGAGACCGCTGGCAGCCGTCTGCGATTGGCATACCTCAAACACACGGCGGAACTTTCTTACAAATTCGTTAAAGTTCAGCGTGCAAGGTCTGGCACCTTCCCACAAGGGGTTCGCCCAAGCCAAAGCCTTGCCAGTTAGTAGCGATATCATGCAACCGACCCTGCTTCGGTCGTTAGGAAAAGCCTGAGGCGTTAATTCCAGATAGATCTCTAACTGGTTAATGAAGCCCCTGCATAGGGAAGGCTCGCCATCATATCTCAACGGTAACGGCGCCGTAGCCGTTAAGCCCCTGACGCCCGTAGGAGGAGCTAGAGGCGGATTGTCCGGTGTCAAGACTGAGGAGACCACCCGACTCGGATTAGGCTTGTCTAGGTGTATCGTACGCTCCAGCAGGGTTTGTAGAGCCAGTGCCAATTGATCTAAGCGCTGCTCTTGGGCATCCATTCTCCAGTGGATGTTTTGAGTGTTACCTTCGCCCTTACTGTCTGAGGTCATTGGCCCTTTCGTACTGTCACGGTTTTTTAAAGACTCTCAGACCAGTATGTAAAATAAAACACAGTTTTATTTAGCAATAATAACACATAAGGTCGCCCTCTAGTGGCGGTTGGGTGTACATAAATGATAGTGACTGGAAAATACAAAGTTAATGCACAAACGGAAAGCAAGTACACATTTACCACCAAGGAAGGGGTATAACCCCGGAGGGTTAAGTCCTTTATAAATATTAGTTTCAAAGGAACTGTTTGGCATGCCCTGGGTATGAGTAGGTTACGCTTAAGGTAACCACAAAGGGTTAAGTCCTTGATTATGATCAGTCTCTTAAGTGGATGCTTGGCACGCCCAAGGTGTAGATAAGCTGTGCTGAAGAAATGTTCGCCAACAAGTGGATAGGGACTGTCTCGCCACGGTGTGTAGTATAGCAGAGCCCAATAGCCCCCCACGGGCGTACCTACAGGAATGGCTACTGCTGGTGCAAGTGATCTTAGCCCCACGGGCGTGTATCGAACCGGCCTGCAGTGCAAGAGCTCCCAAGCCTCTTCAGACTCTACTGGACTGAGAATAATGAGACAGGGCCCAAAGCCCAACAGAAGTAGTACCGGAATGCTAGTGCTGAAGCCTGTGCCCGTCACCACTCGGTATAACGGAATCGCCCAGTGTATACAACGAGAGAGATAGAGAGCCAAAGCGCCCAACCGACCTAATAGGAAGTGAACACTCTACTGGGATGGTATCGAGTTGCCGACGGAGAGCGGCCAACTCAGCAAGAGTTTCACTATGAACGAGGCTCACACTGGAGTAGGGAGAGTGGGACCGAGACAGCACTGGTAGGGTTAAAAGGCACGTTTACACAAGGCTTTTCTGCGGTAGCACAGCACTGCGGTCTGAGGGAGGCGCACACAGCTCTGCACGATAGTAACACTGCACTGCACGAAGTAACACCAGGCAAGACAGCCACACAAGTACTGGAACAGTGGATGATAATGTTGCGACGGCGACAAACCGGAACGTGGGTTTTCTGGAACACGCTGGAGGTGATCTTGCGGGAGGAAGTCAGCAAGGCCGGATCGGAGCACGTAGGAGGTAGTCGTACCAGCCGGGTCATACACAAGCAGGAACGTCAGCCAAGCAAAGTCGAGATCCGGAGGAGAGAGTCAGACGAGCCGGGTCATACACAAGCAGGAACGTCAGCCAAGCAGAGTCGAGATCCGGAGGAGATAGTCAGACGAGCCGGGTCATACACAAGCAGGAACACTGGAGAATGGTCAGGGCTAGCCAAATCGGTACACAGGAATCAGAAACGTAGCAACAGAACAACTGGCTCAGAAACACCACGAAAGGGCGCCTGACAGATGGAATTGCCAGGTATAAAAAGGAAACCAAGGGGCGGGCCAAACTAAGTGAACAAATCACCCTTGTACATAGAAGAGAGTGACAGCTAGATCACAGGCACTGTGATACCCGGTCTCCAATGTCATAAAGACTCTGCGCTTTGGTCAACTTCTTCAAAAAGAACCTGCATGGTCTCAAAGTCTTATCAGGACCTGGTCTTTGGCCCAAGACTGCCCCGACTCCAGTCTCAGAAGCATCCACCTCTAAAGTAAATGGCAACCCAGGAATAGGATGCGACAGAACTGGAGCAGTAGAAAAAGCCAATTTTAGTGTTCCAAATGCCTTAATTGCCTCTGGGGACCATTCTGAGGCAGAGACACCCTTGTGGGCCATATCAGTGAGTGGCTTAGCAATACTGGATTAGTCGCAAATAAATTTCCTATAATAATTTGCGAATCCTAGAAATCGCTGCAAGGGTTTGAGGCCCGTGGGCCGTGGCCACTGTTGTACTGCTGCAAGTTTGTCCTTATCCATCGTGAAGCCCTCTTTAAAGATCACATACCCTAGAAAGGCCACACTGGACCTATGGAACTCGTACTTCTCGAGTTTGCAATACAGCTTGGTCTCCCTTAATTTTTGCAAAACCGCTGAGACATGTCCGCGGTGAGTCTCCAGGTCAGGAGAGTAAATCAAATGTCATCTAGGTACACGACCACAGAGGATTCTAAAAATTCTTGTAGGACATCATTAATCAATTCTTGAAATACCGCCGGGGCATTGCACAGACCAAATGGCATGACTAAATACTCGTAGTGCCCCATACAAGTATTGAAAGCTGTTTTCCACTCATTACCATCCTTAATCCGGACTAAATTATACGCCGCCCTCAGGTCCAGTTTGGTAAAAATGGAAGCGCCCTTTAATCAAACAATTCGGTGATGAGTGGAATGGGATAGGCGTTCTTTATCATTATTTTGTTAAGACCCCTATAATCAATACAGATCTGAGTTCCCCGTCCTTCTTTTTAACAAAAAAGAATCCAGCCCCCGCCGGCGAGGAAGATTTCCGTATAATACCCCGAGCCAGGGCGTCACTGATATACTCCTCCATGGCCCGGTTTTCATCACCAGACAAGGGGTACATCCTACCCTTCGGGGGCATAGCGCCTCGCACAAGATCAATAGCACAATCATAGGGACGATGTACCGGCAAAGTGCTAGCCTCACCCTTACTGAACACATTGCTGAATGATTGGTATTCCAGCGGTAAGGAGGGAGAGGTACACAAGATTTTGGTAGGCTGATTCAGACAGTGTGTTTTACAGCATTCAGACCATGACAGTACCTCACAAGTCTTCCAGTCCAGTCTGGGATTATGCTTATGCAACCATGGAAACCCCAAAATTACCTCAAAATGGGGAGACTGGATAATCTGGAATTGTAGGGTCTCTTTATGAAGATAATGGGCATGTCTCCTGCGTGACCTGAGGTGGTACCAGCGGCCTTCCATCAATAGCCTCAATGTCGAGCAGAGAGTCTCTGTTTACTAATGGAATGTTATGCAAAGTCGCAAAGTTCTTGTCCATAAAGTAACCGGCTGCACTGGAATCAATTAGAGCAGGCGTCCTAACGTATTCAGAAGCCCAAGAGACCACAATATCGATCACCGGTTTATTTAACGTGTCTTCTGGGGACTGTTATACGCCACCTAGGATCTGTCCCCCATAAGAACCTAGGTGCGCTCATTTCCCGGGACAAGTCTTTAGCATATGACCTGCCTTGCCACAGTATAAGCATAGACCCTGTTTGCGACGGAAGGAGCGTTCTTGCTTGGACAATTGTGTAAACCCTGCTTGCATAGGTTCCATGCTCCCTGTAGCAGGATCCGGAGGTGTGGGAGGAGAGGGAGGCATGGGTGGAAAATTAACCCTGGTACCCGATTCGCCAGTGAGTCTTGCTTTACGATCCTTGTAAAGACTCCTCTCCCTTATACGGGAGTCAATCAGAATAGTATAATCAATGAAATCGTCTAGACCCACTGGTAAGTCTTTGGCCACAATTTCATCTTTAATTTTATCCTTGAGGCCTTGGGCAAATGCAGAGACAAGCGCCTCGTCGTTCCAGCCTACCTCTGCTGCGAGTGTACGAAATTCAATGGCGTAATCTGAAACAGTACGTGTGCCCTGCTGGATTCTCATAAGGCGCTTGGTAGCAGAGGTGGCACGCCCTGGAACCTCGAACACACTGCGGAAGCCCCTTACAAATTCGGCAAAATTTGTAGTGATTGGTTTACCAGTCTCCCAAATCGGATTTGCCCAGGCTAGGGCCTTGCCCGTGAGTAGTGAGATCATGAATCCCAGCTTGCTTCTGTCACTGGGAAATGCCTGTGACACTAGTTCAAGAAATATCTCCAGTTGGTTCAAGAACCCACGGCAGAGTGTTGGCTCCCCATCATATCTCAGAGGAAGTGGAGCAGTAGCGGAGAGCCCTCTAGAGGAGGAACTGGGTACACTAGCCTGTGCCAATGGTGCCAGAACTGGAGTGGCCACCAAAGATTGTACAGGTCTCTCGAGACAAGCAGTGCGTTCTAAAATGGTCTGAATAGCCATAGACAGTTGGTCTAACCATTGTTCCTGAGTGTCCAATCTCCAAAGGATTCTGGGAACTACCCTCACCAGCCTTGTCTGAGGTCATGGCCCTTTCGTACTGTCACGGTTTTATTGAACACTCAGACAATTTGGTAGGATAAAATAGAAAAGCTTTATTAGACAAGATAAAGCGCAACAAGGCCCTACATGGGTCCAAACTCTACAAGCAACAGTAAGATAGTTTGACACAGGTCAGGGCTATACAGATGGCAATAATAATAATAATAAGGCTCTACCAGCCTTACCAAATACCGGGTAAGGCAGCCTGGTGACTGGTGCAACAAGGAATAGAGGAGGCTCTACCGGCCTTACCAAATACCGGGTAAGGCAGCCTGGTAACTGGTGCAACAAGGAATAGAGGAGGCTCTACCGGCCTTATCAAATACCGGTAAGGCAGCCTGGTAACTGGTGCAACAAGGAATAGAGGAGGCTCTACTGGCCTTACTGATTACCGGGTAAGGCAGCCTAGAAACTGGTGCAGCAGATAGAGTGGAGTGACAAGTAGAAACACCGCTAGTGACTGGTGCGCTCAGGTAGTAGCAAGAACGGAGGCCCCACTGAATCACAGGCTGAGCATAGTGCAATGAGCTGACAAGTTGTAACACCGCTAATGACCGGAGAACACAGGCTGGGTAGCATGAAACGGAGGCCCCACTGACTCACAGGCTGAGAGTAGCATAACGGAAGGCAACAGTAGTGAATGACTGACAACTGTAACCGCTAATGACCGGATAGCACAGACTGGGTATCACGTAATGGAGGCCACACTGAATCACAGGCAGAGAGTAGCGCAACCGGAGGCAACAATAATGAAAGGACAGACAACAATATCGAGGGCAGCACTAAGAGCGTTAGTCAGCCAATGCCTGGATCGGTACACAGAGAGTGGTCGTCAGCCAAAGCCTGGATCGGTACACAGAGAGCGGTAATCAGCCAGAGCCTGGGTCGGTACACAGAGAGCAGTAGTTAGCCAAAGCCTGGGTCGGTACACAGAGAGCGGTAGTCAGCCAAAGTCTGGGTCGGTACACAGAGAGCGCTAGTCAGCCAAAGCCTGGGTCGGTACACAGAGAGTAGAACAGGAACAAGGTCAGACGAAACCGGATCAACACAGAACAGGAGCACAGAATAACGTAAGGTCAGGAACGTGGTGAAAGGGCACCGGCCTAGTGACAGGAGGGCGTATATAAAGGCTAGCCCTGGGAGGGGCTAGCCGGCTAGCACCAATAAGAGACAGCCAAGACAAACCCGTAAGTATAATGTCGTATAGAGAATCACGGGCACCATGATAGTTTTTGGCCAAATTCATGGGAAGCATTTCTGCCCTCTCAAGGTCCTGTCAAGGCCCCCCAGATCCAGGCAAGTTCCTATCTGTCTGCAATCTGTGTATTTAGTATAATGCAATTAAAAAGCAACTTTACACATGCACAGGGTGGCATGGTTGGTTGCCTGTGCGATGTCCCTAAGCTCACACCTGAACTTCTATCCGTGGGTTTTGTGAACAGGTTGAGATGCTATCCCTCTAGTTACTTCCATGATCTTATGTATAGCCTTCTACATAGGGCTTATATCTCTCCTATGGTAGCCTGCAGGATGAGTTTGGCACCATCAGACAGCTGTCCAAAATGTTCCTGCCCTCGGGCATCTGTACCACATTTTTTATGGTCATGTCCTGCAATTCAATCCCTTTGGACCTCTGTTATCATTTTTATTGATTCTATCTGCCATCTCACTATTCCACTAGCACATTGCGCTCTCCTTCTGGGAGTATATGTTACTGAGCTGCCTATCGATAGACTTAGGAAGTGTCTCATTGACAATTTGATTATGTTGGTGATCAAAACTATTATGACCCTTTGGACACACCCCACTACACCTACCTTTCCACACTGGAAGGAGAAAGTGATATACGTTATGAGATTGTATTGGATACCCTCACTGCAGAATGTTGAGGACGATGGTGGAAAATGTTATAAAACCTGGAAACCCTTTATTTCTAGTCTGCCCAAGCATCAACAAGATGACTTCTACTTTTGCTTTAGATATACAGCATGGATGGCAGTGGAGAATCTATGTACTGATTAACTCTCTATATTTCTTATACTCTTATATGTGGCACACGGCTGTTAGGGAAGGTCACAGGGGTAGCTAGAATCTCCCTTTCCTTTCCCTTTTAGTGAGAAGAGGCGGGGCCTATTGTTACAGGTGTGCCTAACCATGCCCGATTACACCTATTACTTGTTGTGGGTATTTCGTTTACTTGGGGTGGTATCCACACGTCCCACCAACACTACTTTCTTTTCCTACTTCTTACATTTTTCTTATTGTGTATACTATCTTCTCTCTTTTTTTCTTTTCTTTTTTTCTTGTTCTCTCTTGGTTAAAAAAGTTGAAAACCCTATTGACAGTACTGGACCATACCACCTTCTTTACTAGGGGAAGTTTTCTAAGGTGTACTGGTGACTCATTGTGCCGCTCTTTACGTCTGCTCTCTGTTAATACCCATTAGAAGGCCTTGTGGGCTCCCTGCTATGTTTGCATTTTGTGCTGTATCGTGCTCTTGCATCTATGTTCCTCTTATTTTATTGTCTTGCATACGTACTGTCAATAAAAAAAAAGTTATTAAAAGCAAAGAAAGCAACCTTTCCTCTACTGTGAACAATATTCTTATTAGGGAAATAGGGGAGGTATTTATACCTACCCTTATCAGCTATCACACTGGTGGGGAGATACCAACCAAGAAAGGAGGAGCGAAAGCCTCCTACACAGACAAACAATACACCATACATTCAAGACAAGATCAATAGACAAGGGACATGGAGTGGCCAGTCCGGGCACGTAACTGAGGCAAAGGCCTGAGCACCTCTAACTCCTGCACTGTCAAGTACTGCCCATGTTACTATAGAAACAGTCACTTGATCTAAAAAAATAATAAAATGTTGCAGCACTCTGAGTGCCATTGCTTCACAATAAGTTGCACATCTCTGGCACTGAAAGAGCTAAATGGGAAATCACATTGGAGCCCAGAACCTGTATCTATTGGAACATGTAAATTAGTTTGATTTCAAGTGAAATAGCTGTTGCATACCTCATCCAGCAACAGCAGCAACTATTCATGAAGTCTGTGCAGCTGGGAGGTGCTGAAGTCAGTGGCCATTGGCAGGCAGAATTACACCAATGGGCTTGATCGGTGTCAGCTCACAGGAGTGTGCAGCCTTCTTCTCTGTTTCTTCATTTCCAAAGTGACTTTAAAGCATAAAGGCTTTTCTTTTTCACTCCCTCCTCTCTTGCTGCATGCATAATTCATTTTGCAAGATTCTGTTCCTGGGGTGACATGCAAATACCTTACAGTCAGATGCATTAACCCTTTGAGTGCCGGAAAGACGTAATGCAGGCTGAATTACAGTTTCAGGAAACAGATGTTGCAGTCACCAGGCAGTCAGCGCCGTTTCAGGAAGTGACATGAGAATCTTGCACTTTTGTGCAGTGCAAGATTCTCATGTCACCATTTTAACCATTGCATCATGTTTAATGAGTTGTGTGGCCACACAACGTTTTCTATGCAACCTTTTAAAAGGATACCCAACAAATGGAAGGAGCAGTGGTCTCCCATCAAGATCCCTGTTGTTAGTACATTTTCTTTAAGGTGACAACAGGTAAGCTTTAATAATTTATTGGATTTTGAATAGTGTTATTAATATTAAATGTATTTATATGTTATTCATGCTAACATTTTAAAAGAATTTTAATACAATTACATTGCAAGTCTTTCACTTTTACTAACTATAATCATTTGTTTTGATCCTGTGACATTTCACATTGTTATAGAATGTAAGATCACTTTCCTATTCATCAATTTTATGTTACACTGTGATGAATAAAAAGCAGGTAGTGTAAAATAAAAATCATGAAGCTATCCTACAATGGCTGCATGGCAAATTTTAGACCTATATGTGATATGTGGTGCATATCTGCATGGCTGGATATTTGTTAAATGGTACACCTAACAGATGTCTTCTTTAATGGAAAGGCTATTAGAGAAATATAAGCAGCACCAAAATGCTTGAGTACAGAATAATCTGCAGCTAATTGGACATTTTCATCTATCAGAATACATTCTGTATGAATAGACACACAGCTGTGAAAGACTATTGTGAATAAGTTAAATAAAACCTTTTGTACAATTGTTGAAAAGAAAGTTCTGAGAGATACTACAATAACACAACTAATCAGAAAAATATGAATTCAGATTGAGTATTTAACAGTACAGTAGAGTAAAAAAATCCACTCAGACATAGGGCTCAATTTAAAGAGGTCCTACGCGAAAAACACGGCTGTTTTCTAAGCATGGTAAGCAGTTCAAAAAGCCATCTTATGAACAGCTAACGACAGTTTTAAAATAACAGCGGACAACGCTCAGTGAAGAGAAGAACGATGTCAGAGCCAGACACTGTGTGTGTTACAGAAGCGTTTTGCTTGTATTCCAATTGAGAATGATTGTGTGTGTGGGAGACAGATATTGTTTGGAAAATCACTTAAAATCTTGCACTGAGGCCTTGAGCTACATAGGTATAAGGTGAAGGATAGCACCTGTCTACATTAGGGGCATTGGACAATATGTTATTTAAGTTATCTAGCTATCTATTTAGTTTAGGAAAAAACAGCTTAAAATAGTCTTGTAAAGCCCTTCATTTTCCCACTTAATCAGGAACAACATTGAGCTGGGTAATGAAATACTGTGAAGAAGGGGCACTAACAGTAAATCTTGACATAGGCCTCAAGATATTTGATGTTCCGGCCCAACAGTGACAGTGCACCTGGGATTTCAGCTTACTCTCCCACTCCTACTCTGACTAGGGATGCCCTCCTGACCTTCCTCCTCTTTTGCTACTCTCCCCAGCCCTCTCTTCCCTTCTCCTCTCCATCACGTACCCACTCACACTCCAGCACTCACAGTCCCTCACAAACACTCAATGACACTCACTCTCCTCTCTTTAACTTTCTGATTCACACTGACAAAATAAAGGGTAAAAAATGTGTAATGTGTTATAAACAAAACTGTTATATGTGTGTGTGTGTGTGTGTGTGTGTGTGTTTGTGTGTGTGTTTGTATGAGTGTATGGCAAATGTGCAAAGATATATTATGTGTAGCTATAAGTGTATCACCTCTCTCCCAATTCCTTCTACCTCACTCCAATGAATGCTCCCCTCTTTCTCTGTCTCTCTCACTCTATCACTAGCCTCTGCTCCTGGTTCCTGTGCTCTGGCTCGCCAAAACTGTAAACTCTTCAGGACCCAATCCGTTATCTAGCAGGGATAGTAGCAACAATTGATATAGACCAGGTCCAAAGAAAAAAGTAGTTATTAAAATAAAACGATTACACATATCTTGAATATTAGTGATCGAAATACTGTTCCGATGCATTGTGTCCGGAGCCCCGACCAGCCCCAGCACAGCCAGTGCCGTGATAACCACAGCACTGGCCACACCACGATCAGCCAGAGCACCAGACATTGGCCCCCCAGCTGGCATAAAACAAAAACAAATCAACACATAATAAAAGCACAGTAAAAAAAGGAAACACATTGAGGTGACTGGACAAGACATCCTAAACATATATACCTAAACAGTAGTGTGAAAACAGACACATTTGTAACTCGAAATGAAAGTGGAAATGAGCCATTAGAAAAGCTCATATGAGACAAAGTGACCAGACGCAAGTGAAGAAAGAAAGGAAGATGTCAAAGAAGTCTTAGATAGGTAATAAAAAGAGAAAGAAAAACTAGCTCATTAGCTTTTGGAGCAGTTGTGGTTCCTCTATAGGGGATCACACCAGTCTGCATTGTTCTGGCTATGAACTCATGTTGAAAAATGGAAAACACATATGAATATAATCCTGTTTGTTGGGTGATTAGTGTCTTGCCAGTAGTACCATGCACCTCACGATCAAGAAATGGAAACCACCCACAACCTTGGCCGCCTGGCACAAAAGGGTGACAGTGATTGGATCCCTCAGCAACAGCTAAAAAAGGAGAAAAGAAAAGAAATGACGAGTAAACAGTCAATCAGCATATTGAAAGATAAATAAAGCATACATGACTGGATGAGATGAGAAAGAGAAGCTTAGAAATACTTAGCTTCTTAAAGTATGATAATAATGCTCCAGAAGGTTACAGTTGGAACAGACATGTATCTTATACAAGTTTAACTAGATATCGGATGTGAAAAATACATTGTGTATTATAAGAAGCAGTGAAAGGATAATTTATCATTGAGTCACTTAGGGGAACTGTATCCAAGAAGTAAATCCATTTGGCTTCTTTCTGAAGCAGTCTCTTGCCTCTATCACCACCACTTGGCAGTGGAGGTACACAGTCTATAATAGTGTACCGTAAGGTGGGCAAAGGATGATTAAATTTACTGAAATGAATTGCCACTGGCTGATCCTTTGTAATGGATAATAACTTTTTATGGGGATTATTTCTGGCTTCCAAAGCTGCTTTTATTGCTGCTCTATGGTTCCCCATATGTTCACTAAAGGTGCTCGTGGTTTTACCCATGTACATCAATCCAAAAGGGCATAAAATAATGTAGATGATGAATTGACTCATACAGTTGAGGTTATATCTGATCTGTATTTTGAAATCTTTATGTGGATGTCTGAAATAAGTTCCAGTTTGCATGTAGCTGCATGTGGTGCACGGCACACATTTAATGCAACCATTTTGTTAAGAGTGTTTTTCCTAGCATAACAGTTGACAGGGTCAGTCTTTACCAATGGGTCCTTTAGATTCTTTCCTCTCTGATAACAGCACATCAGTGTTTTTTTTTGAGCAAAAACGGCAACTGAGAGTCAGTTGAAAGGTTGGACCAATTTGATTTAATACTTTTAAGGAACTGGTCAGTCACTATGTTAAAGGTAGTCTGTAATGTAATTTTCTCATTGTTGGTACGTTGTATTTTAACCCTTTTGTGACCGGCCACGCACGCACACGGCCGACAGTTGACAATTTTATTTATTTTTTTGCCATTCAAACGGCTTCCGGGACATACATGTAAGTCCTCTGTCCTCCTGGAACATCTGGTGAGGACATACATGTACGTCCGCGGGCAGGATGGGGTTAATGAAGCTTTCACGTCTGTCCATAGAAAGAGCAGTACTGAATTCAATTGAGCTTTTATCATATCCTCTTTGTAAAAATGTATTGTCCAATTCTTGAGCTAGAGTGTCATCATCACTGATGATTCTTCTTAATCTCAGCATTTGGGATTGTGGAAGGCTCTGTTTCAGATGTGTTGGGTGATGGCTGTTAACGTGGAGGAGATTATTCCTATCTGTGGGTTTTGTGTATAAAGTTGTCTCTAATTTACAATTTCTATTCTTAATCAGTACGTATAGGAATGTAATGTCCGTCCGACTGTGTTTTAAAGTTAGCTGGGTACTGTTTTGTCTCTTATTCAGCTCACTAACTGTCGACTCGAGTTCATCGGACGTGCCACGCCAGATTATAAACATATCGTCTATATACCTAGTATACAGTAGGGTATGTTTAATAAACGTGTCATTCTCCTGAAGGAACTCTTTCTCATATTTATGCATGTATATGTTAGCATAGGAGGGAGCCATGCATGCCCCCATTGCCATCCCAGTCCTCTGGAGGTAGAATTTATCCTCAAATTTATCCTCAAATAGTTTTTGCTTAAACAGAAGTCAAGGAGAGCAATGAAAAATTTTATTGGTGGACCTATATAGAGAGGTTTATTAGTAATCATGTCACTCACTGCACGAATTTCATCACTGTGTGAAATTTTGGTGTATATTGACTTTACGTCCATAGTACCTAAAATTACGTTGTCTGTGTCTATATGAAGGCCCATCAATAGATGAAGAAAATTAGTGGTATCCTTCAAATAAAATGGCAAGTCCTGAACACATGGCTGGAGTAATGATCTACATACTGGCCTAGCGTGTGTAAAAGTGTACCTTTGGCTGTGATACCCAGTGCAATAAGTTTGTCAACCTCAAGTTTATGTATGATGGTAGGATCAAAAGTCAGTCGTTGTTAAGTCTGTGTATCAGAAAGTTGTGTCCAGATTTCCTCTCTGTAGTCAGATTGTCAAGGATGACTATGGCTCCACCTTTATCTGTGGATCTAATCACTATTTTGTTATCAGTGGAAAGTGTCTTAATTGCTTCTGTCTCTATTTTGGAAAGAATAGAGTATTGATGTGGTTTTTTTTAACAGGGATAGATCCTATGTCATTCTCAACAAGTTTTTAAAAAGTCTTAATGGAGGCATTCAGGGCTGGTGCAAGGATTTTTGCCACCCTAGGCAAAACCTAATTTTGCTGCCCGTTTGGCTCTGCCCCTTGTGTCCCACCCCTTTATACCCCGCCTACTTATACCCCACCTCTTTTCATGATTGTCCTCTCTCTGCCCCCTGGGCCAGTCTTCCCCTGGTCTGGAGATGCCTGTAAGAGATGCCCCCCACCAGCTCCAACTTGCCCCCACCAGCTCCACTTTGCCCCATCAGCTCCAACTTGCTTCCACCAGCTCCAACTTGCCTCCACCAGCTCCACTTTGCCCCACCAGCTCCAACTTGCCCCCATCAGCTCCAACTTGCCTCCACCAGCTCCACTTTGCCCCACCAGCTGCAACTTGCCCCCTATCAGCTCCAACTTACCCCATCAGCTCCACTTTGCCCCCTCAGCTCCACCTTGCCCCCATCAGCTCCACCTTGCCCCCATCAGCTCCACTTTGCCCCCCATCAGTTCCAACTTGTCCCCCATCACGTACCTGTAGCTGCTGGAGCTCCCACGCAGTCTTCTCTTCAGTAATGCAGAGCACGCTGGGAGATCATGATTCCTAGCATGCTCTGCATTACTACAGAGCCAACCGCAATGAGGGAGCGCAGTAACGACACAGACCTGACTGTGTTGCGGTTCCCAGCATGGTGCGTGTGGGCACAGCTCTTCTCTGCTGCATGCCCACTCCCCCAGTACATGTGCACCCTAGGCCAGCGCCTACCTCGCCTATAGGTGGCGCTGGCCCTGGAGGCATTGCTACTTATTGAGTCAAAAATAGATCTGTGTTTGAAAAGTGAACTATAAGTGTTAATATTGACAGTTTCCTTAAAGTGTTCTTTCAACCGTAAGTTTCTACTAAACTTGTAGAGGTCTACCTGCCAGTCAAAATGTGAGGGCATATTGGTAAGGACGAATTAAATTCCTTTCTGCACAAGGCAAGTTTCACCTAGAGTCAAAGTACGTGTAGATAGTTTATAGATTAAGTTTTGGGGAGCGGGGGGATTGGCGTTGGTGTTTGTTTTTGGTCTTCCCCCCCCCGCTCATCCTCTGCCTCTTCCGCCCCTCTGTTGTTTTCTTGTGATCTTGTGGTGAACCCTAAAAAAGTAGTTTCTGTTGAACTATTGTCTGTTTCTGAATTTTGCGATGAGGAGAAAGTATCCTCTTTGTCAGTAAGGCCCTGTAGTTGTGGTCTGTTTTGGGATCTATTCCTACCTGTTATTCCTCTGGGTCATTCTGTGCTACCTGTGAGCCACCAATACACTCTATGTGTGTTGTAATCTTCAATTACCTTGTTAAATTATATACATTTGTGTTTTCCATTTTTCAACATGAGTTCATAGCCAGAACAATGCTGGTGTGATCCCTTATAGAGTAACCACAACTGCTCCAAAAACTAATGAGCTAGTTTTTCCTTCTCTTTTTATTACCTATCAAAGACTTCTTTGACATCTTCCTTTCTTACTACACTTGCGTCTGATGACTTTGTCTTATATGAGCTTTTCTAATGGCTCATTTCCACTTTCATTTCGAGTTACACATGTCTGTTTTCAAATATGGTTTAGGTATATAAGTTTAGGAAGCCTTGTCCAGTCACCTCAACGTGTTTCATTTTTTACTGTGCTTTAATTATGCTCTGTTTTGGTTTATCCGGCTGGGGGACCAATGTCCGGCATCCTGGCTGTTCGTGGTGTGGACAGTGCTGTGGTTATCATGGCACTGGCCGTGCTGGGACCGGTCGGGGTTCCGGACACAATGCATCAGAACAGTATTTTGATCACTAATATTCAAGATATGTGTATTTTAATAACTACTTTCTTGTTTGGACTTGGTCTATATCAATTGTTGCTACCATACCTGCTGGATGATTGATTGGGTCCTGAAGAGTTTACACCTGTTGAACTTAGTTCCAGTAATAGGTCTCTGTTTTGTCTGCATAAAGTATCATACGTAGAGTCAGGGGACTAAACAGTCTATAAAATATGTTAGTGCCTTTTTTTATTCATGGCCGGTTGACCCACTGTCATATCATCTTCCGACTCTAATTGCACATTGAAACAATATTTCTACACATAATGCCTTGATATAGGACTCCATGACATCTGCCTAAGACAGCGCATGTAGAGTCAGAGGCTGACAAGGATGTAAACTATGGCTGTCGGATTTGTTCTCACTATGATGACCATGACTGGGAGTTGGATGATGGTGTGGAAGATGACTTGGATGCGCTCATTGGTTTAAACACACCAGAGGGATGTTTTTCAGTGCCTACAGTCTGCACCTTTCCAACACTATATTTCTGGACATCAGATACCTGGTACATAAGGATTAACCCCATTGGGGGCAGATGTGAAAACTGTTACATGGGTCATGGTAGCCTACAAACAATGTTTAACCCAATCGGGGGTGGATGTCACTGCACAGACAAGCTCTGACAGGTTGGACACACAATATATGATGCCACCCTTCTGGTCTGGTACAACATCCAAGAGTTTTTTTATTTTTATTGTTTCGCTTTTCGATACAATATCCTGTTTTCCTTTATTTATTTTGCTTTATGCTGTGATCGGATGCTGCCCGCCGCACATTCTTTGGTCCCCTGACTGACATATCCATGGTAAGGTCTTTTTGTAACATTTATTCAAACATTTATATGTCACTTTGTACTTGTTTGTTGCACACCATGTATTTGCTCACTTACTGATAGAGTAGTGCTATGGATCTGCTTTGGCTGCAATCTTACAAGGGTTAAATTGTGCATTTGACTTTGGTGGTCTTTTAGTTTTTGGTCACTGTATGATGTCATCGGGCCGTCCTCATGGCCTCCCTAACGCTACTCAGGAGGTATTACTCTATTTAAGGTTCATTTGTAGTGTATTGGTTGTCTTGATAAAGGCTCTATGATGGAGTTGAAATGTTGATCTTTTAACCTAATAAATTTCATGTTTTGATTTTTAAAGACCTGAGAATGCTCCTGTATATGGTATATCTTTTTCCATTTTATATATATATATATATATATATATATATATATATATATATATATATATATATATATATATAAGCAAATAATATTTTTTTTTGGGAGTGCTTCCCAAAACCTGGACTGGAATTGTATTTTTGGAAGTTCTGAGCAGCTTTTATTGGTTTAAGCACCCCTCCCACCTCCAGGTTCCTGGAACACAGGAGAGCAATAATGAATTCAGATAACAAATATCCATTTACCAAACATTATTCAAAGTGCCTCAGTAAGTCGTTGAGGGGGATGACTATTATGGCACTGGAACAAATAACAGGTTCTCTAAGAAAGGGGAAAGATTCAATATGTTGTGCAAGAGAGAAACATACTGGATATTTCAATGTGATACACTGGTCCCTAATGAACACAATGAAAAGACAGCTGTTCATACATTTATAGGGAACTGATACAAACTGCATTGGCTATATCTGTTGAAGAAACACCCTATGCAGAGCTAGGTAGAAAGGCAAGTATTTATTATATATATTGTTGTCATCTGTGGAATGATCCTTTATATAAAGATAGATCATTTAGAAGATTGATGTAATATATTTTCTTTGTGTAAAGGACGTCTATCCGATATGAAGGAGTTTATTTTTTACTGACTTTGTTATAATATTTTTTATAATTTATTATATATAATTCTTTATTTTACCTATTATGTTAAGGTTACTATTAAATGTGATTCAGAGAGACAGTGGTTATCTTTAGTCAAGCATAGGTAGGGTTAATGTTGCCAGTTTTTTTCCCACGTTAGTATGACGGGAAGGAAGTGGTAATTTTTCTGATGATGTCATAATGGTGCCACTCTGGCACTAAATAAAAATAGGATAACAAATAGTGTGTTCCCATTGCTCCCTGAAGAAGCACCAGTAATTGGTACAAAACACGTTGGAGATAGACCTAGATTTCTTCCTACTTACTCTGCTATGTAAAGTTCAAGAAACGGTTACTTAATATCCAACCAAAAGGCTACACTGTATAACAAAACAATTGCAACGTTGGCGTGGACGCTCTGTTGAAGACAGGAGGTCTGAGAGCGGCTGCGGGAGAAGCATGGCTGAAAGGCCTAGAGAGGCTTATGAAAGAAACACAAACCGGTGACTGATGTACAGACGGAACTTGAAAAGCAAAAAGTGGAAGATACTGTCTGCAAGGATAATAACCAAGGTCACCAATACCGCTTGAAAGATAAGGGAACCTGGAGAAGTGGAATTACAGTATATCAGAGACCCAAGGTAACAAAGAATGCTTATTGTCATAAATAAGGACTGTCACAGAAGTAGTGTTTGTGGATATCACTGTACTACAGAGCTGTCCTCTATAGACCAGTAACTAAAGAGTTAATACGTTGTCTTTAAGATCACTGAAATACAGTTGACTGTTACAACAAGGTGTTGTGCACCATAAAACTGGAGCTGAAGTAAATTGCATTTATAATCTGTGCAAAGGAAGAACTGTTGATGTACATTAACAACCATTAGAAATATAAACTGTACCATTTTTTTGGGGAACGTTATAGTTACATGGACGCTTAATGGATATTTTATTATTTTTGAGCTCCGGAGCCAAAAGTCTTTTTAAATGATATGCAAGTGTCTATGTCATTTTTAGTACAGGGAGAAGTATATTGCATATGTATTTTGTTATTCTGATTATTGTAAATTCATTTAAATATTTTTTATATTGATATATGACAAATTGTGTCTCTCTCCAGTTTGTGAATATTTTATGTTTAGCTTTTTGGTCCTAATTCACTGACAGGCCTGAGGATAGAAGCGACACAGATTACTATTATATACTGTATACAGTCCACCACTGTAGGAACAGGGCACCGTGATCACATATTGTGGTACTATATATATAAAACCTGTCAAAAGTTTTAGAACACCCCCATTTCTCCAGTTTTTATTGAAATTTATGCTGAAAATAAAGCATAGGACAAATAAACAATTGGACATTAAAAAGAAATCATGGAATCGTTTTCCTTTACAAAATGTAATATAAATTTTTGACTCAAGTAGCCACCTTTTGCAGATATAACAGCATAACACACTTGTGGCATTCTTTTCATAACGGAAATCAAATATTTTCTGAAAGTTCTTCCCAACACTGTTGTAGAGGTTCCCACAAATGTGTTGCACTTGTAGGGCTTTGCTTTCACCCTTCACCCTTCAATAACAACTGGAAAAATTGGGTGTTCTAAAACTTTTGACCGCTGGTGTATATATATATATATATATATATATATATATATATATATATATATATATAAAATATTGATTAAAGTGTTAGTAATGTCTGAAAAAAACTTTTTTTGCATTTAGAAGAGCTTAAAAGCTGATCTAAATGCAAAAAAACATATCTCTCAAACCACTATAGCGGTTTGAGAGATACATTTTTTTGCATTTAGATCAGCTTTTTAAGCTCTTCTAAATGCAAGAAAGTTTTTTTTGGACATTAATAACACTTTAAAAATAGTTTTACTGATAGGTGACAGAGACAGGGACCCTGATGTGAGCTGTGAGTGAGACAGACAGATACTACAAGTTTGAGCTATTTTACCCTTTGTGATATAGTCTATCAGTTCTGTTGTGTACTTCACTGTTAAAATACACACTAGTTTAATAAAACATACTAGAGTCAGGGAGAAGGTGAAAGGAGTAGGAGCAATACAAGTACTTGTTAGTAAATTGGTGATCCAAAAACTGACTGCACCTATGGTTGCTGCAGCATGTGCATTAAATTATGATGAGGAGGCTTTTTAAAAGTCACATCAAAAGTTTCACCATCACCAGTAATATGAATACACGATCTAAGAACACTGAAGACAACAACAAGTTGCATTCTAGCGTTGATGGTATAATGGAAAAAGGTGTAGTAGTTAATGAACTGCTTCATCTGACAATGAGACAAACAATAAAACAGCTGTCCTGAACACAGTAGCAAACACTCTGAAAATCCCTCTAAGGGAAAAAATAAAAAAAAAATTGCTTAAGACTTCAAAAAGCCTAGAGGATTATAAATGTAGTGGGGATGAAGTGGTGGGTGATGCTGAGGATGACCTAAGTATTTGTCATTATGGTTCCTGCTTCAAAGAAGTATAACTGAGTTTGTAATAGGAGATGACAGACTGCCCACACATGTTGCTGTAGGTTTGACAGTACTTCTGCCATGTAACCCCAACCACACTTTCTTAGTCCTTAGGAGGAGTCAAAAACTTCACAAAAATAATCCCAAAGTTGCAAAGATGTTGACTTTCTGCTTTAATCTTTTTTGGAAAACCGAGATTTTAAAGAACTGATATAACTTGTAGTACTTCGCTGGCATATCCCAAGCCACAGTTAATTTTCAAGGATGGCTGTGACAGAATTGTACAAGCATGTGGTCACTGGCTAGTGTGGTAGGCAAAGGGCTGAAAGCCTCATACTGCAAGAAAATCCACCTGACAACAGATATGCAGACAAGCGACCAGATTACATACTATATGACTGATGTTTCTCACTGGATTTCCCTCCCGTCAGTGGGCAACAATAGCTTGCATCATCAGGTTAAGTCTAGTTATCTTGCCTCTTGTTCTGGCCGTGTTATTAAAGGACATCAGCAGGATAGCCCAAACCATCTGCATATCACTTTGCACATGCAGAGTTTTGAGAGAGAATCCCACAAAGCCATATATATGTTAACTATATTAGAGCAGGTGATCAATGAATTGCTTGTACCCCACTCCATGATAATGTCTCCAACATAATAGCTGCCTTGAGAATAGGTGATGTGGTACATGTACCCTTTTTGTCCATACCTTCAATTTAGTTGTGACTGGATTTCTCTCAGAATCTGAAACACTCAGAGAGATACTGATTGTTGGCTGCACAATCTGTGTCCATTTTAGCCACTCAAACTCCGAATAAATTATATTCTATACAAGAGCTTAACAACCTGACCCATGGCCAGCTGAACATGGAGGTCCTTACCAGGCAGAATTTGGCATAGTACATGGCATTTGTACTAGCCAAATAATGTGAATACACAATGCAAAACTGGAAGGATTTGGAGGGAGCATCTGCTCTGCTATCAGGCTTAGCGGCCTGCACCTCTACCTGGCTTTCACTGCAGCAAGACCTCCTATGAGCAGCCACTGACTGCTAGCACCATTCTGAAACCTGCAAACTCTAGCTCCTGGCTCATTGAGACCTACCTAGTAAGTATTTCATATTGTCTCCTGTCATTGTATATTGAATTTATATCAAATCAGCAGTCTGGTACTTTTTGTGGGGATTCCCTTCCGCAAGGTGTTCTCTGGCAGCTTACATTGATTTTTGAAGTAATGAATGACAACACAGAAATGCACTAGCTAGTAAAATGACATTTCATTGTGCTTTGAGCAGGATCCTCACATATTTATACCAACAATATCAACAAGAACACCTCATTCCCTACATATTTCTGAACACATCACCATCATCATCACAGAAAGCAATGCACATGTCTTAGTGGCAGCAATTTAACATTAGTGGTGGTAAATGTCTTATGGACTTTCTCCCAGAGTATGTGCTGGTAACTGATACACACAAACACCATAAACCTCCTGGGAGAGGTCCCACTGCATGTGAGATGATTACAGTAAACTTGCAGGATACCTAAATTCTAGGCAGAAATGATGACTCCCCCCATTGACTACTGGTAAACAAAACAGAGCACTGAAGGGTTATGCCATGGAATCCCTTAGTTTCTCACCAGCAAGTGTGCAGTCTGAGTGGGTTTTCAGTGCAGCTGGTTATATTGTAAATTACTATATGAGACATCTGTCAAGCAGTGGTGTTGGTAAACTTTCTAAAAATATACCAACTAACAGGTTGCATAAGTGTACAAAACCATGCAAGACAAGGAAACCTACTTCACATGTACTATTAATGGCAGCACTAAGGATGTGGAGGGTTTTCAAGGGCTGCTACCATCTACCACTGTTGGAACCACTGTTGGAACCACTGGTAATGATCAATGACTAATGTTTGGCAATAATCTGATAATAATGCAAGCTTCAATTGAACTCAAAGATGATAATGCAAATAAATAGTCTTTTTTTTTTTTTTTTTTTTTTTTTTAAATCATACCAGTCCACCACCCCCACCACACAACTGCCACATTCAGAGTAATCTTATTTTTTAATTATGGATTCTTGAGCCACATATTTTACTTTACCTTTATTCCCTATTTAACATCTGTACCACTATCATCTCTCTTGCAGACATGACTAATTCTAGAACCATCCAAAACTCTTTTGTACAATTCTACAGGCCAATCACACTTATCAATCACGTCCTTAAATCTTTGTGTGTTATGTGGTACACAATGCATTTCAAAACAATGCATTTGCATACTCCTCTGGCACTCAGAAGGTTAAATTCCTTATAGTGGAAAACAATTATGGCTAAAATGGAACCAACACAGAGAAGTGGTGGACTGAGACAAAATGAAGCACTCAGCTAGAACAGAATTATATCATGAAAATATTAATATTATTAAAATATTTATATATATATATATATATATATATATATATATATATATATATTAGTATTACGAAATAGACTAACATGTAATCTACAATATTACCTATAAGGTGCATAAGTGCTAGAAGGGCTATAAAGAAGTCCAAATGAAATACAGAACAGTTGCAAACAAACATAAAAATGTCCCAACAATAAAATATATGTATGTATATATGAGTCAAAGAAATTCATTTTATTTATTTATTTAGAAAACTAGTGTAAAAGCCAAGGTCCAGGTAATGTTGATCCTTTGATCTGGCACTCAAAGGGTTAAGAGGCCGCTATGCTACCTCATTGCTCTACGCGATGCAATCATGCACAGTAGAGACTGCCCGAACGTGGGCAGTCTCTACTGCTCATGACTGCATCGTCATAAACATCCTAGCAAATGATTATATAGGATGTTTTACTAGGGAGAATACATTGAGGTTTCTCTCATTTTCAGGTATGTCCTGGATAGTTTTCAGTAAAGGGTTACATATTTACATGAATTGAGAAACATTATGTATACATACATATATAAATATACATACATATAAAATATTAAAATTATATACTGTTACACACTGTTTTTAGATATAAAGAAGCCTTCACTTTTAAGGATTTTAGACTGAGAGCAGATCTGATTATTTCAGGCAGATTGTTCCAGGCCTTTGGAGCTCTGAAGGAGAAGGCAGATCGTCCTGCTTCTTTCTTGTATTGCGGTACATGCAGTGAGTTGTTAACAGTGGAGCATTATAGTTAGTATGGAGACAGGAGTGAGCATACTGCTCAAGTAGTCTGGTAGTTTTCCAGAGAAGTGGCTGTGTACTTAGCAAGAAAGGTGAAGGGCACATCTAGATTTGAGTGTTATCTAGACATTGGGGGATAAAGCGGCATAATGAATTATACAGAGGGTCAAGTTTACTAAGATACTCATCCTAAGTAGCCCAGAATCTGAGTGAGAGTTTGCAAATGTATGTAGGAGAATAAAGAGAATCAATTCCTCAACTAAACCCAAGGTGTATCAAGTTGTCAGGGGATGAAGACAAACTGTTCAACACAAGCTTTAAGATATGGGGCAGCCAATCGTATGAGAAAAAAAGTCATGATATACCTATGCGGACATGGCAGTTCAAAAGAGAAAATGGAAGGTCATACTACATGTTGGACCCAGGAGAATCAGATATATAACATCTCTTTACTTCCCTCATATTTTCTGGTGTAAGACTATCTTTTTGAATCCTTAACCCTTTGAGTGCCAGAGGGGTACACAACCCATTGCAGAGCAATGTGTTGTGTACCCCTTTGGCAATCAAAGGGTTAAATTCCTTAAGACATTTAGCCAATAGACTTCAAACTATTTTGTCACACATTTTTAGCCAACATTCACGGAAATATGTGAAGGGCATACACGTCATTACTGGCATGCATCCTGTGATTGCCTGTCTAACAGCCTCAGCCTTCCACCCACACCAGAAACACCTCAATGTGGAAAAGACATTTGACAAAGCATCTTGGTCCCATCTAACCCACCTTTTCAGATTCCAACTCATTAGCCACAATTAATTTCAACTCATTTGTAATCCTGTAATATCTATACTATGGTCTAGACACTGCCCCTATTTGGTTGGAGAGGGGTATGTGCTAGGGTTGTCTCTTGTTACCACTTCTCTTCAACATTGCCCTTGATCCGCTGTTGTAAAATGTCTGATTTGGTCTCCTTCAGGGGGATTTGGTGTTTAAGAGAGACATTCATTTACAGCCTATGCTGATGACATCTTCCCTTATGTCTCAGACCTACTTCATTCCATCCTTTATACTCAAAAATGGAATAATTTGACCATGTGGATGGTTTTACCATTAATCTCCATAAATCTGAAACCCTTTGTTTTATCCCTTCTATTATCTCCCCTAGGCATTCCATATTATAATCTACACTGGGAACCCACATCCATCCAATACCTTGTCATTCCCCTCCCCAAGAACTACCATCAGCTCTACATATTGAATATTAAATCAATTATTCTGTTACCAATGAACCACACAGTCAACATGATTTTAGTTTTTCATTATTGCCCATATAAATCTATTTAAGATAATGTGCTTCATGATACTTCTTTGCCCCTACTGATCACATGAAAAGATGAGCTGAGTACTATATCTCACTTATATTATTTATTTAGAAATATTATTATATATGCTAAACACAGGGCACATATTTATTCTATACATAGAGAAGTGCTGGATTGTTGTTGTCTGTTTGTTTATACTTTGGGTTTTGGCCTGAAGTTAGGGGGTCTGGAGAGCCCTCTCATTCCTAGCTGCTATCTATGTATACACTTTAGATTCACATTTAAAAATTAAAATGTTTTGATTGTATGGATTGGTTATGGTGAGTTGGCGCTGTGAGTTTTCTTTTGACTTTTTCATTATTGCCCATATAAATCTATTTAAGATAATGTGCTTCATGAAACTTCTTTGCCCCTACTGATCACATGAAAAGATGAGCTGAGTACTATAGAGAGTAAAAACACACACAGTAGTTGATTAGTGTCCAGCAAACACACAAGGTGCAGGGGATAGTGAAAGGTGGATCAGTGCAGGGACGTAGGAGTAAAGTAGTAATTCAAAAACTGACTGAAGCAATGGTTGCTGCACATGCAATAAATGATAATGATCCCTCTCCTCCCAGGATGGGTGCAGGTTGTCAAGGTCCCACCAATCACGCCACGCCAGTCTCCCACCACCACTACCATACACATCTGCCACATTGTACTTTATTTTCTTATCACTTAAAGGGATAGTAATACTTCATTTTAACTTTATTTTATTTTGTAGGCATTAAAAAAACATGAAGAATGATATAAGTCTTATCTCTGAAACCTTTATGGTTTAAGAGATATTCACAAACAAAGTATCCCCCCCCTGTTCAGCCAGATAAGAAGGGAGATGCCCAGGTAGACTGCAGAGAGGGACAATCTTCAATTAAGATAATGGAAAAAGCTGAAAAACTTGTCAAGGGGGGGAAGGGCTTTCATTGTTTTAATACAAAGAAGATTGTCCCCTTCTGTTATCTGTACTGTCATACAACCAGACTGACATCTGAGAAGATATGGCTTACACTAGGAAAAAGGGGCGGGGAGGGGAACTTTGCTTGTGAATATCTCATAAACCATAAAGGTTTGAGAGATAAGACTTATATCATTCTTCATGTTTTTTTAATGCCTACAAAATAAAATAAAGTTAAAACGAAGTGTTACTATCCCTTTAACATCATCAAGAATATGTGCCAGTGTCACTTAAGCAGGAAATGTTATGGGCAAAGGACAAATGCACTCTGCATTGACAAAGTTTTCAAAGTATATATTGCTGTAGGACTCACAACTTTGACATTCAGCTACTTATTTCTCCACTACAGCCCTCAGATGAAGGAATATTGTGCTGAGAAATGTTGCACCATAGGAAGCATAGCTGAAAAATGTGTTGGAATTAGGGGTGGGCGAAAAGTGCGAAACATTTCCTGCATGACTTTTTGTGAAAAATGGCTGATTTTTCACTTTTTCTGCAAAAGTTCTCTTTTTCTCCATAGTCTAACACTGTTTTCACCTATTCAACACATTTTCTTCTATTCCAACACATTTCTCCCATTCTCCCATTCTACTACATTTTCTCCTATGTTTAATATGGTGCAACATTTCCAAGCACAACATTGCTTCTTCTGAGGGCTGTAATGAAAAATAAGTAGATATAAGTCAAAGTTGTGAGTCCTGCAGCAACATTTACCTTGAAAAACGTGTTAGCATGCAGAGTGCCTTTGTCCTTTGCCCACAAAACTTACTTCCTGCTTATGTGACAGTGGGACATATTCATGATGATGTCAAGTGATTAAAAAAAAATAAACTACAACCTACAATGTGGCAGATGCATATGGTAGTGGTGGTGGGGGACTGGTGTGGTGTGATAGGTGGGACCTTGATAAACTGCATCCACCCCTGGAGGAGAGGGATCATCATCATTTATTGCACATGCTGCAGCAGCAATTGCTGCAGTCAGTTTTTGCACTAACACTTTACTCCCATACCCCTGCACTTCCTCCACCATTCCCCCTCTCACTTGTGCATTTGCTAGACATTACTCAACTTCTGTTTGTGTTTTTACTCTCTACAGTACACAACTGATGGAGTGTGATGTCTTGTCTTGGCCCTCAACAAAATTCTCAGTGTTGTCTGCTGTCTATCAAGTCTGCCTCAGTCACAGAGCTCCTAGTCAGCTGTCTAATATATTTGTTTAATTATTTATGTTTTTTTATTTATTTATTTATTTTTACGTTGTCCACCCTATCTTACAGTAAGACAATAAAAGTAAAATCAGCAAGCAATTTGGACCCCAGCTGCCTGTGATTTGCCAGTCACACCAACTTTTGGGGTATTTTGGGTCAACCTCCTTCCTCCCTTGTTCTATCCCATTATGCCCCAAAATCCCCTACTACAGAGAGCAAATGTGCTACCTATATGACTCCCTAAAACTAAACTTCAATTCCCATTTATTTTCCTATTTTCTCTAGCTCAAAAACATGCTGCTCTCTCCTCTCACAAACACAGAATGTCATGTTGTGAGAGCCTGACAGCCTTTTATATGGCTGTAGAAAACTTTCGTGAGGTGGAGAAAATTTTTATTATCAATTGATTTCAATGCAATGACTAGGTGCAAAAAGTGGGATAAAGAGGGAAAAACTGCACTTTTCGCAGGAAAATTTTCGTCCATCCCTAGTTGGAATAGGAGAAAAATGCATTGGAATAGGTGAAAAGGTGGAAAATGTTGCATTGGAGAAAAGGAGAAAACTTTTGTGAAAAATGAGAATAATTGTCAGTTTTTCCTGAAGTCATGTAGGAAATCTTTCTCACTTTTTGCCCTCCCCAATTAATGACCAATTCATATTCTCCCAAAACTTTAATTACTTCATCTCTATATTATACAGTTTCCTTCTCCCACCATGTTTCACAATTTCTTTTTAAATTCTATACAAGGTATATCTATCTCTACGGCAGCAGTATAGCCTAGGTTTGAAACCCATCAATAGTTATCTTAAATGAAAAACAGGAAAAACAAACATCTTTCATTGCTCCTTGTCATATGTGCCATTCAAACCTTAAGGAATTAGATGCACAGTTTTTCACACTAAAATAACATTCTACTTTCACTCTGACACCTGATCTTGCTATCTTTGGACTTGATAACACTGACAATTTCCAAAATTATGCATAACCCAATAGCTGTTGCTAAAAAGACCATTCTACAATCCTGGATACCCTACCCCCCAACCCCCACCCTGTTCAGGAATAAGTTGTTCTTTGTCTTTAGAATTGACAGTTCTGACTCTATATTAAGAAAATGTTTTTCTCTGGGAAAAATGCAAACTGAACAGGATCATACAGCACTGAATTTTATGACTTATCCAAAGTATTACCTTGCACTCCCTCTGACTACTGAAAGGTAAACCCCCTATAGGAATCATCATATTACATGTGACTGTGAGGTGGAATACTCTGGGGCTGAACTTTATGTGCATGGTGTTAGTAGTAGTAGTAGTAACAGTAATGTTGAAGCAGTCAGTAGGACTAGTGTTAGGGGAGTGGTAGGGGAAGTGTTTGAGAGCATCCAGACTAGCGATCAAGGGAGCTTATACCATTCCTATGGCTCTGGGAGTCCTCCCCTTCCCTTCACTACAGTGTCCAAGTGGAACATGATCCTGAACTGGTGTTGGGGGAGAGCAGGCTGCCTGTGCCTGCTGCTACTGCTGCCAGTCTGTCTTCTTCAGGTCAAAAAAAATATCAAGTGTGATATTAGGGGACCCTCTATCACATTGCTCATCACCTCCTCCAAGCAGCAGTGAGATGTCTGTAATAGAGCAGCAGCAGCACGTAGGAACTAGTGGTGGTGGTGGTGATGATGATGGTGGAGAAGCTGGGGTGGAAAAGACATTGATGGCCTTTTTAGCAGAAACTGAGAAGAAATGGGAGGATGGGAATCACCATCACCACCATTAGCAATGAGCTTTTGGAATTTGTGGAATTTGCAACTGCTCTAATTCCTTCTGCTGCTGAGTTGCAATGGCTGCAGGATCCTAAGGAGGAAGCTATTGTGCCACATACCACTGTGGACACAGTAGGAATGGGGTCAACAAGTGATGTGGTACTAGGACAGGTTCTCCTTGCCAGCAGTATCAATACTTCTGGTCCTCGTTGCAGTGCTGATTCTGAGGCAGTAGCAGCAACAGCAGCAACATCATCTGTTGCCAGCACAGACAGTGAAGGGGAATGTGGAGGAGAAGAAGAAAGAGGCCATTCTCCTCCACCTGTTCCCTCCCCCCTGAATTCATGGGGGTGGGACTGTATTACTCTTGGGGCAGTGACAGTGCAGTCATCACCAACGGCACTGTGCACAATTTGTGACAAGTCAGTGAGAAGGGGAAAGAAAGGAATACGCCTTGGCACAACCGCCCTGATAGCACACATGAAAAACAGACACCATGACATTTATGTCTATCATTAAAGACAAACACCAACCACAGAAATCAAGCACCGCTGTTACTGTACCCCCTGACTTTCCAGAACGGCAACAAGAGATGAGACGGAGATCAAAGAGGAGAAAGAATAGAGAAACCCAGGCAGAGACTGGAAATTCCATGACTAGTGAAACAACTAGCTCTCCATCAATGTTACCTTTTACCTGTAGGGTAACTACATCTTCTGCCAATCCACCTCATTTATCGTTACCTCATCTGCCAAATTATGGCCACTCTGTTGATGTTAGGATGTGGCAGTTCATCTCCACCCAATACACACTGTGTGGTGCACTGACCACACATGCCAGTGTGGTGGAGGAGAATCACAAACAAGGCATCAAGTGGCATCTGAGGAGATTCCATCCCACAGAATATGCTAAGAGTCTGGCAGGCAGGGTTCATCATTACTATTAAATTGTGAGCAAGTTGTCATGTGTCCTTAGTGGGGTCTGGACAAGGGGTATATTGACAGCAGCAGTACTTGGTTTCTGATGTCATGGTGTTTGGATATGGTTGTGTCCCCAGATGCACAGCTCCTGATCTCAAGGGAAACATTTCTCTTCTAAAACCAACACACCCATGATTTTGGAGGAGGGGCAGGTGGAGAAGAATTATTGACCAACTTCTTCTTTTCTCCACATACACTCAGGGCTACTTATTGTGCTGCTACTGCCCCATACGCATCATTGGAGCTAGCTGTGGCAAGTGAAACCTTCATCATCCATCAGCTATGTTACTGCTGTTGTTGATTCCATCCCCCTTCAGCTGTCTTATCATCCTGCTGCTTAAACAACTCATCAGCAGAAGCAAGAATAGCAATCACAAATTCTGCATCTATATCAGGGCATTTAACAACGGACAGTGACCACTGGCCAACAGGACATCACCTGTTGGCACTAAGCCAGTAAGGATTTTTTTTCCCTTAGGGCTTGTGCTTTAAATATATTACAAAAAAAACAACATAGTCCTACAAAAAAAATGTTTGGGGGTATGTTTCTAACAAGCCTTAGTCCTACAAATCAGTGTTTCCTTAGGGCTTGTGCCAAACAAGCTTAAGTCCTACAAATCAATGTTTCTTCAGGGCTTGGGCCTCTAACAACAAATCTAACAAATCATCCTCTGCAAAATACTCTATAAATTAAACTATCAGTCCACCCCAGTGGCTGCTTACGTCAGGGGGTTCCTGTCTTTATCACCAGCCAGTATACAAATTTCTTATTTTTTTTATTATCTGTCTCCCAATACCAGTCTAACCCCCCCAAAAAAACAAATTCCCTGTTCTACTAATTCGTTCCCCCAGACTCCACCCACCAACACAGGAACCCTCCTCAAAACCCTTTTATACCATGTTTTATGGTGTTTTTTATTTGTATTTAGGATTTATTTTTTATTAACTGCACCCCAATCCCAGTAAACAACCCCCCAAAAAAGCATTCCCTGTTCAACTGATTTTTCCCCACACCTCTCCATCACAGGCACCCTCTTACCCCTTTTATACTAGGCCTTTGTGAAATAAAAAAGTATTTGCTATGTGTTGTGTATGAATTCAATGTTCCCATTGATTTCAATGGAATGAGCTAGGCAAAAAAAGGGGAAAAAATTTTCTTTGGAAATTATTTGCCAAGCGGGAAGTGCCATTATTCGCCAATTTCAGTTTGAAGTGAAAATTTTCACCTATCCCTAGTTTCCAACTCATATTCTTGGGGAATTTCCCACAGAGACCACAAGTGCCACTTACACAAAAACAGACTGCTACCCCATAAAGATATGAATTGCTTTTAGTGATGACATGTATTCTGCAAAATGTTATACTGTTGTTGTCGATGCTGAGGGTATAATCCTTTTTCTTCGATTTCAGTATGCTTTCAAGTAATTTTTTTCCCTTATATTTCTATCTCTCATCCTTCACAATGCAAACTTCAACTCGACCTATAAGGATTTCTTGTGCTTTCATAGAATCCAATTCCTCTGAGTGCTGCTGCATATTTCTTGGTACAAATTCAGACATTTTATGTCAAGAATATATTGCTCATTGCTTTTAACCCTTTGAGTGCCAAAATGATATGCAATGCACTGAGAATCTTGCTTTGCATACTAAAAGGGTTAATGGAGAGTATGCAAGGGAAATGCTCAAAAAATGCTAATGAATTAAGAATCATGGGCCAGCCTCATTGATTCCTGCAGCTGCAAGCGCACACACATCACACATTAGTAGTGATGAGCGAGCATGCTCGGCCGAAGCTCGGTTCGGCTCGAGCATCGCTCTGCTCGGCACATGGCGGTACTCGTACGAGTACCGCATGTGCTCGCCCGCCATGTTCGGGTCTCCTCCCCGCACGTTTCGCGGCTGCTGCGCAGCCAATAAACGTGCGGGGAGGCTCTGACATCAGTGTAATGCCAGCAGCCATGTTGGCTGCTGGCATTACACTGATTGGCTGGCCAGAACCCGTGATCGGGTGCTGTATAGCACCTGACCAGCGAGTTCGGCTCAGTCTTAGCCAGGGAGAGATGAGGATAGGAAGGGAAAGTCAGTGTAGGGAGAAGAAAAGTGCGTTTGAACAACAAAAAGACCCAAAAATCCTTTTTAGGACTATTGTGTGTGGGGGCAGCAGATATATTTTGTTTTGGGGGGCAGAGTTTAAAAAAAAACGTCACATATTCCGTTCACTGTGCCTAGCCGCAGATTAGCAGCACATTCTGTTTAGTGTGCAAAGTTGCAGATTAGCAGCACATTCTTTTTAGTGTGCAAAGTTGCAGATTAGCAGCACATTCTGTTTAGTGTGCAAAGTTGCAGATTAGCAGCACATTCTTTTTAGTGTGCAAAGTTGCAGATTAGCAGCACATTCTGTTTAGTGTGCAAAGTTGCAGATTAGCAGCACATTCTGTTTAGTGTGCAAAGTTGCAGATTAGCAGCACATTCTTTTTAGTGTGCAAAGTTGCAGATTAGCAGCACATTCTGTTTAGTGTGCAAAGTGTTAAAAATAAAAGTCACATATTCTGTTCACTGTGCCTAGGCGCAGATAAGCAGCACATTCTGTTTAGTGTGCAAAGTTGCAGATTAGCAGCACATTCTGTTCAGTGTGCAAAGTTGCAGATTAGCAGCATATTCTTTTTAGTGTGCAAAGTTGCAGATTAGCAGCACATTCTGTTTAGTGTGCAAAGTGTAAAAAATAAAAGTCACTTATTCCGTTCACTGTGCCTAGCCGCAGATAAGCAGCACATTCTGTTTAGTGTGCAAAGTTGCAGATTAGCAGCACATTCTGTTTAGTGTGCAAAGTGTAAAAAATAAAAGTCACATATTCCGTTCACTGTGCCTAGCCGCAGATAAGCAGCACATTCTGTTTAGTGTGCAAAGTTGCAGATTAGCAGCACATTCTGTTTAGTGTGCAAAGTGTAAAAAATAAAAGTCACTTATTCCGTTCACTGTGCCTAGCCGCAGATAAGCAGCACATTCTGTTTAGTGTGCAAAGTTGCAGATTAGCAGCACATTCTGTTTAGTGTGCAAAGTGTAAAAAATAAAAGTCACATATTCCGTTCACTGTGCCTAGCCGCAGATAAGCAGCACATTCTGTTTAGTGTGCAAAGTTGCAGATTAGCAGCACATTCTGTTTAGTGTGCAAAGTGTAAAAAATAAAAGTCACTTATTCCGTTCACTGTGCCTAGCCGCAGATAAGCAGCACATTCTGTTTAGTGTGCAAAGTTGCAGATTAGCAGCACATTCTGTTTAGTGTGCAAAGTGTAAAAAATAAAAGTCACATATTCCGTTCACTGTGCCTAGCCGCAGATTAGCAGCACATTCTGTTTAGTGTGCAAAGTTGCAGATTAGCAGCACATTCTGTTTAGTGTGCAAAGTGTAAAAAATAAAAGTCACATATTCCGTTCACTGTGCCTAGCCGCAGATAAGCAGCATATTCTGTTTAGTGTGCAAAGTTGCAGATTAGCAGCACATTCTGTTTAGTGTGCAAAGTGTTAAAAATAAAAGTCAAATATTCTGTTCACTGTGCCTAACCGCAGATAAGCAGCACATTCTGTTTAGTGTGCAAAGTTGCAGGTTAGCAGCACATTCTGTTCAGTGTGCAAAGTTGCAGATTAGCAGCACATTCTGTTTAGTGTGCAAAGTGTTAAAAATAAAAGTCACATATTCTGTTCACTGTGCCTAGCCGCAGATAAGCAGCACATTCTGTTTAGTGTGCAAAGTTGCAGATTTGCAGCACATTCTGTTTAGTGTGCAAAGTGTAAAAAATAAAAGTCACATATTCCGTTCACTGTGCCTAGCCGCAGATTAGCAGCACATTCTGTTTAGTGTGCAAAGTTGCAGATTAGCAGCACATTCTGTTTAGTGTGCAAAGTGTTAAAAATTAAAAGTCACTTATTCCGTTCACTGTGCCTAGCCGCAGATAAGCAGCACATTCTGTTTAGTGTGCAAAGTTGCAGATTAGCAGCACATATTCCGTGTAATATGAAGAAGGCGGGTAAAAAGGGACGGGGAAGTGGACGTGATCCTGATAGTTCAGGGCGCGGGTCAGGACGCGTAGAAACTGTGCCTGGTGCCAGAGCACAAGAAAGAAAGACATCCACCATACCTAGCTTCATGTCTCAGTTTACAGGGCGTCGCAGGACATCACTCTCGAGGTCAGACCACTGCGAACAGGTGGTCGGTTGGATTTCAGGTGATACTGCTTCCAGTCGGTTAAGCACCACCCTGTCTTCCACCAAGTCCACTCTCAGTAGCCAAGAGTCTGGTCAACATAATCCTCACCCTGATCATCCTTCCTCCCACCATAGAGGGTCTGGTCAAAGAAGTAATCCCACACTGGGATATAGTGAGGAGCTCGTCTCATCACCAATCCTTCATTTGAACCTCTCTCCAAGCACGCTTGCAGAGGAACATGAAATCTTGTGCCCTGATTCACAACCTCTAGAGGGTACCCAATCACAAGAAGATGACAGAGGGGAACGGCATTTAAGGTCAAAGGAAGTGGATGATGATGATGAGACACAGTTGCCATCAAATCAACCACTATTACTGTCTCAAGACCTTGATGAGGAGGATGATATACAGTTGTCAATGACTGAGTATGTGGTGGGATCAAGAAATGAGGAGGATGATCAGAGTGAGGAAGTGGAGGAGGACTTGGTGGACGATGAGGTGACTGACCCCACCTGGGAAGGTGTAGAGCCGAGCGATGACAGCAGTCCTGAGGGTGAGCCATCTGCAGCACCGCAACAGGCTGGAAGAGGCAGTGGTGTGGCTACAGAAAGAAGGCGGACCGCACCAAACTGGCCCGCAAATGTTCCACGGAGCACCCCCTTGCGTAAATCTCCCTTGCCAAGGGCTAGGTGTTCCGCGGTATGGCGTTTTTTTAAGGAAAGTGCGGACGACAAAAAAATTGTAGTTTGCAACCTGTGCCACACCAGAATGAGCCGAGGCATGAACACGAGAAACCTCACCACCACCAGCATGATCCGACAGATGGCATCCAAGCACCGTAATAAGTGGGAGGAATGCCCAGATCGCCAATCTGTGTCTGCAGGCCACACCACTGCCTCCTCTTCCCCTGTTTTCGGTGCCGGCCAATCGCCTGTCGAAGGCACAGGCCCGCATACCTCCCGCCCTGCACCTTTACCATCTGAAGCACCATCAGCGACCACATCCACTTCCCTGTCCCAGCGCAGCGTCCAAATGTCGTTACCCCAGGCATTTGAGCGCAAGCGAAAATACCCAGCCACCCACCCACAGGCCATAGCACTAACCTCACACCTTTCCAAATTACTGGCCATCGAAATGCTGCCATTTAGGCTTGTGGAGACTGAGTCCTTCCGCAGCCTGATGGCAGCAGCTGTCCCTCGGTACGCAGTCCCCAGCCGCCACTACTTTTCCCGGTGTGCCGTCCCCGCCTTACACCACCATGTGTCCCGTAACATCACCCGTGCCCTGACCAACGCAGTTACTGGGAAGGTCCACTTAACGACTGACACATGGACAAGTGCTTGTGGCCAGGGACGCTACATTTCCCTGACGGCACACTGGGTGAATGTCGTGGAGGCTGGGAGCGACTCGGACCCTGGGATGGCACAGGTGCTACCCACGCCGAGGATTGCGGGCCCTACCTCCATCAGGGTTTCCGCCAGCACCTACGTTATTGGCTCCTCCTCCTCCGTTTCCACCTCCGAATTCTCTGCGCGCAGTGCCACTCACCCATCAGCCGGTAGCTGGAAGCAGTGTAGCACTGCAGTGGGGAAGCGTCAACAGGCCGTGCTGAAGCTGATCTGCCTTGGGGACAAACAGCACACGGCCTCAGAGCTGTTGCAGGGGATTAGTCACCAGACCGAGCAGTGGCTCTCGCCACTCAACCTGCAACCAGGCATGGTTGTGTGTGATAATGGGCGTAACTTGGTGGCGGCTTTGGAGCTCGGCAAGCTCACACACGTACCATGCCTAGCGCATGTATTTAATTTAGTGGTTCAGCGATTTCTAAAAAGCTACCCCAATTTGCATGATCTCTTGACCAAGGTGCGCCGCGTGTGTGCACATTTCCGTAAGTCATCAACAGCTTCAGCCGGCCTGTTGAAGCTGCAGCAGCGCTTACAATTGCCAGCTCACCGGCTGCTGTGTGACGTGAGCACGCGCTGGAACTCCACCTTCCACATGTTGGCCCGGCTTTGTGAGCAGCAGAGGGCAGTAGTGGAGTACCAGCTGTTACACGGTCATCGCCTCTCCGTTCAACTTCCTCTAATCAGAAGTGAGGAGTGGGAATGGATGTCAGAGCTCTGTGAGGTTTTACGCAATTTTGAGGAATCGACACAGATGGTGAGCGGCGATAACGCTATTATCAGTGTAACCATCCCACTTCTGTGTCTACTGAAACGCTCGCTGCTCACAATTAAAACCGACGCTTTGCATGTGGAAGAGGTGGAAATGCGGGAGGAAGAGCTTACACAAGGTGATAGCCAGAGCACCCTCACTTCGTCTTCTCAGCGACAATTGGAGGAGGCGGAGGAGGAGGAGGAGGAAGACACGGTTGCCTCCGCTACAGAGGGTAGTCATGGAACTTTAGTTCCATCTCTTCAGCGTGGGTGGGCAGAAGAGGAGGAAGAGGATGAGGAGATTGAGAGTCATCCTCCTGGTGAGGACAGCAAAATCTTGCCTGTTGGTACTCTGGCACACATGGCTGACTTTATGTTAGGCTGCCTTTCCCGTGACCCACGCGTTATACGCATTTTAGACAACACGGATTACTGGGTGTTCACCCTTCTGGACCCCCGCTACAAAGAGAATTTCTCATCTCTCATTCCTCCGGTGGAGAGGACAAGCAAAATGGTGCAATACCAGAAGGTTCTTGTTGAAAAATTGCTCCAAAATTTTCCATCTGACAACGCTGGCGGCAGAGTACGTGCTACCTTGGCCAACCGAGAAGGGGAGAAAAGGGGAGCACACAGCAGTTCCGACAAAGGCAGGGCAACACTCTCCAAGGCGTGGGACACCTTCATGACACCAAGCCAGCACCCTCACCCTGATGCGCAGCCTAGTGTCACAAGGAGGGAAAAGTTTTGGAAGATGGTGAAGGAGTACGTAGCAGACCGTGTCAGCGTCCTCAATGATCCCTCTGTGCCTTACAACTACTGGGTGTCCAAGCTGGACACGTGGTATGAACTGGCACTCTACGCCTTGGAGGTGCTGGCCTGCCCTGCCGCCAGCGTTCTGTCTGAGCGGGTATTTAGTGCTGCTGGTGGCATCATAACAGATAAGCGTATCCGCCTTTCCACCGAAAATGCTGATAGGTTGACACTTATAAAAATGAACAAGGCCTGGATTTCCCCTGACTTCTCCACTCCACTGGAGGAAAGCCCCGGGGGAACATAAAGTCACTTTAGATATGTTATTTACAATGATGGGAAAACTCTGTATTCCCATTCACCCCTTCCACCCAAAAAATGGGTATATGGTTGACTCTCTTCCATATATCCTGGGATATAATTTTTATATAGGGCCAGCTCACCAGCGGGCCCTGTGATATAATTTTTATATAGGGCCAGCTCACCAGCGGGCGCTGTTTGACAATTTTTGTATAGGTCAGCTCACCAGCGGGCCTTCTCATATAATGTTTTATTGGGTCAGCTCTCTAGCGGGCCCTCTCATATAATGTTTTATAGCGTCAGCTGACTAGCGGGCCTTCGCATATAATGTTTAGGATGGTCAGCTCCGCAGCAGACCCTCACCCATAATGTTTTAGATGGTCGGCTCAACGCACGTTTCCCTCTTAATCATGGCCCCAGTTCAGAAAAATCGAGGAAATTTTTTGCAGAATTTGTCTCTGCGCACGTTTCCCTCTTAATCATGGCCCCAGTTCAGAAAAATCGAGGACATTTTTTGCAGAATTTGCTTCTGCGCACGTTTCCCTCTTAATAATGGCCCCAGTTCAGAAAAATCGAGGAAATTTTTTGCAGAATTTGTCTCTGCACACGTTTCCCTCTTAATCATGGCCCCAGTTCAGAAAAATCGAGGAAATTTTTTGCAGAATTTGCCTCTGCGCACGTTTCCCTCTTAATCATGGCCCCAGTTCCGAAAAATCGAGGAAATTTTTTGCAGAATTTGCAGATGATATACAAGTAAATATACAGCAAATACTGTTTGGTAACAATTTTTCGCCTAAAATCGTTTTTATCTTCCTTTTTGTGTGTTTTACGGTCAGTCTGTAAAAATGGCGTACTACGGGTGAAACATCATTCCCAGCAGCGATGTTGGAGTCCAAGATGCATCCAGACATCCTCCCTATGCTGTCCCTGAACCATTTCTGTGGTGTTTCCATCATTTTCTGCCCTTTTCCTATGGACCAGGCACCCTCCCCTCATCAGAGCAGGGGGTGCCTGGTGTAATGCTCGAGTCCTCCCATTGACTTCAATGGGGCTCGGGTGCTCGGCCGAGCACTCGAGCCTCCGGGGGCGCTCTGTCAGAGCACCCGAACACCCGAGCATTGGGGTGCTCGATCATCACTACACATTAGCTGTCATTAACCAGATGATAAGGAAGCCGTCTTTAAAGCTTTTCAGTCATGATTTGTATACTTGCTATGGTATTATGCTGCTCATACAAAAACTCCAGCATGTACAATGTGGGATTCCTCCTGGTACGAGCCCCATTTTAAGCTGGTGACATTGTTAGGTGGTTAAGCTCTTTTAAGGTATATTTTTTATTGTGCTCACTATAGGACCGACTAAAATGTGGACAGAGTTTACTGTTGATATTTGACATTTTCTGTCGCTTCCTGACTCTTCTGTTGTGCATTCAAAAAACATCTTTCATACCTCTATTTTTCTAATGTATCTTCCTTTCCTAATTGTTGCACCAAAATTAAAATTATTATCTCTCACTTTCTCCTTTTTCTGAGTCTGACCCATTTGTTTTGAGTCTGTAAAGTTAATACTTTGTCTTCAATGTGTAGGTGTACACATTGTGTAGTGCTTACTACTACTCATTTTTTGTTTTTGTATTTAGATTTTCTCTTATTTTGTAAAATTGGCACTGTTTATTAGGTGGTACCAACTTTGTTCTCAGTTGATTTGTTTGTTATTTGGTAGGAGAGCAATTGGATTGTGACTAGAAGGGGTACTGGGAGGGATATATACAATATGTTTTTTGTATCTGTAATATATTTGGCATATTTTTAAGAGTGCTGATGTATATTGGATTCCTGATTTAGCTCTACTTTCTCATTTCTTTTGATTTGGTAATGCATGCTACATCTACAGACATTCACTTAAAAATAAAATTAAAGGGGGGTTATTCACTAAGGCGTAATAAAGAGGTGATAAAGTGGAGAAGACTTCACTTGTTCTATGAAGCCAAGTAACATTTCTTAAGTTTTGGAAATCTTAGTGCATAGGCTCCATAGAATAACATAGGAACTGGAGAAGTGATTTCACTGGAGAAGTCATGTCTGCTTTTTCACCTGTTTATCACACCTTAGTAAATAACCCCCAAGGTCTTATTCAGAAACAGAAAAGTAGATAATTTCTATGGTAAACCAACTACATCACAGATCTTAGACCATGTAAAAAAAGCCATTGATTGATTAATATGGGGATTTTAAACCCTTGAATGCTAGACATTTTCAACTTACTGCCATTGACAAATATAAGCATAATACATAGTTCATGTATATTTTATGTCATAGACTAACATGATCTGCACTAAACAGGGACCGCCAAAGGGCTTCTGGTGTAACTGCATAGTTTATCTTTAATAAATGAGTAACTACATGTATACCACCACTTATTGATAAATGTGTGAATTGTAAATGTAGCATAATTACGGCTCCTCCATTTTACAATTCACCCTCAGTAAATAGACCCCAGAGTGTACATAATAGGTAATGATATTATTAACATTTATACAACACTTCAGAGAGTATTGACTCTAAATTGATCTTAAAGTTGTTTGGTCATGGAACTGTTTTCACTCAAACACTTCAATTTTCCTAGTATAACAACTGTAACTCATCTCAGCAGCAAAATCTGATTTAGTTAGTAAAATTGGGTGTTTTTATCTAAAGATTGATTAAAAAGTGTCTGCAAATTAATCTTCAGACAGATGGTAATATGAATTTGTTTACATATTTAAAACTTTAAGTTACAGATGGTGTGAAATTGATCTAGCTGTAGTAAATAACAACTTTCAAGTTCTGAGTATTTATAGAAACCTGTGCATGGTAAAATCTTGTTGCGGCGATTAGTTTCCATAAATGTGAATAAAACATTGACAAATATTAAGACAAATCATGAGTTAAAGTGGTTGTACTTAATTTTCTCTCAAAATGGAAAAATTATAAATCTTCACAGCTTTTACTGCAGTAGTCCATCCTTGGGTCTGTTTATATTTTCAAACTTTCTGCTGTCATGATAAAAGCAACATCTGCTACCAGAATTATTCCTACTGAATGAAAAGTGTCTATTAAACTAGATCTTGTAAATATCATATTCGGTACTTATAATTGGAACTGGATGTAAACCACAAAAGTGTTTATACTCTTAGAGACCAGGAGGTGCACAATGTAAGGCAAAACAATGCATTGAACATTCTAGTCCACTGGTCCTTAAGGGACTAATAGCTTTTGGAGGTTCAGTATATTAAAAGACAAATGTCTACCTAAAAGTTAATTAAGCTTCTTTGGAACTCGTGGTATATGAATTTAATTAAAATAAGATTAAAGTGTTACAAGAAGTTTTATCAAAATGCATGTTTTTTTGTACTAATTAAAAATGTAAACTAAAATATAAATTGCTACATAAAAGTGTATCCTCAGTATTGAACATATTAATTTGAATTAGAAAAGTACATTGATATACTTTAAACAGCATAAACTAATTGAATCAAATTACTATGTTTATATTCTGTTGGGAAAATGAACTAAGCAAAATTGCTGGCAGTGTTAAAAAGGCATGTGTTGAACATTTGTTTTAGCCTGGCTTACTTTCAGTCTAATACTCAGAGGTATAAGGCAGAATCCTGAAAAAAAGAAACTTGATCAAAACATCTCTACAGAGGCACTTTGTGCTTTTTTTATATGCACAAATCAAATGTCCAGTAATGGTAATTATGGATGGGTGGAAAGTACAATTTTTTCACCGGAATTTTCACAGAAACCCCTCCTCCCCACACACACAAACACAATTTTTCTCTTTTTTGAGGAAATTCCTATGGATGGAAAATCCATTAAAATGACAACCTTTTCGCTGCCTCCAGTCAACTTCACACAAGAACCTGCCGAGTTCTGCTTTCTATGGCCATGCTGCAAGGTTTTAGTATACTGTATGCTGTCTGTGTACTGTGAATCAAAATTGTGAGTGTGTTATAGTATAATTTTAAAATGATATGCTGATGACATCAAATTATAATAGTCCTCATTCTAAAACATAAACAAAACCCTTGAACTTCATGTAATGTTGCATATAGATAAAACACAAACTTCCTGCAATGCTGCAAGGTTTTAGTACTGTGGGTGTATAGACACTTGTCTACATATTTGTGGTCAAATAATCTTGCCTTATGATGTTTCCAGACTTTTGCCCGCAACACTAACCATCTGCTTGTACAACTCTGACACAAGCATTTTTAAAAAATAACTGTGATTTGGCATATGCCATATGTCCAAGACATGACATCCAGGGGAGTTATGTACTAAGGCATGATAAAGCAGAGATTACTTCTCCAATGATATCACTTCTACAGTTCCTATGTTATTATATAGAGCCTATGCACTAAGATCTCCAAAGTTGGAGAAATCTTAGTGCATTGACTCCATAGAGTAACATAGGATTTAGAGAAGTGATTTCACTGGAGAAGTCATTACTGCTTTATCACTGCTTTGTCATGCCTTACTGTATCTCCCCCCTATTGTTTGAAACCTGCTTTCTATCAAAGAATAGGACAGTATGTCGATTTTGCATTTGCTAAACAGCAGGAGGAAACAAAGTTGTTATTGAGAAAAATGTGTGTGTGTGTGTGTGTGATATGTCTAATATGTAAATGTAAATAGGCAAATAATGGCACTTTCTGCTTGGCGAATAATTTCCCACAAAAAGTGCAGTTTTTCTGCTTTTTCCCACCTTTTTTTGCCTATTGAGATCAATGGGAAGAAAAATATTTCTCCACCACATGAAAGTTTTCTACAGCCATATAAAAGACTGTCAGGCTCTCACAACATGGTGTTTTGTGTTTGTGAGAGGAGAGAGCAGTACGCTTTTTAAGCTAGAGGGGAATTGAAATTTAGTTTAGGGAATCTTTTAGTTCTGTGTAAGTGTGTATTAGGAGAGTCAGTGGAGCACTCTGGGGAGAAGAAGGGAGAAAGGAGGTTGATCCCAAATACTCCAAAATTTCATGTGACTGGCAAGACACAGGCAGCTAGGGACCTGTTTTCTTGCTGATCTTGCTGTTATTGTCTCTAGGCTGGGTGGGGAAGCCTGGGGAAAGAAGTTGTTGATTTTGTTTTATAATTATGATTTTTTTGGGACAGAGTGAAATAAGACAATAGGGTGGACAACTTAAAAAAATAAAAAACATAAAATAAGTAAATAAAGAACTATATATGTTAGGTGACAGTGACACACAGCTGGCTGGGCTTAGGCAAGGCCATCTTACAGCTCCATCAGTTGTGTTGTATACCGTACAGTAAAAAAACACATTGTAGTTGCGTAATGTCTAGCAAATGCACAAGGGGAAGGGGTAGGGGTGGAGCAGTGCAGGGACATGAGAGTAAACTAGTAGTTCAAAAACTGACTGCAGCAATAAAGAACCATAAAAGAAGGACATTGAAGACGACAACAAGTCACATTCAAGTGTTGATGATTCTAGCAATAGCATAATAGAGGAAGGTGTAGCAGCTGAACTGCCTGCTGCATCAGATAGTGAGACAAACAAGCACCAAAACACCCGTAGTAGTAGGGAACTTTGTTACAGTAAAAGTAAAAATAAATTGTTTGAGACCTACAAAAGCTTAGAGGAATATAAGGGTAGTGGGCAAGAATTGTCAGGTGATGCTGATGCTGTTGACGATGACCTAATGATGACTGATGATGATGATGCAGATCTAGAATATATCCCTCCAGCATCCTTCTCTTGTTCAGATACAGATGAACTTGAGAGTGAGGATGATGACATGGCTATAAGGATAGCAGAAAGTCAAAGACTGAATCTTCCACCACTTTTAAGGAGTACTGTGCCTATCTATAAATTGTTTGAGAAAACCATTGGAAAGTCTGACCCTGGACATGCACATATGTCAAAAAGCACACAGTCAACCTATCAGTCATCAAGCAGCAATGTTGGGAGACTAACATTATTAAAAAAGAACCAACATCTCATACCATCTATCAGGTAGCAGAAACCACACATGACAGACAAAGCCAAGAGGTATGTTGGAGCCATAATTTATGAGCAGACACAAAAACAGCTTTCATAGTAAGAAAAAGAATACCTATCAGAAGGAGAGCACTCAAACATACATATCATAAGAGAAACTGAATATACATTGAATACAAATATCACAGTACTCACATTATCTAGTATGACCGGCTCAAGCTTTTCCATTTACTAGTCTCAATAGCATACAAGGAACATATGGTTTAAGTCCTCCGTATTAACAAACCAATATGCAGAACACCAAGTGGGCCTTTATTATCCAAAAAAGTATATGAGCATATTGAGCACTACAGGACATATACATATCAAATGGGTCTCCAGGACCTTTAGATCAGCACAAAGAATCGCAATAAGCATTGTACTAAAACTCACAAAAAAAGGGGAAAAAAAACAACAATAATAAAACTACTAAGATTAACTCCCTCAGAGTTATCCTCTACAAAGCAAGGCCATGTCTCAGTAGCATCTACCTCAACTTAATGTAACGGTTTTTTAAGATACTCAGACCAGTAGGTAAAATCAAACACAATTTATTAAATAAGAAATAACGAAAACGATTGCCCTCTACAGGCAACACAAATAATAGCAATATATGGACAGATATGCCTCCACAGGCGCAATATACAGAATCAGGGTAAACATATACTGTCTTAGAACAGGCAATAGCAATTTAGAAACAAACAGGTTAAATCCATAAATCAGTCCGTCTCAGCTGTGGGGTTTGGCACGCCCAAGGTGGTGATAGGAGGTAAAATGTAGATGTAGGCAACACTTAGAGTTCTTAAGGTAATAATGCTGCTAGGCAATCTGTGACCAGTAGTAGAATCAGCAGAACAGTGACACAAAATAGCCCCAGCGGGATTAAACCAAGGAGACAACTGAATCTGCAAGTGCGTGAGTCGGTAGCCCCCACAGGCGTAATCACAATATAGCTTGATATGCAAGAGCTGGCAAATAGCCCCCACGGGCATATAACCGGAGACCAAAAGCTAGAGGTAGTTGAGCCAATAGCCCCCACAGGCGTATACCAACGGGAACCTGCCAGAGCTTTGAGCATACCCTTTGCTGCACAGCTTGAGCCTTAAGCCACAACGAGTGTCCGCCGGTAAACCAACGTAAGACCAAGAGCCAATAGCGCCCTACCGGATCCAACTTACCGTGACTACTCTGCAACTAGATCATATGAGTCGCCGTCCCACACCAGCGGCCGACTCAGCAGACGAAGCACAGCGGGTTAAGGCTCTATACCGGAGAGAGTAGGCTCTGCAAGTATGAGGCAGCACTGCAAGGGTTAAAATGCACTTTTACCAACAGAAGGCTCAGTATAGTGGAGTAGCTCTGCAAGCGTATGGAGGCTCAGTGAAGGAAGCACAGCTCTGCAAACCAGCACGGAACTCTGCACTGGACTTAAGCACAACAAGGGTGAAGATGGTCACTCTGCAGCTGGGCAAACAGCAGCAGCGGAAGTAAGAATGTTGCGGTGGCGACAACAGGAACAAGCAGGTCGCTGGAACAGGCCGGTTGCCGATCACGGAATAGGAAGTCAGCCAGGCTGGGTCGAAACACGTAGGAGGTCCTCAGACAAGCCGGGTCAAACACGAGCAGGAATGTCAGCCGAGCCGGGTCAGATAACGGAGGTGGTTCTCAGACAAGCCGGGTCAATCACGAGCAGGAACACTGGAGCGTAGTCAGGACAGGCCAAATCGGTATACAGGAATCTGTAACACAGGAACACAGCAACAGCAATACTGGCTCAGAAACACCACGAAAGGGCATCTGACAGGTGTCATGGTCGGGCATAAAAAGGTCACCAGGGGCGGGCCAAACCAACTCAGCGAATCAGAGTGTACCACAAACAAGAGTGACAGGAGGATCACAGGCGCTGAGTGGGACAATCACACATAACTACAGATCAAAAATATACTAAAAAAGAAAGGACAATAATGATAAAATGAAAAAGCTGTAAACAACATATCCTATAAAAAAAATTGCTGCCTATCACCTATACTACCCAGGGACCTCCCAACAAGACACCAATATATCTAATAATGTGATATGGAACAACAAAAGAAAAGAGGGTGCCCAACAGTGTAATATTATCAGAACAATCAGGAAATATAACAAGAATTGCACTCACATTTACAGAGGATTGATTTCATCACGCAGAGGATTCTTAACCCGTGTCTCCGCTCAGGGTCTCTGTTGATCGTAAGATGAATGAACAGTGGTCTAAGCTGGTAGATCCCATCTGATATGAAGTGATCACATTGTATATCACCTTGCAATAAATTACCATTATCAAAGAAAAATATAAAATAAAATAAAAATAAAAATAAAAAATGATCAAGGCTGTGATTCTCAAAATGTAACAAAAAAAAAAAAAATCTCTACTTGAAGAGAGAAGAGGTGGAGGGTGAAACATCTGCAAATACAATACAGGCACCGACCCTCCCAGTAGCCAGGGGGGCATGTAGCTCACCACCATGTAATGTGCCACAAACCCCTCCTGCACAGAAAGTGCCAACACCAGACATGTGATAATATTAATAGATACCTAATAAGAATATCTTAATAGAAACCCTAAAATATTGTTATAAAAAGACAGTGACTAGGAGCTCTTAATGTATAACACAATAAAGAAGATGTGTAAGTGATGATGGAATAAAATCCATAATCAACTAATGTGAAAGTAAATTTGTAAAGACATAGAGGAAATATCTATACAACTTCCCATACATCTTGATTCTCTCTACCTACCTACTATAGTAACCAATAGAATAACAAAAAGTGGATCTATATGTAACCACCATGTGTGAAGATATACATAAAGAAAAAATCAAAAAAGGAAAAAACTAAACATTCTAAAAGCTATCTGACACAAAATGTTAACTAAATTGTAAAATAAATTAAAAAGTACCTTCTACTAGTTTTTTCAGACCTTCTGGAGTCTTCATTTTGAAAAACCAGAAGGCTTCCCTGTTATTTAGACATAATCTATTATACTATGGGGATGTCCTAATATGTTCAATACGGATCATAGTTATAACTTTCGGATTGTTGTGACGTTTACCATGACAGTGTTTAGAGACACTGTGAAGTTTAAACTTTTTTCAATGTTTCTTCTATGTTGGCTGAACCTTTATCTAATACCTTGAGTAGTCTTTCCAATGTATTGTGCTCCACATTCACAGTTCAATAAATACACTATGAATGTGGAAGCACAATTAAGGAACAATTTAATTTTAAAAGACCCTCTGTTTGATTGGACTTAAATTCCATCATTTTATGTGCCATGTATGCATAAGTTTTACATTTAGATCCTCCACATTTGTTTACACCTGTTATATGGTTATTAAGAAATTCCCTATTATAAGATGATTTATTGGATCTCAATTGACTAGGTGCAAACCAGTTTTTTAAAGTCTTATTTCTTCTAAAAATCATTTTTGGTTTTCTTATCATTTTTTTATTCAGAAGGGTATCTCTAAAATGGACCAATGTTAATTTAAGATTCTCATGAATCAGTAATAAATGCCATCTGAAAACCATTCTTTTGTGAAATACCTTTTTTTCTCTGTTTTATTTTTCTTAATTTTATTTGTTTTCTTATTTTCCAACAAATTTTCCTTTTCATCTTAGATGAATGGTCGAGTGACCAAGAAACATGTTAGGATGACATTTTTTGTATGCAAGTGTTTTAAATAAATATTTTTGTACATCAATCTGCTCATAAATGTTTTTGGATCATAAAGGCCCACTTGGTGTTCTACATATTGGTCTGATAATGGGGACGACTTATTCCATATGTTCACCGATTGGGACCGGCAAATGGAACACTTCAGCTGGTCATACTAGATAATATGAGTACTGTGATATTTATATTCAATATATATATTCAGTATCACTTCAGATTATGTACGTTTGAGTGCTCTCCCTCTGGTTGGTGTTCGTTTTCTTTTCATGTAGAGCTATTCTTTGGAATCAGCTGAGAAGAGGTATAGAGCCATGTAGATTGGAATATCTGTGTGGGGGCAGTTATAATATCCCTCACAAGTGCATTTAATACCAGTCAAATATGGTAGTTATCACAAAGTGTGAGTGTTAATTTGTCACAAGATAGACTTTTTGTACTTACATTTATATACTGTACCATGAGACTCTCCCCCCATTTGTTTTCTTGTTCTTCTTAGCTTTCATAGTACACAACAAAAGAACTGTATGCATCAAGTTCAGTACATGGAAGGAAAAAAATTGTTTAAGCTATTTTCAGTTAAGCCTCAAGTGGGTAAAAAAAAAATCCTCCCTGACTGGCACTTGGATATTTCCCTGTATCAACATCCTACCTGCTTTGAAGTCAAATATGACGAGTCAGAAAATGTTCCTGCAAATCTATTTTTTGCCTTTTTTCATGTTTTTCTCCTGTTAGCCACTGCCAACAAATTTTTCACATCTTTCTTATGGCTGAACATTTCCCTATCACAATATTACTTCTTCTGAGGGCTGCAGTGGAGAAATAAGTAGCAGAAAGTCAAACGTTGTGAGTCTTACAGCAATATTTGCTTTGAAAAAATGTTATTAGGCAGAGTGCCTTTGTCCTTAACCCACAACACTAATTTCCTGCTTAAGTGACATTGGCACAAATTCCAGCAGGGTGTAACACATTACATTAGTTATTTAAAGCCTTTGTTTTCAAAGTTTTCAACAAGATGAATAGGCAACATGATGTCAAGTGATTAAAAAAATAAAAGTACAACCTACAAAGTGGCAGATGTGTATGGTAGTGGTGGACTGGCATGGTGTGATTGATGCATGTGTGTGTGTGTATGTGAGTGTGTGTATAACATGTAAATAGATTGCTATAGCAGTTTTTACAATTATCATGTTTGTATGAAATGTAAGCTATCTTTTTCAGATTATTGATACACATTACGAATTGGTAATAGCAGTGGTCCCAAGTGTGGTAGATGGTAACAACTAAGGATGGGTGAAAGTTGTTTTGTTCCCAGCGAAAACCATTTTATTGTCAGCTTTTTTGCTGAAAATCCACTTTCAAAACAGCAATTAAAATGTCAGCATTTTTCACCTATTGGTCAAAAATTCCCACCAACTTTTCAGTGGCCAGAAAGTTTTCACCTATTGGTTTACATTGTTTTCATTTTTTTTATATAAAAACCTGACGTATTTGTGAGGTAGATGTGCTGCGCTGTTCTGCTGTGAATTGTTTTGTTAAATTGAGGCAGGAGAGGAACTGGAAGGACCCTTATTATGTATCCACTGAGTCTGAGGAGGAGGAGAAAGTGAGCAGTACTGAACCAATGCTGTCCAGTCCCTCTAATTCCCCACTAGGGATCTTGAGTAAATTATTGGCAAGGGAGGAAAAGAAAGGTAGTACTAGTGAGAGCAGGACAGGTCAGCTTGCCTGCTGCAAGATTTACTGCCCCTGCTGCCAGTGCAACCATTGCTGTACCTGCTGCCACCACTGCTGCCCCAGCTGCCACTAGTGCTGTACCTGCTGCCAGACCTGCTGCCCATGCTACTGCTACCACCATTGCTGTGCATGCTGTCAGACGTGCTGCACCTGCTGCCACCAGTGCTGTACCTGCTGCCAGTGCTGAACCTGCTACCACCAATAATTTGCCTGCAGCTAGTGTGTCTTGTAGTACTCAGGAGGGTAGAAGGATAAGATGATGCCAAATGTGACAGCAAGGGACCCAAACTCACACTTGCCATTCCCATGCAGTCCTGCCAGTGCTAGTACTACTACTACTAAAGTCCAACAGCTTGTTAGCAGCCGGAATGATGGGGTAACCAACAACAATATCCTCATATTACTAGTGACTGTGAGACCGAGGAGGAAGACTCTGTGGCTGAACTTGATACGGTTGGTGTTAGTAGTAGTAGTAGCAGTAATGGTGAAGCAGCCAGACTGTTTGGGGAAACATTTGAGAGCGTCCAGACTAGCAGTCAAGGGAGCCCACACCATTCCTCTGACCCTGGGACTGGGAGTCCTCCCCTTCCCTTCGCTGAATACTGAAGAAATCTTTTCACAAAGCCACCATAAAAGTCTCAAGACTTGCAATCCTGAATTGAATTTAGCAAAAATCATATAAGATCATGTAAGAGAAACCACGGGGACTACTCTTACATGATTTTGCTAAATTCAATTCAGGATTCCAAGTCTTCAGACTTTTATGGTGGCTTTGTGAAAAGATTTCTTCAGTATTTGGAGCTATTATATTTGATGTCTATTTCATATCTAATAGTATATGTGTATTTTATGAGATTGTTTAAATAAATACATTTATACTCATGTTTTGCGTTGCTGTATAGGTACAAGGTAGCGTTGTGGGCTGTACAAGTATTATAACTTAGGTATTAAAGAGCTCATCCCATATAATACAATAATAATAGTTAATATTGACTGTAGTTTAAACAAAATGTTGTTCTCTTTTATTCATTTCTATTAAATAGTGATATGTTTATGATACAATCTAGACTTGTGCACGGGCCAAATTTTCGGTAAAATTCGAATTCGGACTAATTTTTTTTTTCTAATTCGGATGATCCTAATTTCAGACCGGGCCTATTCGATTCTAATGAAATTCTGATCCATTCCGAATTATTTGGCCGAATTTAACATGGGTTAAATTATAGCAGTGCGCCTTCGTGCACGCTGCTATCATTCTTTGCAGACAGGGTGTGCATTTAGAAAAAGATCCATCCCAAAAACGGACATTGTCGTACATTGCCAGTCTTTGCATGTCACCTCTACTCCAGCATGGGATGCCAGTCACAATGCAAACGTCGAACATCGAGAACCCATGCCTGTCATTCAGTTTAGCATGTTCGAACATCGAAACCCCATGCCTGTCCTTCAATTTAGCATATGCTCGAACATCAAAAACCCATGCCTGTCCTTCAATTTAGCATATGCTCGAACATTGAAAACCCATGCCTGTCACATCCTACTCAACATAAGTGGTCGACTCGAATATGGACAAACTACATGTCACATTCTATGTTAGTACATGGATAAAGGTTAAGGTTTCATTTTCTGGTACCAGCCTCCTACCCTACTGTCCCTCTTTAGTACCCAAATTTCTCTCTCTCGTTTTCCTATCCTGATTTCCCCTCATATCAGATAAGTCTATGTGTATATACATTGTAGTGTTTCATACTACATCAAGAATAAACACCAATGATTGTAATGTGATAGATGTAATGTGTTAAAAAGAAAAATTGAGACATTCTGTTGTGATCGAACTGCAACACAGGAGAGAAATTAAAAAAAAATGCTTGACATCTATACAGCATTGTCTTAGTATAGCAATATCACCGTTTTCCGTGAGTGTGCACTACAGGGCTCTACGGTAATTGCTGGGCATTTCCCAACTACATAATCAGGGGATGATGGGAGTTGTATTCTAACTACTGTTAGGAAACACATAAGTGATGCACATTCATCTCCCACCTAGAAATTATTTACACACGAGGCAACTCCTCCAAATAATACCTAGCCCCTTTCCAAGTGAAAGGACTTCCAGAAAGGCTTCAGATCTCTTAGTGACTCACCTGTTATTGCCAGTCAGCGGTACCCGGAGAGTAGGAGGGGGTGATGCTATGGCTGCAGATTAAGTCTGGCACGGTGCTCTCAGTTGGCCACTTGTCACAATGTTGAAGCTCAGCCCAGCCAGCACCTTCCGGGTGGAGACACCTCACAGCAATCCTGTTCAGGACACATCATGCACTGTCGTGCACTCATACTAGGGATCCCAAATGTTTAGACTCATTTCGTACAGGGGGCACCCTCCTGTATTTGTAAAACCTCTCTAGCAAATCTGGGACGGTAGACCTATTTACTCAAGTCTTGACTTTAGGTGGGCAATAAACAATACAAAATAGGCATAATGTTTCACTATCACATAATTCACGTCACTGAAGCAGACAGCAGGCATCGCCACTGAGTGAGCATAGGGCTGCCCGGCTGCTGACAGTCACACTGATGGGACACCCTGCAACACAGAACTGGCGAAAGCGCACAAAATAAACATGCTATGGGACGGCAAATTGCAGCCCCTGTCAAAGTGCCGCCTGGGACCATGGACCCACTGGGACCCATGTAAGGGCCGGCCCTGTATTCGAACAAATACCTAATATTTTTTTATATTTTGCACAGGAACAAATATTACTTGCTCTTGCAGTGGCAATAACTGGAACTAATGCTGGCTGCCTACCTATGCCTAGCCTAATGCTACCTGCCTGCCTACACAACAACTGGACACTCTCTAATCTCTTCTTCTCTCTCTGAGCTCCAACAACGCAATGAGGAAATGCAGGCTGTCTGTCTGCGTGACTGTGTCATTAGTCCAACCCCCATCATGAAACGAAGAAGGCTATTCAAATACAGACAAAAGAGGGAAGTAGTGCATGAAACGGAGAATGGAATTAGACTAGAGACATGGAGGGAAAGTTATGGAGGGAAAGTAATTGAGCGCGCACAGGAAGTACAAAAAAGTCCTGGTCAAAAGTAGTCTAAACTTTTGGAAATGTGTCGATTGCCGAAACTTCCGAAAGTTTCGACGAATTTCGGACCTGGGCTGTTCGGAGTCGGATCATTTTTTCCGAATGACCCTTGAGTTTCGGATTGGCTGAATGTCTCCAAATGACCCCATTTTCGACGAAATCCGAAAGTCTCCGAATGAAGTCACACAAGTCTAATACAATCATGTGAACAGATAGCCAGTATCAGGTCACCAACTTGTGTATGAGTTTAAACATATGTACCCAAACATGGCAACCTTGCCATTCCACAGGCCTACTTTGGAATTGTTTTTTGTGAAGTTTTTGACTCCTTCCTATGAACTCAGTAAGTGTGGGTTGTCAGTACATGGCAGAAGAACCCTGTGATGTTATTGCTTTAACAACATGACTAGAGGAGGTTGAGGAGGTAGAGGCAGCATGTGTGGGCAGTCTGACTTGTCATCTCTTACAGCAAACCCAGAGTCATCATACACCTCTGCAGCAGGAGTTATTGGTGTTATTTGGAATGAAGTAACTGTTTGCCAGGGCACACTCTTTGACACATTAATAACATCACTACTTCTCTCTTCTTCCCCAGAGCCCTGGATACTTTTTGTAGTGCTTCTGCTGCTGCTAGTTGTGGCACCTCTGACCTGTTCATTGTTTGTCTTTCAGTCGGACCTGTGGTTGTGCTTCAGGTGGGATCTCATTGAGGAGGTGACTAGGTGTTTGCCGGTTTTCCTCGCTCCAGTGGTTTTTGCACAGACAACAGATAGCAATATGCTTAGCTTTTGGATCCTGAGTGAAGTGTCTACATACTATGGACTTCATGGACTGAGGTTTTCCTGAGGAGATGCTACTACTACTGGGGCTAGATGATGATGCATTTCTATTGCTCATCCAGGGGCAGAGTCTCAAACAGTTTATAGACAGGCACAGTGCTCTTTTTCGTGGTGGAAGATTGAGCCATTGCCTTTCAGCTAACTTTCTGGCAATGTCATAATCTCTCCCACTCTCAACTGCAACTGTATCTGAAGAAGAGGAGGATGCTGGAGGAATATATTCTAGATCTACATCAATATCTTCATTAGTCGTCATTAGGTCATTCTTAGCATTGCCCACTACCCTTATATTTCTCAAAGCTTTTAGAGGTGTCAGACTATTTCTTTTGACTTTTACTTTCACAAAGTTAGCTGCTTCTTTGAGAACAGGTGTTTTGGTGCTTGTTTGTCTCACTGTCGAATGCAGCAGTTGCTCAGCTGTTACACCTTCCTCCATTATGCCATCATCAACACTAGAATGCAACTCATTGCCATCTTCTGTGTTCTTCTTATCTGTTTTTATATAGTGCTGGTGGTGTTGTAAGTTTTGGTGGAACCTTGACAAACTGCATCCTTCCCATGAGGAGAGGGATCATCATTATTTATTGTACACACTGCAGCAACCATGGCTGCAGTTAGTTTTTGAACTACCACTTCCCTGCATTGCTCCTCCTTTTCCCCTCCCCCTGGCCATCATGCTTTTACTGGACATTACTCAACTACTGTGTGTGTTTTTACTGTAAAGAACACTATAGAACTGATGGAGTGTGATGTATTGCCTTGGCCCTCAACAAAATACTCAATCTTGTCTATCAAGTCTGCCTCAGTCACCTAGCTCACGTCAGGGTCCCAGTCAGTTGTCTGTCACCTAATTTTTTATTTATTTGTTTACATTTATATCACGGTGCCCGTGATTGCTGCATTCATGTGTCTATTACCTGTAGGGGGCTCCCATTGGCTGTTTGCCTTCAGCCCGCCTAACATTGTCTTTTTAAACTCAGTATGGGCACCCTCTGGTTGCCCTTTCATGTTGTCTCTGACAGCAGCCTCTTTCTCCTTGCTACTGTTGTTATTTGGGCCTGTTGCTGTGTTCCTGAGTTGCTGATTCATCCTGTTCCTGAGTTCCTGCCTGCTGTGTCAGTTCCTGTCCGGTTCCGGTTGTCATCGTGAGAGGTTGCTGTTCCTGCTGCCAGTCTTCTCCTGCCGTTCCTGATCCGGTTGTCCATCCCTGCTGGTTCCTGTTCGTTTCCTGCTTCCAGTTCCTGCTAGCCGTGGCGACATTGTCATCAGTCGCCTCTGCGACAGTCGCTATCTTGCTGGTTCCCAGCGTGCGGATGCTGGTTTGCTTCATTAGCCTTGTGGCTACATTCAGCCTGTCGGTTCCAGCGTGTGGACGCTGGTTTGCTCCATTGGCCTTGCGGCCTATATACAATACTGCTGGTTCCCAGCGTGCGGGCGCTGGTTAGCTCCTTGGCCTTGCGGCTTATACTCTGTTCGTTCCCAGCATGAGGACGCTGGTTCGCTCCATTAGCCTTGCGGCTACATTTACAGCTTGTTGGTCCCAGCGTGCGGACCCTAGTTCGCTCCATTAGCCTTGCGGCTACATTTACAGCTTGTTGGTCTCAGCGTGCGGATGCTGGTTCGCTCCATTAGCCTTGCAGCTACATTTGCAGCTTGTTGGTCCCAGCGTGTGGAAGCTGGTTCGCTCCATTAGCCTTGCGGATACATTTTCAGCTTGTTGGTCCCAGCGTGCGGACGCTGGTTCGCTCCATTAGCCTTGCGGCTACATTTACAGCTTGTTGGTCCCAGCGTGCGGGCGCTGGTTCGCTCCTTGGCCTTGCGGCCTATACGCAATCTGTTGGTTCCCAGTGTGCGGACGCTGGTTCGCTCCAATAGCCTTGCGGCTTTACTTATCAGCCTGTTGGTACCAGTGTGCGGACACTGGTTTGTTCCTTGACCTGATGGCTTGCCTATTCTAGCTTGCTCCCTCCAGCGTGCGGTTGCTGGTTTGCTCCACTACATAGCGATACATTATCGTCTGTTGGTTACCAACGCGCGGGCATTGGTTTGCTCCATGACCTGTGGGTCTGCTCAATATTATGCTTGATGTTTCCCTATGTAAGGGCACTGGTTTACTCCTTGTCTCTTGTTCTTGCACTTGAGGCTTCTCAGTGCGCTGTCCAGTCCTAGACAGCTACCATTCTGATGTACACGGATACTGAGTGTCAGACGCTAGTGAAACCACTGACCTGGTAGCCTTTATATTCGTCACTACTGTCTATTGTCCATCTGACAGTCCCTGAGGTCATTGTGGTTGTCACCTTCCTTTTGGGCTGCCTTGCCCGGCATATTGGTAAGGCCGGTAGAACCTTTTATTATTCCATCTCAAGGTTGCCTTACCCGGTTTTGGCAACGTCGGTAGAGCCCACTACCTTGGTATTCCGTCGGGCTGCCTTGCCCGGTATATTTGGTAAGGCCGGTAGAACCTCCTATTATTCCATCACTAGGTTGCCTTAACTGGTATTGGCAAGGCCGGTAGAGCCAACTACATCTATTCTATCAGGCTACCTTGCCCGGTATATTGGCAAGGCCGGTAGAGCCTATTCTTCGGTTTCCATTAGGCTGCCTTGCCCGGTATTTGGCAGGGCCGGTAGAGCCACCTATTGGTATTCATCCAGGTTACCTTGCTCGGTATATTGGCAGGGCCGGTAGAACCTGTATTGCTACAGTTATGGACATTTGCCTATTCTATGTATTGTCTGTATGTATATAAATACCCTATGGGATTGTCTTAAACTTTTCAATAAAGTTGTGTTTTTACCTAACCTTACGTCTGAGAGTCTTAACAAACCGTGACAATTTATTTTTTTACAGTTTTCCACCCTCTTATCACTATCCCCCCAAAAAAAATCTTCTTCCCCCAGACTTCCACATAATAACAGCAAGATCAGCAAGAAAACTGGAGTGCAGCTGCATGTGTCTCTCAAATCAGTCAGACAGAATGTTGGAGTATTTGGGGTCAACCTCCTTTGCTCCCTTATCATACCTCAAGATGTTCCTAGCACAGAGATCATAACTGGCCTCTTTCATGTTCTTTTCAATCCCCCTAACTGACAGGGGCAGAGGATGCTGCTGCTGCTCCTGCTGCTCCATCAGAATCAACACTAGAACTAGGACCAGGATTATTGATGGCATTGACAAGTGGAACCTGTTCTAGTACCACATCACTACTGCTGGATCCCATTCTCAATGTGTCTACGGTGGTCTGTGGCACTCTAGCCTGCTTATAATCAGCCTGCTGCCAAAATAAATCAACATCTGGCCCTTGCAACTCAGCAGCAGCAGGAATTACAACAGCAGCAAACTCAGCAATGTCATTGCTTGTAGTGGTGGTGATACCCATCACTATCTACATATCTTTCTGCCATTCTTTTTCTCTTTCAGTTAAAAATGCCCTCATTCTCTCCACCACCCCAGCTGCTCTGCCATCACCCTCTTCACCACCAGTACCTTGCTGCTACTTCTGTTGCTGCTGCTGCTTGACTGGTTGGCGATGATGACAAAATGTGACAGAGGGTCTCCTACTGTGACACTTGCCATGTCTTCTTCAGGGCAAGAATGCACACTGGCAAGACTAGCAGCAGGCACAAGCAGCTGATGTGTGATTATGATAATACTGCTAGCCAGTTCTGACACAGGAACAATGCCGGGGAAATGGTAATCACAGTGTCAGGGGCTGTTAATCACTTTCCCTTCCACCTCAGAATTAGGAGGAACACTGAAGATAGTCCCACCAGCTGCTTCACAAACATCACCATAACCACCCTCACTCCCTCAACTCACTAGATGCTGTGTGGTAGTAGTTGGACTGCTTCCAGATGACAAGTGTGACTTAGGGTCCCTGCTGTCACACTTGCCATCATCTCGTCCTCCTCCTGAGTATGACAAGGCACACTGGCAGCAGTAGCAGCAGGCACGGGCATCTGACCTGTCCTCACACTGCTTCCAGTACCTTTGCTGAAGATGACACTATTTTCCCCCATATTCCAAAAAATGATGTAGGGGGACTGGGTGTGATTGGGTCTGGGGAATTAGGGTCCCAGACCCTTCCATGATGGTAGTGTTACCTTCCTCCTCCTCTGACTCACTGGATGCATCACAGTTCTTCCAGCTCCTCCTTTTCTTTTTAATCTGGTGCTCATAGTGTTAGCCAACTCTATAGGCCTCTGTAAGACTCATTTCACTAAATCCAATTCCAGGAAGTCACCTTTCAACCTCTCTACCTCTCTAGCTGCTTATTTTTCTTTTTCACTTCCTGGAAATGTCACATTTGTGTAGCAAAAATGCAAACTACACGTAGTTAAAAGGGAGGGAAATTTGTAGCCATTGAAAACCATAGTAAAAACATTTTTGTTGTAGGCAAAAAGGAGACATTTCTAAAGTTTGCTGTGTGTGGATTTTCTGGTAAAAAAACAGACAACTATGAGGTTTTCACTGCATTCCTCATGGGAACACAACTGGACCTTTTGTCCATGCCTAGTCAATATATGTTTGTCCCTCTTCTTCTTGTACTTGGATATCACTCGCACCTGTCTAACTGTTAAGTGTCAGCCTGAAAATCATATCTGTCAGTCAGCCGCAGATACTCAGCCAACTCAGGAAGGAATATGGTTCACTTGCCTGTTTCACTTCTTGGTCAAAAAGATTTTTGGATTGTTTTGGTAATTATGTTTTCTCCCTTCAACCCCGCCCCCTGAGTCCCCAGTCTTTCCACACACAAAAACAAATCGTCTGTCAACAAGGCACCCAAAATAAACTTCAGCTCTACTTTCTTTTCTATGTCCTCTAGCTTGAAAATTATGCTGTTTTCTCTCTCACACACACAAACAGAATGACATCCTGACAATTATTCTATGCAATCTCATCAGGACTACAAGAACAACTTTCCATGCAAGGTGATCCATCCAAATTAATTTCAATACAATGATCAAGGAGTGAGAGAGTGAAAAAGCCACTTTTCCAGGAAAATTTCCCATACAGGATAAACTGAAATTATTTTGCCTTTTTCACTTTAAAGACAAAACACTTTGCCTATTCCTTGTTAAAAATAATTGACCCAAAAGGTGTACAGATAAGACTAGCAAGACATTTATGAAGACACCAGTACTATAGTTGGGCTTTCAAAGGTTTTTTTATTTGGCATATGGATTTTTAGAGATAAAAGAAACAATCTAGCACTACAACCTGTCTAACAGTCAAACAATGGGTGTTGAGATAGCATATATTCAAAGTTTCAACTATAAATATATTTATTGTCCCATGAAACTTAATAGGAATCCAGAGGATATTCACAGTTCTAAATGAGAATCTGAGAGTTTGGTAGTGCCAATAGTCTCCTGTACTGGGACCTTATGTAAAAGAAAAAGGGAAGAGAGACAAACACATTCTAAGAGTAATATTTCTTAATATGCAAAAGGACAAAAATTAAGTAATTAAATTGCTAATATCCATATAATGGTTAATGTACTGGCTTAAAAGCAATGTCAGGGCTAATAATGCAAGCTACAAAAACAGAATATAATAATAATGATACTAAAATGTCCCATGAGCCAACTAGAATAAGAATGTAAGCAAGCAAAAGTGTAAGTAATAATATAGATAGGAAACCAAGCTCCAAAGACATAAACAAAAACAATAAAAGGTAAAACATATAAAATAAATCAAAGCAATAGTCTAGAGACACACTGTATTCTCACAAATAGTAGTCTATAGTGTATATAGATGATTAAGTTGCTATATAATGGGAGAGACCTCCCAGTTTGGTTGTGCCCTTACCTGGATAAAGGATCAAAAATAGGGATGGGTGAAAATTTTTGCCTCAATTCAAAATCGGTGAATAACGGCACTTTCCACTTGGCAAATAATTTCCCGCAAAAAGTAGTTTTTCCACATTTTCACCTAGCTCATTCCATTAAAATCAATGGAAACATACAGTAAATTTTATTTCCCAAAGGCATAGTATAAAAGGGGTATGAGGGCGCCTTTGTTGGTGGAGTGTGAGGAAATAATTAATTGAATAGGGAATGTTTTTTTTTGGGGGGGGGTTGTTTACTGGGATTGGGGACAGTTAATAAAAAAATTGAAAATAAATACAATTAAAAAATCCCCATAAGACATGGTATAAAAGGGTGTCTGAGGAGGGTGCCTGTGTTGGTGGGTGGGGTCTGGGGAAAGTATCAGTTGAACAGGGAACTTGTTTTTGGCGGGGTTTGTTGACTGATATTAGGGGTACAGTTAATAAAAAATAAATAAACAAAAAAAAAAAAGAAATTTGTACGTAACGTGATAGAGACAGGGACTCCCTGACGAAGCTGCAACTGGGGTAGATTGATACTTGACATGATAGAGTATTTTGTAGAGGATGATTTGTAAGATTTGTTGTTAGAGGCCCAAGCCCTGAGGGAACATTGATTTGTAGGACTTAGACTTATTAGAGGTACAAGCCTTGAGGAAACATTGAATAGTTGTAGGAAATTAGACTTGGTTAGGCCAAAGCCCTAAGGAAACATTGAACTTTAGGACCCAAAACTTGTTTATTCTTTGTAGGGCTCTTTTTTTATTTTTTTAAGACTAAGCCCTGAGGGAAACAAAATGAGGTACTGACCTAGTGCCAGCAGGTCCTGTCGAGTTGGCCAGTGGCAATTGTCAAAGGCCCTGATGTAATTTCAGAATTCGGGACTGCTGTTCTTCCTGCTGCTTCTGCTGAGTTGTTTAAACAACAGTATGATTAGGCAGCTCAAAGGGAATGGGATAAACAACACCAGTGATATGCGTGATGATGATCATGGTTCCGCTTGCTACTACTAGCTCTAGTGATGTGCCTGAGGCAGTAGCAGCACCACAACTAGCCTCCACCACTTCAGGTATCTGTAGAGAAAAGTGAATGAAAGACATAAACCAGATGTATATTTAGTTCCCATTAGGATAACAGGCACTATTGGATGCCCAATAGTGTCTGTTTTCTTATTGGGAACTAAATATACAAAATATCAATCATACTAGCAAAAGAAGTTGTTTAGAGGGTATATATGCACCACCAACAACAAAGCCGTGCAGAGATATTACCCTGTCTTTGCTCAGGTTTTTCAATTGGAGATAAGGAAATCCCATGTAGTGCTGCTTGATGGTCTTCAAAATTTGTTTAATACACAAAAAAGTCAACATCACATCACAATATAAAATTGTAATACATATAGAATAAAAATATAAATTCAAGGAAGGCTTAATATTAATAATATTTGTAATACTGATACCGTTGTGGGGGTAATTATAACATCCATTCTGCTCAGATTTCAGTTAACGCATATGTTTAGCTGAACACTTCTTTTGTGAGTCTATTACCTAAAGTGGTGACGGGTTGCTGAGAACATCTGTATAAAACATTATTACACCAGAAGCACCTTCTCTCTTTTGTTCTTTTATATGTGGAGAAAAGAAGAAGTTGGCCAATAATGCTTCTCACCTGGTCCCTCCTCCAAAATCATGGGTGTATTGTTAGTAGAATAGAAATTTTTCCCTTGAGAGCAGGAACTGTGCTTCTTATATCAGCAACTGCAATGTGCACAGTGTGTGTGGTAAATAAGAAAAGGACTGGGGACAATGGGTACATCTGCACTCACATCAAAAACCTGGCACAACTCCATCCAAACACCATGACACCTAGGGTCCCCAATGTGAAATCCCCCACCAGAAACCAAGTACTGCTTCTGTCACTATGCCCCTTGTCCACTCCCCGCTAAGGACACATGACAACTTGCAGACACTTTAATAGTAATGATGAACCCTACATTCCACCATCTTAGCATATTCTGCAGGATGGAATCTCCTCAGATGCCACTTTATGCCCTGGCTGAGATTCTCCTCCACCACACTACCATGTGTGGTTAGTGCACCACAGATTGTGCAATGGTTGGACACAAACTGCCAAATCCTGTCATCTACAGAATGGCTATCACTTGGTGGGGGAGGTAACGATGAACGAGGTGGATTGACAGAAGACGTAGTTACCCTACAGAAAGAAGGTGATGGTGAACCAAGTGTTTCAAACTTTCAGCCTCTGGCTGGGTTTCTCTGTTCTTCCTCCTCTTTGATCGCTGACTCACCTCTTGTTGCCTTTGGGGAGAGTCAGGGGGAACAGCAACAGCAGTGCCTGATTTCTTTGGTGGGTTTTTGGCTTTAACATGTATCACATAAATGTCATGGTGTCTGTGTTTCAAGTGTGTTACCAGGGTGCTTGTGCCAAGATTTTTTCCCTCCTTTCCCCTTTTCCCTAATTATTCATAGTGCAGATGTTGATGACTGCACTGTGCCTGCCCCAAGAGAAAAATAGTCCCACACCCATGACTTCAGGAAGGAGGGGAAAAGGGGAGAAAATGGCCTCTTTCTTCTTGTCCTCCACATTCCCCTTCACTGTCTGGGGCAGAGAATGATGTTGCTGCTGTTGCTGCTACTGCCTCAGAATCAGCACTGCAACTAGGACCAAGAGTATTGCTGCTGGCAAGTGGAACCTGTCCTAGTTCTGCATCACTTGTTAACCCCATTCTCACTGTGTCCACGGTGGTCTGTGGCACACTAGCCTGCTCCACAGCATCCTGCTGCCCTTGCAATTCAGAAGCAGCAGGTTGAAAATTCTACAAGTTCCAAAAGCTCACTGCTGATGGTGGTGTTGATGTCCATCCCCATCCCTATATCCCATGCCTTCTCAATTTGGGCTAAAAAGGCCATTAATGTCTCTTCCAGCCCAGCTTCTCCACCATCATCATCACCACCACCAGTCCCTCTGTGCTGCTGCTCTATTACAAACATCTCAACAGTTGGAGGAGATGATGAGAAATGTGACAGAGGGTCCCCTAATGTCACACTTGCCATTTCTTGGTGACCTGAAGAAGGCAGACTGGCAGCAGGTACAGACAGCTAATCTGTGCTCATGGTGGTGGTATTATTGTTGCTAGGAAACAATCCTGCCTTATTCAGGATCATGTTCCACCTGAACAATGCCATGGGGGGAAGGGGACTCCCAGGGACAGGGGAATGGTGAGGGCTCCCTTGACCTCTAGTCTGCATGCTCTGCATTAATTCCCCTACCACTCCCCTAACTCTAGTCCCACCAGATGCTTCACCATCACTGTTTATTACTAACACCAATCACATCAATTTCAGTCCCTGAGTCTTCTCCTCACTAGTAATATGATGATCCCCCCTCCTTCACTACTAACACCCTTTACAAGATGCTACACATTATTAGTAGTACCAGTGGTAGGACTGCTTGGGGATGGCAAGTGAGACTTAGGGTCCCCTGCTGTCACACTTGGCATTATCTCTTCCTCCCCCCAGTCCTGAGAATTACAATACACACTGGCAGCAGTTTCAGCACAGGCAGCAGGTGCAGAACTGGCAGCAGGTTCAGCACTGGAAGCAGACTCAGCAATGGTGGCAGCAGGCACAGACAGTTGACCTGTCCTGCTCACACTACTACCCTCTTCTTCCTCTCATGAAATAAATTTCCCCAAGATCCCTAGGGGTCATTTAGGGGGACTTGCCAGCATTGGGTCTGGGGAACCAGGACATTCAGACCCTTTCATGTTGGTGATGTGGTCACTTCCTCCTCCTCAGACTCACTGGATGCATAACAGTCCTTCCAGGTCCTCCTTTTATTGTTATTAAACCTGCTCATAGTGATATGTGTCACTATGAGCCTCTCCTGCGTCAATTTTGCTATAACTTTCACAGCATAGCACCTGTCTCTCTCTCTCTCTCTCTAGCTGCTTGTATTGTGTTTTACTTCCTGGAAAACAGCACTTTTATAGTGAAAAGGGGAAAAACATGTTAATAAAGGGGCAAAAACATTCTAGCCATTGAAAAAATATTGAATTCTTGCCAAAGGGCGAAAATAGCAAAGATTTTATTTGTTGTATTTGAACAATAGCAGACAACCATGTTGTTTTCATGTATTTTTTCATGGGAACACTACAGGACCTTTCGCCCACCCCTAATGAAAAGCTCCCATCATGATATGTTCTTTGTCCTCAGGAGAACTCTCATGGCCATCAGGGTTTTGTCTTGCCATATGTCAGTGTTCTGGACTCAGCTACATCACTCCTTCTTCAAGTCACACTGTTCCTTAGGATACTGGAGCCAGACTGATAGAGTAGCAAATCTCTCTTGCTTTGTACAATAGTCATCAATAAGTTTTAATATGTTTTGGTGAGGTCCTCCGCCTTCATCAGGTAAAGTGAAAACTGTCAGGCTTCACTTGCTCTTCATATAGCTCCATCAATCAAGATAATTGTCTCATGTTTTGGTTTCCAATCATTATATTAAACCAATTGCTCTCTCCTCCAGAATAGGAAATTATCATGTAACAAAACATTTTGGTGCCAAAACATGAAGAGGATAGCCTGATACAGTAGACTCAAAATCATTAGTCTGCTAACTCAATATTAGTATAACATAAGAAATAATACATCTCCAAGGAATTGTAGTAGTTGATATTGGTAGGCAGCTTATAAGAAGCCTAATCTTTGTAAATAGGAAGTATAAAAATACCCACACAATGGAGAAAAATGTGAACTACTCTGTCAAATATAATGCCAGTTATTGGGGAAGTGTGTGTAAATCTCTAATAGCCATAACAATAGCAGATTACTCAGAGCTCCAATGTTTGTGTCACCAAAACACTGATAATTACCTATTCTGTTACAGAGAGCAATTAGTTTAATGAAATGATCAGCAACCAGAACATCAGATAATTATCTTGATTGATGGGATTATATGAAGATGAATTGAAGCCTAACGGTATTCACTTTTCCAGCTGAAATGGGTTGAAACTTAGTCAAGACTTATCAGAAGCAAGAGATATTTGCTACTTTGTCAGTCCAGTTCCAGTAACCTAAGGCAGTGGGAATGCCAGCTTGCAGAATGAGTGGTACAGCTGAGTCTCGGACTCCAAGATACAGCAAGAAAAAACCCAGACAGCCATCAGAGTTCTCCTGAGGACAAAGACCGCATCCTGATGGACGCTTCTGATACTTTATCTACTTAAGGGTACAATGACACGGGGAGGTCTCACTCACTATATAGCGACATAATCTTCTATACACGCTATAGACTTCTATTTGTGGGAATATATGGTCACCAGACTATTGCTTTGATTTATTATAAATTTATTATTTTTCTTAACTTTCATTCTTTTTCGCTTTCTTTCTTTCTTTGGAAAATGTTTTACCAGGATGAATACATTGAGATTTCTCCTGGAGTGTTTACAGCAAAGAGTTTCATATTTACACAAATACAGATACAAATACAGTTTATATCTAAACTGTATACAACATTTTTAGTGTGTGTGTGTGTATATATATGTATGTATAAGATATATATAGATATATACACACACAGATACACACACACACAAACACATACTAAAAATGTTGTAAACAGTTTAGATTTAAAGAAGCAATTATTTTTAAGGATTTTATACTGGGAGAAGATCTGATTTTTTCAGGTAGGTTATTCCAGACTTTGGGAGCTCTGACGGAAAAGGCAGATTGACCTGCTTTTTCTTGAAATGTGGTATATTCAGTGAATTGTTAGCAGTGCAGTGAAGGTTACAGTTAGTATGGAGTGCTGGAGTGAGCATACTGCTCAGGTCGACTAGTAGTTTTCTAGAGAAGTGGTTATGAACCATGCAAGAAAGGTGAAGGTCTAGATTCTAGTGTTAGCCAATTTAGTTCTTCATACACATCACAATGATGGGTTGTGTAATTACATTGGAGGATAAAGCGGTATAATCAGTTATACAGATTGTCAATTTTAGTAAGGTGGATTTGTGGGGTGGGAGCATATTCTACATACCCATAGTCTATGACTGCCATTATCATTTGTTGTACAATATGTCTTCTTACCAGGGGATTTAAACAGGATGTGTTTCTAAACAGAGCACCTATTTCGGGATAAACTTTGGACGCTCATTTTTCAATATGAAGACTAAAAGTGAGGTTGGGGTCAAGCCACATACCAAGATACTTGTAGGAGTCCACTGTGGACAATTTATGATTAGACTGTGTTACAATGGATAGATTGGTATTGCAGAGATTATATCATTGGTGCCTATTTTACAGCTCTGCAGAATAAGTTGGAGCTATATAAATAAAGAATAATAATAAGCTCAGTCTTCTATCTATATTATTGCTGATACTTTTACTTGAATACATTCTTATTCAAGCTGGGTCAAGGGGCATTTTATTATTATTGATATTCTGTACTAGCAGCTTGCATTCTTAACAGCCCCATTGTTTTTAAGCCACTGCATGCACCATTCTGTGGCTATTAGTCATTTAACAGCTTAATGTTTTCATTTTGCATATTAAATAACTACTACACTTATAGTAGTTTGTTGCAAACAGAGTGTTATGACAAACTTAAATTTTATAGTATAATAATTAATGGCTATGTTGATGGTTTCAGTAATTATATTACCTGGATTGAAGTATTCACAACAAATAAACAAAAAAAAAAATGATGTGGCAATAACTGTGAAATGTGGTTGTCTTGAAAGGGTTCCATGTATGGCACAGAAGATTGCTTAAAAACTAAAAATTCTGATTTTAAATCTCAAAACTTTGACTTTAAAAATCAATATTCATTTTTTTTTCTCATGGTCTCAGCACTCTTCCATAGTAATCTTCCCTTTATTCTAAACTGCATAATATTTGGAAGCCATAATTAGAGTTAATTGTAGTGGTTTGAAATTTTAGTTGTACTGCAAATAAAAAAATGTCCTGAGCAGGTTAGAACTGGATACGTAAAAATATCTACTTTCTTTGAATAGTACATGCATAAAAATTGGTTCCATGACCCTAGTTCATAGGTGTCACGGTTCCCAGAAAGGTTCAGGAGTCAGTACAGTATAGTTAAATGCAATTTATTGATAGTAGTAGGTAGGCAAATATATATAGTATTAACAAGCAGAGGGTTACAAGCCAGCGAGCACAGTTATCAGAAATAATAGGAGGAAGGAGGAAGTAGGTAGGAGGAGACTACAGGAAGCAAACACATAAAACAGAGGACTGCTACATGCTTGAAGCCTCGCGCCTGTAGATGACACTGAAACTAAGGTAAGATGTAACAATAGGGTACTGACTCATTAAGATGGCAGCTTCTATAATCTTGAAAATTATCAAATCTGGCATTAGTCCCGAGGGTGCCACATTAGATATGTTAAACCTATAGTTTGATGGAGCAATAAACTTTTTTAATGAACACTTAAAAGTTATATAGCTTCTCATGTTAAGTAAAACAAGGGTACTCTCGCTGCTATCAGCTGTTTTATTCAAATGTGATAACAGTTCAAATTAGTGTGTTTACGTTCTGAATGGTCTAACTAACAACATGACACAGCAGTTTCTATCACATTCTGTAAAGAACTATTTGTCACTGACTTTCCTCTCAAATATAATCTAACAGAATAACTAATTGGAATCTGACATTTAGAGGCAACTGTTAATGTAACTGTATTAATGCTGGAAATATGTATATTTCAGCAGTGGGAGAATCCTTATTTTACTTAACAGGAAAATTCTTAAATAGATATTTTTTCATAGGAAAAGTTTACTGTTCCATTGAAGTGCACTGAATTGAAAGCTATATATGACAATAGAAGAAAACTTAAACTGTCATTTAAAATACAAATGTATATTCTAAAAATAAGCAACCTGTCTTATTCCCAGAATCTAGATATGTATCTAGAATCTAAAATTATAATTCAGCTTTAATGGTGAATGATAGACAGATAATCTGTTCGTTCTGCATTTCCTAAGTAACAGAGCATGTCACATTGACTGCTGGGCAAGGAGGTAGACTCACAAAGCAGAAATTGAATACTAGATATTAATTTGAGAACTCGGGGTGCAAGTTCTGATCTGAGCAAGCAGGTATACTATTTATCTTGAGCATTAAACACAAGGACTGGAGTGGAAGAGAAGATACGCAGTATCACATTCGTATAAAGACACTAACTTTTAATGGCTGATCCAAGTACAACAAATTTGTTTACAAACTCAATGCTATTGTCATTCACTCAAAAATCAGTGTAGTTAACCTGACTTTTGTTTTCTTTATGTTTACGGCAAGGCCAAATTTTGTACTTTCTTGTTTTACTTTACTTAGAAATTCTTTCAGATCCTGTACTGTTTCAGCCAGTAGTGTTGTCGTCTGCACATCTGATATTATTGATATTATATCCTTCAATCTTGACATCTGCTGACATCTCAACCAGTCCCCTTTTCCCATGAAAACATAATAGGAAGAGCAAAAACCTACTAGCAGAATATTTTTATTGATAAGAAAGAAAGCATCACATTAACAGTATTCAGTAATTGCAACAATACATCACATAATGTACAATAAAGCAATGACATATTGTAACTATATCAACATAAATACAACTTTCTTACAGGTTTTATTATTATGAAATCTTAAAAAACAAAACAAAAAACAACAGACCCTAGAAAGAAAACAAACCTACAGCTACAACTAACCTATTCCCAGATAGAGCACCTCCCCCCACTCTCAAGATTATCAACTCCCAGTAACTGTAGGTTTTGTGTCTAAGAAAAAGAGTAATGCATAGAATGGCATGTCTAGGCGTTTGATAGCCGTGGTTAACAAATCCTGGTAAACTGATGAGGTAATCCTCTATGAAGGTGAACTAGATGATGGTGTGGTATATTCTGATTGACTAGATGAACCTAAGTGCTATACGAGGGGGTTTCATCTGACATCCATTACATTGCTACTATTTTCCTTGCCATAATTAGTAGCTCCCTTATCAATCTGGTTTGATGGATTGATAGTAAACCATCTGGTACAATAGAAAATATACAGAGTTTGGGCAACAATGGAATAGGGAGCAGCAGGAAAGAGGATAATTTATCTACCACTTGTTGCCCTAATAGCTGTATCATCGGACAAGCCCATAATAAATGCCAGAATGTATCTTGTTTCTGTTTACACCTATTGCATAACTCTGTGGTCTGTGCCCCCATCTTAACCAGTCTAGTTGGCATGTAGTAAGTCCTGTGTAAGATCTTAACTTAAATCAGTCTGTGTTTAGTATTAACATATTACTTTTGGGCTGGATAGTGCCTCTGATCATTCCCACTCCTGCATCACATCTAGGTCTCCCTCCCATTTCTGCCTCAGTGTAGAGTAGAAGTAAGAAGTAGGGGTATTGTATATTAGATGCAACTGCTCAAATGACAGTAGAAAACAAATTTCAAAATGGTGCTGTGGTGCTATTGTGTAACTTGTAAATATACCCTCTACCTAAATTTAAAGCCTAATTCCACAATGGGATAAAAACCCTCAAATATAGAGAATGAACTGTCAAAGATCCTTGTCATAAAATAAAGGAAAATAAAAGGAACAAATGATAAAAATATATGTATAGATAGATATGTATATATATCTCTCAAATAATGTTCTCAAAAGAAACCTTTGTAGCCTTCTGTGCTTCAGATCGCATATATATAAAAGAGTCCTCTGTATATCCAAAGAAGTCTCTTTAGTCCATATATTCTATATTGGGTCTTACAGCTACATTCACCAACGGTATCTTAAATGGTCGCAGCCCCTCAGTACACAGGTGCAGTGTAAATCATCATACAGGAACTAAAATAAAAACAAAGAGAAAAGAGGCGCAGACTCCTTCTAAGAGTATATCCTTATGGTGAAGCTGGTATTAGAAGACCCCTAATTATATTATGCTCACCAGATAGATATCTTCAAAGGGCACATAAGAAATCCTTAAGGACTTGTAGTTCAATTATCATGCTCAAGAAGGTCACTCAGGAGTCAAGAGTTTCTTAGGATTATTTATTAGCAAAAAAATCTTAAAATACAAACTCACTCAAGAGGATCATCAAGATATCAATTGTGGAAAAAAATAAATCTAAAATTGCCCAATACGTTTCGTGCTCACCAGAAGCATTTCCTCAGGGTCTCTTGTCACACAATAGATATATAAATATAAGTATATAATGTTTATATACTTACATGTACATATCTATTGTGTGACTAGATACTTTCCCCAAAATAGTAATGGATATTTTGGGCATGATGCCTAACAATATCTTCCCTGTCCAGCCACATAGGATTGAGGTGCCACTTGCGTGGCATAAGAGGGTTACCCAGAGAGATCTTGGTAACTAGAGGGGAATGATCAGAGGCCACTCTAGGTACAAATTGACAGTCAGTTTACGCAACCCTGATGGAGAAACAAAAGGTATAATCTATGCGGGAAAGACATTTGTGAGTGGTAAAGTGACATGAGTATTACAAGAAGTGGGGCTGTAAGGTCCTCCATGTATCCGACAATCACATGTCATGTATGAGGGCTTAGAATCTAGCAGTAGACTGTTTATTGAATTCACCTGTCCCTCCTTTTCTATCCAATCTATCATCCAGGGTCATGTTAAAGTCACCAGAGCAAATCACCACGTGATCAGAGCAGGTGGATATGTAGATCAACGTCTCTCGCAAAATACTTGGCTCAAATGGGGGGAGGTATATATATATTTATGAATATAAAAAGATGCCCTTGGATTCTACATGTTAAGAATATACATCTCCCTTTGGGATCAGTTTGTATGTCTATGAACTCAAGTAGCATTGCTTCACGTATCAGAAGAGAATGTGGAATGATAGTGGTGACTAACCCATGGCCATTTCAGCACCTTAATTTTCCGAGCATATAGATGGGTTTCCTGAAGCATAATGATATTAGGGTGCTGTTTTCTGACATGGGTGAGGATCAAGTTACATTTAATGGGATCGTTCAATCCTCTAACAAGGATTCCCAATACATTCAAACTAAGACTAATGCTAGAACTAAGACAAGCCATCCAGCACTGTCACCATCCAACCCCAACGGGTTGAGAACCCAGTCCCTGAAAGGAAACCCCTGGGGAATTCCAAGCCAGACCCGGGACACTCTTAAACAGGTATAGCAAGTACAAAACACAGAAAATGCTTAAGGTCCCATGGGTGTCTATGGTAACCCATATTTTCACTAGTGCATCACGAGAAGTTAACAAAGCAAGCAACACAGCAATGTAGTCATCAATGACAGTATAGTCAATTAGAACAGTACACTCGATAATCCCAACTGTTTAACATAACACTCCTGCAGGAAGAAGCCAGATGCGGCAATATATAGTACTCTCGTGCTACCCTCCCCAGCCCCAGAGCCCCCCCACAGTTACCACACTGAAGGGCAAAGTCACCAGGCTCCTAAATAGCAATGAGGCAGAGGAGGCAGCCCCGGGTAGGCACTCCCACAAGCATATACAATACAATTATGCATATCAATAGAGGTGGTGATAGATCATAGTGCCTGTCAGCCCAATCCAACTATAGACATGATATCTCACCATCTGAGGGGTGACCACTGCTCTACAAGGGGGATCCCAAGTACAGCTACCACGGAGATCCTCATATACCTCAACTTGCCACACAAGGGGAATAGCTAGGGAGTGCATTTATATGCTGAATAGACAAGAGACATAATCCTGCAGTTATTAATAATAACACACCCACAGAGATGCCTTCCTCAATCTTGTGGGCGATATGGGACTTGTAGATGTATGGAGGACTATCCATCTGTAGAACCAGGAATTCTCCTGCCACTCAGTATCGCGGTGCCATTGATTGCTGCAATTCAGTGTCTATCACCTGTAGGGGCCTCCCATTGGCTGTCTGCCTTCAGCCCGCCTCACATTGCCTTTTTTAAACTCAGTCTGGGCACCCTCTGGTTGCCCTTTCGTGGTGTCTTTGACAGCATCCACTTCCTCCTTACTGCAGTAGCTGATTGGGCCTGTTGCTGAGTTCCTGAGTTCCTGAGTCAACCTGTTCCTGAGTTCCTGCCTGCTTTGTCAGTTCCAGTCCGGTTCCGGTTGTTCTCATCAGTAGCTGATGCTCCTGTTGCCAGTCTGCTTGGCCACGCTTGATCCAGTTGATCTTCTCTGCTGGTTCCTGTTGTTTCCTGCTTCCAGTTCCTGCATCTGTGGCAACATTGTTCTTCATTCACTTCGGCGACATTTCCTCCTGTTGGTTCCCAGCGTGCGGACACTGGTTTGCTTCACTAAGCCTTGCGGCTCACATTCAGCCTGTTGGTTCCAGCGTGCGGATGCTGGTTTACTCCATTTGCCTTGCGGCTCACATTACAGTCTGTTGGTTCCAGTGTGCGTACGCTGGTTTGCTCCATTTGCCTTGCGGCTCACATTACAGTCTGTTGGTCCCAGCGTGCGGACGCTGGTTCGCTCCATTAGCCTTGTGGCTCTCATTACAGTCTGTTGGTCCCAGCGTGCGGAAGCTGGTTCGCTCCATAAGCCTTGCGGCTCCCATTACAGTCTGTTGGTTCCAGCGTGCGGACGCTGGTTCGCTCCATTTGCCTTGCGGCTCACATTACAGTCTGTTGGTTCCAGCGTGCGGACGCTGGTTTGCTCCATTAGCCTTGCAGCTCACATTACAGTCTGTTGGTCCCAACGTACGGATGCTGGTTCGCTCCATTAGCCTTGCGGCTCACATTATAGTCTGTTGGTCCGAGCGTGCGGACGCTGGTTTGCTCCTCTAAGCCTTGCGGCTCTCATTCTGCCTGTATGTTCCTAATGTAGGGCGCTGGTTTACTCTCTGACTTGTAGTCAGGTTCTTGCTGGTTCCGAGTGCGCTGTCCAGTCCTAACAGCATTGATTCCTATAGTATATGGGCACGAGAGTTTCTGATTACTGTGAAACCACTTGACCTGGTAACCTCTATATTCCATCTTACTGTCATTATCATCTGACAGTCATTAGGTCACTGTGGTTGTCACCTTCCTTTGGGCTGACTTGCCCGGTATATTGGTAAGGCCGGTAGAGCCTACTTGTTGGTATTCCGTCAGGCTGCCTTGCCCGGTATATTGGTAAGGCCGGTACTGATGAGCGAGCACCCCGATGCTCGGGTGCTCGGGTGCTCTGACCGAGCACCCCCTGATGCTCGAGTGCTCGGCCGAGCACCCGAGCCCCATTCAAATGAATGGGAGCACTCGAGCATTAAACCAGGCACCCCCTGCTCTGATGAGCGGAGGGTGCCTGGTCAATGTCCCCCTTCATCTCCGCTATGCCCCTCTTCCACAATGTCCCCCTTCATCTCCTATGCCATAGCGGAGATGAAGGGGGACATTGTGGAAGAGGGGCATAGCGGAGATGAAGGGGGACATTGTGGAAGAGGGGCATAGACTCTATGCCCCTCTTCCACAATGTCCCCCTTCATCTCCGCTATGCCCCTCTTCCACAATGTCCCCCTTCATCTCCTCTATGGCATAGGAGATGAAGGGGGACATTGTGGAAGAGGGGCATAGCGGAGATGAAGGGGCACATTGTGGAAGACGGGCATAGCGGAGATGAAGGGGGACATTGTGGAAGAGGGGCATAGAGTCTATGCCCCTCTTCCATAATGTCCCCCTTCATCTCCGCAATGCCCCCTTCATCTCCGCAATGCCCCCGTACCTCCATTCCCTGGTGGTCCAGCGGAGCGTCTTCGGATCTGTGCCTCTTCCGGCACAGATCCTCTTCACCCGAGCATGTCGGGCGAGCACATGGCGGTACTCGTACGAGTACCGCCATGTGCAGAGCAGAGCGATGCTCGAGCCGATCCGAGCATCGGCCGAGCACGCTCGCTCAACACTAAAGGCCGGTATAACCGCATACTATTCCATCTTAAGGTTGCCTTACCCGGTACTGGCAAGGCCGGTAGAGCCTACTACACTGGTATCCCGTTAGGCTGCCCAGCCAGGTATATTGTTCCAGACTCGCCTGTGTTGCTTTGACCGGTATATTGGCAAGGCCGGTAGAACCTATTTGCTGTTGTCATTATCTGATATGTATTGTTTGTATGTGTATGAAAACCCTATGGGATTGCCTTTAACTTTTCAATAAAGTTATGTTTTTACCTAAACCTTACGTCTGAGAGTCTTAACAAACCGTGACACTCAGCCACTTATAAAACGTTATCTAGAATTGATTATGTGTTTGCTAACCAGGTGTCTTTGAATTGGGTTACGGATTGCTGTTTTCTAACCAGGGTGGCCTCCGACCACTCCCCGCTATTATTGTCTTTACACCGAGACCAGAGATCTAGGCCCAGAGTTTGGTGACTTAGTCCCGTATGGTTGACTAATACGCAATTGGTGTCTAGGCATAGCGAAGATTTATGTGACTATTTTGCCAACAATGTCTACTCTGCTGCTCAGGGTATTGTTTGGGAGGCTGCCAAGGTAGCTGCAAGGTGTTCTCTGATATCTCTTATATCTACGCAAAATAAACTTATATCTAGAGAAGTGGAGGTTCTGGAGTCGGAGGCTGCTGAGGCGGAAAGACAGTTTGTGGGAAGTGGGGATTCGGCATCCTACACTAAATTTGTTTCTTGTTCATTGCGATACTCTGTAAAACTTTCTGAACTGAATGCCCGTCATGTTTTTTATATGAAACAAAATATCTTTGAAAATGGGGACAAGGCAGGGAAGCTTTTGGCTCACCTTGTTCGCCAGCATAGGGGGACTCCGTTGTTTTTTTTTTCACTCCGAGATTCTGGGGGTGAATTGCTACTCGACCCGCAACTGATTAATTTGTGATTCCAGCGCTTCTACTCTCATTTATTTGAGTCTTGACTAACCCGCTCTGAGTCCCAGACATCTCATTTTATTGATCATTGTGGTTTCCGCAACTCTCCTTGGAACATTGACGCATGCTAGATGCTCCTATACTTCTTAGAGAAGTGATGGAGGCGATTCGTGGTTTGCTGGCAGGCAAGGCCTCGGGTGTGGATGGTCTTCCTGCAGAATGGTATAAGGAGTTTGCGGATATCTTGGCCCCTCATCTCTTGAATACTTTTTACACTGCCATAGATGATGGACATCTTCCGGATTCCATGAATGACGCTTCCATTATTGTATTGCCTAAGCCAGGGAAGGATCTGGAGCTCTGCGACTCTTACAGACCTATTTCCCTTTTGACCACGGATGCAAAAATCGTGGTGAAAATACTGGCTACCAGATTAAATATTGTGTTGGGAACCATCGTACATGAAGATCATACTGGCTTTATCCCAGGCAAATCAACGTCTCACAACCTTAGAAGATTATTTTTGCACCTGCAGCTTCCACATGAAACCATTGGAACTCGGGCGATAGCATCTCTTGATGCAGCTAAGGCCTTTGACTCTGTCGGATGGCCATATCTTTGTCATGTGCTTCGAGGTTTTGGATTTGGTCCATCCTTTATTAATTGGATACATATTTTGTATAGTAACGCCAGAGCTTCTGTGGTGATGGGAGGACTGAGTTCACAGCTCTTTTCTTTACATCGTGGCACTAGGCAGGGCTGCCCGCTATCACCCGGCTTGTTTGCCCTGGCCCTGGAACCTTTGGCTGTTTTGATTCGTGCTAATCCGTTGATCCGTGGACTCAGTATTGAGGGCAGAGAGGAAAAGATTGCGCTGTATGCCGATGACATTCTACTCTTTCTTGGTGATGATGGGGATTCCCTGAGGACTACTTTGCGATTGGTGGATGATTTTGGTACATATTTCGGATTTCAGATCAATTGGTCTAAGTCCTCTATGTTCTCGATTGATGGTGGTCTGCGGGAGTCTCGCTCACTGGACATCCCACTTTCTTATGTGGCTGACTGTACTTATTTGGGGATTTGGGTGGCAGCAACAACGGACTCCTTTTTGGAGATGAATTTGTTGCCTACTATTCAATCTTTTAATGATAAAACAATGGCATGGCTTCACTTGCCCTTAAATGTTATTGGTAGGTCGAATCTTATTAAAATGATTTTTTGCCCAAGTTTTTATATATTTTTCAGAAAAAATATTTCCGACAAATAGGCAAAATCATTTCACATTTCATATGGAGGGGTTGTCGGGTTAGACTCATGTTGACTACTCTTATGAGACCGAAGCGTGAGGGGGGAATTGCCTTGCCCAACTTTTACAGGCATTACTTGGCAGCGCAATGTCGTTATGCGCTTGATTTTGATTCCCCCAGGCCTCACTATCAATCTACTCAGATAGACGCACTGTTATTGCAACCTACTTATGAGCTACCCCAGTTCTTGCATGACGGCCCCGCAGTTTTTAAAATTCAGACTACATTAGCTGTAACTCTATATGAAGCTTGGGGGGAGCTGAAGAGGTTGCTGGGATATGTGGACATGGACCCGGACACCCCCCTGTGGGGCGCCGCAGGGTTACATCACTTACTTGGTAGTGAGTTTGGTCCTCTGTGGGCTAGATTTGGGATTAATACTCTAGGACAATTGTATCATGATAACCAGCTGAAATCCTTTGCACAGATACATGATGAATACGGCCTTCCACACAATCTTTTCTATTCTTATCTATGTACCAGACATGCTCTTAGAGCCCAGTGGGGTGATAGAGCACCGTTGATTGCTACATTCCCGCTTCTTACTAGATTGATAACCCTTGAGCCTCTGAGACCTCTCTCTTTTATTTATCAGGGGTTGGAATCTCACATGAGATATCAGGAATTTCCCTCACGGAATAAATGGGAACTGGATTTGGGCCCATTGGAGGACTGGGAGTGGAACATGGCTAAGGAGGTGCCAGCTCAGATGACGACATCGACTAGGCATCAAATGATACAGCTGAATATTCTGCATAGAATTTATTATACACCAATCAGACTGTTTAAAATGGGGAATTCTGGTACTGACCATTGCCATCAATGTGATAATGTTCGAGGCACGTATTTGCATATGATTTGGAAGTGTCCTGAGGTTGGGAGGTTTTGGTCATAGATAATGAGTATTGTGACCCTGGTGTTGGGAAGACCTGTTCCTGCGACTCCAAAGATTTGTTTATTGTCTATCTTCCCCGATGAGATTGAGGATGCTAATGACAAATCTCTCCTGCGTGAACTCTTGGTGATGGCAAGAAAGATGGTGGCCTTGAACTGGATGTCAAACAAAGCTCCCAATTGTAGAGCGTGGATAAACCTGGTTTTACAGTGTTTTCCACATTATAAATTGGTTTACTTACACCGAGGTACTCCGGCTAAGTTTGATAAGATCTGGGGACGGTGGCAGACCTGGTGGACAGCTAGAGCAAACACTACTGTTGCTCCCGGCGATGTATAACATTTTGGAGTGGATCGAATGGATGCATATCTACTTGCCGTGTGGATGTGTGTGGCATATACTTGTTGTGCACCTTTGTGTATGACTCCTATCTATGATGGGATCTGTAGTGACACTGGCTGGTGGGTGGGGGTTGGGGGGTGCTGCGGGCTCGTGGGAGAGAGGAACTGGGATCGAGGGGTGTAGATTTAGCTTAGTTTGGTTAGATGTTTGGAGTTTGGGTTGAATTTCTATAAAAACCTTGGGTCGACTCTGTACGCCCTATTAATATGCATCTGTTCCTTTTATCTGTTATAAATGTTTGCATACTCTTGTTGTACTTGACAGATATTACATGTACCCTTTTTCTTTGTATGTGTATGGAGTGATCTGATAATAAAATATATTTAAAAAAAAAAAATAATAACACACCCACAATCCACAACTTTGTTAAATAACATCCCCACAGTGACGACCCAATTACATCTGTATATTGCTCCCCACATGCTGCTCCCCTCCAGATCCAGAGCCCCCCACAGAACATTATACTGCAGGTAAAAATTAGCCACAAGAGCCCTGGATGGCAATGGGGAATAGGAGGCAGCCCCGGGATAGGCACTTCCACAAAAATACATCATGCAAGTATACATATTAATAGAAGTAATGACAAATCACAATTGCTGTAGAGTTTTCCATAAGTCCGCTGTGCCTTATCATCCAAAAAGAGTTGCAAGTGAGCACATCTATATGCTGAATGTAAACAAGAAGATTGAGAAAAGTCATATGCCTATGAGTCCTGCCTTCTCCAGGCTTCCTCGGTTTTGTAGTCTAACTCTAATCTAAGAAAAGTCATATATATTTATCTATTGAGTCCTGCCTGCTTCAGGATTCCTCAATTTTGTAGTCTAACTCTAATCTAAGAAAAGTCGTATATATGTATCTACTGGGTCCTGCTTGCTCCAGGCTTCCTCAATTCTGTAGTCTAACTCTAATCTAAGAAAAGTCGTATATACGTATCTACTGGGTCCTGCTTGCTCCAGGCTTCCTCAGTTTTGTAGTCTAACTCTAATCTAAGAAAAGTCATATGTCTATGTGCCCTGCCTGCTCCAGGCTTCCTCGGTTTTGTAGTCTAACTCTAATATAAGAAAAGTCGTATGTCTATCTACTTAGTCCTGCCTGCTCCAGGATTCCTCAGTTTTGTAGTCTAACTCTAATCTAAAAAAGTCATATGTCTATGAGTCCTGCCTGCTCCAGACTTCCTCATTTTTGTAGTCTAACTCTAATCTAAGACGACACAGATGTGAAGCGCTTCAACTGACCCACCAATCAACAGACAGCCTTTCAATTCATATTAAAAAATGCTCTTTATTGTAGTCAAAGTTAAAAACATCAGACCCAAGTCTTCTTTGTTCAAGTATACAACAAAACGGTATACACTCTTTTTCTTCATGCGTTAGCCACCTAAAGCATTTCATACAAGGAGTACTTGGGTCTGATGTTTTTAACTTTGACCACAATAAAGAGCATTTTTTAATATGAACTGAAAGGCTGCCTGTTGATCGGTGGGTCAGTTGAAGTGTTTCACATCTGTGTCCTCTTGTCTGTCAAAGCTACCTGGTTGGAGCTGTGTGGAGCGCTCCAGACTCATAAACAGAAAAATATTAGGTGAGTTATAATTTGTACTTTTTAATTTCAGTGATTAGGCTATTAGCAATCCACATTTATATTAATTAACTCTTATCTAAGAAAAGTTGTATGTCTATGAGTGCTGTCTGCTCCAGCCTTCCTCTGTTTTGTAGTCTAACTCTAATCTAAGAAAAGTCGTATGTCTATGAGTCCTGCCTGCTCCAGGCTTCCTCAGTTTTGTAGTCTAACTCTAATCTAAGAAAAGTTGTATGTCTAATATCTACTGAGCCCTGCCTGCTCCAGTCATCATCAATCTTCCTTTGTCCTTGAAATAGCTACATCCATGTTCATCTACAGTACCATAAGGCTAAAGCTCCACCTTACCCTGTTCTGCCATCTTCATTTAGACCCTGGAAAGGTTCTACTTATTTTTATTTATCTAATTTTGATTTTATTGTATTTTTAAAAGCATGGTGAATTTGGAGGAATAATTTGGATTTCTTCCGAATTTTGTGTTGAACTGGTCCGGTCCAATTTTTGGATCGAATAAGAAAAAAAAAATTGTCCGAAATCGAATTTTACCAAATGTTTTTCCCGTGTACAAGTCTAATATTGATGGTTAATTCTGAGCATAGTGTCAATTACAATACATAACCACACAATCAAGGCCTGCAGAGTGCAATGCAGTTTTCATGGGTCAACATGCTTTTGAAAATATTCTTTCACGTAATGGAATTGATGAGACTGTGACTCCACCTGGGATGGGTGCCTAGATATGTCAAGCAGGAATTCCTCCCAGGATCTTTCCTATTAATTTTGCATATCTAACAAACAGAGATGACCACTGTACTAACTCACAGGGTGCCAATCAGATGCATGTATGTACTAAACATAATATTCCTACTGCTTACAGAGGTTAACAGTTAGACCATATACAACTGCCATGAGGAAGAGGGGAGTCCACTGACTATGCTAGGTCCCAAGGAAGGGTCCTCTGAAGGATAAAAGGTGTTAAGAATATTACACTTATATACATTTGTTACACACATTGATATTATCTATACACAATATGTTTATTCATATAATGTTTAATCATTACCTAATTGATCTGTTAATAACTACATTATAGAAGTCCTCTTTTTTATCATACTGCTATTCATTTCAAATTCATAACCTAATTTACTATGCATCAAACCAATGCAACCTTAGAATTATTTTCAGTCCAGCAATGGTGAGTGCTATTTCTCAAAGTCCAATAGAGCCGAATAATTATGTGTGATTGATAATTCACAGCAGCAAATGATCACTTTATTCTTTAGGGAGTAAAACTCATATAATCATAGAATAAAAATGTTCTTCTTGAGAATTAATTCAGCCAGTAGGGTGATAAAACTAATTTCAGTTTTCATTGGTATTACTGAAATAGAAAAATGATTTTATTTGAGGTCTTTAAAGTGACAGCCAAACTGCTTTTTTTACTTTATATATCCAGCATAATCTTAAAGGGATAGTAATACTTCGTTTTAACTTTATTTTATTTTGTAGGCATTAAAAAACATGAAGAATGATATGTCTTATCTCTCAAACCTTTATGGTTTAAGAGATATTCACAAACAAAGTATCCCCCCCCTGTTCAACCAGATCAGAAGGGAGGTGCTGAGGTAGACTGCAGAGAGGGACAATCTTCAATTAAGATAAGGGAAAAAGCTGAAAAACTTGTCAAGGGGGGAAGGGCTTTCATTGTTTTCATACAAAGAAAATTGTCCCCTTCTGTTATCTGTCTGGTCTTACAACCTGATCCACATCTGAGAAGAGATGGCTTACACTAGGTAAAAGGGGCGGGGAGGGGAACTTTGCTTGTGAATATCTCATAAACCATAAAGGATTGAGAGATAAGACTTATATCATTCTTCATGTTTTTTTAATGCCTACAAAATAAAATAAAGTTAAAACTAAGTATTACTATCCCTTTAACCTATTTATTTATTTACACATTTATGTACCTGAACCTGACAATGAATATACTGACTATCTGTTTCCAGAGAGCTTTCTGTCAGAGAATTTGAAAGCAGAACAGGGGTGATTATATAACACTATCTCTGCAGCAGCAAAGCCAGCCACCAGTGCCTCCATTACAGAATACAGAGCCCTCAGTGCTGCATGGACAGTTTTAAATTGTACAGGCAGAAATAATGTGTAAAAATAAATAGGTGTATAAAAAAAAGTATGTGCAATTTGACTTGCTGAATATGTAAAGTCAAAAAGGATATTGGCTGTTGCTTTAAAACTGTAGAATTTATTACCCTTCTCTCTCTTAAGTTAAAGGGATAGTAATGTTTCAAAATAAAAGCAGCTCCAATTAATCTTCATAGTATTTGGGCCATGCAAAGTGTTATTTCAGTACTGTTGTACTGTTGTAGTTTAAGAGTAATTGAATGATAAAGTATCCCCCTCCCGCCCCTTTAATCACCTCCCCTCAGATGAGGAATCTGGTCTTAAGACCAGACAGCTAACAGCATAGGATGATCTTCTCAGTGTAAGAACAATTAAAACCCTGTCCCCCCTTGACACATTTTTCCCTTATGATAATTGAAGATTGTCCCTCTCTGCAAGCCATCTGGACACCACCTTTCTGTTCTGAGGTGAGCAGTGTTACATCAGTAAAAGGGGAGGGAGGGGGGATACTTTATCATTCAATTACTCTTGAACTACATATCTGACAGTATTGAAATATCACTCTCCATGGCCCAAATACTATGAAGATTAATTGGAGCTGTTTTTATTTAAATGCTTTTGAATCACATCAAATGGATGTATGAGACCGTTTTCATACCAAAATAAAACTGAAGAGTGTGTTTTGAGTACTGAACAGTTCTATTAATGCTTAATATGAAAAATGCTCTCAATGTTTACTTGGCCACTTTGCCTCATGTGTAACAATAGGTGGTTAGTAAAGATGGGGTTTTCCCCCATTTTAGCAATGGCTACAAACATTTTACACATTTACCCTCATGTTTTTGGCATTTTTGCTATAAATACGTGACATTTTCCAAGAAGTAACACACAATACAAGCAGCTTGGGAGAGAGAGGGTGCAAGGCTGTTGTACTGTTAGTTATTTAGCAAAACTGAGGCCAGAGAAGATCATAGTAACTGCTATTACTATGAGCAACTGGAATACAACTAAAAAGAGGAGTTGGAAGGTCCGTTATGCATCCAGTGAATCTGAGGAGATGGAAGTGACCACTACCAAAATTAAAGGGTCTGGATGCCCTGATTCCCTAAACCCAATGATGGTCAGTTCCCCTACATCACCCCTATGGATCTTGGAAAAATTTGTGTCACAGGCAGAGGAAGACGAGGGTAGTAGTATGAGCAGGACAAGTCAGCTACTTGTGCCTACTGCCAGTGCTGCTGTTGGGTTTCTCAAGAGAGTGGGGAGGAGGACATGATGCCAAGTGTGACAGCGGGGGACCCTAAGTCACATTTGCTGTCCCCAAGCGGTCCCGCTACTACTGCTGGCAATAAGATCCAGCAGCTAGAGACTCCGAGTGCTAAGAGTGAGGGGGTAATAATTGTAATGAGGAAGACTCGGAGACTGAAATTTATGTGGTTGGTGTAATAGTGATGGTGAAGCAACTGGTGGGACTAGTGTCACCGCAGTACATCCTCCTGTTGATGCTGATCTGATAGGGGAAGTAATGCAGAGTGGCCAGACTAGCTGCCAAGGGAACCCACAACATTCCCCTGACCCGGAGAGTCATCTACTCCCCACGGCATTGCCTCTATGACTCGCAGTAATAATACCACCACCATCATGAACACAGATCATCTGCCTGTGTCTGCTGCTAGTGCTTCCAGCTCAACAAGATGTGGCAAGTGTGACAGTAAGGGACCCTCTGTCACATTTCTCACCTCCAACTGGTGAGACATCTGTAATAGAGCAGCAGCAGCAAAGAGGGGACTGGTGGTGGTGATGATGGTGGAGAAGCTGAAGTGGAACAGACATTAATGTCCTTTTTAGTCCAAACGGAGAAGGAATGGGAGACAGATATTGAATGGGTATTACAACTGCCAGCAGTTAGATTGTCAAATTTGGGGACAGGTTCCACTTGCCAGCAGAAATACTCCTGGTCTTAGTTGTAGTGCTAATTCTGAGGCAGTAGCAGCAACAGCAGCAACATCATTCTCTGGGCAGCCAGTGGAGGGAAATGTGGAAAAGAAGAAGAAAGAGGCCATTCTTCTTCATCTTTCCCCTCCCTCCTGGGTGTGGGACTGGTTTATCTTGGAGTAGACACAGTGCAGTCATCAACGATGGCACTGTGAACAATTTGTGAAAACTCTGTAAAGAGGAGAAAGGAGGGAATGTACCATGGCCCAAATGCCTTGATAACACACATGAAACAGACACAATGACATTTATATGCAGCATGTTAAAGACAAACCCCCACCAAAGAAAATGGTCACCGCTGTTGATGTACCCCCTGACTCTTCCCAAAGGCAACAAGAGGAGTGGTGTAAATCAAAAAGGAGGAAGAATAAAGAAACCCAGTCAGAGCCTGAAAGTTTGATGGCAAGTAAAACACCTGGCTTGATATCACCTTATTGCTCTAAGGTCCGGCAGTGGGAAGATGTAATTACATCTTTTGGTGATCCACTTCATTCATATTTACCTCATCCACCAGCTTGTAGTCATTCAGTAGATGTCAGGATGTGGCAATTTGTGCCCACCCATTGCACACTGTGTGTTGTGCTGACCGCACTTGGCAGTGTGGTGGAGGATATATCACATTGTGCTTGGCAGCTGTGCTGCCTGCTCCCTGTGCTTCTCCTCATTGTTGTCCTATGATCACGGGTCAGACGCGCGTCTCTGATGTGCACTTGTTTATATGCACAGAGCCTATTCGCCTGATTGGTTCCCGCCTTGAGTGTACCTATTTGAATGCCTCTGTGCCCAGTACCAGTTGCCCTTATGTGGTGTTCCAGTTAGTCTCGTTTGTCTTTTCCATTTCCCTATGACTCCTGCTTGGCTCCTGATCTCGCTCTGTGTATGACCCCAGCTTGTCTAACTATCCACATCGGTACTACCCATGGCCCTTACTGATTCCTCTCCATGTATGACCACCGATTGTCTGACTATCCACATTGGTACTGACCTGTGGCTCTGGCTGACTATTTGCTCCATGTATGACCCAGGATTGTTGACTGTCCACCGGTGCGGACCTGTGGCTCTGGCTGACTACTCGCTTCTCGTTGTCCCCGGTTGTCTGACTATACACTTGGTTTCAGCCTGTGGCTCTAGCCAACTACTCGTTCCTTGTTGCCATATGTCTGACTATCCTCTCAGTACTGTACTAGGTGCAGACTGACTACTCGCTCCTTGTGACCTATGCCGGTCTGGCTGTTCTTGGTACAGTACTGTGGCTGTGGTGCCCTTTCTCCAACTGACACTTCTGCATTAATACCTTACGGTAGGCTACTCATATCTCTGGGAGCTCAGTCCTACCTACAGATAGAACCATAGGCTTTATTCTGCTTCCCCTTTGAGTAGCATAGGCCTCTACCTAGTGTCAATCTGGGTAGTAGACTGTGGCCTATTGTCATACTGTTCGGGGGTGTTACTGGGGTATTGCCTATTACTTGTGTGTGACCTTCTGTTTGCACTGGTTACCATGACAGTACATAAGGGCCAATGAGTACTGAAGGTACAGGCAATCCACCTTCTCTGAGCATCCTGTCCAGGATGGACTCGCAGGATCAACTAATTGATCAGTTGTCTTTGTCCATGCAAACGTTATTAAACCAGACTGCTCACCTGGATCATTTTGCTTGGCAACCAGTGGCCCCCCAGACTCGGCACCAGCTGTTTTTGCACCTCTGAGGTTGGTGTTGCTAGAGGTTTATCTGGGTCCATTCCATTACCTCAACACTATGAGAGGGAACCTACAATCTGCCGGGGGTTCCTCACTCAGCTGGGGATCTTTCCGGGGATGGTACCACATGCATTTCCGAGCGAGAGGAGTGAAGCAGGACTCCTGATTTCCCTCCTGTCGTGCAAGGCTTTGGCATGTGCCAATCATCTTTGGGAGACAGACAAACCTGTCATTTAAAATTTCACTGAATTTGTGGCCTCATTTCGTAGTATCTTTGACATTCTGGGTCAGGGTACCTCCTCTGTCAAACAGCTTATGACTAGTGATGAGCGAGCATGCTCGGCCGAAGCTCGGATCGGCTCGAGCATCGCTCTGCTCGGCACATGGCGGTACTCGTACGAGTACCGCATGTGCTCGCCCACCATGTTCGGGTCTCCTCCCCGCACGTTTCGCGGCTGCTGCACAGCCAATAAACGTGCGGGGAGGCTCTGACATCAGTGTAATGCCAGCAGCCATGTTGGCTGCTGGCCTTACACTGATTGGCTGGCCAGAACCCGTGATCGGGTGCTGTATAGCACCTGACCAGCAGGTTCGGCTCAGTCTTAGCCAGGGAGAGATGAGGATAGGAAGGGAAAGTCAGTGTAGGGAGAAGAAAAGTGTGTTTGAACAACATATAAAGACCCAAAAGTCCTTTTTAGGACTGTTGTGTGTGGGGGCAGCAGTTATATTTTGTTTGGGGGGGCAAAGATTTAAAAAAAAAACGTCACATATTCCGTTCACTGTGCCTAGCCGCAGATTAGCAGCACATTCTGTTTAGTGTGCAAACTTGCAGATTAGCAGCACATTCTGTTTAGTGTGCTAAGTTGTAGATTAGCAGCACATTCTGTTTAGTGTGGAAAGTGTAAAAAATAAACGTCACATATTCCTTTCACTGTGCCTAGCCGCAGATTAGCAGCACATTCTGTTTAGTGTGCAAAGTTGCAGATTAGCAGCACATTCTGTTTAGTGTGCAAAGTTGCAGATTAGCAGCACATTCTGTTTAGTGTGCAAAGTGTAAAAAATAAACTTCACATATTCCGTTCACTGTGCCTAGCCGCAGATAAGCAGCACATTCTGTTTAGTGTGCAAAGTTGCAGATTAGCAGCACATTCTGTTTAGTGTGGAAAGTGTAAAAAATAAATGTCACATATTCCTTTCACTGTGCCTAGCCGCAGATTAGCAGCACATTCTGTTTAGTGTGCAAAGTTGCAGATTAGCAGCACATTGTGTTTAGTGTGCAAAGTGTAAAAAATAAACGTCACATATTCCGTTCACTGTGCCTAGCCGCAGATAAGCAGCACATTCTGTTTAGTGTGCAAAGTTGCAGATAAGCAGCACATTCTGTTTAGTGTGCAAAGTGTAAAAAATAAACGTCACATATTCCTTTCACTGTGCCTAGCCGCAGATTAGCAGCACATTCTGTTTAGTGTGCAAAGTTGCAGATTAGCAGCACATTCTGTTTAGTGTACAAAGTGTAAAAAATAAACGTCACATATTCCGTTCACTGTGCCTAGCCGCAGATAAGCAGCACATTCTGTTTAGTGTGCAAAGTTGCAGATTAGCAGCACATTCTGTTTAGTGTGCAAAGTGTAAAAAATAAACGTCACATATTCCACTCACTGTGCCTAGCCGCAGATTAGCAGCACATTCTATTTAGTGTGCAAAGTTGCAGATTAGCAGCACATTCTGTTTAGTGTGCAAAGTTGCAGATTAGCAGCACATATTCCGTGTAATATGAAGAAGGCGGGTAAAAAGGGACGGGGAAGTGGACGTGATCCTGATAGTTCAGGGCGCGGGTCAGGACGCGTAGAAACTGTGCCTGGTGCCAGGGCACAAGAAAGAAAGACATCCACCATACCTAGCTTCATGTCTCAGTTTACAGGGCGTCGCAGGACATCACTCTCGAGGTCAGACCACTGCGAACAGGTGGTCGGTTGGATTTCAGGTGATACTGCTTCCAGTCGGTTAAGCACCACCCTGTCTTCCACCAAGTCCACTCTCAGTAGCCAAGAGTCTGGTCAACATAATCCTCACCCTGATCATCCTTCCTCCCACCATAGAGGGTCTGGCCAAAGAAGTGATCCCACACTGGGATATAGTGAGGAGCTCGTCTCATCACCAATCCTTCATTTGAACCTCTCTCCAAGCACGCTTGCAGAGGAACATGACATCTTGTGCCCTGATTCACAACCTCTAGAGGGTACCCAATCACAAGAAGATGACAGAGGGGAACGGCATTTAAGGTCAAATGAAGTGGATGATGATGATGAGACAAAGTTGCCATCAAATCAACCACTATTACTGTCTCAAGACCTTGATGAGGAGGATGATACACAGTTGTCAATGACTGAGTATGTGGTGGGATCAAGAAATGAGGAGGATGATCAGAGTGAGGAAGTGGAGGAGGACTTGGTGGACGATGAGGTGACTGACCCCACCTGGGAAGGTGGAGAGCCGAGCGATGACAGCAGTCCTGAGGGTGAGCCATCTGCAGCACCGCAACAGGATGGAAGAGGCAGTGGTGTGGCTACAGAAAGAAGGCGGACCGCACCAAACCGGCCCGCAAATGTTCCACGGAGCACCCCCTTGCGTAAATCTCCCTTGCCAAGGGCTAGGTGTTCCGCGGTATGGCGTTTTTTTAAGGAAAGTGCGGACGACAAAAGAATTGTAGTTTGCAACCTGTGCCACACCAGAATGAGCCGAGGCATGAACACTAGCAACCTCACCACCACCAACATGATCCGACACATGGCATCCAAGCACCGTAATAAGTGGGAGGAACGCCCGGATCGCCAATCTGTGTCTGCAGGCCACACCACTGCCTCCTCTTCCCCTGTTTTCAGTGCCGGCCAATCGCCTGTCGAAGGCGCAGGCCCGCATACCTCCCGCCCTGCACCTGTACCATCTGAAGCACCATCAGCGACCACATCCACTTCCCTGTCCCAGCGCAGCGTCCAAATGTTGTTACCCCAGGCATTTGAGCGCAAGCGAAAATACCCAGCCACCCACCCACAGGCCATAGCACTAACCTCACACCTTTCCAAATTACTGGCCATCGAAATGCTGCCATTTAGGCTTGTGGAGACTGAGTCCTTCCGCAGCCTGATGGCAGCAGCTGTCCCTCGGTACGCAGTCCCCAGCCGCCACTACTTTTCCCGGTGTGCCGTCCCCGCCTTACACCACCATGTGTCCCGTAACATCACCCGTGCCCTGACCAACGCAGTTACTGGGAAGGTTCACTTAACGACTGACACATGGACAAGTGCTTGTGGCCAGGGACGCTACATTTCCCTGACGGCACACCGGGTGAATGTCGTGGAGGCTGGGAGCGACTCGGACCCTGGGATGGCACAGGTGCTACCCACGCCGAGGATTGCGGGCCCTACCTCCTTCAGGGTTTCCGCCAGCACCTACGTTATTGGCTCCTCCTCCTCCGTTTCCACCTCCGAATTCTCTGCGTGCAGCGCCACTCACCCATCAGCCGGTAGCTGGAAGCAGTGTAGCACTGCAGTGGGGAAGCGTCAACAGGCCGTGCTGAAGCTGATCTGCCTTGGGGACAAACAGCACACGGCCTCAGAGCTGTTGCAGGGGATTAGTCACCAGACCGAGCAGTGGCTCTCGCCACTCAACCTGCAACCAGGCATGGTTGTGTGTGATAATGGGCGTAACTTGGTGGCGGCTTTGGAGCTCGGCAAGCTCACACACGTACCATGCCTAGCGCATGTATTTAATTTAGTGGTTCAGCGATTTCTAAAAACCTACCCCAATTTGCATGATCTCTTGACCAAGGTGCGCCGCGTGTGTGCACATTTCCGTAAGTCATCAACAGCTTCAGCCGGCCTGTTGAAGCTGCAGCAGAGCTTACAATTGCCAGCTCACCGGCTGCTGTGTGACGTGAGCACGCGCTGGAACTCCACCTTCCACATGTTGGCCCGGTTTTGTGAGCAGCAGAGGGCAGTAGTGGAGTACCAGCTGTTACACGGTCGTCGCCTCTCCGTTCAACTTCCTCTAATCAGAAGTGAGGAGTGGGAATGGATGTCAGACCTCTGTGAGGTTTTACGCAATTTTGAGGAATCGACACAGATGGTGAGCGGCGATAACGCTATTATCAGTGTAACCATCCCACTTCTGTGTCTACTGAAACGCTCGCTGCTCACAATTAAAACCGACGCTTTGCATGTGGAAGAGGTGGAAATGCGGGAGGAAGAGCTTACACAAGGTGATAGCCAGAGCACCCTCACTTCGTCTTCTCAGCGACAATTGGAGGAGGCGGAGGAGGAGGAGGAGGAGGAGGAAGACACGGTTGCCTCCGCTACAGAGGGTAGCCATGGAACTTTAGTTCCATCTCTTCAGCGTGGGTGGGCAGAAGAGGAGGAATAGGATGAGGAGATTGAGTGTCATCCTCCTGGTGAGGACAGCGAAATCTTGCCTGTTGGTACTCTGGCACACATGGCTGACTTTATGTTAGGCTGCCTTTCCCGTGACCCACGCGTTATACGCATTTTAGACAACACGGATTACTGGGTGTTCACCCTTCTGGACCCCCGCTACAAAGAGAATTTCTCATCTCTCATTCCTCCGGTGGAGAGGACAAGCAAAATGGTGCAATACCAGAAGGTTCTTGTTGAAAAATTGCTCCAAAATTTTCCATCTGACAACGCTGGCGGCAGAGTACGTGCTACCTTGGCCAACCGAGAAGGGGAGAAAAGGGGAGCACACAGCAGTTCCGACAAAGGCAGGGCAACACTCTCCAAGGCGTGGGACACCTTCATGACACCCCGCCAGCACCCTCACCCTGATGCGCAGCCTAGTGTCACAAGGAGGGAAAAGTTTTGGAAGATGGTGAAGGAGTACGTAGCAGACCGTGTCAGCGTCCTCAATGATCCCTCTGTGCCTTACAACTACTGGGTGTCCAAGCTGGACACGTGGTATGAACTGGCACTCTACGCCTTGGAGGTGCTGGCCTGCCCTGCCGCCAGCGTTCTGTCTGAGCGGGTATTTAGTGCTGCTGGTGGCATCATAACAGATAAGCGTATCCGCCTTTCCACCGAAAATGCTGATAGGTTGACACTTATAAAAATGAACAAGGCCTGGATTTCCCCTGACTTCTCCACTCCACTGGAGGAAAGCCCCGGGTGAACATAAAGTGACTTTATATATGTTATTTACAATGATGGGAATACTCTGTATTCCAATTCACCCCTTCCACCCAAAAAACGGGTATATGGTTGACACTCTTCCATATACCCTGGGATATAATTTTTATATAGGGCCAGCTCACCAGCGGGCCCTGTTTGACAACTTTTTGTATAGGTCAGCTCACCAGCGGGCCTTCTTATATAATGTTTTATTGGGTCAGCTCTCTAGCGGGCCCTCTCATATAATGTTTTATAGCGTCAGCTCACTAGCGGGCCTTCGCATATAATGTTTAGGATGGTCAGCTCCGCAGCAGACCCTCACCCATAATGTTTTAGATGGTCGGCTCAGCGCACGTTTCCCTCTTAATCATGGCCCCAGTTCAGAAAAATCTATGAAATTTTTTGCAGAATTTTGCCTCTGCGCAAGTTTCCCTCTTAATCATGGCCCCAGTTCAGAAAAATCGAGGAAATTTTGTGCAGAATTTGCCTCTGCGCACGTTTCCCTCTTAATCATGGCCCCAGTTCAGAAAAATCGAGGAAATTTTGTGTAGAATTTGCCTCTGCGCACGTTTCCCTCTTAATCATGGCCCCAGTTCAGAAAAATCGAGGGAATTTTGTGCAGAATTTGCCTCTGCGCACGTTTCCCTCTTAATCATGGCCCCAGTTCAGAAAAATCTATGAAATTTTTTGCAGAATTTGCCTCTGCGCACGTTTCCCTCTTAATCATGGCCCCAGTTCAGAAAAATCGATGAAATTTTTGCAGAATTTGCAGATGATATACAAGTAAATATACAGCAAATACTGTTTGGTAACAATTTTTCGCCTAAAGTCGTTTTTATCTTCCTTTTTGTGTGTTTTACGGTCAGTATGTAAAAATGGTGTACTACGGGCGAAACATCGTTCCCAGCAGCGACATTGGAGTCCAAGATGCATCCAGACATCCTCCCTATGCTGTCCCTGAACCATTTCTGTGGTGTTTCCATCATTTTCTGCCCTTTTCCTATTGACCAGGCACCCTCCCCTCATCAGAGCAGGGGGTGCCTGGTGTAATGCTCGAGTCCTCCCATTGACTTCAATGGGGCTCGGGTGCTCGGCCGAGCACTCGAGCCTCCGGGGGCGCTCGGCCAGAGCACCCGAACACCCGAGCATTGGGGTGCTCGATCATCACTACTTATGACCATCCGCCAAAGTACACGTACAGTGGCGGAGTACACAATAGAATTCCATACTCTGACAGTGGAGGTAGGATGGAATAACTAAGCACTTGTAGCTGCATTCTCCCAGGGCCTATGTGATGTGAAATCGCAGTCTGTGAATTGCTGAGTGATCTGGAGGAGCTGATTTCAGTGATCACTCTGGTAGATACCTATATCCAGGATAAACCATCATTCAAAGAACGTATGCTTAGGCCACCGTCCCAGTTGGCACCCAGTTTTGCAAGCCCACCCTATCCTCCCTTGCCTCCCATGCCTCCTTGTTCTGACTCAACTAGAGGAGAACCAATGCAACTGGGGTTTACACACCTTTTAGTGGAGGAGATGGCACTCTGCCAGAGAGAGTGCTTCTGTTTATATGGTGGGAAGCCTGGTCACTTGTTGCACTCTTGTCCTGTCGGACGGAAAACGCTCACACCTAGGGTTACGTAGGGAACAAACCCTAGGTGGAGTCTCACAGTCCCCAGAGACCCTTCAAGGCAAGCCGATCCTTGAAGTAGTCCTGTCTTGGTCCGAGTCCTCGGTGGTTGCCCAAACCTTACAAGACTAAGGTACTGCTGGGCTTTTCATTGACGCTGATTTTGCAGCTCAGCATTCGATTCCGCTGCTTCCTCGCTCCTCTCCATTGGCTATTGAGGCCAGCTCAGGTTACTCACAAGACTCATTCCTTGTCCGTAAAGGAAGGGGCACTCCATGTGGAGACCTGACAATTTCAGGTCATCCATTCCCCTCACTATGCCGTTATCTTGGGCTTTCCCTGGTTACAATTGCACAACTCGAGGATTGATTGGCAAACTTTTGACATCGTATCTTGGTCCCCGCAGTGTGCTAGGTCTTGCCTACAGCAGCCCATGAGAATCTTGAGTACCTCTACCTCATTACCTGCTGAGTATCATGCTTACAGAGAGATGTTTAACAAGATAGAGGCCAGTACATTACCACCGCATAGACCATACAATTGTACTGCTGATCTAGTTCCAGGTGCTAGACTTACTAGGGACTGGATGTATCCCTTGCCGGTGGAGGAGACCCGAGCTATGGAGGACTATGTGGCTGATGCCCTGTCCAGGGGTATTATTCGCAAGTCTTCCTCTCCTGCGGTGGCAAGCTTCTTTTTTGTGAAAAAGAAGGATAGGGAACTAAGACCATGTATTGACTTCAGGGGTCTAAATAAGTTGATGATCAAGAATGTCTACCCCATTCCATTAAAATTAATCACGGAGTTGTTTGATCGAATTAAGGGCTATACTGTATTTACTTAGCTCTATCTCAGGACTGCTTACAAACTTGTAAGAATAAAAGAGGGCCACAAGTGGAAGACAGCATTTAACACTCGGAGTAGGCACTATGAATATTTGGTGATGGCCTTTGGATTGTGTGATGCCCCTGCTGTCTTACAGAAATTCATTAACAATGTCTTGAGAGATTTGTTGCAAAGGTGTGTCGTGGTTTACCTGGACAACATTCTAATACATTCACCTAATATAGAGACCCATAGGCTGATGTGCCTTTGGTCCTGCAACTACTGAGGGAGCACAAACTGTTCTGTAAATTGGAGAAATGTGATTTCCATAGATCCCAGGTGACATTTTTGGGGTATGTTATCTCTGCTTCCAGTCTAACCATGGACCCTAAAAAGCTGTCTTCTGTCTTGCAATGGCCACTTCCGATGGGTTTAAAATCCATATAGCAATTCCTGGTCTTCACCAATTACTATAGGAAGTTCATACGAAACTTCTCTACCATTGTGAAGCCACTCACGGACATGACTCAGAAGGGGGTGAAATGTCAGACTGGTTACCCAATGCCCTGCAAGCCTTTGAAAACCTGAAGTCGGCCTTTGCCAAAACTCCGATTCTGTCCCACCCGAATCCCACCCTGCCCTTCACCCTGGAGTTGATGCTTCGGAGTCTGGTATAGGCGTCTTGCTGTCCCAACGTACAGCTCCTGGGAGGCCATTACTTCTGTGTGGGTTTTTCTCTAAAAAATTGATTGCGACCTGCTCCGACCCCTATCATTCCATCCGATCACATATTGGCTACCATTCGCACGAGTATTACATTTCCTCTGAGTAAGGAGATATTGGCTGCTCAGGCTTCTGCACCTATTGACAAGCCCAGAGGGAGATGTTTCATGCCAGAGTCTCTCTGTACGAGATTACTGGAGACTTACCACTCCTCGAAGGCAGCTGGGAACATTGGTAGAGTGCAACTCATTTAGTCTATGTCTAGACTCTTCTGGTGGCCTAGCCTGAGAACAGATTGTTCTGCATTTCTGTCCACATGTTCCACTTGTGCGCAGACTAAGACCACAAGACACCTACCGGTGGGTCTCCTTCAACCCATTCCTAATGGGGAACGCCCTTGGTCTCACTTGTCTATCGATTTCATGGTGGAACTGTCAGTTTCAGAGGGCTTCACAGTCATCCTTATGATTGTGGATAGATTTTCCAAATGGAGCATTTTGTAACTCTTAAGGGACGCCCCTCTGCTAGAGAGCTGGCCGAGATCTTTGCCAGAGAGGTGGTTCGTCTCCATAGTATACCTAAGGCGGTGGTCTCAGATCACAGGAGCCAGTTTGTTTCTCGTTTTTGGAGGTCTTTTCGCAGACAGATAGACATTCAACTCTCGTTCTCCTCAACTTACCATCCCCAGTCTAACAGTGCTGCTGAGAGGTCTAATCAAGTGTTGGAATAGTTCCTTCATTGTTTCATTTTGGACCATCATGACAATTGGGTGAACCTGTTACCGTGGGCAGAGCTTGCCAGGAATTGTGCCGTGAATTCCTCCTCTCAGAATTCCCCATTTATGATAAACTACGGGTTTCAGCCTTCGATTCTACGCGAGGCATTTGAGGCACAAGACATTCCAGCTCTGGGTGAGCATTTGCGGGCATTCCACTCCACTTGGGTACGGGTTCAGAGATCCCTGCAAAGGTCTATACTACACTATAAAAGACACGCAGACTGTAGACGTCTACGAGCTCCGGTGTTCCAGGTGGAAGAATGTCACGGTTTGTTTTGACTCTCAGACACAGAGTAAGATAAAAATCAAACTTTATTGAAAAGTTTAATGGTAACCCTCACGGGTCCTGAACATACACATATCACAGGTACATAATAGGTTCAAACAGTAGTTTTTGCAAGATACAGCATGGTAGGCTCTACCGGCCTTGCCAATATATTGGGCAAGGCAGCTTGGAGGGTAACACAATAATCTGAATGTGGCTCTACCGGCCTTGCCAATATACCGGTCAAGGCAGCCTGGAGGGTAACACGACAATCTGAAGTTGGCTCTACCGGCCTTGCCAATATACCGGGCAAGGCAGCCAGCAGAACAGGAGGACAGCTCCACTAATGCTGAATAGATGGAACAGCAGCATAAGATGGAACAGTGGAGCAAACCAGTAACACAACCAGGGATGCCAAACTGGTGCAATAATGGAGGCAGCAGCAACCGGTGAATGAAGGGTAACCAGTACCGTGTACTGGACTACATAAAAGCAAATCGGTTCTATAATGATGAATCAGCAACCGGTAGTGATGAGCGAGCATGCTCAGCCGAAGCTCGGTTCGGCTCGAGCATCGCTCTGCTCGGCACATGGCGGTACTCGTACGAGTACCGCATGTGCTCGCCCGCCATGTTCGGGTCTCCTCCCCGCACGTTTCGCGGCTGCTGCGCAGCCAATAAACGTGCGGGGAGGCTCTGACATCAGTGTAATGCCAGCAGCCATGTTGGCTGCTGGCATTACACTGATTGGCTGGCCAGAACCCGTGATCGGGTGCTGTATAGCACCCGACGCGCGAGTTCGGCTCATTCTTAGCCAAGGAGAGATGCGCTCAGGCAGGGAAAGTCAGTGTAGGGAGAATAAAATTGTTGGAACTCTTTCAAGACCCAAAAGTCCTTTTTAGGACTGTTGTGTGTGGGGGCAGCATTTAATTTTTTTTGGGGGTGGCAGAATTTCATTTTTTTGTGGGGGGGGACATGTTCTAAGGTGACATTGTACTTGGTGCACAGGGACAAATATTTCAGAGAGAGTGCTTCTGTTTATATGGTGGGAAGCCTGGTCACTTGTTGCACTCTTGTCCTGTCAGACGGAAAACGCTCACACCTAGGGTTACGTAGGGAACAAACCCTAGGTGGAGTCTCACAGTCCCCAGAGACCCTTCAAGGCAAGCCGATCCTTGAAGTAGTCCTGTCTTGGTCCGAGTCCTCGGTGGTTGCCCAAACCTTACCAGACTAAGGTACTGCTGGGCTTTTCATTGACGCTGATTTTGCAGCTCGGCATTCGATTCCGCTGCTTCCTCGCTCCTCTCCATTGGCTATTGAGGCTATTGACAGGAGACCCCTACAACCAGCTCAGGTTACTCACAAGACTCATTCCTTGTCCGTAAAGGAAGGGACACTCCATGTGGAGACCTGACAATTTCAGGTCATCCATTCCCCTCACTATGCCGTTATCTTGGGCTTTCCCTGGTTACAATTGCACAACTCGAGGATTGATTGGCAAACTTTTGACATCGTATCTTGGTCCCCGCAGTGTGCTAGGTCTTGCCTACAGCAGCCCATGAGAATCTTGAGTACCTCTACCTCATTACCTGCTGAGTATCATGCTTACAGAGAGATGTTTAACAAGATAGAGGCCAGTACATTACCACCGCATAGACCATACAATTGTACTGCTGATCTAGTTCCAGGTGCTAGACTTACTAGGGACTGGATGTATCCCTTGCCGGTGGAGGAGACCCGAGCTATGGAGGACTATGTGGCTGATGCCCTGTCCAGGGGTATTATTCGCAAGTCTTCCTCTCCTGCGGTGGCAAGCTTCTTTTTTGTGAAAAAGAAGGATAGGGAACTAAGACCATGTATTGACTTCAGGGGTCTAAATAAGTTGATGATCAAGAATGTCTACCCCATTCCATTAAAATTAATCACGGAGTTGTTTGATCGAATTAAGGGCTATACTGTATTTACCAAGCTCTATCTCAGGACTGCTTACAAACTTGTAAGAATAAAAGAGGGCCACAAGTGGAAGACAGCATTTAACACTCGGAGTAGGCACTATGAATATTTGGTGATGGCCTTTGGATTGTGTGATGCCCCTGCTGTCTTACAGAAATTCATTAACAATGTCTTGAGAGATTTGTTGCAAAGGTGTGTCGTGGTTTACCTGGACAACATTCTAATACATTCACCTAATATAGAGACCCATAGGCTGATGTGCCTTTGGTCCTGCAACTACTGAGGGAGCACAAACTGTTCTGTAAATTGGAGAAATGTGATTTCCATAGATCCCAGGTGACATTTTTGGGGTATGTTATCTCTGCTTCCAGTCTAACCATGGACCCTAAAAAGCTGTCTTCTGTCTTGCAATGGCCACTTCCGATGGGTTTAAAATCCATATAGCAATTCCTGGTCTTCACCAATTACTATAGGAAGTTCATACGAAACTTCTCTACCATTGTGAAGCCACTCACGGACATGACTCAGAAGGGGGTGAAATGTCAGACTGGTTACCCAATGCCCTGCAAGCCTTTGAAAACCTGAAGTCGGCCTTTGCCAAAACTCCGATTCTGTCCCACCCGAATCCCACCCTGCCCTTCACCCTGGAGTTGATGCTTCGGAGTCTGGTATAGGCGTCTTGCTGTCCCAACGTACAGGTCCTGGGAGGCCATTACTTCTGTGTGGGTTTTTCTCTAAAAAATTGATTGCGACCTGCTCCGACCCCTATCATTCCATCCGATCACATATTGGCTACCATTCGCACGAGTATTACATTTCCTCTGAGTAAGGAGATATTGGCTGCTCAGGCTTCTGCACCTATTGACAAGCCCAGAGGGAGATGTTTCATGCCAGAGTCTCTCTGTACGAGATTACTGGAGACTTACCACTCCTCGAAGGCAGCTGGGAACATTGGTAGAGTGCAACTCATTTAGTCTATGTCTAGACTCTTCTGGTGGCCTAGCCTGAGAACAGATTGTTCTGCATTTCTGTCCACATGTTCCACTTGTGCGCAGACTAAGACCACAAGACACCTACCGGTGGGTCTCCTTCAACCCATTCCTAATGGGGAACGCCCTTGGTCTCACTTGTCTATCGATTTCATGGTGGAACTGTCAGTTTCAGAGGGCTTCACAGTCATCCTTATGATTGTGGATAGATTTTCCAAATGGAGCATTTTGTAACTCTTAAGGGACGCCCCTCTGCTAGAGAGCTGGCCGAGATCTTTGCCAGAGAGGTGGTTCGTCTCCATAGTATACCTAAGGCGGTGGTCTCAGATCACAGGAGCCAGTTTGTTTCTCGTTTTTGGAGGTCTTTTCGCAGACAGATAGACATTCAACTCTCGTTCTCCTCAACTTACCATCCCCAGTCTAACAGTGCTGCTGAGAGGTCTAATCAAGTGTTGGAATAGTTCCTTCATTGTTTCATTTTGGACCATCATGACAATTGGGTGAACCTGTTACCGTGGGCAGAGCTTGCCAGGAATTGTGCCGTGAATTCCTCCTCTCAGAATTCCCCATTTATGATAAACTACGGGTTTCAGCCTTCGATTCTACGCGAGGCATTTGAGGCACAAGACATTCCAGCTCTGGGTGAGCATTTGCGGGCATTCCACTCCACTTGGGTACGGGTTCAGAGATCCCTGCAAAGGTCTATACTACACTATAAAAGACACGCAGACTGTAGACGTCTACGAGCTCCGGTGTTCCAGGTGGAAGAATGTCACGGTTTGTTTTGACTCTCAGACACAGAGTAAGATAAAAATCAAACTTTATTGAAAAGTTTAATGGTAACCCTCACGGGTCCTGAACATACACATATCACAGGTACATAATAGGTTCAAACAGTAGTTTTTGCAAGATACAGCATGGTAGGCTCTACCGGCCTTGCCAATATATTGGGCAAGGCAGCTTGGAGGGTAACACAATAATCTGAATGTGGCTCTACCGGCCTTGCCAATATACCGGTCAAGGCAGCCTGGAGGGTAACACGACAATCTGAAGTTGGCTCTACCGGCCTTGCCAATATACCGGGCAAGGCAGCCAGCAGAACAGGAGGACAGCTCCACTAATGCTGAATAGATGGAACAGCAGCATAAGATGGAACAGTGGAGCAAACCAGTAACACAACCAGGGATGCCAAACTGGTGCAATAATGGAGGCAGCAGCAACCGGTGAATGAAGGGTAACCAGTACCGTGTACTGGACTACATAAAAGCAAATCGGTTCTATAATGATGAATCAGCAACCGGTAGTGATGAGCGAGCATGCTCAGCCGAAGCTCGGTTCGGCTCGAGCATCGCTCTGCTCGGCACATGGCGGTACTCGTACGAGTACCGCATGTGCTCGCCCGCCATGTTCGGGTCTCCTCCCCGCACGTTTCGCGGCTGCTGCGCAGCCAATAAACGTGCGGGGAGGCTCTGACATCAGTGTAATGCCAGCAGCCATGTTGGCTGCTGGCATTACACTGATTGGCTGGCCAGAACCCGTGATCGGGTGCTGTATAGCACCCGACGCGCGAGTTCGGCTCATTCTTAGCCAAGGAGAGATGCGCTCAGGCAGGGAAAGTCAGTGTAGGGAGAATAAAATTGTTGGAACTCTTTCAAGACCCAAAAGTCCTTTTTAGGACTGTTGTGTGTGGGGGCAGCATTTAATTTTTTTTGGGGGTGGCAGAATTTCATTTTTTTGTGGGGGGGGACATGTTCTAAGGTGACATTGTACTTGGTGCACAGGGACAAATATTTCAGAGAGAGTGCTTCTGTTTATATGGTGGGAAGCCTGGTCACTTGTTGCACTCTTGTCCTGTCAGACGGAAAACGCTCACACCTAGGGTTACGTAGGGAACAAACCCTAGGTGGAGTCTCACAGTCCCCAGAGACCCTTCAAGGCAAGCCGATCCTTGAAGTAGTCCTGTCTTGGTCCGAGTCCTCGGTGGTTGCCCAAACCTTACCAGACTAAGGTACTGCTGGGCTTTTCATTGACGCTGATTTTGCAGCTCAGCATTCGATTCCGCTGCTTCCTCGCTCCTCTCCATTGGCTATTGAGGCTATTGACAGGAGACCCCTACAACCAGCTCAGGTTACTCACAAGACTCATTCCTTGTCCGTAAAGGAAGGGACACTCCATGTGGAGACCTGACAATTTCAGGTCATCCATTCCCCTCACTATGCCGTTATCTTGGGCTTTCCCTGGTTACAATTGCACAACTCGAGGATTGATTGGCAAACTTTTGACATCGTATCTTGGTCCCCGCAGTGTGCTAGGTCTTGCCTACAGCAGCCCATGAGAATCTTGAGTACCTCTACCTCATTACCTGCTGAGTATCATGCTTACAGAGAGATGTTTAACAAGATAGAGGCCAGTACATTACCACCGCATAGACCATACAATTGTACTGCTGATCTAGTTCCAGGTGCTAGACTTACTAGGGACTGGATGTATCCCTTGCCGGTGGAGGAGACCCGAGCTATGGAGGACTATGTGGCTGATGCCCTGTCCAGGGGTATTATTCGCAAGTCTTCCTCTCCTGCGGTGGCAAGCTTCTTTTTTGTGAAAAAGAAGGATAGGGAACTAAGACCATGTATTGACTTCAGGGGTCTAAATAAGTTGATGATCAAGAATGTCTACCCCATTCCATTAAAATTAATCACGGAGTTGTTTGATCGAATTAAGGGCTATACTGTATTTACCAAGCTCTATCTCAGGACTGCTTACAAACTTGTAAGAATAAAAGAGGGCCACAAGTGGAAGACAGCATTTAACACTCGGAGTAGGCACTATGAATATTTGGTGATGGCCTTTGGATTGTGTGATGCCCCTGCTGTCTTACAGAAATTCATTAACAATGTCTTGAGAGATTTGTTGCAAAGGTGTGTCGTGGTTTACCTGGACAACATTCTAATACATTCACCTAATATAGAGACCCATAGGCTGATGTGCATTTGGTCCTGCAACTACTGAGGGAGCACAAACTGTTCTGTAAATTGGAGAAATGTGATTTCCATAGATCCCAGGTGACATTTTTGGGGTATGTTATCTCTGCTTCCAGTCTAACCATGGACCCTAAAAAGCTGTCTTCTGTCTTGCAATGGCCACTTCCGATGGGTTTAAAATCCATATAGCAATTCCTGGTCTTCACCAATTACTATAGGAAGTTCATACGAAACTTCTCTACCATTGTGAAGCCACTCACGGACATGACTCAGAAGGGGGTGAAATGTCAGACTGGTTACCCAATGCCCTGCAAGCCTTTGAAAACCTGAAGTCGGCCTTTGCCAAAACTCCGATTCTGTCCCACCCGAATCCCACCCTGCCCTTCACCCTGGAGTTGATGCTTCGGAGTCTGGTATAGGCGTCTTGCTGTCCCAACGTACAGGTCCTGGGAGGCCATTACTTCTGTGTGGGTTTTTCTCTAAAAAATTGATTGCGACCTGCTCCGACCCCTATCATTCCATCCGATCACATATTGGCTACCATTCGCACGAGTATTACATTTCCTCTGAGTAAGGAGATATTGGCTGCTCAGGCTTCTGCACCTATTGACAAGCCCAGAGGGAGATGTTTCATGCCAGAGTCTCTCTGTACGAGATTACTGGAGACTTACCACTCCTCGAAGGCAGCTGGGAACATTGGTAGAGTGCAACTCATTTAGTCTATGTCTAGACTCTTCTGGTGGCCTAGCCTGAGAACAGATTGTTCTGCATTTCTGTCCACATGTTCCACTTGTGCGCAGACTAAGACCACAAGACACCTACCGGTGGGTCTCCTTCAACCCATTCCTAATGGGGAACGCCCTTGGTCTCACTTGTCTATCGATTTCATGGTGGAACTGTCAGTTTCAGAGGGCTTCACAGTCATCCTTATGATTGTGGATAGATTTTCCAAATGGAGCATTTTGTAACTCTTAAGGGACGCCCCTCTGCTAGAGAGCTGGCCGAGATCTTTGCCAGAGAGGTGGTTCGTCTCCATAGTATACCTAAGGCGGTGGTCTCAGATCACAGGAGCCAGTTTGTTTCTCGTTTTTGGAGGTCTTTTCGCAGACAGATAGACATTCAACTCTCGTTCTCCTCAACTTACCATCCCCAGTCTAACAGTGCTGCTGAGAGGTCTAATCAAGTGTTGGAATAGTTCCTTCATTGTTTCATTTTGGACCATCATGACAATTGGGTGAACCTGTTACCGTGGGCAGAGCTTGCCAGGAATTGTGCCGTGAATTCCTCCTCTCAGAATTCCCCATTTATGATAAACTACGGGTTTCAGCCTTCGATTCTACGCGAGGCATTTGAGGCACAAGACATTCCAGCTCTGGGTGAGCATTTGCGGGCATTCCACTCCACTTGGGTACGGGTTCAGAGATCCCTGCAAAGGTCTATACTACACTATAAAAGACACGCAGACTGTAGACGTCTACGAGCTCCGGTGTTCCAGGTGGAAGAATGTCACGGTTTGTTTTGACTCTCAGACACAGAGTAAGATAAAAATCAAACTTTATTGAAAAGTTTAATGGTAACCCTCACGGGTCCTGAACATACACATATCACAGGTACATAATAGGTTCAAACAGTAGTTTTTGCAAGATACAGCATGGTAGGCTCTACCGGCCTTGCCAATATATTGGGCAAGGCAGCTTGGAGGGTAACACAATAATCTGAATGTGGCTCTACCGGCCTTGCCAATATACCGGTCAAGGCAGCCTGGAGGGTAACACGACAATCTGAAGTTGGCTCTACCGGCCTTGCCAATATACCGGGCAAGGCAGCCAGCAGAACAGGAGGACAGCTCCACTAATGCTGAATAGATGGAACAGCAGCATAAGATGGAACAGTGGAGCAAACCAGTAACACAACCAGGGATGCCAAACTGGTGCAATAATGGAGGCAGCAGCAACCGGTGAATGAAGGGTAACCAGTACCGTGTACTGGACTACATAAAAGCAAATCGGTTCTATAATGATGAATCAGCAACCGGTAGTGATGAGCGAGCATGCTCAGCCGAAGCTCGGTTCGGCTCGAGCATCGCTCTGCTCGGCACATGGCGGTACTCGTACGAGTACCGCATGTGCTCGCCCGCCATGTTCGGGTCTCCTCCCCGCACGTTTCGCGGCTGCTGCGCAGCCAATAAACGTGCGGGGAGGCTCTGACATCAGTGTAATGCCAGCAGCCATGTTGGCTGCTGGCATTACACTGATTGGCTGGCCAGAACCCGTGATCGGGTGCTGTATAGCATCCGACGCGCGAGTTCGGCTCATTCTTAGCCAAGGAGAGATGCGCTCAGGCAGGGAAAGTCAGTGTAGGGAGAATAAAATTGTTGGAACTCTTTCAAGACCCAAAAGTCCTTTTTAGGACTGTTGTGTGTGGGGGCAGCATTTAATTTTTTTTGGGGGTGGCAGAATTTCATTTTTTTGTGGGGGGGGACATGTTCTAAGGTGACATTGTACTTGGTGCACAGGGACAAATATTTCAGAGAGAGTGCTTCTGTTTATATGGTGGGAAGCCTGGTCACTTGTTGCACTCTTGTCCTGTCAGACGGAAAACGCTCACACCTAGGGTTACGTAGGGAACAAACCCTAGGTGGAGTCTCACAGTCCCCAGAGACCCTTCAAGGCAAGCCGATCCTTGAAGTAGTCCTGTCTTGGTCCGAGTCCTCGGTGGTTGCCCAAACCTTACCAGACTAAGGTACTGCTGGGCTTTTCATTGACGCTGATTTTGCAGCTCAGCATTCGATTCCGCTGCTTCCTCGCTCCTCTCCATTGGCTATTGAGGCTATTGACAGGAGACCCCTACAACCAGCTCAGGTTACTCACAAGACTCATTCCTTGTCCGTAAAGGAAGGGACACTCCATGTGGAGACCTGACAATTTCAGGTCATCCATTCCCCTCACTATGCCGTTATCTTGGGCTTTCCCTGGTTACAATTGCACAACTCGAGGATTGATTGGCAAACTTTTGACATCGTATCTTGGTCCCCGCAGTGTGCTAGGTCTTGCCTACAGCAGCCCATGAGAATCTTGAGTACCTCTACCTCATTACCTGCTGAGTATCATGCTTACAGAGAGATGTTTAACAAGATAGAGGCCAGTACATTACCACCGCATAGACCATACAATTGTACTGCTGATCTAGTTCCAGGTGCTAGACTTACTAGGGACTGGATGTATCCCTTGCCGGTGGAGGAGACCCGAGCTATGGAGGACTATGTGGCTGATGCCCTGTCCAGGGGTATTATTCGCAAGTCTTCCTCTCCTGCGGTGGCAAGCTTCTTTTTTGTGAAAAAGAAGGATAGGGAACTAAGACCATGTATTGACTTCAGGGGTCTAAATAAGTTGATGATCAAGAATGTCTACCCCATTCCATTAAAATTAATCACGGAGTTGTTTGATCGAATTAAGGGCTATACTGTATTTACCAAGCTCTATCTCAGGACTGCTTACAAACTTGTAAGAATAAAAGAGGGCCACAAGTGGAAGACAGCATTTAACACTCGGAGTAGGCACTATGAATATTTGGTGATGGCCTTTGGATTGTGTGATGCCCCTGCTGTCTTACAGAAATTCATTAACAATGTCTTGAGAGATTTGTTGCAAAGGTGTGTCGTGGTTTACCTGGACAACATTCTAATACATTCACCTAATATAGAGACCCATAGGCTGATGTGCATTTGGTCCTGCAACTACTGAGGGAGCACAAACTGTTCTGTAAATTGGAGAAATGTGATTTCCATAGATCCCAGGTGACATTTTTGGGGTATGTTATCTCTGCTTCCAGTCTAACCATGGACCCTAAAAAGCTGTCTTCTGTCTTGCAATGGCCACTTCCGATGGGTTTAAAATCCATATAGCAATTCCTGGTCTTCACCAATTACTATAGGAAGTTCATACGAAACTTCTCTACCATTGTGAAGCCACTCACGGACATGACTCAGAAGGGGGTGAAATGTCAGACTGGTTACCCAATGCCCTGCAAGCCTTTGAAAACCTGAAGTCGGCCTTTGCCAAAACTCCGATTCTGTCCCACCCGAATCCCACCCTGCCCTTCACCCTGGAGTTGATGCTTCGGAGTCTGGTATAGGCGTCTTGCTGTCCCAACGTACAGGTCCTGGGAGGCCATTACTTCTGTGTGGGTTTTTCTCTAAAAAATTGATTGCGACCTGCTCCGACCCCTATCATTCCATCCGATCACATATTGGCTACCATTCGCACGAGTATTACATTTCCTCTGAGTAAGGAGATATTGGCTGCTCAGGCTTCTGCACCTATTGACAAGCCCAGAGGGAGATGTTTCATGCCAGAGTCTCTCTGTACGAGATTACTGGAGACTTACCACTCCTCGAAGGCAGCTGGGAACATTGGTAGAGTGCAACTCATTTAGTCTATGTCTAGACTCTTCTGGTGGCCTAGCCTGAGAACAGATTGTTCTGCATTTCTGTCCACATGTTCCACTTGTGCGCAGACTAAGACCACAAGACACCTACCGGTGGGTCTCCTTCAACCCATTCCTAATGGGGAACGCCCTTGGTCTCACTTGTCTATCGATTTCATGGTGGAACTGTCAGTTTCAGAGGGCTTCACAGTCATCCTTATGATTGTGGATAGATTTTCCAAATGGAGCATTTTGTAACTCTTAAGGGACGCCCCTCTGCTAGAGAGCTGGCCGAGATCTTTGCCAGAGAGGTGGTTCGTCTCCATAGTATACCTAAGGCGGTGGTCTCAGATCACAGGAGCCAGTTTGTTTCTCGTTTTTGGAGGTCTTTTCGCAGACAGATAGACATTCAACTCTCGTTCTCCTCAACTTACCATCCCCAGTCTAACAGTGCTGCTGAGAGGTCTAATCAAGTGTTGGAATAGTTCCTTCATTGTTTCATTTTGGACCATCATGACAATTGGGTGAACCTGTTACCGTGGGCAGAGCTTGCCAGGAATTGTGCCGTGAATTCCTCCTCTCAGAATTCCCCATTTATGATAAACTACGGGTTTCAGCCTTCGATTCTACGCGAGGCATTTGAGGCACAAGACATTCCAGCTCTGGGTGAGCATTTGCGGGCATTCCACTCCACTTGGGTACGGGTTCAGAGATCCCTGCAAAGGTCTATACTACACTATAAAAGACACGCAGACTGTAGACGTCTACGAGCTCCGGTGTTCCAGGTGGAAGAATGTCACGGTTTGTTTTGACTCTCAGACACAGAGTAAGATAAAAATCAAACTTTATTGAAAAGTTTAATGGTAACCCTCACGGGTCCTGAACATACACATATCACAGGTACATAATAGGTTCAAACAGTAGTTTTTGCAAGATACAGCATGGTAGGCTCTACCGGCCTTGCCAATATATTGGGCAAGGCAGCTTGGAGGGTAACACAATAATCTGAATGTGGCTCTACCGGCCTTGCCAATATACCGGTCAAGGCAGCCTGGAGGGTAACACGACAATCTGAAGTTGGCTCTACCGGCCTTGCCAATATACCGGGCAAGGCAGCCAGCAGAACAGGAGGACAGCTCCACTAATGCTGAATAGATGGAACAGCAGCATAAGATGGAACAGTGGAGCAAACCAGTAACACAACCAGGGATGCCAAACTGGTGCAATAGTGGAGGCAGCAGCAACCGGTGAATGAAGGGTAACCAGTACCGTGTACTGGACTACATAAAAGCAAATCGGTTCTATAATGATGAATCAGCAACCGGTAGTGATGAGCGAGCATGCTCAGCCGAAGCTCGGTTCGGCTCGAGCATCGCTCTGCTCGGCACATGGCGGTACTCGTACGAGTACCGCATGTGCTCGCCCGCCATGTTCGGGTCTCCTCCCCGCACGTTTCGCGGCTGCTGCGCAGCCAATAAACGTGCGGGGAGGCTCTGACATCAGTGTAATGCCAGCAGCCATGTTGGCTGCTGGCATTACACTGATTGGCTGGCCAGAACCCGTGATCGGGTGCTGTATAGCACCCGACGCGCGAGTTCGGCTCATTCTTAGCCAGGGAGAGATGCGCTCAGGCAGGGAAAGTCAGTGTAGGGAGAATAAAATTGTTGGAACTCTTTCAAGACCCAAAAGTCCTTTTTAGGACTGTTGTGTGTGGGGGCAGCATTTAATTTTTTTTGGGGGTGGCAGAATTTCATTTTTTTGTGGGGGGGGACATGTTCTAAGGTGACATTGTACTTGGTGCACAGGGACAAATATTTCAGAGAGAGTGCTTCTGTTTATATGGTGGGAAGCCTGGTCACTTGTTGCATTCTTGTCCTGTCGGACGGAAAACGCTCACACCTAGGGTTACATAGGGAACAAACCCTAGGTGGAGTCTCACAGTCCCCAGAGACCCTTCAAGGCAAGCCGATCCTTGAAGTAGTCCTGTCTTGGTCCGAGTCCTCGGTGGTTGCCCAAACCTTACAAGACTAAGGTACTGCTGGGCTTTTCATTGACGCTGATTTTGCAGCTCAGCATTCGATTCCGCTGCTTCCTCGCTCCTCTCCATTGGCTATTGAGGCTATTGACAGGAGACCCCTACAACCAGCTCAGGTTACTCACAAGACTCATTCCTTGTCCGTAAAGGAAGGGGCACTCCATGTGGAGACCTGACAATTTCAGGTCATCCATTCCCCTCACTATGCCGTTATCTTGGGCTTTCCCTGGTTACAATTGCACAACTCGAGGATTGATTGGCAAACTTTTGACATCGTATCTTGGTCCCCGCAGTGTGCTTGGTCTTGCCTACAGCAGCCCATGAGAATCTTGAGTACCTCTACCTCATTACCTGCTGAGTATCATGCTTACAGAGAGATGTTTAACAAGATAGAGGCCAGTACATTACCACCGCATAGACCATACAATTGTACTGCTGATCTAGTTCCAGGTGCTAGACTTACTAGGGACTGGATGTATCCCTTGCCGGTGGAGGAGACCCGAGCTATGGAGGACTATGTGGCTGATGCCCTGTCCAGGGGTATTATTCGCAAGTCTTCCTCTCCTGCGGTGGCAAGATTCTTTTTTGTGAAAAAGAAGGATAGGGAACTAAGACCATGTATTGACTTCAGGGATCTAAATAAGTTGATGATCAAGAATGTCTACCCCATTCCATTAAAATTAATCACGGAGTTGTTTGATCGAATTAAGGGCTATACTGTATTTACCAAGCTCTATCTCAGGACTGCTTACAAACTTGTAAGAATAAAAGAGGGCCACAAGTGGAAGACAGCATTTAACACTCGGAGTAGGCACTATGAATATTTGGTGATGGCCTTTGGATTGTGTGATGCCCCTGCTGTCTTACAGAAATTCATTAACAATGTCTTGAGAGATTTGTTGCAAAGGTGTGTCGTGGTTTACCTGGACAACATTCTAATACATTCACCTAATATAGAGACCCATAGGCTGATGTGCCTTTGGTCCTGCAACTACTGAGGGAGCACAAACTGTTCTGTAAATTGGAGAAATGTGATTTCCATAGATCTCAGGTGACATTTTTGGGGTATGTTATCTCTGCTTCCAGTCTAACCATGGACCCTAAAAAGCTGTCTTCTGTCTTGCAATGGCCACTTCCGATGGGTTTAAAATCCATATAGCAATTCCTGGTCTTCACCAATTACTATAGGAAGTTCATACGAAACTTCTCTACCATTGTGAAGCCACTCACGGACATGACTCAGAAGGGGGTGAAAATGTCAGACTGGTTACCCAATGCCCTGCAAGCCTTTGAAAACCTGAAGTCGGCCTTTGCCAAAACTCCGATTCTGTCCCAACCGAATCCCACCCTGCCCTTCACCCTGGAGTTGATGCTTCGGAGTCTGGTATAGGCGTCTTGCTGTCCCAACGTACAGGTCCTGGGAGGCCATTACTTCTGTGTGGGTTTTTCTCTAAAAAATTGATTGCGACCTGCTCCGACCCCTATCATTCCATCCGATCACATATTGGCTACCATTCGCACGAGTATTACATTTCCTCTGAGTAAGGAGATATTGGCTGCTCAGGCTTCTGCACCTATTGACAAGCCCAGAGGGAGATGTTTCATGCCAGAGTCTCTCTGTACGAGATTACTGGAGACTTACCACTCCTCGAAGGCAGCTGGGAACATTGGTAGAGTGCAACTCATTTAGTCTATGTCTAGACTCTTCTGGTGGCCTAGCCTGAGAACAGATTGTTCTGCATTTCTGTCCACATGTTCCACTTGTGCGCAGACTAAGACCACAAGACACCTACCGGTGGGTCTCCTTCAACCCATTCCTAATGGGGAACGCCCTTGGTCTCACTTGTCTATCGATTTCATGGTGGAACTGTCAGTTTCAGAGGGCTTCACAGTCATCCTTATGATTGTGGATAGATTTTCCAAATGGAGCATTTTGTAACTCTTAAGGGACGCCCCTCTGCTAGAGAGCTGGCCGAGATCTTTGCCAGAGAGGTGGTTCGTCTCCATAGTATACCTAAGGCGGTGGTCTCAGATCACAGGAGCCAGTTTGTTTCTCATTTTTGGAGGTCTTTTCGCAGACAGATAGACATTCAACTCTCGTTCTCCTCAACTTACCATCCCCAGTCTAACAGTGCTGCTGAGAGGTCTAATCAAGTGTTGGAATAGTTCCTTCATTGTTTCATTTTGGACCATCATGACAATTGGGTGAACCTGTTACCGTGGGCAGAGCTTGCCAGGAATTGTGCCGTGAATTCCTCCTCTCAGAATTCCCCATTTATGATAAACTACGGGTTTCAGCCTTCGATTCTACGCGAGGCATTTGAGGCACAAGGCATTCCAGCTCTGGGTGAGCATTTGAGGGCATTCCACTCCACTTGGGTACGGGTTCAGAGATCCCTGCAAAGGTCTATACTACACTATAAAAGACACGCAGACTGTAGACGTCTACGAGCTCCGGTGTTCCAGGTGGAAGAATGTCACGGTTTGTTTTGACTCTCAGACACAGAGTAAAATAAAAATCAAACTTTATTGAAAAGTTTAATGGTAACCCTCACGGGTCCTGAACATACACATATCACAGGTACATAATGGGTTCAAACAGTAGTTTTTGCAAGATACAGCATGGTAGGCTCTACCGGCCTTGCCAATATATTGGGCAAGGCAGCTTGGAGGGTAACACAATAATCTGAATGTGGCTCTACCGGCCTTGCCAATATACCGGTCAAGGCAGCCTGGAGGGTAACACGACAATCTGAAGTTGGCTCTACCGGCCTTGCCAATATACCGGGCAAGGCAGCCAGCAGAACAGGAGGACAGCTCCACTAATGCTGAATAGATGGAACAGCAGCATAAGATGGAACAGTGGAGCAAACCAGTAACACAACCAGGGATGCCAAACTGGTGCAATAATGGAGGCAGCAGCAACCGGTGAATGAAGGGTAACCAGTACCGTGTACTGGACTACATAAAAGCAAATCGGTTCTATAATGATGAATCAGCAACCGGTAGTGATGAGCGAGCATGCTCGGCCGAAGCTCGGTTCGGCTCGAGCATCGCTCTGCTCGGCACATGGCGGTACTCGTACGAGTACCGCATGTGCTCGCCCGCCATGTTCGGGTCTCCTCCCCGCACGTTTCGCGGCTGCTGCGCAGCCAATAAACGTGCGGGGAGGCTCTGACATCAGTGTAATGCCAGCAGCCATGTTGGCTGCTGGCATTACACTGATTGGCTGGCCAGAACCCGTGATCGGGTGCTGTATAGCACCCGACGCGCGAGTTCGGCTCATTCTTAGCCAGGGAGAGATGCGCTGAGGCAGGGAAAGTCAGTGTAGGGAGAATAAAATTGTTGGAACTCTTTCAAGACCCAAAAGTCCTTTTTAGGACTGTTGTGTGTGGGGGCAGCATTTATATTTTGTTTGGGGGGGCACAATTTCCTTTTGTTTTGTGGGGGGGATATTAGTAAGGTGACATATAATACTAGATGCACAGGAAGTCAGTGTAGGGAGAATAAAATTGTTGAAACTCTTTCAAGACCCAAAAGTCCTTTTTAGGACTGTTGTGTGTGGGGGCAGCATTTAATTTTTTTTGGGGGTGTCAGAATTTCATTTTTTTGTGGGGGGGGACATGTTCTAAGGTGACATTGTACTAGGTGCACAGGGACAAATATTTCACAGTGCAGTGACAAGCTGACATATTCTGTTAGGTGCACAGGGCCAATTATTTTACAACGCAGCGACAAAAAGGGCCATTTTAAACGTGTGCCTAATCATAGATTATTGTCACATTGTGTTTAGTGTGCAAATTCACAAATTAACGTCACATATTCCGTTCACTGTGCCTAGCCGCAGATTAACGTCACATATTGTTTAGTGTGCCTAGCCGCAGATTAGCGTCACATATTGTTTAGTGTGCCTAGCCGCAGATTAGCGTCACATATTGTTTAGTGTGTCTAGCCGCAGATTAACGTCACATATTGTTTAGTGTGCCTAGCCGCAGATTAGCTTCACATATTGTTTAGTGTGCCTAGCCACAGATTAGCGTCACATATTGTTTAGTGTGCCTAGCCGCAGATTAACGTCACATATTGTTTAGTGTGCCTAGCCGCATATTAACGTCACATATTGTTTAGTGTGCCTAGCCGCAGATTAGTTTTTATCTTCCTTTTTGTGTGTTTTACGGTCAGTCTGTAAAAATGGCGTACTACGGGCGAAACATCGTTCCCAGCAGCGACGTTGGAGTCCAAGATGCATCCAGACATCCTCCCTATGCTGTCCCTGAACCATTTCTGTGGTGTTTCCATCATTTTCTGACCTTTTCCTATGAACCAGGCACCCTCCCCTCATCAGAGCAGGGGGTGCCTGGTGTAATGCTCGAGTCCTCCCATTGACTTCAATGGGGCTCGGGTGCTCGGCCGAGCACTCGAGCCTCCGGGGGCGCTCGGCCAGAGCACCCGAACACCCGAGCATCGGGGTGCTCGATCATCACTAGCAACCGGTAATGTGGAGTAAACCAATATTGTGTACTGGACAACAGAAATGCCCAACCGGTTCAGTCATAGAGGAATCGGCAACTGGTGAATGTGAAGTAAACCAGTACCGTGTACTGGACAACAGTGACGCCCAACCGGTTCTATTAGCGGAATCAGCAACCGGTGAATGTGGAATAAACCAGTACCACGTACTGGACAACAGTAACGGCCAGCCGGTGCTATACTAGCGGAAACAGCAACCGGTGAATGTGGACTAAACCAGTACCGCGTACTGGACAACAGTGATGCCCAACCGGTTCTATACTAGTGGAATCAGCAACCAGAGAATGTGTTGTAAACCAGTACCGCGTACTGGACAACAGTGATGCCCAACCGGTTCTATACTAGCGGAATCAGCAACCGGTGAAATGAGGAGTAAACCAGTACCGCGTACTGGAAAACAGGAATGCCCAACCGGTTCTATACTAGCGAGATAGCAACCGGTGAATGTGGAGTAAACCAGTACCGCGTACTGGATGACAGTAACGCCCAACCGGTTCTATACTAGCGAAATTAGCAACCGGTGAATGAGGAGTACGCCAGTACTGTGTACTGGACAATCGTTACGCCCAACTGGTTCTTTACTAGCGGGATCAGCAACAGGTGAATGTGGAGTAAACCAGAGATCAGAATGTCGCCCAGTCGACCCAGCAGCCAGATGATGACAGTCAGGATACGGCAGCAGGAACAGCAGACAAGCCAGGACAACCACTGGAATGACAGGACTGCCAACCAGGTCAGGAATGGCGCAGGAACAGCGGCAGCACGGAATCAGGAATGGAAGCAGGAACGACAGCCCAACCGGATCTAGAAAGGAGGCAGGAACCACGCTGGCGAGGCACTGATACTGGAGAAACGCTGACACTGGTAGCAGAGCGAAGCAGGCCCAAGGATACAGGTGCAAGGCAAGTGACTGCTGACATAGAGACACCATAAAAGGGCAACCAAAGGGTGCCTCAGCCCAGTCTATATAGGCAATACTGGGTGGGCAATAGATAGGTGGCCAATGGAGAGTAACACACCTGACTGACAGCAGAAGTCAGCAATCACGGGCACCGTGATAGGAAACCATTCCACTGCCTATGACGATTGGGGCCCTCCACAGAGAGGAACAGCAGTTCCAGATAATCCATTCCCCTCATCATGCGGTCATTCTGGGGTTCCCTTGGTTGCATCTGCATAACCCCCAGTTTGATTGGCAGAGTTGTGAGATTACGTCCTGGTAGCAGCATTGCATGAAGCATTGTGTGTCTCATCCTGTAAAGATCCTGTGTGCCTCTCCCTCCTTGCCAGCTGAATACCACCAATTCAGTGACGTGTTTAGTAAGGGAGAGGCTGGCACCTTGCCCCAGCACAGGGCATACAATTGTGCAATTAATTTGCCCCCGGTGGTGGTGCCCCCTAGGGGACGCACGTACCCACTGTCATGCGAAGAAAATCGTGCTATGGAGGGATACATTGAGGATGCCCTTAAGAGAGCGATCATTAGGAAATCGACCTCGCCTGCTGGCGCTGGGTTCTTCTTTGTTAAAACGAAGAGTGGCGAGTTAAGGCCATGCATTGATTATCGTGGTTTAAATAAATTAATGCCCAAGAACGCTTAAGCTGTACCACTCATCACCGAGCTATTTGACAGATTGAAGGGCTCCTCCATCTTTACTAATCTTGATTTAAGGGCTGCCTATAACTTGATAAGGATAAGGGCCAGTGATGAATGGAAGACAGCATTTAATACCCGATCCGGGCATTATGAATATCTAGTTATGCCATTTGTTCTCTGTAACACACTGCGGTGTTTCAAGAATTTATTAATGATATCCTCCGTGATATGCTACAATCCTGTGTGGTAGTCTACCTTGAAGATATACTGATACACTCGGCTAATTTGTCCCAAAACATCAAGGATGTGTCCGAGGTGTTGCTCCGCTTGCGCAAAAATAAACTATTCTGTAAAATGGAAAAGTGCGAGTTTCACAGGTCCAGACTGCCTTTTTTGGGTTTCGTGATCGCTAAGGAGGGTATAGCTATGGATCAGGAGAAACTCGCAGCCGTATTACAATGGCACACAGCCCAAGGGGTTAAAGGCGATCCAGCGCTTTTTGGGATTCGCCAATTATTACAGAAAGTTTATCCAGAACTTCTTCACTATTGTGAAGCCACTGTCTGACCTCACGCACAAGGGTGCTAATCCTTCCCAATGGTCTGAGGCAGCCGAGCATGCCTTTGAGACACTGAAATCCGCTTTTGCATCTGCTCCTGTACTGTCCCACCCCAACCCGTCCCTTCCATTTACTCTGGAGGTCGATGCCTCTGAGATTGGGGTAGGGGCAGTATTATCTCAACGCCCGGTGGCAGGGGGCGCTCTCAGACCATGTGGGTTTTTCTCTAAAAAGTTGTCTAGTGCCCAGAGTCATTATAAGATTGGTGTCAGACAACTGCTGGCTATCATTCTTGCCCTGAAGGAATGGCATCACCTATTAGAGGGTACCAAAAGTCCTTTGTTAATTCTAACTGACCACAAAAACCTGACCTATCTTTCAGAGGCTAAGAGGTTGTCCTCTCGTCAGGCCAGATGGGCTCTGTTTTTGTCCCGATTCAACTTCGTAGTGTCATATTTGCCGGGCTCCAAGAATGTTCGGACTGATGCCCTGTCTATACAATTTGGGCCTGAAACCGATAGGGACGAGGTCCCGGTACCCATTATACAGCCTGACCGCATCCTAGCTACCCTACGTACCAGTATCACTTCGCCACTGAGGGAAGAGATTCTGGCCACCCAGGCTACGGCCCCTCCGGAAACCCCAGTGGGCAAGTGTTTTGTTGATGAGCTATTCCATACCCATTTGCGCGAAACGTACCATTCATCTAAGGCTGCTGGGCATATTGGGAGGGATCAACTGATATGGTCTCCCTCACAAGTTTTCTGGTGGCCCTCTCTGAGGGCTGGCTGATCTGCTTTTACCGCACCCTGTGCCACCTGTGCTCGTGCCAAGACCCCTAGACACCTCCCAGTGGGCCTACTCCAGCCAGTGCCTAATGGTGAATGTCCTTGGTCCCACGTATCCATTGATTTCCTGGGAGAATTGCCAGTGTCTAGGGGGTACTCATTCATCCTGATGGTGGTTACCAGATTCTCAAAAATGGCTCATTTTGTGCCCCTTCCTGGCCTTCCCTCTGCCCAGGAGTTAGCTGTTGTTTTCGCTAAGGAAGTGTTCCGGTTGCATGGGGTACCTAGAGTCCTGGTGTCCGACCATGGGAGCCAATTCGTATGCAGATTTTGGAGAGCATTCTGTGAACAGATGGGCATTCAACTGTCCTTTTCATCTGACTACCATCCCCAGACCAATGGGGCCGCTGAGCGTGCCAATCAGGGACTGGAGCAGTTCCTGCACTGTTTTGTCACAGACCATCATGATAATTGGGCAGACCTGTTGCCGTGGGTGGAGTTTGCCAGGAACTGTGCAGTCAATTTATCATCCGGGAACTCCCCGTTTCTCATAAACTACGGGTTCAAGCCTTGTTTGCTCCTGGACTCCTTCCAGTCACAACAGATTCCAGCTCTGGACAAGCACATAGAGCAGCTCCGCTCCACTTGGGCACAGGTTTAGAGGGCCCTCAGTCAGTCATTCCAGCTTCATCAGAGCCACGCCAACCGTAGACGGCTGCCAGCGGTCTCCTTTCAGGTTGGGGACAGGGTATGGCTCTCCTCCAGAAACCTCAAGTTGCAAGTTCCATCTAACAAATTGGCTCCGCGGTTTATTGGTCCATTCAGGGTAATCCACAAAATTAACCCTGTTTCATATGCCTTGGATCTCCCTGCATCTATGCGCATTCATAATGTGTTCCATGTATCTCTTTTGAAACCTTTGGTATGCAACCGCTACACTACCACTCCTGTGGTTCCCGGCCCCGTAGAGGTGGAGGGTCAGGAGGAGTATGAGGTTCAAAGCATTATTGATTCATGCAGATTTAGAGGAAAACTGCAGTACTTGGTCCATTGGAAAGGCTATGGCCCTGAGGAACGTTCCTGGGTCGATCAGAAGGACCTTCATGCTCCTGGATTACTGCGCATTTTTCACTCTAAATATCCTCGTAAGCCAGGTCCCTCTTCCAGGAGAGGGGGTCTTTGAGAGGGGGGTACTATCACGGTGCCCGTGTTTCCTTGTTGTTGTTTTGCTGTCAGTTATCCTGTGTAATGCTCTCATTGGTTGCCCTGTGTTAAGCCCGCCCAATATGGCCTTTATATACTGGGCTCCTGCACCCACACAGTGCCCTCTCGTGGTGTTCCTGTACCAGTTCAAACTGCTGCTCAGAATTCCCGGTGTACCGACTTGGCCTGCCTGACTACTTTTCAGTTCCTGCTCCTCTGTACTGACCCGGATTGCCTGACTACTCTTCTGGATCTGCTCCTGTACTGACCCGGACCAGCTGACATTCCTGCTCCTGTGTTTTGACCCGGCCTGGCTGACGTTCCTGTTCCTGTGCACCGACCCGGCTTGATCTACGTTCCTGCTTCTTTGTCCTTGTTGTCTCGGCGACATTGTTACATCCAGTTACCATTGGCTTGTCCTCCGCTGCTGCTCCAACAGGTTGCCAAGTGTTGTCTCAGTTACTGCTCCGGCAGAGCGCTTCTGGCCTAGTCCTCCGCTACTGTCATACCAGTTGCAAGTGTTGTCTCCGTGATTGCTCCGGTAAAGTGCCATTGGCTTGTCCTCCACTACTGCTCCGGCAGGTTGCCAAGTGTTGTCTCAGTTACTGCTCCGGCAGAGCGCCTCTGGCTGAGTCCTCCGTTACTGTCATACCGGTTGCCAGTGAGGGCCTCCATGATTGCTCCGGTAAAGTTCCATTGGCTTGTCCTCCGCTACTGCTCCAGCAGGTTGCCAATGTTGTCTCAGTTACTGCTCCGGCAGAGCGCCTCTGGCCCAGTCCTCCGTTACTGTCATACCAGTTGCAAGTGTTGCCTCTGTGATTGCTCCAGTAAAGTGCCATTGGCTTGTCCTCCACTACTGCTCCAACAGGTTGCCAAGTGTTGTCTCAGTTACTGCTCCGGCAGAGCTCCTCCGGCTGAGTCCTCCGTTACTGTCATACCGGTTGCAAGTGTGTGCCTCCGTGATTGCTCCGGTAAAGTGCCATTGGCTTGTCCTCCGCTACTGCTCCGGTAGTGCTCATTCTACCTCAGTTTGGTTAGCAGTTCACGTATGTTTGCTGACCTTGGCTTTTTAAAGTATCTATCCAGTACCTTCCCACATGGGACTGTTTACTATCATTGATGAACTTTAACTCCTGCAGTGCCGGAATCCTGGGAACCTACTTCTCTTGCCTGACCTGTGTCAGTATATACTGTCTATACATTCATGTTATGCTGGACCTGTGTGGGCATTGAATAAATTACCTGTCATGTTTCTGTACTATACTGTTGTATACTACAGGACCTGTGAGGGTTCTTACTGTATTGTTCTACTCAATAAAAATGTGTTTTTATCCTAACCACTTGGTCTGTGAGTCAAACAAACCGTTACAGGCTGACACTATGACCACCACCACGGTTGTAAAAAAAAGAAAGAGAGAAACTGGATGGACCCTGAGGTTAATGACTCTGTTTTCAAGGAAAAATGTGTCACTAACACTAGCAGTAGCACCACCAGTACTAAAGGGATTGGGAGCCCACATTCCTGAGACCCAATTAACAGGGATGGACAAAAGTTTTCTCCTTAACACTGAAGTAGAAGAATAATGGCATTTCCCACCTAGTGGGAAATTTCCCATGAAAGGTGCAGTTTTCCTGCTTTTTCACCTAGCTCATTGCATTGAAATTAATGGGAAGACTGAATTTCTCCCCACCACATGGCAATTTTCTCTTCTGTTCCTGCAGGCATATATATATATAGGGGTCAGGCTCTCATAGCATTCCATTCTATGTTTGTGAGAGGAAGAGGGAGCAGCTCATTTTTGAGCTAGAGAAGATAGGCAAATACATTGGAGATGCTTAGTTTAGGGAGGACATTTGTTCTCTGAATTAGGGAAGTCTGGGGGTACTCTGTGGGAGAAGAAGGGAGAAAGGAGGTTGATCCCAAATGCCACAACATTTGGTGTGATTGACTGGCAAGACACAAACAGCTCTGATACAAGCTCCTTCCTGATTTGGCTGTTATTATCTCTGTGCTGAAGGTATATGGGGATTTGAGAAGGGAGCAAAGGATGTTGACCCCAAATACCCCAACATTCTGTCTGACTGATTTGATTTGAAAGAAACAGGCAGCTGTGGTCCAAGCAACTTCCTTGCTGATCTTGCTGTTATTTCTCTGTATTGGACATGTCTGGGGTATGAGAAGGGAGCTAAGGAGGTTGACTCCAATACCCCAATATTCTGTCTGGCTGATTTGAATTGGAAGACACAGGCAGCTGTGGTCCAAGTTCCTTGCTGATCTTGCTATTATTATCTCTGTGCTGGGGAAAGAAGTTGTTGATTTTTTTTTAGTTACGTTTTTTTTGGACAGTGATACGATAGGGTAGACAATGCAGTTAAAAAAAAGAATAGGTGACAGACAGCTGACGGGGACCCTGACGTGAACTGTGTGACTGAGAAAGACTTGAATAATAGCAGATGAGACTGAGAATTTTGTTGAGGGCCAATGCAGACGCAAGATATCAAACTCCATCAGTTCTGTTGTGTACTTTATGGTAAAAACACACAGTAGTAGAGATATGTCCAGCAAATACACAAGTGGCAGGGGAAAGGGAAAGGAGGAACAATGAAGGGACATGGGAACAAAGTGGTAGTTCAAAAACTGACTGCTGACATGGTTTCTACAGGGTGTGCAATAAATTATGATTGTAATGGAAGTTAAGAAGGGACCATGTCGCCTCCTGCTGTCGTTCCCGGGTCTCTCCTTCTCAACGCCGGACTGGTGCCGTCAGATGCCCTGGTCGAGCATATAACCGGTCCGGTGGTCGACTCAAAGTGGGTCGAACCCTGGTGTAGTCAACTCTACGGCGAAGGATGCGGATCGAGGAGGGGTCGACAGGGCTCCCGAGCAGTCGAGCAAAGCAGAACTGGAACACCGGGCAGTAGAGAGTGAGGCCTCTACTCCCGGGCTACGACAAACAGGGAAAGTGTAGCAGGAACGAAGGTAGCAGTTGCCGAGCAGTTCGAGCACTCCATAGCTCGAATCAAGGGATCGCTGGAACTTGAAGAAGCAGGGAAGCATCCACATTGCCTCCTGACAGCATCCAAAGTTGGGTCGCAGGATGCTGGCAGCAGACGGTCGAACAATGCAGGATACTCAACTCAGATGGGCGTCAGAGTGGCCGCTTTAATACCATGAGAATATAAGATTCCAGGACGCTTGTTCACTCCAAAAGTAACTCTCTCTTTATTGACACAAACCACACATATTTATACACAGCAAGCACATTGAAACTCATGGAGAAACCAGATACAATGGGGAACATAATTCAATCACAACACAGGAGACAAAAGGCCAATGGCAGATGGGCTAACAAACACAATAACTCAGACATGATTACATTTCATAGTAACATAGTAACATTTCAGATACAAAAGGGTTTGATGAACAAAGACTTGAGGGCTTGAACGAATTACCACACGGCAGGGGGTCTGACTGCAGTTCATAATGGCTTAATTAACACACAGCAGGGGGTCTTGCTACAGTACATATAGTCAAATGGCTGGAGTGGTTACAATACACATCTTAGGAACAGTGGCCCAAGGTTGGAGCCTTTGTTTGACTTCTTTGAATGCCCTGCTCCAACCTTGACCAATCCCTGAGCTGCCAACAGTTCCCCATCTTAGGCTATGGAAGATATCTGCATGGGTACTCCAGGGTTTCGAATGACTACGATTTCACCTCTTGCCCCTGCCGACGAACGTTCGATCTGGTGGCGCTGATCGCTCACCACGCCGGTACCCGCAGACTGGTAGTCGGTGAGTGTGTAAACCCTCTACCACAACAATACATTAAACATAGACCATTCAACAGTACATTAACCAAAGTCTATGAACATAAGTCTTTTTAGCTAGGGTAATGGGTAGCCATTTCATACGACCGGGCCCAAAGCAGAGTCCAAACAGTGCAAAATGTCCACAGTTTTTGTCTAAACAGTCTGATGTCCGTTACAATGATGATCCCTATCCTCCTGGGGAGGATGCAGTTTGGCAAGATATAACAAAAGTTCCACCACCACACCCAGTGTCAGTACTATAAAAAAAAAACATACAAGAAGAATACTGAAGATGACGATTCACATCCTGGTGTTGATGATGGCATAATGAAAGAAAGTGTAGCAGCTAAACCAACTGCTGCATCTGACAGTGACACAAACAAGCACCAACATACCTGTCTTCAAAACAGTAGTTAACTTTGTGAAAGTAAAAGTAAAACTAAATTATTTTACACCACTAAAAGCTTAGGTGAATATAAGGGTGGTGAGTAGTGTTGAGCGAGCATGCTCGGCCGATGCTCGGATCGGCTCGAGCATCGCTCTGCTCGGCACATGGCGGTACTCGTACGAGTACCGCATGTGCTCGCCCGCCATGTTCGGGTCTCCTCCCCGCACGTTTTGCGGCTGCTGCGCAGCCAATAAACGTGCAGGGAGGCTCTGACATCGGTGTAATGCCAGCAGCCATGTTGGCTGCTGGCATTACACTGATTGGCTGGCCAGAACCCGTGGTCAGGTGCTGTATAGCACCTGACCAGCGAGTTCGGCTCAGTCTGAGCCAGGGAGAGCTGAGGATAGGAAGGGAAAGGCAGTGTAGGGAGGAAAAAAACAAAAATTGTGAAAAAAAAAGAACCAAAAGTCCTTTTTAGGACTACTGTGTGTGGGGGCAGCAGGTTATTTGGTGTGGGGGGAAAAAAACAAAAAAAAAAAAAAAAAAATATATATATTCTGTTTAGTGTGCAAAGTTGCAGATTAGAGCACATTCTGTTTAGTGTGCACAGTTGCAGATTAGAGCACATTCTGTTTAGTGTGCAAAGTTGCAGATTAGAGCACATTCTGTTTAGTGTGCAAAGTTGCAGATTAGAGCACATTCTGTTTAGTGTGCAAAGTTGCAGATTAGAGCACATTCTGTTAAGTCTTCAAACTAAAATATCAAAGTCACGTATTCCATTCAGTGTGCGTCGCCGCAGTTTAGCAGCACATTCTGAGTACTGTGCAGAGTTGCAGAATAGGAAGAAATACTGTTAAGTCTTCAAACTAAAATATCAAAGTCACATATTCCATTCAGTGTGCTTCGCCGCAGTTTAGCAGCACATTCTGTGTACTGTGCAGAGTTGCAGAATAGGAAGAAATACTGTTAAGTCTTCAAACTCAAATATCAAAGTCACATATTCCATTCAGTGTGCTTCGCCGCAGTTTAGCAGCACATTCTGTGTACTGTGCAGAGTTGCAGAATAGGAAGAAATACTGTTAAGTCTTCAAACTAAAATATCAAAGTCACATATTCCATTCAGTGTGCTTCGCCGCAGTGTAGCAGCACATTCTGTGTACTGTGCAGAGTTGCAGAATAGGAAGAAATACTGTTAAGTCTTCAAACTCAAATATCAAAGTCACATATTCCATTCAGTGTGCTTCGCCGCAGTTTAGCAGCACATTCTGTGTACTGTGCAGAGTTGCAGAATAGGAAGAAATACTGTTAAGTCTTCAAACTAAAATATCAAAGTCACATATTCCATTCAGTGTGCTTCGCCGCAGTGTAGCAGCACATTCTGTGTACTGTGCAGAGTTGCAGAATAGGAAGAAATACTGTTAAGTCTTCAAACTAAAATATCAAAGTCACATATTCCATTCAGTGTGTTTCAACGCCGTTTAACAGCCTATTCTGTGTACTCTACAGAGTTGCAGAATAGTAAGAAATACTGTTAATTTTTCAAACTCAAATATCAAAGTCACATATTCCATTCAGTGTCTTTCACCGCCGTTTAACAGCCTATTCTGTGTACTCTGTACAGTTGCAGAATTATAAGAAATACTGTTAAGTTTTCAAACTCAAATATTAAAGTCACATATTCCATTCAGTGTCTTTCACCGCCGTTTAACAGCCTATTCTGTGTACTCTGTACAGTTCCAGAATTATAAGAAATACTGTTAAGTTTTCAAACTCAAATATTAAAGTCACATATTCCATTCAGTGTGTTTCAACGCCGTTTAACAGCCTATTCTGTGTACTCTGCAGAGTTGCAGAATAGTAAGAAATACTGTTAATTTTTCAAACTCAAATATTAAAGTCACATATTCCATTCAGTGTCTTTCACCGCCGTTTAACAGCCTATTCTGTGTACTCTGTACAGTTCCAGAATTATAAGAAATACTGTTAAGTTTTCAAACTCAAATATTAAAGTCACATATTCCATTCAGTGTCTTTCACCGCCGTTTAACAGCCTATTCTGTGTACTCTGTACAGTTCCAGAATTATAAGAAATACTGTTAAGTTTTCAAACTCAAATATTAAAGTCACATATTCCATTCAGTGTGTTTCAACGCCGTTTAACAGCCTATTCTGTGTACTCTGCAGAGTTGCAGAATAGTAAGAAATACTGTTAAGTTTTCAAACTCAAATATTAAAGTCACATATTCCATTCAGTGTCTTTCACCGCCGTTTAACAGCCTATTCTGTGTACTCTGTACAGTTCCAGAATTATAAGAAATACTGTTAAGTTTTCAAACTCAAATATTAAAGTCACATATTCCATTCAGTGTCTTTCACCGCCGTTTAACAGCCTATTCTGTGTACTCTGTACAGTTCCAGAATTATAAGAAATACTGTTAAGTTTTCAAACTCAAATATTAAAGTCACATATTCCATTCAGTGTGTTTCAACGCCGTTTAACAGCCTATTCTGTGTACTCTGCAGAGTTGCAGAATAGTAAGAAATACTGTTAAGTTTTCAAACTCAAATATTAAAGTCACATATTCCATTCAGTGTCTTTCACCGCCGTTTAACAGCCTATTCTGTGTACTCTGTACAGTTCCAGAATTATAAGAAATACTGTTAAGTTTTCAAACTCAAATATTAAAGTCACATATTCCATTCAGTGTGTTTCAACGCCGTTTAACAGCCTATTCTGTGTACTCTGCAGAGTTGCAGAATAGTAAGAAATACTGTTAATTTTTCAAACTCAAATATTAAAGTCACATATTCCATTCAGTGTCTTTCACCGCCGTTTAACAGCCTATTCTGTGTACTCTGTACAGTTCCAGAATTATAAGAAATACTGTTAAGTTTTCAAACTCAAATATTAAAGTCACATATTCCATTCAGTGTCTTTCACCGCCGTTTAACAGCCTATTCTGTGTACTCTGTACAGTTCCAGAATTATAAGAAATACTGTTAAGTTTTCAAACTCAAATATTAAAGTCACATATTCCATTCAGTGTGTTTCAACGCCGTTTAACAGCCTATTCTGTGTACTCTGCAGAGTTGCAGAATAGTAAGAAATACTGTTAAGTTTTCAAACTCAAATATTAAAGTCACATATTCCATTCAGTGTCTTTCAACGCCGTTTAACAGCCTATTCTGTGTACTCTGTACAGTTCCAGAATTATAAGAAATACTGTTAAGTTTTCAAACTCAAATATTAAAGTCACATATTCCATTCAGTGTGTTTCAACGCCGTTTAACAGCCTATTCTGTGTACTCTGCAGAGTTGCAGAATAGTAAGAAATACTGTTAAGTTTTCAAACTCAAATATTAAAGTCACATATTCCATTCAGTGTGTTTCACCGCAGTTTAGCAGCCTATTCTGTGTACTCTGAACAGTTGCAGAATAGTAAGAAATACTGTTAAGTTTTCAAACTCAAATATTAAAGTCACATATTCCATTCAGTGTGTTTCACCGCCGTTTAGCAGCCTATTCTGTGTACTCTGCAGAGTTGCAGAATAGTAAGAAATACTGTTAATTTTTCAAACTCAAATATTAAAGTCACTTATTCCATTCAGTGTGTGTCACCGCAGTTTAGCAGCCTATTCTGTGTACTCTGCAGAGTTGCAGAATAGTAAGAAATACTGTTAATTTTTCAAACTCAAATATTAAAGTCACTTATTCCATTCAGTGTGTGTCACCGCAGTTTAGCAGCCTATTCTGTGTACTCTGCAGAGTTGCAGAATAGTAAGAAATACTGTTAAGTTTTCAAACTCAAATATTAAAGTCACATATTCCATTCAGTGTGTTTCACCGCCGTTTAGCAGCCTATTCTGTGTACTGTGCAGAGTTGCAGAATAATAAGAAATACTGTTAAGTTTTCAAACTCAAATATTAAAGTCACATATTCCATTCAGTGTGTTTCACCGCCGTTTAGCAGCCTATTCTGTGTACTCTGTACAGTTGCAGAATAATAAGAAATACTGTTAAGTTTTCAAACTCAAATATTAAAGTCACATATTCCATTCAGTGTGTTTCACCGCCGTTTAGCAGCCTATTCTGTGTACTCTGTACAGTTGCAGAATAATAAGAAATACTGTTAAGTTTTCAAACTCAAATATTAAAGTCACATATTCCATTCAGTGTGTTTCAACGCCGTTTAACAGCCTATTCTGTGTACTCTGCAGAGTTGCAGAATAGTAAGAAATACTGTTAAGTTTTCAAACTCAAATATTAAAGTCACTTATTCCATTCAGTGTGTGTCACCGCAGTTTAGCAGCCTATTCTGTGTACTCTGCAGAGTTGCAGAATAGTAAGAAATACTGTTAATTTTTCAAACTCAAATATTAAAGTCACTTATTCCATTCAGTGTGTGTCACCGCAGTTTAGCAGCCTATTCTGTGTACTCTGCAGAGTTGCAGAATAGTAAGAAATACTGTTAAGTTTTAAAACTCATATATATTAAAGTCATATATATCGTGTAAGATGAAGAAGGCGGGTAAAAAGGGACGGGGAAGTGGACGTGATCCTGAAAGTTCAGGGCGCGGGTCAGGACGCGGAGAAACTGTGCCTGGTGCCAGAGCACAAGAAAGAAAGACATCTACCATACCTAGCTTCATGTCTGATTTCACAGGGCGTCGCAGGACATCACTCTCGAGGTCCGACCAGTGCGAACAGGTGGTCGGTTGGATGACAGCTGATACTGCTTCCAGTCGGTTAAGCACCACCCTGTCTTCCACCAAGTCCACTCTCAGTAGCCAAGAGTCTGGTCAACATAATCCTCACTCTGATCATCCTTCCTCCCACCATACACGGTCTGGTCAAAGAAGTGATCCCACACTGGGATATAGTGATGAGCTCGTCTCATCACCAATCCTTCATTTGACCCTCTCTCCAAGCACGCTTGCAGAGGAACATGACATCTTGTGCCCTGATTCACAACCTCTAGAGGCTACCCAATCACAAGAAGATGACAGATGTGAACGGCATTTAAGGTCAAAGGAAGTAGTGGATGATGATGATGATGATGAGACACAGTTGCCATTAAATCAACCACTATTTCCTTCTCAAGACCTTGTTGAGGAGAATGTTATACAGTTGTCAATGACCGAGTATGTGGTGGGATCAAGACTTGAGGAGGATGATCAGAGTGAGGAAGTGGAGGAGGACTTGGTGGACGATGAGGTGACTGACCCCACCTGGGAAGGTGTAGAGCCGAGCGATGACAGCAGTCCTGAGGGTGAGCCATCTGCAGCACCGCAACAGGCTGGAAGAGGCAGTGGTGTGGCTACAGAAAGAAGGCGGACCGCACCAAACCGGCCCGCAAATGTTCCACGGAGCACCCCCTTGCGTAAATCTACCTTGCCAAGGGGTAGGTGTTCCGCGGTATGGCGTTTTTTTAAGGAAAGTGCGGACGACAAAAGATTTGTAGTTTGCAACCTGTGCCACACCAGAATGAGCCGAGGCATGAACACTAGAAACCTCACCACCACCAGCATGATCCGACACATGGCATCCAAGCACCGTAGTAAGTGGGAGGAACGCCTGGATCGCCCATCTGTGTCTGCAGGCCACACCACTGCCTCCTCTTCCCCTGTTTTCGGTGCCGGCCAATCGCCTGTCGAAGGCGCAGGCCCGCATACCTCCCGCCCTGCACCTGTAGCATCTGAAGCACCATCAGCGACCACATCCACTTCCCTGTCCCAGCACAGCGTCCAAATGTCGTTACCCCAGGCATTTGAGCGCAAGAGAAAATACCCAGCCACCCACCCACAGGCCATAGCACTAACCTCACACCTTTCAAAATTACTGGCCATCGAAATGCTGCCATTTAGGCTTGTGGACACTGAGTCCTTCCGCAGCCTGATGGCAGCAGCTGTCCCTCGGTACGCGGTCCCCAGCCGCCACTACTTTTCCCGGTGTGCCATCCCCGCATTACACCACCATGTGTCCCGTAACATCACCCGTGCCCTGACCAACGCAGTTACTGGGAAGGTCCACTTAACGACTGACACATGGACAAGTGCTTGTGGCCAGGGACGCTACATTTCCCTGACGGCACACTGGGTGAATGTCGTGGAGGCTGGGAGCGTCTCGGACCCTGGGATGGCACGGGTGCTACCCACGCCGAGGATTGCGGGCCCTACCTCCATCAGGGTTTCCACCAGCACCTACGTTATTGGCTCCTCCTCCTCCGTTTCCACCTCCGAATTCTCTACACACACCGCCACTCCCCCATCAGCCAGTAGCTGGAAGCAGTGTAGCACTGCAGTGGGGAAGCGTCAACAGGCCGTGCTGAAGCTGATCTGCCTTGGGGACAAACAGCACACGGCCTCAGAGCTGTTGCAGGGGATTAGTCACCAGACCGAGCAGTGGCTCTCGCCACTCAACCTGCAAGCAGGCATGGTTGTGTGTGATAATGGGCGTAACTTGGTGGCGGCTTTGGAGCTCGGCAAGCTCACACACGTACCATGCCTAGCGCATGTATTTAATTTAGTGGTGCAGCGATTTCTAAAAACCTACCCCAATGTGCATGATCTCTTGACCAAGGTGCGCCGCGTGTGTGCACATTTCCGTAAGTCATCTACAGCTTCGGCCGGCCTGTTGAAGCTGCAGCAGCGCTTACAATTGCCAGCTCACCGGCTGCTGTGTGACGTGAGCACGCGCTGGAACTCCACCTTCCACATGTTGGCCCGGCTTTGTGAGCAGCAGAGGGCAGTAGTGGAGTACCAGCTGTTACACGGTCGTCGCCTCTCCGTTCAACTTCCTGTAATCAGAAGTGAGGAGTGGGAATGGATGTCAGACCTCTGCGAGGTTTTACGCAATTTTGAGGAATCGACACAGATGGTGAGCGGCGATAACGCTATTATCAGTGTAACCATCCCACTTCTGTGTCTACTGAAACGCTCGCTGCTCACAATTAAAACCGACGCTTTGCATGTGGAAGAGGTGGAAATGGGGGAGGAAGAGCTTACACAAGGTGATAGCCAGAGCACCCTCACTTCGTCTTCTCAGCGACAATTGGAGGAGGCGGAGGAGGAGGAGGAGGAGGAGGAGGAGGAGGAAGACACGGTTGCCTCCGCTACAGAGGGTAGCCATGGAACTTTAGTTCCATCTCTTCAGCGTGGGTGGGCAGAAGAGGAGGAAGAGGATGAGGATATTGAGAGTCAGCCTCCTGGTGAGGACAGCGAAATCTTGACTGTTGGTACTCTGGCACACATGGCTGACTTTATGTTAGGCTGCCTTTCCCGTGACCCACGCGTTGTACGCATTTTAGACAACACGGATTACTGGGTGTTCACCCTTCTGGACCCCCGCTACAAAGAGAATTTCTCATCTCTCATTCCTCCGGTGGAGAGGACAAGCAAAATGGTGCAATACCAGAAGGTTCTTGTTGAAAAATTGCTCCAAAATTTTCCATCTGACAACGCTGGCGGCAGAGTACGTGCTACCTTGGCCAACCGAGAAGGGGAGAAAAGGGGAGCACACAGCAGTTCCGAGAAAGGCAGGGCAACACTCTCCAAGGCGTGGGACACCTTCATGACACCCCGCCAGCACCCTCACCCTGATGCGCAGCCTAGTGTCACAAGGAGGGAAAAGTTTTGGAAGATGGTGAAGGAGTACGTAGCAGACCGTGTCAGCGTCCTCAATGATCCCTCTGTGCCTTACAACTACTGGGTGTCCAAGCTGGACACGTGGTATGAACTGGCACTCTACGCCTTGGAGGTGCTGGCCTGCCCTGCCGCCAGCGTTCTGTCTGAGCGGGTATTTAGTGCTGCTGGTGGCATCATAACAGATAAGCGTATCCGCCTTTCCACCGACAATGCTGATAGGTTGACACTTATAAAAATGAACAAGGCCTGGATTTCCCCTGACTTCTCCACTCCACTGGAGGAAAGCCCCGGGGGAACATAAACTCACTTTATATATGTTATTTACAATGATGGGAATACTCTGTATTCCCATTCACCCCTTCCACCCCAAAAACGGGTATATGGTTGACTCTTAATGTTCTCATCCTCCTCCTCCTCTTCCATATGCCCTGGGATATAATTTTTATATAGGGCCAGCTCACCAGCGTGCCCTGGGATATAATTTTTATATAGGGCCAGCTCACCAGCGGGCCCTGTGATATAATTTTTATATAGGGCCAGCTCACCAGCGGGCCCTGTTTGCCAATTTTTATATAGGTCAGCTCACCAGCGGGCCTTCTCATATAATGTTTTATTGGGTCAGCTCTCTAGCGGGCCCTCTCATATAATGTTTTATAGCGTCAGCTCACTAGCGGGCCTTCGCATATAATGTTTAGGATGGTCAGCTCTGCAGCAGACCCTCACCCATAATGTTTTAGATGGTCAGCTCAGCGCACGTTTCCCTCTTAATCATGGCCTCAGTTCTGAAAATCAAGGAAATTTTTGGGAGAATTTGCCTCTGCGCACGTTTCCCTCTTAATCATGGCCTCAGTTCTGAAAATCAAGGAAATTTTTGGGATAATTTGCCTCTGCGCACGTTTCCCTCTTAATCATGGCCTCACTTCAGAAAATCGATGAAATTTTTGGGAGAATTTGCAGATGATATACAAGTAAATATACAGCAAATACTGTTTGGTAACAATTTTTCGCCTAAAGTCGTTTTTATTTTCCTTTTTGTGTGTTTTACGGTCAGTCTGTAAAAATGGCGTACTACGGGCGAAAGATCGTTCCCAGCAGCGATGTTGGAGTCCAAGGTGCATCCAGACATCCTCCCTATGCTGTCCCTGAACCATTTCTGTAGTGTTTCCATCTTTTTCTGCCCTTTTCCTATGGACCAGGCACCCTCCCCTCATCAGAGCAGGGGGTGCCTGGTGTAATGCTCGAGTCCTCCCATTGACTTCAATGGGGCTCGGGTGCTCGGCCGAGCACTCGAGCCTCAGGGGGTGCTCGGTCAGAGCACCCGAACATCCGAGCATTGGGGTGCTCGCTCATCACTAGTGGTGAGCAATAAGCAATGGGCAATTCTGTGGGTGACCTAATGATGACTGATGATGATGATGTAGATCTAGAATATATTCCTCCAGCATCCTCCTTTTCATCAAATACAGATGAAGTTGAGAGAGCTAGATGAAAGGAAAAGGCTCAGTCTTCACCACTGAAAAGGAGCACTGTGCTTGTCTACACACTTTTTGAGAAAATAATAGGAAGGTCTTACCATGGACAAGCAAAGATACCTAAAATTACAGTCATCCTTTTGGTCATCATCAGCATTGTCTTCACTTCCACATCAAAGCCCCACTAAGCCACACACATAGTGTAGAATAATATCAACATCTACAACCTTAGCTATGATGAGTGTCTCTGTTGCTGTTGGAAGTGCAGCAGCTTTGACAGTTGACCCCCAGTAGAAGTACAATTGCATCAACATCTAACCCCAGTAGTGGTAACAGCCCCCTGTTAGAACCCCATCTTCTAATAAGTTAAAAGCAAAGCATGCTACTATCTGTTGGCTGTGTAGAAAATATGTGAGAAGGGAGAAAGTAGGCTCACACTTAGGCAGCTCCTCATTGAGATCCCACCTGAAGCACAACCATAGGTCTGGCTGGGAAACACATTATCAATATGTAAGAGGTGCCACAAATTGCAGCAGCAGAAGTACTTCAAAAAGTTCCTGGGGCTTTGGGGAATGTAATAGAAGTATTGATGTTATTGACGTGTTGTTTTAAGTAACCAGCGGCAACAACAACACAGGTTATTAACATCTGCAACATCTACTAACTGGCCTCCCTGCTACTCATCTTTCACTTTTGTTTCAAACTCTGCTGCACGAATAACCACACTCTCTCCAAAAACTGAACCTGCTCACATAATTCTTAGACATCTGTCATGGCTCCCTATTTGGCAACGCATCAATTACAAAGTCCTTCTTCTCACCTTTAATGCTCTCCATACTGCTACCCCTCCTTACATCTCTTACCTCATCTTCTCTTATGTTCCCGGCCACCTTCTTCGTTCAGTACACAACTCCCTTCTTGTTACACCATGCACACCCTCTGCCCTCTCTCGTCTCAAACCTTTCTCGCTTTCTGCTCCCTACTTATGGAACTCCATACCCGTCTCCCTACATCTAGAACAATCCCCCTCTCTCTTTAAGTCTACCCTGAAATCTTATCTTCTGGTGCACTAGGACCATGTACTACCTTTCGCCAAAGCCAGCACTTGTAACCTCAGCAGTTTATTTTTCAAGTATGGTTTTGCCAATGTTAAATAAGCAGAAATTTAGTGTTGTGGACAAAGGCACTCAGCCTTCTAACAAGCTTTTCAAGGCATATGTTGTTGTAGGGCTCCCAGTTTGGACTCCCAGTCAGACCTGTGGTTGTGCTTCAGGTGGGAGTTCATCAAGGAGGTGCCTAGCCTGCCCTCTTTTAACGTGCTTTCTACACAAACAACAGATAGCAACATGCTTATCGTTTCAGTGAAATATCTCCATACTGTGGACTTAATAGACTGCGTGCTGGGTTCCTAAAGGGTTGCTACTGCTATTGGGGCTAGATATTGATGAAACTGTACTTTTACTGGGTGTCATCTGTCTAAAGGTGCTGCATTTCCAACCACAGCAGGGACACTTATCATAGCTAAGGTTGTGGATGCTGATAACTTGTGTTCCCATCACTGGCTTTGTTTGCTGCTTGTTCTTATATTGATCCACTGTTGCAGAACCAGTCCTGTTCCTGACCACAGTATTATTTGCTACTTGTTCCTGTTCTGAACTGCTGTTGCTGAATCAGTTCTTTTCCAGACCACAGTATTGTTTACTGCCTGTTCTTGTATTGATCTGCAGGTACTGAACTGAACCTGCTCCTGTCTTTGCTGCCCCATTCTGCTTGTTGCTGTTCTGCCTGTAGCTGTTGTACTGGACCTGTTCCAGTCCTTTGCTGTTTGTGCTGCAGATCTTGTTCAGGAGATGGAGTCTCAGTGCAGGAAGGTGCACACCAGTGAAAAAGGACATTAACAGAAGTCCTGAGGATGAAGACAAAGCTCCCCACAGTGAGTTTCTGCATAGAGGCAGGTCCAGATGTCCAGGTACCAGGAAAACAGGCAACAAAGCTAGAGTCTAGTCTCAGGATACTAGCACAGAAAGGGTCACTCAATCTGGAGCAGGGCAGGTAATTGAAGAATATCTAGCAGTCAACTCTTGCCCCAAAGGGAAGGGACTCAAGGTTCAATTGACCACTGGCAGGATACAGGTATACAAGGAAAGGTACCAAATCAGCTGGCAAAGACAAAGTCAATCCAAATTTGAGCAGGCAGCAAACAAGCAGAGAAACTAGCCAAGGTCAAAGCCAAACGATCTCTCAAGTCAGGCTAAGATAACTTAGTTTTTTTTTTTTTTTAAATATATTTTATTATCAGATCGTTCCATACATATCACATATACAGAAAAATACATGTAAAATTGTTCAAATACAGCAAAAATATGTAGACATATGTAACAATGAAAAGAACATATACATATCAGTAGGGCGTACAGAGCCAACCTGAGGTTTTATTGTTATGTCAACCTCTAATAACCAAAACTCCCAAAAACTAACCTAACGTAACTTTTGTAAACTCCCCTACCCCAACTGAGAACTGAGTTTTTAGTGCTCTGGGAGGCTGTTTTAAATAACTGTTGAACAGAAATCATCTGATTTCTGGCCAATCAAAGAGAGATGGAAAGTTCCTGAAGGCCATGTGCTTGCAGCTGAATCAGGAACCAGGTTGCCACTGAATCCTGCTGCATCATCATGCCCCTCTAGAAGCTAGGCTGAAGAAAGCAGGACCCATAGCCACAAGGTCACCTTTTTCAAGTCCAGGCAAAGACAAGATAGCAATGATGTGACAGGTGAGTGGCACTCTTGGATTGCTCCAGATGTTGATATTTGCCTCTGCTTCCTATTTGCTATCATCATTTGGGTATTGTGGACCTCTGTACCTTTTAAGTACTCATGGCCCTGAGTCCTGTTCAAGTGGCTCTCCAGCTGTGTTGCTGGCTGTAGAGACCCACTCATGAACATTTCTATAGACCTTGATGAGTCATGCTGAGTATAGTTCAGCTCAGCCTGTGTTATCCAACCTTGTGGTTGCCATCTTTTTGCTGCTTAGGCCACAGCAAGACTGCCAGTGATGTGTCAGCATTCTCAGGCATTGCACTCTAGTACTATACCTTAGTGTCTTGTGGCTCACGGTGGCAATTCTAAGTAGAGTCTGAGGTTATCATAGCTATCTGGCATGATACAAAGAGAGTAAGAATGAATAATTCTTGGTCCAGTTAATAGCAATTCTGATGATAGTGTCCATCAAAGCAGTACTTCAGATGAGGCCACTGCAGAGATCCATCTTGACAAAATGGGACAAGAAAGACAACACTGTCAAGCACCAATTACACAATTACAATGATACTATAAAGTTAAAATAAAATTTTTTTATTCTTTCCTCAAGTCAATCTTTCCTTAACTTGGTGGACCAAAGTGAACATCTCCAAAGGACTCCCATGGTATATACCCTGTTGGGTAGTCATCATGGCAGATGAAAGTAAACAAGGATCGTGTGCTGTTCTACAAAGAATATTAGGATACCTCTGAATTCAATCTGGAAACTAAGAGGACTGTGTTTCTGTTGACTGAAGATGTTTAGTTGAGAGTCAAGTTTTGTAACCTGGCCATCAAGTTTGACATAGTTCCAGAAACATGAGTTTGAAAAATGTCTTTAATGCAAGTTAGGCATCTTGGCTGAGATGCACTTAAAGTTAAAGAGAGCTCAAAATGTTGATGTCCTGTTGCAGCAGCATTGGCAGTTTGAGCTAAAGTGTCTTTGACATCACATCCCCATCATTCCAACAAAAATCTGGGCACATTGACATCAATCTGACATGTTTTCCACAGGTTTATAGATTTTTACTCATCACATTGACAATGGCTTATTTCCATACAAAAATGTAGTATAATGAGCCATTATATTCATTAGGGTGTGTTTATATGTTAATGTGGCACTTTACCACATACACTAAACTCTGATAGCAGTCTCTGCTGTCAGAGTTCACAGTCTCAACTTCGCCTATCTGAGGCTGGTGAAGTTGTGATCTCCATGTAGTTTCTTATGCAGTAAGAGCCCTCAATCAATTAGAAGCATAGAGGGTTGTGGAAAGGATGCTCTCCCTTGCATGTCAATAGCAGTAGACAACTCTAAAGTTTGAGAGTATTATCCAGATTCCCTACTTGCTTAGTAGAGGAGTGGAGATGATTCTTTCAGCATCATGAACAGCATCACTCCCATAGTACTTTGAGTTCCAAAGGAATGTGCATTGTGCACATCAAACAGTATACAATCATCCCCTCAGTTTGTATCATATTTCATACATACATGCACTCACAAGGGAACAAGGCTGGGGGTCAGCAAGCATCCATCACTTGTATCTCATGGGTCTCGAGGATCCTCCTACTCCAGCCTTGCTTGCTTGCCCAGGCAGTGTCCATGGCTAACTGCGGCTACCAGTAGGCAAGGGAACAAGATTGGGAAGGGGGGAGGGGGGCTCAGACTGTGTGTATGGGAATCTGTGGCTATCAGTGAGAAAGGAAACAAGTCTGGGGGGGCCAGGAAGAATACGTGGGGTTCTATGGCTACCAGTAGGCAAGGAAACATGGCTGGTGGGCATGGACTCTGCCTGCCTCATCTTTGTTACCCTGGGAGTGTACAATATGTTTGAAATATGATACAGAGCTGAGGGGATGATTATGTACTGTTTGGTGTAATTTTTTAACCCTTTGAGTGCCATAGGGGTGCACAATTCACATCCCTGTGTCACTCAAAGGGTTTTGGGAGTGGTGCTGTACTGACCAATGGGGCAACAGAGAGAATGCCCTCAGACTTCAGTATTGTTGTACTGCTGGTAATGTACAAGGGAGGACATCAGTTTGACAATTCTGTATGCTAATTCTCCTCCCCTTCCCTTGCATCCCTAAATTTTAGTGCATATGGTGATGTGGGTTTACATCGAAACATTGAAGTTCTTTCAACACATCTACATCATATTGCCACAGCATCAACCTTTAGTACATCTCCCCCATGTGTTGTAATTTCTAGCAGTTTTACATAATGTAAAAAGTATCCTTAATTAAATACCATAGCACCACAGAATCAATAGGGAAGGTATCAATCCATGTGCAAAAACATACAACTGCTTTATTATACTTAAAGGTGCATACAAATTATCCTTGAAAAATGCTACATAAAAATGTATGTTTGGTTGTGCCTCTCTTCCTAGTCCAAATCCCTCTCTGACCAAAAATTTGAAATGAAGACCTGAAAGAAAAACATGTACATACAAGTCCCAAAACCAAATGGCAAGTCCATAACAAATTATTAAAAATATAGTACTAATAATATAGTCAAATATATCGCAAAAATCCAGCCAAATTTTATACCCATATTATGCCTCATACATATCACAGTGCACTGTAAATAAAATAACCCAAAAGTCTATTGCATTAAAGGGATAGTAATGTTTCACAATAACATCAACTCTGATTAATCTTCATAGTATTTGGGCCATGGAGAGTGTTATTTCAATACTGTCAGAGTTGTAGTTCAAGAGTAATTGAATGATAAATTATCCCCCTCCTGTCCCTTTTAATTAAGCGTAGCACAGCTAACCGCAGCGCAGCAAGACTGTAGGGATGGATCGCAGAGAGGGACAATCTTCAGTGAGCATACAGAAAAACCTGTCAAGGGGCATAGGGTTTTCCCTTGCTGAGATCTGTCTGGTCAAGGGACCCAGATTCCACATCTGAGGGGAGGTGGCTTACAACAGGTAAAAGGGGCAGGAGGAGGGATACTTTATCATTCAATTGCTCTTGAATTACAACTCTTACAGTACTGAAATAACAATTTTCATGACCCAAATACTATGAAGATTAATTGGAGCTGGTTTTTAGTGAAACATTACTATCCTTTTAAACAATTATTGATGGATCAGTGCTTGCTGGAGTACTAATATGCCAAGGTGATGAAACAATGAATATGAATTGATATAAATAAACAAGAGGAGCTCAAAACATTCAAAGGCAATTAGTAGATGAGATAGATGAACCTTGTTAGTTATTGAATGGCATAATATTCAGTCAAAGTCATCTCCAGCAATTAGAGTGAAGGATAAGCAAAATTATATATTTTCTGTGACATTAGTTAATATGATGTATACATAGTGCTGGAGACAATGGACAGGCAAGAGTGATTTTCTATATCTCTAAGATGTAATCATCAGATGGCATAATGACAAACTATATAGTGTATAGATGTAGTAATGGATCGTATGCACCCGTAAAGCACATAGCATCGACATCCTCACCTAGCTTATGTCACTATGTATCAATTTCAACAAAGCCTGCAATGAACATGCCCTTTCTCAACAAGGGCTCGATTCAATTACCACTGTAAAAAAAAAAAAAACAGCCGACGGTAGATTTTCAAACACAGTATGCCATCCAATTACCTATACTGTGATAAATTACCAAAAGAAAAAAACTTCTGCCGCTAATTATTGCACACTGCAATCAATGAAAAAAATATTGAAATTGAGATTCAATCCCATGTGTTGTGTGGCAACATACGTTAAGGGACCCCACTTTATCACCAAACACCTACGCTTACAAAAAACAGGCACAGAGTCCCTAATACATGTTTAAAACGACCAACACAGGAATTGAAGTGGAAAAAATCTAAGAAAAGGTAAGTGACCAGTGGATGTACTGATATGGGGCCCGAAGCCTCATATCAATAAATCCAGAGTACTGAAAAATGTGTGTATGTGTATGCAACTCATTGCAGAGCATTACATACTGGGAGGTTGTAATCCCACATCCTAGCCAATGGAAGCCTTGGAGTCATTTTGAACATAGAATGGCCATATAAAAGCCAGTATCTGTTCAAATGTACCTCTTCTGCCACCGCCACCAGAAGCAAAAGAAGTATACATTTATTACACTTTGAACTTGTGGGGCTTACAGATTATTAAAATGTATTCATATATTTCTTGTGGAACACTGTTTTAGAAGACTGAGAAGAAGAAAGATATGAAGATGACTAAAAAGATGAAAGAAGACAGAAGATAAGAAGCTTCCAGATGAAGACAGGTAAGTGTTACAGCTATGGGGTATGCATGATAAGTAGGGGTGGGCGCAAGATCCTGTCTGCAAAATCTGCAAAAAACATGTGTTTGTCCTCTTTTTTTCAGGAAAAAACGCTTTAAATACAGCAATTAAAATCTTTGCCATTTTTGCCCATTGGCAAAAAATTTTTGCTATTTTTTCAATATCTAGAAAGTTTTTGCACCTTTATTAATATGTTTTCACCTTTTCGCTATAAAAATGTGCCATTTTCCAGGAAGTGAAACACAACACAAGCAACTACAGAGAGAAAGAGAGGTGCTAGGCTGTTGTACTGTGAAACGGATAGCAAAATTAAGGTAGGAAATGCTCATAGTGACTGCTATCACTATGAGCAGGTTAATAACAATAAAAGGAGGACCAGCAAGGACCGTAATGAGTCCAGTGAGTCTGAGGAGGAAATGAAAACTACCACCAATGTTAAAGGGTCTTTTCCTTTTATCTTTAATTGTGACCTGAGCCAACACCCTAGAACATGTGGCCTGTGACATCCCAGATGCATATCCCTCTGTGGACTGGAAGGATCCACTTGCCATGAAATGTATGACACACAGCAACTTCTGAAAGCCAGATAGGGCATGGTTGGTGCTGTATATGGGGTCTACATTATCTTTGATCACCTCATATATGTCAAGGATGCGGAGTGGTCTCTCACTTCAGCATGAAATATTCTGAGGCGCTTCTGAGACTGAGTCTCACAGGGAGAAAAGTGCTATAAAAATCACTTATTTTTATTATTATTATTATTATTATTATATAACCTTGTGCAAAATATGCTGTATTTTTGTGGTCATCTGTCATCCCTGTGCTGTTCCACATGTACCTGTGGCAGCTGTGGGAGTTCCAGTTTTGGCAGTTGTGGTGCTGCTGCCTGTCTTAGTCGTCCAGGTGAATATCGGCTTCTGACTCTCGCCAGCCGGAACATCAGCAGTTGTAACAGGCAGAATATGTTCAGGTGTGCTTGGGGGTTCCTGGGGCTCTCTAGCCCTTGCATGCTTTCTTCTCTGATGACTTCACAGGAATTGCAATGGAAAAATAATGCTTTTAATCTCTCTCTCTGATTGGTTTCAGGGTAAACACACCATGTTTTTGGAGGCAAGATATCATTTAAGACAGTGGTGGGATATTGTTCAGGAGCAGTCATCAGGTACTGAGGGACCAATGGAAAGGTGTGTGTTGTCCAGGTGAGTGTATGCCGGTGTTGCTCTTGTTTTTTGAAGTCATTTCTGTTCACCTGTTAGGTACGTGTGAAGTGTACAGGTGCAGCTGGCTGCCCATTGGCTATTGATGTTGCACAGGCAGTCTTGGGTTACTTATTGATTTCCAGGTGTGCATATTGCTTTGTGTGGACATATGCATTTGTGTGTGTTGTGCCGGGGAATGGTGTCACAGATTGTTTGAGGTTGATTGTCTGGGTTGATGGGTTGTTGTTGTTTGTCCAGGACTTCTTTGAATGACATGCACATTTGCAGGGTAGTTCCTTGGCATGGCAGGGATTAAGTTTGCTATTGCTGTCATTGTGCTAAGTGTTGTGGAGCTGTTGTTTCCATGCTTAGATTTCATTGTTGGGTATTTTTTCCTCCATTGTGTGCTGTACGCCAAAAATGTAAGCGCAGAATTTCTGCCTGAAAATGTATACTTTTATTGTGCATTGGCACTGACCACACAGAATTTAATCACTCAAGAGTAGAGGTGTTCCATTGATCTCAATGGGCCATATATTAGCATCCGTTGTCATTTCTTTTTGACTTTTTAGCAGTTGACAGCACAGGCTATTGGATGGCTTACTGTGCTTGTAAAACTTCCTTTGGCAGTTTTTTTTTTAGCGGTGACTATTGAATGGAGCCCTAAATGTATAATTGATAAATATAATAATATAATAATTGATAATATAATACTTTACTCTAAAAACTCTTGACAGCACAACTCCAGTTTTTATAAACTTCTCAATAATACACTGTAAAAACCTGAGATCTGAATGACTTATAATATTGGTTAAAATGTACAGATTCTTTTTCTGTATATTTTGAATTGAACATTACAATTGTATTTAGCATACTGCAAGCTATTTGAGTAAATGATAATGAAAAAACTCAATACATATTGAGAGGTTTATTATTTAGGCTCCAGGCAGCTTATAGTAGTAGCTGGGGTCAAGTTCAATATAAATTGACTGGTTGACATATTCAGTTATTGAGGTCCCCACCCACTCACTACAAGTGACCCCAGATTGAAAGCAGGTCAGTTCAGCATAAGGGCATTATATAAATGCAGCTTTTAATATAAGCCATAACAGATGGCACTATGAAATAAATAGGATTCATTTAACCCTTTGAGTTCCAGAGAGGTATTTAGTGCATTGCAGAGCATTTCTGAAACAAGTGAATCAATATGTGGGTAAATACCACTATATGTACACAGGCTACACATTTTGTTCATTTGTATAAAGCTGTGCATGATCCTCATCCCTAACAGCTCTTCATATTTTGTTCACCTGAGATCCTTTTTTCTATATACAGTATATGTATACTATGGTATAGTAGTGTGAGGTTCTTCTTTTCCTTACTCCACTATGAAGTAATTCAGTTTATTGTTTTTCCAATTTTAAAATGGGATTTTATATCAAAAACATCAATAAAAAAACAACAATTTCAGTTTCATCAAAAGTATATACTTCAATAGCCTTTTAAATGTTTCCTTAGTATTTGTTCAAACAAAAGGCTCTTCCTTTTCAAAAAGCTTCTAAAGAGTTTGTCAAGTTTATTTTCAATACAAAACTTTTCAACAGTAACAGTTAACGTTAATATATTCATCAAAATAGCTGAATTTGTTCTGATGTCCTGAAATTAAAATGTAATATGCACAAGGGTTTACTTAAAACTCAGAAAATCAGAACTTCAAAAAGGTTTTATTCAACTTTCTAAGCGTCAAAGGATTCTTTTGTGATATGATAATTTATAAAAAGTTTCAAACAAGGAATTTACTTTCAGCTGGAGGAATATTGCTGCAGTTTTACTGATTTTACCACAATGGTAATATTGGAAATCATTTTGAAATAATCAACATGATGTCTTTAAATTAATGTGATTGTCAAATGGACTTGACTTACTTGTTGTTTAGTGTAGCACAAGTACAAAATCTGTTGTACAAGTACAATATCTATCTATCTACAGTTAGGGAAAATATTATTTGATCCCTTGCTGATTTTGTACGCTTGCCCACTGACAAAGAAATGATCAGTCTATAATTTTAATGGTAGGTTTATTTGAACAGTGAGAGACAGAATAACAACAAAAAAAATCCTGAAAAAAGCATTTCAAAAAAGTTATAAATTGATTTGCATTTTACTGAGTAAAATAAGTATTTGACCCCTTTGCAAAACATAACTTAGTACTTGGTGGCAAAACCCTTGTTGGCAATCACAGAGGTCAGACGTTTCTTGTAGTTGGCCACCAGGTTTGCACACATCTCAGGAGGGATTTTGTCCCATTTCTCTTTGCAGATCCTCTCCAAGTCATTAAGTTTTTGAGACTCACGTTTGGCAACTCGAACCTTCAGCTCCCTCCACAAATTTTCTATAGGATTAAGGTCTGGAGACTGGCTAGGTTGCTCCAGGACCTTAATGTGCTTCTTCTTGAGCCACTCCTTTGTTGCCTTGGCCGTGTGGGTCATTGACATGCTGGAATACCCATCCAGGACCCATTTTCAATGCCCTGGCTGAGGGAAGGAGGTTCTCACCCAAGATTTGATGGTACATGGCCATTTTCCCTTTGATGCAGTGAAGTTGTCCTGTCCCCTTAGCAGAAAAACACCCCCAAAGCATAATGTTTCCACCTCTGTGTTTGACGGTGGGGATGGTGTTCTTGGGGTCATAGACAGCATTCCTCCTCCCCGAAACATTGCGAGTTGAGTTGATGCCAAAGATCTTGATTTTGGTCTCATCTGACCACAACACTTTCACTCAGTTCTCCTCTGAATCATTCAGATGTTCATTGACAAACTTCAGACAGGCCTGTAAATGTGCTTGCTTGAGCAGGGGGACCTTGCGGGAGCTTGCTAATTGATAGGGGGTCAAAAACTTATTTCACTCAGCAAAATGCAAATCAATTTATAACTTTTTTGAAATGAGTTTTTCAGGATTTTTGATGTTATTCTGTCTCTCACTGTTCAAATAAACCTACCATTAAAATTATAGACTGATCATTTCTTTGTTAGTGGGCAAAAGTACAAAATCAGCAGGGGATCAAATAATTTTTTCCCTCACTCTATCTATCTATCTATCTATCTATCTGTCTGTCTATCTATCTATCTGTGTTGCATACCCCTCTGAAACTCAAAGGGTTAAATATTAGCCCAATAAGTTTATTTGTAAACAAAGACAGTGAGTTCAGGGCTTGAAATCAAGGGAAATGTACTTAATTATTGTATGTAGTCAGTGAAGGTATATACATTTCTGTATATACTTGAGTTTTTATCAAGATAGATTAACAATGTCTCAATTTGAAATATATATCTAAAAGGTACTCATACTCTCTTGTCAAAGGTCATGTGACCCAATAATGCCATTGCAATATGAAATTATTATGTATTTTCTGCAACAACTGTTGCCTAACACCATCCAGATGACAAACAGGAAAGAAACTGAGACCTGAAAATACTGACATACAAAAAAAAGTAATCAACATCTTGGAAAGGAACAGTGAAAGTAACAGACCCACAAATAAATGTGATAATGTGAAAAACAGATGAAAAGAACTGAAAGCAAAGGATCCTTCTGTTGAAGGGATAGTTATATATTGTAACATTAGTCCTGATTTTTCTGTCTCCAACAATTATATCTCTAAGAGAATACATGATGCCATGCAGGGGACATACAACTTAAATAAAAAAGGTGAAGTAGTTAATAAAAAATAAAAATAATTATCAGAATCTTTACAACTAGTGGAAGGAAGGAAACCCAGTGAGCAGTGACAGTCATATATAGTCTGTGCTTTTCTATATATCTGTTGTCAGGTGAATTTTCTTGCTGAATGGTTTTCAGCACTTTGTCAACCAAAATAGCCAGATGCTTGTGCAATTCTGGCACAAATATCCTTTAAAAATAACTGCTGCTTGGGATATGCTACCAGAGTGCAGCACATGACATTAATTCTTTAAAATCTCCATTTTCTACAAAAGAATAAAGCAACATTTCAAAAGCACAGGTGTACTTTAGTAACGTTTGGGTTGATAGTATCCAGCATAAGAAATGTATAACTTTATTTTCTAACAACATGACTTATTATGGAGGTGGTGGCACTGACATGTGTGTGCACTCTATGACTCTTGTAATCTCATACTCTTCTGTGTTTTGCATTTGAAAGACAGGATCAGGAGCCACAGTTGTTATTGCAAATGAAGGAAACCTTGTCACATTCGCTGACACATCTACAGAGATACCATTATGTGCCCCAGAGCCCCAGTAACTTTTAAGAGTGTTTCTATTGCCCCTAGTTGTGGCACCTCTGATAAATTGATGGTCTGTCTCCCAAACAGACCTGTGGGATCTCCTTTGCCCTTGCTCACATGATTATTATACAAACAACAGATAGCAAAATCTTTAGCTTTGGTGTCATGAGAGAAGTATCCTGATACTGTAGACTTCAGAGACTGAGGGGTTCCTGAGGGCCACTAGTACCACTGGGGCTATATGATGCAACTGTATTAGTAGTTGGTGTCCACAGAGGTGGACCTTCAATACCAGTGGAAGTACTCATAATAACTAAGGCTGTGGATGTCAATAACCTATGCTGTTAATAACTCAACAATAGTGTATGTAGCTGGTTAGGGATTCTACTTGGAAGCAGTGATGATAATAATTGACAGGATGATTGTGTATTTTAGGCAGCTTTACTTGTGCAGAGTCAAACTTTCCAATAGATCTCTCAAACATAAAAAGGCATAGTGCTCTGTTTCAATGTGGTAGAGCCTTTTCTTTTCAGCTAGTTTTCTGGCTATGTCTTCATCTCTCTAACTCTAAACTTAATGTGTATCAGAAGAAGGGGAGGAAGCTGGGGGGTGTCACAGTCATTCTCAGTCACAGCTTACTTCAGGGTGTTTGTCTATCTCTGTGTCACGGTTTGTTAAGACTCTCAGACACGGAGTTAGGTAAAAACACAACTTTATTGAAAAGTTTAAGACAACCCTATAGGGTAACATACATGTACATATATATTGCAATGACTTAGAGCATAAGCAATGGTAATCATGAGGATAAGGCTCTACCGGCCCTACCAATATACCGGGCAAGGCAGCCTGGAGACTGATACAAGGAATTTGATAGGCTCTACCGGCCCTGCCAATATATCGGGCAAGACAGCCTGACGACTGGTATAACAAAATAGAGAAGGCTCTACCGGCCCTGCCAATATACCGGGCAAGGCAGCCTTGAGGCTGAGACAACAAGTATAGAGGCTCTATTGGCCTTGCCAATACCAGATAAGGCAACCCAAGATGGTAAAGAGAGGATTAGGTTCTACCGGCCTTACCAATATACCGGGCAAGGCAGCTTGGACACAGAGCAGGGTGGCAACCACTAAAGCCTCGGTGACTGACTAGGTGGAACAATCAGTCACTTAGGATGAATGCGGAGGCAAATAGATATTAAATTTGGCTAGCCAGCATGAAGTACAGGAGCGAACCAGTACCGGCGACTGGGAAAACCAAACTCTCTACCGGTGCAACAGCAGCCGGTTGTTAGTGGAGCGAACCAGTACCCGTGTACAGGGGAAACCAATCTCTCTACAGGTGCAACAGCAGCCTGTTAGTGGAGCGAACCAGTACCAGCATAATGGGGAAACCAATCTCTCTACCGGTGCAACAGCAGCCGGTTTTAGTGGAGCGAACCAGTACCCGCGTACTGGGGAAACCAATCTCTCTACCGGTGCAACAGCAGCCTGTTGTTAGTGGAGCGAACCAGTACCAGCATAATGGGGAAACCAATCTCTCTACCGGTGCAACAGCAGTCGGTTGTTAGTGGAGCGAACCAGTACCCGTGTACTGGGGAAACCAATCTCTCTACCGGTGCAACAGCAGCCGGTTGATAGTGGAGCGAACCAGTACCCGCGTACTGGGAAACCAATCTCTCTTCCGGTGCAACAGCAGCCGGTTGTTAGTGGAGGGAACCAGTACCCGTGTACTGGGGAAACCAATCTCTCTACCGGTGCAACAGCAGCCGGTTGATAGTGGAGCGAACCAGTACCCGCATACTGGGAAACCAATCTCTCTTCCGGTGCAACAGCAACCGGTTTTAGTGGAGCGTAAAAGTACCAGCGTACTGGGGAAACCAATCTCTCTACCGGTGCAACAGCAACCGGTTGTTAGTGAAGCGAACCAGTACCCGCGTACTGGGAAACCAGTCTCTCTTCCGGTGCAACAGCAGCCGGTTGTTAGTGGAGCGAACTAGTACCCGCGTACTGGGAAACCAATCTCTCTACCGATGCAACAGCAACCGGTTGTTAGTGAAGAGAACCAGTACCCGCGTACTGGGAAACCAGTCTCTCTTCCGGTGCAACAGCAGCCGGTTGTTAGTGGAGCAAACTAGTACCCGCGTACTGGGAAACCAATCTCTCTACCGGAGCAACAGCAGCCTGTTGTTAGTGGAGCGAACCAGTACCAGCATAATGGGGAAACCAATCTCTCTACCGGTGCAACAGCAGCCGGTTGTTAGTGGAGCGAACCAGTACCCATGTACTGGGAAACCAGTCTCTCTTCCGGTGCAAAAGCAACCGGTTGTTAGTGAAGCGAACCAGTACCCGCGTACTGGGACACCAGTCTCTCTTCCGGTGCAACAGCAGCCGGTTGCTAGTGGAGCGAACTAGTACCCGCGTACTGGGAAACCAATCTCTCTTCCGGTGCAACAGCAACCGGTTGTAGTGGAGTGTACCAGTACCAGCGTACTGGGGAACCAATCTCTCTACCGGTGCAACAGCAGCCGGTTGATAGTGGAGCGAACCAGTACCCGCGTACTGGGAAACCAATCTCTCTTCCGGTGCAACAGCAGCTGGTTGTTAGTGGAGCAAACCAGTACCCGCGTACTGGAAACCAATCTCTCTTCCGGTGCAACAGCAACTGGTTTTAGTGGAGAGTACAAGTACCACTGATGGCGCTGGGAGGACTGACCAAGTGCCCTCTGAACCTGTGCCCATGTGGAGCGGAGTTGCTCGATATGCTCATCCAGAGCTGGAATCTGCTGAGACTGAAAGGAACCCGGGAGCAAACAAGGATGGAACCCATAATAAATCAGAAACGGGGAGCTCCCGGATGAGGAGTTAACTGCACAGTTCCTGGTGAACTCTGCCCAGGGCAACAGGTTGGCCCAATTGTCATGATGGTCAGTAATGAAACAGTGCAAGAACTGCTCCAATCCTTGATTGGCACTCTCAGCGGCCCCATTGGTCTGGGGATGGTAGGCGGAGGAAAAGGACAATTGCATGCCCATCTGTTCACAAAATGCCCTCCAAAATCTGGATATGAACTGGCTCCCCCGGTCGGACACCAGCACTCTGGGTACTCCATGCAACCGAAATACTTCCTTAGCGAAAACCACCGCTAATTCTTTAGCAGAGGGAAGGCCACGGAGGGGCACGAAGTGAGCCATTTTAGAAAACCTGTCCACCACCATCAGTATAAAGGAATACCCTCTAGACACTGGCAATTCTCCCATAAAATCAATGGAAACATGGGACCAGGGATGTTCACCATAAGGTACCGGCTGAAGTAGGCCCACCGGGAGGTGTCTAGGGGTCTTGACACGGGCACAAGTGGCACAGGCATTCGTAAAATCAGCACAATCTGCCCTCATGGAAGGCCACCAAAAGACTTGAGAGAGGGACCATAATAATTGGTCTCTGCCAATATGTCCTGCAGCTTTAGAGGAATGATATGTCTCAAGCAATCGAGTGCGGAATGGCTCATCAACAAAACACTTGCCCACTGGGGTTTCTGGAGGGGTAGAAGCTCGGGAGGCCAAAATCTCTTCCCCCAGTGGTGAAGTGATACTAGTACGTAGTGTAGCCAATATCCGGTCAGGCTGAATAATAGGTGCTGGTGCCTCGTCTCTGTCAATTTCGGACTCAAATTGTCTTGACAGTGCGTCAGCCCTAACATTCTTAGACCCCGGCAAGTAAGACACAATAAAATTGAATCGAGAAAGGAACAGTGCCCACCTGGCCTGGCGTGAGGACAATCTTTTAGCTTCAGAGAGATAGGTCAAGTTTTTGTGATCAGTCAGAATTAAGACTGGGTTTTTGTGCCCTCTAATAGGTGGCGCCATTCCTTCAGGGCAAGGATAATGGCCAGTAAATTTCTGTCACCTATCTCGTAATGGCTTTGAGCCCCGGTCAATTTTTTAGAGAAAAACCCACAAGGTCTGAGAATTCCTCCTTTAATAGGTCGTTGAAAAAGTACTGCCCCAACCCCAATATCTGAGGCATCAACCTCCAATGTAAACGGTGGAGATGGGTTGGGATGGGATAACACAGGAGCATTAACAAAAGGAGATTTCAATTTCTCAAAGGCATCTTCCGCAGCCACCGACCATTGAGATGGGTTAGCAACCTTGTGCGTAAGGTCAGACAATGGTTTAACAATATTAGAGAAGTTCTTAATAAACTTCCTATAATAATTAGCGAAGCCCAAAAATCGCTGGATAGCTTTTAGACCCTTGGGCCGTGGCCATTGCAGAACTGCTGCTAGTTTCTCTTTATCCATGGCAATGCCTTCTTTGCCAATTACAAACCCAAAGAATGGCACACTGGTTTTGTGAAACTCGCATTTTTCCAATTTGCAATATCATTTGTTTTTACGTAGGCAGAGCAACACTTCAGACACGTCTTTAATGTGTTGTGACATATTTTCGGAATGAATGAGTATGTCGTCCAGGTAGACAACCACACAAGACTGCAACATATCCCTGAGGATATCATTGATTAATTCTTGAAATACTGCGGGTGCGTTACAGAGACCAAATGGCATGACTAGATATTCATAGTTCCCAGATCTAGTGTTAAAGGCAGTTTTCCACTCATCACTAGCTCTGATCCGAATCAAGTTATAAGCAGCTTGCAAGTCTAATCTGGTAAAGATTGAAGAACCTTTAAGCCTGTCAAACAGCTCGGTGATGAGTGGTATCGGTTAAGCATTTTTGGACATTAGCTTGTTTAGGCCACGGTGATCAATGCATGGTCTCAGCTCGCTATTTTTCTTTTTTACAAAAAAGAATCCAGCCCCGGCCGGAGAGGTGGATTTCCTTATGATCCCTCTCTTAAGGGCATCAGAAATATATTCCTCCATAGCTTGATTCTCATCACAAGACAATGGATAAGTGCGTCCCCTAGGGGGCACCACCCCTGGAGGCAATTCAATAGTACAGTCATAAGATCTGTGCTGGGGTAGGGTGCCAGCTTCTCCCTTACTGAATACATCACTGAACTGTTGGTACTCATCTGGAAGTGAAGGGGAGGTACACAAGATCTTAACCGGGTGGGATACGCAATGCTCCATACAAAACTGAGACCAAGCAGAGATTTCACACTTTTGCCAATCAAACTGTGGATTATGAAGCTGTAACCAAGGAAATCCCAAAATTACTGCGTAGTGTGGAGAATTGAAACAAGTGGCATTGTTTCAAAGGTAACCTGTGCAGGTTCTAAGGGTCTGCCGTCAATAGCTTCAATAGCGAGAGGGGATTCTCTCTCAATCCGCGGAACCCCATGCAATTCAGCAAAGGTGTTATGCATAAAATTCCCAGCTGTGCCGGAATCAACCAGGGCCAAAACCTCCACTGAGCGTTTTGCCCATGAAAGTACCACCTGTATGGTGGGTTTCAGTGTGCCCAAACCTGGGGACGATTGAACACCACCTAGAGCCTGTCCCCCAAGGTACCCTAGGAGTGTTTGTTTCCCGGACGCACGGGACAAGATCTTAGCAGGTGCCCACTCTTGCCGCAGTATAAACACAATCCCTGCCTTCTGCGATACGTTCTCTCCTCCCTGGTTAGTCTGGTGAAACCCAATTGCATAGGTTCACCTGATTCCCGTAACTGTTCATTGAGTTTAGATGCCAAGGGAGGGATGGGTGGACAAATTGTACTGCTAGATCCATTATTTTTTTACCTTAGTCTTCGATCTTTAGCCATCACTCTTTCACGGATCCGAGTATCAATTAGGATAACATACTCAATATGATCATCTGGGTCCGTAGGCAATTCTTTAGCTGCAATTTCATCTTTAATCTGGTCGCTCAAACCTTGAGCGAAGGCTGTCAACAACGCCTCATTGTTCCACCCTACCTTTGCTGCCAAGGTGCGAAATTCAATGGCATAATCGCCCACCATATGCCTGCCCTGCTGTATCTCCATAAGGCGTTTAGCAGCAGAGGTGGTTCTGCCAGGAGGCTCAAACACTCTCCGAAATGACTGCACAAATTCTCTGAAACTCCTTGTGCAGGGTTTCGCACTCTCCCACAACGGATTGGCCCATGCCAAGGCTCTACCAGTCAGCAGGGATATCATAAAACCAAATTTACTGCGGTCACTGGGAAAGGCATGCGTAGTCAATTCCATAAATATTTCAAGTTGGTTGATAAAACCTCTGCACAGGTTAGGATCACCATCATATCTGAGTGGCAAAAGGGCGGAGGCAGTTAACCCCTTAACTGCAGCCCCTGAGGGCATAGTATCGTTCTCCGGTGTCTGACCTGGGGAGACCACCGGACTAGGAACAGACTTGTCTGATAGTACTGTGCATTCAAGAATAGTTTGGATCGCTACCGCTAGCTGATACAGGCGTTGCTCATGTACATCCATCCTCTAATGGATGTTCTGTGTATTACCATCACTCTTATTATCTGAGATCATGGCCCTTTCGTACTGTAACGGTTTGTTAAGACTCTCAGACACGGAGTTAGGTAAAAACACAACTTTATTGAAAAGTTTAAGACAACCCTATAGGGTAACATACACGTACATATATATTGCAATGACTTAGAGCATAAGCAATGGTAATAATGAGGATCAGGCTCTACTGGCCCTGCCAATATACCGGGCAAGGCATCCAGGAGGCTGGTACAAGGAATAGATAGGCTCTACCGGCCCTGCCAATATATCGGTCAAGGCAGCCAGGAGACTGGTACGAAGAATGTGGTAGGCTCTACCGGCCCTACCAATATACCGGGCAAGGCAGCCTGGAGACTGATACAAGGAATTTGATAGGCTGTACCGGCCCTGCCAATATACCGGGCAAGGCAGTCTGGCGACTGATATAACGAAATAGAGAAGGCTCTACCGGCCCTGCCAATATACCGGGCAAGGCAGCCTTGAGGCTGTGACAACAAGTACAGAGGCTCTACCGGCCTTGGCAATACCGGGTAAGGCAACCCAAGATGGTAAAGAGAGGATTAGGTTCTACCAGCCTTACCAATATACCGGGCAAGGCAGCCTGGACACAGAGCAGGGCGGCAACCACTAAAGGCTTGGTGACTGGCTAGGTGGAACAATCAGTCACTTAGGATGAATGTGGAGGCAAATAGATATTAAATGTGGCTAGCCAGCATGAAGTACAGGAGCCAACCAGTACCCGCGTACTGGAGAACCAACGGACCACCGAGCTGTCTAGGACATGACAGCAATGTAAGGCATGGAGCGAACCAGTACCAGCGTACTGGGAAAACCAATCTCTCTACCGGTACAACAGCAGCCGCTTGTTAGTGGAACGAACCAGTACCCGCGTACTGGGGAAACCAATCTCTCTACCGGCGCAACAGCAGCCTGTTGTTAGTGGAGCGAATCAGTACCAGCATAATGGGGAAACCGATCTCTCTACCGGTGCAACAGCAGCCGGTTGTTAGTGGAGCGAACCAGTACCCGTGTACTGGGGAAACCAATCTCTCTACCGGTGCAACAGCAGCCGGTTGATAGTGGAGCGAACCAGTACCCGCGTACTGGGAAACCAATCTCTCTTCCGGTGCAACAGCAGCCAGTTGTTAGTGGAGGGAACCAGTACCCGCGTACTGGGAAACCAATCTCTCTTCCAGTGCAACAGCAACCGGTTTTAGTGGAGCGTACCAGTACCAGCGTACTGGGGAAAACAATCTCTCTACCGGTGCAACAGCAATCGGTTGTTAGTGAAGCGAACCAGTACCCGCGTACTGGCAAACCAGTCTCTCTTCCGGTGCAACAGCAGCCGGTTGTTAGTGGAGCGAACTAGTACCCGCGTACTGGGAAACCAATCTCTCTTCCGGTGCAACAGCAACCGGTTGTTAGTGAAGTGAACCAGTACCTGCGTACTGGGGAAACCAGTCTCTCTACCGGTGCAACAGCAGACGGTTGTTAGTGGAGCGAACCAGTACCCGCGTACTGGAGACACAACTGAGGAATAGAAATGTCGCCGGAGCAACTATGGAGGACTAGCACACTGCAGGCAATCCAGGATCAGGAACACATCTGATGAGGACAGGAACCAGCACACCGGACGGTCAACTGGATCAGGAACGGCAGCAGGGAATGCAGCAGGAAACAGCGACAAGACAGCAATCTCAACCGGATCAGGAACCAGGGTGACTGGTGAGCAGGAACTAGACGATCTCAGACAAGCAGGAACATAGCCAAGGCCCAAGAAGCACAGGAACTCCATGGAGATGCGAGCAGCATAGAGACAACACGAAAGGGCAACCAAAGGGTGCACAGGCTCAGTCTAAATAGGCAATGCATGGCGGGCTGAAGGCAGACAGCCAGTGGAGAGCCCCCTACAGGTAACTGACAAAGAAAGGCAGCAATCACGGGCACCGTGACACTCTGCCAGCTATCAGTCAAAAGATTTGTCCCTATCTGTCACTGTTTACAAAACAAATTCATACTCCCTGCAAGTGCAACTTCTTCTCCCCCTTTTTTCTATCTGCCAGTAGCTAGTGTCAAGAAAATTCCAGCAACGGCTTTTCCTCTCTCAGTGTCTTATGTTTTACAGTATAGGATGAGGATAAACTGTAGTCAATGAAATGCTGATCCCCCTTCTCTTGGCTGTTGCAGGAGTTGGTGTCTGTCGTACTTTTCTGTCTCTTGGGTGTCAGTTTGCAAATTATTCAGTCAGTCACAGAGGCTAACCCAGCTCAGAAAGAACTTGGATCATTTGCTTTTCAATGCTTAGACAAGATTTGGGGGTACTTAGTGTAACTCTCCCTTCATGCTCCCCCATAGTCCCCAGATTACCCAAACACAGAGGACAAATTGCTTGCCCAACACAGTCCCAAAACTAAACTCCACTCCACCTTTGACTATTTTCTCTAACTTGCAAATTGTGCTACTTTCTCTGTCTTTAACAAACACAGAATGACAAGCCGTGGGAACCTCACATCCCTTTTATACTATCCCAGTGAGAATAGAACGGAAACTTTCCATATGGTAGGGGTGGAGAATATGTTTTTCCATTGATTTTAAAGCAATGATCGAGGCAGAAAAAGGTGGGAAAATTGCACCTTTCACAAAAAAATTAATGCATAGCAGGAAGTGTTATTTCTTCCCTGTTTTGCTTTTGAGGCAAAATGTTTCACCCATCTCTTTTGGTCACACTTCATACTGGTAGGTGAATTTTATTGCAGATAATACAAATAATACAAGATTCCCCTATTTAAGTTAAAAGAGTAATTTAAAGAGAGGTTGGTGATAGGGTTGTGACCTGCAATAGAATCCAATATTATCAATAACATTTATTTTTTTCTTTTATGAATGTGTGACAATTCCATGCTGAACAATTTCTGTATGATTTTGTACTTTCCCCTCATTCTATAACATGACTGACAAAGAGATGTATGTGTTCTTGAATGCTTGCACTCTAGAACTAATTAGTTAACAAATAAATGTATGAGATTCATTCAATTAATCTATAGCTATAAAGAAAGACAGTTTGAAAATCTTCATAAACCAATTCATTTTCTATTATTATGCAAGGCATTATCTCAAATAGCTCAGGGACGTAAAGCTTTATTTTCCCCTTTTCCTGGATCAATTTAGTGGACCAATTTTAATTTTGGATTTAAAAGTCATTAATGCAAAGTACATTGATCTACACTGTTTGAAGATTAAATTGATATTACATTTTGCTAAATAGCAGCTTTGAAGTGAAGGTAAACATGCATCAGAATCTTTTGAAATAATCTTAATAGTAATATGGTGATTATTTAAAAGTTTGAGTGTTTAATTTTTTTGCTTGGCAAAATGAATGTTCTATCTATCTATCTATCTATCTATCTATCTATCTATCTATCTATCTATCTATCTATCTATCATCTTCAGCCTCCAAAAACTTCAGTCCTGTGTCTTTTGTTGCCAATGTACCAACAAATTTAGTAATTTTATCTACCCATGTTGTCTTTGGATCTCTTCTTGGATGTTTAACATTGAGTGTAATCCATTCAAAAATTTATTTGGTCCATCTACAGTCAGGTCTTCTTGCTAGGTGGCATGCCCATTTTTCTTTCAGGTAGCATAGTAACATATTGATGAGGCTGAAAAAAGACATGGGTCCATCAAGACCAACCCATGTCTAAATACCACATTGATCCAGAGAAAGGAAAAAAAAATTAAGTAATTTCCAATTAAGCCCCAAGTGGGTAAAAAATTCCTTCCTGACTCCAAATGGCAGTCGGATAGTCCCTGGATCAACAACCTATCTGCATTTAAGCCATCTATCATAATTTTCAATATTGTTCTGTGCAAGATAGGTATCCATTGCTTTTTTGAAAGCAGTTCCAGTATCAGCAAGTATTACATCTCTAGGCAAAGAATTATGTCGCATTGCTGCACTTACTGTAAAAAATTCCTGCCTTTGTTTAAGTCCAGAGTGCCTTTCCTCCAGTTTTCAGGTTGGTTTTTCTTGTTTTACAGTAGGTGCAAGGGAATGGGCAGTGTCTACAAACGTCTCTTGAAGGTCTTGCAGCACACTGAAATGATTAGATAGTGATAACTCAAGGTTTTTGTGATTTTTCAATAGCTGTCTAGTTTATTAACTTGATCATTTTCTTTCTTTCTTCTAGTTGATTTTTCTCTTAGTATTCACTTAAGTTACAATATTAAAACAATTTAAGACAAAGCAATCGGTGTATAATTTTATTATCTGCAAGTATGAAGTTGATTTCACTTTCCATGTCCATTTTCTCTGGTCTTTTTTCCTGTAGAATGAATTCATGATATACAAATTTTGTTCTTCTGCAAATTCAGTTTGGTTGCCTCTATTATCTTTTTTTCTAGTTCATTGCAGAACTTGGTTATCTTACCAATTCTTGCACTTAAATCTCCCATTATAAATTTGTAGTGGTAATTGTCTTTTGTAGAGGTGTAATAAATCATCACAAAATTCATAAACTTTATCACTGTGTTTACTTGTAGGGGCATAAACTTGAATGATTTGAAGAACATAGCACCCATTTAGTTTGATAGCACAGGAAGCAATTATTTCAGAAATATTTTCCCTTGTTAATCAAGAACCCTATTCCTCCACATTGTCAATCATTGGTTCTGTTATAGTATAGCTAGTTTACATCTTCTAATTTGACTTTTTTATGAGTCTAACATAAGCTGAAAATTGATAGTATTTAGTTCTTGAACTAGTTCCTCTAACCTGTTGTTCTGTGATTTATAAAGTGAAATTGAGGCAGGAGAGGGTTATAGTGTGTTCTATCACTATGAGCACATGCTGCTGTAATTCCTGTTGCTGCTGAGTTGCAAGGGCTGCAGGATGATGAGGAGTAGGCTAGTATGCCACAGACCACTGTGGACATAGTGAGAATGGGGTTCAGAAGTACTGATGTGTGGCTAGCATAGGTTCCACTTGCCAGCAGAAATAATCCTGGTCATAATTGTAGTGCTGATTTAGAGACAGTAGCAGCAATATCATCCTCTGCCCCAGTCAGTGAAGGGGAATATGGAGGACAAGAAGAAAGAGGCCACACTTCTCCACCTTTCCCTTCCCCCCTGAGGTCCTGGGTGTGGAAATATTTTTCTCTTGGGGTAGGCACAGTGCAGTCATCAGTGACTCACTGTGCACAATTTGTGACAAGTCATTGTGAAAAAAGTAAAGGAGGGAACCACCTTGTCACACATATGAAACAGACACAATAACTTTTATGTGAAGCATGTTAAAGCTACCAAAGAAATATGGCACTGTTGTTGCTGTACCTCCTGACACTCCCCAAAGGCAACAAGAGAGTCAGAGAGTCAGAGCCTGAAAGTTCTATGATGAATGAAATACCTAGATCACCATGACCTTCTAACTACATCTTCTGGTGATCCACCTCATTCATCGTTACCTCCCCCCCATCACCTGATAGTTATTTTGTAGATGGCAATTTGTGTCCACCCATTGTACACTGAGTGGTGCACTGACCAAACATGGCAATGTGGTGGAGGATAATCATAGCCAGGGCATCAAGCAGCATCTGAGGAGATTGCATACCGCAGAATATGCTAAACTGGTGGCAGGGAGGGTTCATCATTACTACTAAAACTACAAGTTGTCACATGTCTGTAGTGGGGAGTGGACCAGAGGAATTAACAGCAGCAGTAGTTGGTATGATTTCACATTAGGGACCTTAAGCATCATGGTGTTTGGTTAGAGTTGTGCCAGGTGTTTGAGTTGAGTGCAAATGTGCCCATTGATCCCAGTCCTTCCCTTATTTACCACACACACTGTGCACATTGCAGTTGTAGTTGAGAAGCACAGTTCCTTCATGCTCTCGAGGGAAAAAATTGTATTCCAACAGCACACCCATGGTTTTGGAGGAGGGGCAGGTGCAGAAGCATTATTGGCCACCCTCTTTTCTCCACATATTCCTGTAGTGTTCTACCTCAGTGTCACGGTTTTTGATGAACACTCTGAACAGTTTGGTAAGGTTAAAATAACTTTATTAGAGAAAAGTTCAAAGAGATAGGTAGGCCTATGGCCCATACAACAGAGTAGATATACAGGCAAGTGAATACAACAGTATCAAGCCAGTATTGGAGTTACAAGTGAGGATAATGACAATCTCTAGACAGTAGAGGTCTGGCTTGGATCAGGACAGCTGGCAGGATCAGTAGGCAGTGGCCTGACCGCAGGACCTAGATGGTAGATGGTCCAGAGGAAGGTGACTGGCTCAACCCAGAGGAGCGAGGCAACTCTGCTGGCACAACCCAGACACCTGGGCAGTACAGAACCCAAGGATCGAGGCACCACTGACCTATCACGGTGCCTGTGCTCTTTTCTGTCACTCTCTATGTGTTGCGCTCCCATTGGCTGAGCTTAGTTTGGCCCGCCCAGTATGGCCTTCTTATACCGGGCCTATGGCACCTGTCAGGTGCCCTTTCATGGTGTTCCTGTACCAGTGCTACTGTGTTGCTGTGTTCCTGCGTTCCTGTGTACTGACTTGGCCCGTTAGACTACTCCTTCTGGTTCCTGCTCCATGATTCGACCTGGCCTGGCTGACGTTCCTGCTCCGTGACCTGACTCGGCTTGTCTGACGTTCCTGCTCTGTGATTCGACCCGGCCTGGCTGACGTTCCTGCTCCATGACCTGACCCGGCTTGTCTGACGTTCCTGCGCTGTGATCCGGCCAGCTATTCTGATCCTGTTCTCCGTGTTGCTTGGGCGACATTCTTACTTCCGCATTGCTGGCCTAGCAGACTGAGTATTGTGGCCTCCATCCCACTGAGCCTTCCGTTAACTCTTGCAGAGCACTGTTGCCTCCGTTAACTCTGAGCCTTCTGTTAACACTTGCAAAGCACTGTTGCCTCCATTAACACTGAGCCTTCCATTAACTCTTGCAGAGCACTGTTGCCTCCGTTTACACTGAGCCTTCCGTTTACTCCTGCAGAGTACAGGGTTTCCGTTACTGCACTGGTCGGGTGCTATTGGCTCTAGTCTATCAGCTCTGCAGAGTACAGTGTCTCCGTTACTGCACTGGTCAGGTGCTATTGGCTCCAGTCCTCCAGAACTTGCAGTGTACAGTGTTTCCGTTACTGCACCGGTCGGGTGCTATTGGCTGTAGTCCATCAGCTCTTGCAGTGTACAGTGTCTCCGTTACTGCACCGGTCGAGTGCTCGTGGCTCAAGTTTGTGCTAGCTCTGGAAGAGTATTGTGACCTCCATTTCTGCTCAGCACAGGGTATAGTCTCAGTCCTGCTTTACAGACTAGGTGCTTCCACACCTCGCACCACAGTCTCTTGCTAACCCTTACCATCATACTGGCCGTTGTCAAACACACCACATCAGAGACTGATTACTATCTATGAACTTTAACCCATGTTGTGCTGAAGTTTCCTGGTTATGCCTGACCTGGGACAGTATCTAACTCTTTACCATTGTATACTGGGCCTGTGAGGGCATATGTACATGACTGATATTTTCCTCTGATTCACTATAGCCCGTAGTGGGCATTTACATTGTGTCTTTTAATAAAACTGTGTTTTATTCTAACCTACTGTGTCTGAGTGTCGTACAAACCGTTACATGACCCTGGCACTGGATGGCAACAGACAGAGATAACTCTCCCAGAAATAACCCTAGAACACTAGGGGTGGATCGCAGCACAGCAAGTATAGTGGTGTAGACAACCAGTGTCCCTTCTATGAGGATGGTGCAATGCAATGCTGGCTCTTGAGCCGTAGGCTCCTGCAGATGGAGATAAGCAACACTCTACCTGGAACGTCCAGGTACGCAAGGGGTCAATCGGGAATGCCCAGAATACTGCAACTCCCAAAGGGAGTGAGCCCAGCGAGGTATGAGAGGTGGACACAGAGAGATCAGAGTAATACAGTCAGTGATAGAACACTGCATCGGTACTTCGCTTGTACACTGTGCCAAAGGCGGTATGGAGAGAGGCTTGGCACGAAGCCTAGCTAACGGTAGACAAGATACAGCGCCCCGCGGCGCAACCGACTAACTTACAGTAACCACTAAGTGTAACGAAGGCAACAGCGAGGCCACAGTGGTATGCTGGAGATGCACGGTGCTTCGAGACAAGGCAGCCACAGAGCAACCGGCAGCCAGAGTGGTCAGATACAGAACCGCTACACAGACCAGCACAGAGTAAACGGAAGTGGGTTCTAGCCAGATACACTCGGTAATGGAAGCGAGTTCTCAGCCAGACAAGGTCAGCAATGTAGCGGGTTCTCAGCCAGATACAGTCGGTAACGGAAGCGGGTTCTCAGCCAGGCCAGGTCAGCAACGGAGCGGGTACTCAGCCGGATACAGTCGGTAATGGGAACGGGTCCTCAGCCAGATACGGTCAGCAACGGAGTGGGTCCTCAGCCGGATACGGTCAGCAACGAAGAAGTAAAAAGCAGCAGAATCAGGGACGTCTTCAGGCAGGTTAGGTCATACACAGACATCAATAACGGATCAGAATGCAGGAACACATACACCACGAAACGGCACCATACCGAGGAAATTACAGGGTATATAAAGGCCATCACTGGGCGGCGACAAAAGGTGTTAGCCAGTCAGTAACCAGTAATGCAAACTAGAATGTCGCCACCTGCTGCACAAAGCACAGGCACTGTGATACTCAGGCACATCACTGGAACTAGTGGTGGCACAAGAATTCATGATCATCCAACAACCATACCACTGCTGTTGTTGATCCTATTCCCTTGGAGCTGCCTAATCATCCTGTTGCTTAAACAACTCAGCAGCAGCAGAAAGAACAGCAGTTGCAAATGCCACAATGACATCGGGGCATTTGACAATGGCCAGTGGCCACTGGCCACTATAACATGACCTGTTGGCACTAGGCCAGTAGGGCATTTTTTTTTCTCTGTGCTTGTTTTTTCTATACAAACCAGAAGCCTACAAAAAAAATTGGGGAGGCTTGCTTCTAACAAGTCCTACAAATCACTGATTCCTCAGGGCTTGTGATAATAACAAGTTGGGCTTGGATCTAACATAAGTCTAAGTCCTACAAAAAATCAATGTTTCCTGAGGGCTTGTGCCTCTAATAAGTCTATGCAAATCAATGTTTCCTCTGGGTATGAGTCTCAAACAACAAGACTAAGTCCTACAAATCATCTAAATACTATGTCCCATCAAGTATCAGTCTGCCCCAGTCACAGTTTACATCAGGGGGTCCCTGTTATCTTACATACCAATTTATTACTTTTTTATTTTATTTATTTGTTTATTTTACTTTCCACCCAATCCCAGTAAACAACCTCTACCCCCAAAAAAATACCTGTTCAGCTGATTCTTTTCCCACACTCCACAACACAAGTGCCCTCACACCCCTTTTATACTATGCCTTTATACAGTGTCCATGCAGTCTCTTATAGATTGGCAAGACAAGCATCACTCTAAGAAAAAGTATGGCTACTCATCGGTCTATGATTAGAGATGGTTGACGCAACAAAAAAATGACAAACCGATTGTTAAGCACTTTATTGAAGCCAACCACACCATAGCAGACCTACGGTACATGGTAATAGACCACCATCCCAAGTTGCCACAAGGAGGAGACCGGGGTAAGAAAAATTGCTATAAAAAGATTAAAGGTGGATACATACACTGGACACCTTGGCCCCAAAGAGCCTTAATGTGAAAACGAACTATGTCTGCTTTCTATGACAAAATTGTTAATGGGTCAGTCAACCCTCCATCAACACTTTGGAGGAGTTGAATCTCTTGCCCCAATATCTGTCTTCTGTATTGATTTGTTTCCTCTCCAAGGTAGAGTGGGCATAGATCCCTGGAAACATAGTGTTGCCATACCATTCTCTTATTATTATAAGAGACTTTGGGGTTTTGAAATCTGGTGACCTATTGTTTGGAGCTTCTCTATACTCATGGGTTTGTGTATTTATATATACATTTAGAATAACTTGTATGTACATGTTAATATTTTTATATAATTTCCTATAATAATTGTTTGATGAGAAACAGAGTATATATCTCTTTACAACAAACCCACGGTTACCAACTTGAGCTCCAGCGCTTGTGCAATGGAACGCAACCGGGCTTATGATAGACATGTCAAAACAGCTGATTGTGTGCACCGCCCTGGGGCCAGTTGGGCAGGTCAGTTCCTTTCTGAATGCCAAGGGAGAAGGTATTTAGATGTTCTTTCTTTATATGTTTTTTTATAACGCTGTTTATGACATCTAATATTATATTTGATTCCTTGACTAAGTGTCCAGTTTCGTATACGAAATCCATTGGAAATATATTTGTTTTATAGTAAATAAAAATACCATTTATTCCATTGCTGTCAACTTTTGCTACTTCAAATATTCAAAGATCATCCCGGAGTAAGAGTATATAGTGGTTTACTTAAGGCTGACTATATGGTGCAATCTGGTGAGTGCCAAAATATATGGGGGCTCTTCATTACTTCTAATACAGATCTACTCTTAAAAAAGGCCTGCACCTTGTTTTTTCTTTTTCTTGTCTACAGCTTTCTGCAGAGGTACATCTGTGAGTTACACACTGCCACTTGTGTGTTTTAAAGAGGCAGTGACCGAAGAGTTAAAGATCATAGGAGCACATGAAGATTAATTAATCACCCCCAGGATCATCTTTGGACTCCGAAAAACCACAAGAAAATATATACACACTCCAAGGAAATATTATTTAAGAAAAGTTGACTGCAAAAAGGATGTATCTGTAAGGATGCGGTGACAAACTTTTATCAAGGAGAGATATGTAATATATACACCTGTTCTTATAAATCAGATTTTTTATTATTTTTTGTGATTTCTGAGGAATATTGGAACTCATAATCACACAATATTGCTCTGTGTATTTAGTGAAATATTGAGATATATAGTCACAGAAAGGGAGAATCTTTACACAAGCACTTTGGAATTGTTTTGTGCTTTTTCCTCCAGTTTACTCCACTGAGTATCCAGCCTGCTCTCTCTAAGCCATCATCTGCAGAAGCCTACTCCTGTGGCTGGTGGTGTTAATCCTCACTGCGGTGTGTTATTCTGGGCCTTCTTCATCTCTAATGAAGGGGGTCATCTGGCTTCGCTGCCAGCATCTTTACATGGCCAAGACTGCAACTAAACACACCTCAGGAGGCCTATGATTACTAGCTATGATCACTAGCATTGCACCCTAGCCTTCACTCTACCAGCCCTTGTTGGAGGAGTCAGATCTTTGTGTCCTCTTTTTAATTGTCCTTAGACTAAGTGTCTCTCATAGTTTGAGACAACTATGGCTGTGTGATGTCTGTTTCTACCCACAAGTGCATTTACCCTCTTTTCATTGGGTTGTCATGGTTACCAATATAAACACATGGACTTCTATAAGGCTGTGATTACCTAATATGCCTATTTCTGCATGTAGGAACTATCATCATGACTTTACAAGACTACTCTGTATTATTCAGAGTTCTCCAATCCATTTGGATTTCTCTTGTCTGTGAATGATTTGGAGTGCTATCAGGCTATGCTAATTCACTTGGCTATTCTTTTGGGTTCTGTATAAAGGATGGTAAAGTTCTACTTTTGGTAAAGTTCTGCTGGCTCCCAATAGTCCTCAGATTTCACTACAGTCACTCAAATGACTTTGCTTCTCCTTATACAGCCTCATTCTATCAATGAAATCACCCTAGTGGTATTCTTGGAGATTGCAATTGTGACCATGATTAACTTTATTGTGGCTTCCCATTCATAATTTTATACAGAACCACTGACATCTTGTCAGCGTTGGCAAGCAAGACAAGTGTCAGACAGTATAGTAAAATTCACCTTTATTTGAAAGACAAAACAAAGAATACAACAAGCAGAGGGTGACCGAGAGGCTAAAACTCTATCAGCAACAGGAACTGCCCTAAGGTCCACCACAATTGCACAAGACTAGGCCTGAGCCAACTGGTAGTCTCAACCCCCTGAGGAATACACGGATCAGAACCTACAGTCTCCCTAAAAGGATGGCAAACAGGGAGACTACTGACTCACACCTTCAGTCAGTAAGGCTGAAGCCAACAAGAGCCACAGGTCTGCACCTGATAGGATGTCCGCTAGTCAAGAGGCAACACAGAGGAATTAGCTGGACAGAGCCCCAGGTTAGCACCAGAATGGATAGTCAGACAGGCAAGGGTCATACACAGAATGGGTAGTCAGCCAGAGCCACAGGTCTGCACCAGATAGGATATCTAACCATGGAAGGAGCGCACAGAGAGTAGTCAGACAGAGCCACAGGTCAGCACCAGGATGGATGGTCAGACAAGCCAGAGTCATACACACAACTCAGGAACCAGTAAGCACAACAGCACAGGACAAAAACGTAAGGGTAACTGGATAGGAATCCAGTTCCCTTAAAATACCCAGAGCCAGGAAGTAGATAGGAGGAGACTGACCAGGACTCCCTGTAAATGATTGGGGCCTGCGTTACTCGGCAATCTCGCACCCTTAATTGACGCATCTCGCCGAGATGCGTCAAATGCCTGAACCACAGATTCGTCATCTTGAGCACCCGAACTGCCTAGCCAGAGGACACGGGCGGCCGCTACAGACGCAAACCATGCCCAGACCAAGTCCCATAAATGACACATGGGATGACGCTGAGGTGTCATTGCGAGTGATACAACTCCAGCGTCAGCCGGAGCTAAGCTGTGACAGTATTCCCCTCTCAAAGACCTTTCCTCGAGGATCCAGTTGGGGTTTGTTAGGAAAACGAACATGGAACCTGCGCACCAAGAGAGGTGAGTGAACATCACCGGAAGGTATCCAGGAGCGCTCCTCTGGAGCGTAACCCTTCCAATGCATCAAAAACTGCAGACACCCTTTGACCCACCTGGAGTCCAGAATGCTCTGTACCACATATTCCTCATAATTGCCAACCTTAACCGCATCTGGTCGAACCGTACTCGAGGTGTAGCTGTTACAAATCAGTGGTTTGAGCAGGAAAACGTGAAACACATTATGGATGTGCATGGAAATAGGGAGCCCCAGAGCATAAGCGACAGGGTTAAGTCTGTGGAGCACCCGGAATGGACTAATGAATCGAGGAGTCAGTTTGTTACAAGGCACTTGGAGGTTAAGGTTACGGGATTACAGCCATACTCTCTCCCCCACCTGGAAGGTCGGTGCCAGCAAACGCCTACGGTCAGCCTGCCTTTTCTGTCACTGCACGGAGCCACGTGGGGTCTGCTGTACCCGAACTGAAGGGGAACGGAGAGCCCTCAAATGCTCATCTAGAATGCGGAATCTCTTGTGCTTGAAAGAACTCAGGAAGGACAGAGGGTTGAAACCCATAGTTAATCAAGAACGGAGAACTCTGTGAGGAAGAGTTCATGGCACAATTCCGGGCAAACTCCGCCCAAAGTAACAAGGTAGTCCAATTATCTTGGTGGTCAGAGATATAGCAAAGGAGAAATTGTTCCAAGTCTTGGTTAGACCTCTCTGCCGCAATGTTAGACTGGGGGTGGTACGCAGAAGAGAATGCTAGCTGAATCCCTATCTGAGCACAAAAGCATTTCCACAAACGAGACATGAACTGGCTACCTCTGTCCGAGACAATAACCCTGGGTATGCCATGCAGCCGAAAAACCTCCCTAGCAAATATCACCGCCAATTCCTGCGCAGATGGTAGGCCTTTGAGCAGTACAATGTGAGCCATCTTAGAAAATGTGTCTACGATCATTATGATGACCCTAAAGCTCAAGGAACACAGAAGTTCAACCATAAAGTCTATGGACAGATGTGACCATGGACGCTCCCCGTTCGCCGCAGGTTGAAGAAGACCGACCAGCAAATGACGAGACAATTTGTTTCTAGCACAAGTAGCGCATGCTGCGGTAAAAGCAGCACAATCGGCTCTAAGGCTTGGCTGCCAGAATAGTCTAGACAACAACCAAATCAGCTGGTCCCTCCCAATGTGACCAGTTATTTTGGAAGTGTGGTACATTTCTAACAGTTTGGTGCGCGATTGAGCAGGGACAAAGCACCTCCCATGAGCGGACGTTTGAGCAGCCAAGATCTCTTCTCCCAGGAGGAAGGAATACATGTATGTATAGTAGCCAGAATCCGATCAGCTGGAATAATCGGTGTAGGAGGAACCTCCTCCCTGGATAGTCTGCAAAACTGGCGTGATAGGGCACCAGCCTTAACATTCTTAGAGCCTGGGAGGTAGGAGACCACGTAATTGAACCTGGAGAGGAACAATGTCCATCTAGCCTGACGGGAGGACAGGCGCTTGGCCTCGGATAAATATGTGAGGTTCTTATGATCCGTGAGATTTAAGATCGGGGAACTAGTACCCTTCAAGAGGTGTCGCCATTCTTTCAGTGCCAGTATGATGGCCAAAAATTCTCAGTCCCCAATCTAATATACCACCTCAGCTTTAGATAGTTTTATGGAAAAATAGCCACATGGGCGTAAGGCCTCCTTTGGGTCATATCAGTGTGTGGTTTGACAATAGAAGAGACATTTTTTATAAACTTCCAATAGTAATTGGCACATCCCAAAAATCTTTGAATAGATTTGAGTCCCACAGGACGAGGCCATTGCAACACTGCAGACAATTTCTGGGGATCCATGGCCAACCCAGATGCAGAAATAATGTACCCCAGAAATTTTACTAGTGTTTTGTGGAATTCACATTTTTCCAAATTGCAATACAAGTTGTTCTCTCTCAGCAATCGGAGTACTTTGGTTACATCCGAATAGTGAACCTCCAACGTAGGAGAATGAATGAGTATGTCATCCAGATAGACCACCATGCAACCCTGTCAAAGGTTTCTCAGTACGTCATTGATAAATTCCTGGAAGACAGCAGGAGCATTGCAAAGACCAAAGAGCAAACAAGGTATTCATAGTGCCCACTCCGGGTGTTAAATGCTGTCTTCCATTCATGGCCCTCCTTCATTCTAACCAAGTTGTAAGCCGCCATTAAATCAAGTTTCGTGAATATCTTGGAACCCTTAAGACGGTCAAATAATTCCGTAATCAGAGGTATCGGATAGGCGTTCTTAACCATCAGTTTGTTTAACCCATGAAAGTCAATACACGGACGTAATTCTCCATCCTTCTTTTTAACAAAAAAAATCCAGCACCAGCAGGGGATGTGGATTTGCGAATGATGCCCCTCTCCAGGGCACCAGAGACGTATCTTCCATTCATGGCCCTCCTTCATTCTAACCAAGTTGTAATCCGCCATTAAATCAAGTTTCGTGAATATCTTGGAACCATTAAGACGGTCAAATAATTCCGTAATCAGAGGTATCGGATAGGCGTTCTTAACCATCAGTTTGTTTAACCCATGAAAGTCAATACATGGACATAATTCTCCATCCTTCTTTTTAACAAAAAAAAATCCAGCACCAGCAGGGGATGTGGATTTGCGAATGATTCCCCTCTCCAGGGCACCAGAGATGTATTCCTCCATGGCTCTGTTTTCCTCCACAGACAGAGGGTATATACGGCCCCTGGGAGGGGTAGTACCCAGTGGTAACTTCACTGTGCAATCATACGGCCTATGAAGAGGTAACACCCCGGCCTTGTCTTTATTAAACACATCAGCGAAAGCAGAATAGGCCTCCGGTAGGCCCGATGACCCCAGGACAATATTTTGCAAGTCTTCCAATCAATCCTAGGGTTATGCGCCTGCAATCATGGAAACCCTAGGTTGATGGCATAGTGAGGGGAGTTAATCACCTGAAACTTCAGGGTTTCTTTGTGGAGGTCCCCCTCCCTCAGGGTAATCAGAGATGTTTCGTGAGTTATGTGTGATGGCATAAGGGCTCTGCCATCAATGGCCTCAATGGCCAAGGGAGAGGCCCGGGACATTAAAGGAATTTGGTTCTGAGCAGCAAATTCAGCATCCATAAAGTACCCGTCCACTCCTGAGTCTATTAATGCAGAAACTGTGACAGACTCATTGGCCCAAGTAATAACCACTTCAAGCATAAGTTTATTCTGCGAGACCTCCGGGGACTGGGAGATACCACCTAAGATCTGTCCCAGACAGGATCTTAGGTGCGTGCGTTTCCCAGATGTACCTGGCATGACCTCAATTTTCTGGGCATGACCTCCATGCAGGCTTCTTTAACCCTTTCAGTGCCAGAGGGGTACGCAACGCTTTGCTTTGTAATGCGTTGCGTACCCCTCTGGCACTGAAAGGATTAAAGTTAATTTGCATGAAAGTGATTTTTCTCTGTCTGGATACAAACCTTTGGTAAGTAGCTCAAAAAATAATTTCCCTCTAGGTCAAGGGTTAGGGAATATAGGAAGAAAAATTTGGGGGGGGATTGGTAGTATATTTACTCTTTTTGGATACCTTAAACCTATATTGAATTTTTACAATTGCTATTCTATATATTATTTATAGGAAATTATTGTTTTTTCTCCCTAAGGGAAAAAAGAAGACCACAGAATGAGTAAATGCTTCTTGCTAAAACATGCTATGTCCCGAGCATAATCCCATCATTTGTTGTCAGCATGTATTCATTAATAAAGTTATTAGAGTTAGTCAACCTGATACTTATCAATTTGCATGTAAGTATAAGAAATGCAAGCAAATATATGAAGACCCTAATAACCCTTATTTGTTTCACAAGTTCATAGCTTTTGAAAGTATTACTCCTAAAAAAAAAGACACCTTGGTTTTCTGTATTTTAGTATTACACTAAGCACTGTTCTGTTTTGATTAAAGAAAGGAGAATCAAACCATTTCAGAATCAAGAAGTTGCTTCACCAGCTTCCACAAGCAAAAGCCTCCATAAGAGACATATTATTTTTGTACTTGATGTCCCTGTATAAGAATCTTTATCTGAATCTCCTATATCTACTATTCCTAACATTTTAGAAGAAGCTAATTATATAGACATACAGCCTCCTATTATTATTCCTTTTGAATTACCTCGCAAAGGTATAGTAACACTTTATATCCAAAATGCATATATTGTGGGGTTTATCCTCTTGAATAAAACAAGGGTACTCCCAGAGCTGAGACGTGTTTTATTCAAAAGTTATTGCTTCTGATATTTTATTTTTTTAGGTGCAGTATCTCATTGGCCTGAAATGTTGCAGTGGCACTGTTGATACACCATCCTTGGACAGTTCTGGTCAGTTGGTCATAAAACTCCATATGATGGTGTAACAACAGCATCACTGTAATATTTCAGGCCACTGACATATTGCACCTAAAAAAATCAAGTTTGAGTAGCAACAACTTTTCAAAAAATTGCTTCTCAGCAGTAGGCTTACCTTTGTTTTACTCAGGTAGATAAATCCTATATTACATTTTTTTACATATTAAGCATTAATATCCCCTTAACCATGTTGTTGGGTGTCATATTGCAACTGAAGGAGACAGTGTAATGGGCAGTCAATACATTATGGGGCATTCAATGGTTAAATGCATAAATGCTTTTATAATATTGCTTATTTGTGTTACATTACTATCTTTTTTCTTAGCAAGGATATAAAGCGTCTAGTAGGGCTTTCATATCTTATGTTAACAGAACATCCCTTGCTGCTCTAAAGTTAGTGGAAACCTTTATGTGCTTCTGAATTCTAAAAAGGAGTTGTACCTTGATTGTGCCTACAGGTACATAAAAAGGTGATAAAAAGTATAGTCCTCATACCCCTCAACTTTCCCAACCTTGTCTGATGTAGCACTGTTTCTGTTTATATAAGCTTTCTCCCCAGTCTGCCTCATTTGGCTGAACTCTACCTAAATATTTCTGTAACATGTCTCACCAGTCATCTCCATTTTAAAATATCCCAGGTCCCGATTTGTATACAGATTATTATTATTATTATTTATTTATATCGCCAACTAATTCCACAGAGCTTTACAATTAGGAATAGACATACAGAGGTATTATATAGTACAATCAACTGTGGAGAGGTGCAGCACGGGAGAAGTCCTGTTGGTGGAAGTGGGAGGATGTGATGAGAGCTGTGGAGAGCAGAAGGTTGTGTGCAGAGCAAAGATGGTGAGAGGGAGTGTATTTGGAAATGAGAGATGAAATATAGGGTGGTACGGTGTTAGTGAGGGCTCTATAAGTTAGCACCAGAATTTTGAATTTAATTCTGTATGCTAATGGAAGCCAGTGTAGGGACTGACAGAGGGATGTGGTGTTAGAGAAGCGATGAGTGAGGTAGATTAGTCTTGCAGCAGAGTTCATTATGGAATGTAGTGGGGTTAGTAAGGTGAGAGGATGGCCAATTATTAATGAGTTACAGTAGTCAAGATGGAACATGATGAGTGTTTGGATTAGAATTTTGGTAGTGTCTTGTGTGAGAAAGGGTTGGATTCGAGAGATGTTGCGGAGGTGGAGGCGGCATGATTTGGAGATTGCCATATCCTTCATTCCTCACATCCAGTCAGAGTCAATGTGACCCCCAGGCAACGAGCTGTAGGGGTTGGTGTGATGGTAGCATTGTTAATGGAGACGGTAATATCTGGGTTGAGGCTGGTTGTGGGGGGTGGGAAGATAATTAGTTCAGTTTCGCCAAAGGTTAAGTTTGAGTTGGCGGGAGGACATCCAGGAAGACACAGCAGACAGACAGTCAGATACTCAGAAGAGGAGGGAAGGGGAGAGGTCAGGGGAGCAAAGATATATTTGAGTATCGTCAGCACAGAGGTGATGGTGAAACCCAAAGGAGTTTATTAGTTTTTCAAGGGATGCAGTGTAGATTGAGAAGAGCAAGGGTCCCAGGACTGATCCTTGAGGCACTCCAGCAGTCAGAGGGAGGGGTGGACAAGTGGAGTAGGAAACGCTGAAAAAGCGGTTGCAGAGATAAGATGAAAACCAGGAGAGGGCAGTGTCACAGAGACCTAGGGAGTGGAGGGCTTGGAGGAGAAGTGTGTGATCTACTGTGTCAAAGGCAGCTGATAGATCCAAGAGAGTAAGTATGGAGTAGTGGCCTTTTGACTTGCAAGTCATTGGCCACTTTGGTGAGGGCAGTCTCAGTGGAGTGATGAGGGCTAAATCCAGATTGCAAGGGATCTAGCAGGGAATGGGAGCAGAGGAATTTAGTGAGACGGTTATATGCAAGACGCTCAAGGAGCTTGGAGACGAACGGGAGTAGAGAAATTGGCCAATAATTTCACAGTGAGTTTGGGTCCAGGGAGGGTTTCTTTAGTATGGGTGTGATGAGTGCATGTTTGAAAGAGTATGGGAAGGTGCTGGTTGACAGAGAGAGGTTGAATAAGTGAGTAAGGATTGGAGTTAGTAGAGGGGAAAGTTCTTGAGTGAGTTGAGACGGGATGGGGTTGAGAGGGCATGTGGTTATGTTTGAGTGAGTGAGGAGAAGGGAAACTTCATCCTCTGTGGCAGGTGAGAAAGAGCTTAGTGTGTATACGGAAGAGGTGAAAGGGTTGGGCTGGGTGTGGGTGGCAAGATCTTGTGCAGATCTCTGGAAGGCGTTTGTGTTGGTGGTTGTAGAAGAGATTTGAAGGTTGAAAAGAGGTGTTTTGGGTTAGTGGAAAGACTAGAAATTAGAGAGGAAAAGTATGACTGTTTGGCCAACGCGAGGGCAGAGCTATATGAAAGGAGAATTAATTTGTAGTGTATGAAGTCAGCTGTGGAGTACGATTTACTCCAGTGCCTTTCTGCAGTGCGTGAGCACCTTTGGAGGTATCGCGTTTGTCTTGTGTGCCAGGGTTGTAGTGGGGTTGTGCGTGGGTGGCGTGGAGCTGCAGGTACAGCTGTGTCAAGGGCTGTTGTGAGAGTGCTGTTGTAGAGAGCAGTAGTTTGTTCTGGGGAAGTAAGTGTGAGGATGGGGTTGAGAAGAGGTTGCAGGGATGTGGAAAATTGTTGCGAGTCAAGAGTATGCAGATTTCTGTGCATGCTATTGATCACGGTGCGGGGGATGGGTTTGCGTGGTATTATGAGGTTACCAGTGAGGAGGTGGAGGTCAGAGAGGGGAAAGGGGATATTAGAGAAGTTGGAGCCTGAGCAGAGGTTAGTAAATATCAAGTCAAAGGAGTGACTGCCACTGTGCATGGGAGATCTGGTCCATTGTGATAGGCCAAAGGGAGTTGTTAAGGAGAGGAGTTTGAGGGCAACGGGGGTGTTATGATTATCTATAGGGTTGTTGAAGTCACCCAGGATGAGAGTAGGGACATCAGAGGACATGAAGTGAGGGAGCCAGGAGGTGAAGTGATCCAGGAACTGTGCAGTAGGACCAGGAGGACTACAACATGTGTGGGGAAGGGAGAGAAGAGGCGAAGTGTGTGAGCTTGAAATGTAGGGAAGGAGAGAGAGGGAACAGTGGTTTTTCCTGCAATGTGTGGTTAGGGGACAGCAGGATGCCTACTGCACCCCCCTGCCTGTTGCCAGTCCATGGTGTGTGAGTGAATTGAAGGCCTCCATGCAAGAGTGCAGCAGTGAAGGCCAAGTTTCTGTGATGGCCAGGAGGTTTAGGGAGTGAGAAATGAACAGATCATGAACAGCTGTTAGTTTGTAACACACAGAGTGGGAGTTCCAGAGACCAAAACAAAATGGGGGGAGGAGTTTAGGAGACATGGTACATTTATTAGGTTGTGGCTGTTGCGTGTGTGAGTGGGTTTTGCAGTACAAGAGAGAATGGAAGGGGGGTCTGGGTTAGGTGAGATGTGACCTGCAGCAAGCAGGAGGAGAAGGGACAGGGACATAAGGTGGGAGTGAGATTTGAAGCAGCGGGGCTTTTTTGCAGGGTTAGAAGGAGATGGTGGAGATAGGGAGCAGAGGAATGAGAAAAGTTTGTGTGAGCACAGAAGTGGTGAGGGAAGAAGTGAGGGTGCAATGAGAATGGAGTGACTTTTAATGTGGACACAGGAAGAAGAGAGTCTTATGCAGGTGAGAATGGTGATGAGAAGACAAGGAGCTAATTTGGCCATAGTGGGGTTAATGCATGGGCAGTAGAATTTGTGTAGCAGTCTGTATTCCTGGAGAGTATGGATGACTTGGCAAACAAGGGTCAGTCCAGGTGCAGAGGGTGTAGGTGTCAGGGAGGGTGAGGAGAGTCTGTTGCAGGACTGTAAATTGTTTGGTGAGGGTAGGAGTCAATGCAGGGTTAAATGAAGCAATCCGTTGTTGATCAGTAGCGGTAGATGTTGTAATGGTTAATGGTACTGAGAGAAGAAATCAGAGTCAGGTTTTTTTCCCATTAGCGGTTTAGTGGTTAATTATGCAGTTTGTGAATTCTGTCCTAGTAAACCTGGTTTCTTTGCATCAGGTGTTCAGCAGTTTTGATAGAATGTCAGTGGGTGGTGAGAATAGATGTTTCTTTGGTCTGAATACAGCAGGTGTGGTTCTTTTGTTGAATAGTGGTCTGTCCTCAGTCCAACTCACTACTATGCTGACTTGAATACCTGACTTCAAGTTCTGACACACTGCAAACAGATAACACTGCTTGCTAGTAAGCTTTAAATAGTGAGGGCTAGGGCATGTGATTCAACACAGCTGGTTCCAGTCAAGCAGATTTGCACATCAGAGAAAGAGACAGGACAGAGATGAGATTCCAAATTGAAGGACTTCCAGATGAAGTCCATCAATCTATTTTTTTTTTTGAGACACTAGTCTCAAGCTGGATTGGAAGTCCTGAGATTTACTGTACAGAGGTAAGAAGGCATTCTCCAGTTGAAAGAGGTGTGCTGTGGGTCACTAAATGAGAGGTGCTAGAAATAAGGGAGTGATCTAATATAAGAATATCATGGATGCGGTTGTCTTATGTGTATCTAGGACAGATGAGGAAATCAGAAAGTAGCAGTTTGAATGAAAATGTCTTTTGGGTAAAATGTGTAACCCCTTTCTAGAGGGTACTGGAGTCTCTATATATCTGAGAGGTCTAGGTGATCCATTATGTGTATAATGTGTATTATGTGTATAATAGGGTTGTACTTTACCTTGGAAATTATTGTAGACAGTCTGTTTCTGTCCAGTTGTGGGTATGCTATTGTACTGAAGTCTACTAGTGTTGAGCGAGCACCCCGATGCTCGGGTGCTCGGGTGCTCTGACCGAGCACCGCCGGAGGCTCGAGTGCTCGGCCGAGCACCCGAGCCCCATTGAATTCAATGGGGCGACACGAGCATTACACCAGGCACCCCCTGCTCTGATGAGGGGAGGGTGCCTGGTCAATGCCCCCCTTCATCTCCACAATGCCCCTCTTCCACAATGTCCCCCTTCCACAATGTCCCCCTTCATCTCCGCAATGCCCCCTTCATCTCCGCAATGTCCCCCTTCCACAATGTCCCCCTTCCACAATGTCCCCCTTCATCTCCGCAATGCCCCCTTCATCTCCGCAATGTCCCCCTTCCACAATGTCCCCCTTCATCTCCGCAATGCCCCCCTTCCACAATGTCCCCCTTCAACAATGTCCCCCTTCCACAATGTCCCCCTTCATCTCCGCAATGCCCCCTTCATCTCCGCAATGCCCCCCTTCCACAATGTCCCCCTTCCACAATGTCCCCCTTCATCTCCAAAATGTCCCCCTTCATCTCCACAATGCCCCCTACCTCCAGTCCCTGGTGGTCCAGCGGAGCGTCTGTAAGATCTGTGCCTCCTTCCGGCACAGATCCCTGCCACCCGAACATGGCGGGCGAGCACATGGCGGTACTCGACGAGTACCGCCATGTGCCGAGCAGAGCGATGCTCGAGCCGATCCGAGCATCGGCCGAGCATGCTCGCTCAACACTAAAGTCTACCCAAATCAGGAGGTTAGTCATAGAAGATATTGGATAACCTCAAAAAGCGGGGCAAGAGAATGGTCCTTTGGGGCATATACATTACAAAGTGTAAATAATTTTTGATCAATGAGATATTTCATGATAAGGAAACATCCTTCTGAGTTGGCTATCTTAACAAGGACCTTGAAGTGCTGTTCCCTGTGTATTAAAATCACAACTCCCCTTTTGTTGGATGAGTAAGGGGTGCTAAGGCACTCCCCAATCCCTATGGAGTGCCCTATGCCCCTCCAATGTGAAATGTGTTTCTTGAAGAAAATCTGGTTCAGTATTAGGGCACTTCAAGTGTGTAAGTATTTTAGTGTGTTTAATTGGTTTATGGAGCTCCCCCTTCCAATGGTCCAAGAGATCAGGGTCAAATTATACGGTGTGGGTGACGAAGATGCATCAGCAGGTGTCATAGGAGCTTTTTTGTGTGAAGATACTGTAAGAACTGAGAGGTGCTGGCATTCCCAATAGTTTCTCCCAGCGAGGAGAGGAGAGTGAAATAAAAATTGTGTGGTGCTCTCCCATTGGCTGTGCTTAGTTTGGCCCGCCCAGTATGGCCTTATTATACCAGGCCTCTGGCACCTGTCAATTGCCCTTTCGAGGTGTTCCTGTACCAGTGCTACTGTGTTGCTGTGTTCCTGCGTTCCTGTGTACCGACTTGGCCCGTTTGACTACTCTTGCTGGTTACTGCTCCGTGATTAGGCCTGGCCTGGCTGATGTTCCTGCTCCGTGACCTGACCCGGCTTGTCTGACATTCCTGCTCTGTGATTCGACCCGGCCTGGCTGACGTTCCTGCTCCGTGACCTGATCCGACTTGCCTGACATTCCTGCTCTGTGATTAGGCCAGAGATCCTGATACTGTTCTCCGTGTCGCTTAGGTGACATTCCTACTTCCGCAAGTGCTGGTCTAGCAGACTGAGTATTGTGGCCTCCTACCCACTGAGCCCTCCGTTAACTCTTGCAGAGCACTGTCGCCTCCGTTACACTGAGCCTTCCATCGCACTTGCAGAGCACTGTTGCCTCCGTTACACTGAGCCTCCCGTTACACTTGCAGAGCCCTGTTGCCTCCGTTACGCTGAGCCTCAGTTAACACTTGCAGAGCACGTTTGCCTCCATTAACCCTGAGCCTCCCGTTACATTTGCAGAGCACTGTGCCTCCGTTAACACTGAGCCATCCGTTAACCCTTATTGAGCACTGTTGTGTTTGTTACCGCACCGGTCGGGTGCTATTGGCTCTAAGTCCATCAGCTCTTGCAGTGTACAGCTGTCCTTTACCGCACCGGTCGGGTGCTATTGGCTCTGAGTCCATCAGCTCTTGCAGTGTCAATATTTCCGTTACCGCACCGGTCGGGTGCTATTGGCTCTAGTCCATCAGCTCTTGCAGTGTACAGAATTTCCGTTACCGCACCAGTCGGGTGCTATTGGCTCACGGTAGTGCTAGCTCTAGCAGAGTATTGTGGTCTCCGTTTCTGCTCAGCACAGGGTAGAGTCTCAGTCCTGCTTACTACTAGGTGCTTCCACCGTGCACCACAGTCTCCTGTTACATTTACCATCATACTGGGCATTGTCTAAACACACCACATCAGAGACTGATTACTTTCTATGAACTTTAACCCATGTTGTACTGAAATAGCCTGGATATGCCTGTCCTGTGACAGTATTTACTCTTTACATGTATACTGGGCCTGAGAAGGCATATATACATGATTGATATTTTCCTGTGATATTCTATAGCCCTGGTGGGCAGTCTAATTGTTTCTTTTTTACTAAAACTGTGTTTTATTCTAACCTACTGTGTCTGAGTGTCGTACAAACCGTTACAGCAAGCTTATGGTATGCTTCCAAGATTTTTTGTTTCTCTGCATGGTAAAGTAACTTGACTGACTGATCTAGGCCTGAGTGCTTCCACTGAAGGCATGGGCCCCAGTTAATGGACCGTTTCTAAGGCAAGGGTTGTAAATGAAATGTCTGTGAAGAGCAGTTTTGGTAAGCCCATTGAAACAAAGTCCCAGAGATTCTGTCTTTTTATTCATTCTAGAAACACAATAATTCTCAGTTTTTTATGCTGCTCCTGTTCTCTAGATCATCTATTTCTTCTGAGAGAGTTTTCATCATTTTTTCCAGAGTGACAATAATGGTCTGCATGTCTGATATACTGGGTTCAATTGATTATGTGCTGGTTTCTATTTCTGCTAGCTGTTCTGTGTGTGATTTGACTTCTGACAGTATTGGAATGGAATGGTGTATGGTATCCGATTTCTTATCAAAGGCTGGAGTTAAGATATGTAACATGGCTTTTGAAGTTGCCATGGTAAGTGTTAGAGTGTTGTCTTCTGAAGTAGTGGACAGAGATTCCTGCAGTGTACATGTCATGTCATCAAGGAGGGTAGCTTTCTTTTTATTTGCCCTTTTATCATTCCTTTGGATTCTACGTACTTTGTTAGAATCAGTCATGCCAAGAAACCAGTTCATGGAAGTGAAAGGGAGGGTGGTGAAAGGTGAGCTGCTCAACAGGGGTGTTAGTGGGCTCAGAGGGGTATTAGGAAGAAATCCAGAAAGTGCCCTGTCATAGCCCTGAGATGAACCAACAGGTCATGGCACTGGAGAGGGGCTACTTACAGAGCTGGGAGAATGGTCCACCCTTGTAGTTGGGCTGTGCAGGACTGAGGTTGTAGTGATGATGTGACACTGTCCAATATGGCTTTTCTGCCTGCTGCAGAAAAGGTAGAGTGATATGGGTAGTATAATGTGGTCTTGAAGGGCGTAGATGCCCACCATTGTCTGCTGTGACCAAAACTAGCTGGGAGGTCAAGACAGGTGGATTGTCTGCTCCACCAGAGTGTCCATTCCTCATGCACCCGATGGAAGCCTGGAAAATGCTGTGCCACCTCAGAGTTACTGGTCTCAGTAAGAAAGAACAATCCTTTCTGGCCTCTTCAATCACCGGTGGCTTAAAAAGATGTCTCTATGTTTCAATGGACAATTATGGCCTAGTATCTATCAGGCCACAAGTCTCGCTGCAAGATTTGTGCTGTTTCTTTGCTCAAAATTAGTATGGGTCTGCTCCACATTGGATTCCGCCCAGAGAGAATGGGCTGAGTGGGAATGTCTGCAGATTTGTGCAGTGTCAGCACTGAGCTCTACCTCAGTTCATCTGCTTAGTATTGTGTCTATAACTTTTTAAACTGTACTCCCTATCCCTATCACTGTCAACAAACCAGATGAGAAGTAACTTTGATCATAGCTGCCTGTGACTTTCTAATCAGTCATACGGAATGTTGGGGTATTTGGGGTAATTATCCTTTCCACCATTCTCACACCCCTAGACTTTTCTAACACAGAGATAATAACAGCCAGATCAGGTAGGAACTTGGATCACAGTTGCCTGTGTCTTTCCAATCAGTCACACAGAATGTTGGAGTATTTGGGGCAAATCTCCTTTGCTCCCTTCTCACACCCCCAGACTCCTCTGACAATAAAATAATAACAGCCAGATCAGGAAGGAACTTGGATCACATTTGAGGAAAGCCTTCTTTGTTCCCTTCTCACACCCCCAGTCTTCTCTAACACAGAGAAAATGACAGCCGGATCAGGAAGGAACTTGGATCATGACTCCCTTCTATCCTATCTGCAAAGCTCCCTAATCAAAGCTTCAGTTCTACTTTATTACACTGTCTTCTGTAGCTCAAAAATGTAGTGCTGTCTCTTCCTCTCAAAAAACATGGAATGGCATGCTGTGGGCACAACACAATGCCAGTTGAACACACGCCTAGCACTGATTTCCACAAGTTCACCAACACAGAGCTGATAGGGTTCAAATAGATAATTAGGGATGGGCAAAAACTTTTGTCTCAAACCAAAATAGGCTGAAAAATGGCACTTCCCGCTTGGCGAATTATTTCCCGCCGAAAGTGTAATTTTTTTGCTTTTTTTCACCTAACTCATTGCATTGAAATCAATGAGACAAAACATTTTTCCCCACCACATGAAAGTTCTCTCTACTTTTCTACAGCCATATAAAAGGGTGTCAGGCTCTTGCAGGATGCCATTTTGTGTTTGTGTGAGGAGAAAGCAGCACGTTTTTGAGCTAGAGAAGATAGGCAAATAAAGGGGAACTGAAGCATAGTTTAGGGAGTCTTTTAGGTAGGACATTTGTCCACTGTATTAGAGGAGTCTGGGGGTACACTGGAGGAGAAGAAGGGAGTAAGGGGGTTGATTCCAAATACCCCAAAATTTCATGTGACTGACTGGCAAGACACAAGCAGCTGGGGTCCAATTTGCTTGCTGATTTTTCTTTTATTGTATCTGTGCTGGGGAAGTCTGGGGAAAGAAGTTGTTGATTTTGTTTTGTAGTTTTTTGGGGGGTGGTTTCGGACCGACTGTGATAACATAGGGAGGACAACTTAAAAAAAAAATACAAAGATAAAATTGTAAAAAAATTAATACATAAATAATTAAACAATTAAATATATTAGGTGACAGACAGCTGACTGGAGCCTGTTGTGAGCTATGTGACTGAGTCAGACTTGATAGACAGAAGATAACATAACACTCCATCAGCTGTGGACTGTAGAGAGAAAAAACACACAGTAGTTGAGTAATGTCCAGCAAATACACAAGATAAATAGCAGATAACATCACACTCCATCAGCTGTTGACAGTAGTTGAGTAATGTCCAGCAAATGCACAGTTGATGGAGGCATCCACCTATGCAACCCCTTCCAAAGTCACCCCCCCAAAAATAAAAGAAAGCCCAGTTTGTCATATTTCCCCCACATAAAATTGCACTTATTGATTCAATTTATGTCTGTGGCAGGAATGTCTCCAATGCATTGCAAAGCAAGCAGTGAACACCACTCCTGCATCTATTACTTGGATGTAGGGTGTTGGACCATTGGTAACCACACCCAGCACATATACTGTTGTCCAATTTCAACTCACAATCCACATTGAAAATCAAAATATCATGAAGGTGTTGTATGTAGGGTGGGACAAGAGTTTCCCGCATGAAACAGACGGTTTTTCTCTCTTTACATGGAAGTTTTCTCCTTTTTCCAATGCAAAATTGTCCTAATTTTTTGCCTATATCAGCAAATTTTTCACTTTTATGTGGTGGGGAAAAATGTTTCTGCCCATTGATTTCAATGCAATGAGCTAGGTGAAAAAACGGAAAAATGGCACATTTCGTGGGAAATTATTTGCAAAGCTGAAAATGCCATTTTTAGCCAATTTTGGTTTAAGTTGAAGGTTTTTGCCCATACCTAGTTGTTTGGCCCTGATGTGAGTTGAAGATGAACAACATATGATATGCAAGACTGTCCCCATTTAGTTTGAACCATTGATATGGTTATAAAGGTTTTAGACAACCATTCTTTTGATTTCAATTATTCACTGCAAAGATAAAAAAATGGTACCGTGTTAGCCAGTGGAGTAGATAGGATTCAGTGTAGCAAAAAACTCACAAGAGTGGTATAAAGGTGATATCTTTTAATGGCTAACTAAGGACATAAAAAGTACAAGCTTTCAGGACACTAAGGCCCCTTATTCAGGCATGTGTTAACAAACAAAGCTAGAATAACACTGTATGTGTTACTAAGACTGTATGTTTACTAAGTTAATTGATCCCCACTGTGTATTCATATTTTGTTTCAAATGCATGTCATACTCTGTAAATATAAATGTAGTGTTGTTCTAGCTTTGTTTGTTAACCCATGCCTGAAGAAGAGGCCTTAGCGTCCTGAAGGCTTGCACTTTTTATGTCCTCAGTTAGCCATTAAAGGGTATCAGCTTTATACCACTCTTGTGAGTTTTTTTTGTTACACTGAATCCTAAAATAGCAAAACAAAAATATGCTGGTATTCATACTCTGATTAGGAAAAAGCCATAACACAACTGATCATTTGAGGTTAATGATTGAAAAAAATGTTGTGTTTGGCTACAGGACATGAGCATGAAGAAGCCACTAGTCATGTCTATTGATTACACTATGCAGGATAACAATTCCTTGCATCTATACATTTCAAACCGTCCACACAGGCGACAGAGATGTCCCTTTAAGACAGTGGTGGGGTGTTGTCCAGGTGCAGTTATCAGTTAGGGAGTGACCAATGAGAAGGTGTGTGTTGTCCAGGTGAGTGTTTGGCAGTGCGGCTCTTGTTGTTTGACTGGTGATGTGTTGTAATTGCTGTGCACCCGTCAGGTTCGTGTGTGACATTGTAAGGTGCACCTTGGATCTCCATTGGCTAGTGATGTGGCAGATGTGTGTATTGTGTTGTGTGTACGTATCTGTTGCAAAGTCTTAACCCCTGTTGATCTGGAGTATGGTGTGATGGATTGTGTTGTGTTGCTTTGTAATCCCCTTGTCCCTGAGGGTGTTGATGGGTTAATGTTGGTTGTCCAGGACGTCTTTGTGGGGCACGCACATTTTCAGGGTGGTCCCTTGACTTTGCATGGGTTAATTTTGCCATTGCTGTGATTGTGCTATGTGTTAAGTTTTGTGTGAACTATTGGTACCCTGCTTTTCTTTGTTCATTAGTGGTTTTTAACCTTCATTGTGTGCTGTACCCCAAGAAGAACCAGGTGCACAATTTCAGCCGGTAAATGTATCAGTTTATCGTGTTTGCACTGACCATACAGGACTGAATCGCTTCTGAGCATCGCTGTTCCATTGTTCTCCAAGGGCAATATATTAAATGCTGTAGTCATTTTCTAACTCCCGTTAGCTTCATAGCACAGGTAATTGAATGGATTACAGTGTTTAAAAAACTGCTGTCAGCTGTTTTTTTTTGTACCAGGGACAATTGAATCAAGGCCTCAATGTGGAGGTGTGACTTAAGGCTCAGCTCTCCCATGTGATGTAATACAAGAAAATGTCCTCTGGACACCAATAGTTTAATTAAAGGGAAAAACTGATTTCTCAGTTTTAATAGGAAGATCATGTTGTAACAATTTCTTTATACTTCTCCCTCTTTGTCTCATTACTAAGTTAACAGTCATGAAAATTCAAAGATCCTAACTAAACTGATTTAAGGACACAATTCATCAATTCACATTCCATGTTCATTTTATTTCCCTTTCATTTTAAAACAATTAAGTATTCATATCCGAAAGAACCATCCTTCAGTGATAAAAAGAAAAAAGAAGGTAATTATTTTTTTACAGATTTTAAAGCTATGCATTTACCAAGGGATAACTAATTTAATAGAGAAGTTGATGGTAATTATATAGCTCATAATATTTAACAGCAAGAACTTAATTATTCAACACAAGCTTATTAGGTTATCATAATGTAAAACAGGTAAAATTATATTTAAATATACTGGATACAAGAGAAAAAAACAGCTAAATACAACACTCAAATAAGTTTGAGCATGCTGAATTTTTTTAAATGGTCCAATTTTTCTACAACAAACACTGTGACTATTCCTATAGAAGTCCTTTGGATTCCTTATAAAAAGCTCTCGGTTTTATTCATATATAATACTTATAGAACATCTGACTACCGATATTTGAAAAGTATCTAAAATTTCTGAAAAAACTAAATCCATAACTTTAAGAGTTCATAATATGAGTAGAAGTAAATTTAGAAAACTGTAATAATGGCAACAAATGTTAAAATATATGCAAAAACAAATACAAACTATTGCTTTAAGCAATTGAAAATGTTGAACATGTATTGGTAAAGGTTTCAAAGATAAAGAGACTAGGGATTATAGCATTAAATATAGCCTACATGTACTTCAGACTCTAGATACCTATATCAGTGTCAGTTCATCTGCTGTTAGCCCTTTAAATTCTCATGGTTTCTGGTTCCGCCTGCCTGATCTTTGAGCTTCATGGTGTTCTTGGTGAAATTCTGTCCATTTGTTCCTATATCAACCTCGGCCTGTTCCTAACCTCCATTCCTGTTTGATCATTTTTAACTTGCTTACCCATTACAACCCAGCTTGATTCTCCACTATGATCCTTCTGCTGTACTCCCGCCTTGGCCCTGGCTTCCATCTACCACTATCCTCTTCTGTTTGTCCTCCAAGAGCTTTCTTCCGTTTGCTGGTTGATCTCCGACTCAGTCATCTACCACCTTCCTGTGAGTCGGATCAATCCTGGTATCTGTGACAGGCAGATAGATCTTCCACAAGGCCTGCCATTCCTTGATGGCCTGCAGGATTGATCCCAACCTCTAACCAGTAGGTTGATCTCTGAATGGGCTTAATCAAATTCTGACTGCCGGTTGGATTGATCACAGTCTTAGCTGCTTGTTGTTGGCTCAACCATCTGTGCTTTCATCAGTTTTCACACTTGTACTGTCTACGTTGTATGAGCCTCAGACTCCATGTTAACCTTTCGAGTACTGAATGACTTCCAGTCGCACACCTCAAGGAGTAGTAGACTCCATCTACTGCAGTTCAGCTCACAGTCATATCACTAGGAGTCACTGCTCTTCAACCTTGCTCAACTCATATTTGGTACCGGGAAGTCGTAACTCACCAACTACTCCTCCACTTCCAGTCAACCATGGAGAGACTCAGTACTCCAACCTACAGTCTGGGCATTTAGACTTTCTGTTTGGACTAAACTCTAGATGTCATCCACTTGTTGGCCTTGAACTCTTGGGTTTACCGGTCTCACCCAAGACTTGAGCTGACTGCTTATCTCCTGTCAGTGTCGAGACTGTTGCGGAACTAGTGTTGTGATCTCCTTGGTCCTGCAAGAGTCCTCACTCCACTTCCTAGACTTTTGTTACACAGTGAAAAAGAATTAAGAAATAAAAAAATAAAGTTGTTTTCAGTACTGGCTAGCACAAAGAGCAGCAGGAGAAGCTGAAGTAATACAGCAGTGCTGGTGCTGCTAGATTAGACATGGAGGAATCCAGCAGCACCAGCAACAAAGTAAAGCCCACTTTCCCTGCCTGCATGAACCACAGCTCTCCAGCTGCTTCCCTAATGGTCTGGAGAAGTATAATGAAGAAGGGGTCACTGGGTAGCAGAATGAGTAGCAAAGGTCATCTTCCTTCTCCTTCTGAGGTGATGGCAAGTATGAGAACCAGAGACTCTCTCTCTATTGTCATCGCCAAACAGTCCCATAGAGCAGCAAGAGACTGGTGGTGATAAGAGTAAGGGCTGTGGTGGTGGAGAATCTGGTGTGAAGAAGAGAATGAGAGCATTTTTGGTGGAAAGCAATAAGGAATGGGTGAAAGAGATGTAACTAGAGAATGGCTTCACCACCAACACCCCCGATAGTGACATTCTGGAGTTTGTAGCTGCTGTATTTCCTTCTGCTGAGTTGACATTCATCTGTCTCAGCAGCAGGAGGATGATGAGCAGGCTAGTATGCCCCTGAAAACTGAGGCTACCTTGGGTTGAGTACAGGAAGCAGTGATATGGTATGAGGACACTTTCCACAACTACTTCCTTCTCTGGCATGCCACATTTGCCTCCATTACTCCATTGTAAAGCGCTGAGGAATAAGTTGGCAATATATGAATAAAGATTATTATTATTATTATTTTCATCACCAGCTGACAACAATTTTGTCGATTTGAGTTTGTGTTCATGTAATGCACATTATAGTCCCAATTCACTGAAGTATGGCAAAACTGCTTTAAGTCAAAATGGCCAATGGACGTTAGCCACGTTTGACTTATATAGCATTCAATACATAATCAATCAGAATGGCTAACGATCATAGGCTCAAAAAGTTCACGAAGCTCAAGAACCTGTATTGCACCTTTTTTCACTTCACCATGCATCCCAATCAGTTGATAATTAACATACAATATGTCTAATGCAAAGGAGTAAGATAACGAGTTTTTGTGAGCTAGAGCACAGGAACCAGGAGTGGAGGATAGCCATAGAGAGAAAGAGAGAGGAGCATATATTCAAGTGAGGTAGACTTAGGTAGAGGTAGAGTTGGTTGCGGAGAGAGCTGGTACACCTATAGAAACACATAAGCCACCTTTGCACAGCACAAGGTTCTATACTGATGAGGAGAGGCTGCAGGACCCTAATTACTCCTAGAAGGAGAATAGGGTCCTCATATAGAAAATTCTTGACAGAAAGAGCATCCTGTACCTGAAAGAGAGAGTGAGTGGTTTGGCTGCTAAGAAGGCCATCTGGAGTCAGGTCTTCAGCAGAGTACACTCCATCTCCAGCTTCAAGCAAACCATCGATTCTATCAAGAAACAGTGGGGTGATTATAAGAGATTGGTGAAGAACAAGATGCACGCCCAAAGCACTGGAAATGTCCATTTTGACATCAACCCCTGGGAGGACATGCTGAGGTAGAACTTGTCTTTTAAGGGGATCCCTGGAGTATCTGACACTACACCCTCCACACTAGTAGTAAGTGCATCATTCCCTAACGAGACACCACACAAACCCTTGTACCTACTATAGGCCAACACAATGACACCTGAACACATGACCAGCATTGATTCCCACAACTTTACCAACATAGATATGAGAGGGTTCAAACAAAGAAAGAATACTGGATAATCCCAGCAGATATGGGAAGGTTTTAGCAGGACAAATCCTGTAAAATTTGAGGTTTAACCCACTTGTTCATTGTTTTGTTTATCATATGTATCCTGCTTCCAAAAGTCACTTTAATTTGTTTGACACCATGTTAGACATCAGTAGATTGGTAAGGAAACTCACCCTAAAGAAATATTTTTTCCACATGGATAAAAATATAAGGGAAGAGTCTCCAGTCTTTGATGGAGTCATAAATGTTGTTCTCATACTCCACAGCTATATCAAAGACATGAAACATCTGTTGCAGATTTGGGGGGACATCAAGTGGGGGTCTGATTGTATTTGGCTAAGCTGTGATATCAGCTCACTCTATTCCTGCATCCCACATTAACTTGGCATCCTTGCAGTTCGTTACCATCTAGACCAATATAGTGACTATTCTGAGGTTTTAAAACAATAAATTATTGAGGTTATTGAATATCTTCTGAATCACAACTTTTTTCTTTTTTGATGGGGGTTTCTATCTCCACAGATGTGGAACCTCTATGGGGGCAAAATATACACCCTTTTTCGCCAACCTATACATGGGTTGGTGGGAAGAGATCCACAACTTTGGAGATGGAAATCCCTACTGGGAGGATATTGTTATCTGCAGGAGATATATAGATGAACTGCTTGTAATCTGGCGCTTTGGGAAAGAGAAGGCAAATGATTGTGTTGATTATCTTAATAATAACAACTTGAACCTTAGGCTTACCTTAGAGTGTCAGGTCATGAGCATTTCATTTTGAGACTTGACTGTCTGTAGCTTCCATTGGTTGTGATGTATATCGCAAGTCAACCTCAGTCAATGCGTTAATAAGAGCAGAGTGCCATCCTCTACATGTGGGCAACTTGGGGGCACAAGCACCCTCAAGCTCCTCACATGATGGGCCCTCATCATCAGTCAATGGAGATGTCCACCACAACCACCTCCCCTCCTGTGTGAACCCAAGAATCTCCAGAGTCACCTGACTATGACGGCATCCACCTCTGCAGCCCCATTTGTGATGTTTCCCCACATAAAAAAGTTATTTATCCAATTTATGTGAATGTTTCTGGTCTCTAACAGGTTAAGTGGCAGATATGTCTCCAATGCATTGCAAAGCAATGCAATGAACACAACTCCTGCACATATTACTTGGTTTTAAAGTGTTGTACCATGAGTAAGCAAACACAGCACATACAGTGTTGTCAGATTTAAACTCAAGATCCACCTAGCAAAGCACAACAACATGAAGGTGTTGTTTGGCCATGATGTGAGTTGAACTTGAACAACTGACACTTACACCTTGGCATACTATGTGCCAGACTGTCCCCATTTAGTTTCCTCTACTGGTGAGGCTATGAAGGTGTTAAATAACCACGTATTTGGGTTAAATTATTCACTGGCAGGATAGATACTGTAAGTAAACAAACATATGCTGGGATTCACACTCTGATGGGGTTATAATCACATACCTAGTAATAATCAGTTAATTATTGAGATAAATGTTGTGTTTGGCAACAAGACAGGAGCATGAAGAAGCCACTAGTTGGGTCAATTGATTACACCATGCAGGGAGAACATCATTTTTTATTCACTAAGGTATGATAAAAAGTTGATAAGGTGGACATGACTTATCCAGTGATAGATATCACTTCACCAGTTCCTCTGTTATTTTATTGAGCCTATGCACTAATATCTTTCAAATCATAGAAATCTCAGCACATAGGCTCTATAGAATGACATAGGAACTGGAGAAGTAAGTGAGATCATTGGAGAAGTTATCTCCACTTTATCATCTCTTCGTCACACCTTAATGAATCTCCCTCATCATTTCCTTGTATCAATAAATTTCAAACTCCACTCATGGACCTCATTTAACTAATAGACCCCTGGAATTAGGGACATGACTTCAAAGGCATAATGAATACATAACTCATAACTATTTTGCTATATGGAGAAATGGCTAATCCAACATCAAATTCAACAGGCATATATTGGATAGTGATAGGCTTCCTTTAATATGTTTAACAAAACAATAAAGCATAAACATGTATGTATTCAAAAATTAATTGAAGACTTCTAACAGCACCCTATGGATATTTTTAACATAACAACTGGCTACTGAAAAAAGTTGAGGTGAACTCTGAAGAAGAGCAGTATTGCTATACAAGTTTTCCTCCTAGATCTTAGGAAACTCATACACATATACTTGAACAGTTTTTTAATATGTGAAAGTTTTTGCAGAGTTTGCTAACAAAGTTGTTTCACATTGAATAAACACCAGCACTAGAGAACAGCAAGAGGTGATCTTCATGGACGTGGAGTCAATATTTCATCATGGTCCCTTGGACATTCCACTGTTCCATGATGGATCATGTCTTGGGTTGAGCAAAAGGTCCCTCTGTGTTCCAGTGAAAAAAATCCCTGAAAACCATGTTATTGTCCACTTTTTCACAGGGAAATCCGCTTTAAAAACAAAGGATAAAATCTTCAGCCATTGGACAAAATTCTCGCCATTTTCTCAATGGCTAGAAAGTTTCCACCCATTGATTTATGTGTTTTTCACCTATTCGCTATAAAAAAAATATTCACTGAAGTGAAACACAATGGAAGCAGCTACAGAGTGAGGTAGATGTACTGTGCTGTTCTGCAATGATTTTTTTGCAAAACTGAGGCAGGGAGGCTCATAGTGACTGTTATCACTTTGAGAAAGTCTAAAACTAATAAAAGAAGGAATTGGAAGGACCCTTATGTGTCCATCGAGTATGAGGAGGAGAAGGAAGTGAGCAAAACAGAACAAATGCTGGCCAGTCCTCTTAAATCACCCCTAGGGATCTTGGGGAAATTAATGTCAAGGGAGGAAGAAAAGGGTAGTAGTGAGAGCAGCATAGGTCAGATGCCTATGCCTGCTGCCAGACGTGCAGCACCTGGTGCCACCATTGCAGTGCCTGCTGCCAGACATGCTGCCCTGCTGCCACTAGTGCTGTGTCTTCTGTCGGATGTGCTGCCCCTTCAGCCACCAGTGAAGTGCCTGCAGCCAGTGTTGGACCTGCTGCAGCCAGTACTGTGCCTGCTTTCAGATGTGGTGCCCTTGTTACCACTAGTGTTATGAGTGCTGCCTGTGCTGAATCTGCTGCCACCAGTACTGTGCCTGCTGTTAGATGTGTTGCCCCTGCTGCCACCAGTGCTGTGCTTGCTGCCAGCACTGAACCTGTTACCACCAGTGCTGAACCTGCATCCAGTGTGTCTTGTAATGAACAGGAGGGGGGGAGAAGATGATGCCAAGTGTGACAGCAGGGGACCCTGAGTCACACTAGCCATCCCCAAGCAGTCCCGCCAGTACTATTGCTACTACTAAGAAGGCCCAGCTGTTTGTTAGTGTTAGGTGTGAAGGAGGGGGTAATCATATTACTAGTGACTGTGCAGAGCAAGTCTCAGGGGCTGAATTTGATGGGGTTGGTGTTAGTAGTAGTAACAGTAATGGAGAAGCAGACAGTGGTTCTAGTGTTAGGGAAGCAATTGAGAGCGTTCAGATTAGAGGTCAAGGGAGCCCACACCAGTCCCCTGGCCCTGCAAATCCCCTTTCCCACAGCATTTTCCAGGTGGAACATGATCCTGAAGAGGCCAGAACTGGTGGTGGATAGCAGGCAAAGCAATAATACCACCACCACCAGGAGCACAGATCAGCTGCCTGCGCCTTCTGCAAGTGCTGCCAGCGTGCCTTCTTAACTGACCAGCAGCAGCAAGAACAGCAGTCGTAAATTTGCATCTACACCAGGGCATTTGACAGTGGTTGGTTGCCCCTGGCCAACATGACATGACCTGCTGGCAATAGGCCAATAGGGCATTTATTTTATTCAGGGCTTGTGCTTAAAAAAAAATACAAAAGAAAATAAAAAAAAACATAGTTCTACAAAAAATAAACAATTTTGGGGGGTTTGTTTCTAAGAAGCCTAAGTCCTACAAAACAATGTTTACTTAGGGCTTGTGCCAAACAAGTGCCTGCTGTCAGATGTGCTGCCCCTCTTGTCAATTCCACTAGTGCTGTGCCTGCTGCCAGTGCTGAACTTGCTGCCACCAATACTGTGCCTTCTGTTAGATGTGTTGCCCCTACTGTAACCAGTACTGTGCCTACTGCCATTGATGAACCTGCTACCACCAGTGCTGAAGCTGCTGCTAGTGTCTTGTAATACTCAAGGGAGGGAGAAGACGATGCCAAGAGTGACAGCAAGGGACACTAAGTCACACTTGCCATCCCCAAGAAGTCCCACCAGTGCTAGTACTAAGAAGGTCCAGCAGCTTGTTAGTGTTAGGAGTGAAGGAGGAGGTAATCATTATCCTCATATAACTAGTGACTGTGAGGAGGAAGACTCTGCAGCTGAATTTGATATGGTTTGTGTTATAGTAGTAACAGTAATGGTGAAGCAGCTGGTGGGACTATTGTTAGGGCAGTGGTAGGTGAAGCATTTGAGAGTGTCCAGACTAGCAGTCAAGGGAGCCCACGCCATTCCTCTGGCTCTGGGAGTCCTCCTCCCCTTCCCTTCAATACAGTGTCCAAGTGGAACATGATCCCGAAGAGGCCATAACTGGTATTGGGGAGAGCAGGCTCAGAATACCACCACCAGCAGGAGCACAGATCAGCTGCCTGTGCCTGCTGCTACTGTTGCCAGTCTGCCTTGTTCAGGTCAAAAAGAAATGCCAAATGTGACATTAAGTGACCCTCTGTCACATTGCTCGTCACCTTCTCCAAGCAGCAGTGATATGTCTGTAATAGAGCAGCAGCAGCAGCAACCCATAGGGAATAGTGGTGGTGGTGATGATGATGGTGGAGAAACTGGGGTGGAAGAGGCACTGATGGCCATTTTATCAGAAAAAGAGAAGGAATGGGAGACAGGGATGAGGATGGACATCAGTACCACCACCACCACCACTAGCAATGAGCTTTTGGAATTTGCGGAATATGCAACTACTCTAATTCTTTCTGCTGCTGCTGAGATGCAAGGGCAGCAGGAGGCTGAGGAGCAAGCTAGTGTGCCACAGACCACCGTGGACACAGTGGGAATGGGGTCAACAAATGATGTGAGACTAGGGCAGGTTCCACTTTCCTGTATTAGCAATACTTCTGATCCTAGTTGCAGTGATGATTCTGAGGCAGTAGCAGCAACATCATCTGCTTCCAGCACAGACAGGTAAGGGGAATGTGGAGGACAAGAAGAAAGAGGCCATTCTTTACCATCTGTTCCCTATCCCTATCCCCGATTTTTCTCTTGGGGCAGGCACAGTGCAGTCATCACCAACTTCACTGTGCACAATTTGTGACAAGTCATTGAGAAGGGGAAAGGAGGGAACACACCTTGGCAGAACTGCCCTGATAACACACATGAAAAACAGACACCATGACATTTATGTCAAACATGTTAAAGACAAACACCCACCAAAGAAAATCAAGCACTGCTGTTACTGTACCCCCTGACTCTGCAGAAAGGCAACAAGAGGCGAGATAGAGCTCAAAGAGGAAGAAGAATAGAGAAACACAGAGACTAAAAGTTCCATGATGAGTGAAACAACTAGTTCACCATTACCTTCTTCCTCTAGGGTAACTATATCTTCTGCCAATTGCTCAGTGGTAAATTCCCTGACTATGGAGCCTATTCAACCTGAGGGTTGCAGGTTCGGATCCCAGCAGGGTCAACTCAGCCCTTCATCCTTCCGAGGTCAATAAATGAGTACCATTGATTGGGTAATAATAACACCTATTATTTCAGCTGCCGATTTGGTTAATTCCGAGAGTGTGTGCTGAAAGTGCTTTGAGTCCCACTGGAAGAAAGGCGCTATATAAATATTAGTTATTATTATTATTATCATTACCTCCTCTGCCAAATGATAGCCACTCTGTTGATGTTAGGATGTGGTAATTCTTCTCCACCCATTCCACACTGTGTTGTGCACTGACTACTCATGCCAGTGTGATGGAAGAGAATCGCAGGGCATCAAGTGGCATCTGAGGAGATTCCATCCTGCAGAATATGCTAAGATGCTGGCAGGGAGGGTTCATCATTACTATGACAGCGGCAGTATTTGGGTTCTGGCTTCATGGTGTTTGGATACAGTTGTGCCCCTAGGTGTTATTTACCATACACACACTGTGCACATTGCAGTTGCTGATGAGAGGCACAGTTCCTGCTCTCAAGGGAAAAATGTCTATTCAAATAACAACACACCCCTGATTGTGGAGGAGGGGCAGGTGGAGAAGATTTATTGGTCAACTTCTTCTTTTCTCCACATAGACTGGGGGCTACTTATTGTGCTGCTACTGCCTCAGGTGCATAACTGGAGCTAGTTGAAGGTTTCACTTGCCACATCATCCATCACCCATGTTACTGCTATTGTTGATCCCATTCCCTTTCAGCTGCCTAATCATCCTGCTGCTTAAACAACTCATCATCAGCAATAACAGCAGTCACAAATTCTGCATCTACATCAGGGCATTTGACAATGGCCAGTGGCCACTGGCCAACAGGACATCACTTGTTGGCACTTGGCCAGTAGGGTTTTTTTTTTTCTCAGGGCTTGTGCTTTAAAAAAAAAATCATAGTCCTATAATCAAAAATAAACAGTTTTGGGGGGTTTGTTTCTAACAAGCCTAAGTCCTACAAATCAATGTTTCCTCAGGGCTTGGGCCTCTAATAACAAATCTAACAAATCATCCTCTACAAAATACTCTATTAAGTCAAGTATCAGTCTACCCCAGTGGCAGCTTATGTCAGGGGGTTCCTGTCTCTATCACTTTACATGCAAGTTTCTGATTTTATTTTATTAATTTATTTTTTTAACCTTCCGCCAATACCAGTCAAGAACTCCACCCAAAACAAATTCCCTAGTTCAACTGATTCATTCCCCAGACTCCAAACACCAACACAGGTACCCTCCTCAGACTACTTTTATACCATGTCTTATGGGTTTTTTTTATATGTATTTAGGATTTATTGTGTATTAACTGCCCCCCAATCCCAGGAACCACCCTCCCCCCCAAAAAAATCCCCTGTTTAACTTGATTCTTTCCTCATATTCCACCAACACAGGCACCCTCATGCCTCTTTTATACTATGTCTTTGGGAAATCAAAAAATATTTGTTATGTATAAATTCAACGTTCCCATTTATTTCAATAGAATGAGCTAGGCAAAAAAAAAAAGCAGAAAATTGTCTCTTTTCGTGGGAAATTATTTGTCAAGCAGGAAGTGCCATTATTCACCGATTTCAATTTGAGGCAAACTTTTTCGCACAACCCTAACCATAATATTAATAAACCATTTAAGAATGCTGAATTTGACAATCAGTCATATTCTAGGGTTTATTGCATAATGGAGGAAAGTATAGCAGTTCAACCAGCTGCTGAGTCTGACAGTGAGACTAACATGTTCAACACCTGTCCTGAAAGTAGTAGCAAACATTTTGATCTAAGGAGACAAGTAAAATTAAATTGTGACTTCAGAAAGCCTAGAAGAATATAAAAGTAGTGGGGAAGGAGCGAAGGGTGATGCTGAGGATGACCTAATTATTGATGATGTTGTTGATCTAAAATATATCCCTCTATCATCATCCTCTTCTTCAGATACAGATGAAGTTGAGAATTACAGAAATTATGACATGGCCAGAAAGCTAGCTGAAAGGCTAAGGCTTTTCCATGACTGAAAGGGAACACTTATTTATAAACTGTTTGGTAAATCAGTTGGAAAGTCTAACAATGGATAAGTTAAAGTGGAACTTTCACATAGTATAAAGTCATCCTCCAATAATTAAACATATGGCAACTAGCTTTATAATACGTGTATTACCTCTCAGGAATGTCAGATTCTAAAGAAATCCTTAATCTTCAGAGACCGGAAGCCACGCATCAGCGCAGACAGCGCTGTCAGTCCCAGTCTCCTCTTAGAAGCATTGCATTGTTACACAAGGTAACAGGAAGAAACTGATGACACAGGCTCTCAGACAGCACTAACCTGCCCATCAGTCTCTGAAGATTAAGGATGTTTTTAGAATCTGGCATTTTATGAAGCTAGTCGCCATATGTTTAATTATTAAAGGGCGACTTTATACTATGTGAAAGTTCTGCTTTAAGATGCCAAAAAATACACAATCATCTTGTCAGTCATCATCAGCATCGTCACCACTTTCAAGTCCAGTCCCCACCCAGCCACATACACTAATGTTGAGTAACTGGCACTACAGGTCATCAACACCATCTGATGAGTGCCTCTGCTCTGCTGTTGGAAATGCAGTAGCTTTGACAGCCAATATGTCAAATGATGTAACATCTAGCCCCAGTAGTGGTAGTGGTACCTCAAGTACCTCTTAGACTATGACATGTACAGTATAAAGAAATTTCACTCATGATCAAAAAGCTAAACATGTTGCTATCTGTTATCTTTGTAAGAATCATGTGAGCAGAGGAAAAGCAGGATCACATTTAGGCACATCCTCCTCGAGATCCCACCTGAAGCACAACCATAGATCTGATTAGGACACACACCATCAACATGTTGGTGCCATAAATAGAAGCATTAGACACACTCCAAAAGTTACTGGGGCTCTAGTGTGCATAATAGAAGTGCTGGTGATGTACCAAGATTCTCTTAGTTTGAAATAACACTTATGGCTCCTTCTGCAGAGTTGTATGACTCAGAATTTGTTTGTTGGAAATTACCTAGAGTTATAGAATGCCAACACATTCCACCAATATCCTCCACCACCTCCACAAGTCATGTCGTTAAAGCATTAAATGTATACAGTTCTTCTGTCATGTACTGGAAACCCACACTTAAGTAGAGATGGGAGAAAAATTTCACCTCAAACCAAAATCAGAGAATAATGGCACCTCCCACTTGGCGAATAATTTCTGGTGAAATGTGCAGTTTTTCCACCTTTTTTCTTCTAGCTCCTTCCATTGAAATCAATGTGAACATTGAATTTACACACAAGGCATAGCAAATGTTATTTTATTTCCCAAAGGCATAGTATAAAAGGGGTATGAGAGTGAGTGTGTTGGAGAAGCATGGGGAAAGAATCAGTTGAACAGGGAATTTTTTTAGGGGGTTTACTGCGATTGGGTGGACATTTGGCGTATTTGTTGACTGGCATTCGGAGGACAGTTGATAAATAAATAAAATAAAATAAGAAATTTGTATGTCACGTGACAGAGACAGAGACCCCATGGCATAAGCTGCCACTTGGGTAGACTGATACTTGACTTAATAGAGTATTTTGTAGAGGATGATGAGTAAAATAAGTAAAATTTACTGTTAGCGACCCTGATCCTGAGGAAACATTGATTTGTAGGACTTAGACTTATTAGAGGCACAAACCCTAAAGAAACATTGATTTGTATAACTTGTTTGGCACAAGGCCTAAGGAAACATTGATTTGTAGGACTTAGGCTTGTTAGAAAAAAACTCCCAAAAATCGTTTATTTTTTGTAGGCCTATGTTTTGTTTGTTTTTTTAAGCACAAGCCCTGAGAAAAAAAATGGCGTACTGGACTAACGCCAGCATCTCATGTTGTGCTGGCCAGTGGCCACTGGCCATTGTCAAATGCCCTGATATAATTGTGCAATTTGTGGCTGCTTTTCTTGCTGCTGCTGCTTGGTTGTTTAAGCAGCAGTAACATAGGTGATGGATGATGAAGGTTCCAATTGCCACGACTAGTTCCAGTAGCAAAACAATAACTAGCCCCCAGTATATGTGGAGAAAAGAAGAAGTTGGGCAATAATACTTCGCCACATGCCCCCCTCCAAAATCATATCAGCAACTGCAATGTGCACAGTTGGGAAGGATGGTTGATCAATGGGTACATCTGCACTCACATGAAACACCTGGCACAACTCTATTTAAACACCATGACTTAGGGTCCCCAATGTGAAATCCCCCCACCAGAACCCAAGTACTGCTGCTGTCACTATGCCCCTTGTCCTCACCCAGCTAAGGATACATGACAACTTGCTGACAGTTTAATAGTTATGATGAACCCTCCTTGCAACCAGCATATCATATTCTATGGGATGGAATCTCCTCAGATGCTGCTTTATGCCTTGCTTGCAATTTTCCTCCACCACACTGCCATGTGTGGTCAGTGCACCACACACTGTGCAATGGGTGGACACGAACTGCCACTTCCTAACATCTACAAGGTGATGGTGAGCTAGTTGTTTTGCTCGTCATTGAACTTCCAGCCTCTGGCTGGGTTGCTCTATTCTTCACCTCCCCTCTTGTTGCTTTACTGGAAAGTCAGGAGGTACAGCAACAGTGGTGCAAAATTTTTGTGGTGGATGTTTGGCTTTAACATGTGTAACATAAATGTCATGGTGTCTGTGTTTCATGTGTGTTATCATGGAGGTTGAGCCAAGGTGTGTTCCCTCCTTTCCCCTTCTCATTAACTTGTCACAAATTGTGTACAGTGCCGTTGTTGATAACACCACCGTGCCTTCCCCAAGAGAAAAATAGTCCCACACTCATGACTTCACTGGGGGAGGGAAAAGGTGGAGAAGATTGACCTCCTTCTTCTTGTCCTACACATTCCTCTTCACTGAATCGGTCAGAGGATTATGTTTTTGCTGTTTCTATTACTGTCTCAGAATCAGCAGTGCAACTAGGACCAGGAGTATTGCTGCTGCTGGCAAGTGGAATCTGTCCTAATACCACATCACTTTTGAACCATGTTCACTGTGGTCTTTGGTACACTAGTCTGCTCCTCAGCATCCTGCTATCCTTGCAATGCAGCAGCAGCAGCTGGAATTAGAGCAGTTGCAAACTCCGCAAATCCCAAAAGCTCACTGCTGGTGGTTGTGGTGGTGGTGATGTCCATCCTCATCCCTGTCTCCCAGTCCTTCTCAGTTTGGGATAAAAAGACCATCAATGTCTCTTCCACCCCAGCTTCTCCATCATCATAATCATCACCACCACCACTAGTCCCTCCATGCTGCTGCTGCTCTATTACAGACTTCTCACTGGTTGGAAGAGTGATGAGAAATGTGACACAGTGTCCCCTAATGTCACACTTGCCATTCCTTGGTGGCCTGAAGAAGGCAGACTGGCAGCACTAGCACAGGCAGCTAATCTGTGCTCCTGGTGGTGATGGTGGTGGTATTATTGCTGCTAGGCAACAATTCTGCTTCTTCAGGATCATGTTCCACCTGGATAATGCAGAGAGGGGAAGGGGACTCCCAGGGTCAGGTGAATGGTGTGGACTCCCTAGTCTGGACACTCTGCATTGCTTCCCCTACCACTCCCCTAAAGCTAGTCCCACCAGCTGCTTCACCATCACTGTTAATACCAGTAACACCAACCACGTCAATTTCAGTCCCTGAGTCTTCCTCCTCACAGTCACTAATAATATGATGATTACCCTCTCCTTCAACCCTAATACTAACAAGATGCTGGACCTTCTTAGTTGTTGGACTGCTTGAGGATGGCAAGTGTGACTTAGGGTCCTCTGCTGTTACATTTTGGCATCACCTTCTCCTCCCCCACTTCATGATTATTACAAGACACTCTGGCAGCAGGATCAGCACTGGCAGCTGGTTCAGAGCTGGCAGCCGGCACAGCAGAAGCAGCAGGCACAGCATTGGTGGCAGCAGGGGCAGTACTGGCAGCAGGTGCAGCACGTCTGGTAGCAGACACAGGCAGCTGACCTGTCCTGCTCTCACTACTACTCTTTTCTTCCTCCCTTGAGATTAATTTTCCCAAGATCCCTAGGGGGACTGGCCAGCATTGGGTTTGTAGTGGTCACTTCTTCCTGCTCCTCAGACTCACTGGACACATAATGATCCTTCCAGCTCCTCCTTTTATTGTTTGTAAACCTGCTCATAGTGATAACAGTCACTATGAGGCTCTCCTGCCTCAAATTTGCTACTAACTCACAGCAGAACAGCATAGCATGTCTCTCTCACTCTGCAGCTGCTTCTATTGTGTTCCACTTCCTGGAAAAATGCCACATTTTTATAGCTGAAAGGCAAAAAACATGTTAATCAAGGTGTGAAAACTTTCTAGCCATTGAAAAAATGGTGAAAATTTTTTTCCAATGGACAAAAACGGAGAAGATTTTAATCACTATATTTAAAGCCGATTTTCCCACGAAAAAGCAGACAACAATGTGATTTTCTCAGATTTTTTTAGTGGGAACAAGACGGGAACTTTCATGCAACCCTATTAATAAGTTTGCCGGAAGAAGAACCCAAAGTACACCTGTGGAATGGCAATGATAGAGTGGAGGTTTGCATACTGGAGAACGAGAGAGAGAGGGTTAGGGCCAAAAAACTGGTAGACAGCATAATGAAAAAGAAGTCAGCAAAGGGTTTATACCAGCAGCAAAAACATCATTAAGAACATCCCATCAAGATTAGCCCATACCATATCACCCCTGTTGATCCAGAGGAAGGCAAGAAAAATATTTAAGCCAATTAAGCTCCTAGTGGGTAAAAATGATTTACTGACTCCAAAGGGCAGTCAGAAACTTTCCTGAATCAACATCCTTTCTGCTTTGAATCTGACTGTTAAAATGCTCAGTATTGTTCTGTGCTAGATAGGTATCCATTACTTTTTTGAAAGCAAATACAGTGTCTGCAAGCACAACATCTCGAGGCAAAGAATGTCATTACTTTACTTCCCTTTACAAAAAAAAAACAACTGTATTTGTTTTAGTCTTAATGGATGAGTTCTTGTTCTTTGAGTAAATAGTTCCTTGGAGAGTTATTTGTACTGACCCTGCATATATTTGTAAATGGTAATCATATTATCCCTTAGATGTCTCTTCTCTAATGTAAACAAACCCAGTTTATCTAGTCTCTCTTTATAAATCAGATCTTCCAATCCCTACATCAGTTTTGTTGTACTTTTTCCTGTTCAATAATGTCTTATTTAAGAATGACTGCCCAAAACAGTCCTCTAGATGAGGCCTGTCCATCACCATCACCTTCTTCCTCTAGGGTAGCACCTACATCTTCTGCCAGTCCACCTCGTTCATTGTTACCTCCCCCGCCAAATGATAACCGCTCTGTTGATGTTAGGATGTGGCAGGTCGTCACTACCCATTGCATACTGTGTGGTGTACTGACCACACATGTCAGTATTGTGGAGTAGAATCGATACTGGGTCTTCAAGAGGCATCTGGGGAGATTCCATACAGCAGAATATGCTAAGATGCTGGCAGGGAGGGTTCATCTGTATTATTAAATTGTCCACAAGTTGTCATGTGTCCTTAGTGGGGTCTGGACAAGGGGTATAGTGACAGTGGTAGTACATGGTGTTTGGATACAGTTGTGCCACAGATGTTATTTACCACACACATACATTTCAGTTGCTGATAAGAGCCACAGTTCCTGCTCTCAAGGGAAAAATTTCTATATTAATAACATACTCATGATTTTGGAGGAGGGGCAAGTGGAGAAGAATTGTTGGTCAACTTCTTCTTTTATCCACACAGACTGGGGGCTACTTATTGTGCTGCTACTGCCTCAGGCGCATCACTGGAGCTAGTCATGGCAAGTGGAACCTTCATCATCCGTCACCTGTGTTAATGCTGTTGTTGATCCCATTCCTTTTGCAACAGAAGTTGCAGATTCCATAATTATTGACTCAGACTCAGGAGGAGGACATTTGACAATGACCAGTGGCAAATGGCCAACATGACCTGCTGGCACTAGTCCAGTAGGGCATTTTTTTCTCAGGGCTATAGGAGACAGACCTTAGGTGGTGTCTCAGCATCCCCGGCTATCCAGAAGGATAAACCACTAGTTTCAGTTGGGCTCTCTTTGGGCAAGTGTTCCATTATTACAGAGGCACTTATTGATTCCGATGCAGCGGGCCTCTTTATCGACAGTGCCTTCACCCAGAAGATCTCCATTCCAACACACTAGTCCACTTGTCATTGAGGCAATTGATGGCAGACCCCCTACAGCTGCCGTAGGTCACCCACGAAACCGCTCCTTTGTCTATGGCTGTAGGAGCTCTCTATCACGGTTTCCGTGATTCCTTGTCACTCTCTGATGTGGTGCTCTCTCATTGGCGGAGCTTGATTGGCCTGCCCAGGGTGTCCCTTTATATACCGGGCCTATGGCATCTGTCAGGTGCCCTTTCGTGGTGTTCCTGTACCTGCATATTCATTGCTGTGTTCCTGCATTCCTCTGTACTGACTCGGCCCGTCTGACTACTCTGTTGTTCCTGCTCCGTGATTGACCCGGCTCTGGCTGACGTTCCTGCTCCATGATTGACCCGCATCTGGCTGAAGTTCCTGCTCCATGATTGACCCGGCTCTGGCTGATGTTCCTGCTCCATGATTGACCCGGCTCTGGCTGACATTCCTGCTCCGTGATTGACCCGGCTCTGGCTGACGTTCCTGCTCCGTGATTGCTTCCAGTGTTCCTGCGAGATTCTGATCTCTTTTCCTGGTGACATTCTGAACTGTGCTTGCAGTGCTGTACAGACTGATCACTTACTTATCATCTGCAGAGCTTGTTGCCTCCATTACCGAGCCTGTCAGTACACTTGCTGAGCTTGTTGCCTCTGTTACCGAGCCTGTCAGAGAACACTTGCTGTGCTTGTTGCCTCCGTTACCGAGCCTGTCCGTGTACACTTGCCAAGCTTGTTTAACACTTGCTGAGCTTGTTGCCTCCATCACCGAGCCTATCCGTTTACACTAGCAGAGCAGTGACCTCCATTTACGGTGCCTGCACCCTTGCAGTCGTTGCACCGCGTGGTGCGATTGGGCATTCTGTTAGCTCTTGTAGTGTGTAGCTCCGTTTTGGCACCGGAAGGGTGTCTTGGCTCTGGTCTCTTATTGCTCGCAGTGTTGTAACATCATACTGCACCAGGGAGTGCTTTTGGCTCACGTTACAGTCGCTTGTGCAGTGTCTCTTCCGTTACCGCACCTAGGGGTGCTCTTGGCTCCGGTCCCGTTTGCTCTTGCAGTATCTCTCTTCCGTTACCACGCCTCAGGGGTGCTATTGGCTCCGGTCCCATTTGCTCTTGCAGTGTATCTCTTCCGCTACTGCACCTAAGGGGTGCTATTGGCTCTAGCTCTAGTCAGCTCTTGCTATACAATTGGGTATATTACAGTAAAGCTATATTGTAGTAATTCAGTTCAGTCGCACTGCTAGCGCTTGCTTTCTGCACTACTACCTGGACTGTTTATATTCACCGGGCATTGGCTAATCACCACAACAGAGACTGATTATTTGTATTGGGCATTAACCCTTTTACCTCTATTGATTCCTGTTGCTATCTACTTTGCTCCTACCATATTGGGCCTGTACTACATCCCTATATTTGTCTGATACGTGCTATTACCTATTCTAGCCCTAAGGGGCAGGGTTCCTTATTTTTACCTCAATAAAAATGTGTTTTATTTTAACCTTTGGTCTGAGTGTCGTAAAAACCGTAACACTCTCCATCACGAAACTTTACAATTCCAGGTGATCCACACTCCTCACTATCCTGTGTTCCTGGGTTATCCATGATTGCACAGACACAATCCCACTTTTGATTGGGTAAGGGATGAAGTCATGGCATGGTCACCTAACTGTTCCAAGACATGCCTAGCAAAAGTGGTGAAGGTGATAAGTCTCTTCGCTTCCTGAGGTGTACCAAGATTTCTGGGATGTATTTGATAAGGGCCGGGCTGGTGAGCTCCTGCCTCACTGCCCATACAATTGTACCATTGAGTTGCAACCAGATGCGATACCTCCTTGTGGTCAAGTCTACCCTCTTTCTGTCACAGAGAATAAGCCACGGAGGAGTATGTTGCAGATGCGCTGTCCCGGGGGTTCATCTGCAAGTCCTCCTCTCCCACTGTGGCAGGATTCTTCTTTGTGAAGAAAAAGAGTGGAGAACTGAGACCCTGTATCGATTACAGGGGGCTCAGCCGTATCATGGTCAAAAACGCCTACCCAATTCCACTTACTACTGAGCTATTCAATCAGTTAAAAGGGTCCAAGTTGTTCACTAAGCTCGACCTGCGAGGGGTGTACAATTTGGTACGGATGAAGGAGGGCCATGAATGGAAAACCTCATTTAACACCAGGAGCAGACATTACGAATACCTTGTAATGCCCTTCGGTCTCTGCAATGCTCCTGCGGTTTTCTAGGAATTCTTAAATGACGTCCTCCGTGACATGCTCCAACAATGCATGGGGGTATATTTAGATGACATTCTGATCCATTCTGCCTCCATGGAAAGCCACCACACAGATGTAGCCCGAGTTCTGCAAAAATTAAGAAAAAATTATCTATTTTGCAAATTATATAAATGTGAGTTCCACCACAAACAGATCACCTTCTTGAAGTACGTAATTTCAGAGGTCGGCTTCACTATGGACCCAGAGAAACTCTTGGCTGTTCTTGAGTGGACGCAACCCATAGGTCTCCGCTCCCTTAATGTTTCCTTGGGTTCGCTAATTACTGCAAAAAATGTATCTGCAATTTTTCCTCAATTGTAAAACCCCTTACTGACATGACCAAAAAAGACAGTAACTCCACGCACTGGTCTCTGGAGGCCATCAAAGCATTTGAGACATTAAAGTAGCCTTTGCCTAAGCACCCATTTTGGCACACCCGAAACCAGAGCTTCCATTCATACTTGAGGTTGATGTGTCTGAGACAGGAGTAGGCGCCCTCCTGTCTCAACGTCCTACTCCTGAGAGCCAGTTCCATCCGTGTGGGTATTTCTTAAAGAAGCTAAGGCCTGCGGAGTGCAGCTATGAAATTGGTGACCATGAGTTGCTGGCAATTATACTCACTCTCAAAGAATGGAGGCATTTGCTCGATGGAACTTCAGTGCCAATCTAAATCCTCACAGATCATAAAAACCCTCACATACCTGTTGTTTGAAGCTAAGCGCTTGACTCCAAGACAGGCCCCATGGGCCTTATTTTTGTTCCGTATTAATTATGTGGTCTCGTACCTACCGGGCACCAAAAATGTCCGGGCTGATGCCCTATCCAGACAGTTCTCGGGATCTAAGGAGGAGAGCACTCCTAGTCCTATCATCCCTCCGGACTGAGTACTGGCCACCATACGTACAAGCATAACATCTCCCCTCAGGGAGAGAATATGGGCATCCCAAGTAGATGCACCTGCTGAGACTCCTTCTGGGCGCTGTTTCGTACCTATTAACCGTCATACGAAGGTACTTTCAATATACCATAATATGAAATCAGCAGGGCATCCCAGTAAGAACCAGCTTCTCTGGTCAGTTTCTTGTCTTTTCTGGTGGCCAGAACTTAACAAAGATATTGCTACCTTTGTCACTGCCTGTCCAGTCTGTGCACAGACCAACTCACCCTGCCAGTGGGCCTTCTCCAATCCATTCCCAATGGGAAGAAGCCATGGTCACACCTTGCCATGAACTTCATAGTCGACCTCCCTTTGTCTAATGGTAACACAGTCATCTTCATGGTCATTGACCGATTTTCTATAATGATTCACTGCATACCTTTAGAAAAACTCCCATCCTCTAAAGAGTTGGCTACACAGGGTTCCCAAAGTCAGAGTTTCCAACTGGGGTAACCAGTTTGTTAGGAGATTCTGGAGGGCCTTCCTTGCACAACTAGGTATCCAAATCTCCTTGGCCTACCACCCGGCATCAAATGGGGCCACAGAAAGGGCTAATCAGGCCTTGGAGCAATTCCTGCTGTGCTAAATCTTAGACCATCAGAATAATTGGTCGGACCTGCTACCTTGGGCGGAGTTTGCTCATAACAGTGATGTTTCAGTTTCTACCTGACTCTCCCCCTTCATGGTGAATTATGGGTGTCAACCCTCCATGATTCCAGATTCATTCTCTCCCCAGGGGATTCTGGCACTGGAGGAACATCTCCAGCAAATCCGTTCCACATGTGTTCAATTCCAAGAATCATTGTGATGCTCACAACAAACCTAGGAGCTCCAGGCCAATCGTAAACGCCTACCCGCACCCTCTTACCAGGTCGGGGAGTGGGTCTGGTTGTCCTCCAGAAATCTCCACCTCAGAGTGCCCTCTCAGAAACTGGCTTCCCACTTTGTGGGGTCTTTCTGTATCCTCGGACGTGTGAACCCTGTGGCCTATGCCCTAGACCTCCCTCCCAATATGCGGATACAAAATGTGTTCCATGTCTTACTGCTGAAACCCCTGGTATGAAATAATTTTATTACAGTTACTCCTCGACTTCATTCAGTGCCCGTTGACAGCCATGAGGAGTTCAAAGTCCACTCCATAGTCAACTCTCGTAGGTTCCGAGGGAAGCTTCAATATTTGGTCCATTGGAAGGGGTACGGTCCAGAAGAGTGTTCATGGGTTCCAGCATGCCCCGCCCTCCTCCGTGCTTTCTATACACGCTTTCCCCATAAACCTGGTCCTGCCCTTCTGGGGGGTGGTGTATAGGGCAGGGGACTGTCAAGGTTTGGCTGAGCTGCTCTAAATCTGCCGCTTGATTCTGCTGTCTGAGCTAATCTAGTGCTCTGCTATCCATTACTGCTGACTTCCCTTTCTTGGATCGGCCAACTCTCCCAGGGTATTTAAAGCAGCTTGGCGCACTTCCTGGTTGCCCTTGTGCCTGATTCTGGCTGCAAGCTTGTTATCCTGAGTTGCTGATTATCTGTGCATGACCTGGTTTCCTCTGACATCCCTTCTGGCTCCTGACTCCTGGATTGTTCCTGACTTCATTGATCTCCACATTCCTGACCCCTGCTTTGCTGAGTACCTGTCTTGGTTCCTGACCTCGGCTTGTCTTTTGGTTTACGCTTCTGGATCACGATTTTGCTCTGTTTGCTTTTGTTATTTTAATAAAGGTGTTTTGCACTTCATATTTTTGTGTCTGTCTGATTCCTGGTTCCTAACATTATGATAATGATGTAGATCAAGAATATATCCCTCCAGCAGCATCCTCTTCTTCAAATACAGATGAAGGTGTGCATGAGAGAGATGATGACATGGCCAGAAAGTTAGCTGAAATGCAAAGGCTCAATCTTCCACCACTTAAAAGGAGCACTGTGCCTGTCTTTAAACTGTTTGAGAAAGCAATTGGAAAGTCTGACCCTGGATATGCAAAGATGCCAAAATATACACATGGTTAAAGTGTGGTACCGTGTTAGCCATAACAAATTCAGGAGACTGGTAGAATAAAAATGATACCTTTATTGGCTAACTGAGTGGTTTTGGATGCAAGCTTTCAAAACAACTAGGTACCTTATTATTATTATGCCTAAAGAAGAGACTTAGTTGTCTTGAAAGCTTGCATCCAAAGCCACTCAGTTAGCCAAAAAAAAATGCATCATACAAGTCACCATCAGCATCCTCACCACTTCCAAGTCCAAGTCCCACTCAGTCACACACACTAATAGTGTAACCAGCCACAATACAGGTTATAAGCATCCGCAAGCATTGATGAATGCCTTTGCTGTGCTTGGAAGTGTAGCACCTGTGACACCTAGTAGTAGTAGTACAATTGCAGCAACATCTAGTCCCACTAGTAGTAGTAGTAGTAGTAGTAGTAGTAGCAGCAGCAGTAGCATGTGAGCAGGGGGAAAGCAAGCTCCCACCTAGGCACCTTCTCAGTGAGTTCAAACCTGAAGCACAACCACAGGTCTGACTGGGAGACACACTATCAACAGCTCAGTGGTGCCACAAATAGCAGTAGCAGACGTACTGTTTCTAGGGCACTGGGGTACACAATATAAGTGCTGTTGATGTGTCAGACAGTGTGCCAAGATTTTCTGCTTATGCTGCAGAAGTGAAAGACTCTGAGTTTGTTTTTGGAAATGACACAGGGTGCCTACACATACTGCCACCACCTCGCCACAAGTCATGTTCCATCCCACACTTAATAAGTTCGTAGAAAGAAATCAGAACCTGCACAGAAATAATGTAAAAGTACACCTGTGGAATTGTCAACTGACATGCTACCCTTTTCTTTTGTTTTATAGAACTGATGTTACACTCTGCAGGGATATTACAAGCCACATTTTTTTTGGAGAGTTGTGCCAATGTTCCTTATTTAGTTTGCCACTGCAGGCCTCAAAAGAAGTAATATTGCTGAGGGAACTCTTGCAGTAATAGAAAACATGAAATATGGCATTGTTCTCATAGGGAATTATTGACAGTGGCTAAAAGGAGAAAATGGTATGTATCTCTGTAGACATGCAGTTTATTATTAATATTCTTTTCATCCCTTTAACCAACTGTCCCTATCACTGTCTCAAAAAAAAAGTTCCTTGTGTAACTGCTTCTTCTCCTCTTAGCCTGTAGCTATTGTTTTGAGGATTTTGATGCTTTCTTTCACTCCAACTGTCACTGCAGTCTATATAATGATATACCTTACTTAATATGATGGTCCTAGTTCATCTGACTTTTGAAGGAGTCAGTGTAGGCTGAACTTTTCTGTCTACTAACATTTCTGTCTACTAAGTGTCAGTCTGCTAAATATGCATTCATTCAGTCAGTGACAGAGGATCAGCTTGGTTAGGAAGGAACTTAGATCATCCATCTCCCTCTCCTCACTCACATAAGATTTTGGCGCATTTGGGTTAAAGCTCCTTTCTCCTCCACCCCTAGACACCCCTAACACAGAGAATAGCCAGCAGGAACAAACTTGGATAACAGCTGTCTGTTTCTTCTCAGTCAAACAAGATGTTGGGGTATTTGGGGTGAACCTCCTTTCTCCCTTCACACCCCCTAGGCTTCATTAACACAGATAACAACCAGAAAGGAACTTGTATCACCTGCCTGTCTGAGTCTAAAAAGAATTTGGGGTATTTGGGCTAAATCTCCTTTGTCCCTTCATTCTTCCCCAGAGTTCCCCAAACTCCCCTAAAACTGAGAACACATTGCCCGACCAAAAGACTCCCTAAACTACAATGCAGCTTCACTTCGTTTGCCTATCTTAACTAACTAAAAAAATGCCACGTTGTCTCTCACAAACACGGAATTACATGCTATGGGAATCTGACACCCCTTTTGTATTACCCCGCCCTGAGGGAAGAGAAGAGAAACTTGGCACGAGGGTGGAATTCTGTGTTACCATTAAGTTCTATGCAATGAGAAAGGTGAAAAAAGAAAATCAGCACTTCTCAAGGGAGGTTTACTGCTCATTGGGAAATGCTATTTTTGCCTGTTTCACAGGTGAAGCATTTCACTCATCCCTAACCATGACGTTTATATTATGCATGTGAAAGTCAAATCCTAAACATGAAATTGAGTGCTAGTGTCACTGTCCTCTCGTCTCTCCCCAAAGACACAAAGACTGTTACTCTTCCTTTTCTGGTGTACCACCTTTGCTTCTATTACCTCCCCCAACAGCTTATAGTCTGTAGATGTGAGGATCTGACATACTGTGTGGCTCTCTTACCACCACCAGCAATGTGGTAGGGAGCAACCAAATACAGAATACCAGGGACCATCTGAAGACATTCCATCCCGCTGAATAGAATTCAGTATTTTTATGAAGTCTTCCTGAAATCAAATATCCTTAGCAGAGTGAACAAAGGTCATATTAATGGAATGGTATTTGGTTTCTTTGGGGATGGTTTAATATTATTGATCTGAGTGTCAAAGGTGGTTGGTTGCAGTTTTGTTGCTTAATATGAGAGCAGATATGTCAGTTGTGAAATGTCAGAGAGTTTGCCATGTGTGTCTAACATTTAATCAAAGTGACTGCTGAAGCCATATTTGTTTGCTGAAATATTATTTTAAAAGCCTGCATTTAACCCTTTGAGTGCCAGAGGTATCCAATGCTTTGCCTTTCATTGGGTTAAAAGAAAACAGAGTTCTTAGACTAGATGTCACAGAGTTGAATTGTAATTAGAGGTGGGAGAAAAGTGGAAACATTTTCTGCATGGCTTTTTGAGAAAACCTTTCGCCAATTCAAAATGTTCCTCCTTTTCACCTATTTTACCAATTTTTTCACCTGTATTTCCTATGGATACTACATTTCCAACTACAATATTACTTCTTCTGAGGGCTATAGTTTAGAAATCAGTGGCTAAAAGTGAAAGTTGTGGGTCCGACAGGAACATATGCCTTGACAAATGTGTTAGCATGCAGAGTGCATTTGTCCTTTGCCCACAACACTAACTTCCTGCTTAAGTGACACTAGAACATATTCATGATGATGATGATGCAAAAAAAAAAATAAAAAGAATAAAGTACAAACTACAATGTGGCAGATGTGTATTGTAGTGGTGGTGGGGTACTGGTTGTTATGGTGTGATTTGTGTATGTATATAATTTTTATCATTGCCATGTTTGTGTCAAATCGCTATCCTCCTTAGATTATTGACACACATTACTTTTCGGTCATAGCAATGGTCCCAATGGCAACCCTTCTTCACATGCCTCCTCCACCTCCTCATCTGTGCTGCTGTTAATATATTTGTCCTGGCTTTGTCTGTCACGTGTGGTTTCTGCTACCTGAAACTCAGCTGGTATGAGATGTTGGTTCATTTTCAAGAATGTTAGTTGCTGCTTGATAGCCACGTCCTGCGGTCATTGACAGTGTAACTAGCTGCACTGAAAACCCTCACAGACTCAACACTTTCTGGAGGACAACTAAGGGTTTCCACTTCAGTACATGTTAATGCTGGCCACACACACTGCTTTGTTTTCCAGTAGTCCATGGGGTCATTGTTTCTGCCTAGAACGTAGCTATCCTGCAAGTATGCAGAAACCATCTCATATGCAGTGGGACCACTTCTAGGAGCTACACAGTGTTCTTGTGTGTCAGTTAGCAACCCATACTCAGGAAGCAAGTCCCAAAGAGATCTGCCCCCACCACCAGCACTACCAATTTTATTTTTTTGCTGCCCCTGCTGAGACCCATGAATTTCCCTGTGTTCAGAATTGGATATTCATTTTGATGATGTAGCTGCTTCTGCTGGTTGAAATGCTTTTGCTGCCTTTCTTTTCGCTATACTGTCTAGATGTTTTTTGTGCCCTCACTTTCTCCCTCTAATCCTGCACAATGCAACCCTCCACTAGATCAGTAAGCATATCTAGACATTCCATAACAGAATCAGAATCCTCAGAGAGTTACTGCTGATCGTCATGACTCCTTGTTTTGACAAACTGATGATGGAAATTATGAAATTTTGTGTTTGAAGCGGGGGTCCAGCAAAGTGACAAGAATGTATTCCTCATTGCTTTTAATAGACACTATGCACACTGATATGTCATTTACCAGCTGGTGCATGTCTGTGTTCTCATTATGGTAAGAATCCTCGGCCATGCTTCACTTTTTTTCTGCAATAAAAATGTCAGTGGTAGAATTTCACTAATTCCTACCCCAGCATGGTTGCCTCCTCAAAGGGTTTCAGCAGCTCACATAAGTTGCCATGGTCCAGGTGACAAAGAGGCTCCCTCCAAAGCCTTCCAGTTTTGCATGGTGTAATCATTAATGACCTTTTTCTGCTTGTACAAATGCTCTAGCATGTTCATCGTGGAATTCCACCTGGTAGGGACCTCCATTTTTAGCTCGTGATGGGGCAGGTTGTTACACTCTTGTATGTAATATAGAGCATTGCGTTCATGGTAGGAGCGACTAAAATGGGCACAGATTTTGCAGGCAACACTAAGCATCTCTCTGAGGGTTTTGGATTCTGCCACGAATCTGGTCACAACTGAATTTAGCAGATGGGCAAAGCAGGGCACATGCACCATACCCCCAATTCTCAAAGCAGCAATTATGTTGGAGCCATTATCAGCAGACACAAAATCAGCTTTTAAGAAGCGGGATACAAGCCATTACCCTATCACCTGCTCTAGCTTACTTAAAACATCTACAGCTTTGTGGGACTGTCTCTCAAAACTCTGCAAGGACAAGGTGGCGTGACGATGGTATGGGCTATTCTGCTCCTGCTGCTGCTGCCTTTTAATCACGCTGCCAGAACCAGAAGCACGATTACTGGCTGTCACCTGATTCTGTAAGTTACTGTTGTCCACTTTTGGTGCTGGAAGGGAAACCCAGTGAGAAGTCACTGTCATATTGTCTGTGCTCTGTCCGCTGTCCACATATCTGTTGTCAATTGGATTTCCTTGCCATACACACTTTTCAACCCTTTGCTTACCACACTAACCACCACTTGTACAATTCAGGCACAGCCATCCCGGAAAAATAACTGTAACTTGGGATATTCCAGTGTGGAGCTACACATGACATCAGTTCCCTGAAACCTTGGTTTTCTACAAATGAACATGGCAGTATGTTCACTGCTAACGTCTTGGAAACCTTACCACTCCACAGGGGTACTTTTGGATTGTTTTTGTGAAGTTTTTGACTCCTTCCCAGGAACTCATTCAGTGTGGGTTGGCAGGACATGGCAGAAGGACCCTGGAACTTTATTGCTTTAACAACATGACTAGAGGAGGTGGTGGCAATAGAAGAAACATGTGTGGGCAGTCTATGACTCTTTCCATCTCACAGCAAAGCCAGAGTTATCACACTCCTCTGCAGCTGGAGCCATAGGTGTTATTTGGAGTAAACTATTTGTTGAGCTATACATAACTTCACTACTTCTTTTTTCTGCCCTAGGGCCCTGGAAACTTTTTAGAGTGCTTCTGCTGCTGCTAGCTGTGGCACCTTTGGCCTGCTGATAGTGTGTCTCACAGTCAGACCTGTGGTTGTGCTTCAGGTGAGATCTCATAGAGGATGTGTCTAGGTGTGGGCCTGCTTTCCCCCTGCTCATGTATGTTTTGCACAGACAAAAGATAGCAACATGCTTAGCTTGAGGATCCCGAGTGAAGTATCTCCATACTATGGACTTCATGGACTAAGGGGTTCCTGAGGTGCTGCTGCTACTTCTAAAACTACTGGGGCTAGATGTTGATGCAATTCTACTGCCACTACTACTAGGTATCAAAGGTGCAGCACTTCCAGCAACAGCAGAGGCACTCATCATATCTAAAATTGTGGATGTTAATAACCTGTGTTGCTGTGGTTGTTGTTGCTGCTGCTGGGTACTCAACACAGATGTGTTTGGCTGAGTGGGACTTGGACTTTTAAGAGGCAATAATGCTGAAGAAGACTGATAGGGTGACTGTGTACTTTTTGACATCTTTGTTTGTCCAGGGTCAGACTTTCTCATTACTCAACTACTCTGTCTGTTTAAACTCTACAGTACATTGGCATGTCACAGTAATTGCATTAAGATGATACTCATGAATTTTTGTATTTGTATGGTCATTGATGCTTCTGTGATCATGGTTCTTCACTGTTAACACTTTACTGACTGCTATCTTAGGAAGCTGTTTCTTAGTTGGTGTGTGGTTCCGTTAAGAAAGTCCTGTGATTTATGTATTGCTTATCTCATTGCATGCCTATCAATGTGTTGCAGTGCTTAAGGTTATGTCTGTTTAAATAGTCACCTCACCAAATGAAAAATATTGACAGACAAATAAAAGTCCACCATCTTGGATTACATTTACAGTTTTGTACTGTGTAGCTATCTGTAGTTTTATTAACCCTGTGTAGCTTATATGATGATGCATTTATAACCATAATAATTATATGTGTGCAATTATTATGTGGGAAATGTAATCTGTTGCTAAGAAATGTATTTACAGTTTTTGTGTTTGGCATGTGGATTTATAGGTTTGGTTGGTAACATTTTGCCGCAATGTGCCTATCCCGCAAAACAAAGTATCACTTTAAATTTAACACAGCTATATACAGAGCAGGCAGATATCATATATGCTGCAGCCAACTGTATCATTAATTGTTACAAACACTTAACCTTTGCTATACTGCTGTGTTCAAATATTGTTAACCTATAGCTCTGGATTCACATATGTATATGGGAATTGTATATATTTCTCTACTGTTTGATATATTTTACTGTATTTCAATTTGATATGTATCTTAATATGTGACTTTGTCATATATGTGAGATACATTGATGTGCTGTTCTCTGTATCCACTACTGCTTTAACACTTTTAAAACAATGAAAAAAATGTCCACATTTTTTGCCAATTGGCCAAAATTCCCCCCAATTTTTCAGTGGCTAGAAAGTTTTCGCCCATTGATTTACATTGTTTTCACTTTTTCTCTATAAAAACGTGATATATTTGCAGAAGTGAAACACAATAGAAGCAGAAACAGAGAGAGGTAGATGTGCTGTGCTGTTCTGCTGTTATTTGTTTGTTAAACTGAGGCAGGAGAGGCTCATAGTGACTAATGTCACTACAAGCAGTAAAAGGAGGAACTGGAAGTACCCTTATTACATGACCACTGATCCTGAGGAGAAGGAGGAGAAAGTGAGCAGTACTGAACCAATGCTGTCAAGCCCCCCTAAATAACCCCAAGGGATCTTGGAGAATTTAATGGGAAGGAAGGGAGAAAAGGGTAGTACTAGTGAGAGCAGGACAGGTCAGCTGCCTGTGCCTGCTACAAGACGTGCTGCCCATGCTGCCAGTGCCACCATTGCTGTACCTGCTGCAAGACATGCTGTTCCTGCTGCCACCAGTGCTGTACCTGCAGCCACCATTGCTGTACCAGCTGCCAGATGTGCTGCCTCTGTGTCTCTAATAAGCATTAGTCCTACATATCAATGTTTCCTTAGGGCTTGTGTCAAACAAGATTAAGTCCTACAAATCAATATTTCTTCAGAGCTTGTGCCTCTAATAAGCCTAAGTCCTACAAATCAAAGCTTCCTTAGGTCCTGTACCAAACAAGTCTAAGTCCGACAAATCAATGTTTCCTCAGGGCTTGGGCCTCTAACTCTAACAACAAATCTTACAGATTATCATCTACAAAATACTTTGTCATGTCAAGTATCAGTCTACCCCAGTGGCAGTTTACATCATCGAGTCCCTGTCTCTACCACGTTACAGACAAATTTCTTATTTTATTTTATTGATTAATTTTTTTATTAACTGTCCCCCCCCAATACCAATCAACAACCCCCCCAAAACAAATTCCCTGTTCGTCTGATTCTTTCCCCAGACTCCACCCACCAACACAGGCACCCTCCTCAGATCCCTTTTATATCATGTCTTATGTTTGTTTGTTTTTTTAATTGTTCAACTGATTCTTTCCCCACATTCTGCCAACATAGGCACCCTCATGCCCCTTTTATACTATGCCTTTGGGAAATAAAATAATATTTTCTATGTGTTGTGTGTAACTTCAAAGTTCCCATTGATTTCAATGGAGTGAGCTAGGCGAAAAAAGCGTGAAAAAGCGGAAAATCAGCAGTTTCGTGGGAAATTATTCACCGAGTGGAAAGTGTCATTTTTGCAGATTTCAGTATGAGTAGGAAATTTTCAGCCATCCCTACTTGTGAACAGTGTGTTGATCAAAACACATTGGATTGGATCCAGCCAGTAAGGAAGAAGGATGCAAATTCGATGAATGTCGAGTGAAGAACAGTTTCAACATATAAGAATATTAAACCAACTGAAGTCTTCAGGTAGCAGGTAAAAGGTACCTTAACCCATGTGAATAACTGCAGAGTAATCAGAGGCCCATAACTAGTAGAGAAATCCAAGGCAATCAACAGTAGGTTCCATAGTAAATATTTGCATTTATAAACAAAACATGAGAGCATATGGGATCAAGCTTCCTGTCTTACCTGACTGTATAAATCAGGTGACCAAGGTAGAAGATAAGTATAGGAGAACAGGAAATAAATAGGAGGTACTTAAGGAGGTAGAGAGGCCAAGAGAAGAAAGAAATAGGAAGGGAAAAGAGAGAAAGGGGTTTAGAAAATAGGTTATCACCAGGTCTGCCATGAAAGAATGTTAAGAATATGCAAACAATGAGTATAATTACTTGGTCCAAACCCTGCTAGGTATATTAACCCATGTCTTTACAATGTTGGACAATTACAGTGTATCCTGCATGATCACTAAGTGGTGATAAATCACTAGCCAGGTGGAAGGTCAGATTAGCTTAGCAGCAGAACTTGTGGTCAAAAATGAGGGTATGAACTGTAAAGGTTAGTATGCATACAGTAAAATATGAAATAAAGAGACGTAGTGAAAGGACAAGATAAGGAAAGGCTGGGAGACAAAAGGGGAGGAGATATAAATGTGTGGGAGTAAGGGAAAAGGGGAGGGGATGGAGCTTTAAGAGTGCAGTTAGAAGATGTTAAAATATCTAACCTGTCAGATAAGTAACATGGGCAAGCAATAACAGTGCATTAGCAATTTGTGTGCCCAACCATCCTGAAACCAGTCAGACATAATAGCTAAGGTGGGTGTAGACTGAGCAACAAATATCTGTGTGGCTGCCAAGTGGCCAGAAGTAGCTAAAGCAAAGACAAATCCCAGGAACCTGGCAGAAAAACAGAGAAACAAAATACACAAAATGCTCTTTACAGTAGGCAGGACCTCTCCATGCTCCCCCAAACCCCTGATTCATATCATAGGTGTGCCAAAGGTGTAACAACCAGGCTACTCTGGCCTATTAATATCTCAAAGAGGGGAAGATCTGGATGGCTACGAGGGTGTGATTCCAGGATATGCAGGAGAGAGAGCTCTTGAGAGAGATCTCTGACTACATGAAGTGTTCCATTTTGTGGAACTATTATATGGAATAGTAATCCCCAATGATGTCTGATTGCATTTGTTTGAAAAGGAATTATTCTATCTACTGTGGGAATATATTCTATTGTAGCCTTAAGAACAGCCTCCTTAGTATTAAAGTAATGAAATTTGAATTTAATGTCTCATGGCTTCTCATATGAAGATGGTTTAGAGCCAAACGACTTATAAAATCTGTCAAGGATCATGTCAACATGCTCTTTTTCTGAAAGTAGAACATCAAAGAGTTTTGAAAAAAAATCTCAAAGTTATTTCCTGGATGCTTCTGATTCTTAGGTTACTGTGTCAGATCCAGATCTTACTGGGCATTTTGTAGTGTTGACTGCGGGTTTCTGAGCACTTCAAGTAAGACTCCTGAGTTCCAACTTATGGTTAAGTTATTCAAGATAGTAAACCAATGAGCCCAAGCTACATATTTCCTCCTGAAAGAGAAAGATTACTGATATGCACAGATCAGCTTTAAGCTCTTGTTTAAATGAGAGTAGACAATGTTTGAGATCCAAAATATCCTTTTTTGGTACAGGGGAGATCAATATCTGACGTTAAGGATATTCGATTGTCAGAGAGGAGTAGAGGAAATGTTTTAGGAGATAAATAGATGTGACAGCTGGATTTTAACAGTTAGTCTGGAAGTCACATAGGAAGATCTGCATGTACAGTAGGGTGCATGGTATGTATTGTTAGAGTGGTCTTGTTTAGACATATTGTAGGGTGATGTGGTGAGGCCTGTTCCAGTGGTGAACAGTTGAACATGTATTGATAAATTATTTGAGACTGAGTGGTATAGGTCAGCTAGGTTAGGTAGTACATGTTACCACTCAAATATGCTTGAGAAGAGATTTGATAGTGTTGCTCAATTGTGGAAACTGAAGTCAGATGCAGTTAGATTGTGATGCTGGCATGCAGGTTCTGATGCAGGTCTCAGTCACTCATAGGGTTCAGGAACACACTGCCTGGGTCAGAACAGATTTATAATGAAGCTGATGATTTGGAGAGAGTGGTAAAGGGTTTTTAGGAGGAAAATAAATCTTTAAGCCAAGATGGAAAAGGATGGTATTGTAGATGTCAGAGCTACTTGAGAACATATCTTCTACTGTCGACTTCTACTCATGTTCCCCAAGAATTCATTTGAGGAAACAGAATTTTCCAAAAGGGAAGAGATCCTTCAAGTCCTCATCAAAGGAACTATGTGGATGTAGTAACATTCAAATGTTCCTTATACACTAAGCATATGACAATGGCATGGCCTGACCATATTCAAATATGAGTAACGACATACGGGTGATTGTTAGTATATACTGTATTTTTCTTATCAGAGTTTATAAGCAAGGGCATGTCAATACCTGTTTTTTCTTTTACTTAAAATATAGACTCAGTTTTAATTAAGTAGGCATGTTATATAAATGTAAAAACATTGCTATATTATTAAACATCTGCTTTTGAATTAAAATGTATATCAATTAAAATTCGGATTTGAAAATAATAACCATTTCATTATGCCCTTTAGTATCACAAGGGTGTGCAATACATTGTTTTGCATTGTGTTGCACATCAAGGAGTTAATCGATGTAACATTATTTAATAAGTATTAATTAAATGTTTATCATATTCATCTTCACATCTTTACAATTTGTGTTTAAGGAAATCTAAGTATTCTTAGTTAAGCAACTATCATATCTTCAGAATGTTTTTGTTTTTAATATGCATTATGTATAGGCAGATGGAGATCATTGGTCACCATAACTTCCATAATGATTGGCAGATACATTAATGCTGTAGATATAAACTGAAGGTGTAATATGGTGAATGAATAATGCAACTGTTTCACACTCTCACACTTGTTCAAGGACAAGTTGTCTCTTACAGAGGCATCTGACATTCTGAATTAAATAACATTTTAATTTTAGATTTTTTTTAAAGCAGGTAAAATGTCCAATGGTTGATAACATTTAATACAATAAAGTTGGAAATCCTCAAATATTAACTACATTTAATAATTATATTTTACATTTCTTATTAAACCAATGGCATGTAGAAAAAAGGGCTATTTAGTCTGTTATTAGATTATTGTTAATATTTAAACAAAACCTCAGTTTTATACACTTAATGGACCAGGAACTTCTTTCTAAGCAAGACTAAGATTCCATTCCAAACTAAAATGGTTGATAATTATTTTCAGTTTGAGCAGATATTTTTATGTTGACAATTCTGGAGGAGTTTAAGAATCTGTTTGCCAAAATGAAGACAAAAAAACAAAAGCCGCTCATACTGTAAAACTGCAACATTAAGCTAAAAACATCCACCAAAGTACCAGGGTAGTTACAATTGTTCAGTCCGTTAATAACAGAGAGCAAGGACTGATGGGGGATTAGCTCCCACAGTACAAAAAAAAATGGACAAAGACACTTACAACAGCTGGCTGAATACTGGTGCTGGCTTTTTTAAATGTGGCAAGTGTCAAGGTTGTATAGTCTGCCGCGAGAACAAAAATGAGATTGAATTTAAATCATATTCAGCAGGGGAACAATTTAAAATTAAGCAGGTTATAACATGCCACACTAAGGGTGTTATTTACCTAATTCAGTGTCAATGTAAAAAACAGTATATTGGAAGAGCAAAACACCAACTAAAAGAGAGAATACATGAACATATTTATATTATTAAGAACAAGGGATGCTAACATTGAGAAGATGAAATTCTGTGGTATAGACAAAGTTGAAAATAATTGGAGAGGGGGAGATTATATTAAGGAGAGTGAGTGGATATACAATATGAACACCCTTGTACCTTGTGATCTAAATTCAGAATTAGAAATGTTTTGATTTCTATAGTGTTTTTCGAGAGTGAAGATTTTCCATAGGATTATCCTTTTCTCATGCATATACAAGGCTGTATTTTTTCCAAGTTGGATTTATTCTGATGCTCCACTACACTAGAGGGGTTTGGTTTGGTAATAATATAGCATAGAGTTATTCACTTTTGGTATGGCATTAGCTTGTTTAGTGCCATTATACATAGGGATATAAGGGTTATTTATTAGATATTATATTTTTACAGTAAACATTTGATATTCACTTTTCACATTAATATTGTAAGGAACTTGATATAAATATTGTTACAGTTTCATCATTTAGCCTTCATTAGTTTGGAGGATTTACATATAGTTTTGTAAATCGATATAGAATATATTTTTATTATTATTGAATTTAAGAGGATAGTATATGAATTCACCTTGTGACTGGTCACTTTAAGTGTGTAATATATATATATATAGGGAGTTTGTATTACTTTTATATAAGTTTTGTATCATGTTTTGAGTTAGGATATTTATATATCTAAAATGGGGAGTATGTTTGTTGGGCCCTTCTGTTGTCGGGAAGTTAAGTGGCGCGTCACCGAGAATCGTGTGCGCACTTCTCTGATATTCGGGGGAGGGTAATACACTATATAGATTCACTGAGGATTGAATATCTTTTTTGATATCAATAATGGGTTTACACATTTTTATTATGATAGGTTTTTTGTATAATAGTGTAGATTTTCCTAGTGTGGAGTTCCTTGTGGTACTTACATTGGGAAAATGAGTGGGGTGTGCCGTATATTTTGGCACTTGGGGGATTAATACACTAGTCAAATCTACCTATGTTTGTAGTGTTGTGGAGCATTGAGTACTTACCTTTAATATTATGGGTAAGGATGGAAATATAGGTTTATGTATTTTGCATGGTTTTGTGTACATTTTCCTCATGTATGTGCCTCGTAGTGATATGGGGGTAGAGAGATGTCCAAGTATTTTTGAGCAATGTTTTTTGAATGGTTGAATCGCCTTTTAATTAAAGGATTTTTTTCTCAGCAGTAGTGATGATGTAATAGGTAGACAGGTGAAGTTAATAGGATGGGAGGAGTTTGAGGACTATATAGAGAAAGGTAGGGTATGGTCATATTTGAACACTAACTCCCTGAGGAAGAGAATGGAGTAGTCTTGAAACACTTTGGAGGTTACACAGAGTGGTTGATTACAGCTAATAGCCAATGTTGTGGGGACATAACCTGATAATGTGGTGATTGGCACAATTCATGGGACACAAGAAAGACATAGTAGAGAGTGATCCCGTGATCATATATATCAGGACGCCAGACTCATTGGATTTGGATTAAAACGAGACAGAGGTAATAACCTCGTGGCAGTGCAAGCGGTGATCACATGGACCTGGGGGAGATAACAATGCTATTAAGGTGTAATCTCAGAGACTGGGAAGTGTACATTGGCAAAAAGGAGGCCCTCCAGCTCAAGAGGTTAACATATGCAGGAAACACCAGATAAGTAAAGAGTAGTTGTATGTGTGTAGAAATTAGCATTTACTGACAGCTAGTACTTGATGTGCACTAACACACTATACTCTCTAAACCAACCTTGTAGCAAGGTGGACCGTAACAATAAGCCTCTAAGAAAATACACTTCCATACACATAAGATCAAATCCATACAATACGATCTATGATGGTACAACAATTGTATGTGTGATATGAAGTAGAAGAAAACAAATGATATATTTACATAATAGCCATCACTGGATTTGGTATAATGTTGCCTTTAAGGAATTGTCGTCTTTAAGAAACTGTATTTGTTTTTGTATTTTGATATTTTTTATTTTTTGAAATTTTTTTTTACCTTTTATTCATACAGCTATGTAGCTAGGCATAGGATAAGGCACTTTATTTATATTGGGATATATAGAATGTAGCAATTTAGTGTTAATGAGGAATATTTTTGTGTGTTCATGATATATACTTAGACACATTGTTGCCAGGGGATTGATCCACCCGTTGGCTACATTGTGTACAGTAAGTTCAGGGATATATCTGTGGCATCCCAATCTTGTTTGTTTTTGTGGTGCCGTAGAGCTAGATCCCATCTTTTTTTATTGTGGGAAATAGGTAGTGCCATTTCCCTATTGAGGGAGGTGTTAGAACCTAGTTATATTTTATTTGTCAAGACATGTGACACCAGTGATATCTTCCATGTAATGGTGTGAAATAAAATTATGTTTGTATCATCTGTCTTGCATTTACTGATACATATTTTGGTTTTTATATGGTTTTCATGAACAATATTACTTATATGGTAATTTATCCTCTGTTGTCTCTGATTGTTTTGATTTAATGTAGTCCTACAACCACTCAAGCGCAAGACCAATTGGGTTTTTCGGTCTTTGTTTTTTGAACCCATGGAGTTAGGGTTCAGGTTGGGCAGCTGGGGGTTGTTGAACCTCCTGCTTCCTTAGAATAGAGCCACCAAAGCTGAATATTAATAGTTTATTTGTATTGATTAACAAAAGACACAGCAAGTGAACACAAGAAAAATCTAAATCAAGTTAATATTTGGTGTGACCACTGACCGCCCTTTGACTTCAGAACTGGGTTCAGAAATTACAAGTGGTGAAAGGCATGAAAACAGAAGCATATTAATGAACAAGGTCTCTCCAAACAATAACAATAAGTAGAGAGTCAAAAGGAATTTATGTGATACAAGAAACAGAGGTCACAGTAGTGTAATAAGGAAAGGAAAAGAAAAAAAGCAGAAACAGTGCAAAAGAGCATCTAAAGGCAGACATTGGAATCTGCTCTTAGATGCAATGTTGTACCTTTTCTTCTTTTTTCTTTTTCTTGTATGAATGATCAGCAGTGGTAATTCTGGCCATCTGGTCACATGACAGCAGCAGGCGACACTGAGACCGGGGAGTCCGGATAAGACTACTTCAAAAAAAGAACTTTTTCTTGGGACACTTTTATTCCTCTCCTGAGACCCGATCCATAAAGGGGTCTATTGGTAGTACACCTAGTACAGAGAGTATTTTATAGCTTTTTGGTTTATTTTAATAAGGAAAGGAGTAGGTAAAAGTGTGGAATGCATTCCTTTCCATAAGCTGTTGGAAGAAAATAAGCAATTACTACAAAGTAAAGATTCATTACACCAGCAGCATATTGAAGCTAAACTTACACCATGTGTCTAAATTAATTAACTCACACAATGTACAGCACAGGTGGTAAGAATACAAACACAAGCTTGTTGGTAGAAAATCAAAATTTTTTAATGTAGACTTTAATGTTGTGTCTATTGTACATAATGTACTTAACTTATAGAAAATAAACTATAAAACAGGGATAGACCCCTGATGAAGTGATACTATACCACGCAATGCATAGGGTGAGGATATCAGAGAAGTTTATTTTGTATATTTTATGTACATTTTTTGTATTGTCTATTATATTCAATTTTTAAGTTTGTTTTAAGCGCTGTCAGTGCATATGATTTATGTAGATTATTTTTTTATGTCTACTTTTGGAATAAATATTTTTTAAGAGGAATCTAATTCTGGTGTGTGGTCCATACACAAATAGGGTCATCACATTATACGTATATATTTGTATGGTTTTTGTGGTCCCTCTCCTCTGTATTAATATCTTGAGTCTAGTTCCCCGGTATTTTAAGGTATCTAGTCACTCATCAGATATTGAGTTACTCATTGGAGCTGATTGGAGGATAAGGTGTGACATCTGGAGATCCTCTTCTATCTACTCTGGGTGAAGTGAAAATCTAGAATCCTAACTGGAGAAACAGTGGACATCAAAGGAGGGAGCATTATAGATACCCACACTGGGGGTGATCCAGTGGAGGCTTTCATACTGTGAGGCTGGTATCAGCCTCATGTAAATGTGAATAACCATTTAGCTTGCTCACAGGTGACTATCCAGTGGAGGTATCTTATGTCATTACAGTCTGCATTTAGAGTGTGTGCGCATCTCTTCTTTTTGTTTTTATTTCTACATGTGTTGGGAGTCGAGTGCCAGCGACTGACGTTGGGAGGCGGCACCGTTGACTGAGTAAAGAAAAGAAGGAGAAAAGCAATCTAGTTCTTTGATTGAACAGGTGATATTGTTTTTTACTTGCTTGCTTATGGAAGTGAGCGCTTATACACAAGGGTTTCTACTTTAATTACTGACACTTTATTTTGGTCAAGGACATCTCTATTTTTGCTTACTGTAGACTAGGGGTGGGTGAAAAGTCAGAAAAATTTCAAATACGACTTTTCGCAAAAAAAACAATTTTTTGCTTTTTTGTGAAAGTTTTATGCTTTTTGCCACTGTCAATACATTTTTCGCCAATGTTTCTTTTGACTGAAACATTTCTCACCACAATATTGCTTCTTCTGAGGGATGAAGTACAGAAATAGATAGCTGAAAGCCAAAGTAGTGACTGAGTCCTACAACAACATATGCCTTAAAGAGGTTGTTAGCAGTCTGAGTCCCTTTGACCTTTGCCCACAACACTAACGTCCTGCTCATGTAGCATTGGCACAAAAACCCTTGAAAAATAACTGCAGTTTGGGATATTCCAGCAGAGTGCAACACAGCATCAGTTCTTTAAAGCTCTTTTTTCAAGAAAAGGGCTGCATGTCAACCTTCAACATTTTGGCATGTTTACTATTCCATAGGTGCACTTTTGCATTATGATTGTGCAGTTTTTGACTTCTTTATAAGAATTTAGTAAGTGTGGGATGGCAGTACATAGTAGAAGAACTGTATAACTTTATAACTTTAACACCACAACTTGAAGAGGTGGTAGGGGTAGTGGCTTTATTACAAGAGTCATCTCCTACAGCAAACCCAGAGTCATCATTCTCCTCGACATCAGGAGCCATAGGTGTTATTTGGAATGAACTAACTGTTGGCTGTGGCACATGCTCTGACACATCAATAACATCACAACTTCTCTTATCTGCCCCAGAACCCTGGGAACTTTTTGGAGTGCTTCTGCTGCTTTTATTTGTGGCACATGTGACATCTTTATGGTGTGTCTCCCAGTCAGACCAGTGTGGTTGTGCTTCAGGTGGAATCTCATTGAGGAGGTGCCTTGATGTGAACAAAGACTCTCCAAACAGTAACAATAAGTGGAGAGTTGAAAGGAATTTTTGATGTGATACAAGAAACATAGTTCACAGTAGTGTAATAAGGAAAAGAGAAGAAAAAAGTAGAAATAGTGCAACAGTGCATCTAAGGGCAGACTTTGGACTCTTAGAAGTGATGTTGCAACATTTCTTGTTTTTTCTTTTTCTTGTATGAATGATCAGCAGTGGTCACATGACCAGATGACCAGAGTTACAGCAGCAGGAGACACTGAGAGTGGGGATAAAACTACTTAAAAAAAAGACACTTTTATTCCTCATCTGAGACCTGATCCATAAAGGGGTCTATTGGTAGCACACCTAGTACAGAGGGTATTTTATAGCTTTTTGGTATATTGTTCCCTCACTGTTTATTGTAATAAGGAAGGTTGTAGATAAAAATTTGGAATGCATCCCTTTCCATAAGCTGTTGGAAGAAAATAAGCAATTAGTACAAAGTAAAGATTCATTACACCAGCAGAATATTGAAGCTAAACTTACACCATGTGCCTAAATTAACTAACTCACACAATGTACAGCACAGGTGGTAAGAAAACAAACACAAGCTTGTTGGTAGGAAATCAAAATGTTTTAATGTATACTTTAATGTTGTTTCTATTGTTTCTACAGGTCGAGTATTAACTAGATAATATAGTAGAAAACAATGTAATATAGTAGGAAGAAATCATACAATGGCTTTAACCTTTTACAAAATGACTGGATAGATGTTAATTGATTTTTTAATAACTGTCAAGGGAGGAACAAAAGGGTAGTACTAGTAGTGAGAGCAGGACAGGTCAGCTGCCTGTGCCTGCTGCAAGACGTGCTGCCCCTCCTACCAGATGTGCTGCGCCAGCTGTAAGATGTGCTGCGCCAGCTGTCAGATGTGCTGCCCCTGCTGCCAGTGTCACCACCAGTACTGTACCTGCTGCCAGTAGTACCCTTGCTTCCACCAGTGCTGTGCCTGCTGCCAGTGCTGAACATGCTGCTAGTGTGTCTTGTAATACCCAGGAGGGGGGAAAGGAAAAGATGATACCAAGTGTGACAGCAGGGAACCCTAAGTCACACTTGCCATCCCCAAATGCTAGTAGTACTACTACTAAGGTCCAGCAGCTTGACTGTGAGGAGGAAGACTCAGGGGCTGAAATTGATGTGGTTGGTGTTAGCAGTAGTAACAGTGATGGCGAAGCAGCCGGTGGGAATAGTGTTAGGAGAGTGGTAGGTGAAGCAATTGAGAGTGTCCAGACTAGCGGTCAAAGGAGCCCACACCATTCTCCTGACCCTGGGAGTCTTCTCCCACGGCATTGTCCTTATGGAACATTTCCTGAAGAAGGCAAAACTGTCACCACCGCAATAATACCACCACCAGCAGGAGCACAGATCAGCTGCCTGTTCCTGCTCTTACTGTTGCCAGTCTGCCTTCTTCACATCACCAAGAAATGGCAAGTGTGACATTAGGGGACCCTCTGTCACATTGATTGTCACCTCCTCCAACCAGCAGTGAGCTTTTGGAATTTGTGGAATTTTTAACTGCTCTAATTCCTGCTGCTTCTGAGTTGCAAGGGCAGCAGGATGCTGAGGAGCAGGCTAGTATGCCACAGACCACCGTGGACGCAGTGGGAATGGGGTCAACAAGTGATCTGGGACTAGCAACACAAATACCAGATGTGGTTGGGGCTAGTTATGGTGCTGCTACTTCCTCAGGCGATTCACTGGAGTTAGATGTGGCAAGTGGACCCTTCATCATCCGTCACCCATGTTACTGCTGTTGTTGATCCCATTCCCTTTAAGCTGTCTAATCATCCTGCTGCTTAAACAATTTATTTTTTTCTCAGGGTTTGTGCTTTCAAAAAAAATAAATAAATAAATTAAAAATCATAGTCCCACAAAAAAATAAAAATTTTGGGGGGTTTGTTTCTAAAAAGCCTAATGTAACGGTTTGTTTGACTCTCAGACACAGAGTTAAGATAAAAACACAGTTTTATTAAATACAATAATACATAAAGAACCCTCACAGGTCCTGTAATATAAATCTTATAGTACAGACACACGACAGGTTAATTAGGCCCACACAGGTCCAGCATATGTATAGGAGACAAACAGTTTATGCTGACATGGGTCAGGCAGATGATAAGGTTTCCAGGTTACAGCAATGAAGGAGTTAATGTTCATCAAGAAAGGAAAACAGTCTCATGTGTTCTGGCAACCAGCTGCTTCTAGAAGACGCCAAAGATAGAGTCCAGTGCTATAACGGAGGCAACACTTGCAACCGGTTTTGACAGAGTGGAGCGTAACCAATGGCAATGTACCGGTGCTATAACGGAGGCAACACTTGCAACCAGTTTTGACAGAGTGGAGCGTAACCAATAGCAATGTACCGGTGCTATAACGGAGGCAACACTTGCAACTGGTTTTGACAGAGTGGAGCGTAACCAATGGCAATGTACCGGTGCTATAACGGAGGCAACATTTGCAACCGGTTTTGACAGAGTGGAGCAAACCAATGCCAGTATCCCAGTGCAATCACGGAGGCAACACTTGCAACTGGTTTTGTCAGAGTGGAGCAAACCAATGGCAGTATACCGGTGCAATCACGGAGGCAACACTGGCAACCGGTTACGGAAAAGAGGACTAGGCCAGAGGTGCTCTGAGCAAAATGGAAGACAGGCAAGCCTGCGGGGCAGAGGTGCCAAACCAATTAAGGCACCGGAAGAAAGAATGTCGCCGAGGTGACTAGGACCACCACGGGAGACTGCCGAGTCGGAATCCAGGAGCAGGAACGTCAGCCAGGCCGGGTCAGGATACAGGAGAAGGAACGTCAGCCAATCCGGGTCGGTACACAGTAGCAGGAACATCAGCCAGGCCGGGTCGGTACACAGTAGCAGGAACATCAGCCAGGCCGGGTCGGTACACAGGAACAATCACTGGAGTAGTCAGGCAGTCCAGGTCGGTACACAGGCGCAGGAACAGGAGAGTAGTCAGGCAAGCCAAGTCGGTACACTGGAAACCTCAATACAAATGTAGAACTGGCACAGGAACACCACGAAAGGGCAGTGAGAGGGTGCAGGAGCCCAGTATATAAAGGCTATACTGTGCAGGCTAAACACAGGGCAACCAATGAGGACCTCACATAGGATAACTGACAGAAAAATAAAAACAAGGAATCACAGGCACCGTGATACCTAAGTCCTACAAATCAATGTTTCCTCAGGGCTTGGGCCTCCAACAACAAATCTAACAAATCATACTCTGTAAAATATTTTATCAAGTCAAGTATCAGTCCACCCCAGTGGCAACTTATGTCAGGGGTTGCTTGTCTATCACTTTACATACAAATTTCTTATTTTATTGATTTATTTTTTTATAAACTGTCACCCCAATACCAGTCAAGAAACCCCCCAAAACAAATTCCCTGTTCAACCGATTCATTTCCCAGACTCCACCCACCAACACAAGCACCCTCCATAGACCCCTTTTATACCATGTCTTATGTTTTTTTTTTTTTTTTAATTGTATTTAGGTTTATTTTTTATTAACTGCCCTCCCAATCACAGTAAACAACCCTGCCCCCCCAAAAAAAATCCCTTTTCAACTGATTCTTTCCCTACACCCCACCAACACAGGCACCCTCATGCCCCTTTTGTACTATGCCTTTGGGAAATAAAATAATAATTATTATTTGTTGTGTGTAATTTAATTGTTCCCATTGATATCAATGGAATGAGCGAGGTGAAAAAACAGAAAGTGCCATTATTCACCAATTTCAGTTTGAGGTCCAAATTTTCGCCCATCCCTACTCAATACAAGCATATGTGGCAGAGTGGGGCTTAGACTTGGAAGAGGTGACAAGGCTGACAATGACTTACAGAATGATTGGGTATTTTTAGGCATCTTTGCTTGTCCAGGGTCAGACTTTCCAATTGTTTTCTCAAACAGTTTATAAACAGACACAGTGCTCCTTTTCAGTGGTGGAATATTGAGCCTTTGCTGTTCAGCTAACTTTCTGGCAATGTCATCATCTCTCTCACTCTCAACCTCATCTTTGTCAACATCATCATCATCATCATCAGTCATCATTAGGTCATCCTCAGCATCGCTACTTCTTGCCCAATACCATTATACTCCTCTCTGATTTTAGAAGTGTCAAACAATTTATTTTTACTTTTACTTTCACAAAGTTTGCTACTACTTGGAGGACAGGTATTTTGGTGATTGTTTGTCTCACTGTCAGATGCAGCAGTTTTTTCAGCTGCTACACATTCCTCCATTATGCCATCAACAACACTAGAAAGAGACTTGTTGTCAATTTCTTATATTTTATTTTATAGTACTGGTGGTGGTGGTGGAACTTTTGGTGGGACCTTGACAAACTGCATCCTCCCCAGGAGAAGAGGGATAATCATAATTTATTGCAAACACTGCAGCAACCATGGCTGTAGTCAGTTTTTCATCAACCACTTTATTCCCACATGCCTTCACTGCTCCTCCTTTGCCCCTCCCCCTGCCCCTTGTTCTTTTAGCTGGACATAACTCAATTACTGTGTTTTTACCCTAAAGTACACAACACAAATGATGGAGTGTGATGTTTTGCCTTTGCCCTCAACAAAATTCTGCTATTGTCCAAAAAAATAACTATGAAAATAAACAACTTGTTTCCAAAGACTTCCCCAGCACAGAAAAAAGCAAGACCAGCAATGAAATTGGACTGCAGCTGCCTGTGTCATTCAAATCAAGTCATACAGAATGTTGGGATATTTGGGGTGAACCTCCATTGCTCCATTCTCATACCCCCAGACATGTCTAACCAACACAGAAATAATAACAGCAAGAGCAGCAAGGAAATTGCTTGGACCCCAGCTGCCATTGTCTTTCAAATCAAATCAGTCAGACAGAATGTTGGGGTATTTGGTGTCAACCTTCTTTTCTCCCTTCTCACACACCCAGACTCTCAAAGCACAGAGATAATAGCAGCCAGATCAGGAAGGACCTCGAATCACAGCTCATTGAGTCTTGTCAATAAGTCACACCAAATTTTGGCGTGTTTGGGGTTGTTGAGGTTCATGGCTTTAGGTGCGTTAATCTGGGGCAAAGGGTTTCACAACAACAGCTGTGTTAAAATTAATGTACTCACATACTATGTGCTTTCTACAAAACAAAAAAGATACACACAGAATGCTCACACTAACAGACACTAGCACAGTTATTGGAAACAATATGCATTTGCCAACACCCCAAAAGCCAACCCATATATTTTAGGATATACCCAGAGAAGATTGTTCTAATGACCAACACCACAATTAACACAATTGTAACGGTTTGTTCAACACTCAGACACAGTGGGTTAGGATAAAACAGTTTTATTGAAATCGTAAATAATAAGATAACCTTCACAGGCCCTGTAGTACTTCAGCAGAATAATACAGACACAAGACAGGTTATATAATGGGTAGTTCAGCCAATGGCACACTGCCAAAGGAGTAACGGAGGCAACACTGAGACTCTGAAAGAGCTTAACGGATAGTTCAGCCAATGGCACACTGCCGTAGCAGTAACAGAGGCAGCACTGAGACTCTGCAAGAGCTTAACGGATAGTTCAGCCAATGGCACACTGCCGTAGCAGTAACAGAGGCAGCACTGAGACTCCGCAAGAGCTTAACGGATAGTTCAGCCAATGGCACACTGCCGTAGCAGTAACAAAGGCAACACGGAGGCTCTGCAAGAGTTAACGGAGGGCTCAGCCAATGGCACACTGCCGTAGCAGTAACGGAGGCAAAACGGAGGCTCTGTAGGAGTTAATGGAGGACACAGCCAATGGCTTACTGCTTGTAGCAGTAATGGACACTAGGCCCCCAAGCACAGCGGTAGTCAGAATGTCGCCCAAGCGACACAGCGAACACTGGAACAGGAGAACCGGGTTGAATCATGGAGCAGGAACATCAGCCAGGCCGGGTCGAATCATGGAGCAGGAACATCAGACAAGCCGGGTCAGATCACGGAGCAGGAACGTCAGCCAGGCCGGGTTGAATCACGGAGCAGGAACGTCAGACAAGCCGGGTCAGATCATGGAGCAGGAACGTCAGCCAGGCCGGGTCGAATCACAGGAGCAGGAGACAAGAAGCAGAGTAGTCAAACGAGGCCAAGTCGGTACACTGGAATCCACGAAGCTCAAGTAGGCACTGGTACAGGAACACCATGAAAGGGCACCGGATAGGTGCCAGAGCCCAGTATATAAAGGCCATACTGGGCGGGCCAACTGCAGATCAACCAATGGGAGCATCGCACAGCCAAAGCTGACAGAAGGCAACACAGGGAGCACAGGCACCGTGATAACAATAACACCCCAGTACTAGTAATAAGCAATAATATTTAATCACAAACAATAATATTATAATAAGAACAATACACCGTATATTATCAAATATATTCTAGCTAACACCAAATAATGCTAACTAGACAATTACTTACTGCAGTGCAAATAAGATACATATGCAACAACTATAGTAGAAACACTATACATTGGTTACTAGGGTGTTTTTCCTAGAAATATTGTATAAAAGAAACAATAAAGATATACTTAGATGAAAATCCTGGGACAAGAGGCAGGAAAAGAATTAGGCAAGGAGACTGGATACTGGGCTACTTCAAATGGAGGTCAGGCTCTGCTCTGGATCAGTTCTTGGGGCCTAGGCAAGGCATGGCAGTCTTGCTTGATTCTGGGCCATCTACCCCACATCTTGCTCCATTCCAGGACTGCTCCCAAGGTCTCATTGGACACCTCTTTTATTGTTTGCAAGCACCGTCTAACACCTGACCAAAACACCCCTCCTCCCTTCCCAACTAGGAGCAAAGGAGATAAAGGGAGATGGTCCTTTCTTTGTCCTTTTCCCACCCAAACAGACCAGGAAGAAGACAAAGAGACAAAGGAAAAATGGTTCTGAGCTAAATGTGTGATGTAGGACATGGGAACATAACCACGTAATGGATGCAGTTTTGTTGCAAATTTTGCTGCAACTTACCTGTGTCCATAACAGGGGTCAACCTCCTTTCTCCCTCCCTCTTCCCCAGAGTGCCCTCTGACTCCCACTAATACAGAGAAGAAATGTCATACCTAAAAGACTCCCTAACCTAAGTTTCAACTCCATTTTATTTGTCTATCTTCTCTAGCTCAAATATGTGCTGCTTTCTCCTCTCACAAATTGAGAGTGCCTGACATCGTTTTATATGCCTGCAGGAAAATAAGAGTAAACTGTTAAGTGGTGGGGAGAATCTCAGTCTTCCCACTGAAAAAAACTAAATTTTTCATTTTTTAGTTTGAGGCAACATTTTACACCCATCCCTACTGTACACCTCATTTATCACAAATTCTGACTCTCATATCAAATATGAAATATTTTTCCAGTCAGGTACTTGGTATACAAAGTAATGCATTCTATAAATATCTGTAAATATTATTCATTTTACAATTCCAAACATAGAAAATATTAAAATTGTCTTTGCTCACATTGATATTTATGATTTATCACTATATAATTCTAATATTGGATTGACTAGCCCCATCACAAATATGCTCATAGTTTGCTTAATGGAACATAAAGTTATGAAAGACTATGTTAATGAATCTCACTGCTTGGACTTGACGGTGAGATATGATACTGAAATAATTGTTTCGGGTAGATGTTCACCTGTCATTGTTTGAAACCATTTTTGGATACAGTCTGTCAGAGTCAGATATCTTTAACGTCTTGATACCTAAGGATTGCAGTGGTATTAGAAGTAATTTTATTGGTACTGTTCATTTATCTACTGATTTGTCCACACATGCCAAAATCTGGGACACTCCAGTCATTAAGACACCAAAGGTGTACAATAAATCACTAGATCCAATGAGTTCTGCAAACTGCAGGAGAGAGCCTTTCAACGAACATCATGGTTATGCGCGGGTTGCCAGTGTCTTACCAATTACTGGCCTTGAGAACCAACACAGACTTTCAGCTACTGAGCTAACAGGTTCTAAAAACTTCAGGAGAGATCATTGCAACCCATGGGATACATCTGAAGGAATATAGTGAAGCACACTATATAAAATCCATCTTATAATTGTTTGTCCCCTGTTATACACATATTTTGACTCATGGATCAGTGTCTCTATATTGGTTAGGAGGTTTGTGCATAGTGTTTATTGCAGATTTCTCGGATTTCATTTTTAACCACAATGTTGTTTAGGGAGTAGGGATGGGGAGAGGGGATTATCTATATGTGCTGTGCAATGACCCCCTCCACAGGATTACAATATATGTGGTGGTCAATAAATTATAATTTATAATTTTGATAACTAACGTGTATTTTGTTTTTTATTTTCATCTTCTGCACATCCATGAGGCATATCTACCAGTTTTTCCTATGCCTTAACCTCCACTGGACTCACTTTTGCCATCACATCCTGAGTAGGGATGGGTGAAAGGTTGTGCCTTGTTCCAGTGAAAAAATTAGTGAAAACCACTTTGTTGTCTGCTTTTTCATGGGAAAATCTACTTTAAATCCAGCGATTAAAATCTTCACATCTTTTGCCCATTGTCAAAAATTCTTCTCCATTTTTTCAATGGCTACAAAGTTTCTGCCTATTGATTTATGTGTTTTTCACCTATAAAAATGCGAAATATTAGAGGAAGTGAAACACAATAGAAGCAGCTACAGAGCGAGGTAGATGTGATGTGCTGTTCTGCTGTGATATGCAAAACTGAGACAGGAGAGGCTCATAGTGACTGCTATCACTATAACAAAGTTTAAAACAAATGAGAAAGAACTGGAAGGAGCCTTATGTGTCCACTGAGTCTGAGGAGGAGGAAGTGAGCACGACAGAACCAATGCTGGACAGTCCCCCTAAATCACCCCTAGGGACCTTGGGGAAATTAATGTCAGGGGAAGAAGAAGAGGGTAGTAGTGAGAGCAGGACAGGTCAGCTGCCTGTGCCTGCTACCAGATGTGCTGCCCTTGTTACCACCATTGCTGTGCCAGCTGCCAGATGTGCTGCCCCTGATGCCACAGTTGCTGTACCTGCTGTCAGATGTGCTGCCCCTGCTACTACTACCACCATTGCTGTGCGTGCTGTCAGACATGCTGCTCCTGCTGCCAGAAGTGCTGTGCCTGCTGCCAGTGCTGCCCCTGCTTCCCCCAGTACTGTGCCTGATGTCAGATGTGCTGCCCCTGCTGCCACCAGTGCTGTGCTTGATGTCAGTGCTGCCCCTGCTGCCACCAGTGCTGCACCTGCTGCCAGTTCTGAACCTGCTGCCACCAGTACTGTGCCTACGTTGATGGCCCTTTTTAGTACAAACTGAGATGAAATGGGAGACAAGGATGAGGATGAGCTTCACAACCACCAGCAGTGAGCTTTTAGAATTTGCAGAGTTTGCAACTGCTCTAATTCCTGTTTCTGCTGCTGCTGAGTTGCAAGAGCAGCAGAATGCTGAGGAACAGGCTAGTGTGCCACAGACCACAGTGGACAAAGTGGAAATGGGGTCAACAAGTGATGTGGGACTAGGACAGGTTCAACTTGCCAGCAGAAGCCATACTCCTGGTCCTAGTTGCAGTGCTGATTCTGAGGCAGATGAAGCAACATGATCCTCTGCCCCAGACATTGAAGGGGAATGTGGAAGCAAAGAAAAAGAAAGAAGCCATTCTTCTCCACCTGTTCCATACCCCCAGAGACTATTTTTCTCTTGGAGCAGACACAGTGCACAATTTGTGACAAGACAGTGAGAAGGGGAAAGGAGGTAACACAACTTGGCAACCTGAAAACGCACATGAAACACAGACATCATAACATTTATGTCAAACATGTTAAAGCCAAACACCCACCACAGAAATCGAACTTTGCTGTTGCTGTGCCCCCTGACTCTCTAGAAAGGCATAAAAAGAGGCAAGGTGGAGATAAAAGAGGAGGAAGAATAGAAAAACCCAGGCAGTGGCTGTAAGTTCGATGATGAGCAAACAACTAGCTCGCCATCACCTTCTTCCTCCAGAGTAATTACATATTCCGCCAATCCACCTCATTCATCGTTACCTCTATCACCAAATGATAGCCATTCTGTAAATGTTAGGATGTGGCAATTCGTGTCCACCCATTGTATAGACCACACATGGCAGTGTGGTGGAGGAGAATCATAAGCAGGGCATCAAGTGACATCTGAGTAGATTCCATCCCATAGAATATTGTCAAGGGAACCCAGGAATAAATCAAGAGTCACACAACATAGTTAAACACCTTTATTAGAAACAATACAGAACTATATACAGAACTTCTCCAAAAAACAACAAAGAGAAGCACCCAATAGTGAAGTATATCAGCATCAATATCCAATATATAAAAAGGTATTATACTCACATTTTTGAATTGCCAGCAACAAGAGCATTCTAATGCTGACTTCAAAGCTTATGGAGAAATCCCACCGTCTCCACTTGGAGTTTCTATGGTTGCTCCACACTCCTCTCGTCATCCATGAAGGAGCTCCATGAAGCAGCTCCATGAAGGAGCTGCCAGATAGCTGAAATAATCTCGGGTTGGTTTAAATTACCCCTATAAGCGCTTGTGCTGTCTCTCATATAAGTGATTGACAGTCAATATATATTGTGAGTACCCACAAGTGGGGTGTCTATTGGTGGAGTAAAATATTTCCCATTGATTTATTGCACTAGGGCGCTCGCTTTTGCTCTTCCTTGTTCTTCTTGTTGTTTTAGCTTGTTACCGGTAAACAGTAGAAGGAGCAGCCCCAGAAGAACCATCTTCCCTTTCCTTGGAGTGAAAAGAGGACTTTTTTTATTTTTTTCTTTCTTGTGTGAAAATATTTTTGGAATATATTGTTATTGTAAGAGTGAATATTTATATTACCTAGATTTCTGTTTTTGGATATTATACTAGTCAAATAATGGAATGTATTAGAGAGAGAATAAATACACGAAAGCCACTTATGGATGAAATATTTACCAGGAAAACACAGACTTATTTAATCTCAAATCCCCCTGGGGAAGGGAATCTCCAAAAGATGTATTTGGAATTGGGAGATTTACTTGTTCAGGAATGTAAACATTGGTGGGATGCAGATTTTTTAAAAGGATATATTGAAATAAATATGATATCAAGAGGTTTAAGAATTGCAATGAAACCCTCATTTATGGAGGATGAAAGATTTGTGGAATCCTGGTATTAAGTTATAGACACTTGCTCATTTTCCTTAATGGAACTTTTGGTGAAATATAGGAAAAATAAGTTAGAGGATCTAAATAGACAGATTGAAGAAAAAAATCAATAAGATTGAAGGACTCCAATTTGGGGGTAATAAGAATAAGAAAACACATTGTGAAAATTCAATGAAGGAAAGGATTAATACCTTTCAAAAAGAGATTATAATGAAAAAGAAATTCTCTAGAGATGAAGGAGATTATAGAAATAAGCAAATTAGGAGTTGGGGAAGGAAAAAAGAGAATTTAGGACATCCTAAAGCAAGATCATTATCTAAATTACATCATCCTACACAGTATAGACAGGGAGGAGGTACCCCCAAGGTCTCTGAGGTAAAGGAACAGGAGCGAGAAAGAATAGTCAAACCCACAGATGAAGGTGAACAGGTGTTGAAAACTAATCAATGTGTGATTCCGGGAAATGCAAAATTAGTATGGCAGATACAACCCAGTGAACTGATTTCAAATAGAGAAAATAATATGGTAAATCAGAATAATACACAACCAAATTTTTTAGAGTTAAAAACACAATCAAGGTTCAATACCACCCAACCACTATGGTTAACAGATCAAAATCGTTATCTACCATTAAGAGAGGAAGAGAGGGTCAAAAGAGCAGGACCAGAGGGTGTAGGGGTGGAAGGAACCAACGCAAAAAAGACAAAATTAGAGGGAAAAACAGTGTTGACATAGGCATACATACGTAATTAATTTATCTAAATATCAACCTAATGATATAGAATTAAATCTTTTGAATAGAGGTTTGGGTTTTTGCCCTTCAAAGGGTCCGGATATATTTGAAATTTTTGTTGATGTCCAGGAATATTTGAGAAAGCTTTCCTTAAGAAGATACTTCTATAATAAGAATTTGAAAGGGTTAAGTGGGACTACTCCTATAGTTACAGACACAGGCATTCGGGATGTAGATGGAAAAGATATTGTTCCCTATATAGAGAATCATGAGGATTACATCCTGAATGGTTGTGTTCCATCGAATTGTAAATTAAGTTCTACATTTAATCCAACGTATTTTAGAGGACATTTTGTGGAAACATTTGGAACATTTGTTATGGATGATTTGAGGAAGTTAGCTACAAAAGTAGGATATCAAAATTTAACTGTGGAAGAATTGAAAACTTTGGATAGTTTAAAGAAAAACCCTTTAATTATAATTAAGCCTGCAGATAAAGGGGGGTCTAGTAATTCAGGATACAGAGGTATATGTACAGGAAGCCTATAGGATTTTGGATGATAAGAACTATTATATGAGATTAAATTCGGACCCTACAATAAAATATATGGGTGAATTAAGTGTAATGATTGAACTAGCATACATGGATGGTTTGCTCTCGAAACAAGAGAGGAAGTATACGTATGTTCATAAACCGAGAGTCCCCATATATTATCATTTACCCAAGGTACATAAAACCTTGATTTCTCCTCCTGGGAGACCCATTATCTCTGGGATTAACTCTTTAACATCTAATTTGTCCTCTTATATAGATTATCATCTGCAGAGACATGTATTGGGACTCCTGGCTTATCTTAAGGATACAGGACATCTATTGGATCTTTTATCAGGAATAGTGTGGCAAAGTGACTATAGATGGCTAACTTTAGATGTTTCTGCACTTTACTCTAATATTCCTCTAGAGGAGGAGTAGAGGCAGTAACACATATTTTGAGAGGGGATTTGTTAATGCCTTTAAGACAGAGTGATCTTATAGTTAAAATGATTTTTTTCATTCTTGCACATAAGTTTTTTGAATTTGATGATAAGTTTTTTTGCAGATTAAAGGGACTGCGATGGGGACTAAGTTTGCGCCGAGTTATGCTAATCTATTTATGTTTTTTTTTGAGAAATATAAAATCTTTAATAACAACCCATTTGGCGCAAACTTGGTCCTCTATCGCAGGTTTATAGACGATATTATTATTATTTGGAAAGGGGATGAGGGGGAAATAAGTAGATTTATTGAACATATGAATAATAATTCTAGTGATTTAAAGTTCACCATGTGGAACATCCAACTACAATACAATTTTTAGATCTTGTATTAATGGGTACCCCAGGGGAATATATTAAAATTAAAACATTTTTTAAAGATGTTGATAGAAATAGCTATCTAAATTTTGATAGTTGTCATCAAAAAAATTGGTTGAGAAATATACAATATAGTCAATATTTGAGGATCAGACGTAATTGCTCTACATTAGAGGATTATGATGATTAAGCATTGATATTACATACAAGGTTTAGAAATAAGCTATATCCAGAAGGATTAATTAAAGATTCATATGAAAGAGCTAGAAAGAGTGAAAGGTTTTTTAAAAAAGGAGATGTAACAGAAAACAAGGAAGAGAATTTTGACAGCCCTTTATTTATTACAAAGTTTAAGACTAAAGTACCGGAAATTAGGAAAATATTTATGAAACATTGGGGTATTCTAAAGAAGGATCCATTTTTGAAGGATATTCTTCCGGAGAAGCCGAAGGTGATATGTAGGAGAGCACATTCTCTGCGCAACATTTTAGCACCAAGTCATTATAAACAAAGAGATAAATTAAATATAAATAGTCGACAAGGGACCCTAAATAGGGACCTATCGATGGGCAAGAGAATGTGCGGCTCCTACAAATGTGGGAGTAAGAAGTGTTATACTTGTCCATATATAGGGAATAAAATCGATAGATTTAGATCCACTGTCACTAGGGAAGAATTTAAGATAAAGGATCTGATAAACTGTTATTGTGATAATGTGGTTTATTTGCTTACATGCACATGAAATATGCAATATGTAGGATGGACTACGCAAAAAATAAGAGTGAGGTTTGGTCAACACAGGAGAAATATCCTGAAAGGATTTGAACAACATGGAGTTTCACAACATTTTTCAATGTTTCATAATAGAGATCCGAAAGATTTAAAACTTATACCTATTGAATACATTAAACCTTCAAAAACATACAATAGATTACAGCGATTAATTAATAGGGAAACATATTGGATTTTTAAATTGAATACTTTGTTACCATTAGGTCTTAATGAGAGTATAGAGACACCAATGTTTAGATAGTTATATTGGGAAAGCACGAATAAGTAGATATGATTGAGGAGAATAATTAAAATTAAAATAAATAAAAATAAAAATAAATTCAAATATAATGGTAGATAGAGAAATAAATATACTTTAGAGTAGAAATAATAGTAATAATTAAAAAGAAAATAAATCTAAATATTTTTTAGTTAGGTTACATAAAATAGAATTTTGATTGAATTTAATGGATTATTATAGAATTGACACTTTATAGATATAGAAGAGTATTTACAAATAAAAATAGTGGTAGGGATTATGTATTTTGCTTGCTATATGTTGTTAGATCTTGTATGTCTCGTCATGTGGATAATAAGTGCAGGTTATTTCATGTAAATGTATATATTACACTGTTTTATTGTATACTATGAACACTCATATTATGTGCCTTGCCTTTTGCTCTGGTGGTATTTGAATAGTGGCATGTTTAGTTTTGGTTCAGTCATCCATTACATGGATACATCTATCCACCTGTGTATTTGGGACTTTGAGGGATCGAGTTTGCGGGTTTGCCCCATTTTTTGTATTGTGATATATTAGATTACCCGTATATGGATATCTGTTTTGTATTACATTATGTGTGACATCTATTTGTTTACTATGTTGTGGGCAATGGGTATCTTTGATTTACGCAGTTGCGTCCTTGATCCCCATAGAAACATACGGAGTGTGGATGGATGTGTGCGCATGCGTTGCTTTGTTTAGTTTATTTTGACTTGGTTTCCGCTGTTTGCTCTGGCTATCTCAATCTCGGAACTGGAGTAGCTGAGCATCATGGGAATTGAGGTGAGGATACCATGTCTATTGGTTAATTGGATCAAGCATGCGTTGCTTCTCTTGGTTTACGCATGCGCATTCCGGATTGAGGCTTGGTTCCCGTTGTTCACTCTGGTTATTCCGGAATCTCAATTTCGTAACTGGTGTAGCTGAGCACCATGGGAATCGAGGTGAGGATACCATGTTTATTGGTTGATTGAATCTAACTTATTGGTTAATTTTAACCTATGGGAATGTAGAAATTGATTCAAATACCACTGGTTTGTAATGTGAGGTTCGTAGTACCATTTGCTTGTTGGCTCGATAAACCTGTCTGAGTACAGTGAAACGCGTAGCCATTTTTAATTGCTATTGTAGCTACATATATTATATATATTTTCATTAAAAGCTTGTTGGTATACTTTTGGAGTGATAACGTGTATTATATATAGTGGATGACGAGAGGAGTGTGGAGCAACCATAGAAACACCGAGTGGAGACGGCGGGATTTCTCCATAAGCTTTGAAGTCAGCATTAGAATACTCTTGTTGCTGACAATTCAAAAATGTGAGTATAATACCTTTTTATATATTGGATATTGATGCTGATATACTTCACTATTGGGCGCTTCTCTTTGTTGATTTTTGGAGATATTGAAGCCACTAGAAGAGAGTGTGAAGGAGCTGGCAGATAGCTGAAATAATCTTGAGTTGGTTTAAATTACCCCTATAAGCGCTTGTGCTATCTCTCATATAAGTGATTGACAGTCAATATATATTGTGAGTACCCACGAGTGGGGTGTCTATTGGTGGAGGAAAATATTTCCCATTGATTTATTGCACTAGGGCGCTCCCTTTTGCTCTTCCTTGTTCTTCTTGTTGTTTTAATATATACAGAACAGATCAGAATGGAGCAGAGGGTGACTAGAGAGGCTCAAGACTCTATCAGGAATAGAAGGCTGCTTCCCAGTCAACCACACTGCAGAGACTAGGCCAAAGCCAATGGTAGTCTCAGTAGCCAGATAGTCAGGGACTAGACTCAAACTGTCTCCCCTAATGATAGCAAACAGGGGAGACTACTGACTTACGCCTGCAGTCAGTAAGGAGAAGGTCATCTCCCAGAAGGGTGGCAACAAGTCAGCAAGGCTAGAGTCTGCCAGAGCCACGGGTCTGCACCAGATAGGATGTCCATTAATCAGGAGACAACACGGAGGGGATAGCTGGACAGAGCCCCAGGTCAGCACCAGATTAGATAGTCAAACAAGCCAGGGTCATACACTGAACAGGTAGTCAGCCAGAGCCACAGGTCTGCACCAGATTGGATGTCCAAGAGCAAAGGTAGTGCACAGATAGGATAGTCAGACAGAGCCGCAGGTCAGCACCAGATAGGATGGTCAGACAAGCCGGGGTCATACACAGGAGAACAGGAACAGGCTACTAGAGGCACCCAGTGCGCCCAGACCAGATTCCTGGAGCGACATACGGAATGATGCTGAATCATCATTCAGGCCCAAAGTTCCCAGCGTCACTCAAAGCAGCAGCACTGGAATTAAGGTACGTTGACAGTACCCCTCCCTCAAGGGCCCCTCCACTGCTGCCCAAGTCAGGGTTTATCAGGAAAACGGGCATGAAATCTGCATGAACATCACCTGAAGGTATCCAGGAGCGTTCCTCTAGACCATATTCCCTCCAGTGGATCAAGTATTGTAATCACCCTCGGACCCACCTGGAGTCCAAATTGCTTTGTACCACATATTCTTCATGATCTCCAACCTTGACAGGAGCTAGCCGAACTGTACTCGAGGTATAACGGTTACAAATCAGGGGTTTGAGCAAAAAAAAATGAAACACATTGTGAATGCGCATAGAACCTGGAAGATCCAGAGCATAAGTCACAGGATTAATTCTGCGCAGAACACAGAATGGACCAACAAATCGAGGAGCCAGTTTTGTGACAGGGAACTTGGAAGTTAAGGTTACAGGATGACAGCCAAACTCTCTCCCCCACCTGGAAAGTCGGTGCCGATAAACACCTAAGGTCGGCCTGTGTTTTTCTGCCGTAGAGTGGAACCATGTAGGGTATGCTGTACCCGAACCCAAGAAGAACGGACAGCCCTCAAATGCTCATCCAGAGCCAGAATTTCTTGTGCCTCAAAAACCTCAGGAAGGACAGAGCGTTGAAACCCATAGTTGATCAAGAATGGAGAACTCTGTGTGGAAGAGTTCATGGCACAATTCCGGGCAAACTCCGCCCAAGGTAACAGGGTAGCCCAGTTGTCGTGGTGGTCAGAAATATAACAACTGAGAAATTGTTCTAAGGCTTGGTTAGACCTCTCTGCCACACCATTAGACTGAGGGTGGTAAGCTGAGGAGAATGCCAACTGAATCCCCATCTGAGCACAAAAGCACCTCCAAAAACGGGACACGAACTGACTTCTTCTTTCAGATATAATAACCCTGGGTATGCCATGGAGCCGAAAAACTTCCTTAGTAAACACCACCGCCAATTCTTGCTTGGATGGAAAGCCTTTAAGTGGTACAAAGTGAGCCATCTTAGAAAATGTATCCACGATCATCAGGATCACCGGAAGCCCATGGATGCCGGAAGATCAACCATAAAGTCGTTGGACAAATGTGACCAGGGGCGTTACCCATTGGCCACAGGTTGGAGAAAACCAACAGGCAAATGTCTAGGTGACTTATTTTGAGCACAAGTGATGCACTCTGTGGTGAAAGCAGCACAATCAGATCTGAGACTTGGCCACCAGAATAGTCTAGACAAGGACCAAATCAATTGGTCATGCCCAATATGACCTGCTATCTTAGAAGCATGGTATGTCTCAAAAAGTTTGATGCACAACTGAGCAGGAACAAAGCACCTCCCACAAGGCATCTCCGCTGGAACGGATGGTTGAGCGGCCAATAGTTCTTCTCCCAGTGGAAAGGTAATGCATGTTCGTATAGTATCCAGAATCCGATCAGCCGGAATAATACGTGTAAGAGGAACCTCCTCTTTGGATAGACTGCAAAACTGGTGAGATAGGATATCAGCCTTAACATTTTTAGAGCCCAGGAGGTAGGAGACCACAAAATTGAACCTGGAAAGGAACAATGCCCATCTGGCTTGCCGGGATGACAAGCGTTTAGCCTCAGACAAATATGTGAGATTCTTGTCATCTGTTAGAATCAAGATCGGAGAGATAGTGCCCTCCAGGAGATGCCGCCATTCTTTCAGGGCTAGAATGATGGCCAGTAATTCTTTGTCCCCAATCCGATATACCATCTCAGCTTTGGACAGTTTCCTAGAAAAATAGCCGCATGGAAGGAAGGCCACCCCAGGAGCTGAGCGATGCGAAAAGAGGGCGCCTACTCCTATCTCAGACGCGTCAACCTCAACGGTAAAGGGCAGGTCGGGATTCGGGTGCACCAAAATGGGAACTGCTGCAAACTCCGCCTTGAGGTTTTCAAAGGTGAGTAAAGTGCTAGGGGACCATTCAGAGGCCTTAGCACCCTTACCAGTCATATCAGTGAGTAGTTTGACAATTGTCAAAACATTTTTTCATGAACTTCCAGTACTAATTTGCGAACCCCAAAACTCTTTGGATAGATTTAATCTAACAGGACGAGGCCATTGCAATACTGCGGACAATTTCTGGGGATCCATGGCCAACCCAGATGCTGAGATAATGTAGTCCAGAAAGGTTACTTGAGGTGTGTGAAATTCACATTTCTCCAGCTTGCAATACAAGTTCTTCTCTCTTAGCAGTAGTAATACTTTGGACACATCTGAACGATGAGCCTGCAACGTTGGAGAGTGAATAAGGATGTCATCCAAATAAACCACCACACAACTTTGTAATAGTTCTCTATATGTCATTGATAAATTCCTGGAAGACAGCAGGAGCATTGCAGAGACCAAAGACATAACTAAATACTCATAATGCCACTCCGGGTGTTAAATGCTATGTTACATTTGTGACCCTCCTTCATTCTGACAAGGTTATATGCTGCCCTTAAATCGAGTTCAGTGAAGATCTTGGAACCCTTTAAATGGTCAAATAGTTCCATAATCAGGGGTATCGGATAAGCGTTTTTTGCCATCAACTTGTTTAATCCACAGAAGTCGATGCATGGACGTAACTCTCCATCATTCTTTTTTACAAAAAAAATCCAGCACCAGCAGGGGATGTAGCTTTACTGATAATACCCCTAGCCAGGGCATCAGAGACATATTCCTCCATGGCCCTGTTCTCTTCCACAGACAGAGTATATATGCGGCCCCTTGGAGGGGTCGTACCAGGTAGTAGCTCCACCGAGCAATCATATGGCCTATGAGGAGGTAATTCCCCAGCATGGACTTTGTTAAACACATCAGAGAAACTCGAATAGGCCTCAGGTAGGCCAGAGGAATTGGCACATGCCAGTTTCACCGGGAGAGAGAGATAAGACTCGTCACACGGCAGAGCCCAAGACAATATCTCACAAGTACGCCAATCAATCCTAGGGTTGTGTGCCTGCAACCAAGGGAACCCCAGGATGATGGCATGATGAGGGGAGTTGATCACCTGAAATTTCAGAGTTTATTTATAGAGGGCCCTCACCCTCACGGTAACCAGAGAGGTTTCATGCTTGATATGTGATGGTAGCAGGGGTCTACCATTGATAACCTCAACTGCCAAGGACAAGGAGTGTGCTTGTAATGGAATCAAACTCTTGGACGCAAACTCAGCATCCATAAAATAACCAGCAGCACCCGAGTCCAACAATGCTGGAACTGAAACAGACTCATTGGCCCAAGTAAGGGCCACCTCAAGAGTGGGTTTATCTTGAGTGATTTCGGGGGACTGAGAGATATCACCTAAGATCTGTCCCCAACAGGATCCTAGGTGCAGGTGTTTCCAGGTCGTACCGGGCAGGACCTCAAAATGTGTCCAGGTCTCCCACAGTACAGACACAGTACCTCCTTCCTCTGGAAGGCCCTATCCTTCACAGAAAGCTGGGTAACCCCAACCTGTGTCAGTTCGCCCTCCCCAGAGTCAGGACCAGGAGGCATGGGAGGCAAGGGAGGACTGGGTGGGCAAGTTAAGTGGGATGCTATTCTGGAAGAATGCCTCTGCAGGCACTCCTTAAAAGAGGGTCTCTCTCGGACCCAAGTGTCGATTAGGATGCTAAATGATATAAGTTCATCCAAATCCTTGGGTATTTCACGGGCCGCAATTTCATCCCTCACATAGTCACCAAGCCCTTGGGAAAAGGCAGCTACCAGGGCCTCATTGTTCCAAATGACCTCAGTACGGTTACCCTGGATGATGGTCATAAGGTGTTTAGAAGCTGAAATCACGCGACCTGGCACATCAAAGACACGTTTAAAGGAGGCCACAAATTCATTTAAATTATAGATTATGGGTTTGTTCTTCTCCCATAAAGGATTCGCCCATGCCAATGACTTGCCAGAAAGGAGCAAAATCATAAGGCCAACCCTACTGCACTCGCTTGGGAAGGCATGTGGAATCATCTCCTGGTAAATGCTCAGTTGGTTCAAGAATCCGCGACAAAGCTCAGGGTCCCCACTATAACGCTGTGGGAGCAGAGCAGAACCCGACAACCCTCTGACCAATCCTGCTTCAGAGCAGGATGGTAGAAAATGCCGGTGCCAAAGAGGGAGCCGGGGTGGACACCGGTTGTGGGTTTGTGCTAAAGATAAATGATCAATACATTGATCTTGCTCCTGCATCCTGTCCAATATGTTCTGAAAGAGTGTCTCACAATTACCGTCTGTAGTCATGACCCTTAAGTACTGTCACGGGAACCCAATAATAAATCAAGAGTCAGATGGTATAGTTAAACACCTTTATTAGAAACAATGCAGAACTATATACAGAATGGATCAGGATGGAGCAGAGGGTGACTAGAGAGGCTCAAGACTCTATCAGGAATAGGAGGTTGCTTCCCAGTCAACCACACTGCAGAGACTAGGCCTAAGCCAATGGTAGTCTCAGTAGCCAGATAGTCAGGGACTAGACTCGAACTGTCTCCCCTAAGGATAGCAAACAGGGGAGACTACTGACTCACGCCTGCAGTCAGTAAGGAGAAGGTCATCTCACAGAAGGGTGAGAGTATCTAACAATCAACAGGATGTAGATACATATAATAATTATAATGAAACAAACACGATAGACATGCTTAGGTGCATGAATTAACACATGATAGTAATTGAGGTAAAGTGGTCAATCACCAGTTCGAAATTGAGCAAGAGAGACCAAAATTTGGGATGTTCCTTAGGGAGAATCATGAAGAATATAGCAAGAGTGGTGTGAAGTTGTAGGAAGACGAGGAAGATGTAAGGAGTGATATGAAGAGAGGAAAAAAAAGAGGAAAAGGGGGGGGAGTATGGATCTCATTGGACCGCTCAGCCCACCATGGAAAATACCCCCTGAGAATTGAGAATATATATCTATAGGTTCCTAGCAGAATCAGGCATCAGTATAAAGGGAAGAAGTGGTGTAAAATCTAAGTCATCTGTGGAATGAAGGAGAAGTCCACTGTGGAGAAGAGGAGGTCATATTTGTGTAAGGTATTCGTTAGTGCCGCACGTGAACGTTCAAAGTGAAGCATTGACTGGACTTTAGTTAGCCAGTCCATAGTGGAAGGGATGATACTGGATTTCCAGTGAAGAGGGATGAGGGCTCTTGCAGCATTAAGCAGTAGGTATAAGCAATTCTTATGTGTGGTGGGAAGAGAAGTGGGGAGATGTTCAGTGTAGGAGAAAATGCAGATAATAGGGTCAAGTGGCAAAGAGATGGAAAGAAGGCAATTGATGTGTGAGATTACTGAAGCCCAGTATGGTTGGAGGTCAGAACAGGACCACGATATATATGACAAAGCACCTTTGTGTAGGGAACATCTACAACAAGCAGGTGATGCCAACAGGTATTATAATGCAAGTTTAACTGGGGTCATGTACCAACCCAACAAGATTTTATCATTTAGTTCCCTGGTAGCAATGTCGGAAGCCTTTCTAAAATTTAGACTAAAAATGGTTGGTTCTTTCTTAGATTTGTATCCATGAATAAGTTACAGTATCTGCAAGTACAACATGCAGAGGAGAAGATTTCCATATCTTTACTGTCCTTACTGCAAAATTACCTGCCTTTGTTTTAGTCAAAAGTGCCTTTCCTCTAGTCTCAACTGAGGACCTCACGTTCTTTGCTCAGCTGAGTAAATAGTTCCTTGGAGAGTTTTTCATATTGATCTTGAATATATATTTGTAAATGGTAATCTTATCAGCCCTCAGACATCTCCTCTCTCTTGTAAACAAACCCAGTTTGGCTAATCTCTCTTTATAACTCAGATCCTCCAATCCCTTTATCAGATTTGTTGCATGTCTCTGCTGCACTCTTCCCAGCTCAATAATGTATTTTTAATGGTGCCCAAAACTGTACACCATATTCTAGATGAGGCCTTACCGAGGATTTATATAGAGGTAGAATTATGTTTGCATCCTGTGTATCTATACCCCTTTTTATGCAGGATAGTATCCTATTTGCTCTTGCAGCGGCTGAGTGACACCGCATACAGCTGAGAAGTCTATCTCTCTAACAGTACTCCTAAATCTTTCTCTAATAAGGATTCCCCAAGTAGTTTCCCATTTAGTGTATATGTAGCATGTTTGCTTCTACAGCTGGAATGCATAACCTTACATTTATCTACATTACACCTCATCTGCCGCTTTTCTGCCCATTCAGTCAGTTTATCTAAATCCTTCTGCAGAGAAAAGACATCCTGCTCTGTATGTATTTCTTATACAGCATAGTGTCATCAGCAAAGACTGAGACATTACTTTCAATTTTCACTTCTAGATCATTAATAAACAAATTAAAAGCATTGGGCTCTGGAGTAGGACTGAACCCTGTGGCACCCCACTTACAACTTTAGACCAACTTGAAAATATTTACAACTACTCTTTTCCATCTATCATTTAACCAGCTCTCTATTCATGCACAGATACCACCTTCCAAACCAAAGCCTTTAAATTTATGCAGTAACCTGCTGTGAGGCACAGTATCAAAGGATTTTGTAATATCCCAGTATATTACATCAACAGCAATTTTTGTCCAAATTATTACTTACCCTTACATAAAATGCAAGTAAATTAGTTTGACATAATATGTTCTTCATAAAACCAGGCTGAGTCTTCACATAGGTCTGAATTATGTCAGCTGGTAACCTTTCTAATGTATTTTGCACTGTGGAAGACAAGCTCAAAGATCTATAATTTCCTGGTTTGGATCTTGCCCCCTTTGTTGAACAATGGTACTACTTGAGCTTTCCTCCAATCTCAAGGCTCTACTCCGAATGTCAGAAAATCAAAATATAGTAAGTATAATGCTCTTGCTATTCTTTTACTACATTCCTTAATTATCCTTGGGTGTATGCCATCAAGCCCAGGTGCTTTATTCACCATAACCTTTTGCAGTCTCTTCTGGACTTTGTCCTTAGTAAACAGTGTACATTATGGAGGAAATTATATGATTTTGTCTGTTTGCACATATCCTGCCATTGTTGCTTCCTTTGTATATACAAAAAAGTGTTTAAGGTGTCAGACAAAGCCTTCATCTCCTAATCAATTCACCCATCACAGTCTTAACAGAACCAGTATCAACCTCAATATTTCAGATATTTATGTACTTGTAGAATTGTTTAGGATTTGTATTTCTCTCTTTTGCAACACTTTTCTAATTTTCAATGTAACTATCCAAGTTTTTTACAGACTTTATTACATTATTTGTATTTTTTTTAATGATGCATCTGACCCTTGTGATGTAAAAACTTTAAAAGCATCCGTCAGAATTGTTTGAGAGCACTAGGTCCCACAATGACACTTTTCTATTTGGCTCCTATACTAGTTGAGACATGAAATTGTCATTAACCATACTTAAAGTTTTTTTCTCTATGTTATGCTGGAAGTCATATTTCTCCAATCAGTTTCAGGATAGTTGAAATCTCCCAGTATGATTACATTTCCTGACTAACAGTTAGCTTTCTGGAAACTCCCCAGTATTAGGTGACTTGCAGAAAATTACTATTAACATCTTTTTATTATGTATGCCCCCAGTGTGTGTGTGTATTTCAACATTAATATCAATATTAATATATTTCATTATACTAGGTTTTGAGGCATGGTTTACAAATAGGCATACCCCGTCCCCTTTTATTAACCTTATATCTCCTAAAAAGTGAATAACCCTCTAGTTGTACTGCCCAGTCATGTGCATCATCTAACCAGGTTTCAGACACACCAATCAGATCATGCTGCTCATACATTTCATTCGTTTTACATTCCACCATCTTACCAACCAGACTAATAGCATTTACATGCATAAATTTTTTTGTTATTGCCATTCTGAAAAATTGAATTTCCATGAATTATGCATTTGCTTTGTATCAGGTTGTAACACAGGCACCTCCCTGTTAGAAGAACTGGTCCATCCCCCACTCCACCCCATGCTTCTTTCTAATCCCATTTCCTCATTTACAATGCCTTGTCCATCCTGTGTTTCATTACCCTACCCCCTTTCCAATTTAAAGTCACCTCCAACCTTCTAACCAGCCTAACCCCTAGCACCACAGCCCTCTTTCTGCTAAAATGCAGTCCATCTCGACTTGCAAAGATTGCCCCCAAGGGCAAAGATAGCCCAGTGCTCTAGAAACCCAAACCCCTCCTGCTTACACCAAGTCTTTAGCCACACATTTAACTCCCTAATCTCTCATTGCCTCATGTAGCACATAGCACAGGTAGTATTTCAGAAAATATGACCTTAGAGGTACATTGCTTAAGCATATAACTTAAATCCCTGAAATCTGTCTTAAGTGACCTCCATTTTCCACTTACTTTGTCATTGGTATCAACATGTGCCATGACAGCCGGATTATGCCCAATCCCTCCCAACAATCTATCAACCTAATCTGCCACATGTCAAACCTGAGCACCAGGGAGAAAGCAATCTGTTTTATTTTAGCAATTCTGTCAGCAGATTACCCTGTCTTCCCAATAATGCAATCTCCTAGGTCTAGGTCTGCCTGGGTCCTGGATCCCATCAGCACTAGAGGGGTTATTATATGCAAGGGGATACGGAACAACACGCAAGACAATGCGTTGGATACCCATCTGGCACTCAGACGGTTAAATCCATAGGCATTTTGGGATTTTTGTTGTTGTCAGCTATGGTGTAGTTGGTTTTCTACTGAATATCTCTATTTTTTATTATTATTTGGGTGTAAGAGAGGTATCCAGAGCATTGCAATTTAATGCACTGGATTCCTCTCTGGAGCTTAAACTGTTAAATCAGCTTCTAAAGTTTGAACAAGAAAAATTCAGGGCTAAGGATCAAATAAAAACATTTATTCAGAGTCCTATCATATAAGCATTCTGTGATTCGACATTTCCATCAATATCATGTAACCTTTTAGTGCTAGAAATGTCACCACTTATTGATAAGCAATGCAGTAGAAATGTCTGCAGAATCTAAGGGGTTAAAAAAAGCTTTTTCAGATCTATCTTGCACCAGAAAGAAAACTGTCTGTCAATATTCTTAACATATAACATTCAACAAAAGGTTTGCACCAACAGAGGTTGCATTCAACAGACTTGTTTTAACTCCTTGTAGCCTTTGATGAATGACCTCCAATTACTATTATATTCTGCACATGTATTTTAGCAGGTATCAGAGGAATGAAAATGAATACAAGAACTGTGTGTTTAATGTCAAGAAAAAGTAATGCCTAGAGAAAAAACATTGTTTGGTCACTCATTATTATTATTATCACTTATATTATTATTATTCACATACACGGGAAAAATCCATAAGACCTTAGCCAGCAGTAGAATTCCGTCTCACTGCAATATATCTGCATAGTTCACCCTTAAGGGAAACTATATGTGTATGAATGAGTGACTCTAAATGTATCAACAGAATGTCATAGAGATGTAGGAGTCCTTCATACAACTGTCAGCTAAATCTGTTGAATGTGTTTTGCATTTAATTTGCAATAGTCTATTTTTAACTAAATCCACTGAAGTTTGTTAATTCTGTGATTTTAATAATCTAATCATCCTTAAATAGATGTGTATGCTAGAAAAAAATACTGAAGAATTGCAAATACATTTTTAAGTTAATAATTAAACATCTAATAAGCACAGACTCTGTTCATCACTGAAGGTGCATCATAAGTCACCCACACATCTTAATGTAGGTAATCTCCTGCACCACTGAGTCTATCATTAGTAGATCTCATGTCACGCATGAACTTTCAAGGGCAAAGTACTTTCTGATTAAGTATTCATATAGCCAGAATTGGTTCTTCTGTCCTTCTCAGATTTCATTGACAAGTATTTTTTTACAGTTTGCTATGCTTTTCATTTAATGTTAATAGTTATAAGTTAAATGAGTGTCATGCTTAGGTGGACTAATAGCTAAGTTATATTAATGCTCATAAAAAACTCTACATGTTCTATAACAAAAGATATTCAGTGTCTGTTGAGAGTCCAATTAATTAGTGGTACTGTATGTATGTCAGCTTCATTCTTTAAAGTATAAAAATTAGTTTACAATTATGTGATCCAGATTATTCTTTAATTAGCTGTTGCATAAAATAAATATAGAGTCAGATGGGAGCCCAGGGCCCAGGAAGTGCTGAGGAGGTGGCATAAATCTGGTGATGTTTCCCAGTAGTCTCTGTGAAGAATGTCCATAGTGCAAAGCCTGGTGTATGATGGGAGTACTGCTAATTTAGAGGCTGAGCAAGGAGACTAGTCTTTATCCCACCTGTGAGTTTGTAGGTATATTTCTGAGCACCAGCTTGCATCAGTGCATCCAAGCAAATTCTACAGGAAGCAATTATCAGGGAGTCATCTTTTGTAGAAATTGGTGGTTATTCACTAAGGTGTGTTAAAGAGGTTGATAAAGTGGCGATGACTTCTCCAGTGATTTAACTTCTCCAATTCTTAAGTTATTCTATAGATCCTATGCACTAAGATCTCCAAAACTGAAGAAATCTTAGTGCATTGGCTCCAAAAAATAACATAGCAATTGGCAAAGTGATATCCACTTTATCCCCTCTTTGTCACTCTTTGGTGCATCTCCCCCTTGTATCCCACATGTAAACTTACCACAGTATAAGAATTACTTGCATGTGTGCATATCTTATTAGATATGCAGTGTACTAGTCTGCATGTTTTACTAACTTTCTATTGTTTGCACCTATTGGTCTTGCAGATACAAGTTGCACTTACAGGTTAACAAAGTGAACCACTACTTATCTATGGCAACAATTTACTTACAGGCCTGCACCAGTGCACCTCTTATATCTCAAATTCTTTCTTGAATTAATATCTCCACAATTAAGTTTTAATACACTAGTAACACTGCCAGTCTTCATGTAGCCAAGCCACTTATGTTTTATACCTAACCCTACATTGTGCTGAAATCCAATATTGTATTCTGCACTGAACAAACAAGTATGCACTCTGTGGGCTCAATTCTATTACCAGCGATAAAAAAACACCAAAAAACTGGATCGGCTGTATAAGCCGGCTCCAGTACAAGTGCTTGAAGTCAACCCTGTCACTGGGTTCATTCATCAAATAATCAGTCACCCAGTCTGACCCAGTAGTAGGGAAGGCATAAAATTCCTTCCGTGTCCCCACATGGATCACCTATCCTTATGGATAGTTGATTCATGCTAGGGGGGGGATATCAGGAGGGGTCCTGATGCCCCTCTTGAGGTCTGAAAACAATGTAGGTTACATAGGTTATATGCGTTTAATTAAAAAAGCAGCATATGTCGCCCTATGGATCATCTATCCGTAAAGGATAGGTGATCCATGCTAGGGGGGTGTCAGGAAGGGTCCTGAAGACGCCCTCGAGGTCTGAACAATATATTTAAAATAAATATAACATTAAAAAGAAGAAGAAATCCCATATAACATATGTTACACATATGGGCTTTATCAGAAAATGTTGGCAATTGTCACCTGCATTGATCACCTATCCTACTGGATAGGAGATCAATGCTAAGGGGGTATCAGGAGGATTCCTGATGCTCCCCTTGAGATCTGAACTTTTTTTTTACATACAATTAAAATGTAATAAAAAATAATAAGCAAGGTATGGAGCTGCATACCATGCCTATTAACCCTTTGAGTCCCAGAGGGGTAGCAAACACAAATTGCTACCTCACTGGTACTCATAGGGTTAATCATGCAATACAAATACAATGAGGGCATCTAAAAAAATGGAGAAGAAACAATGTCGAATTTAAATGGAGAAAGAAAGTCATGGAAGCACTATAAGTCGAATTTCAAACGGGGGGTTAATATGTTGAAGGGGGGCACTCTATGTTAGATTTTGATAATGTGGGGAACACATCTAAAGCTAAACTTGATCTTTCTGTCATCAAACATACGCCTATTTCCTTGAACTTTGACATTTAGCCTTTTTTTAGGCGGTAGTTGAATAGAAGCAGACAGCACCATTTTTGTTAGTTCGTAGAAACGTGCTGTCTACACCAGTTTCTTTTTACCGTGGTTCTGCAATAAAATATCGGTAAAACATGTTTGCAAAATACACTTTGCATGTTTTTACTGTAGCTCCAGTTTTAGTGTGGGTAATAGAATCAAGTCCTGTATGTCTCTACACTTTACTTACAGCCCTGCACAATTCTTGCTTGAAATAATATCTCCACTATGACGTTTTAACACACTAGATAACATAACCTAAGTTTTCATGTAGCCAAGGCACTTATATTTTATACTTAACCCTAAATTGAGCTGAAATTCAACATTGTATTCTGCACTTAATAATCATGTATGCACTCTGTATGTTTCTACACTTTACTCACAGGCCTGCACCAGTGCACTTCTCACACATTGAAGCATTGCTTGAAATAATATCTCCATAATGAAGTTTTAACACAATAGATAACACTTCCAGTCTTCAGGGCACTTATATTTTATACATAACCCTAAATTAATTTAGTACCCACACTCTTCCACTCAGTGATTACACTGCTACACAGTTCTTCATGTGCCTTTGCTAACAATGACACAAATTTCCCCCAGATCCCAAGGGATGATGTTGAGGTGGTTGGGTATGGGGAATCAGGGCTTCCAGACCCTTCTCTGCTGGTGGTAGTCACTTCCTCCCCCTCTTTCAACTCACTGGATGTATCATGATCCTTCAAGCTCCTCTTTTTTTGCCAGATAGCTGCTCATACTATTAGCCAACAGTCTAAGCCTGTTGCCCTTAGTTCACTATATATATATATATATATATATATATATATATATATATATATATATAGCTTAAAAATCACCTAGTACCCTATCTATCTCTCTAGTTGTTTGTGTTGTGTTTTACTTCCTGGAGTCATCAAATTTCTAGTGCAGTAGAGGGGTGGGAAATTTGTAGCCATTGGAAAAAAGAGCAAAAGCATTTTATTAGTGGGCAAAAAGGTGAACATTTTAAGGATCTGTTTAAGGTGGATTTTCCCCCCAAAAAAGCAGACAACATATCATGGCATATGAACACAGCAGATCGTGATTTTTTTAAGCTTTTTAATTTGCTAAATAATGGTAGTACAGGCTCATAATTTTGGCTAATAAACCTTTGCAGGGGGAGCTTTTGCCTAGCAAGCCTAAATCCTTCAAATAATGTATCCTCAGGGCTTGTACCTAAGTAAAAAGTTTAAGCCCTGCAAATTATTTTTTATCCTCAGGGCTTGTACCTAACAGTTCTCAGTGCTACAAATCAATTTTTTCACTGGGCTTGTGTCTAACAAGTCTAAGTCCTACAAATTCATTCTTGAACGTACTGTTGTGTGTTCCAGTTAGGGCTCCTGATTGTCCTCTCTGTACCAAATGTGGCTTGATTCTTCTGTGAATGCTCTCCTTTCCCTGGTAGTTAGACCTCTGCTACATTTTGTTTTGCATGCTCTACATTTCTAGTTACAACTCTTGTTCAGCCTAAGTATGTCTAATCTCTGCTATCTGGTTAAACAACCTTTGCTGTGTTTCACTATGCCTGTTCTCTGATTACTGCTCACCTCAAATATTCCTGTGAAATTACACATGGCCTTTCAAACTTTTGGGCTTAACATCATGTGTATGATGATTTGAAGTTCCAGACACTCGATTATATTCCCTGAGGCAAAGCCCTTGACTATATTTTGCAAAACATAAAAAGGTAAAAATTAAATAAAGACATCTAAGCTGTTTTTAATAGGCTTTTATTTGTCTTATCAATTTTCTATAGTAATGTTATCTTCTCTCTAGGTATGTAATAAAAAATAGAAACTAATACTGTACCTTATCCCTGTCAGTTAATATGGTCCTTTATCATCTTTTACTGTCAAGAAAAATAAATTGAAAGTGACATTACAGTGTCCATATTGATTAGGACTTTATGAGGCCATATTTTTTAGAAAATATAAAAGGCGAGTATGTGTGCCCTGAACTTTAACCAGCATGAAAGGATTAAAATATTACTTACTTTCCACTAATTACTATTCCATGTCTTTCATAACAGAAAAATATACAGAATCTGAAAGTATTGCAGCAAAAAAATAGAACTGAAATAATATGATCAATTAATTTTGAAGGTGCTTCAAACATTACAAAATGATATCTGGTTGTGTTATGCAGGGGTGAGACTTCTCTCCTAACAATAACTTGCACAAGCGTCTGTAAATCACTTCTATCTTTACATAGTAAAATAAAATCATAGCATATTGAATGAATAATCTAAATTTCAAATGAATCAATATGCAGCACATTACATCTCAAATTTTACATATTGTAGTTGAAAGTGAATTACTGTATGCACCACAGAGTTTAAGTGTCTAATATCAATACTGTTGAGTGCAAGCATTTCTTGCAATGCTATGAAAAAAATCACTTCACATTTTGAAAGGTTTTTTATTGGCTTCCTGTAACAATTTAAATTATATTGGCACTTTGTGTGACCTCTGAGACAATCAATATATACTTCATTGTCATTGTACTGGATTTTAAGATGTGCCAAAAAAGAGAAATTTATCTTTAACTATCAAATAATATCAATGTATTCACTTTAATAAAAAAAAATCAACAAATTGAGCTGTTAAGTAATTGTAAAGATTGTTAAATGATTGTAAGTCATAGTGTTAAGTATCTAGTTTACTAAATGTTTTGCCATCATCTGATTACAATTCTGTTAAAAGGATTATATTATTATTTCCATTTTTTAATTTGTGAATAATCATTCCTGTCATTAGATGTTTTGAACGTAATACTGGACCAAGGAGAACATAAAAGTGACATCCAGGTAGGGATTAGTGAAAATTTTCACCAAAATTGCAAATAACAGCCTTCCCGAGAAAATTGCAGTTTTTCTGCTTTTTTCATCTAGCTCATTGCATTGAATTCAATGGGAACATTGAATTTATACAAAACACATAGCAAATTGTATTTTATTTCCCACAGGCATAGTGTAAAAGGTTTCTGAGGGTATCCTGTTGGAGTATAGGGTAAGAATCAGTTTTAAACAGTTAATTTTCTTTGGGGGGTTGTTGACTGGTATATATATAATATTATATATACAACATGGCATAAAAGGAGTCTGAGGAGGGTGACTGTGTAGGTGAAGTCTGGGGAAGGAATCAGTTGCATTTTGGGTGGGGTTTGTTGACTGGGATGGGGGGTAGTTAAAAAAATGTAGTAAATAAAATTGATTAAAATAAAAAAATAAGATAAGAAATTGGTACGTAATGTGACAGAGATGGGACCCCCTGACATTAACTGTGACTCAGGCAGACTGAAACTTGAATGGATTGAGTATTTTGTAGATAATACATTGTAGGACTTAAACTTGTTGTTAGAGGCCCAAGCCCCAAAGAAACATTGAATTGTAGGCCTTCAATTGCCCTACCAACTAAAACCACAATGGACGTTAAGGCAAAGAAACAGACTTATGGCCAAACATCAGTTGCGTGTTTTTAATTTCCAAAACTCACACTAAATAGAATGAGTAATGGGAACATCAAAGAAAAAGGGATAACTATTTCTAAACACACAAACATCCTCCCAAAAACAAACCATACACTACACCTAACAGTGAAGTGCAATAATATTACTCCTTACACTAGCCTAACACACACAACTGAATAACTTTCCTGTCATGCTCTGTCAGCTGTCAGCTTCCATCTTCCTTCTTTTTTTTCCTCCTCTCTCTCTCTCTCTCTCTCTCTCTCTCTCTCTCTCTCAGTCTTCTGCCTTCTTTTCTTCCGTCTTCTTCTCTTCCTTGTTTCACTCATTTTCTTGTAAAAAGAAAAAAAGAAACATTGCATTTGTGCCGCAAACATAACTTGGACATATGTGTATAGTATAACCTTTGAATGTCAGCGGGGTACACAACGCTTTGCAGAGCAATACATTGCATACCTCTCTGTCATTCAAAGGGGTAAACTATGCACATATGTCCATGTTATGTGTTTGGCACAAATTTAATATGCCCTTTTTTCTTTTTACAAGAAAATGAATGAAACAAGGAAGAGAAGAAGACATTATATGGAGATAAAGAAGAAGGAAGATAGAGGATTGACAGAAGAAGAATGACAGTAACTGACCATGGAGCAGAAGACCCCTCTGGACACCAGGATTAAAAGTAAGTGTTTCTTTTCAGAGGATGTTTTAACAGTTTTAACCCTGTGATTGTCAGTGAGGTAAGAATCGTTTGACATAAGTCCAAAGAAAATATTGATTTATTACAGGACTTAGACTTGTGTTCTCAATTTGTAGGACTTAGGTCTCAATCTAAATCCCACACCATTAAAAAAAAAATATAGCTGGCGGTAGTTTTGCAAGCAAAGTAAGCCATCCAGTAACCCGAGCTGTGAACTGCTAGAATGCGCTAAAAAATGACTATGGCTGTAATATTTTGCTCATTGAGAATGCTCACAATTGAATCACTTACCTATCATCCACTCTGCATCTTCTTCTGCCAGCTTCCATCTTCCTTCTTTTTTTCTCTCTCTCTCCATCTTCTGCCTTCTTTGCTTCTGTCTTCTCTTCCTTGATTCATTCATTTTCCTGTACAAAGAAAAAAAGAGATTTTAAATTTGTGCCACAAACATAACTTGGACATATGTGCATAGTTTAACCTTTGAGTGCCAGAGGGGTAAGCAATGTTTTGCAGAGCAATGCATTGGGGTTAAACTATGCACATATGTCAAAGTTATGTTTGTGGTACAAATTTAATGTTCTTTTTTTTGTTTGTTTGTTTGTTTTGTTTTTTCCTTGTTTACAGGAAAATGAATGAAACAAGAAAGGGGGAAGACAGAATTAAAGAAGACTGAATATGAAGATAAAGAAGGAAGAGAGAAGATTGAAGAAAAAGCTGACCAGGGTGCTGAAGACCTTGCTGGACATCAGGATTAATGGTAAGCATTTCTTTTCAGGTGATGCTTTTAAAATTAGAAGTAGAGATGGGTGAAATTTTGTCCTCAAACTGAAATCGGCGAAAAATGGCACTTCCCACTTGGCAAATAATTTCCCGCAAATTTTTTAACTTTTTTCAACTATCTCATTCCATTGAAATCAATGGGAACAAAGCATTTACACACAACAATAGCAAATATTACATTATTTCCCAAAGGCATAGTATAAAAGGGGCATTAGGGTACCTATGTCGGTGGGGTATTGTCACGATCCTTCTAGACTACTCCTCCTACTACCATCTTGATTGGCTGCTTGACCTTTTTCTATCTGGGCCAGCCTCCTAGGCTTGCTTGATTTTCACGCCAAGATTCTGAGAGATAGCTGTTTCAGAGTTCCAGAGCCTGTGATTTTCTGTGTGCCGACCTAGCCTTGTTTCTCGACCACATTTTCAGTCCTCAGCATTTGTCTATGATTCTTTGAACCTCGACCGACTCCCTCTTGACTACGACTCTATCTGTTCCCCTGGTACCTCGCCTCAAATCTGGTTTGACCTCGGCATTCCTGACCATGCTTCTTCCTACTCGCCTCCTCAAAGAGAGTCCCTGCAGCCACTTCACTTCTGAGCTTCTGCTGCTTCTGAGACCTCTGTCTTTGTCTCCCTCCCTGTGAGTCCAGTCTCCTCGACAGTCAGAACCTCTGCTGCTCAACTCCACACCTCATGCTCTCCGATTGAGTCGGGTGTCGTTGCTGGTTCCTTCGACAACCGCCCCAGCTGGTCAAGGGTGTGGATGCTCGATCACTCCCTACCTCTCGCCTGTCCAACTAGTTGAGGGCCCAGCCGCTTCCTCTGAACTTCCAACTAGTTGAGGGTAGTGGAGTTGAACATTTCCTGAACTCTCCGACCTACCAGTCCCAAAGATGTTTGTGACTTTTTGAATCAATGTCAGCTTCATTTCAAGACTTTGCCGCAATCGTTCAATTCACATAAAGCTCGAGTAGCCTTTATAATTTCGCTGTTGAAGGATGAGGCTCTAGCCTGGGCTTCCCCTCTTGTGGAGAAAAGGTCTTTGCTGCTGGACGACTCCAATGCAATTCATAGCCGCATTTAGGATTGTCTTTGACTTGCCAGGGCGACAAGCATCAGCTGATGCCACCATTCTAGGACTTAAACAGGGAACTCGTGCAGTCTCCCAATATGCCGTGAAGTTCTGCACTCTTTATTATGAAACTGACTAGAATTCTGGGGCCTTGAAAGCTACGTTTCGCAGAGGATTGAGTGAGTGGATTAAAGACGCTTTGATCAACCAGGATATACCTGATGACCTAGAAGGTTTCATTACTCTCAGTTTGGAGCTTGATAACTTGATACCTCTCACCTGTCCAACTAGTTGAGGGCCCAGCAACTTACTCTGAACTTCCAACTAGTTGAGGGTAGTGGAGTTGAATGTTTCCTGAACTCTCTGACCTACCAGTCTTGTCACCGACTCTCTTCGGAGTCGAATGTTTCCTGAACTCTTCGACCTACCAGTCTTGTCGTCAACTCTCTCCGGAGTCGAGTGTTTCCTGAATTCCAACCAGTCTGGTCTATGACCTTCTTGGGGTCAAACGGTTCCTGATTCACCAATCTATCTATCCTCTCTACATCTACCCAGAGACTATTCTCCTGTGCCTCCGACCAACCGGACTAGTCTTTAGCTCTTCCAGGCTACTTCTGAGTTCCTCCTAGAAACTTCTCCTTCTGGATTGGCTGACTACTGCTAGTCTAATCTATCCCTCTCAGACTCTGAAAGGTGTGGAGAAAGAATCAGTTGAACAGGGAATTTTTTTTGGGGGGTGTTGTTTACTGGGGTTGTTTAAATACAAAAAAAAAATCCTATAAGACATGGTATAAAAGGGGTCTGAGGAGGGTGCCTGTGTTGAAGAATTAATGAATCAGTTGAACAAAGGAATTTGGTTTTTTTGGGAGGGGGGTGCTTGACTGGTATTAGGGGGGATAAAAAAAATCAATAAATTAAATAAGAAATTTGTATGTAAAGTGATAGAGACAGGACCCCCATGATGTAAGCTACCACTGGGGCACTGATACTTGACTTGCTAGAGTATTTTGTAGAGGATAATTTGTTAGATTTGTTGTTGGAGGCCCAAGCCCTGAGGAAACATTGATTTGTAGGGCTTAAGCTTAGGGTCCCCTGCTGTCACACTTGGCATCATCTTCACTAGCAGCAGGTTCATCATTGGTGGCAGCAGGAGCAGCATGTCTGACAGCAGGTTCAGCACTGGTGGCAGCAGGTTCAACACTAGCAGCAGGCACAACACTGGTTGCAGCAGGTTCAGCATGTCTGACATCAGGCACTGTACTGGTGGCAGCAGGTTCAACACTGGCAGCAGGCACAGCACTGGTGGCAGCAGGTACAGCACTAGCGACAGCAGGGGAAACATGTCTGGCAGCAGGTACAGCAACGGTGGCAGCAGGGGCAGCATGTTTGGCAGCAGGCACAGACAGCTGACCTATCCTGCTCCCACTACTACCCTTTTCTTCTTCCCTTCCCATTAATTTCCCCAAGATCTCTAGGGGTGATTTAGGGGGACTGGACAGCATTGGTTCTGTAGTGCTCACTTCCTGCTCCTCCTTCTCAGACTCAATGGACACATAAGGGTCCTTCAAATTCCTCCTTTTACTATTTTGAATTTTTGTCATAGTGATAGCAGTCACTATGAGCCTCTACTCACTCGGTTTTTCAAAAAAATCACAGCAGAACAACACAGCACGTCTACCTTGCTCTGTAGCTGCTTCTATTGGGTTTAACTTTCTGGAAAATGTCATGTTTTTGTAGTGAAAAGATGAAAAATACGCAAATCAATGGGTGGAAACCTTCTTGCCACTGAAAAAATGGTGAAGAATTTTGGCCAATTGGCAAAAAATGCAAATATTTTAATCGCTGGTTTTAAAAGCGGATTTTCCCAAGAAAAAGTGGAGAGCAATGTGTTTTTCTTAGGATTCCTAGAGGGAACATGATGAGAGCTTTCTCCCACCCTTACTTAGTAGTATTAACCCTGTGAGTGTCAGCAGTATGAGAATACCCCACTGACAATCAGAGTTAATTCTACTAATATTACAGACATTTTGTGTGCGCTTTGGATGTATTGATATGGGGCTTAGTGCCCCATATTAATACATCCACTGGTGACTTAGACTTCTTGTTGTTTGAGGCACAAGACCAGAGGAAACATTGATTTGTAGGACTAACACTTGTTTGGCACAAGTCCTAAGGAAACATTGATTTGTTGTAGGACTTAGACTTGTGTTAGGCCCAGGCCCTGAGGAAATATTAGTGGCTAGAAAGTTTCCACCCATTGATTTATGCTGTTTTCGCTTTTTCGTTATAAAAATGTGACATATTTGAGGAATGCAGATGCAATAGAAGCAGCTACAGAGTGAGGTGGACATGCTGTGCTGTTCTGCCGTGATATTTTTGGAAAATTGAGGCAGGAGAGACTCATAGTGACTCCTATCACTATGAGCAGCAAAAATAGGAACTGGAAGGACCCTTATGTGTCCACTGAGTCTGAGGAGGAGGAGGAGGAAGAGACTAGCAGTACTGAACCAAGGCTGTCCAGTCCACTAAATCACACTAAGGGATCTTAGGGAACTTAATGGGAAGGGAGGGAGAAAAGGGTAGTATTAGTGAGAGCAGGACAGTATGTCTTGGATAGTTTTTAGTAAAGGGTTACATATTTACACAAATCGAGAAACATTATATATTACATATTATATATACATACATACATACACACACATATACATTTACATAAATACAAATTAAAAAATAAAATTATATACAGTTAAATACTGTTTTTAGATATAAAGAAGCATTTACTTTTAAGGATTTTAGACTGGGAGCAGATCTGATTATTTCAGGCAGATTGTTCCAGGCCTTTGGAGCTCTGAAGGAGGAGGCAGTTCGTCCTGCTTCTTTCTTATAATTTGGTATACGCAGTGAATTGTTAGCAGTGGAGCAGATGTTATAGTTAGTATAAAGTGAGCATACTCAGGTAGCTTTACTGAGAAGTGGTTGTGTACTAAGGAAGAAAGGTGAAGGGCATGTCTAGATTTGAGTGTTAACCAATTTAGTTCTTTAAGCATATCGCAGTGAAGGAAAAAAAAGAAGGAAACTTTTGCATTGGAAAAAGGAGAACAATCACAAAAAGTTATGAGGGAAATTTTTCTCACTTTTCGCTCACCCCTACCAGGTAGACTGGCCAGCACTGGGTCTGGGGAACCAGGGCATCCAGACTATGGATGGGCAAATACTTTTGCCTCAAACTAAAATCGGCAAATAATGGCACATCCAGCTTGGTGAAAATTTTCCCTGAAAAAGTACCATTGTCCCACTTTTTTCCCCTAGCTCATTGCATTTACATGAATGGGAAGAAAAAATGTCCCCACCACATGAAAGTTTTCTCTACTTTTCTACAGCCATATACAAGGATGTCAGGGTCTCACAGCATGCCAGTATGTGTTTGTGAGAGGAGAAAGAAGCACATTTCTGAAGATAGGGGAATTGAAGTTTTGTTTAGGGTGTCTTTTAGGTAGAACATTTGTTCTATATATTAGGAGAGTCTGGGGAGAAGGGAGGAAGGAGGTTGACTTCAAATAACTCAAAATTCAATGTAACTGACTGTCAAGACAAAGGCAGCTGGGGACCAATTTGCTTGCTGATTTTGCTGTTATTGTTTCTGTGCTGGGGAAGTTTGAGGAAAGAAGTTCATGATTATGATTTTCAGATATAATGTTTTTTTGGATAAACTGTAATAAAATAGGGTGGACAACTTAAAAAAAGAAATAATAAATTAATAAATGAAAAATAATAAACAAACAACTAATTAAACATATATATATATATATATATATATATATATATATATATATATATAGTGTATTCCATTTGAAGAAAGCACTCTCAGGACTTCGTTCCAAGTGACAATAATGTTTATTGTGCAGATCGACGTTTCGGTTACATTACAGCAACCTTCATCAAGGATGCCACAGTAGTGAAAACACCTCCTTCATATACCCTCAATGTGTGTGTTAGCGCCATAAAGACGCACTGTGAGTGGACATCACGTCACCTCAAATGACCCTGACGTCAATGAGTGACATCTAGATAACCCAATAACAAAGACATTAACAAATAACAATGTTACCCTGAAAGAAAAAAGTGTAAATCCAAGTGTTCATAATAAAATCATGAAATTCGGCTGGTTGCTATTCCAAAAAAACATATCTAGCATAAGCACTAACCTCTTGTACCCTCAAAACAGATAGCGGTCGTAAGGAATGTCAACAGTTGTAGACATTCTCGCGGTGCCTACGCATCGCAACGCTCTGCATGTTCTATATATCTCCCGGTCACATCAGTGTATGTGTTCTGTGTTCCGTTTACAAAATGCCCTATCATAGATCTCGTATCAAGGCACTCCTGATTGTATGGTATATGTGTCTTAATTATTATTACGCTGCTTTCAATTATAAAAGATAATAGTTTCAAGGAAGTAATCAAATATTGTAAGCAGCGCAGTAAGTATTATTGAGCCTGTTCTCTACACCGGATATATCTAGAGCCTAAAACATACATGGAATCCTTTCATCTATATATACTGTGGATGTTCATCATGATCTGGAGGCTCAAACTATTCCGGAATTATGATCCTCTCGTTATGGAATCCAATGATATGTATATATAGGACCTCCTGTCCACCATATATTGGATATATCATCTAAAATGATGAACTCCATTGTTCATGGCAATGACTTATGGTATAAACCTTATCACAGCAAATGGGCTGATATTTCTCAACTTTGGGACTGGAGTATATGCTTAAATGGGACCTCCTGTCCAGCATATACGGAAAAAGAAGGTTGGATCTACTTTGAGACACAGGATATTATCAGAAAACTCCATAATGACTAGGTTACATGTATAAATGGGACCTTCTGTCCAGCATGTACCTAAAGAATACAAAATAAGGAGTATTAAAGATTTGAAGATGGCTCAGATACCCTGTTACCCCCTGGGGAGCCAGGATCTGGAATAATTTTATTTGAATGAACCTCGTTGTGTAATATTCTCCTCTCTGCCTATTCAGTGACATAAGCTAGAGCTTTGATACGCTCATCTCCCAAATCTGTATAAGTGTAATATAAGATGTGTTCTGTCATGTAATTTACGTAAGAAGACTCTGTTGAAAATATGAAGTGCTGTTTCTGTGTAAAATCGATCTTTCCCAATGTTGAAATTGCAGGGATAAGATGTATCGAGTGAGGAAATGTTTGACACAATGATTGTAACATATCTACTGTCTGTAATATGATAGGCACTAGATGCCCACTAGGGGCGTATTCATGCTAGCAGTACGTTGTCCTGAATTGACCCGACAATTTTCAACCGACCCGACATTTCCCACGTAAGACGGGCTGATGAGAAAAGGTTATAGGTAACTTTATTTCATCCATTGTTTTGAGGTGTCTTCTCTTACCATTTATGCGCTCTTATGTTTCTCACTAGATATTAGTACATCGGAAGAAATCTCAGACTCCGTTTATCTCTTAGTCTTTGAACTCTCGGAGAAGAGCCACATTTCTATTATGATTAAAACCATAAAAATAGAACTTACTGCGCTGCTTACAATATTTGATTACTTCCTTGAAACTATTATCTTTTATAATTGAAAGCAGCGTAATAATAATTAAGACACATATACCATACAATCAGGAGTGCCTTGATACGAGATCTATGATAGGGCATTTTGTAAACGGAACACAGAACACATACACTGATGTGACCGGGAGATATATAGAACATGCAGAGCGTTGCGATGCGTAGGCACCGCGAGAATGTCTACAACTGTTGACATTCCTTACGACCGCTATCTGTTTTGAGGGTACAAGAGGTTAGTGCTTATGCTAGATATGTTTTTTTGGAATAGCAACCAGCCGAATTTCATGATTTTATTATGAACACTTGGATTTACACTTTTTTCTTTCAGGGTAACATTGTTATTTGTTAATGTCTTTGTTATTGGGTTATCTAGATGTCACTCATTGACGTCAGGGTCATTTGAGGTGACGTGATGTCCACTCACAGTGCGTCTTTATGGCGCTAACACACACATTGAGGGTATATGAAGGAGGTGTTTTCACTACTGTGGCATCCTTGATGAAGGTTGCTGTAATGTAACCGAAACGTCGATCTGCACAATAAACATTATTGTCACTTGGAACGAAGTCCTGAGAGTGCTTTCTTCAAATGGAATACACTTTACATTTTGGTTGAAACTATAGCACCCAGGCAGTTGGCTCTAACAGCGTAAGTGCTTCCCTATTGACTTGTTGTACTATTTTGGAGCCAGGCCAGGCTTTTTGGAGTGCACCCGCAAATATTATCTCTCTTTATCTATTAAGATTGAACCTTCATCTATTTATCACTAATTGGGTGTGTATCACATTATGGAACCGGTGGTTGCTATTCACGCAGAAGCTACAGCAGAGGAGAATCGCTTACAGTTTACAACAGAGCAAATTGAAAACATCCTGTTTATAGCAGCACCTGAGGACACTGTGAGTGGTGAGTCTCCTAATAATTTATATTTTAACTTGTTAAAACTTAAAAAACGGGAAATTGACCTCTATATGCATGGACTCTATTTATCTAATTATCACCGCAGTAACCAATTACCAAGGGGATTTAGACTTAAGAATATTCCCACTATAGGGCGCACAAATCCAGATTTCTGCAAAAGATGGTGTGCAGTGTTGAATAAATGCTCTTTTGATCTATTGGTATTGGTTGTAGAGGAGGTTGGAAGGATTCTGAGACAGGTCAGGATTGACATCCAAAATTTTGAGATTACACATAAGGACACCTTGGTTGGTGACTCCTCTACTGACTGGTACACTAAGCTTAACACAACAATTACTAAGTATAAGCAGGAGTTGACAAATTTTAAGAACAATAAATTACAGAGAGTCCAGGAGGACTACACAGAGAATAGGGTTTATCCCTGGCTATCTGGACAGGGTGAACGTCCAGCCTTTCCCAGAAGACAGCCAAGAAGGGTAAACAAACCTAGAAACCTACAAACAGTTGACTCTAGTGGTAATTCCTCTCAATCTGACACAGACGAACCAAGTACTGCTATTGCAACTAATGATTCAGGTACAACTACTCCATATCCAGAGTTGAATGTTCATTTTTTAGGGGTACAAACGCGTTCAAACAGGAGAGGAAGAGGCACACACGCCCGCACCTTAGGAGGGGGGGCAAGCAACAGAGGTCAAGCAAGACCCCCCCAGATACCGAGAACGTAGTTTTTAACCTAAGTGACAGACCCCTGACTACGGCAGAGACTTCACTTCTGAAAAAAGGACTATCCTTTGTTCCAACCACCAGACCCAATAAATTCAACCTAGAAGTAGATGTACACAGATTCCAGCGTAAATTGAATCTGAAAAATTATTTTAAAGATCAAATAACATCACCTATCACAAATCTTAGACCTAAAAGTACGTTTGACCCTCCCACCACTGATCCAGCTATTAAAGCATTTACTAGGAGGGTACTATTTGATATTAACTCATTGAACATCCAAACTAGATTCTCTAACCTTGCTGGTCCTGAAGTAAAGGCACTACAAACCCTATCTAAAGATACCAACCTGGTCTTTCGACCGGCAGATAAAGGAGGGGCTATAGTGGTGCTGAATACTAGGGACTATAAGGCTGAGATACAAAGACAGCTTTTGGATTCTAAAACATACCTTGCATTGGCATCAGATCCGACGATCATGTACAAACAACACATTGATTCAACGTTATCTATGGCCCTGAACCAGCGCCTTATCACTGAATCACTTATGCGGTATATGACGGTCGAATATCCTGTTTGTCCAATCATATACTGTTTACCCAAAATCCACAAGAATTCTAACATGCCACCAGGTAGGCCTATAATTTCAGCTATAGGTTCACTTCTACAACCTATAGCAACATTTTTGGATAGAGAACTGCAGCCCCTGGTGAGATTAATGCCATCTTATCTAAAAGACACATCGGATCTATTGAATTCACTTAAGGATTTAAATAACATACTTGATTCTGATGTTTTGGTAACAATGGATGTAGACAGCCTCTACACAGTTATCCCTCATGGAGAAGGTGTAGAGGCAGTAAGATACGCTGTTTTAAACAGCGGTGAGAGATCACAATATCCGGTGAATTTTTTATGTGAGCTTTTAACGCTGGTTTTGACGAAAAACTACTTTAGGTTTGAAAAGACCTATTATTTGCAAATCTCTGGGACTTCGATGGGCTCAAATGTAGCGCCGACATATGCTAATCTCTTCATGCTCCAGTTTGAAAACCAATACATCAAGCACCCATGTATTCTCTTTTATAAGAGATACATTGATGATTTGTTGATCATATGGAGAGGCGCTTCAAATGAGCTCATTGAATGGATTAACAGCTTGAATATGCTGGACACCCCTATCAAATTCAAATACGCCTACAGTATGACTGATGTGGACTTTTTAGATTTAAAGATCTATAAAAAGGAAGGTGGTCTAGGAACCACATTATATACTAAACCAACTGATAGGAATACTACGCTCCATGCATCTAGTTGCCATGCCCCTGCTCTTAAGAGAAGCATACCATACTCACAGTTTCTCAGGGTTGTACGCAATAATGATGATGCTACTAAGGCAAAGCACCAACTAAGAGAGAAGCAACAGAAATTCATACAACATGGTTATGATCATAAGCTTTTAGATAAGGACTTGGCACGAGTTGCACGAATGAAACAATCTGATCTACTTGAACCTAAGGATGATAACAACACATCGCCAAAAATGGTCTTTACCACACAATATTTCCCAGGTGCAGAACAAATTTCCACAATCTTGAGTAAAACACTGGCCGTTGCTCTCTTCAGACCAAAAATTACCATTCGCAGCGTGGCAACCACCTATAGTTGCATTTAAAAAAGGAAAGGCACTCAGAGATCATTTAATGAGGCCTGACCTGTTAACTATCTCTAGGGAGATGGAACAGAAAACAACGTGGCTCTCAAGACATAGAGCGCAAAAGGGATGTTTTAAATGCACTAATTGTACAGCTTGTAACAGCATGATAAAGACTACCTCTTTCAGACACCCACATACCAATAAGATATTTTAAATACGCCATAAACTAACTTGTACTTCTGATCATGTTATTTATATTCTCATATGCCCGTGCTCCAAATACTATATTGGAAAAACAGAAACTACCTTCAGAGAAAGGATGGCGAACCATCGCTCATCAATTAGAGCGGCATTGCGTTCTGGGACCTCTGACAAACCTGTGGCACGACATTTCTTAGAACATCAACATTCTGTGGCCTCAATGAAAACCATTCTGATAGACCACATCCCACCATTACAAAGAGGGGGAGATAGAGGTATCAAGTTACTGCAGAGGGAAACCTTTTGGATCCGAACTTTGGACACAGTGGCTCCCAGGGGTCTCAACGAGAAATTGAGCTATTCACCGTATTATTGAGCCTGTTCTCTACACCGGATATATCTAGAGCCTAAAACATACATGGAATCCTTTCATCTATATATACTGTGGATGTTCATCATGATCTGGAGGCTCAAACTATTCCGGAATTATGATCCTCCCGTTATGGAATCCAATGATATGTATATATAGGACCTCCTGTCCACCATATATTGGATATATCATCTAAAATGATGAACTCCATTGTTCATGGCAATGACTTATGGTATAAACCTTATCACAGCAAATGGGCTGATATTTCTCAACTTTGGGACTGGAGTATATGCTTAAATGGGACCTCCTGTCCAGCATATACGGAAAAAGAAGGTTGGATCTACTTTGAGACACAGGATATTATCAGAAAACTCCATAATGACTAGGTTACATGTATAAATGGGACCTTCTGTCCAGCATGTACCTAAAGAATACAAAATAAGGAGTATTAAAGATTTGAAGATGGCTCAGATACCCTGTTACCCCCTGGGGAGCCAGGATCTGGAATAATTTTATTTGAATGAATCTCGTTGTGTAATATTCTCCTCTCTGCCTATTCAGTGACATAAGCTAGAGCTTTGATACGCTCATCTCCCAAATCTGTATACGTGTAATATAAGATGTGTTCTGTCATGTAATTTACGTAAGAAGACTCTGTTGAGAATATGAAGTGCTATTTCTGTGTAAAATCGATCTTTCCCAATGTTGAAATTGCAGGGATAAGATGTATCGAGTGAGGAAATGTTTGACACAATGATTGTAACATATCTACTGTCTGTAATATGATAGGCACTAGATGCCCACTAGGGGCGTATTCATGCTAGCAGTACGTTGCCCTGAATTGACCCGACAATTTTCAACCGACCCGACATTTCCCACGTAAGACGGGCTGATGAGAAAAGGTTATAGGTAACTTTATTTCATCCATTGTTTTGAGGTGTCTTCTCTTACCATTTATGCGCTCTTATGTTTCTCACTAGATATTAGTACATCGGAAGAAATCTCAGACTCCGTTTATCTCTTAGTCTTTGAACTCTCGGAGAAGAGCCACATTTCTATTATGATTAAAACCATAAAAATAGAACTTACTGCTCTGCTTACAATATTTGATTACTTCCTTGAAACTATTATCTTTTATAATTGAAAGCAGCGTAATAATAATTAAGACACATATACCATACAATCAGGAGTGCCTTGATACGAGATCTATGATAGGGCATTTTGTAAACGGAACACAGAACACATACACTGATGTGACCGGGAGATATATAGAACATGCAGAGCGTTGCGATGCGTAGGCACCGCGAGAATGTCTACAACTGTTGACATTCCTTACGACCGCTATCTGTTTTGAGGGTACAAGAGGTTAGTGCTTATGCTAGATATGTTTTTTTGGAATAGCAACCAGCCGAATTTCATGATTTTATTATGAACACTTGGATTTACACTTTTTTCTTTCAGGGTAACATTGTTATTTGTTAATGTCTTTGTTATTGGGTTATCTAGATGTCACTCATTGACGTCAGGGTCATTTGAGGTGACGTGATGTCCACTCACAGTGCGTCTTTATGGCGCTAACACACACATTGAGGGTATATGAAGGAGGTGTTTTCACTACTGTAGCATCCTTGATGAAGGTTGCTGTAATGTAACCGAAACGTCGATCTGCACAATAAACATTATTGTCACTTGGAACGAAGTCCTGAGAGTGCTTTCTTCAAATGGAATACACTTTACATTTTGGTTGAAACTATAGCACCCAGGCAGTTGGCTCTAACAGCGTGAGTGCTTCCCTATTGACTTGTTATATATATATATATATATATATATATATATATATATATATATGTGTGTGTGTGTGTGTCAGACAGCTGATTGGACTAAGGCAAGACATCACATTCGATCAGTTGTGTTGTGTACTGTAAAGTAAAAACATACACATTAGTTGAGTAATATTCAGTAAAAGCTCAAGGGGCAGTGGGAAAGGTGGAGCAGTGCAGGGACATGAGAGTAAAGTTGTAGTTCAAAAACTGACTACAGCAATGGTTGCTACAACATGTGCAGTAAATGAAGATGATACCTCTGCTCCAAGGGAGGATGCAGTTTGAAGGTCCCAGCAAAACTTTCAGCACCACCAGTGCCAGTACAATAAAATAACCATATAAAAAGACATATAACAAGAACATGAAGATGACAAGTTGCATTCTAGTGTTGATGATGGCAATAGCATAATAGAGGAAGGTGTAGCAGCTGAACCATCTACTGCATCAGATAGTGAGACAAACAATCACCAAAACACCTGTCCTGAAAGTAGTAGCGAAGTAATAAAATTAAAAAGAAATTAATTAAGACCTCTAAAAGCTTAGCGGAATATAAGGGTAGTGGGCAAGAAGTGGCAGGTGATGCTGATGCTGCTGAGAATGACCTAATGATGACTGATGATGATAATGCAGATCTAGAACATATCCCTCCAGCATCTCTTGTTGATACAGATACAGTTGAGAGTGATAGAGAGGATGATGACATGGCCATAAGGTTAGCAGAAAGGCAAAGGCTGAATCTTCCACACTGAAAAGGAGCACTGTGCCTGTCTATAAACTGTTTGAGAGCACCATTGGAAAGTCTGACATTGGACAAACAAAGATGTCAAAAAGTACACAGTCACCCTATCAGTCATCATTAGCATCATCGCCTCTTCCAAGTCCCACTCAACCACACTCACGCACACCTGTGTTGAATACCCAGCAGAAGCAACAGCAGCAGCAACACAGGTTATTAAGATCCACAATGTTAGATATGATGAGTCCCTCTGCTGCTGCTGGACATGCTGCACCTTCCACACCTAGTAGTAGTAGCAGTATAATTGCATCAACATCTAGCCACAGTAGTAGCAGCAGTACTCCAGGAACCCCTCAGTCCATGAAGTCCACAGTATGGAGATACTTCACTCAGGATCCTAAAGTTAAGCATGTTGCTATCTGTTGTCTGCACAAAAAGCATGTGAGCAGGGGGAAAGCAGGCTCACATCAAGGCACCTCCACTATGAGATCCCACCTAAAGCACAACCACAGGTCTCACTGGGAGACACACTATCAGCTGGTCAGATGTGCCACAACAGCAGAAGCACTCCAAAAAAGTTCCCAGTGCTCTGGGGTAGATAAGAGAAGTAGTGATGGTATTTATGGGTCAAAGAGTGTGCTATTGTCAACAGTTAGTTCATTCCAAATAAAACCAATGGCTCCTGCTGCAGAGGAGTATGATGACTCTGTGTTTGTTATAGGAGATGGCAAGTCATAGACTGCCCACACATGTTGCCATCAAGCAGCAATGTTGGGAGACTAACGTTCTTAAAATGGAAACAACATCTCATACCATCTGAGTGTCAGGTAGCAGAAACTACACATGACAGAGAAAGCCAGGACAAATATATTAACAGCACAGATGAGGAGGAGGAGGGATGTAAAGGAGGACTGCTACTATTTACCATACTTGGGACCACTGCTATGACCAATAAGTAATGTGAATCAGGAATATGAGAAGGATAGCTTACATTTGACATAAACATGATAATGGTAAAAACTGCTGCTGGAATTTATATAAACACACACATCAATCACTCCACGACAGTCCCCCAAAACTACCAAAAATGTTTGCCACATTGTAGGATGCACTTTTTGATATATATCTCTTTACATCATATTGAATATATGCCAGTGCTACTTAAGCAGGAAGTTAGTGTTGTGGGCAAAGCACAAAGGCACGCTGCATGCTAACACATTTTCAAGGCATATGTTGCTGTAAGACTCACAACTTTGACTCAGAAGAAGTAATATTACAGTGGCAAATTGTTCACATAGGAAATGTAGGCAAAAAAATTGTTAAAATAGGTGAAAAGAAGGAAAGTTATACATTGGCGAAAAGGAGAAAACTTTTGTAGAAAAAATGAAAAATCTGAGAGTTTTCACAAAAGTCATGCAGGACATTTTTTATCTCGCCCAGTTTTCGCCCACACCTAATCCAGACCCTTCAATGGTCTTAGTGTTCACTTCCTCCTCCTCAGACTCAGTGGACACATAAGGGTCATTCTAGCTCTTCCTTTTATTATTAAAATTAAAGGGATAGTAATGTTTCAAAATAAAAGCAGCTCCAATTAATCTTCATAGCATTTGGGCAATGGAGAGTGTTATTTCAATACTTTCAGAGTTGTAGTTCAAGAGTAATTGAATGTTAAATTATCCCCCTCCCCCCCTTTTACCTAGTGTAAGTCACCTCCCCTCAGATGTGGAATCTGGTCTTAAGACCAGACAGCTCACAGCAAGGGACAATCTTCTTACTGTGGGTACTGTGCCCCCCTTGACAGGTTTTTCAGTTTTTTCCCTTGTGCTAATTGAAGATTGCCCCTATCTGCAAGCCATGTGGACACCACCTTGCTGCTCGGAGGCAAGCAGTGTTACATCAGTAAAAGGGGTGGGAGGGGGATAATTTATCATTCAATTACTCTTGAACTACAACTTTGACAGTATTGAAATAACACTCTCCATGGCCAAAATACTATGAAGATTATTTGGAGCTCCTTTTATTTTGAAACATTACTATCCCTTTAAACTTTCTTGTAGTAATAGCAGTCACTATGAGCCTCTCCTGTCTCGGTTTCACTATTAATTCACAGCACAACAGCCTAGCACCTCTCTTTCACTCTGTAGCTACTTGTATTGTGTTTGACTTCCTGGAAAACTGCACTTTTTTTAGCGATAAGGCGAAAAACACATTAATAAAGGGGCGAACATTTTCTAGCCATTTAAAAAATAGTGAATAATTTTTGCCAATGGGCGAAAAAGGCTAATATTTTGATCTCTGTATTTACATTGGATTTTCCCGCAAAAAAAGCAGACTATCACTTGGTTTTATCATAGGGAACATGACAGGACCTTTCACCTACCCCTAATAATGTCCTATTAAAGTAAATATGGAAGCCCAGGTAACAGCTTTCATATTTTATTGGTGTCAGATGCTGTTTTCTTGCCCTTGGTGTACATATCTCTTCATTTGAGTGTGCTCTGATCCTTTGCATGTGTGTGACATGGGGTCCCTAAATCTGCTTTTTTAGATGTCATCAAAAAAAAAAAAAAAAAGCAGTCCTTTATCCATTTTTAAATCAAAGATTTTGATGTGGCCAATCCCTTAAATATTTCTTGAAAGTTAACAAGTAGGTTAACTGTTTTTTTTTTTTAAATCTTAAGTCCTGTGAGATATAAGGTAATACACCTGACAATCCAATTTTTGAAATTCTCTCTATTGGTCACCCTTAGGATTAAGACAAAATGAGGACAGGATAATTTCCTGATTTAAGTGAAAATCTGATACTTTAGTTCTAAAAGGATGTCTTTGCTCTGAAGATCTTGTCTTGGTGTACAATAGCACATTATTTTTTATGGAAGCCATGAGATACATTACAGGTGCTCCCCACTTGAGGATGGTTTAGTAGCTAGTCTTTTAATTGAGGGAACATTCTTCCTGATCTTCTGATCATGAAGTCTATTTATTTTCCCTGAAATGAGACAGAAATTGACTTTAGATTGCACTCCGCAAATTCAAAATTCTCTGGACTTATCTGTGAAAGCTGATGCTCCTTCTGCCTCCGGTTTCTTTTTTTTTTTAAATACATGACTGTTGTCATGTTGTCTCTTCTTATATGGACTGGTCTTTTCCAAAGGAATATTTTGATGTGCTTCTAACAATTGCACACAGCCTTCATTTTCAGCAAGTTTATAGGAAGGGACTTTTATATTCTCATCCACCATACCTGGACTGTCTTATTTGTATTAGTGGCCAATATTTCCTACTCTGTATCTACCAATAGACTTCCCTTTTGGAGATTTGATATATTCAATCAACATTTCAGCTTAACTCTTACAGAAGAGAAATTCTTTAAGAATCTCTGTTCCAAAACATCAGCAAATTGAAGACTTGACAATAGAATAGCCTGTATTATAGAACATACGACCCCCAGAATTTCCATGAAGTCTTATGATGTATACACCCCCAGGAAGACAAGAGCCTGGGGGGGAGTAAGCTGACATTTCTCTTGACAATGAAGCCACCCCAAGCTTGACAGGTACTCTAGAGATTTTACATAAGCTCCATAGCCTGCTGTCTTCAACTTAGTAATGAGTACATTATCTAGAAATAAGATTGCATTGATCCTCATTTATCTTAATTTTTCCAGGGAGACAACCAAGGTCTTGGTAAAAACCCCTGGGGCTGAGGAAAGGGAGTTCCTTGCCTATGGTATATCTCAGAAAACTGATGTGTATGTGGTGGTATGCATCCTTGACGTCTGTGGATGTGACAAACACCCCTGGAGACAATGGCTTGATTACTGAAGATACCAGTTCTTGAACTCATTTAGCCTTATAAATTTAACTGTTTTTAAGTTTATAATTATCCTGAAACCTTCTGCGAGCTTTGCTATTGTGAATAAATTGACAGACACCCAAATGCATCTGGACCGGTTCTATGACTTTGTTCTTAACTAAATGCATAACTGAGAACTAAATTCTTCTATCATGATTGGTTTTGACGATATTCTGAGTCTTCTGAAGATAATCTTCACTGGGATAGTCTTAAATTCCAACAGGTACCATAGTTCCACTATTTGATGAACCCAGACAGATGAATTTGCAACAATTTCCCATTTCGGAGAAAATATCCCAGCCTGCCCGCCAGCTGAGATTAGATCAAAGTCAACTTCTGCTATCTGAAACTTTTTTTTGAACTGGTGGTTTTGAGAATATTCCTTTTTTAAGCCTCCTATAGGATTATGAGAAATGTTTTCTTCTTTGTTCATACTTCTTCCTCTGTTGATATATTTTTGTTTCCAAAAAGGACTAGTGTCTTAACCTAAAACCCACTGAATGTATTGGGGGGAAGTCCTGTGTCTCCTTTCCTTGAGTAAGCATGACATTTTCCTAAAGCCTTCTTTATATCCTCAAGATGTTTTCCAAGGAACACAAAACCATAAAATAGAAGAGCAACTACTTTACTCTTTGATGTATCCTCACCCCATACCTTTATTCACAAGGCCTGTCTGGCTATATTGGAAAGAAATGATAATGCAGCAATTAGTCTAATGATGTCCAGAGAGGAGTGCCACTTCCTTCATAGGTTTTGAACATGCCACCTAAGATTTTGCCTCAGACAACCATATATGATTAGTAGTGTTGAGCGAGCACCGCGATGCTCGGGTGCTCGGGTGCTCTGACCGAGCACCCCCTGCTGCTCGAGTGCTCGGCCGAGCACCCGAGCCCCATTCAAATGAATGGGAGCACTCGAGCATCAAACCAGGCACCCCCTGCTCTGATGAGCGGAGGGTGCCTGGTCAATGTCCCCCTTCATCTCCGCTATGCCCCTCTTCCACAATGTCCCCCTTCATCTCCTCTATGCCATAGAGGAGATGAAGGGGGACATTGTGGAAGAGGGGCATAGCGGAGATGAAGGGGGACATTGTGGAAGAGGGGCATAGACTCTATGCCCCTCTTCCACAATGTCCCCCTTCATCTCCGCTATGCCCCTCTTCCACAATGTCCCCCTTCATCTCCTCTATGGCATAGAGGAGATGAAGGGGGACATTGTGGAAGAGGGGCATAGCGGAGATGAAGGGGCACATTGTGACAGACGGGCATAGCGGAGATGAAGGGGGACATTGTGGAAGAGGGGCATAGAGTCTATGCCCCTCTTCCACAATGTCCCCCTTCATCTCCGCTATGCCCCCTTCATCTCCGCAATGCCCCTGTACCTCCATTCCCTGGTGGTCCAGCGGAGCGTCTTCGGATCTGTGCCTCTTCCGGCACAGATCCCCGCAACCCGAACATGTCGGGCGAGCACATGGCGGTACTCGTACGAGTACCGCCATGTGCCGAGCAGAGCGATGCTCGAGCCGATCCGAGCATCGGCCGAGCACGCTCGCTCAACATTAATGATTAGTGCTACACAGACCCTACCCATAGCTGACTTCACAATATACTGTCTTCATAAGGCTCCATCCATCTTATGTTCCATGGCATACCTTAGGGATGTACCATAATTCTAGAGCAGCCTGTCCAAGTTTGGTCCTCAAGGGGCACCAACAGGCCAGGATTTAACGCGAGTCAGTGAAAATGAATGAGCTACTGATATCTCACCTGTGCTTAATCAGGGCAATTCTCACATTCGGGCATGTTTGTGGCCCTTGAGGATTGAACTTGGACAGCTCTGTTGTAGAGGAAGGATTTTGTAAACAAAAAGAAAAAAAGAAATAGGGGTGGGCGAAAAGTGTGAAAACATTTCCTGCGAGAAAATTTGTGAAAAAGTGCCCACTTTTTTTTTTTCCCATGAAAAATTTTGCCTTTGTGCAAAAATATCTTCATTTTTGCCTATTTTAACAAATTTTCCACCTATGTTAACAAATGTTCCACCTATTTTAACACATTTTTGCCTATATTTCCTATAGGTACTACATTTCCCACTGTAATATTACTTCTTCTGAGGGCTGAAGTTTAGAAATAAGTGGCTGAAAGTCAAGGTTGTGAGTCCTACAGCAAAATATGGCTTGCAGAATGCATTTGTCCTTTGCACACAACACTTTCTTGCTTAAGTGACACTGGCACATATTCATGATGAAATCAAGTAATAAAAAAAAGTACAACCTACAATGTGACAGATATGTATTGTAGTGGTGGTGGTGGGGAACTGGCATGGTGTGATTTTTGTATGCATTTTTACCATTGTGATACTCTTTCCTCCCTCTCAGATTATTGACGCACATTATTTATCGGTTATAGTAGTGGTCTCATCTGTCCTCCACCTCCTCATCTGTGCTATATTTGTCCTGGCTTTGTCTGTCATATGTGGTTTCTGTTACTACTACTACTACTACTACTACTACTATTAGAGATAGATGTTGACGTAATTTTACTGTCACTACTTCTAGGTGTCAAAGGTGCGGCACTTATAGCAGCAGCACCAGAGGTACTCATCATATCGAACACTGTGGATGTTAACCTGTGTTGCTGTTGCTGGGTACTCAAAGCAGGTGTGTGTGGCTGAGTGGGACTTGGACATTGAAGAGGTGATGATGATGATGATGACTGATAGGGTGACTGTGTGCTTTTTGACATCTGTGCTTGTCCAGGGTCAGACTTTCCAATGGCTTTCTCAAACACTTTATAGACAGGCACAGTGCTCCTTAAAAGTGGTGGAAGTTACAGCCTTTGATTTTCTGCTAATCTTATAGCCCTGTCACCATCCTCATGCTCAACGTCATCTGTATCTGAATAAGAGAAGGATGCTAGAGTGATATATTCTAGATCTGCATCGTCACCAGTCATCATTAGGTCATCCTCAGCAGCATCAGCATCACCTGACAATTCTTGCCCACTACCCTTATATTCCTCTAAGCTTTTGGAGGTCTCAAACAGTTTATTTTTACTTTTACTGTAACAATTCCCTACTATGGGTATTTTGGTGCTTGTTTGTCTCACTATCTGATGCAGCAGGCGGTTCATCTGCTACACCTTCCTCTATTATGTTACTGCCAGCATCACCAACACTTGAATGTGACTTGTTGTCATTTTCAGTGTTCTTCTTATATGGTTATTTATTTCTACTGGCACTGGTGGTGCTGGAACTAGTTTTGCAGGTACCTTGACAAACTGCATCCTCCCTTGGAGTAGAGGGATCATCATCATTGATTGCACACACTGCAGTAACCATTGCTGCAGTCAGTTTTTGAACTACTACTTTAAGCTCATGTCTCTGCAGTGCTTCACCCCTCCCCCTTCCTCTTGTGCATTTGCTGGACATTACGCAACTACAATGTTTTTTTACCGTATGGTACACAACACAGCTGATGCAGCTGTATGATGCCTTGCCTAAGCCCAGTCAGCTGTCTGTCACTGTCACCTAAGATATTTAGTTTTGTATTCTTAATTTATTTTTTTTTATTTATTTTTTAATTTTTTTTAAGTTGTCCACCCAGTTGTCTTATCACAGTTTGTCCCAAAAAAGTTATAACTGAAAAACAAAATCAACAACGTCTTTCCCCAGACCTCCCCACCCAGCACAGAGATAATAACAGCAAAATCAGAAAGCAAATAGGTCCCTAGCTGCCTGTGTATTGCCAGTCAGTCACATTTTTGGAGTATTTGGGGGTCAACCTCCTTCCTCCCTTCTTATCAACTAGAGTGCCCCCAGACTCCACTAATACAGAGAACAAATGTCCTACCTAAATGACTCCCTAAACTAAGCTTCAATTCAATTCAATTAATCTCCTCTAGCTCAAAAACATGCTGCTCTCTCTCCTCTCACAAACATTGAATGGCTGCTGTGAGAGCCTGACAGCCTTTTATATGGCTGTAGAAAACTTTCGTGTGGTGTAGAAATATTTCTTCCCATTGATTTCAATGGGTGGAAAAGGCAGAAAAAAGCGGAAAAAATGCACTTTTCGGGGGAAATTTTTCACCAAGAGGAAAGTGCCATTATTTGCTGATTTCAGTTTGAGGCGAAAATTTTCACCCATCCCTAGAAAGAAACTCACAGTGTTAATATACCATTTTACATATATATACATTTGCCACTCCGCCTCAAGCAAAAGATTTTTGACCAATGTGTCCTCCCAGTTCTTAGGTATGGCTGTGAAACATGAACACTGAATGCCAAAGCCCTACAAAAATTTATGCATACACAGAGAAATATGGAACATTGAATTCTTTCTGAACATAAAAAGAGACTGAAAAATGTGTGCATGCATATGCGGAGAAGGGCTAAAGGGAGGCTCAAAGCTTCTACCCTCCTGTTGGGAAGTGCACCATGCATGGATCCAGCTAAAAAGGACCAAGGGCAATCTTCCAGGGTATCCCTTTTAAAGTTTACCCAGCTGGAGTATGTAGACAGTACTCATCAATGCCATTGGGGGGGGGTCACAGAAGAAACTGGCACTTCTATCAGGAAATTGTGCATTTTTCACATTTCTCTTTTGAGGCAAAACATTTTGCCCATCCTTTATAATTACTCCTAAACCAACTTTCTCTGCTGTGGATGTGAGCAGATTAGCACTAAATCTACTGTATTCCCCATTTGACTTTTTTATGCCCTTCATGTATTATTTTGCATTATGTTATATTAGCTTATAAGTCCCATATGCTGGTCCTTTTTCAATTCTCACATAATTTACATCAATGTGAATGTCAGTCTTGATACAAATCTTAGTGTCATCTGTTACACACCATCCCTTGAAGTCCACCAATAATATCATTAATATATATGTTAAATAGAACAAGCCCTATCACTGATCCCTGAGGTGCTCCACTAATAACCCATTTTTTCCTCTTAATATATTCCATTGAATAGGACCCTCTCTCCAATCAGCTTTGACCTGACTGTTTGTTTCTCCTGACAGGTGCTGTGCAGTGAGAGGAGATACATATTACCCCATTGTTACAGTTTACCTTGACTTCAGCATCATTTCAGGCGCGAGGCTTCAAGCATGCTGCAGGCCTCTGTTTTAGCTGTTTGCTTACTGTAGTCTCCTCCTACCAACTTCCTACTTATTCCCTATGAGCTGCTCCTCCTACTTCCTGTGGAGGGGTTTAAAAGGCAGACTGAGGCCTGACTCAGATGCCCTTGCGTTGTTGTTCAAGCAGCCCTGTTGCATTGGGCTCTGTGTATGATCTGGCTAGTCCTCCATCCATTCTAGTGCTGACCTGTGGCTTGTCTGACTATTCTTTTGCCTAACCCCTAATAGTGGACATCAAATCTGTTGCAGGCTATTGGCTCTGGCTGACTACCTGAACTGTATATGACCCGGCTTGTCTGACTACCCCCTCTGGTGCTGACTAGTGGCTCTGTCTGACTATTCTTTTGTCTTTTCCCCTAGTGATCAGACACCCATTATACTGCAGGCCTAGGGCTCTGGTAGACTTGCATAATGACTGCAGGCGTGAGTCAGTTCGCTCCTTACGTCGGATCAAGATCCTGAGTTCCGGTTCCTGCTCCTGGTTCCTGTTGAGACTACCTGCGGATCAAGATTCTGAGTTCCGGTTTCTGCTACTGCTCCTGGTTCCTGTTGAGACTACCAGTGGCTAAGGCCTAGTCTCCAGCAGTGTGGTCTAGCGTTGCAGCCTACTATTCCTGATAATAGTGCTTGCTGGCTGGTAACCCTCTGCTTGTTCCTGTAGATGTTTTGTTCATTCTATCTAATTGTTAATAAATTGCATTACTATACCATACTGACTTCTGAACTTTTCTGGGTAACCATGACACCCATGCCTAGGGGTGAGGTGATTCCAGCTGGACTGCATGACAGGTATGCCTGATGGTAATGGAGAATGTTGCTGCCAGAAACTAGCACTACATAGGCACCCACTAGTGATGATCGAGCACCTCAATGCTCGGGTGTTCGGGTGCTCTGACCGAGCGCCCCCGGAGGCTCGAGTGCTCGGCCGAGCACCCGAGCCCCATTGAAGTCAATGGGAGGACTCGAGCATTACACCAGGCACCCCCTGCTCTGATGAGGGGAGGGTGCCTGGTCCATAGGAAAAGGGCAGAAAATGATGGAAACACCACAGAAATGGTTCAGGGACAGCATAGGGAGGATGTCTGGATGCATCTTGGACTCCAACGTCGCTGCTGGGAACGATCTTTCGCCCGTAGTACGCCATTTTTACAGACTGACCGTAAAACACACAAAAAGGAAGATAAAAACGACTTTAGGCGAAAAATTGTTACCAAACAGTATTTGCTGTATATTTACTTGTATATCATCTGCAAATTCTGCAAAAAATTTCATCGATTTTTCGGAACTGGGGCCATGATTAAGAGGGAAACGTGCGCAGAGGCAAATTCTCCCAAAAATTTCCTCGATTTTTCTGAACTGAGGCCATGATTAAGAGGGAAACGTGCGCAGAGGCAAATTCTCCCAAAAATTTCCTCGATTTTTCTGAACTGAGGCCATGATTAAGAGGGAAACGTGCGCAGAGGCAAATTCTCCCAAAAATTTCCTTGATTTTTCTGAACTGAGGTCATGATTAAGAGGGAAACGTGCGCAGAGGCAAATTCTCCCAAAAATTTCCTCGATTTTTCTGAACTGGGGCCATGATTAAGAGGGAAACGTGCGCTGAGCCGACCATCTAAAACATTATGGGTGAGGGTCTGCTGCGGAGCTGACCATCCTAAACATTATATGCGAAGGCCCGCTAGTGAGCTGACGCTATAAAACATTATATGAGAGGGCCCGCTAGAGAGCTGACCCAATAAAACATTATATGAGAAGGCCCGCTGGTGAGCTGACCTATACAAAAATTGTCAAACTGCGCCCGCTGGTGAGCTGGCCCTATATAAAAATTATATCACAGGGCCCGCTGGTGAGCTGGCCCTATATAAAAATTATATCACTGGGCCCGCTGGTGAGATGGCCCTATATAAAAATTATATCACTGGGCATATGGAAGAGAGTCAACCATATACCCGTTTTTTGGGTGGAAGGGGTGAATGGGAATACAGAGTATTCCCATCATTGTAAATAACATACATAAAGTGACTTTATGTTCCCCCGGGGCTTTCCTCCAGTGGAGTGGAGAAGTCAGGGGAAATCCAGGCCTTGTTCATTTTTATAAGTGTCAACCTATCAGCATTTTCGGTGGAAAGGTGGATACGCTTATCTGTTATGATGCCACCAGCAGCACTAAATACCCGCTCAGACAGAACGCTGGCGGCAGGGCAGGCCAGCACCTCCAAGGCGTAGAGTGCCAGTTCATACCACGTGTCCAGCTTGGACACCCAGTAGTTGTAAGGCACAGAGGGATCATTGAGGACGCTGACACGGTCTGCTACGTACTCCTTCACCATCTTCCAAAACTTTTCCCTCCTTGTGACACTAGGCTGCGCATCAGGGTGAGGGTGCTGGCGTGGTGTCATGAAGGTGTCCCACGCCTTGGAGAGTGTTGCCCTGCCTTTGTTGGAACTGCTGTGTGCTCCCCTTTTCTCCCCTTCTCGGTTGGCCAAGGTAGCACGTACTCTGCCGCCAGCGTTGTCAGATGGAAAATTTTGGAGCAATTTTTCGACAAGAACCTTCTGGTATTGCACCATTTTGCTTGTCCTCTCCACCGGAGGAATGAGAGATGAGAAATTCTCTTTGTAGCGGGGGTCCAGAAGGGTGAACACCCAGTAATCCGTGTTGTCTAAAATGCGTATAACGCGTGGGTCACGGGAAAGGCAGCCTAACATAAAGTCAGCCATGTGTGCCAGAGTACCAACAGGCAAGATTTCGCTGTCCTCACCAGGAGGATGACTCTCAATCTCCTCATCCTCTTCCTCCTCTTCTGCCCACCCACGCTGAAGAGATGGAAATAAAGTTCCATGGCTACCCTCTGTAGCGGAGGCAACCGTGTCTTCCTCCTCCTCCTCCGCCTCCTCCAATTGTCGCTGAGAAGACGAAGTGAGGGTGCTCTGGCTATCACCTTGTGTAAGCTCTTCCTCCCCCATTTCCACCTCTTCCACATGCAAAGCGTCGGTTTTAATTGTGAGCAGCGAGCGTTTCAGTAGACACAGAAGTGGGATGGTTACACTGATAATAGCGTTATCGCCGCTCACCATCTGTGTCGATTCCTCAAAATTGCATAAAACCTCACAGAGGTCTGACATCCATTCCCACTCCTCACTTCTGATTACAGGAAGTTGAACGGAGAGGCGACGACCGTGTAACAGCTGGTACTCCACTACTGCCCTCTGCTGCTCACAAAGCCGGGCCAACATGTGGAAGGTGGAGTTCCAGCGCGTGCTCACGTCACACAGCAGCCGGTGAGCTGGCAATTGTAAGCGCTGCTGCAGCTTCAACAGGCCGGCTGAAGCTGTAGATGACTTACAGAAATGTGCACACACGCGGCGCACCTTGGTCAAGAGAGCATGCAAATTGGGGTAGGTTTTTAGAAATCGCTGAACCACTAAATTAAATACATGCGCTAGGCATGGTACGTGTGTGAGCTTGCCGAGCTCCAAAGCCGCCACCAAGTTACGCCCATTATCACACACAACCATGCCTGGTTGCAGGTTGAGTGGCGAGAGCCACTGCTCGGTCTGGTGACTAATCCCCTGCAACAGCTCTGAGGCCGTGTGCTGTTTGTCCCCAAGGCAGCTCAGCTTCAGCACGGCCTGTTGACGCTTCCCCACTGCAGTGCTACACTGCTTCCAGCTACCGGCTGATGGGTGAGTGGCGCTGCGCGCAGAGAATTCGGAGGTGGAAACGGAGGAGGAGGAGCCAATAACGTAGGTGCTGGCGGAAACCCTGATGGAGGTAGGGCCCGCAATCCTCTGCGTGGGTAGCACCTGTGCCATCCCAGGGTCCGAGTCGCTCCCAGCCTCCACGACATTCACCCAGTGTGCCGTCAGGGAAATGTAGCGTCCCTGGCCACAAGCACTTGTCCATGTGTCAGTCGTTAAGTGGACCTTCCCAGTAACTGCGTTGGTCAGGGCACGGGTGATGTTACGGGACACATGGTGGTGTAAGGCGGGGACGGCACACCGGGAAAAGTAGTGGTGGCTGGGGACTGCGTACCGAGGGACAGCTGCTGCCATCAGGCTGCGGAAGGACTCAGTCTCCACAAGCCTAAATGGCAGCATTTCGATGGCCAGTAATTTGGAAAGGTGTGAGGTTAGTGGTATGGCCTGTGGGTGGGTGGCTGGGAATTTTCGCTTGCGCTCAAATGCCTGGGGTAACGACATTTGGACGCTGCGCTGGGACAGGGAAGTGGATGTGGTCGCTGATGGTGCTTCAGATGGTACAGGTGCAGGGCGGGAGGTATGCGGGCCTGCGCCTTCGACAGGCGATTGGCCGGCACCGAAAACAGGGGAAGAGGAGGCAGTGGTGTGGCCTGCAGACACAGATTGGCGATCCGGGCGTTCCTCCCACTTATTACGGTGCTTGGATGCCATGTGTCGGATCATGCTGGTGGTGGTGAGGTTTCTAGTGTTCATGCCTCGGCTCATTCTGGTCTGGCACAGGTTGCAAACTACAATTCTTTTGTCGTCCGCACTTTCCTTAAAAAAACGCCATACCGCGGAACACCTACCCCTTGGCAAGGGAGATTTACGCAAGGGGGTGCTCCGTGGAACATTTGAGGGCCGGTTTGGTGCGGTCCGCCTTCTTTCTCTAGCCACACCACTGCCTCTTCCAGCCTGTTGCGGTGCTGCAGATGGCTCACCCTCAGGACTGCTGTCATCGCTCGGCTCTACACCTTCCCAGGTGGGGTCAGTCACCTCATCGTCCACCAAGTCCTCCTCCACTTCCTCACTCTGATCATCCTCCTCATGTCTTGATCCCACCACATACTCAGTCATTGACAACTGTATATCATCCTCCTCATCAAGGTCTTGAGACAGTAATAGTGGTTGATTTAATGGCAACTGTGTCTCATCATCATCATCATCCACTTCCTTTGACCTTAAATGCCGTTCCCCTCTGTCATCTTCTTGTGATTGGGTACCCTCTAGAGGTTGTGAATCAGGGCACAAGATGTCATGTTCCTCTGCAAGCGTGCTTGGAGAGAGGTTCAAATTAAGGATTGGTGATGAGACGAGCTCCTCACTATATCCCAGTGTGGGATCACTTCTTTGACCAGACCCTCTATGGTGGGAGGAAGGATGATCAGGGTGAGGATTATGTTGACCAGACTCTTGGCTACTGAGAGTGGACTTGGTGGAAGACAGGGTGGTGCTTAACCGACTGGAAGCAGTATCAGCTGAAATCCAACCGACCACCTGTTCGCAGTGGTCTGACCTCGAGAGTGATGTCCTGCGACGCCCTGTAAACTGAGACATGAAGCTAGGTATGGTGGATATCTTTCTTTCTTGTGCTCTGGCACCAGGCACAGTTTCTACGCGTCCTGACCCGCGCCCTGAACTATCAGGATCACGTCCACTTCCCCGTCCCTTTTTACCTGCCTTCTTCATATTACACGGAATATGTGCTGCAAATCTGCAACTTTGCACACTAAACAGAATGTGCTTCTTATCTGCGGCTAGGCACAGTGAATGGAATATGTGACTTTGATATTTTACACTTTGCACAGTAAACAGAATGTTCTCCTAATATGCAACTTTGCACACTAAACAGAATGTGCTTCTTATCTGCGGTTAGACACAGTGAATGGAATATGTGACTTTGATATTTTACACTTTGCACAGTAAACAGAATGTTCTCCTAATATGCAACTTTGCACACTAAACAGAATGTGCTTCTTATCTGCGGCTAGGCACAGTGAATGGAATATGTGACTTTGATATTTTACACTTTGCACAGTAAACAGAATGTTCTCCTAATATGCAACTTTGCACACTAAACAGAATGTGCTTCTTATCTGCGGTTAGACACAGTGAATGGAATATGTGACTTTGATATTTTACACTTTGCACAGTAAACAGAATGTTCTCCTAATATGCAACTTTGCACACTAAACAGAATGTGCTTCTTATCTGCGGCTAGGCACAGTGAATGGAATATGTGACTTTGATATTTTACACTTTGCACAGTAAACAGAATGTTCTCCTAATATGCAACTTTGCACACTAAACAGAATGTGCTTCTTATCTGCGGTTAGACACAGTGAATGGAATATGTGACTTTGATATTTTACACTTTGCACAGTAAACAGAATGTTCTCCTAATATGCAACTTTGCACACTAAACAGAATGTGCTTCTTATCTGCGGCTAGGCACAGTGAATGGAATATGTGACTTTGATATTTTACACTTTGCACAGTAAACAGAATGTTCTCCTAATATGCAACTTTGCACACTAAACAGAATGTGCTTCTTATCTGCGGTTAGACACAGTGAATGGAATATGTGACTTTGATATTTTACACTTTGCACAGTAAACAGAATGTTCTCCTAATATGCAACTTTGCACACTAAACAGAATGTGCTTCTTATCTGCGGTTAGACACAGTGAATGGAATATGTGACTTTGATATTTTACACTTTGCACAGTAAACAGAATGTTCTGCTAATCTGAAACTTTGCACACTAAACAGAATGTGCTTCTTATCTGCGGCTCGGCACAGTGAATGGAATATGTGACTTTGATATTTTACACTTTGCACAGTAAACAGAATGTTCTCCTAATATGCAACTTTGCACACTAAACAGAATGTGCTTCTTATCTGCGGTTAGACACAGTGAATGTAATATGTGACTTTGATATTTTACACTTTGCACAGTAAACAGAATGTTCTCCTAATATGCAACTTTGCACACTAAACAGAATGTGCTTCTTATCTGCGGTTAGACACAGTGAATGGAATATGTGACTTTGATATTTTACACTTTGCACAGTAAACAGAATGTTCTCCTAATATGCAACTTTGCACACTAAACAGAATGTGCTTCTTATCTGCAGCTCGGCACAGTGAATGGAATATGTGACTTTGATATTTTACACTTTGCACAGTAAACAGAATGTTCTCCTAATATGCAACTTTGCACACTAAACAGAATGTGCTTCTTATCTGCGGTTAGACACAGTGAATGGAATATGTGACTTTGATATTTTACACTTTGCACACTAAACAGAATGTTCTGCTAATCTGAAACTTTGCACACTAAACAGAATGTGCTGCTTATCTGCGGCTCTGCACAGTGAATGGAATATGTGACTTTGATATTTTACACTTTGCACACTAAACAGAATGTTCTGCTAATCTGAAACTTTGCACACTAAACAGAATGTGCTGCTAATCTGAAACTTTGCACACTAAAAAGAATGTGCTGCTAATCTGCAACTTTGCACACTAAACAGAATGTGCTGCTAATCTGCAACTTTGCACACTAAAAAGAATGTGCTGCTAATCTGCAACTTTGCACACTAACCAGAATGTGCTGCTAATCTGCAACTTTGCACACTAAACAGAATGTGCTGCTAATCTGCGGCTAGGCACAGTGAACGGAATATGTGACGTTTTTTTTTTTTAATTCTCTGCCCCCCAAACAGAATAAACTGCTGCCCCCACACACAGTAGTCCTAAAAAGGACTTTTGGGTCTTTTTTTTTTTCAAAATCGCTTTTCTTCTCCCTACACTGACTTTCCCTTCCTATCCTCATCTCTCCCTGGCTAAGACTGAGCCGAACTCGCTGGTCAGGTGCTATACAGCACCCGATCACAGGTTCTGGCCAGCCAATCAGTGTAATGCCAGCAGCCAACATGGCTGCTGGCATTACACTGATGTCAGAGCCTCCCCGCACGTTTATTGGCTGCGCAGCAGCCGTGAAACGTGCGGGGAGGAGACCCGAACATGGCGGGCGAGCACATGCGGTACTCGTACGAGTACCGCCATGTGCCGAGCAGAGCGATGCTCGAGCCGAACCGAGCTTCGGCCGAGCATGCTCGCTCATCACTAGCACCCACCAATGTGAGAAAAGCAGGGCTAAGATTCACTCTAAAGGGGAACATGGGTGCAACTACTGTCTGTATCTACGTCCATGAATGTGAGTGGGATATTTCACTGCCTTGCCTGTATACACCATCATGTTATCAAATCAAAGCCTGGCCTATGTGAGCATCAGCCAATTATTTATGGCTGATGGACACATGGGTTGTCGATTGGTCATACCTACAGTGTTCCTCGAGTGGTGAGATCACTTTGGGAAACACAGGTACAGAGCGAGTAAGTGAAACATTTAACCCTTTCGCTACTAATTATATCTCCAATGCATTGAAAAGCAATCTCTACCAGCCAAGGGGTTCAGTTCCATTTTTTAATAATGGAATTCAGTACAAATACGAAAATAAAAAATGGCACAGAGCTGAAGGGATGATTGTGTACTGGTTGTTGTAGTTTTCTAATTCTTTCTGTGCACTGCAAATCCCTATGGCTCTCAAAGGGTTAAGGGAGTAATGCTGTTCATGCTGCTGAAAGGATCCTCTCCACATGGTCAGTGGGTGAGCAGGGAGAATGATCTCAGACTCTGTGGTTGTCTACTGCTGGCAATGTGTAAGGGAGGATACCCCTCACACATCACCAGTAGTATGACACCCCTCCATGCTTCTGATTGATTTAGGGCTTTTGCAGCATAGGAAACTACATATAGATCCCAACATCGGCAACCTCAGGTAAGTGATGTTGGGAGTGGGATTGTGAATTCTGACAGAAGGGGAAGCTATTGGAGCTTAGCGCATGTGGAGAGCAGCCACATTAACATATAAACACACCCACAAGAATACAACAAAGGCTCATTATCTTGCATTTTCATAAGGAAATGCCTCATTAACCTGCATTTCCATATGAAAATAAGCCATTGTCGATGTGTCCAGTCAAACTCATAACATTTCTAAATCCTGGAGGATTGGTGTCTGATTGAAGGGGATACGATGGCGAACTCACATTAGAACATACTGCCAATGTACCTTTGACACAGCTCTAACACAACATCACCATCCTGAGCCCTTATCGAACTTTGGTGCATCTGCCCTCTTGTTTCCTATATTATTTTGCTACTTTTGTATTATAATTGTGATTGTTCATTTGAAGAGGAAATAATTATTGTATTGGAGCTTAATTAGGCTGAACTAGACAACATTAAGTAAAAAATGAACAGACTGAGTTTAGTTATAAATCTCTGAAAGTTACCCCGCCTGAAAAAAAAAAAAAACGAACAATAAAAAGGAAAATAAATGATTGACTTCGATATATACAAATATAGTATTGATGATCCATTAAAAGAGCAAAGAATAACATAGATTTAACCCACTGAGCACCAGAGGAGTGTGCTTGCACACCCCTTGATCACTGAATGTGTTACTTTGTTCCTCTGGTAGCTGTGGCATGTTACATATTAAAACACATCTAAAACATTTCATAGATTACTGACAGAGATAATACTGTAATAAGTGTTGTAAACTGTGAGCCATAAAGGATGTTGCAAGATAATGCAAAACAATATACGAGCTGCAATTTTTGTCATGTCTGTTTTGCCAAGTGTCAAGAAGCGCTGTGTTAAACTGCTGACGTTTACATTACTAGATTATTCAGAAGTGCTGGGAATACTAGGTGTAGAATTTACTTGGTGCCAAACAGAGGTTAATCCTTTCAGTGCTAGTGGGGTTCCCACAAATTGTCAAGCAACACACTGGATACTGCTCTGGCATTTAAAGGGTTACAGAGATTAACCCTTTGACTTACAGAAACATCTGCAATTCAGTGCTCTTCAAAGCATTGCACGCCCCTCTGGTACTCAATGGGTTAGTGATCTTATGTACATTAACAATGAAGTCGCGATGGACTCCTGGAAATGTATATGAATAGATTTGCTGTAATTCGTAAAGCACTTTAAAGCCCACTCATAAAGGGCATATGCAAGTTTTAAAGCTTTGTTCACTATAATTGTATTCTACATCAGATTCTGTGCCTGAATTTAAATGTAAGTGATTTTCACAGTAGGGTTTGCATGCAAATGTCAATAAAAACACAATTTTGTTGCTGCCTTTTATCTGGAACAGCCATCAATTTGCATTCCTTTGCAACCTTCTGTCATCATCATTACACACTTTTCCATATACTTTGCTACATTATGATTGTTAAATACAAGCCCAAAGTTTTTTTTATTTTATCAGAAATCCTGTTCAAACTTTTTTAAGTAAAGACCTAGATCCCATTCCAGCAGACACATATCTATTGTCTGTTTGCCTCAGTAGATATTTTCTGATGGCAAAAAAAAGCAATCACATTCTGGCTGAGGGCTGGAATTTGTTTCATGATTTGCATTTATTAAAATGCAAGTCCAAATCAAGGCTCTCAAAGACAAAGGAACCTAGCAAGATATCAGACTTTGTGCTTGGACGGGGTCAGAAAGGGAAAACTGGGAAACAATAACCCCCTGGGCCTCTGACTGATTCCTAGTGTCCCCACATTCAAAGGAGGGGTATATCAACATTTAATTTAAAAATAGGAAAAATGCAATACTTTTAATGGCCTTTAAAACAACAAAAAAATTGAAAGTATAACAGAAGCTATGAAGTCAAAATGCCTTTCACTTCCTCTCTGTCTATTTAAGATAGCTCCCAAACACACATAGCTCCCAAACAATCACAACATTTTTGGATTATGTAAGCAAAAAATACCTACTAACAATGTTTTTTTCCATATTTCCTTCCATAGAACAGAGTAGTCTTGACTTTAATACATTTTGTAACTATTCTAACCTTTTTCTAATCAATTATTTTCTGTAATTGTTTAAGAATAATGAATCTGTCATAATCATCTACTCAAACTTGTTGAATATTTTAAGATGCAAGGAACAGATCTTAAAAATGTGACAGGAAACATATTGTGTGGGTGGAAATGATAAAAGAGATGTAAAAGTGCTGCACTCACACAGACATCAGAAAATGCAATTTTATATTCCTACACTCTCCAAGGATTTAGAAGGAAGCATTTCCCATGATTCAGGCAAGAGAAAGATGCCTATTACTTGTATCACCATTTTACCGGTTTGGACATTGCAAAATATAGTAAGGCTGATAAAATTGGAATAATTCCAAGGCAATGGAACTTTTTTAATGGTATGTTACGTTTCAAAAAAAAATCCAGGGAACTTGATGGAGTTGTACTCATTGCTTACTATCTTCTGAATGGAATCAATTCCAGATATTTGTTAATTGTATAGAATGGTAATATTTTTGTAATGTTTCAGATAATTAGAGATCAAAAACATTGGAACTTTTTGGAGAACATAAAGTATCTTTATGGACATTTTCACTAAATTTATTTTTCCTATCCAAGACGATGGTAGAGTTGGTCATTTAAGCAATTCCTTTTTCACTTATCTCTTAAAGATACCTAATGCACAGAATATAGTAAGTTTGTATTTGGGGTAATATATCAAAATACTCCACACTCCTCTCTGACCATATAAATGGAGCTACTGTTTTTAAGCATTTCTGATTTTGTGATATTTGGTTAAAAGTAAGAAGCTCTACTGAATAAATGTAATCAAGTAAATAGAGAAGAGAGGATTTCAGAGACTACATTGAAAAAGCAGTAAAAATGGACAAAAAGTCTTGTGATTTGGTATATATTCCCTTTATCTTTGAATTAATTCTAATTCTATTTGCATGCATTTCCATGATCAACGTAAACAGCAGAGGTGATTACGGACATCCTTATCTCATACCATTCTTTAAATGAAAAGAGGAGGTTAGACAAATATTAACTTTTTTTTATAGCAGAATGGTTTAGATATAAAGCTGAAATTATTATTAAAATCTTTGGGCCCAGACCTATTTGAACTAGGGCAGTTTTAAAAAAATACCAGTTGATTCTATCAAATGATTTTTTAGATTTGTTTTTGGAGGCCCAAGCCGTGTGGAAACATTGATTTGTAGGACTTAGGCTTGTATGGCACAAGCCCTAAGGAAATGGTGATTTGTAGGACTTAGGCTTCTTAGAAACAAACCTCCAAAAACTGTTTGTTTTTTTTTGTTTTTTTGTAGGACTATGTTTTTATTTTATTTTTATGTATTTGTTTATTTATAAAACATAAGCCCTGAGAAAAAAATGGTGGCGGTGGTATTAATTGTGAGCCTGCTCTCCCCCAACAACAGTTCTGGCCTCTTAGTCTTCAGGATCCTGTTCCACTTGGACACTATAGTGAAGAGAAAGGGAGGACTCCCAAGGTAAGAGGAATTGTGTGGGCTCCGTTGACTGCTAGTCTGGACACTCTCAAATGTTTCTCCTACCAGCTGCTTCACCATCACTACTACTACTACTACTACTACTACTAACACCAACCACATTAAGTTCAGTCGCAGAGTCTTCCTCCTCACAGTCACTAGTAATATGAGAATATTGTTGATTACCCCCTCCTTCACTCCTAACGCTAACAAGCTGCTGGACCTTAGCAGTAGAAGTACTAGCACTAGCGGAACTGCTTGGGGATGGCAAGTGTGACTTAGAGTCCCTTGCTGTCACACCTGGCATCATCTTCTCCTTCCCCCCTCCTGAGTATTACAAGACACACTAGCAGTAGGTTCAGCACTGGTGGCAGCAGGGTCAGCACGTCTGACAGCAGGCACAGCAATGGTGGTATCAGTAGCAGGGGCAGCACTTCTGACAGCAGGCACAGCATTAGTGGCAGCAGGGGCAGCATGTCTGGCAGCAGGTACAGCACTAATTGCAGCAGGGGCAGTACATCTGGCAGCAAATACAGCACTAGTGGCAGAAAGGGCAGTATGTCTGGCATCAGGTACGGCAATGGTGGCAGCAGACACCATTGCTGACCTGTCCTGCTCCTCAGACTCAGTGGACACATAAGGGTCCTTCCAGTTCATCCTTTTACTGCTCATATTGATAACAGTCACTGTGAGCCTCTCTTGCCTAAGTTTAACAAACAATTCACAATAGAAAAGCACAGCATGTCTACCTCGCTCTGTAGCTGCTTCTATTGTGTTTGACTTCTGCAAATATGTCACGTTTTTATAGCAAAAAAGCAAAAACAATGTAAATCAATGGACGTAAACTTTCTAGCCACTGAAAAATTGGTGAGAAATTTTGGCCAGTGGGCGAGAAACGCGGAAATTTTTTTTGCTGTTTTAAAAGCGTATTTTCTCACAAAAAAGGACAATAATGTGGTTTTTGCTGAATTTCTCGCTGGAACACAGCAACAACTTTCGCCCACCCCTAGTCTTGTTCATCTGGCTTCTACCACATTTATTACCTTGTTCGTAACATTTCTTTCTTGGCCAAAAATGGATTTTTCAATGTTCAAGAAAAGTACATATTTGCTTTCAGTTTAACCCTTTGAGTGCCAGAGGGGTATGCAATGCATTGCAATGCAATGCGTTGCAATACCGCTCTGGCACTCAAAGGGTTAAAATGTATTATTTTTTTGATTTGGAGTCATCACAGTGTTTTTGTATAATAGCTTTCTTATTTGGAGATGACATTTAATAACACATTCAATTCTCTTTGAGAGGTCCATTTCTTATGTGCTGTTATATTTATAAATTCCCTCCTAATTACACATTTGAGAGTCTCCCAGATGTTGAGAGTAGTTGTGTCTTTGTTTTAATTTAGTAAAGTAAAATTATCAGTTGTGTTTTCTTATCCTTCAGTAGTTTTGGATTTAGTCTCCACATATTAGGCATGCTAAACTTCAGGGGCAAGTGTAACTCTAATTTGATTGGGGCATAATGGGGTATATTTTTTATATAGTGACAAGAGACAGCAAATGTCCACAGCCAGCAAAGGATGGAGTAGAAACCCAGGCAGGGTCATACACAGTAAGTTTCAGAAGCAGGTACCAAGATAGGAGGAAGGAATTTACTCTACTTGGTTCGATCTTGGACAACATCACCCTATTAAAGTAACACAATCTGAGAATGACAGCGGTCCTTAGTGGGAGGTAAAAGATAATTTTTACTGCACATTAAGTTAAATCCATTTTTTTTTTATATCAGGTCTGTAAGTACACATTAACCAATGCTGGCTCTTCAACAAACAAATGGTCACCCTGAGAGGGTACTCAATAAGGCATGGAGAGTATATTAATAACAAAGCCTTACTTAACGTTTATATCAGGACATCCAATACCAGTAAAACAGAATATTTGCATAACCAAAAATCCAGGTAAATCTTTGTATAAATGGGGTCTTATTTGTCCTCTATGAGTCACAGGCAGTTTAACCTATACAATCACATAGATTACACTATTCATTATTTCTCAAGAGGACAAACCTGTCAACAAACAAAATGGTCGACAAGTCCACCCTCACTGACACAGGTTTTGGGTATTCAAAATATTGAAATAGTAAGAGAAAGAGGAGGGAGAAAGAGAAAAAAAATATAAATGAGAGAGAGAAAGAGAAAAAAAGGGGGGGTTGATCCCAACTCCCCATTTTACAGACACCATAGCATAATCTTGAAGAACAGGGTATAGCACTGGGTATTCCATTTAGTCTCTTCCTAGATGTGATCTGTGTCCATCTGTGTCCTTGTGGTATAGTTGGTCTACTCGGAGTATACACAATATCTTCTGTGTCTCAAAGAGGTATATTGGGAAGATTTATAGCTTTGCATAAGCATCTTACCTCAGCTGAATTTCTAATTTCTTTGTGAGTGACCTCCAAGAAGAAAGAATAGCCCCATCTGTTGATAATATATTGATCTCTCAACGCATCAGTTAGAGACTTAAATTGCCTTCTCATTTGTCATTAAACAATTGAAGACTACTACCTTTATAAGACAGTGTGGTATACTGTCTTGCGTTTCTCATATCTCTTTCTTAATATGGAAATGGAAGGTATGTAAACAGCAAATTACATTGCCAGGTTTTTCACTCTGCATGGCTTTTGGTCTTATGGTTTTGTGGGCACTTTCAATTTTTATAATGTTTTCTAAAGGTAATTGTAGTAGTTTAACAAATTTAGTTTGCAGGAGATCCCTAGGTGACATTGATTCAGGGACACCTCTAACGCTAATATTATTTTGTCCAGTGTGGTTTTCCAAATCATCTATTTGGAGCTTCCACTGACTTATCATATCCTCTTGGGTAAATAATTGTTTTTGTGCACTGTTGTGTAATGTCCTTTACATTTCCTCCAAGTTCTTTATCCTATGGCACAGGTTGTTCATAGAAGATTTAAGCTCAGCTATGTCACGTTTGATTTCTTTCTTAATGGAGTCTCCCATTGTATTTAAAAGGGATTGAAGGTCCTCCTTAGTGGGTAGTGATTTTAATTCTTCCTTTGTGAGGAAGTTTTCCATATTAAGATTTTCCTTTCTTTCTTTTGCCATTGTGTTAAAATATGTAGCTGTATTTGACAAAGGCAATGGTGCTGGCACAGTTGTTAAAACATTTTGTTTCTTTTTACTTTTCTTTTCTTTGAGACCCTTCCTCCCTCTATATTCAGTCATCCCATCTAGACCTCTTTGGAGTGATTCATTAAATTCTTTTCCCCTGTTGCCCTAGGACAATAATAGTGTTTGCTGAACAAATTGGGTGCATTGGGTCAAATGTTGTGTGGTTAGTCATGTATATTCATTTGTGGTGCATAGAATCTTCCAATTACTGGTGTGAGGCCTCACCGAAGTGGATGTGGAAAATGCTCACAATTTCAAAATAAAGGTCTTTCACCCATTTGTAGTCTCAATTGATCTCAGATTTGTTTCTGACTCTTCAACATGAATTACTAACTTATCCTCACTCTAGTATTTTGTCTTAATGTCCATCAGTTTTTACAATTCAATTAAATATAGTAGTTTTCAATGTATTAATAAAGTTACAAGCAACTTCCATTTGCATATGTAGAAAAACAATCCAGTGTTGCAATTTGATTTACAGCAGTGCCTACCTCAAAGCAACCGGAAGTTGGACCAACATGGTTAGGCATCCAAATTTACACTGAGGATTTGACTTACACTTCGCAACACAGAAGACTTTTTGACCTCAACCGAGCCTTTAAAAAGTGGTACAAATCGGTAGGCCTTCTCCTGAACATGCCTCTCAGGGCATCCACAAGCTTCACCAGCTCACTCAAATGCAGGATGCAAGGTGATTCAGCCTTGACCACTGGAACTTCTATAGAGCATGTCTTGCTCCATTGACATCTGGATCTGTCCTACCGTCATAGTTTTTTAAAATGTTATTTTTATTCATTTCTTACTATCCCAATCTGTTGCAATAATTGAACTAACACACACAAATACTCCTACAACCACAAACAACTAGATCCCCTCTTTGCCTCTAGATTAATAGTGTCACAATTGTCTTTCTCTTACAAGAACTTCTACAGTGTCATTTTTTAGAGTACTGAACAATATATACTCGGGTTGGCTTCAGAAAACATAAAACAATCTTTCACTGATACACCAGTGAAGCACCACGGCTGAGTATATCCTTCCTTGCATTTCTAGTTCTTGTTGATGTATTGGAGTTCAACTGTGTATGTATGGTATACACAGACACAGTATGTTACGCTGAACCCCTTTCTATCTTGATTGTCATGTCAGATGTATTTTTGGCTATATAGACTTGGATAAATTATTAAAAGAAAAAATACTGAGGACATTTTACATTTAAGTTGCAGAAAAATGTTCAACAGTATATGTCCTAAGGGAAAAAATGTAAAAGAAGTAGATGTGCAATGTGGTTAAATGCAAATGTAAAGAAGGACATTCTATTTGAATTTTCACCAGGGTACAAATACTTAAAATAAAGATGAATAAAAGACTTGCATATTTATAATATTTTTTTGTTCACCTTCACAAAAAGTGTGCATAAGAAGTGTGGCCATGAGCAAAGACCCCCCCCCAAAAAAAAACAAAAAAACATGCACTGCTCTTTAACAGTAAGCAGCATTTTTGAATTTGTTAAAAGTTTGGAATAGGAGGTGGTAGAGATGAAGGTTTGCATGTGGTACCACCAGCAGCAGCCGCAGCAGCATTAAACCAATGGACAGACACATACAACACCATGCTATATGGGCTACAACAGTCTTTTTACTTAGGAAGTACTGATACCTGAGACTAAGGAAGCAGTAGTATCTTTGACTGTGTTTGAAGTACAATACAGGGGTTAGGAGTTGATAGGTTCGAGAGTTTCATGGACAACATGCATAGTTGCTGGAAACAGCAGTGGCATGTGTTGACATATGCAGCTCAGCTACTATGTACATTAAATCCATGTTTAGTGCTTTTATTTACAATAAAACACTCAGGAACAAAAGGTGTATTTGGTAGGCCATAGTGGTGTCTCTGGACAGACAAAGCTATTGATTTTGATTTTAAAAAAATGCAACTAGTCAGTGGCAAAAAAGTGTCCTATGGTTATTATTATTATTCTTTATATAGCGTCAACTTATTCCGCAGCACTATAAAATAGGAAATAGATATGCAGAGATATTAAATAGTACAAATGGACCATGGAAAACATAAGGGTCTGAGGGTGAGAGCTTACAGTCTAGAGGAAGGTAGGTGGGACACAGAAGGAGTAAGTGCTATGGAGTGTAAGTGTCTCTTGCTATAGGAACTGTTGGTCAGTGGATGGGAGAAATAAGTGATTTTGAGTGCAGTGGTGCAGACAAGTGTTTGTTCTGTTTGGGAGAAAAATACTATTTGAACAATGAGGTTGTGATGATGTTGAAGGTGAGAGGGTCATTTTAGAAGGGGATGAGAGTGAGCAGAAGTTGGACAGACTGATAGTCTGGCTTTGCTCATAAAGATTATGGAGGTAGATGATAGGCTTGCCTGAAGAGTTGAGTTTTCAGGGAGTGTCTGAAGATCTGAAGGCTGGGTGAGAGTCCAATGGGATGGTGAATAGAATTCCACAGCTCAGGTGAAGTACGAGAGAAGTCCTGTAGGCGGGAGTGGGAGGATGTAATAAGAGCTGTAGAGAGAAGAAGGTCCTATGAAGAGTGAAGATGGTGAGTGGAAGTGTATTTGTAAATGAGAGATGAAATATAGGGGGTACAGTGTTAGTAAGGGCTCTGTAAGTTAACACCAGAATTTTGAATTTAATTCTATATGTTAATGGGAGAAAGTGCAGAGATTTGCAAAGAGAAGTGGTGTTAGAGAAGGGATGTGTGAAGTAGATTAGTCTTGCAGCAAAGTTCTTTATGGTCAGTAGTAGTAGTCTGGTGAGAAGGATACTTTGAACTACCAATAATATTAGTCAGTTACTAACAGAGCCAAAAAAGATTGGCAATAGGATGGGAAGTAGTAAGTCAATGAAGTGGACTGGAGAGTGGACAATATGGGAAGTCAGCTATGGATATGACAGACAGTGTGAATTTGGGCACTGCAGAATGATTACAGTGGCAAAAAGGCACTAGTTGTTTCTTCACTAACTGCTCTAATACTAATCCCTGACTCCTAGGGCTCGATTTAAAGGCAGCCGTTAACCAAAAAAATCACTAACGGGTGCGTTAAGTGTCATGTTGCAATTCAAAGATCCGTCTAAACAACAGCTAACGGCAGTTGCAGAATCCTTACGTGCATTCAGACGCATGGAACAAGATACCCCAGAGCTATTCAAAGGCTTGCGGTACTGATAACGGCTGAAAAAAAGACACACCTAACGGCTAAAAGTTAAGACCCACTTCCCACACACGTTAGACACTTAACGGCCAAAACTAAACACCCGTTACAGAGGAAATGACACAAAAGGCTTACCGCACAACCATGTAAATGGGAAAATTAACCCGTGCAATGCCAAAACAACACAAAAACATGCACACACAACACAAATCACTACACACACAACAACAACCAACACCACAGGAACAATGACACACAAAAAAACAACAACACAACATGGCACGGAACAATGGGGGTCATCACACAAAGCGGACCCTGCAAATACAAGCTCACCTGGGCAACATCAACACGCGACCTGCACCCCACAACTGCACGCCCGCAAATGGCACACACAGAACAAGCACAACACACCACATCTTATAACACACACACACCTGCTAACACTTACCTGGACAAAAACAACTCACCATTGGTCAGCACTCACCTCATCACCACACCTACACAACGCCCTAGCAAGTACTTAAAGGGACAACTCAACACACTCACTTGTGGCTTGTTTTCCACTCAGGGAGGGAGAGAGAGAGATAGAGAGAGAGAGAGAGAGAGAGAGAGAGGTAGAGAGAGAGAGAGAGAGAGATAAAGACAGATAGAGAGAGCAAACAGTATGTTGGGTTACATATTGTTGCGAAGACTGCGGAGAAGGCGTGCAAGGGAGAGAGCTAGGGAACATCAGCAAACTCCAAGCACGCCTCATCAACAGCCTTCACCTGTTGCAAGTGAGGAGGCTCTGGCTCAGCAGCCACACAGGAGTCCATCCCCACCTGGAGGGCACAGGATGTATAGACGACCACCAAGGCCCAGGGTATACCGCCCAAGGGTCACACTCTTTGGAATGGCTGATGACGAGGTCATTGATCGCTACAGGTTGAGGCCTGACAGCATCATTGCCTTGTATGAGGTCATCAAGGAGCAGGTGGATCCCATCTACATCCACAACCATGCCCTAACTGGCCTGCAGAAACTACTCTGTGCCATACACTTCATGGCAAGCGGGGCCTTCCAGTCCACTGAGGGTTAAGCATCTGGCATGTCACAGGCCACATTCTCCAGAGTGCTGGCACAGGTCCTGCCAGCCCTCAAAAGCAAGGCCAGTACCTATATACATTTTCCCACAACCGACATGGACTGGATACACGTCAAGCAGGCCTTTTACGCAAAGGGAGGCATGCCCAGGGTCATGGGTGCTATAGATTGCACCCATGTCCGGATTAAGGCCCCAGCACGTGACGCACAGATATTCATCAACAGGAAGAACTTCCACTCCATCAACGTGCAGATGGTGTGTGACAGCAACATGAGGATCATGAATGTCTGTGCAAAATATCCTGGCAGCACACATGATGCATACATTCTACAAAACTCCTCAGTCCACAGAGATTTTGAGAATGGAACCTTTACAGGGGGATGGCTACTGGGTGAGTTCACAAAACAAAATCACACCACATACACAGGCGTACACACCACTCAGCTCAGCATGCACCTGACCCACAGCTACTACGTCCACCACACAAAACATCATTCACACAACATGTGCTCCCTGTTTCACCATGTCACTCACATTACACAGGTGATGCTGGCTATGGATGCAAGTCCTGGCTACTGACCCCTCTGGCCAATCCCCAAACACATGCCCAGGAAAGCTACAACCAGGCTCATGCCAGAACCAGGAATGCTATTGAGCGGACATTTGGGCTCCTCAAGTCAAGATTCCGATGTCTGGACCACTCTGGGGGAGCACTGCAGTATGCACCGGCTAAGGTGTGTGACATCATTGTGGCGTGCGCAATACTGCACAACATCGCAGTGGACACCAGGCTGCTGGAGCACATCCCGGACCCCCCCATACAGGAAGTGGCCATGGACATCGGGCATGTGGAGGAGACTATGAGAGGGGCACAGATCAGAGACAGGCTCATCACGGAATACTTCACCTGTGAGTATAACACATGCATGCAAACAATCCATGCAAGTCCCCCAGCAGTCCTGTGACACTAACCACACTGCACATTTTGTTCTGTCTCACCCCACAGGAACAGTGACACAGCACTGCACTGGCAGTGGACGTGGAAAATTGTGTGTGTGGACTCAACAACCATCCTCCATTCCACTCTCCACGTTGACATACAGACCCCAAGGATATCACGCACACCCCCAGGAGAAACAAGGTACAACATATTACCCATGTTCATCACCTTACACGGCTTGATTGACAGCAACTAACTGGATATGCCATGATTATAGCCTGAACAACCATGCTAGCCCAGTAGCGAAAGAGTATTATCTAATGATATGCATTGGAAGGGACATCAGACTCAATATGGGACCTGTACTGTGCTACAGCTGAGAAGAGCAGCACAGGGGTGGATGTACAGTGGTATGGGCACACAATGTAGAGGTCATGAGACGTAGATCAGATTACCACGGACTCCATGCAGACCTGTGAGTGTGCAGACATATGTGCCCCTGACATGAATACACACATCAACAAATGTGTCCTAACAGTTCCATGGAACAAATGACATTGGGCTGCCACTGTCACTTTCACAGTGGCAGCACAATGTCATTACTTCCATGGAGCTCTCAGAACACTTGTTAATGTGTGTATACATGTCAGGGGCACATATCCCTAGGACTGATGCACATGTCCTTAGTTCCCCACAGAATTGGTTACAGATGAGTACACAACACATTGTCAAGCAATGGTTTGTGCACTCACCTGTAACTGTGAAAACTGAGGGGATGAAAAAGACTAAATTGTTGTTGCTTGATGATCAGTTCAGGTCTACTGCTCCAAATCCTGTCCTCTTGTCCCGCAGGCATCCGTAACATGATCCATCCTTGAACTGAGGATCTTCCATGTGACTGGATTGATGTCTTGACAACACCTTCATGAAGATCACCCCTTGCTGTTTATGGTGATGTTGTTGGTGATGCAAAGTTTGACCTGAGGTTCACACAAACCTCTACTGGAACATTCTCATAGAGACACAGAAAACACTAATTCTTGAGTGTTTTAACCTGTACAGTCAGGATGCTCAGCTACAGAGTTGTCAAACCTCATGGACAACACATGAGCAGGGCAGCAGTGTTACTGAAGTATTACGATTTAGTTTCAAAGTACATTTAGTGTTCTCATACAGGTGTTCAATGCATATAGGCAATACACACACAAAACACATGTACATTCTAATGTACTTTGAGACACAATAAAGATGAACCATCACCATTCTATCTGTGTCTGTAGGCGGATATATTTGAGAACACATATGTCAATGTGTTACCACACCCAGGGTAGAGTATGCCCCATACATGGAAAGGCATCACCCACATCACAGGAGTCCACCACTTGTTTGCCAGTGACTGGACTCTGTGATGTATCCATGTAAACAGATGATGGTGGCAGTGATGCACCAATGTGTTGTGGGAGTGATGAAGAGGTGATACAGGGGACATACTTCCACAGTGAATACCTGTCCACAGTATCTGTATTGCTCAGTATAATCCATGTTCTGAGATTTGGCTCCACTTTGACATATCTCAGTACATGGGCTAACGAACAACCAGACTAAGTGGACATGTGTTATCACTGGTGAAGTCTGTTACACCCTTAGGGAAACAGCAACTAAACTTACAGGAGACCCCAATGCTCAGCCCAGGATATCAATGTGTGTGCTACACATTGAAATCCTAGGTTAAAAACATTGGCTTCTCCAGTAAGTCAGTTGCACAATGAGTGTGTGAATCCAAGACAACATGGATACATGTCCCATTTATCTATCCTGCTTATAATGTCCCTGCTAAATCACAGAGCTGTTTGTCTGGTTATCCCATTAACCCACTGAGTGCAAGAGTGGTCCCCAACGCATTTCTTTACAATGCGTTGTCTACCACTCTGGCACTCAAAGGGTTAAACACAACATATGAAGTAGACGAATGTTCAGTGTTGTACAATTTGTTGTGCTAAGGGGTATGTTTTGTTGTTCAAATTCAACACACAACACCGCCATATAACACAGTGGTGTAATATGGCTCCAGGGATGTATTACAAGTTGAATTTGTACAACGGTGTGTGTGTGAACCCATGTTGTAGCATCCCAATAACATTTCACATAGGCAGAGGTTGTGTTCACTGCATTGTATGGCAATGCATTGGAGACAACCCTGCCACCCAATCCATAACTGAAGACACAACAGATCAGACTGGAATTAAAAAAAAAATGTTTTCTTTATTGAAGGGAAACTTAACAGGTTGGGCCTTTCATTTTTTCTTCTTTGGGTGGGGGGCCTTGGCCTGGGTGCCAGAGGTGGATGCCCTTGTGGATCTCCTGGTAACCCTCTGCCCCCTAGGTGTTGCTTCAGGGGTAACACTGGAGGGGGTGGTGGTAGCAGTAGACCCCTTGGTGGAACGCAAGTTCGACCTCTCCATCCTCAGGTTCTCTCTGCGGTTGATCTCCCTTAACTCCACAAGGACCTGTGTCATCATGTCCATGAGACCAGTCCTGAGCTGGTGGAGTAGTGTGTTCCCCCTGGCCACCTCCGACTCCAGAGCTTGGATTCTGGTCTCCAATTGGGCAATGTTCCTCCTGGATTGCCTCCTGCTCCTGGTGATGTTGCTGTCTGTACTTCTACTGGACCGGAGTAGTCTTCTTTGAAGGGCCATACACTCCGCCTCCATGCCTGTGAGGCGTGCGGTCCTGGAGGTGGATGTGCCCGGTGTCCCTGGTGCTGCTGTTTCCTCTGCTGCTGTTGAGGGTGCTCTTTCCTCCTCCTCTGCTGTTGAGGGTGCTCTTTCCTCCTCCTCTGCTGTTGAGGGTGCTCTTTCCTCCTCCTCCGCTGCTGAGGGTGCTCTTTCCTCCTCTGCTGCTGCTGAGGGTGCTCTTTCCTCCTCTGCTGCTGCTGAGGGTGCTCTTTCCTTCTCTGCTGCTGTTGAGGGTGCTGTGGCTGCTGTTGGAGTGGCTGGTGCAGATGATGGGCATATGCCCACCACATCAAGTGATGCAGAGCTGCCCAGAGATGTGTGTGCTGGTGGAGGTGTGAATATGTCCCTGGGTAGGGGGCGCTGGGGCTCACCAATCAGGCCCAGGTGTGTGTAGTCCAGTGGCCAAGGGTCATATGGTGGCCACTGATAGGTGGTGGGACCCCACCTCGGATCATACCTTGGGGCATGCTGTGGAGCCATCCAGGAGGGTGGGTTGATCTGGGAGGCATATGGCCCATATTGGGTGTTGGCCACTGTCCCTGGCAGCCATTGCCTCCCTGGCGGTGGTGGTGCTGCTGATGGAGGGTAGTAGCTGGTGGAGGTGGATGGATGTGTCCACCTCTCCTCCTGTGGCATCCAGCCACTGTACTGGGGAGGTGCAGCTGGAAAGGGTGGTGCAGCCTGTGGTGGTGCAGCTGGAAGGGGTGGTGCAGCCTGTGGTGGTGCAGCTGGAAAGGGTGGTGCAGCCTGTGGTGGTGCAGTAGGTGGTGATGCAGCCTGTGGTGGTGCAGTAGGTGGTGATGCAGCCTGTGTTGGAGGGGATGGTGATGGTGGGTAAGGTGACCACCGGCTGGTCCCCTCCTCTGTGTCCTCCTCACTGGGGGGTGACATAGCCTCCTCCACTGTCTCCCGCCGGGCTTGACGGCCGTAAGCTGTGTGGAGGAAGAAGATGTTGTGATTAGTGACCTTAGCCATATGTTTGTGGAGACAATTCTACTTTGATATGTGGTGAAGAAAAATATATGTGTTTGTGTTAATCCCCCTGGGTAAACAAGGGTACTCCCACTGCTGAAAGGTGTTGTTTGAGTTATTACGGGTGAAGGTTTCATTTTGAGGTGCAATATCACAGTGTCCAGAAATAGTACAGTGGGGCTGTTGCTACACCCTCCCATGTAGATATCTGGTCCCTGTACCAGAGCTGTCCATATGATTGTGTAGTAACAGCACCACTGTACAATATCAGGCCACTGGGATATTGCCCCTGACATATCCATGTCTGAGCTGTGATACCTTTTGCATCAACACACCTTTCAGCAGTAGGAATACCATTGTTTAACTCGGGGGGGGGGGGATCCAACAACATATATTTGTCTTCACAACTTGTAGGGATGGCTATCCCTCCAGGGGGGTGGCAAAGGTTAAGTCCACCTTGATGTCAGATTGTAGACATTGTGGGAACAGATGTTGTTCTCTGTTAGTCCTATCCCTCCTACCCTCCTGGTTGTTCAGATATTGCTCTATGTGACGGATGTAGATTTCAGTCATTTGTCCACACGAGGGATTTTCAGCAGAGACAAAATCAACCCATTTAGAGAACAATACTTAATTGGAATGGTGCACAGGGTGTGCATGATTTACAAGCACACTCTGTGGACCATTCCAAAGAGGTATTTCTCTCGATATGTTGTGACTTTGGCTCTGCTGAAGAGCCTCCGTGTGGTCAAATGATGGATATCTTCACCTGTCACATGGAGCAATATCTGTATAACCATGAGTGTTGGAGGGATGGGACTTAGATCAAGACACATCTGTTAACGATGACAATGATATGACATCATGATGACATTACCCATTGCTATCCCATTACAGTGACACACAAGTAGAAATGGTCATATATGTATGTGGATATGTACCCTTCATATGGATGGAGTAATATCCTTCCAAGATGTGATGCCAGAGAGCATTTCATTAGGTGTGATTGCCTTACTGGCTATATATGTGCACCCATCCAACAAGACATTGTATTGATATGATGGATATGAACATACCTCGTATATCCCATCTACGTAGAGTGTGATATACTATGTATGTGTATTTGGATGGTAGCAATGTAGGTTGATATGTGATGGGTGCACATATCTGGCCAGTAAGGCAATCACATCCAGTGAAGTGATCTCTGTGTTCACATCATGTTGGAACATATTTAGTAACATTTGAATCCTAAGGGCAACAATCCAGCCAGTAGTGAGGGATATCTTTGATTGAGGCCTGTTTTTTCTCTGTGTATGAGCCCATCCATCCTTCTGTGTGAGGCAACCATACTCAGTCCTAGATATCCATCAGTCATGGCCTGTTGGTGACCAAGGTACAATGTTTGCTATTTGTTTCCCATATGTATCCTGCATAGAGATGCTGGTGTACCATCGATCCATGGCATCAGCACCCCTGTGGATCCATGTGGGAATCAGATATGGGATATGTCATTTCAAGTCAGAGTAAATGATTGCAGCCACAACACCAATGCCTACTTTTTCCAGCTTGAATTCTGTAAAATAGTTTTCGGCCTGTGTGTTGCACCTACAAGCATTTATTCTGTGTGACACTGTGATGTGTGATCTGATGCCCCCTTTTGTGATTCAGTAAGCGGTGATGTTGAACCGATGACATGAACATGATGGTGACTTCTCCAGTGATCTCCTTTCCCCATTTCCAGTGTTTTCCATGGAGTCTGTACAATGGGACCCTATGAACTTGATTCTTGTTTTGGCATATTCTCCATGGACTAACACTGGTACTGGTGAAGTGAGGGTGTGTGAGGGTTACTTTGTGTCCACCATGTGTTTGTCACCGCTTAGTGAATGTCCCCTGTGTAGCATGTGATCGTTGTCCTATTGACTTGTTTGTTGTCAGGTTAACCCCTTGAGTCCCAGAGGGGTTGCCAATGCATTGTTGATCGATGCATTGATGATCCCTCTAGCACTCAAGGGGTTAGGGTGGGGGTGGGGACATGGGTGACATTGTGTGTGAACAGTGATGATCTATGACAGTCGACAATTTGAAAATGAAGGTTTGTGTATTGTGTGTAATGAGCACAGCGACAGGAGGGTTGAAGTAGGACTTTGACAGGTTTGTCCCAAGTTGGACGTTGCCATTTGTCCAGGTGTTGTGTCCTTTTTTTAACCCTCATGGTGCTGTGTTGGTGCAGTTGTATGGCTGAGTGATGGCCATGTGTTGAGGTGTGAGTGTGTGTGCAGCTGGTGTTGGTTGCTGTAGTGTGTTGTTCTGTAGTGTTGCACTTACCGGTAGTGTGGAGGCTCCTCTCATCCCCAGTGTCAGTTCCTCCCACGACCCCCTCGATCATGGTCGGGGACATGTTCTGCCGCACCATCTCCTCCCAGCCGCAGAATGTGATGGGCACAGATGGGCCACCTCCGGTGCCTCGGGCTTGCTTGGCCATGTCAGACATCTTGTTCTTGACCACCCTCCGGCAGTCGCCCCATCTCTTCTTCACAGACTCCACGTCCCGCCTGCATGTTGCCACCGCGTTCACCCGGCTGCAGATCTGGTTCCAGGCTGCCTTCCTCCGCGCTGCCAGGCCAGGGACCTTTGCCGTCGGGTGGAGAACACTCTGCCTCTCCAGGACAGCTTCCACAAGAGCCGTGTTCTCCTCCTCACTATATCTGGGATCCCTGATCCTGCCCTCATCAGCTCCGGCATGGGAGGATTCAGAGCCGGAGTGCCCTGCCTGGTCTGACCCTGCCTGTGTGGGGTGCTCCCCAGGAACTACCCCTCGTCCCACTGCAGGTTCTGTCCCTGTCCTGCGTGTTCCTGCTCTGGTGGGCCTGGTCCCCCTCCGCCCTGCGGATCTCCCTCTCCCACCCCTGCTCTGCTGAGGGATCCCCTCCTGACCTTCCTCCTCCTCCACTACTCTCCCCATCCCTCTCTCCTGTCCTCCTCTCCTTGACATCACTCACCCAGTCACACCCAGGCACTCCCACAGGCCCTCACAGACACACTCGATCCAGTCACTCTCTGTCACACACTTTCACTCACAGATTCACACTGTCAAAATAAAAAGTAAAATGTGTAAGGTGTTATGAAATAAAAGGACTATGTGTATGTATGTGTATGTGTTTGTGTTTGTATGTGTGTATGTAATATGTGCAAAAGTGTGATATGTGTATATATAGTGCACCTCTCTCCTCTCTCCAAACTGCAAAACTCCTCTACCTCCAATGAACGCGCCTCTCTCCCTCTCTCTAATGACTATCCTCCGCTCCTGGGTCCTGATATCTGGCTCTGAAGAACTCGATAACAGACAGTGTGTGGCGGTTATTTTTGGGTATATATAGGTGTATTTGAAGTTATTTGATACATTGGGGCTTTGGGATTGGATGTGTGTTTGAATTTGTTTTGGCATCAATCATGGTTGCTTGACAACGGCAGCCGTTATGTTACATGTTGTTTGGAGCTCAGTTATCGTGTGATTTGTCCGCCCGTTGTGCATTAACATGAGCGACAACGGGTTTTGTGTTACGTGTTTTTTGTGTGCCTACGCTCAATAGCTATTCTCGTAGAGTAGTTATTGAATCTGCCGTAACTCCTGTATTATTTGCGAGCGATGTGCCTTTTTCACTTAGCGGCTGGTTTAACGGTTGCCTTTAAATCGAGCCCTATGTCTTTGTCTATTAATACTTTAGCTAATCTAACTCTAGCTGCTTCTAAACAAACAATATTTAAAAATTGTTCTTTTTTTTAAGCACTATTAAGGTTTGCAGAATAAAAAGACCGGCCTTCTACTGCAGTCCTGCTAAGTGGAACAGAGACTGAAGAATGTCTAGCTGCCCTATTTTCCTACATCCTTTTGTCACTTTCTCCAATCAACTCTAGCACACTTTCTAGCACTAAAAGGAAGGCAATCAGAAGAACTATAAATAAATAAAATAAAATAAAAATGCAGGGTGATGGGGTCATCACATTGACTGTGACTATTCTTCTGGCTGTTAAACTGTAAGTAAAAATAGTGCAAGATGATATTAGTTTGAGGGGCCATCCTCTTGAAAATCAAGACTGACCAGAGGTTAAAATGCATCACAGATAACCTAACGATTCAATTAATCACATCCTTAAACAAGGAGACTATCCCTCCAATTCATGCAGGATTGAATTGCCAATTCTGAGTATCAATCGCTTCTTCTCTTACCCTCCTATACACAGATGCTTCCAACTTTCCCTACTAAAAGTGAAAATAATGAAGACTGTATAAACTAATTAAACTAACAAAATCAAGGAATGTGCCATTCCTTGTTCTGCCACTTCATGTCATGTATCCAATTCTCATGAAACACGTAATTTTCTGTTAATTATTAAATGAATACACATATCTAATGTGGAATAGTGTTTTGTGCCTCTATTGTGTGATCTGTGTCACTAGTACAGTTAATCTCCTAGTCTTTGTCTATTAATACTTTAGCTAATCTAACTCTAGCTGCTTCTAAACTAACAATATTTAATTTTTTTTTTAAGCACTATTAGGGTTTTTAGAATAAAAAGACCGGCCTTCTACTGCAGTCCCGCTAAGTGCAGAGACTGAAGAATGTCTAGCTGCCCTATTTTCCTACATCCTTTTGTCTCTTTCTCCAATCAACTCTAGCACACTTTCTAGCACTAAAAGGAAGGCAATCAGAAGAACTATAAATAAATAAAATAAAATAAAATGCAGGGTGATGGGGTCATCACATTGACTGTGACTATGCTTCTGGCTGTTAAACTGTAAGTAAAAATAGTGCAAGATGATATTAGTTTGAGGGGCCATCCTCTTGAAAATCAAGACTGACCAGAGGTTAAAATGCATCACAGATAACCTAACGATTCAATCAATCACATCCTTAAACAAGGAGACTATCCCTCCAATTCATGCAGGATTGAATTGCCAATTCTGAGTATCAATCGCTTCTTCTCTTACCCTCCTATACACAGATGCTTCCAACTTTCCCTACTAAAAGTGAAAATAATGAAGACTGTATAAACTAATTAAACTAACAAAATCAAGGAATGTGCCATTCCTTGTTCTGCCACTTCATGTCATGTATCCAATTCTCATGAAACACGTAATTTTCTGTTAATTATTAAATGAATACACATATCTAATGTGGAATAGTGTTTTGTGCCTCTATTGTGTGATCTGTGTCACTAGTACAGTTAATCTCCTAGTCTTTGTCTATTAATACTTTAGCTAATCTAACTCTAGCTGCTTCTAAACTAACAATATTTCATTTTTTTTTTTTTAAGCACTATTAGGGTTTTTAGAATAAAAAGACCGGCCTTCTACTGCAGTCCCGCTAAGTGCAGAGACTGAAGAATGTCTAGCTGCCCTATTTTCCTACATCCTTTTGTCTCTTTCTCCAATCAACTCTAGCACACTTTCTAGCACTAAAAGGAAGGCAATCAGAAGAACTATAAATAAATAAAATAAAATAAAATGCAGGGTGATGGGGTCATCACATTGACTGTGACTATGCTTCTGGCTGTTAAACTGTAAGTAAAAATAGTGCAAGATGATATTAGTTTGAGGGGCCATCCTCTTGAAAATCAAGATTGACCAGAGGTTAAAATGCATCACAGATAACCTAAAGATTCAATCAATCACATCCTTAAACAAGGAGACTATCCCTCCAATTCATGCAGGATTGAATTGCCAATTCTGAGTATCAATCGCTTCTTCTCTTACCCTCCTATACACAGATGCTTCCAACTTTCCCTACTAAAAGTGAAAATAATGAAGACTGTATAAACTAATTAAACTAACAAAATCAAGGAATGTGCCATTCCTTGTTCTGCCACTTCATGTCATGTATCCAATTCTCATGAAACACGTAATTTTCTGTTAATTATTAAATGAATACACATATCTAATGTGGAATAGTGTTTTGTGCCTCTATTGTGTAATCTGTGTCACTAGTACAGTTAATCTCCTAGTCTTTGTCTATTAATACTTTAGCTAATCTAACTCTAGCTGCTTCTAAACTAACAATATTTAATTTTTTTTTTTTTAAGCACTATTAGGGTTTTTAGAATAAAAAGACCGGCCTTCTACTGCAGTCCCGCTAAGTGCAGAGACTGAAGAATGTCTAGCTGCCCTATTTTCCTACATCCTTTTGTCTCTTTCTCCAATCAACTCTAGCACACTTTCTAGCACTAAAAGGAAGGCAATCAGAAGAACTATAAATAAATAAAATAAAATAAAATGCAGGGTGATGGGGTCATCACATTGACTGTGACTATGCTTCTGGCTGTTAAACTGTAAGTAAAAATAGTGCAAGATGATATTAGTTTGAGGGGCCATCCTCTTGAAAATCAAGATTGACCAGAGGTTAAAATGCATCACAGATAACCTAAAGATTCAATCAATCACATCCTTAAACAAAGAGACTATCCCTCCAATTCATGCAGGATTGAATTGCCAATTCTGAGTATCAATCGCTTCTTCTCTTACCCTCCTATACACAGATGCTTCCAACTTTCCCCACTAAAAGTGAAAATAATGAAGACTGTATAAACTAATTAAACTAACAAAATCAAGGAATGTGCCATTCCTTGTTCTGCCACTTCATGTCATGTATCCAATTCTCATGAAACACGTAATTTTTGGTTAATTATTAAATGAATACACATATCTAATGTGGAATAGTGTTTTGTGCCTCTATTGTGTGATCTGTGTCACTAGTACAGTTAATCTCTGTTACTGTTGGTCACATATCCACACTCCCTACAACCACAGGCAAGTAACGCCCCTCTTTGTCTCTAGACTTATAGATAGTATCACACTTCTCTTTCTCTCAAGTACTACTTTGGTATTTTTACAGTTCTCTGCGATATAGACTTGGGTTGGTTTCAGAAAACACAATCTCTTCAGTTTGCAGTAAAAAAATATAGTACAAAGCAATCAATCACTGATGCACCAGTGCAGCACCACAACTCAGCATATCCTTCCTTGCTTTTCTCGTTCTTGTGGATGTATTGGAGTGCAGCTTTGTATGGATGGTACACCTCAACACAGTATGTTAAGCTGAACCCGTTATCTATATTTGTCTTTATTGTAACATCAGATGTATTGTTTGATGTGTAGGCTGTGATAAATTATTGAAAAAAAAATTATGAGAAAAAATGGTCAGAATTTAAAGTTAGGTTGCAAAAATATATCCAGTCGTACATACCCTTAGAGAACAATTGTAAAAGAAGTAGATCAAAACCAATGTGGTTAAATGCAAATGTAATTAAGTGAATGCAAGGAAAAAGGGCATTTAAAACTACTTAAGTCTGAAGAGACAGATAATTATTTCTTTAAATACAAGGAATGCAACAAAGATTGCAAAAAGGTAATGAGGCCAGCAAAAATAGAAAATTAATCAAGAATAGTAAGCAAGATTAAGCCAAACAAGTTTTTCAAATACATTAATGGCAAAAAATGGAGAGAATGCACTGGAGCATTCAGAGAGTCTCAACAAATAAGAATTACAAACATACTATTATCAGATACTAGTGTAAAAGCCTGTGTAAATGGGCCAAGGTCTGGGTAATGTTAACCCTTTGAGTGCCAGAGGGGTACGCAATGCATTGCGTACCCCTCTGGCACTCAAAGGGTTAAGCGGCCACTACCTCACTGCTCCACTTGATTCAGTCTTGCATCACCTCACTCACGTGATGCAATCAGTAGAGACTGCCCAAACGCATGAAGTCTTTACTGAGCATGACGACTTCTGACAAACATCCTAGCAAATTAATATATAGGATAGGGTTAACACAAGAAGAGATCAAGGGATGACTGGACAATATCAAGAATAAAAAATCACCGAGTTTGATGATATACATCCAAGAGTTCTTCTGGAACTTGGTGCAGTGTTAGCAAGACCGCTCTTTTTAATATTTAACCTTTTGAGTGACAGAGAAGTATCTAATGCATTGTAACTCAATGCACTGGATACTTGTCTGGCATTCAAAGGGTTAAAGACTCTCAAACCACAGGCTTAATGCTGCAATACTGTTGCAAAGCCAACAAAGTGCCTTTATTTAAGAAGGGAACTAAAACAGAACCTAACAATCGTAGACCTGTGACCTCAATAGTGAGAAAACTGCTTGCATGGATAATAATGGCTTATATTTAGGATTACACGAGAATCAGCATGGTTTTATGAGGAATAGATCTTTACATCAATACAAATCTTTTTAGCTTCTATTAAGAAGTAAGTAGCAACCTAGATAATGGCATAGCAGAGAATGTAACATTTACAGATTTTGCAAAGACATTTGATGCAGTGCCACACAGGACACTATTGTACAAAATAAGTAAATTGCATCTAGGGGATAACCTTTGCAAGACTAGTTAAAAGGCAGGGAACAGTGTGTTGTTGTAAAAGGAAAATCCTCCAATGCAGTTAAAGTTGAGGCTGGAGTACCATGGGGTTCAGTACTTGGTCCACTGCTTCTTAACATGTTTATAAATAGGTATAGAGAGCACAATGTCAATATTTGCAGATGACAGTAAATTATGCAGGGTAATGAATTCAGACTTGGATGTTTGTTCTCTACAGAGGAGTTTATATAAAAAGGCAGACTGGGCAAACAAATGGAATATTACATTTAAGGGGATAGTAATGTCACGTACAAAGTAATAACTATATCATAACTATAATAAAAATGAGATTACATGAGGCTTTTCCTATCTCTCAAACCTTTATGAAAAGATATACGAAAATAAAGTTCTCCACTCCCTCCCCTTTTTGCTTGATGGGCTGTAAAGCTTTGAGGAGCAGATTCTGGTTGCACGACCAGACGGCGGCTTTTCAGCTGAGCCAACAGCGATACCTAAAAATAAATGCTTCATTGGAATGGCTTACAAACCAGGCACACTTTGTAGACCGTTCCAATGAAGTATTTATTTTTAGATATCACTAATTGCAGTGCTACTTATGAACTTAATGGAATCATTCTAGATCACATTGCTAGATAAGGATCTGACTGAGAGTCCTTGTAAACTGTAAACTTGGAAACAATGATCGATGCCAAACAGCAGTAGCAAAAACAAAGTATTGCTTTGCATAAAAAGGGGTATTGAAGCAGGAATGAATAATATAATTTTGCCACTGTACAAATTTTTGGTAAGACCTATCCTCTAATATGCAGTGTCATTTTATGCATCAGTTATGAAAAAAGAATATTGCAGAAGTGGAGAGAGTACAGAGAAGAACAACAAAATTAATTGATTGAATAGAGGAATTGACGTATGAAGAGGGTCTCGCCAAACTTGGCTTACTTACTCTAGAGAAAGAGGAGATTTTATTACATTGCATATGCAAGGTCAATACAAGGATCTCTCTGGTGAGCTTTTCAGTCCAAAGTCAGATCAAATCACTAGCCCTCCCCCCTTACAATTAGAGGAAAGGGGGTTTCCAGCTTCAGCACATGAAGAGTATTTTACAGTAAGGTCTGTTAAATTGTTGAATTCTTTGCCAAAGAATATGTTAATGGCAGATTCAATGGATACTTCTAGCAGGACAGAACATACAGGGTTATCTTGTGTATTAGTAGGTACAACAAGAAGTTCTGGAAAATAGACTAATACTGATTTTGGAGGCAGAAAGGCATATATAATTGTCTATTTTTTTGTGTTATAATAAGGCAAATGTTGAACTTGATGGACTTTGTCTTTTTTCAATCTAAATTACTGTTTTACTATGTTACTATGTATCTGCCAGTGTCAAGTCACTCTGTTGCAGGCTGGTTAGCTACTTGCTATAACTCTAACATTTTTTTGGTGGGGTTAATTCTCCCTTTTTCCTCAACCACACCCAGAAAAAGGCTGGCAGTATCTCCCCAACACTCCTTTAACACCTCCACAAAAAACAGCTCACTTTATTGGGTTTCTTTGGATTGTCACCAGAAATCACAGTATGCACCTTTCTTTATCACTACCAAACAAACTGACAACCTTTGGGACACTGGCACCATTTTATACTAGCACCACCAGGATATTCAGAGTTGTGAGGGAATATAGTTCTGCCATTGACTTCAATTACATACAAAGGCAAAATTGGAAAATTGGCTCTTTTTTATGAAATATTTCCCACTTGACGGAAAGTTCAATTTTCCTCCTGTTTCACTTTTGAGACAGGAAGTGTCACCCACTTAGGTTAAAAGGCATTAGTGTACACTATTTCTGTGCACATGTTATTGGACTACCAGACATGGCTTCCTGGCATTAAAGTTCAATGTTGCTAGAGTGAGTCCTCTTGTATGCACTACAGCAAGCATGTGCTGCAAAGCATATCATTAAGTGCAACCACAGGTGTTATCTCTTACATGTCTGCTAAAATGTATTACTCCCATGTCCAGAAAATCACCTTTCTCTACCATCTTAAGCTCAGTTTCTTCCAGAAGGCTGGAATAAATTAATGGGGAGTGTAACGGATACTGGGAAGGGACCACGTTGCCTTCCGCCATCGTTCCCGGGTCTCTCCTTCTCGACGACAGATAAGCGCCGTTGGATGCACCAGTTGAAGTATGGACAGTCACTGGAAACAGCCGCAGGATCACTGGAAGCAGGGAAGCAGGGAAGAGTCCACATCGCCGCCTGACAGCATATGAAGTTGGGACTCAGGAAGCTGGCAGCAGGAGGTCGACGATTCAGGATACTTGGCGCAGATGGGTATCAGAGTGGACACTTTATACCATAAGCAATACAAGACTCCAGGACTCCTTGTTCACCCCAAAACATAACTCATTTTATTGGCAAAGACCACAGATATTTATACAGAAATCTTGCATTGTCTCTTATGGGGAAACCAGGTACAATAGGGCTTAATCCAATCATATCACAGTAGACAAAAGGGCAACAGAAGATGGCCTAACAAACACAATAACTCAGACATGATTACATTTCAGATACAAAAGGATTTGATTGAACAAAGACTTGAGGGGCGTGAATGGATTAACACACACAGCAGGGGGTCTCAGGACAGTTCTCAATACAATGACTTGATTAACACCCAGCAGGAGGTCTTGAGTCAAATGGCTGGAGTGGCTACAATACACATCCTAGGGACATGTACAATTAAACACATACAATATTTGACAATACATAAAACATAAATCTTTTAACATAAAGATAGTAAATCCGAGGTCTGAGGTCAAAGGAGGCCAAGGGGCCATAGTCTTTAGGTAAAACGTTTGAGGTCCAGACAAGGGCCCAAGTAACGGATAAGATCCATTACAGAGAGTTATAATAATGCAAATACTTTCAAGATGGATGCTCCCACTGAAGGCAGAATTTGGAAAGTTAACAGTTCATTTATATGACCCAAATCAAGCAGTCAGAGTATTTGTGTGATCAGTCAATATGCTTTGATCTGGTTTGAGTTCTAAATTGTATGTCTATCTTAACTGTGATACATATATAATTGTTAATCCCAGTTATATTAAGTTCCATAGACTCAAATCAAACTATTTGCTATAGATCAATGATCATTGTATTGTATGTCACATTTTGCCTCCATATCACATGGCTTTTAATAGATGTTATTAAGGGTGATGTCTATTGTATTGCTGGTTTCACCCCATCACATATTACCCACTCCAATCATCAGACTGAAGTAAACATGAGCTGGAGTAGTCAGTTACATCCTACCCAGCATGATCACAGTGTACCATGAGGGGCACCTTGATCATTAAGACTTAATGTGTCAAGACTGGCATCCATCTACAAAGGATGGAATTGTGTGATTAATTTTGTTTGTTTTCAGCAGATTGAATCATATGTATAAAGTCAAATGTTGAACAATTCTGAGGCAACCTACAGGCACCATAGGGATCAAATATAAATTCCCAAATTTCCACGGATTTTAAAAGAAGCTTTTAACCCATAGAATTATAGAAAGGTCTTCAAAGCATTACTCTGAAATGAATTAGAGAGTTAAATCAATGTGAATATTGGGAACTTTTATTTGTCTTCTATGGAGCGGTTGGTTAGCTCCAGACTTGTTATAGTCTCCCTTAAATCAGCCTAAAAAAGGTTATTATTAGGATTTAAAGTGGACCTATCACCTTTAATTTTGTTACATATTTGAAAACCACATTCAAAACTGCTGATGTAGCATGTTAGGAGATATTCACACTTTTATTTCTGGGAAAGTGAAAGTGAAAATTTCCTGGCACTACACAGAGCTTCATTAGCATATTAATTATCACTGAAAACCTTCATTAGCATATGATACATCACTGAAAAGTCTCATTAGAATATGAAAAGGTGTCATTAGCTTATGAAACATCACTGTAACAGATTGCACTCCGTTACCGAAAACCCTTTCTCTGAGCATACAGACTGTCAGCCCTTATTTCGGACTATGGGAAACTTGGAACATTTTATTAGCAGGCAGCTATGAACAACAGACTAACTGCACAGCCTGCCTTGCTTGGGAGCATCAGCGATTTGCAGAGTAGCCATGGGTTCAAGGGGACTGCGCAATGCATTTTCCCTAGAATGTGTATTCCAGCTCCTCAAGCCTTTTTGGCTATTGCCTACCCTAGTCCAAGCCCTTTGTGTATTAATGTAATCATGTCTGCCTTATTGTGTATCCCTGAGCCATCTGTTGTTGGTTCTTTGTATTAGGTGTTGTGATTACATTATCCCTGTGAATACTCCAGTTGTGTTATGTCTTCACCATTTGCTGTGACCTGTTGTATCCACTGTGATTGTATTATGTCTTCTGTACTGGTGCCAAGTTAATGTAGTTGAGGTGTTGTGATTACATTGTCCCTGTGAATACTCCCATTGTGTTCTGTGACCTATTGTATCCTCTGTGATTGTATTATGTCTTTTGTACTGTAGTTGAAACTGTATAAATAAGCTGTGTTTCCAAGTACAGTGTCCTTAGTTTGAATGGTTTAAAGGGATCCCTCTGTCCCCATTCAGGTATCTGAGGTTCCAGCCTTCCAGGGGACAGATAGCCTGTGTCCCTGTTGTTTCCAGTGAATGCTTCCAGCCTGCCTTCCAGTAACTGTGATCCCAGCTCTTGGGGTACAGTTACCAGCCTGCTGCATTCAGCTACAGAGTTCCAACCAGCTTTCATCTTTTTTCACTGGACAGGCTATCCACTTGTAGCTGCATCCAGGAGGGAGTGATCTGGAATGACGGCCCAAGACTTCCGGGCGTCTTGAGCTTCCATTATAATCACCAATGAGAATAATTAGCATATTACATTTCACTGGTACTGTGTGGGTACTGCAATTAGCATACATTAGCATATGTTAACAAATATGATAATCTCCTTAACTGTACATTTGCTGGTCTTTTGGTTAACATGACACATATGCAGATTTTAAATCAGTTTTCAAATATGCAAACTTGAATTAAGGTGAAAGGTCTGCTTTAAACCATTTTTCATTCACTGTTCTCTGTTATTAACAATGCATGGAGCACACTATTAAATTCCTGTATATTATTTACTTTTTACATATTATCAATCCAGACATATTCTTCAAAGCTAAAGATCAGTGCAGGGACCCACTGATTAGGGGGTATGATCTACATACACAGGGGCTCTGCACACAAAGTTACAAATATTTAGGGGAAATAGATGGGTAGTACGGGTCATAACAGTTCAAAGGTGGTATGAAGCAAAGGTTTGGAGGTATATACTCTAGATCCCATATTCAGTGTCTGGATGGCAAGGACAGCCCCAGGGGATTATGCTGGAGGGCCAGATGCCTGATGAGGGGGAGCGCAGCATGTGGGGGGTTAGGGGGATAGGTAGAATTTAGCGATTTCTGTTATTGAGTTAAAAAGAAAACACCAGTCAGGTTGGATTTGAGAACTTTACTGTATGGAATTTAAAATTCTTTCTCTGTTTAATGATACTATGTGTACATGGATCTTCTTGTATTCACTTCACTACCATGTAATGTATATCTAACCTGACTGTCAATAACAATAATATTATATATATATATATATATATATATATATATATATATATATATATATATAAGATCTGTGCAGGAAATGCAAGCTTGTACTTGTAACTTGTAGCTGTATTTTCCATCATTCCTGGCTTCCCACTGAACAAGTACAGCAGTTGTTTTGTTGAAAGGTGGCTCTTTTGTAAGAACTACAAGTGTCTTATTAGAATGAGTGCTTCAGTGACAGCTGTTTAAAATCAGTGGTTCTACATTTGATGTGCTACTAAATTATCTATTTTTTCTATATGACCTAAGGCTTTTGTTCTGAATCTTCTTCACTTGTCTAGCCTCTACTGCTGTCACTTTTTGCCATACTCTTCTAAAGATGAGTCGACCACTTTCATTTCATTGTATAACTCTTTGACTAGGTGGAATAAGACATCCCTGTTATCTTTCACAACCTTCAACTCTTGTTTATAACTGATTTTGAAGATTTTGTCTGCGCCCAATCTCAAAATCTGGAATAGTTTACTAGCTGTAACTGGTGTTGCACACGAAGCATCATCCACACCTCCCTCCTTCAAACTCCCTCTACCATGTGATAAGGATCCTTGGGGCTTATATATTGAAGCACAGTGGAGCAATTCTGGGGAATACTAATGGCATCATAGTGGGAAATAAGCATATCCAAAATTGATATAAATGGTACTTTTAGCCTCTGGAAGATGGAAAGGTCTCCAACATATTGAGTAGCACTGCATTTGAGACCCCTCTAGCATTCTAATCCTATTTAAATAAATGGGATTTTATTTATTCCCTTGTTGTCCTTTTGGCTTGTCTGGGTAGACTGAACAAAATTAAGACTGACAAAACACCGGGTCCTGATTGTATACATCCAAGGGTTCTTAAGGAACTCAGTGCAGTGTTGGCAAAACCCCTATATTTACTCTTTAAAGATTCCCTCACCACAGGCTCAATGCCACAAGATTGGTGAAGAGCCAGTGTAGTGCCTCTATTTAAGAAGGGAACTAAAACAGAACCTGGAAACTATAGACCTGTGAGTTTGACCTCTGTAGTGGGAAAACTGTTAGAAGGGATAATAAGGGGCTATATTCAGGATTACAACACAAAAAATAAGATCATTAGCAGGAATTGACATGGTTTTATGAAGAATATATCATGCCAAACTAACTTTTTAAGCTTCTACGAGGAAGTAAGCAGCAACCTTGATAATGGCAAGGCATTTCATGTAGTATATCTAGACTTTGAAAAGGCATTTGATACAGTGCCACACAGAAGGCTGGGGTATAAAATAAGGAAATTGGGGCTAGGAAATGACCTTTGCAATTGGGTACAAAACTGTTTGAAGGATAGGGAACAGTGTGTTTTTGTGAATGGACAATTCTCCAATATAGTTAAAGTGGAAAGTGGAGTACCTCAGGGTTCAGTATTAGGTCCGCTGCTTTTTAACATGTTTATAAATGACCTAGAAATAGATATAGAAAGCAAATTATCAAAATTTGCAGATGACACTAAATTATGCAGGGTAATTAATTCAGAACAGGATAATTGCTCTCTACAGAGGGATTTATATAAAATGGCTGATTGGGCAAGCAAATGGAATATGAAGTTTAATGTGGCGGAGTGTAAAGTCATGCATTTGGGAGGAAATAATCCCAAGGTCACTTATAAAACGAATGGAATCATTTTAGGGGACTCGTTTCTAGAGAAAGACCTCAGTATCCTTGTCAACTACAAACTTGGAAACAGTGACCAATGTCAAACAGCAGTAGCAAAGGCAAACAAAACCCTGTCTTGCATAAAAAGAGGTATTGAAGCAAGAGAGGATAACATTATTTTTCCATTGTACAAATCATTGGTAAGACCTCACCTTGAGTATGCAGTACTTTTTTTGGGGCACCAGTTCTGAAAAAGGATATACTAGAACTAGAGAGGGTACAGCGACGTATGAGGAACGACTAGACAAACTTGGTTTATTTACTCTACAGAAAAGACGACTAAGAGGAGACCTTATCACATTGTACAAATATATGAGAGGTCAACACAAGGATCTCTGCGGTGAGCTATTTATTCCAAGGCCTGATCAGATGACCAGGGGACACCCCTTGAGATTAGAGGAAAGGAGGTTTAGACTTCAGCAGAGGAAGGGTTTTTTTACAGTGAGGTCTGTTAAATTGTGGAATTCTTTTCCCATGGAGGTGGTTATGGCAGATACAATGGATACATTCAAGAGAAGATTAGGAACATTTCTTTCCAAAGGGAACATACAGAGATATGCTGTTTATTAGTAGGCAAATCAGGAAGGTCTGATAAAGACTTATTTGGTAGCAGGAAAGCTATAAAATTACTGGGATATGAGGAGAAGGTTGAACTTGATGGACTTGTGTCTTTATTCACCCTAATTTACTATGTTAATTCCTTCACTTTGCTTTTATTCGGAAGGCCTCTTGTTCCTTGTGGAAGTTGCTCAGTAAGGAGAGGATGTTTGGGGAATATTATTTTCAATCTGTCATCTGTATGTAGGTATGTGGGTTTAACCCTCTGAGACTAGACAGTTAACCCACACATTCCATAGACTTATATTTTCACATAACAAAAAGTAAATAAATGTTTGTACAATGTAGATGACTACAATGAGAGGCCTCTACTGGAGCCTATGGAATATATTATAATGACAGGAGAGATAAGGATTTTACTTTCAGTGAAATTTTAATGTAAAAACACAATTTGCATGAGTGCTTAACTTGTCTTGTGTTATGTATTCAGCCTTCATTCTTAAAGGGATAGTAATGTTTCATAATAAAAGCAGCTCTAATTAATCATCATAGTATTTTGACTTTGGAGAGTGTTATTTCAGTTCTGTCAGAGTTATAGTTCAGGAGTAATTCAATGACAAAGTGTCCCCCTCCCGCCCCTTTTACTGATGTAACACTCCTCAGCCAAAGCAGAAGGGAGGTGCCCAGGTAGATTGCACAGAGGGACAATCTTCAATTAAGATAAGGGAAAAACATGAAAAGCTTGTCAAGGGGGGCAGGGCTTTCATTGTTCTAACAGGAAAAAGAGTGTCCCCTGCTGTTATCTGTCCAGTCTATGGACTGCATTACACATCTGAGAAGAGATAGCTTACACTAGGCAAAAGGGGTGGGGAGGGGAAACTTTGCTTGTGACTATCTCTTAAACCATAAAGGTTTGAGAGATAAGACATATCATTCTTCGTGTTTTTTTAATACCTACAAAATAAAATAAAGTTAAAACGAAGTATTACTATCCCTTTAAAGCAAACCCCCCTAGCTGCTCAGTAGTGCTAGCTGCAGGAATAATTACCTGGTTAAATAGAACGAGACCCTGCATGGGGGCCGACAGGCAGTAGAGCACGCAGACATCTTGCCATAGTGACATCTTCGATCCTCTGCTGTCAGTCCCTTTTGGAGCTGAACAGCTCCTAGCAACGCCTCCTAGAGCAGTCTGGAACTGACAGCGCAGACGCAAAAGACGTCACTATAGCAAGATGTCTACGCGCTCTACTGCCTGTCAGCCCCGGTGCAGGGTCTTGTTCTATTTAACCAGATAATTATTCTGGTGGCTAGCACTACTGAGCAGCTAGTTGCCAGATGGGGAATTAGATGACAAACTTTAAAACAGGTGGTAGTTCTGCTTTAAATAGTCTGATGAAGAGACATAGTGTCTTGACAGCTTGCATCCCAGAGCCAAGAGTCTCATCCATATTTATGCAATATTAGCCCTTTATACTGTGGATTATATATTACATTTCAGATTTTAATATGACCATCATATGCTAAGCTTGTTATCATGGTAAGGTACCCCATTTAACTTTATTTTGCTTTGTTCTATGAGCTGAATTTCTCCTGCTTTACTTTTTATGATGGAGATAGCCTCTATTACTAGCAGAAGAACCCAAACATCATACACTCTTTTCTTCAGCAGGCCCCTCCTTTTCAAAATATATCTGTTCATTGATCCTGAGTGCATTATGTTCTACGCTTAGAATTAACTTGCCTTTCTAAAATACAGAATTAGCCTTTTTATGAATAGATCGTCTTATAAAAATCACAGATTGAAAAACGTAAAAAAAAATTAGTTTTGTTTTCCAGTTTTGCACCATTTTATATTTACATGTCTTTTGAAGTATATGAAATTCCAATTTCCTGGACTGCTCATATATATTTCTACCCCAAGGCTGATTTGCTGCGAAATATTCAGTAGATAGTGCCACAGCAAAGCCCCTCTTGATTCTCTTTTTTCATGTGCATTAACAAAACTGGGTAATGGCAAGATCACCTACCTGACATTGCTACCCTCAAATGTAAACTCATTTAAAATAGGAGAGTTTCTTTAAACAAGGGTATTCCTGTTTGAATCATAGCAAGGGGGTCTGAGATACAGGATCTTGTAGAGACTACCCCCCCATTTCTCTTCACATCCCTTTACCTGGTAGTCTAGTGGATTGCCCACATAAACACTGTCACTTACATTATTCCCACAGAGCTGGAAGACCACTAGGGATTGAAGCCTTCTGACAAGGTAGGCTTCAATCCCTGATAGTAACTACTCCTCCACTGCTACAGCCCAGAGAACATGAACAATTAAATACTTAGCAATTTAAGGGTAGCTGCTAATGACATAGGTGTAAACATCCTTGGCAACATCAAACATCCTTGGCAACATCAATATTAAAGTTGATACCATCTTCCCAGAATGTTATCTTATTTTGTGCAGGTTATTAAAGAGTGATTATCAGTCTTACTAAGTCTGCTCCTATGGAAAGCTCATGAATGTTTTGTGCAGCCTCACACAAAGGAGGAGCATTCTGCAGAAAGGGCAATTATTGTTTGATAGATGTTTTTGAAGGGTTTTGTAAAATTAGAGAAATTAATTGTCCTGGGTTTTTGTTCATACATGCATAATTCTATTATAATCAATAGAAAGAATCTTAATACATATCTAACATGAATGGAAACAACATACATGAAAAGTAGCTTTCCATATGCTGTCTCCCATTCCTTTTTCTGTATGTAGATAGGCATATAAGGTTCAATTCAATAAAATATAGAAGAACAAACTGCAATATAGTGGAAACATACAAATTTTCAAGATGGACAATTGATATAAATGTTTTTAACCCCTTAAATGTTTGAGTCCTTGCTAGCATTCAAGGATTTAAAAGCCCCATTTAAATCAATGGGACTTTTTTATTTCTCCACTCTGATGCAGCTGATTTACCTCAGTTTATCTCACATTGTACCTAAAAGATTTCTGATTCACATCGGTTCAGCTGATTTTGGTAAATATTAGTCCACAATGATGACTATGATTGTTGCTATGCCATATATCTCCAAACCAGTGGTAGAAAGAAAATGCAGTAACCAATTTTTTATTTATATAAAAAAAAAGAAAAATCTGTGTGAATTGCTAGTGCCTATAGACTAGTTTGCAGATGAAGTACAATTCCTGACAAAAAAATGTTCTTCATTAAAATGTAGTGCTGGACAAGGAGACTCAAAGAAATGGATATGTTCAAAGGATGATAAGCTATAATTTTAGCTTTCACTTTAGTAATGGGCTGGCTTTTTTTCCCATCTGTTCATGGCACATGAACACTGAAATACATATTCTACAAGTAAAAGCCGTCAAAATGTAATTGTGTTTCAGCATAATATAGATACAATTTTAAATAAACCAATGTCCTGCAGTGAATTCTTTCTGAAAATGATTTTATCCACTACAGCTCAAGAAAAAAACCTAAAGAATAAAATCTCCCATAACCTCTTCCCATACCATACTTTTTTCATTGCATTTTTTTGAATTTTTTTTCACTTGCATTGAAAACAATGGATATACGCTGTTTATAATAACAAAGGATATATAACGGTGTATATAAAAATGGGTGCATTCACAAGATAATGTACTTCTGTCTGAATGAGCACCAAACAAAGTAAAAAGCGGCAGCACTCACATGTCATCAAGTTGAATGAAAGTGAGAAGTAATGCCTCAACGCTTGTTAGAGAGCATTACCTTCCCAGAATAATAAGTTTTGTCACATGAAGAATGCATAAGAACAGTTTGGAGGATGATGGATAGAACTGTATGAGATATAGCTAAAAAAGACAGAAGGAAGGAGTTGCATATTAAGGAGGAGGAGTTGTGCTTTAAGGAGTACTGAATAAGAGGGAGTTTTGGAGCAGGAAGGGTTAAAGATTGTATCCAAAAAACAAAAGAAACACAATCCTGCAGCAAACCATCTGCACCACAAGGGAGAAATTAAAATTCCCAAATATTTCAATGAGGTATTATCCTCTTGAATGTTAGAGAGGTCTCCAACACATTTCAAAGCAATACATTGGTGACCTCTTGAATTCAAGTTGTTAAAAGCCCCAATTAAATAAAAGGACAGTTGGGGAATGTTTATTTGTCTAATGTGGTGCAATTTATTTACTCCAGATTTGCTCTACTTGATCTTATTGATGACTGGATTTCAGTTCAACCGGAAATAAATGACAAATGGCTTTTTATAACGTCACAGATTTCAGGCTGCACGGTTCTGCAATCACACTCTTTTATAGGGTCAGAATTAGTTGGTGACAGTGGCGTAACATAATCTCCCAGAGCTCTGCATTACTGAAGAGGACCGCGTGGGAGAAGAGGTCTGTTCAGAAAGAGGCACATACCTATCCTCTGCCACTGGACCACCAGGGAGGTAGGAGATTTAGGGGCAATGTGGAAGGTGCATTGTGGAGATTGAGGGGTATTGTGGAAGGGCCAATGTGGAGATTGAAGGGCAATGTGGAGATGGGGGACAATGTGGAGGTGGCCAATGTGGTCGGGGGGCCCATGGCAATTCAAGCACCAGGGCTCCGTGGCTTCTAGTTACGCCTCTGGTTGGTGAATTGTGATTTTTTTTTCCATCTAAGATCACTTTGCAAGCATTTTGGAGTGCTGAAAACTCCCCAAAATGACCCCAAACTGAGTATCAAGAAGCCCAAGGGAAAAGGCCAGATATTAGCAGCTTCTATTGGACTGAATCAGGCATGGGAGACAAATAGATCATGAGTCCACCATGTCACTTGCCTGATTCTCCATGTCCTTAAACACCCTCCATGCATTGCTGCCACCTGCATTTAACCCCATTTCCAGACTGCAGCAATTTTCCTGCACCAGAAATGGAAGCGTTAGCCTGAATTTTTTTTAAACAATCCCCCACTTCCAGTCCTAGTGGTTCTATTGCCTGTGGAGGGGATTGACTTACATATTGCCCTGAAGTAACCTCCCCTCCCAACCATTCATAGTTGAAAATGGGTAACACATGGGCGATGAATAACTTTTCCTTTGGAAAATCAGTGCATTTGCACTGTTTTTTAATGCCTGTCCGTAAACAGGCTAAGTATTGTGTTATGAAGCATATGCCTTACCTGACCGATGCCTCTTGTTCTTTTAGAAAAAGGTGCATCCACACAGCCTGGAGGTAAATGATTCTGCTGGAGAGGATCAGCATTGGGTCATTTTGTATAAAAAAAAATAAAAATGACAAAACACTGCATAAATGCAATGTACTAGATGTTCTTTTTTATTTGTGTTTTGAAAAAAAACCTAAATAATACAAAAAAAGTAATATAGAAAATAAGGAAAAAGTAGAATTATGCACCATATGTACATTTTCAAATGTGGATTCATTTTGCAGCAAATCAACTGAGCTATAGGGACCAAATAAAAATTATTTAAATGGCTCTTTAACTCTTTGAATGCTACAGGGGGTCTCCATTTAATTTCTTCCCAATGATTAGAGAGCTCTATAGCATTCAAGGTTTTAAAAACTCAATTTAACTCTTTAACTGATAGAGGGGTATCCAGCACATTGGAGGTTATACAATAGGCGTGATAAAGAGGTGAAAACGTGAAAAAGACTTCTTCTGTGATATCACTTCTGCGGTTCCTATGTTATTCTGTGGAGCCAATGCAAGATTTCTCAAACACTGGAAATCTTAGTGCATAGGTTCTATAGAATAACATTCAAATTGGAGAAGTGGTGCCACTGGAGAAGTCTTCTCCACATTATCACCTCTGTATCACGCTTTAGTGCATAACCCCCATTGTGTTGCAATGCATTGGAAACCTCTCTAGAACTCAAAAGGTTAAATCAATGGGCTTGAGAATGCTACACTAAAAAAATTAGAGCAATTATGGAACAGGTCAACTGCACTAAAGGTGACAAATAAAAATTCCCCAAATTTTCCTTGATAAAATGGGGCTTTTAACACCTGGGGAAGATGAACTAAGGAGTGATAAAGGGCTGATAAAGGGGAGATGACTTCTCCAGTGACATCACTTCTGCAATTACTATGTTATTTATGGAGCCAATGCACTAAGATTTCTTATTGAATAGGCTCTACAGAATAACATAGGAACTGGATAAGTAATATCACTGGAGTAGTCATCTCTGCTTTATCACCTCTTTATCACTCTTTAGCGCATAACATCCCTGAAATTCTAGAGATAATGTAAATGCATTTTGAAGTGTTCAGTGAGTTAAAAGATCCACTTAAATCAACTAGTTTTTTTTTTATCCCAATGGTACAGATAATTTTGATCATAATTATTCCATTTTGGTTTATGCATATGAGACTTTGGCCTAGATTCAATAAAGGTCGATTATGTGGCGATATGTTCTTGTCGATGTGTTCGAAACACTTTGACATCTTGATGTACACACACATCAATATTTTTACTAAAATTGACGGATGCAAGGGGAGGAATGGAGAAGGCCCCAATTAGCAGGCACATGCACATATAGACACCAAGGGGGGCATGAGCACCTGCCCTTTTTGTCCACAGTGCCCTTGTGCCCTTTTAATAAAAAAAAAAAAGTTGCCTCGCCATGTGGGAGCTCCAGCAGCTATGGATCTGTGCCAAAGGAGGCACATACAGACCTCTCCTGCCACTGGACCACCACAGCAATATAGTGTTTGTCCCTTAGCCCAGTGACCTTTTAGAAATGCTTCTACTGCTGCTCGATGTTGTACACTGCTTGTCACCCAATCAGATCTGTGGTTTTGCTTCAGGTGGGATCTCAATGTGAATGTGCCTAGATGAGATCCTGCACAACATGTTTAATTTTTGAATCATGAGTGAATTATTTCCATAGTGTAGATTCAATGGACTGAAGGGTTCCTGACGGACTACTACTTCTACTACTACTGGGCTAGATCTTGCAATTTAGACTAGCAGCTGGTGTCAATGGTTCTGCACTGCCAAAAGCATCATAAGCACAGATAATATCTAGGGTTGTTGTGAATGCTGATGATGGCCTGGGTTACTGATTACTCAGTACTAGTGTGTTTAAATGGGTGGGTGCTGAATTTTAAAGCAGTGACAATGATAATTGACATGAAGACTATTTTTTTTGTCATATTTACTTTTCTACAGTCTGATTTTTCAGTTGATCTCATAAACAAGCAGGTGTAGTCTCCTTTTCAGGGGTGAAAGACTGAGTATTTTTATTTCAGGTAATTGTATGGTTATATCACAGTTAGGGATGGGAGAAAGTTTTTGCATCATGGCTGAAATAGGAAAAAAATGGTACTTCCTGCCTAACGACAAGTGCTGTTTTTCCTCTTTTTTACATAGCTCATTGTATTGAAATCAACGGGAGACTGAATTTAGGCACAACACATAGCATATTTTAGTTTATTTCCCACAGACATAGTATAAAAGGGGTTAAGGGTCGCTGTGTTAGTGGAGTCTGGGGAAATAATAAAGGTAACGAGGAATTTTTTTTTGTTGACTGGGATAGGGGAGGCAGGTAATAAAAAATAAATAAATAAATACATAAAAATGTAAAAACTGATAAATAAAATAGTGATAGAGACAGGGACTCCCCTGATGTAAGCTGTGACTGGGGCAGACTGATACTTGAGGGGTCAGAATATTTTGTAGATGATAAATTGTAGGACTTAGATTTGTTAGAGACACAAAACCTGAGGAACAATTGATTTGTAGGACTCAGACATGTTAGGCACAAGACCTGAGGAAACATTGATTTGTAGGACTTAGACTTGTTGTTAGAGGCCCAAGCCCTGAAGATCAATTGATTGGAGGATGCACACTTTTTAGGCCCAAGAGCTGAGGAAAAATTGATTTGTAGGACTTAGACTTGTTGATAGTGGCCCAAGTTCTGATAAACAATTGATTTGTAGGATTTACACATCTTAGGCACAAACTCTGAGGAAACATTGATTTGTTGGGATATGGCTCGTTAGAGGCACACGTCCTGCCCAATCAGTGATTTGTTGGACTCAGGCTTGCTAAAGGCACAAGCCCTGAGGAATTAATGATTTGTTGAACTCAGATGCTTGTTAGAGGCATAAGCCCTGAGGACTCAGTGTTTTTTTTAGACTCAGGCTTGTTAGAGGCACAAACCCTGATGAATCAGTGATTTGTTGGACTTAGGCTTGTTAGAGGCACAAGCCCTAAGGAATCAGTGATTTGTTGGACTCAGGTTTGTTAGAGGCACAAGCCATAAAGAAACAGTGATTTCTTAGACTTAGGCTTGTTAGAGGCACAAGCCCTGAGGAAACAGTGATTTGTTGGACTCAGGCTTGTTAGAGACATAAGCCCTGAGAAATCAGTGATTTGTTGGACTTAGGTTTGTTAGAGGCACAAGCCATGATTAATCAGTGATGATTTGTTGGACTCAAATTTGTTAGAGACATAAGCCCTGCAGAAACAGTGATTTGTAAGACTTAGGCTTGTTTGAAACAGAATACGCTAAGAAACTAGCTTAGTGTACACTGCGGGATGGAATCTGCTTTCTCCTACACCTTTATAAACCTCTATGGGCCTGTTTATCAGTTACCCTTACGTTGGTGTTCTGAGCAGTTCATTATCTAGTATTCCTGATTCCTGTGTATGATCCGGCTTGTCTGTCCATCCATTCTGGTGTTGACCTGTGGCTCTGTCTGACTATTCTCCTTGTGCATTCCGATTTGGCTCAGATATCCTTTCTGGTGCAAACCAGTGGCTCTGGCTGACTACCTGCTCTGTGTATGACCTAGGCTTGCCTGACTACCCACTCTGGTGTTGACCTGGGGCTCTGTCCACAGCGCATCCAGCATTCCATTGCTTCAGTGGATATCCTATCTGGTGCAAACCCATGGCTCTGGCTGACTACCTGCTCCGTGTATGACTTTGGCTTGTCTGACTATCCTATCCAGTGCTTACTAGAAGGCCCTGTCTGTTCGCTTCTAGGGTTGGTTCCGTTATTCAGACATCCTTCCTGGTATTGACCTGGGGCTATCAGACTCCTAGCTACTAAATGCAGGCTGAGTCAGTATCACTCTTGGGCATTACCGTACCCCGAGACTCCAGCAGGCTGAGGCCTAGTCTCGGACAGTTTGGTGGTGATATTGGGAGACTGCTATTCCTGATACAATACTTGCATTTTCGATCACCCACTGTGTGTATATATTATATTGCATTACTGTATTATTCTCATAATAAATGTTATATTAACTATACAGTCTGTCTCCTGGTTCTGCTTGCCATCCGTAACAGCATATTTCTCCATAGAAGCACTGATATTAAAACATATACACAATATATTTTGCCGAGTGGATGCAAAACGGGTACTTGGCACACAAGGAAATAATAACTATACATATAAAATAAAAACTATACATGTAAAAACACTAACCTCTATATAAAGATTATCTCTTTATATATTAGACCTATATTACACCTAAAATATATAATATAGAATATAATAAGATTTATAATGGTAATTCCTAACAATATGCCAGAAGATGTACATCAACAAGAATATACAAGTCCCATGTTAAATATGTTTTATGAAAGATTCCACAGATCCAAATCCTCATTTAAACCTCCTGGTGTTAGACAATTCAAGGTGAAGATCCAAAAAGTCACTCTCTTACATAAAGCAGAGAATCTATTTGTAACCGATCTAGGTATAAAATATATACCCCCTCACCCTAAAATTGTGTAAACCTCCCTGTGGGCACTCAATAAAATGCCTGGGGACACTATGTTCCTCTGATTTCTATTGAATACCTCTTCTATGTTCCCCTATTCTTTCTCTAAGTGTTCTTGTTGTACGTCCTCTGTAGCTCACCCCACAGCCACATGATATAAGGTAAACCATGTATGACCACAATTGATGTATTGTTCTATTTTATAACTTTTAGGGGAATTTAGGGTGGAAAAGGTTTTTTCTCTATCACACATATAGGCACAATTCATACAGGTCTTAATGTTGCATTTAAAGTTCCCCTTTATGTCTGTACTTGTACGCAGGGTCGTTTGTTTTCCTTCTATTCCTATCTTTTTAGGTTTGCTTGGTGCAACAAAAGACCTGATGTCTCTAGCTTTCCTAAAAATAATGGAACTTTTTTCCAGAATCTCCTCTGCTAGTAGAGGGTCTTTCCTAAGAATACTACAAATTTTTTAAAATTTTTTTTGTATTTGGTTTGCATGTGTGTTGTATTATGTGAGAAAACCATTTGATGTCTAGGATTTTCCACTTTTTTCGGTCTCGGTACAAGCAGATCTTCTCTATTAAGGCCTCTAAACTTCTCAGTTGCCTGATCTAAGAGGATTCTGTCATATCCCCTAGGTCTAAACTTTTCCTTCATAGTACCACACTGTTTTTCAAATTCCTCCATCGTACTGCAATTTCGTCTTAATCTGCTAAACTGACCAAATGGAATGTTATTTTTCCATTTGGATAAATGACAGCTTGTTGCGTGCAAATAGTTATTCTTAGACACTGGCTTTATATAAACTGTGCTATGGATGGAAGTTTGTGTGATTGGCTGGTATAGAAGACTCCAGAGAGACCACAGAATTTCACATGTGCTTTATTCAACTTGGATTTGGTGAGCATATTTTATATAAGGGGACATATTATTTATTATATATACAGATCCACTCTTAGAGGGTTATGCGCCCTGTCCCTTTCTTGCGTGGCAATTTTTTTAGTAGGGTTATGGCTTTAACATACATCACATAAATGTCATGTATTTCATGTGTGTTATCAGTGCATTCCCTCCTTTTGCCCTTTTCACTAACTTGTCACAAATTGTGCACAATGTCGTAGCTGATGACTGAACTGTGCCTACCGCAGGTGAAAAATAATCCCACACCCATGACCTCAGGTGGGAGGGAAAAAGTGGAGAAGAATGGCTTCTTTCTTCTTCTCCACAATCCCCTTTAATGGCTGGGGCAGAGGATGATGCTGTTTCTTCTGCTGCCTCAGAATCAACACTAGTACTAAGACCAGAATTAATGCTGGCAAGTGGAACCTGCGCTAGTTCTGCATCACAACTGTTCTAACCCATTAACACTATAGCTATGGAGGTCTGTGGCCCACTTGTCTGTTCATCATCATCACCAGCCTGCTTCTCTTGCAACTCAGCAGCAGAAAACTCCACAATCTCACTTCTGGTAGAGGTGGTGATGCCCATCCCCATTTGCATATCTGTATCCTATTCCTTCGCCCTTTCTGCTACGAAGGGCCTTATTGTCTCGTCCACCCCAACTGCTCCACCATTACCCTAATCACCTCCACCAGTTACTCCTTGCTGCTGCTGTTGCTGTTCTACGAGAGTTGTACTGGTTGGCGATTATGAAAAATGTGACAGAAGGTCTCCTACTATCACACTTGCCATCTCTTGAAGTGAAGAAGGTAGACTGGCAGCACTAGCAGTTGGCACAGGCAGCTGGTATGTGTTGATGCTAATACTGCTAGCAAGTTCTGACTTCTTCAGCATTATGTCCCAGAGGCACAGTGCCAGGGGAAGGAGAATCACAGGGTCAGGGGGATGTTGAGGGCTCCTGTGATCACTAGTCTGGCTGCTCATAATCATCACTTCCCCTTCCATCTCATCAGGAGGGTAAACAGTCAGGCTAGTCCCACCACCTGCTGCTTCATCACAGTTACCATAATCATCACCTCTCCCTCAACCTCAACACTCTTTATCTGCTGTATGGTAGTAGTGGGACTGCTTGTGAATGGCAAGTGTAACTTACAGTCCCCTGCTGTCACATCTTCCATCATCTCCTCCTGAGTATCAGAAGGCACTCTGGCAGTAGTAGTAGCAGGCACAGGAAGCTGACATGTGCTGCTTACACTGCTACAGAGTTCTGCCTTGCACACAAATTTCCCCCAGGTCCCAAAGTATGATGTAGGGGGACTGGACATCATTGTGCCTGGGGAATCAGAGCTTCCAGACACTTCCATGCTGGTGATGGTCATTTCCTCCTCTGACTCACTGGAGGCATTACAATTCTTTCAGCTCTTCCTTTTCTTTGTCAGATGGGTGCTCATACTGGTAGCCAACAGTCTGAGCATCTGCTGACTTTATTTTTCTACATAAATAGCTTCAAATTTGCCAAGCACCCTCTATTACTCTAGCTGCTTAGTTTTCTGTTTCACTTCCTGGAAATGTCACATTTTTGTTGCAAAAATGAGAAGCACAACTAAGGAAATGGGCAGGAAGATTGTAGCCATTGAAAAAAATTTAGAAACATTTTTGGATTAGGTGAAATAGGAGAACATTTTAAGGGGTTTGTTGTGGGTGTATTGTCTAGAGAAAAAGCAGACAACCATGTGTTTTTTGTAGAATTTCTTTTGGGAATACAGCGGGAATTTCTCACACCCCTAGTCATAATCTCTTTCTCACTCCATCTCTGCTTCAGCTGTATCAGAAGAAGGGGAAGGAGGTAGAGAGATATATTCTAGATCAACATCATCATCAATAATTATGTCATAATCAGCATTGCCATCTTTCTTCTAATAACTTTCATATTCTCCTAGGCTTTTTTAAGTCTCAGTTTGTGTTTGCTTATCCCTTTAAGAGGAATCACAGAAAATTTGGCACTATTTTGCAGATGGGTGTTATTCTCTCTTTCAGTTGCAGCAGTTTTTTTTTTAATTTTGGCTTTTGGCAGCCACACTTCCATTTTTAGTTCCATCTTCCACATTCCCATTGCCTGGGCTGCAAGCATCCTTGCCTCAGCCTGTTTGTTCCTTTTTTTTCCAGTGATTGTCTACTCATTATAGTCAGAATTTTGCCAGTCCTCACCCTTGCTTGTCAAAGATGTTTGTACTTTCCCTGCCTGTTGCTTGCTTTCTGTATCCTATTCATTGCCTTGTCTAATGGATGCTACTTCCATCTCCATGCCATCAAGCATTTGCCAGTCCCTGACTGACTATCTTCACCTTCACCGGAGGATGATATTCCAACTCCAGTTGCCAAAGGTTTACCAGTTCCTACTGGGCTTCATTTGCCTTCATCGGCACACACTACTCCATATCTAAACAAAAACAAGAAGAAAAAAGGGTGCTCCTAGTGCAATATGTAGCCAATATAGGACCTCCACCAGTACACCACTGCACTCACAATTTGTAAGACTACTAATAGTGATCAGCATATACTTATGAGGGACTCCGACTGCCCTCACTCAGTCCAACAAACGATGGATGCTGCGTCTTAGGAATTCCCACAATCTTCTGGGACCCTTGGAATAGAAGAAACACACGAACAGAAAGGGCGCAAACCACACACACCACATTTTTATCTTTTAGTAGATTGCCTGTATTGAAAATATTTTTGCCTATATATTTGATAAAGGGGTTTAACCCTAAAACGTGTTATTGGGCTTATATAATAGTTGTATGTAAGATGCTATTTAAATACTAGGCTATCATATTTATTTTTTGCTACAAGACAAAGGATCCAGTTTTCTTGTGTGCAGAGGTAACTGAATCGGGGCAGTTTATGTTTCCCCATTCTCTTGAGCTGGTTATATTGTTTACCAGCTACTCCATTTGAATAGTGTGAGTATTTATTTTATTTTGATGGTCCAAAGGATTAATGTGAGGTGGTTTGCTTTCTTTCTGTTCGTGTGTTTCTACTACTCCATATCTGCCTGTCTATGATATCACCATCTCATCCTCTCTCTGTGCTTACTATGGTCTGTCCCTGACTCAAAAAGGGGTCTGGACAATCTCGCCTTGAGGCCAGCATCTTTAATGCCTAGTTTTGATTGCAGAATTGGCAAACCAGCAGTGCTGAAGCTGCTCCCTAACCAATACCTCAAGTTTCACTCTACAGCATCTCTAGTGAGGTTTTTGGACCAGCACTTGGAATGTAAGCTTTTTGTGATGGGCAAAACAACACTAGATTGCTACTTATTGTCTTCAGTGCTCTTAAAGGATTTAGTACTACAGCTGCTGCTGTGGTGGTAGAACTTTTCATGTAAAGTTTACAAACAGCCTCCTTATGAGGAGATGGATCCTCATAATTTATTGCACAAGCTGCCACAACCTTGGCCACAGGTAGATTTTGGATTACTATTTTACTACAATCTCCATGCACACCTACTCTTTTCTCTTTACCCATGCCCTAGTATGTTTGCCGGACATAATGAGGTGACTGTTTATCTATGTCACCTATCAGGAAACATTTTTTTTTAATAACGTGTCCCTTTCTATCACTGTGAATGTTTACAAAGAAAACCTGTTTCAAAATCAGTAGTTTGCAATAAAGGAAAAATTGCCCCTTGCAGCACCACCATACCTAGCTATATGCCTGTCCCTTCTTACGGTTAAGGAGTGAGTGTCAAGTAAATTGTACTTGTCTGTCTCTTGGGAGTATGATATATTTTGCAGTCTGTAAATTATATATATGTCAGTCAGTCACAGTAGAGGTTCAGCCAGCTCAGGCTGGAACTTGAATCGCTGCCTCTTTGACTGTTACTTGCTTATCAGTCAGAAAAGGTTTTTTAACTCTCTTTTTTCCCTTCACATTCCCCAGAGCCCCCACACATAGAGAACAACTTGGCTGTCGCAAAGTCTCATAAAAATCATCACCAGCTCCACTCTCTTTACTTATCTCATCTAGCATCAACATTTTCTCTTTCTCTCTCTCCCAACAAAAGGCTAAAAAGGTGTGGTGACCTTACCTGACATCCCTTTCATACTGTGACTTTGGGAATGCATGAGAAAATCTACACCTGTGGAGGAAAATTCTTATCGATTTCATTGCAATGGCAAATGGCGAACAATAGCAAAAAAACCCTGAAAATTGCTGTTTTTTACCTGTTTCACTTTTGAAGTGAAACATTTTGCCCATTGCTGCTTACCTTGTGTTAGTCTAAGTTAGAGCTAGTCAATTGTTGGACCTTCAGCTCTTGGGAACTACAATTCCCATCATCACCAACTAGCCATTGGCATGTTGGAGATGAAGGAGGTTGTAGTCTCCAATAACTGGAGGTTTAGCAATTGTCTAACCTGGATTAGGTGAAGTAGGAAGAACTGTTAAAGACTGTTGGACTATGATATCCCATGGATCCCAAACAACATTCCTAAAGTGTAAAGTCTCTACAATGTTGGAGATATCTCTGATCCGTAGAGGTGCAGCAGTCATTAGCTAAGACATTTTTATTTACAACACATGTTCAAAATTAGTTATATCCCTCAAATCTATATTGTAACTGTTATTTAGTAATACAGTTAAAGACCAGTGTGGTAGAGAGTAAAAAATCATACATATTTAACTGAAAGAAACTTTGAGTAAACCAGAAATATTAGAAAAGATACAGGTGCAAACAGTATTAAGTTCAAATAGGAGACATTTCAAAATGAAAAGTGTATATTGTTAAAAAGAGAAACAGATGTGAATGTAATTAATGCAGTAAAAAATAAAATTACTACTGTAATGTCATTGTAACAGTTAAAAGACTACTATTAGAGTGTTGTATGTACTTGTGAAAAAATACACATCCTTTTTTTTATTAAACTTAAAAGAAATGTAAACCTGCACACTACATACATGCATCAATGTAGTAATATTTTATAGGGGCAACAAAGAAAGTTGTGCAAAAAATACTTTTTTGCACCAAAGCAACTGTCTTTGTGCACTGTCCACTTACCTTCTCCTTTATCTTATGTATACAGCTAACTGCATGACAAATTGTCTGCTTTTTGTCACTTACATCAATTGATGGGGCAGTAAAGTCATGTATGGATGTCTTTTTGAGGGGTGCTTTGTTTCTCAGAGATTTGTCCCAAGCCATGTGCTAACAGAGCACAGAATAAATTAATAACAAATTCATTATAACAGAATTGTGTCTCATGGTTAACTACAGTAAAGTGTCCATGTACAAGAAGTAGCGAGGAACAGATGCCTAGTATGCAGACCTATATAGAAGAGGGCTTCACTGCACATTTTTAGATTCCCCTCTGTGAATCTGAATTAAAAAATCAGGCACTTCTTTAGCAGAAGAATCATAAGTGAATAACAATGATATCGAAGAGTTATGCATCAAGGTGAGATAAAAGTTAGAGAATCTCTCAAATTTCTGTATTATTTTATGAACAGATCTTTGTGCATAAGCTTTACAGAATAGCATTGGTATTACTATTAATGCATCTTCCCACCACCACCCCAGTTTTAGATTTATGAGGGAATAAAAAATATAAAAGTGTCCAAGTTACAACATAAACACCAAAATGAAGGACCCTATATAGATCCATCCTCAAGGATAGAAAATACTTAGGCTGATTTGCTATGGAGAAGATATATGTTTATCATTCAATAGGTTAAAAGCTCCATTTGAATCAATATGAATTCTCATTTGCCCCCTAGGTTGCAATTGGTTTATTTTAAAAGGTGGCCATTTTCTTTCTTTACAATATATGGCCCATGGAACATAAAACAATTATTGACTACACACAAATGCTAAAACGCAATATGCAATTCACTCCCTATGACAGATAATCAAGCATTTAAACAAAGAGTGTAATAATGTCCAACATTTACCATATATGACAAATATAGTTTAGGGCAGACTGTCCAAAGGCAGAAATATAAAAAACTACAGAGGATGCAGAGGGTTCAATTGTGACTGGGCCCTGCATCCTAGGAGCCCTGTCAGCTGAGCACCATTATTCAACCCCTTCCAACCAGACCAGTTTCCATCTTGGTGTAGGTCACTGATCCCATTACACATGGCTGCTATCAGCCAGTAAGATAGGGATAGTGTTGTTGGACCTTTTTCCTTTTCTTCATTAATCCTTTGACCATCAGATAAGTGTCCAAAGCATGCAAAGGTCTATGCCAGCATTTGTTATTCATACATGTGCCAGACAGTGGAGCAAATATATCATGCTGATTCTGTACACTAACAGGCACTGGAATCAGCTTTCTGTCCCTATGTCTCCGTAATGTCAATTAACTAAGCTACATATGCACAAAATCCTCTTCTTAATGCTGCTTACACCAAGGGGGGGGGGGAGAAATGAGGCCGTGTGTGAACATTTTGGGACTCTTTAAGCACCACAAATCCATGCCCTCTTTTAAAATGGAATATACAGCTTGGTCATGGCCAATATGTTTCTCTGTGCATCCTATGGGGCGGACCTACAAGGCTTGCTGACATTAAGTTTAACATAGGTGGAGTGAATTATTTGGTATGCACTAAAGCATTTATACTATGTAGTGCATACACTTGTGTGTGTCCACTGTCATTAGACACTAATGCCAGAGAGGTTGCACTGGCTAATTCATACATTCGCCCGATGGAGAATTTCACTCCAGAGTCCAGTAGTTTCTAGTTAATTTCCTGTCCAAAAGCTTAAGGAAATATTACTGAATAAGGTCCCAAAATATGTTTATATAGGATTCATTCAGAGTAAAAATGACATATAAGAAAAAAGTTCTTCTAAAGCCAAAAGAAAAAAATGTAAGGAATTGCCAAAATGAACTTTTCTCCATGCCAGATTAGTCTGAATTTAACAGAAATGAGAAACTGGATGCTGAAAGGTTTGCAATCTAGTTTGTTAGCTAGGTTCCCAGTCTACTGAAAAATTGTGGTATCCTGGCTCTCATCTCTATGTCACAAAAGAAAAGTGGACTTATTCTTAGGCATGACAACTGCACTATAGGGAAGAAATAAGAAGACTCCACCATTGCCATTTATTTAACCACTTTTAAGATCCTGAGTGCTATTTTTTCACTATAAGGCAGTTAGTTTGCAAAGTGTTACTCTATTTTTCTTTTGTGCACGAGGACCTAGTTTTTCATTCTCCCAAAATATTTAATCCCTTAAGGACCGGCGGTCCTGGGACATTTCCGTCCCATAATGACCGCATAGGAGCACTTGGACGCGCCGGTACACGTGACCTGTCGCGTGTATCGGCGTGTCATTATGGGGCCTGATAGAGATCGCTCCGATCTTGGAGCGGTCAATTTCAGGCCCTATTTTTACTTACAGCGCTCCCGGTAGAGCTCTGTAAGTAAAAAGTACGTGACGTACTATGACCGTCATCGGTCCTTGAGTATTTCAAGGACCGTGACGGTCATAGTACGTCACATGTCGTTAAGGGGTTAAAGGAGCTTTCAATTTTTAGATTAAAAAGGGATACTACAAGGCTTTTCCTGCTGAGTAAAAGAATGGTAAACACACAGCTCAGATTTGCATATTTTTACAGTTATTACAGCTTAAATTCTTGTTTTTTTACATTACCAGGGCCCTCTAGTGGTCAAGATTTCAAATAGTTATGCTGTTGCATTTTGTGAGCGAGGTGAGTCACTGACAAACAGTTCTCCATAACATTTAATAGAAACTGCTGAATCATTCTGTCAGTTTGTACTTACAGGAAGTAAATGCTCTGTTACTCATTTACTGACAATTTGAACTGTTATAACATTTGAATAAAAAACAATTGACAGAGATGTGAGTAACATTGTTTTACTCAGCAGGAAAATATCTATAATATATAGGTTTTCATAAAAAAAAGTTTTCTGCTCCATTATATCTATATCCATATCCATAGAAACACCGAATTTGATAGCCAATAAGAACCAATTGTCTCATACATTGTGCCATTTTCTGTTTTCTCTATGAAAATGTATTTATACATTTGTAAATTATTTTCTTGTTGACTATTCTGTTTAAAAAACTACATAACATATTTTTAGTGCATGATGCAGGATACAAAAACACATCTTTTTAAAAGATGCAACATAGTAAAATGGAAAGTGTTTGCAGCGTATTCTTCAGATCTAATTTTTTGTGTTTTCAAGTGCAATGTTAAATAACTAGAATACCTTATAATGATCAGGAAAACTATCTGGACCTCATTAGTAATAACAGACTCTGTGTAGTAAATGCCAACTGTGTGTTGTACTTTTACTGACTTTATTTAAATTAGCTGCATTTGAGAATTCCAGAAGTAGCTGCTACTGTAGATTAATGTTTAAATATTTATGATTAACAATACATGAAATGAGAATAACATTTCCGTACCAATGTTAACAATACAATGGAGCCATCTCTGGCATCCAAGGGGTTAATATTTTATAGCTAGTCTATTTGCAATCTAAAATGACCTCAAAGCAAAATGAAAATCCTACAATGACCCTAATTGTGTATATCATGTATTATTTGCTCTATATTATGTATAAATAACAATCTAACATGTGGCTGTGGGAATATTCCCTAAGGCCCACAGTAAATTCAACAGCTTAGCAAGTAAATGTATGTTGGATGGTAGACATTCTGTTATGCTTATGGCGGAATTTAAAACCTAAAGCACAAACCTGTCTCAATTTATTCTTCAGTATCTCACCTTCCCCAATGTTCTCTTCAATCACTGCTTTTGCAGTACTTTCTTGGTAGTGTTTTCAATCACAACAAGACAATGCAGTGAGTTCAGTTCAGTGATAGAAAGAATGTAATGGTACCCAGTGGATTACTTATTCTTTCATCTGTCAGTGACTGAATGGTGCTGAGCCTTCTGCAGGTTAGGTAAGATGGTTTTATAACATACTGAATAGGCAGGAAAGAGGGAAAATTATGTCCTGAAAAGAACTTGAGTAATTGTTGAGCAAACCATTTATTTAGATGAGACATTGAATCCAACAATTGTTAGAGTCCTCCAATATATTTCTTTCCAATGCATTAGAAAAAGACCTCTCCAGAAATCAAGGAATTCAAATCCCAATTTCAATCAATGGGAATATGGGGGATTTTTATTTCACTCCTATGCTCCAGATTTATGATCCAGATTGTTTGTTCCAGAATTATTCTTATCATATCAGCCTCAAAAAAGATAAAGTGGCAGAAGCATTGGTAGAGAGCTTACAAAGAACAATATTTTTGACAGATAGTTATTTTATTAAGGTGTAATAAATGGTGTAGGAAAATCCAGGCTTTCCTTTGGAGTAAAACATCAGGATGGTATAGGGAAACAGACAATGAAGTAGGGAGGGGAGCAATATGTTGCTCAGAGAGCAAGGATAATGTAAGGAAGGGGTGGGGGAAGGAAGGGTGGAGAAATATGTTGAGGAGGTGAGTGAGTAGAGAATAAAGAAGGGAAGACAGAAAGTAGAAAAGGAAGAAAAAAGTAAAAAAGAGGAGGGAAGGCTAGTGAGGGGCACCTGAGAACAGGGATGGGTGAAAACTTTCACCAAAAAAGAGAAAAACAGCACTTTTTGTCTTCCACAAGGACTATGAAATATGCCCTTTTTCAACTTTGTGTCCCAAACATGTCCAACAGCACTGCTAACCATAGAACCACACATACCAAACCTTAGCCTTGCCTCACTGCAGTGGTAGCCATAGACCCACATATACTGAGTCTGAGTGAAGGAACAGATGATTAGGGATGGGTGAAAATTTTTATCTCAAACCAAAATCTGCGAATAATGGCACTTCCCGCTTGGCAAATAATTTCCCTTGAAAAGTACCATTTTTCTTTTTTTTCACCTAGTTAATTCCATTGAAATCAATGTGAAGATTTAATTTACACACAATACATAGCAAATGTTATTTTATTTCCCAAAGTCATAGCATAAAAGGGATATGGGGGTGGACCAGGGAATGCTTTTTGGGGGGGTTTACTGGGATTGGGGGGACAGTTAATAAAAAATAAAAATTAAATACAATTAAAAAAAAACATAAGACATGCTATAAAAGTGGTCTGAGGAGGGTGCCTGTGTCGGTGGGTGGAGTCAGGGGATCACTTATTTCTCTTATATCTTCCCATAAGAAACAGCTGGTGCAGAGAGTGAAACTTCTTGATACACATGCACATAAGGCTGAGAGACGCTAAGTAGATAAGGGTGATGATGAGACTTATAACTCCTTTCACTTGGCTTCTGTATCATTAAATATGGATTATCCCAACTAAATATCAATCACAGGCTATACAGAAAACAAAACCTGTTTGAAAATGGTGACAGGATGATGAGGCTGATGACTCGTCTGGTTCATGGCTCGCAGGGCTGGAGGGGAATTGCTTCTTTGCTTGACAAGAATGATAACTTACTCACTGGGTAAAATATATCAATGGAACATTTGTTTGATACTATGCAAATCTTTATAGCTCACAATCTGTTGCCACCTTGTGCCAGACTGAAAATTATCTTTCTGGAATTAAGCTTCTGAAACTGTCCCTTGATGCTAAGAGGATGCTGGACTCCCCACTCATGCTTTGTGAGGTGATTGAGGCAATATCGTCTCTTCTTGCTGGCAAGATGAGGGGGTGGATTTCCTGCTGAATGGTACAAGAAATATTCAGATATACTAGCACAGCATCTTCTCAACACCTTCTATGAAACTCTTGAAGCAACCTACTTACCTGGTACACTTAATGAGATGGTCATAGTTGTGCTCCCAAAACCTGGGGAGGAACCGCAGAGGTGCGACTCCTATAGTTCCATCACCCTTCGATCAGTGGATGTGAAAACTCTAGCTAAAATACTTGCCACTAGGCTTAACTCTGTATTGCCTAAACTCATTCACCTCGATCAGGCTGGATCCTTGTCCCATTTTCTGTTAGCCACGATGGGTAATGTGAGACCCACCAATTGCTGCCAGACTACAATCCCATTGTTCTCAGCAGCAACTGCTTATGAGGTATGATGAGAGTTGTAATCTGGCAGCAGCTGGAGGGCCTCATGTTGCCCACCACTACTGTGACACCCAATGCTATGGTAACCATAGAATCACAAATTCTAACCCTCAAACTTTCCCACAATAACCATAGAACCACATATTCTATTCAATCCAGCCTTTTCCCACAGTAGCCATAGACCTGTACATACTAACCCCCTACCTTTGCCCTATGGTAGCCTTAGAACTTCACATACTGACCTCCAGTCTTGTCCCATTGCACTGGTAGCCACAAAACCACTGGTAAGCACAAAACCACATATCCTAACTTTTTGCCTTATCCCATTACATCCCACACATCACCCCACCCCCATGCAAAATTGCATAGGGTTAGTGAAAAAGAGGATATTTTGTAGGTTTCTATAAGTGGAAGTTTTCACAGAAAAAAGTATAAATTTTTGGTTTTCAACAACAATTCCCATGGGAAAATTTTTTTATTTATCCCTACTTTTGGAGTATCTCCCTTGATCAATGATGTCATTTTCCAGTTAGATCTGTCTCCAACATCCACAATTCTTTTCATGTCTCCCTTTTGAAGCTAGTGACCAATAAATCTCCACCCAATACTCTGGTCAGATTTTAGTTGATGGGCAAGAGAAGTATGTTTCAAAAAGACTCTCATCTTGTTCTGGCGCTCTTTAGTATTTTATTGACTGGGATATGGCATTTTGATATGGATTGTTTTTATTTTGATGCTGATACCTATTTATGCAGTTAGTTCATTTTTGCCTTTAACCATGCAAATAGCTTTTTCCTTTCTTTTGTTGGCCTTGCTATTCATGACCAATATTCTTTGAATAAAACCTTGGCTAGTCTACCTGATTACAAACCTGTTCCACCTGCCCTGACATCTGCCTGTTTTTGACTGATTCCTGTAGCACTACTTGGATTGACTCTTGTTTGACCTTCTGCTGCTTCTCAACTTGCAAATGTGCTCATCTAGACCTGGTCTCTGCTTAACTGGAACCAGATATTCAATCTTGTAGTCAACACATTTACCTCCTCTGCAGCAAGACTACACTTGCAGTCCATTTTGTTCCAAAGCATTGTGTCCCAGCATCACTCCTGGGTGTCTTACAGTTAGAGGTGGACGAAAGGTCCCGTCATGTTCCCACGAAAAAAATTAGTGAAAACAACATGGTTGTCCACTTTTAAGTGGAAAATCTGCTTTAAATAACGTGATTAAAAAGTTCACCGTTTTCACCCATTGGCAAACATTTTCCACTATTTTCTCAATGGCCAGAAAGTATTTGCCCCTTTAATCACATGTTTTCACCTTATCTCTATAAAAAACTTCCCAGGAAGTGAAAAACAATACAAGCAACTATAGAGCGAGAGGGAGCTGATAGGCTGTTGTGCTGTAAATTGGTTTGAAAAATTGAGTCAGGAGAGGCTCATAGTGACTGATATCACTGTGAGCAAGTTTAATAAAAATAAAAGGAGGAGCTGGAAGGATCGTTATGCATCGAGGGAGTCTGAGGAGAAGGAAGTGACCACTACTACCAACATGAAAGTGTCTGGATGCCCTGATTCCCCAGACCCAATGATGGCCAGTCTCCCTACATCACCCCTAGGGATCTTGGGGAAATTTGTCTCACGAGAGGAAGAAGAGGGTAGTAATAGTGTGAGCAGGTCAGGTAAGCTACCGGTGCCTGCTGCTAGTGCTGTCCCTGCAACTAGTGCTGCACCTGCTACCAGTATGTCTTGTAGTTCAGGATGGGGATGGCAAGTGTGACTTGCTGTCAAAATTGGCATCATCTCCTCCTACCCCCCTAAGACACACTGGCAGCAGGGGCAGTACTGGCAGCTGGTTAATCACTGGCAACAGGCGCAGCACTGGTGACAGTAGGGGTAGCACTGGCAGCAGGCACAGGTAGCTGATCTGTCCTGGTCACACTACTACCCTCTCCTTCCTCCCATTAGATACATTTCCCCAAGATCCCTAGGGGTGATTTAGGGGGACTGCTCAGCACTGGGTCTGGGGAACCATAGCATGCAGACCCTTCAATGCTTGTAATGGTCACTTCTTCCTTCTCCTCAGACTCACGTCACTGGACATATAAGGGTCCTTCCAGCTCTGCCTTTTATTATTCTGAAACTTGCTCATAGTGATAGCAGTAACTAGGATCCCCTACTGCCTAATTTTTGCTATTGTTTTCACAGCACAACAGCCTAGCACCTCTCTTTCACTCTGTTGCTGCTTGTATAGTGTTTCACCTCCTGGAAAATGGCACTTTTTTCTATCAAAAAGGAGAAAAACACATTAATAAAAGGGAAAAAACTTTCTGGCCTTTTAAAAAATAACAAAGAATTGTTGCCATTGGGCAAAAACAGAGAAGATTTTAATTGTTGTATTTAAAGCGGATTTTCGCGGATTGTTCTGCAAGAACACAATGTGTCCTTTTGCCCACCCCTACTCATAACCTAGAAAAATTAGAATTATATGAGATTTCTTGCCCCAAATAAGTATTGTTTTACTTACTAATTATCACGGTGCCCGTGATTGCTGCCTTTCTCTGTCAGTTACATGAAGGGGCTTTCCATTGGCTGCCTGCCTACAGCCCGCCCTGTATTGCCTATTTAGACTGAGCTTGGGCACCCTTTGGTTGCCCTTTCATTTTGTCTCTATGTCGCATGCACCTGCATTGTGTTCCTGAGCTCCCTGGACCGTGTTACCTTTTTGCTCTCCTGTGATCACCTGAGTTCCTGCCTATCAGCTTCCTCGGTTCCAGCTTCCGTTCCTGATCGGGTTGGGGTTGCTGTTCCTGCTGCTGTTCCTGCTGCCGTTCCTGATCTGGTTGCCTGCCATGGTGATTCAGTTCCTGTCCTGACTGGCTGTGTTCCTGTTCCTGGATTGCCTGCAGAGCGTCTCTCTCTCTCTCCTCCTGTCACTGGGGCGACACTTTCACTCTCTTGTATGTTACTCCAGTACGTGGGTACTGGTTCGCTCCATGTACAACCGGTTGCTTGTTACACCGGTAGAGGTCATGTTACTCCAGTACGGGGGTACTGGTTCGCTCCACGTTAACCGGCTGCTTGCTCAGTCCTATACAGCACCGGTAGAGATTGTGTCACTCCAGTACGCGGGTACTGGTTCGCTCCACGTTAACCGGCTGCTTGTTCAGTCCCTCACAGCACTGGTAGAGATTGTGTTACTCCAGTCCGCGGGTACTGGTTCGCTCCACGTTAACCGGATGCTTGTTCAGTCCTAGACAGCACCGGTGGTGCTTGTGTCTCCCCAGTATGCGGGTACTGGTTCGCTCCATGTACGACCGGCTGCTGTTTGCACCGGTAGAGGTTATGTCACTCCAGTACGCGGGTACTGGTTCGGTCCACGTAAACCGGCTGCTTGTCCAATCCTAGACAGCTCCGGTAGAGATATTCTGTCACTCCAGTACGTGGATACTGGTTCGCTCCATATTGAACTGGCTGCTTGTTCAGTCCTAAACAGCACCGGTGGTGTTTGTGTCTCTCCAGTACGTGGGTACTGGTTTGTGCCATTCTCACCGGTGGCTTGTTGTGTCCAGTTAGCACCAGTAGAGATTGTGTTCCTCCAGTACGCTGGTACTGGTTCACTCCTTTGTTGCATTGGGAGCTTATTACAGCTTGACAGCCCAGCAGGCCTCTGTTGTCCATCATATGCGACTGGTTGTTACATCTTTGGCCAGTCGCTGAGGTCAGCTTTGCCTATGTTCCAGTCTTACAGTCTAAGGCTGCCTTGCCCAGTATATTGGTAAGGCCAGTAGAACCTATCCTGTCCTGTGCAAACTAAGGTTGCCTTACCTGGTATTGGCAAGGCTGGTAGAGCCTCTATACCCGTTGTCCAGTGTTAAGGCTGCCTTGCCCAGTATATTGGCAGGGCTGGTAGAGCCTCACTATTCGGTGTACCAGTCTCAAGGCTGTCCTGCCCTGTATATTGGCAGGACCGGTAGAACCTTTTCTCCTCGTGATACTAGCCTCCCAGGCTACCTTGCCCGGTATATTGGTAAGGCCGGTAGAACCTATTCCATCCTGTACCAACCTATGGTTGCCTTACCTGGTATTGGTAAGGCCGGTAGAGCCTGTCCTACATTCTGCTGCCACTACGCTCTATTATTGTTTATTGTGTTTAAATGTTGAATGTGAATGCTACCCGCAAGGGTTCTCTTTAAACTTTTCAATAAAGTTGTGTTTTTATCTTAACTCTGTGTCTGAGAGTCATAACAAACCATGACAGTAATACAAAGTATAAGCCTATATATTTTCTCTTGAAATAAATGCATCTAACCTTTTGTTAAATGTATCCATTGTCTCTGCCATTACCACATCCTTGGGCAACGAATTTCACAATTTAACAGATTTTACTATTAAAAAAAACACTTCATCTGCTGAAGGTTAAAGTAAACCTCCTTTCCTAAGATCTTAAAGCTTGGCTTCTAGGTATTTGATCAGACCTTGTAATGAAAAGCTCATGTATACATTATACCAAGATCTCCTCTTAGTGGTCTTTTCTCTAGAGTAAACAAACCAAGTTTGTCGAGACATTCCTCACATGTTAAGTCCTCCATTACCTTAATTCTTCTTACTGCTCTTCACTGTACTGTCTCCAGTTCTCAAATACCCTTTTTCAGTACTATTGCCCAAAACTGCAATGCATATTTGAGGTGAGGTCTTCCCAATGATTTGTACAGTGGAAAATTGCTATTATCTACTCTTGCTTCAATGCTCCTTTTTATGCAAGACAGGACTTTGTTTGCTTTTGCTACTGCTGTTTGAGACTGGTTACTGTTTCCAAGACAATACGCTTCACAGCAGTGCATAGTGTCACTAAACTGATAGGGTACTATCAAGTATAAAAAGGGGTGACATGATTACCATGTGTGGTAAATCTGAGGTCAACACAAAGAACTAAGAAACGATTTACTCAAGGAGCTAAGCAAAAAACAAGAGTTCATCCATTATACTATAAAAGTTTCTGCCTTTGAAAGGCACTTTCAAAGGCAGAAACTTTTATAGTAAGGGTAGTAAAGATCTAAAATTCTTTGCCTCTGAAATCTGTGCTTGTAGATAGTACAATTGCTTTGTGAAATGTAATGGATAACTTTCTAGTTCAGAAACATTATTGGTTATCATAGTACATTTATAAGCAACTGAACTAAAAGTGAATATCATCATCCCAGGAATCCTGTTTAATCATATTTTGTCATGTGTGCTGATTTTAAGCAGTAAAATCAATCCTCTACAGAAATGTTTTATCTATGTTTGCTGTAGATGTTTATTGCTGTAATAAATGTATAGGTTCTAGCTCTTACTCTTACATATATCAAGACATTTTTTTTATAATTTTACAATTATGAATGTCCTTTTGGGATACTGTATCTTTTTCTATTCAAATAGTGATGTTTCAATGTTACTGAATAGAGATGTTTGAGCAATGAAAATTAACAGACATTAATGGCCAGTTGCACAGAATATTAGCATTTTAAAGGGGAGCTTTAACCTACTGACTGTCTGCTTCTGTATGGATCAAATTTAAATTCCCTGAAGCTGATAAATGCTATTTTGTAGATTAAAACACTGACTTGATGGCAGCCATGTGACTGCTTTAGTTTGTGTTTGTAGCCAGCCTATCTACTTTGTAGAAGGACTACATCCCATGCACACCAGTAGGCCATATATCCTTTTTGGTATAAAAAACCTAGGTACAGATAAAAGTAAAACCTGAAGGAGTCCGCTGTTGAGTTCTAGTTCAGATATCAGCAGGGATCAACATTTTGATTCCCCAAATCAGGTTTTAGAATTACAATAGGGAGGTGCCATTGTAACAGCCTGATAAATGGCAACTGCATTTAAAGGGATAGTAATACTTCGTTTTAACTTTATTTTATTTTGTAGGCATTAAAAAAACATGAAGAATGATATAAGTCTTATCTCTCAAACCTTTATGGTTTAAGAGATATTCACAAGCAAAGTTTCCCCTCCCACCCCTTTTTCCTAGTGTAAGCCATCTCTTCTCAGATGTGAATCTGGTTGTAAGACCAGACAGATAACAGAAGGGGACAATCTTCTTTGTATGAAAAGAATGAAAGCCATCCCCCCTTGACAAGCTTTTCAGGTTTTTCCCTTATCTTAATTGAAGATTGTCCCTCTCTGCAGTCTACCTGGGCACCTCCCTTCTGATCTGGCTGAACGGGGGGGGGATACTTTGCTTGTGAATATCTCTTAAACCATAAAGGTTTGAGAGATAAGACTTATATCGTTCTTCATGTTTTTTTAATGCCTACAAAATAAAATAAAGATAAAACAAAGTATTACTATCCCTTTAACAAATAATTACATCTTTCAGAATTGAAAAAAGATAAAATGTATGCATGTAAATGCTCGTAGTCTGGCTGGTAAGATGGGGGAACTAGAAATTATTGCAATGTATGAGCAGTGTGATCTAATCAGGGTGTCTGAAACCTGGTTAGATGATATATATAATTTAACAGTTAATCTAGGGCATTATTCACTTTTTTAGGAGTTATAGCATTAATAAATGGGGAGGGGGGTATGCCTATATGTAGGGCATACCTTACAAACTAGTATAAAAGAAGCTATAAATGAAGGGTCCAGGGAAAATGTGGAGGCCCTGTGGGATGAAATGTACACTGGGGGCACACATAATAAAAAAGTTTCCTCTCCCCTGCTGTCAGCACACGTAGAAGACTGTTTCAATGAATCATTTTTCCTTCTATAACGAGATATCGGCTCTGTTTAAGAGCCTCTGCCTGTCCTGGGACCGGATTCCCCTGCTGGCAGCAGAACGCTGCCAGCAGGGGAGAGGAAAATTTGAAAGCGGCTATCTTTTAAACCATAAAGGTTTGAGAGATGCCGCTGGTGTCATTTAACTCAGTTTATTAAGGGCTACAATATGAGGTATAGTAATTTTGAAGTAATACTATCCCTTTAAGAGGACTAATATCAACCTTAACCTTTTTGTTATTAATATACAGTACTTATAGAATTGTTTACAAATTTTCTTGCTCTCATTTGCAATATTTCTATCATTTTCAATTTTAGCTATCTTAATTACTTGTTTGCAGATTTGATTACATCCTTTATATTTTTAAATTATGCATCTGATCCATCTGACTGAAACACTTTAAAAGCCTGTTTCTGATTTTTCATTTCCCTGCAAACCTCATTTGTAAACAATTCTATAAGTACTGTATATTAATAACAAAAAGGTTAAGGTTGATATTAGTCCTCTTAAAGGGATAGTATTACTATACCTCATATTGTAGCCCTTAATAAACTGAGTTAAATGACACCAGCGGCATCTCTCAAACCTTTATGGTTTAAGAGATAGCCGCTTTCAAAGTTTCCTCTCCCCTGCTGGCAGCGTTCTGCTGCCAGCAGGGGAATCCGGTCCCAGGACAGGCAGAGGCTCTTAAACAGAGCCGATATCTCGTTATGGAAGGAAAAATGATTCATTGAAACAGTCTTCTACGTGTGCTGACAGCAGGGGAGAGGAAACTTTGAAAGCGGCTATCTCTTAAACCATAAAGGTTTGAGAGATGCCGCTGGTGTCATTTAACTCAGTTTATTAAGGGCTACAATATGAGGGGTAGTAATTTTGAAGTAATACTATCCCTTTAAGACTGAGACAAGTGCATTTATTAGTGAGGTTAATGAAATGACTGACACTGTAAATACATTATTTGCTTCAGTATATACAAATAAAGCAACAATGACAGACTATGGGCACATGGACAAAACTAAAAAATTTCCTCCATCATGTACATGGCTTACTGAGGACAAAGTCCAAAAGAGACTGGAAAAGGTTATCGTGAATAAAGTACCTGGACCTGATGGTATACACCCAAGAGTACTTAAGGAACTTAAGGAAGTTCAGTAATCGCAAGATCATTATACTTAATATTTATTGATTCACTTTCATCAGGCATAGTGTCCTGTGATTTGAGGAAAGCTGATGTAGTTCCACAGTTCAAAAAGGAGGCAACATCCAAACCAGTAAATTATAAACCTGTGAGCTTGACTTCCATAGTGGGTAAGATATTAGAAGGGTTACTAGCTGAAAGTATTAAATGGATAGTAATGTTTCAAAAAACAGCAACTCTAATTAATCTTCATAGTATTTGGGCCATGAAGAGTGTTATTTCAATACTGTCAGAGTTGTAGTTCAAGGGTAATTGAATGATAAAGTTTCCCCCTCCTGCCCTTTTTACTTAGTGTAAGCCACCTCCCCTAAGATGTGGAATCTGGCCTTGATACCAGACAGCTCACATCAAGGGTAAATCTTCTTACTGTGAGCATAATGAAAACCATGCCCCCTTGACAGGTTTTTCCTTATGCTCTCTGAAGATTGTCCTTTCTGCAATCCATCTGGACAGTCTTTCTGATCTGAGGTGAGCAGTTACATCAGTAAAAGGGGTGGGAGGAAAATATCATTCAATTACTCTTGAACTACAACTCTGAACTACTCTGACACTATTGAAATAATACTCTCCATGGCCCAAATACTATGAAGATTAATTGGAGCTGCTTTTATCGTGGAACATTACTATCCCTTTAAGAACTACGTGAAGACAAGCAATATTATTAGTAGGAGTCAGCATGCTTTTATGAAGAATAAATCATGTCATCCTATCGTACTTCCATTTTACAAAAGGGTAAGTAGTAATTTGGACAAGGGAATTGCTATTGATGTATTTGTATTTGATGTATGAGTTTTTGGAAAAATATATGCTATAGTGCCTCACAACAGGTTACTGTATAAATTAAAAGGCTTCAGTTTGGGCGCTGCTATCATTACATGGATTGAGAACTGGTTAAATGAAAGATGGCAGAGATGTTTATTTGAAACTTTTTCAAAGTAGTCTAAAGTTGTAAGTGGGGTGCCACAGGATTCAGTTCTGGGCCCAATGTTTTTTAATTTGGCTATTAATTTTCTAGAAGTAGGAATTGAAAGTAGTGCCTCAAAGTTTGCTGGTAACACTAAGATGTGCAAGGAAATACAGGGCTGGAAGTTTTTATTTGCAGTAGGGTTTAGATAAATTGTGTGAATAGGCAGAAAAGTGTCAGATGACAATTAATGTAAGGTTAAGCATTTGGGTTGTAGAAACAAAGTTGTTACATATACTCTAAATGTGAAACAAAGTGGGAATTCTCATTAGAGAAAGATTTAGGAGTACTGATATACGATAGACTTCACAATAGTTTTCAGAGTCATTGCTGCAAGAACAAATTTGATATTAGCTTGCATAAAAAGAGACATAGATGAACGGGATGCTAATTTCATTCTATCTCTATATAAATCATTGGTTAGGCCTAATATAGAATATGGAGTACAGTTCCTTACACCAGCTCTTAAAAAATACATTATTGAAATGGAGAATCGGCTAATCTGATTTATAAAGAGAAACTTGACAAATTTGGTTTGTTTACATTAGAGAAGAGACGTGAAAGGGGTGATATGGTTACCATTTACAAATATATTCAAGGTCAATACAAAGAACTACATAACAAATTATTTACACAAAGAGCTAAGAACAAGAGGTCATCCATTAAGAGGAAAGGCACTTTCAACTAAAACAAAAGCAGGGTTTTTTTTACAGCAAGGGTGGTAAATCTATGGAATTATTTGACTTTGGATGTTATTCTTGCAGATTCTGTAACTGCTTTAAAAAAACAATGGATACCTATTTAGCACAGAACAATATTGAGAATTATGACAGACGGCTTCACTGAAGAAAGGTTGTTAATCCATGGAACTATCTGACTGCTATTTGGAGTGGGGAAATAATTTTTTTACCCACTTGGGGCTTAATTGAAAATGGCTTCAGTGGGTTTTTTGCCTCTGGAACAAAGGGGTGTTTTTGGTATAGGCTGGACTTGCTGGAAGCATGTCTTTGTTTTCAGCCTCTTCATCTATGTTACTATGTATGTTACACAAAAATAGAAGACATGTTGGTCATGTAAAATTGAAAAGTATGACTGATCACCATTTAGAAAGGTTTAACCTGCAAATGAAAACTCCCCAGTAAGCCTATAAAACCCTTTGAGTGTCAGTGGGGTATGCAAAGCATTATTTTGCAATGTGTTCTGCTCCCCTCTGGCACTCAAAGGGTTAAAAGATTATTACTTGTGCCTCAAAACACTAACAAAATACATCTAATGGCATATTAAAAGAAAACATTTGCTCTAAATCTGCTGACACTGAATTAAAAGGCATTGTATAAATGCACTTACAATGTCTCAAGAGGAATTAAAGCAAAGGTTAACAAGGGTTTTAATAACTAAAGATTCTTAGCTCATCACCTCTTCTCCTCAGCGGAGCATCCCTCTCTCTACTCCTTTGTCAATTAGGAATGCAAATAAGAAAAATAATAAAGAGTGTTTTACTGAACCTGTTTTAATTTAAAATTGCACAATGAAGGTATCTCCTAAACCCTCTCACTACTGCCTGTAGGCAAGAGAAAAAGAGGTAAAGTATAAGTGCATTTTGTGAATGTGATGCTTACTGCTTTAAACATTCTCAGCTGCTTTATAACTTCAAACGGTTTTTATCAACTTAGAAATCATGATGAACTATAGAGTGCACACAGACCCTTCCTTGCAGCTCTCTGTCCCTCTGAGCTATTAGTTGTCTGGATCAGTAGTTCTCTCAATCTCCCTGTGGGCCATGCCACTTGGGGGACACTTATTGGGCAGGCTAGACTCAATGGATCATAGAAGTGGTATCTCTGTGACCATAGCAGAGAATCATGTATAATCAGTTAGTTGTATTCTGAGGCTTTGAATTGAGCCTTCCATTGGTGAAGAGTTATAACTTGTATCAACCCCATAGGCTCACTTTAAAGTTCCATCATACAACTAACTGATAGCCTGTATCTGTATGCTCTGGTCACAGATATACCATGTCTGACAGGTAGATAGAAGCTGGCTTGGTGAGGGTTAAAAAATGTGATCTTTCGGTTGGCTTTAGGAAGCACTCTACATGCAAATGAAAGAGAGCACTAAAGTCCTCCTTTCCCCACTATTTATCCTTCATCTTGATGCTTCTGTTCGTGCTCCAGGCTGGAACTGTGTGAAAGTTTGTCTGGTAGCACGAAGTAGGTTATTTAGCAATCATACACACTTTAAAGTGGAGTCCAATGTGGGTAAATGATGCAATGCTTGAAAAAATCAAATGGTTATGTTTGCTGACATCATAAAGGTGATATAATCATCTTTAAAACAAATAAAGATACAAAGTTTATAAAAAACGGGTTGAACACCCTCTCCATTGTTAACAAGACAACCCCCATTCATGTTTGTTTCTGTGAACAATCACTGCAGTTTGCTTTCAAAGAAACTTGGTTATCTGCACAGGACACAGCTGTGGAGGCTGCACTCTCTTATGGAGGGTTCTGCTTCTCACACACCCCTCATTCTAATGGTAGGGGTGGGGGGTAGGTCTCGTTCTCTCCTCCCACTGCCATTTACAGACCATCTCAATCCCACCATCTGTGCACTTTTCTTCTTTTGAAGTACAAGCAATCCAGCTCTATTACCCTCTGTCTATGCATGTGGCTGTAATATACAGGCCACCTGCTAACTCCTCCTTCAAGCTTTCTCTCAGATTTTGAATCCTGGTTCTCCTTCTTTCTATCCACTGACAATCCTGTCCTGATTTTAGGTAATATTAAATGTTATATTGATGATCCCTCTGTCCCCTGGTCTTCCCTGTAACGGTTTTCAGACACTCAGACAGAGGGTAGAATAAAATACACTTTTATTTGAACCAAAAAAATAATAACAAGCTTGCCCCCTAGGGGCAGTATTGATAATAGCAGAATATGCACTGCAATGACAGGTACAGAACAGGGGATATATCACTAGTACAGATAAGGAGCAGGCAAAACGGTGACTGAAGACAAATGGTTAATACAAGGGTAATCAGTCTCAAATGTGGTGTTTGGCACGCCCTTGGTAACAATACAGCAGTAGGTGCTAGGTCATACAACACCTTAAGTCCATGAATGTGTAACGCTGTAGGTAAGAGCTGCGACTTGAGATTGAAGCTGCAGTGTAATTGTGTGGTAGCCCCCACGGGCGTAAACGGAAACCAACAGTATTAGGATCGTTTGAGCCAATAGCCCCCACGGGCATAACGGAGACCAACAGTATCGTGATAGCTTGAGCCAATAGCCCCCACTGGCGTAACAGAACCAACAGTATCGTGATAGCTTGAGTTAATAGCCCCCACGGGCGTAACGGATACCAACAGTACCGTGATAGCTTGAGTCAATAGCCCCCACGGAGACCAACAGTAGTGGAATCGCTTGAGCCAAAAGCTCCACAGGCGTAATGGAGACCACCGGTTGCTACACTGCTTGCCAATAGCCCACGGGCGTAACGGGAAGTACTGCTCTGCAAGTGTAACGAGCCGCCGACTACCGAGGCCCACAAAGCGGCCGGCTCGCAGAAGCAGAGTATCTGGCTAAGGCTTAGCAATGGTTAAAGTGGCAGTGAGGTAGAAGGAAGCAACACAAGTGATCAAGGCTCACAGTAGCGACACGGCACAGCAAGTGTAAATAGACTCAGCTATACTTCACAATACAATGAATATGGAAGGCTCAGCTCAGGAAACACGGCTCAGCAATGGTTAACCCAGGAAACACAGGAGGCTCAGATCACACACTGCAGCGATCAGAATGTCACCGAGGCGACAACAGGAGATGTAGACTGGAGTGACAGAATCCGGAACAAGTCCAGGAGCAAGTAGTCAGCCAGGCCGGGTCAGGACACGTAGGAGATTCGCAGACAAGCTGGATCAGCAATCGAGCAGGAACGTCAGCCAGGCCGGGTCAGATCACGGAGAGGATTTGCAGACAAGCCAGATCAGCAACAAGCAGGAAGTCAGCGAGGCCGGGTCAGATCACGGAGGAGATTCGCAGACAAGCCAGATCAGCAACAAGCGGGAAGTCAGCCAGGCCAGGTTGGATCACGGAACAGGAACACAGGAGCGTAGTCGGTACAGGCCAAGTCGGTACACAGGAGATCAGGAACACTGGAACGCAGCAACAGCAATACTGGCTCAGAAACACCACGAAAGGGCCCCTGACAGGTGCCAATGGCCAGAATAAAACAGGTCACCAGGGACGGGCCAACACAGCTCAACCAATCAGGGAGCAGCACAATTGAGAGTAACAGAAAAGGATCACGGGGACCGTGATATTCCCGTCTTGTAGACATGACCTCTCCCCTTGATCTCAGGCAGTGGATTGACTGCCATATAACAAATAACAGCGCTCTATATGTAACCTTTCTAAAAAGAGAGTCTCTGGTCACAAAGAAGTCTGATCCTCACAAGAAGTCGCAGCAGTTCTTAAAGGGACATCACCACACGGAATCCCAAACACAAATATCTGTAGACACGAAAGATAAAGACACAGCGCAGACTCTCTGAGCGTAGTAGTTAGAACAAATGCAATTGCCCCCTCTTCACTTTCCCCTTGGACATACACTCACTTGTCTCTGATGTTATAACTGCCTCCCAGTTTTCAACACCTTTATCTGTTTGGAGTTTAATCCAAATCAATTCACACCCCTCAAGTCTCGGTCACACACCTTCTTTCTTCTATACAGAAGTGTTGTTCCTCATACACATCACAACTCACATATTAACAAATGCGGGCTGTGGAATTGGCCCTCTATATGGCCACAAGGAACTTTTACTGGTGTTCAAAATAACGCCTTTGGAGGAATTCACTCTCACATGCAGATTTCTTCCACTTTAAATTTATGCTGTCCTGCCTACACTCTGCTTTATCAAAAGCTAAATACCAATACTACACCACACTAATCCACAACAACAAATCTAACCCTTGCCGTCTCTTTGCAGTCTTTGACTCCTTGCACCATCCTGCCACAGCTTCCTCTCACCCCATACATTCACCTCAAGCTTTTGCAGAGCACTTTAAGCACAAGGTATAATCTATTCAAAAACAGATTCCTACTATTCCATCTGTCTCCGAACCCTCTCTACCCCAAACCCCCATCACCATACTGCAATAGTTTCACACCTATATTAACACACATTTTCAACACCTCCCTCTCCACAGGTACCTTCCCTTCTTCATTCAAACAGGCAAAAATTAAACCCCTACTCTAGAAGACTAACCTCAACCCCTCCTGTCTCTCTAACTAACCTGTCTCCCTTCTACCTTTTACCTCAAAACTCTTAGAACACATTGTCTTCTTCCAAAAATCCAAATTCCTCACCTCTAACAATCTTTTGGACCCTTTACAGTCTGGTTTTCGGTGCGGTCACTCAACTGAGACAGCCCTCTGCAGAGTGGCTAATGGCCTCCAGACTGCAAAAGCCAAAGGACAGTTTTCTATACCTATACAAATCAACTTATCCTCTGCCATTGACACAGTTAACCATGCTCTTCTTGCTCAAATTCTCCACAATCTTGGTTTCTGAAATCAAGTTGCTTCATGCCTCTCCTCCTAGCTCTCACAACATTCCTTTTTTGTGTCCTCTGGCAATAACACCTCCTCCACAGTCCCTCTGTCTGTGGGGGTGTCTCAAGGCTCCGTTCTTGGTCCGCTGCTTTTCTCACTGTACACCCTTTCAATGAGTGAATGTATTAATTAATTTGGCTTCATGTACCATCTATATGCTAATGATACCCAAATTTACATCTCCACTCCTGATCTTTCACCTCAAATTCAGCTACAAATTTCACACTGCCTTTTCGCCATTTCCTCCTGGATGGCACACTGTCAGCTGAAGATAAACATGTCCAAAACTGAACTGCTCATTTTCTATCCAAGACCTTGCCCAACACCTAGCTTCACCATTACAGTTGATAGAATTGACATTGATTGGGTCAGCTCAGCAAGCTGCTTTGGAGCCATATTCAATTCTCCTCTTTCCTTCTTCCCTCACATTAACTCTGTGGCTAGATCATCTTGCTTCTTTCTCTGCAACATTGCTAAAATCCACCCGTTCCTCTCCCAACAAAATATTAAAACTCTTGTACATGCCCTCATTCTGTCCCGCTTAGACTATTGCAATATTCTACTAACTGGCCTCTGTGCTATTCATCTTTTACCTTTGCAATCTGTTTTAAACTCTGCTGCATGAATAACCACACTCTCCTGAAAAACTGAACCTGCTCACATAATTCTTAGACATCTGTCATGGCTCCCTATTCAGGAACTCATCAATTACAAAGTCCTTCTTCTCACCTTTAATGCTCTCCACACTGTTTCCCTCCTTATATCTCTTTCCTCATCTCTTCTTATGTTCCTGGCCGCCTTCTTTGCTCAGCACACAACGCCCTTCTTGTTACACCATCCACACCCTATGCCCTATCTCAAACCTTTCTCACTTTCTGCTTGCTACCTCTGGAACTCCATACCCGTTTCCCTACATCTAAAACAATACCCGTCTGTCTTTAAATCTACCCTGAAATCTTATCTTCTGGAGCACTAGGACCATGCACTACCTTTCGCCAAAGCCAACACACAAATCTCACCACTTGACACGCTCTTACCCTGTTGTTTGTCTCCTATTACCCATTTAGACTGTAATCTCCTTGGGGCAGGGACCTCTCTCCTATTGTTTCCATGAATGTGGCACTTATTTGATCCCCTCTTATTTATTATAACAAATGTCTATTGTAAGGTGCTACGTACACTATGTGGCACCATATAAATAAAGATTTACATACATACATACATAAATGTGATAACATTGCATTGTTGCCTTAATTTAAGTATGAAAATATAACATGCAGTGTAAAAACATGTTTACCATTTCTGGGGAGGTCAGAGTTAGAGGAAATAGTTTTATCAGATGTATACTTGCATTATGGAATGTCCTACACACAACATAAAATTTGAAAAAAAATTATTTAAATAATTATGAATAATTGTCAGTATTCTGGCACAGCTGAACAGATTTCACCAAGTTTATAAAAACAGACTTAGAAGTATACTATGATAGTAACAAATAAGATCAGAGACCAGAGTATAAAACATCCCAGTGTGGGGTACATGGTAGATGCCTTATTTGCCCTTATGTAGGACAGCACAACATGATTGGTAAATGTGAGTTTGCAAACTGCTCCAAGATTAATTGAAATGTATGAGCATATGGATTCAATGGGAAAATGTCCACAGCAGAAATAAATGTGATGCATATGAATATTTATGTTTCTTTTATTTACTCTGTCAGTTTACATTTGAGACTTTCATCTGCTATGCCAATCTTTCCAAATTAGCATAATGAAAACATTAGAGAATAATTTTTTCAAGACATGAAATGAAAAAAAGATGTCAAAGATATAATGTATTTCCATAACCTGACAAAACAATTATTAAGTAGCCCTATATCTCTTAAATTCTAAATCCTAAATTTCTCAAAGCACATTGCAAACAATTTAATATTCATTGAAATCCTACTAGTTAAACAGCTTAATTCAGAAGCTAAAAAATTATTACAGTACATGTACCCAGGCATCCTGGTGTTTACTCTCTGTTATCTGCATTGTTAGTTTTATTCTCCACAATCATTATTGCAAGCTCAAAGTAACAGGGATTAATGAATACACATGGATATGAATATAGAGTTTATGAAATGTCCATGGTTATGTTACTTACATAAATGATATACCAAAGTATAACAAGATTTTTGTGAAATAAGTATCACTGCAATAAACACTAGTTGGGCACCTACTGAAGTCCAAGTTACTGCATTTACATACAAGTCTACTCATTGAAATTTACCACATGATACCAAGCTGTCTGTGTACTATAATGTAATACAACTAGTTACATACATGTACTTAAGTATCAGCTGTGCATGCTCAGTGAAAGTCAATGTGGAAGTTGATAATGTATGATCATACAAATCATTTTTGAGGTGGTTTTCTGTAATACTACCCTAAGAATTAGGAAAGTAAGGAAATAGGAATAGAAACTCGGGTCACACCATTTCACGCTTAAAAGGCAAACTTCATTAGGAAAAAATGATTGAACGTAATACAGCCTTGTAAAATATTGGTAATCAGCTTTGTCAGTTTATTTCACCAGTTTTACTTACTATTTTTTATTCAGTCTACACCATTCTCTTGTCTTATACTTCCTGTAACTTGATTACTGACTCTGACCTTGGCTACATCCAAGATCATCCCACTTGTTTCATCCTACCTCTATGTGACTACCGGCTCTGATCTCTGCTGTTTTCAAAACCATCTGCTTGTCTCATACTTCCACTGACTGACTACCATCTCTGACCTTGAATACTTTAGACTATCCAATTGCCTCTCTATATCTGCTACTTGACTTCCAGCTCAGTTTCCTGTTGTGGTTTGGCTAGTTCTTTCCTTGTACCCCATATCTTATCCTATGCTTGTTTTGCATTTCTTCTGCCTTTGATGTTTCTTAGCTCACTCAGATACTCCAGAATTATTCCTGTTTTTGTTCCTACTCTCTGCTGCCACCATGTGGTCTACATAAGTAAGTCTGGATTCAGTTTATCCTCTCTACTGTTTGTCTACCCAAGTCAGCTTGTCTTCAAATCAGAGACTTTTCCTTGTTTTACTTAAAATACCAATTATATTGTTCACCCTCCTCTGAAATTGACTCAGTCATTTCAAATCTGCATGCAGGATGCCATTTACATCTACTAGATACAAAAGGCAATCTAATATGGTACACTGGTGTACTCATCCTGGTCTGTCTTCTGGCTTGACTGGAACTGGGATATTTGGTTTCACAGCCAACACATTTATTTATGGCTTCAACTCCAGCAAGGGCATATCCATGGCCATCTACACACCCAAGCTTTGCTCCCAATTCATCACTCTCCAGCTACTGATAGCCACATCTGTCCTGGACCAGAGGAGTCATCACAGGTACTTTCTGAATACCATTATGAATGCCTTTCCACATGCAAAATTTTCAACACTTTAATTCTATAATGCTACTTATAAGAAATGTCAAATGATACACTCTGTTTACTTTTCTTTATAGTACTTGTTAATAAATGTTCACATGTCACTTAGAAGAACTCAGTAGATAGCCTTCCGTACCAAATTACAAACTGTTATAACATAAAACGGATGTTTTCAATTGCAAGTCAACAGAAACAGTACATGAATTGAACTTTGGGATATTATGCATATGCCAGGAAAGTTACATTTGAGGGCAAGTCCTATTTAAAAGAAATTTGTCAAGTATAAGTGATGACAAGTTAAAGGGATAGTAATACTTTAATATTACTAATCCTCATAGTGTAGCTATTTAAAAAATAATTCAATGTCCCCCAGTGTTATCTCTCAAAGCTTTACGGTTTGAGAGAAAACCGTAAGCAAAGTTCCCTCTCCTACCCCCTTCCCTGAGCGTTGTACTGACTGCAGAGGAAGTCTGTCGTACGACAGTCAGGCGGCTCTGCAGCAGAGGCGAGATTGCGTTAGTAAAAAATAATTATTTCACTGAAACGGTCTTCTACATGTGCCTACTGTCAGATGTGCTGCACCTGCTGTCAGTGCTGAACCTGCTGCCAGTTCTGCCCCTGCTTCCACAAGTGATGTGCCTGCTGTCAGATGTGCTGTGTCTGCTGCCAGTGCTGAACCTACTGCCAACAGTGCTGAAGCTGCTGCCAGTGTGTCTTGCAATACTCTCTTTGTACAGTCTTGAGAAATATGTTGCTGCTCAATAAATAAAGGCTAATAGCAATAATGGAGTCAACTAGTGTAAAAATTGTCATTATCTCTTTGAAAAAATATTTTAAGATTATATTTTTCTTATGAATATAGGATCCTGTTGGTGAGATACATCATGGAATGATAATATAAGTGATCAACACCCCTTCTTACCACTGGAGAGATTTTTTTACTAGCAACAATATCACTTGAGAGGTTCTGCTCATAGATGATCACAAGAGAAAATTTGTTTTTAACTCCTAGGATGCTTCATAATGTATGTCCTTAGCATCAAAGGACTTAAACCTTATTTTGTATTGTTTTATGTTAGGTTATATTTAAATAATTTATTATATTGGGAATATTTATGTTGCAATTGCCTTGCCCCAGAATTGCTTTATTTTAAGCACACCAGCCTCACCAAGTATATTTGTATTTTGCCCATTGACTAAAATAATATACACTTGCCAAACCAGTCATACATAGAGTGTAAATTATTATGGTGTACTCATAATCATTCAAAAATTATCCTATATAATAATTTGCTAAGTTGTGTGTAACGCCCGACATGCGCAGTAGACACTGCGGCGCGTGCGGCAGTAATGCGCAGTAGAGACTGCCCGCGCCGCGGCTGATACAGAGCTGGGCGCTCCGAAGGAGCGTCCAGTTCTGTATCAGCCGTGGCAAGTGCAGGCTCTACTGCTCGCGACTGGCTGCCAGAGGCACTGTGGCCCGTGTAACGGGCTCTTCAACTAGTTGAGTATAAAACAGGTTAAGTTATTGATAAAAGTGCAATTGACTAATATACAAAAAACGTGTTCCCTACATTTATTTAATCCTCACACCTGACCACATATTATTGAACTTGCTATGAGGCACTTTGCCTCTCACTTCTCTATTTGTCAATTTTCCTCCTTTCCCTTATGCTGTACATTAGGATTCCCACTCAAACCCACATGACTTGGCAGCATTCACCCAATTTCAACTCTCCTTGGACCTCACTTTGAGTCTTGAAGCTGATAGAACTTTTGTGACAAACTGGGGTTCGATTAAGTCTCTGGACTCCTCTCCCTCTCCTGACCTTTTAGCTCTCTGCTTTTAATTTTATTTGCTTAACTGACCCAAGTCTATCACCTGACTCATGCTCTGTAACAAGGCTGTAATAGTTCATATATTCCTGTGCTAAAATGTCATATGTTGTCCCCTTCATGTAACTATCAATTCATAAATAAAGCTTTTTGAAAATTAAAATAAAAACCAAAAAAGTGTTCCTTTGATAAATGTACTCATTTCCTCTAACAGGGATTAAACAGGGATACTGCCCTGTTTCCAAAAAATAACATCATGACTAGGGGTGGATGAAAAGTGGGAAACATTTCCCACATGATTTTTAGCTTTTTTCACTAAAGCTTTCTCCTTTACACTTATTTAAAATGTTCCTAATTTTTTCCAATTCCAACAAATTGTTCCTCTGTGTTTCCAATGGTGCAACAATTCCCACCACAATATTACTTCTTCTGAGGGCTGTAGAGGAGAAATAAGTAGCTGAAAATCAAAGTTGTGAGTCCTACAGCAACATATATCTTGAAACATTTGCTAGCATACAGAATGCCACTGTCCTTTGCCCACAACATTAACTTCCTTCTTAAAGGGACACTAATGTCCCATAAAAAATTCTTCTAGTTTTGTTGAGGTTAAAAAAATTAACTCTATGTCAAAAATCCTATCTTTCAAGCATCTATGGTTTGAGACACATTCGCATTGAAAGTCCCCCCCCCTCCCCTTCACCTGACGTCAGCGCTGTGCTGACAGCAGGAGACACTGGTCGGGGACCAGCCGGCGGCTCTGCAGCAGAGCCAAAATCACGTTATTTAAAAATAATTGCTTCACTGGAAAGATCTAAAAAGTGTGCCTGGTTTGCAAGCACATTTTGTAGACCGTTCCAATGAAGTAGTTATTTTTAAATAATGTGATTTCGGGTCTGCTGAAGAGCCTCCTGTGTCGGACGACTTGAATCTCCTGCTGTCAGCTTTACAGGTGACATCAAGAGAAGGGGGAGGAGGGAACTTTCAATGTGAATATCTCTCAAACTATAGCGGTTTGAGAAATAGGGTTTGCGCCATTAAGCTTATTAAGACATTACTGTCCATTTAAGTGACACTGTCACATATTAAAAAAAGTACATCCAACAATGTGGTAGAGGTATATGGTAGTGGTGGTGGGGGACTGGCGTGGTGTAATTGATGTGTGTGTATATCTAGATTCCAACAGCAGTTTTTACCATTATTATTTTTGTGTCAAATGTAAGCTATCCTTTTTCTCAGTTTACTGAAACACATTTCTTATTGGTCAAAAGATAGTGTGGTAGATGGTAGCAACCCTTCTTCACATCCCTTTTCCTCCTCATCATCGGTGCTGCTTTTAATACCTTTGTCCTGGCATTCTCTGTCATGTTTGGTGTCTGCTACCTGATACTCATATGGTATGATATGTTGGTTCATTTTTAAGAATGTTAAGTCTCCCAACAATGCGGCTTGATATTCGCATCTTACCTTCATTAACAATGTAACCAGCTGCACTGAAAATCCACTCAGACTCAATGCTTGCTGGAGGGCAACTATTTTGATCCACCCTGTGTATCAGGGAGGGATAATTTGTCTGAGAAAAGTGTAAGAAAAACACAAACACAAAAAGAAGCAATAAAAAAGCACAGATTGTGTACAGATGCTTATTTCCTAAGTAATAGTGCAGCAACTGTGGGCAAACCAGCTGCACAGTAGGGAAGAAAGGCTTTTCCAAACTCCCATTGATTTAAACTGGCTTTTCAATCTCATGAATCTAGAGAGGTCTCCAACTCACTGCTAAGTAAAGTGTTGAAGACCTGTCTAGCATGCAAAGGGTTAAATGACCCCTCTGGACCTTAAGGGCTTAATAAATCAGCCTCACAGTGACAGGACTAAGATTGACAGGTAGGGTAGTTCAGCTATATGGGAGGAAAGCAAAAAAGAAAGGTAAATCTAAATGCATACACTTTCTAGAAAAATAACATGTAGCATGTGACTGATTTTTAAAAGGGTTTTCAAAGGGTTGAGCTTAAAATGAACTTCTCACCTTGATTTGAATGTGAATATTTCAAACAGTCATTAAAGGGATAGTAATGGTTTACAATAAAAGCAGCTCCAATTAATCTTCATAGTTTTTGGCCATGTGTTATTTCAATACTATCAGAGTTGTAGTTCAAGAGTAACTGAATGATAAAGTATCCCCTTCCCACCCTTTTTACTGATGTAACACTGCTCACCTCAGAGCAGCAACACTTTCTGGATAGATCACAGAGAGGGACAATCTTCAGTGAGCATAAGGAAACAGCTGAAAAACCTGTCAAGGGGGCAAGGTTTTCCTTATACTCACAGTAAGAAGATTGTTTCTTTCTGTGAGATGTCTGGTCCCAGGACCAAATTCCACATCTGAGGGGAGGTGGCTTACACTAGGTAAAAGGGGTGGGAGGGGGATATTTTATCATTCAATTACTCTTGAACTGATAGTACTTGGTACCGTATGCTAATGTATGCTGATGTATGCTAATTACAGTACCCGTGCAGTTTCATATGTTAATAAAGCACTGAGACGAGACTTTCACTTTCATTTTTCCCAGAAATAAAAGTGTGACATTTTCCTAAAATATCCATCTGCTAGACTTTTGGGTAACATGGCAGATAAGTAGTTTTGAATGGAGTTTCCAAATATGTAAAAAAATTCAAGGTGACATGTCCACTTTAATAATTTATTTTCCATTACAGCTTCCCTTGGTAATAGAGTGCATATCATTTCTACTTTTACTGCAAACAACCCTTTGGCAACGGCACATCATTTATTAATTATGATTTATCTATTGACTGTATAAAGTTACATATTGATGCTATGTTCTAAGAATCATTGAAACAAGCTTCTAATAAAAAGAGGAAATTCCTCAAATTCGCATTGAATTGAATGGAACTTTTAACACCTTGATCACTAGAGAGGTCTCTAATCTCTACGGCATTGTGAAGCGTTGGAGACTTTTCTAGAATTCAAGGCATTAAAAACCCCTCTTGAACCTATGGTTATTTCTATTGTCCCCTATGGTGCAACTGGATTGGTGCAGAACTCCTCTGATTTAGTCCTAGGGCAGAAGACTGATGGGGCAGCAGATTGGAGAACTTTGTCTCCTTGTCAATATACACATTTTGTAAAGAAGATTAACTATTTTAAAATGGCCAGGCCTATCAGGGCTTTCAGCCTCCTTCATAGGCCTCTCTTTCACAAAGTAAACATGCTCAAATAATCTTTCTAGTTAAGTCACACTTTCTACTTCTTGCATACTAATTTGTATAAAATATTTTTATGCCATATAGCCCAATAAAAAATATCCCTCCAGTTTGATATTCATGCATTTGTGTCTTCATGGAAAGGGGTTAGGCCTGAAAAAGAGAATACATAAAGTAAGGGTGTGACAAATAATGTGTTGGGGTTAAATGTACTTGAACGGGCCTAGATCACTGAGGAGTCTAAATATATGACTGATTTAGCCTCACAACACTGATATTACCAGAAGTCATGCTTATTATAGATGGCAGTGCTTACTGGCACAGGGAGAGACCATTAGATCTATCTGAGATATCCTCCTGAACTAAGGGACATGCAGAAAAAGTCACCTGCATGTTAATATTGTCTGCACTATGCTTGCATTAGTTTTTTCTGTAGAGAATTCACAAAACATGAATACATGTGCTCAGTGACAAAAATTGGTCGCATGGGTCAGCAATTCATTGTCAGCTTCAAAAATGGGTGTAAATCTAATGAAGGGAAAAATATGGTGCCTCTTTATACATACTTGATAAAATGCATTTTAAAAATATTGTTATGAATCACCAGCTCAGAAAAAAGCCAATAGTGCAGGCAGAGAGTAGAACGAAATTGATGGTGCCAGGGAGGTGCAGAGTAATCAGAGAGACAAACAGTTACAGTGACCTATTAATCATTTTAAAAAATGCATCAATTGTTAGAGATAGATTAGCTACTAGTCTAAGGGCCTTATGCAAAAAAGAGAATAAGAGTAATTTGGGCAAGCCAAATGTATTATAAGGACAAAAAAGAAATGTAATTTGAATTCTAAGGGATCTTCAATGCACCGGTAAGCATTTGTATTAGAAACTTCTTTAGCAATCAAGGTATTTAACCCCCAATTAAATCAGTAAGGCTATTGTACTAAGAAATATGGTGCACGTTTGGTGAAAAACAAGAGCATCATGGGGATTAAAAAATTATCCAATTGATTTAAAAGGGGCTTTTAACTTCTTGATTGCAAAAGAGATTTCCAATTCATTGAGAAGCAATACACTTGAGACCTTTCCGGCATTTAAGGAATTAAAAGCCTTTCAGTTGAGAATGTTACTTGTTCCCTATGCGGCAGTTGGCTTCCCCCAGAATTGTCCAACTTTTCTTTGCATATGAGCTGGAATGTGAACTTGGTTCATTTTTATTTGTCCCATTATTGTGCAGTTAGTTTCTCCATATTATTCCACATTGCTTTTGTGGATAAGGTCATAATAGTCTTCATTATGTTATGTATAGTTGTCTAAGGAAAATGAAGATAGCAAAAATATATATTATTTCTCTAGGATGCAGACCCAGCAGTAAAACTCTGCTAGTGTGAGAGAGCTACATTTAAAAGGTGCCTCCCTGGCAGTATATCAGAAAGTTTCTGATGTCCCTGGAAGATTATAGGTGCTGATGTGTTAGAGTTTTGGTGCCTAGCAAGTGATTGAGGATCAAATTACAGTTCATGTGGTAGAACATAGTTAAATAATTACAATGATAATCCCATTAAAGACTACATATAACATATACCTAGAGACCCTGGCTCTCATTTATTACCCCTATTCCTCCACCCACCACCACCTGAGAGGGGGCATCTCTTGCTGTCATTTGCTAACTACTCTCCTGGCTGTATTCACTGAACAACATACCTCCCCTTCCACCCCCCTTCTCTATGATCCATTTCTCAAAGTCTCCCTCCTTCTTCTGTCCTCTCTATTGTTTTCTTTTTTCTTTTTATCTCTTGCATCAACAGCTTTCTTCCCTTTATCAATTCCTCGTTCGATCTTCCAAAGGTCAATATACTAAGCAGATGCCTTATCTATTTACCAAATATGTATAATCCAGACTTTAATTCCAGTACTTATAATACCACTTGTATTATGTTTCTCTCCCAGTATTTGCATATTCATGCTGTAATATATACAACAATACTTGTATGCTTCATATTGCTGTATCTATTTCTTCTTTTTGATAAAATTTGTATTAAAAATTACATATAAAATTATGTCATTATATTTAAAAAAGGATAGCTATTAAAGAGGAGTCGTAAGACATGAAAATAATCTAGTATAAGAAGAATAGCTGGCTGATGTACAAGGATGGAGGTAAAGAGGTATGAAAGAGGAGACTGAAATGACTTGGTATAGGGTGCCTCAAAACTGAGCTCAGGTGTGGGGAAGTAAGGTTACTCTGATATAGAATGTGGTGGTAATGTGAGTACAGTAATAAACCACAAAAGGTTTTCCCTCTCCATCTTCCACCCATTGCCTAGATGTTTACTAAAAAGGAGCAATAAGACATATTTTGTGCTAAGTTATGCTTCTTCTGTCATTCATTCAGTTCTCCAGTATAATTTTCTTCTTCCTCCATCTCCCCAGTGGGAATGGGTGAAGCTTTTCACCTCAAAATGTGAAACAGGAGAAAAATTGCACTTTTTGCCAAGTGGAAAATATTTAGTAAAATGCATTTTTTTCACTTTTTTCGCCTATCTCATTGAACCACATAGCATGTTTCTCTTTTTTTCCCCACAGGCATATAAAACGGGTTGGGTTTCCACTGTGTATGTGAGAGGAAGATAAAGCAGCACATTGATGAACTAGAGAAGACATGCTTATAAAGTGTAGTTGAAGCTTAGTTTAGGAAGTTTTATAGGCAGGAAATCTGGTCTCTTTATTATGGGAGTCTGCGGTGACTCTGGGAGACAGGAAGGGAGAAAGGAGTTTAACCCCCAAATACCCCAAAATTCTGTGTGATTGACTGGGAAGACACAGGCAGCTGTGTTCCAAGTTTTTTCTGATTGTTACCTCTGTGCCAGGGGAGTGTGGGGTGTGAGAAATGAGAAAAGAAGAATTACCCCAAATACACCAAGCGTATTCCTGCTCTGGCTGCTGTATCTGTCCTAGAAGAGTTTGCTGGTGTGATAAGGAAGCAAAGGAGGTTTACTCAAAATACCCAAAAATTGTGTATGACCAAGTAATCAAAGGCAGCTGTGATCCAAGTTCCTTCATAATCTGGCTGTTATCTCTGTGTTAGTGGAGTCTAGGGGTGTGAGAAGAGAGCAAGGAAAAAATACCACAAAAACACCCAAATTCTGTGTGACTGACTGGGAGTCACTCAGGCAGCCTTAATCCACATTTGTTCCTGATCTGACTGTTATCTCTGTCCTATGGAAGTAGTAGCAAACATTGTGAATATCCCTCAAAGGGGAAAAGTACAATTAAATTGCTTGAGACCTAAAAAGGCTAGTGGAATATAAAAGTAGTGGGGGAAGAAGCAGCAGGCAATTCTTAGGATGACCTAATGACTGAAGATGATGATATAGATCTATATCTTCTCCAGATACAGATGAAGTTGAGAGAGAGAAAGAGAGAGATGATGACATGCCTCTGAAAGGCGATGTCTCAATCTTCCAGCACTAAAAAGTAGCATTGTGCCTATTTATAAACTGTTTGACAGAACAATTGGAAAGTCTGACCCTGATCAAGCAAAGATGCCCAAGAGTACACAGTCCCAAGAAAGCATAGCCATCACTTTCAAGTCCAATCCCCACTCAACCAAATACACTAGTGTTGAGTAACAAGCAGCAACAACAGAGGTTGCTAAGATCCACAATCTTAGCTGTGAGTGCCTCTGCTGCTGCTGTTGGAAGTACTTGTGACACCTAGTAGTAGTACAATTGCAGCAACATGTAGCACCAATAATAGTAGCAACCCCTCAGGGACCTACCCATCAATGAAGTCAACAGTATGTATATTCTTTACTCATGATCCAAAAGCTAAGCATGTGTCTATCTTTGTGAAAAAGCATATGAGCAGGGGGAAAGTAGGCTTACACCTAGGCATTCAATGAGATCCCATCTGAAGCACAATCACAGGACTGGAAGACACACCATCAACAGGTCAGAGGTGCCACAACTAGCAGCAACAGTAGCACTCTTAAATGTTCCAGGGCTCTGGAACACAAAAGAGAAGTAGTGATGTTGATGTGTCAGTTAGTGTGCCACGAGTTTGTTAATTTGAGATAACACCTATGGCTTCTGCTGAAGTGGAGTATGACTCTAAGTTTGTTGTAGGAGATGACAAGTGTCATAGACTGCCCACACATGCTGCCTCTACCTCCACCAACACCTATAGGCATGTTGTTAAAGCAACAAAGTTACACTATTCTACTGCTACGTACTGCCAATCCACACTTAGTTCTTGGGAAGGAGTCAAAAACGTCACAAACACAATCCCAAAGTACAACTGTGGAATGGCAAGGTTGGCAAGATGTTGACAGTGGACATGCTGCTGTATAGTGTAGTTGAAAAATGAGGATTTAGGGAACTGATTTCAAGTGTAGCTCATTGCTGGCATTTCTCAGACTGCAGTTAATGTGGTGGACAAAGGGCTGGAAAGCTCACACTGCAAAAAAAATCCACCTGACAACAGATAAATGGACAAGTGGGCAGAGTACAGACTACATGACTGTTACTGCTTAAAGGGCTAGTGCATACCAATGCCACCTTTTGCAGTCAGAGTTTTTCCACAAAGCCATAGATGTATTAAAGGGATAGTAATGGATGCTAATAAATGTACCTCCGATTAATGCTCACGTTTTGTTTCATGTTGAGCTGTATATTAATCATGTCGGACTTGTAGTTCTAAAGTAATTACATCTTAAAATATCCCCCTCCCACCCGTTTTATCTCTTGCATGCACCTCCCCGCAGATGTACAATCAGCTACAGTGTAAGCATAATGAAAACCCTGACCTTGATGAAGGAGGGCAGGATTTTCATTACATTGACTGAAGAGTGTCCCTTTCTGCACACTGTCCAGACTGGCTTGGGCAGCTCCTTGCATTGGTAAAAGGGGTGGGGGGGGATACTTTGAAGTAAATTACCTTTGAACTACAAGTCAGGCATGCAACAAAACATATGAGCATTAATCAGGGCTACATTTATTAGCGTCCATTACTATCCCTTTAAGTTAACTAGACCAACTGATAGAAGAATGGCTTGTACCCCGTTCCTTAAAAGTTGGTTCTCTGTCTGCTGATAATGGCTCCAGCATAATAGCTGCATTGAGAATAGGTGACATGGTGCATGTGCCCTGCTTTGCCCATGTGATAAATTTAGTTGAGACCATATTCATGGCAGAATCCAAAACTCTCAGAGAGGTACTTAATATCACCCCCCAAAATCTGTGCCCATTTTAGCTGCTCAAACAGTGCACACAATGTACTATTTTTCATAGAAAGCAACACAGCCTGCCTCATCAGTAGCTGAAAATGTATATCCCTGCCAGGTGGAATTCTACACTTTGCATGCTAGAACATTTGTACAAGACGAATAAGGCCATTAACCCCTTAAGGACCCATGATGGTCCAGGACCATCATGGCTTAAATGATAGCAGCGTGCCTCCGTGTACGCTGCTATCATTAATTCCAGGCTGAGACCGAGTGCTCCGAGACTGGGGTGTTCAGTTTCAGCCCTTCTTGCATGTGCCAGTTCATGTGATCGCCGTAGCACTGATCACATGTACCGGCATTCTGACAGACAGAGGCAGCACAGACAGCATGCTGACTGAGTGTCTCGTCTACCTCTGTCTCCCTTGCTATCAAAGTAAGGGAGAGAGAAGTAGAGAGGAGACACCTAGTGGTAAAATAAAATACAGCAGCTGGGGTATTAACCCCTTCACTGCTGGTGCAGGAGGCTGGCTAAATGCAGGCCAATTTTTGACCTGCAATGATATACTGTTTTTTTTTTTTTAAACACAACACACTTTTTTTTTTTTACAAAAAAACATTTTATTTAAAAAAAAACATATCATTAAACAATATTAGAAGTGTGATTGTTGTGGAGTCATGTAATACACTTATATACACCACCAAATGTCAGGGATAAAAAAGTGTCAAAATAGGGTGGGAAAAAGGGACATGGGGATTTTCACCCAGGGGGGACAGTGGCCACTTTAAACTGGGCATTTTGTAGGAATGACTGACCGGTCATACTTTTCATGCAGTCTCCATAAAAATTTAACCCTTTGTGCCCAATTGATCTCAAGAGAAAAAACAAAAATGGTGTTTTTTTTACTTTTTTTTTTTTTACTTTTTTTTAAAAATTTTCATAAAGTAAATGGTGGGTTATCCATATATGTGGGGTATCAAAAGAAATCCCTATTTGTGCTTAAAAAAACAGTGTATAATTTATGGGGGTGGAATAAAAGAGTTAGAGGGAAAACACTGTTTAACAAAGACATAGTCAAAAAGGTCAGAATTGCTCCGGTCCTTAAGGGAAAACGACTAGTGTTGAGCGAGCATGCTCGGCCGATGCTCGGATCGGCTCGAGCATCGCTCTGCTCGGCACATGGCGGTACTCGTACGAGTACCGCATGTGCTCGCCCGCCATGTTCGGGTCTCCTCCCCGCACGTTTTGCGGCTGCTGCGCAGCCAATAAACGTGCAGGGAGGCTCTGACATCGGTGTAATGCCAGCAGCCATGTTGGCTGCTGGCATTACACTGATTGGCTGGCCAGAACCCGTGGTCAGGTGCTGTATAGCACCTGACCAGCGAGTTCGGCTCAGTCTGAGCCAGGGAGAGCTGAGGATAGGAAGGGAAAGGCAGTGTAGGGAGGAAAAAAACAAAAATTGTGAAAAAAAAAGAACCAAAAGTCCTTTTTAGGACTACTGTGTGTGGGGGCAGCAGGTTATTTGGTGTGGGGGGAAAAAAACAAAAAAAAAAAAAAAAAAATATATATATTCTGTTTAGTGTGCAAAGTTGCAGATTAGAGCACATTCTGTTTAGTGTGCACAGTTGCAGATTAGAGCACATTCTGTTTAGTGTGCAAAGTTGCAGATTAGAGCACATTCTGTTTAGTGTGCAAAGTTGCAGATTAGAGCACATTCTGTTTAGTGTGCAAAGTTGCAGATTAGAGCACATTCTGTTAAGTCTTCAAACTAAAATATCAAAGTCACGTATTCCATTCAGTGTGCGTCGCCGCAGTTTAGCAGCACATTCTGAGTACTGTGCAGAGTTGCAGAATAGGAAGAAATACTGTTAAGTCTTCAAACTCAAATATCAAAGTCACATATTCCATTCAGTGTGCTTCGCCGCAGTTTAGCAGCACATTCTGTGTACTGTGCAGAGTTGCAGAATAGGAAGAAATACTGTTAAGTCTTCAAACTAAAATATCAAAGTCACATATTCCATTCAGTGTGCTTCGCCGCAGTGTAGCAGCACATTCTGTGTACTGTGCAGAGTTGCAGAATAGGAAGAAATACTGTTAAGTCTTCAAACTCAAATATCAAAGTCACATATTCCATTCAGTGTGCTTCGCCGCAGTTTAGCAGCACATTCTGTGTACTGTGCAGAGTTGCAGAATAGGAAGAAATACTGTTAAGTCTTCAAACTAAAATATCAAAGTCACATATTCCATTCAGTGTGCTTCGCCGCAGTGTAGCAGCACATTCTGTGTACTGTGCAGAGTTGCAGAATAGGAAGAAATACTGTTAAGTCTTCAAACTAAAATATCAAAGTCACATATTCCATTCAGTGTCTTTCACCGCCGTTTAACAGCCTATTCTGTGTACTCTGCAGAGTTGCAGAATTATAAGAAATACTGTTAAGTTTTCAAACTCAAATATTAAAGTCACATATTCCATTCAGTGTCTTTCACCGCCGTTTAACAGCCTATTCTGTGTACTCTGTACAGTTGCAGAATTATAAGAAATACTGTTAAGTTTTCAAACTCAAATATTAAAGTCACATATTCCATTCAGTGTCTTTCACCGCCGTTTAACAGCCTATTCTGTGTACTCTGTACAGTTCCAGAATTATAAGAAATACTGTTAAGTTTTCAAACTCAAATATCAAAGTCACATATTCCATTCAGTGTGCTTCGCCGCAGTGTAGCAGCACATTCTGTGTACTGTGCAGAGTTGCAGAATAGGAAGAAATACTGTTAAGTCTTCAAACTAAAATATCAAAGTCACATATTCCATTCAGTGTCTTTCACCGCCGTTTAACAGCCTATTCTGTGTACTCTGCAGAGTTGCAGAATTATAAGAAATACTGTTAAGTTTTCAAACTCAAATATTAAAGTCACATATTCCATTCAGTGTCTTTCACCGCCGTTTAACAGCCTATTCTGTGTACTCTGTACAGTTCCACAATTATAAGAAATACTGTTAAGTTTTCAAACTCAAATATTAAAGTCACATATTCCATTCAGTGTCTTTCACCGCCGTTTAACAGCCTATTCTGTGTACTCTGTACAGTTCCAGAATTATAAGAAATACTGTTAAGTTTTCAAACTCAAATATCAAAGTCACATATTCCATTCAGTGTGCTTCGCCGCAGTGTAGCAGCACATTCTGTGTACTGTGCAGAGTTGCAGAATAGGAAGAAATACTGTTAAGTCTTCAAACTAAAATATCAAAGTCACATATTCCATTCAGTGTCTTTCACCGCCGTTTAACAGCCTATTCTGTGTACTCTGCAGAGTTGCAGAATTATAAGAAATACTGTTAAGTTTTCAAACTCAAATATTAAAGTCACATATTCCATTCAGTGTCTTTCACCGCCGTTTAACAGCCTATTCTGTGTACTCTGTACAGTTGCAGAATTATAAGAAATACTGTTAAGTTTTCAAACTCAAATATTAAAGTCACATATTCCATTCAGTGTCTTTCACCGCCGTTTAACAGCCTATTCTGTGTACTCTGTACAGTTCCAGAATTATAAGAAATACTGTTAAGTTTTCAAACTCAAATATTAAAGTCACATATTCCATTCAGTGTCTTTCACCGCCGTTTAACAGCCTATTCTGTGTACTCTGTACAGTTGCAGAATTATAAGAAATACTGTTAAGTTTTCAAACTCAAATATTAAAGTCACATATTCCATTCAGTGTGTTTCAACGCCGTTTAACAGCCTATTCTGTGTACTCTGCAGAGTTGCAGAATAGTAAGAAATACTGTTAATTTTTCAAACTCAAATATCAAAGTCACATATTCCATTCAGTGTCTTTCACCGCCGTTTAACAGCCTATTCTGTGTACTCTGTACAGTTCCAGAATTATAAGAAATACTGTTAAGTTTTCAAACTCAAATATTAAAGTCACATATTCCATTCAGTGTGTTTCAACGCCGTTTAACAGCCTATTCTGTGTACTCTGCAGAGTTGCAGAATAGTAAGAAATACTGTTAATTTTTCAAACTCAAATATTAAAGTCACTTATTCCATTCAGTGTGTGTCACCGCAGTTTAGCAGCCTATTCTGTGTACTCTGCAGAGTTGCAGAATAGTAAGAAATACTGTTAATTTTTCAAACTCAAATATTAAAGTCACTTATTCCATTCAGTGTGTGTCACCGCAGTTTAGCAGCCTATTCTGTGTACTCTGCAGAGTTGCAGAATAGTAAGAAATACTGTTAATTTTTCAAACTCAAATATTAAAGTCACTTATTCCATTCAGTGTGTGTCACCGCAGTTTAGCAGCCTATTCTGTGTACTCTGCAGAGTTGCAGAATAGTAAGAAATACTGTTAAGTTTTCAAACTCATATATATTAAAGTCATATATATCGTGTAAGATGAAGAAGGCGGGTAAAAAGGGACGGGGAAGTGGACGTGATCCTGAAAGTTCAGGGCGCGGGTCAGGACGCGGAGAAACTGTGCCTGGTGCCAGAGCACAAGAAAGAAAGACATCCACCATACCTAGCTTCATGTCTGATTTCACAGGGCGTCGCAGGACATCACTCTCGAGGTCCGACCAGTGCGAACAGGTGGTCGGTTGGATGACAGCTGATACTGCTTCCAGTCGGTTAAGCACCACCCTGTCTTCCACCAAGTCCACTCTCAGTAGCCAAGAGTCTGGTCAACATAATCCTCACTCTGATCATCCTTCCTCCCACCATACACGGTCTGGTCAAAGAAGTGATCCCACACTGGGATATAGTGATGAGCTCGTCTCATCACCAATCCTTCATTTGACCCTCTCTCCAAGCACGCTTGCAGAGGAACATGACATCTTGTGCCCTGATTCACAACCTCTAGAGGCTACCCAATCACAAGAAGATGACAGATGTGAACGGCATTTAAGGTCAAAGGAAGTAGTGGATGATGATGATGATGATGAGACACAGTTGCCATTAAATCAACCACTATTTCCTTCTCAAGACCTTGTTGAGGAGAATGTTATACAGTTGTCAATGACCGAGTATGTGGTGGGATCAAGACTTGAGGAGGATGATCAGAGTGAGGAAGTGGAGGAGGACTTGGTGGACGATGAGGTGACTGACCCCACCTGGGAAGGTGTAGAGCCGAGCGATGACAGCAGTCCTGAGGGTGAGCCATCTGCAGCACCGCAACAGGCTGGAAGAGGCAGTGGTGTGGCTACAGAAAGAAGGCGGACCGCACCAAACCGGCCCGCAAATGTTCCACGGAGCACCCCCTTGCGTAAATCTACCTTGCCAAGGGGTAGGTGTTCCGCGGTATGGCGTTTTTTTAAGGAAAGTGCGGACGACAAAAGATTTGTAGTTTGCAACCTGTGCCACACCAGAATGAGCCGAGGCATGAACACTAGAAACCTCACCACCACCAGCATGATCCGACACATGGCATCCAAGCACCGTAGTAAGTGGGAGGAACGCCTGGATCGCCCATCTGTGTCTGCAGGCCACACCACTGCCTCCTCTTCCCCTGTTTTCGGTGCCGGCCAATCGCCTGTCGAAGGCGCAGGCCCGCATACCTCCCGCCCTGCACCTGTAGCATCTGAAGCACCATCAGCGACCACATCCACTTCCCTGTCCCAGCACAGCGTCCAAATGTCGTTACCCCAGGCATTTGAGCGCAAGAGAAAATACCCAGCCACCCACCCACAGGCCATAGCACTAACCTCACACCTTTCAAAATTACTGGCCATCGAAATGCTGCCATTTAGGCTTGTGGACACTGAGTCCTTCCGCAGCCTGATGGCAGCAGCTGTCCCTCGGTACGCGGTCCCCAGCCGCCACTACTTTTCCCGGTGTGCCATCCCCGCATTACACCACCATGTGTCCCGTAACATCACCCGTGCCCTGACCAACGCAGTTACTGGGAAGGTCCACTTAACGACTGACACATGGACAAGTGCTTGTGGCCAGGGACGCTACATTTCCCTGACGGCACACTGGGTGAATGTCGTGGAGGCTGGGAGCGACTCGGACCCTGGGATGGCACGGGTGCTACCCACGCCGAGGATTGCGGGCCCTACCTCCATCAGGGTTTCCACCAGCACCTACGTTATTGGCTCCTCCTCCTCCGTTTCCACCTCCGAATTCTCTACACACACCGCCACTCCCCCATCAGCCAGTAGCTGGAAGCAGTGTAGCACTGCAGTGGGGAAGCGTCAACAGGCCGTGCTGAAGCTGATCTGCCTTGGGGACAAACAGCACACGGCCTCAGAGCTGTTGCAGGGGATTAGTCACCAGACCGAGCAGTGGCTCTCGCCACTCAACCTGCAAGCAGGCATGGTTGTGTGTGATAATGGGCGTAACTTGGTGGCGGCTTTGGAGCTCGGCAAGCTCACACACGTACCATGCCTAGCGCATGTATTTAATTTAGTGGTGCAGCGATTTCTAAAAACCTACCCCAATGTGCATGATCTCTTGACCAAGGTGCGCCGCGTGTGTGCACATTTCCGTAAGTCATCTACAGCTTCGGCCGGCCTGTTGAAGCTGCAGCAGCGCTTACAATTGCCAGCTCACCGGCTGCTGTGTGACGTGAGCACGCGCTGGAACTCCACCTTCCACATGTTGGCCCGGCTTTGTGAGCAGCAGAGGGCAGTAGTGGAGTACCAGCTGTTACACGGTCGTCGCCTCTCCGTTCAACTTCCTGTAATCAGAAGTGAGGAGTGGGAATGGATGTCAGACCTCTGCGAGGTTTTACGCAATTTTGAGGAATCGACACAGATGGTGAGCGGCGATAACGCTATTATCAGTGTAACCATCCCACTTCTGTGTCTACTGAAACGCTCGCTGCTCACAATTAAAACCGACGCTTTGCATGTGGAAGAGGTGGAAATGGGGGAGGAAGAGCTTACACAAGGTGATAGCCAGAGCACCCTCACTTCGTCTTCTCAGCGACAATTGGAGGAGGCGGAGGAGGAGGAGGAGGAGGAGGAGGAGGAGGAAGACACGGTTGCCTCCGCTACAGAGGGTAGCCATGGAACTTTAGTTCCATCTCTTCAGCGTGGGTGGGCAGAAGAGGAGGAAGAGGATGAGGATATTGAGAGTCAGCCTCCTGGTGAGGACAGCGAAATCTTGACTGTTGGTACTCTGGCACACATGGCTGACTTTATGTTAGGCTGCCTTTCCCGTGACCCACGCGTTGTACGCATTTTAGACAACACGGATTACTGGGTGTTCACCCTTCTGGACCCCCGCTACAAAGAGAATTTCTCATCTCTCATTCCTCCGGTGGAGAGGACAAGCAAAATGGTGCAATACCAGAAGGTTCTTGTTGAAAAATTGCTCCAAAATTTTCCATCTGACAACGCTGGCGGCAGAGTACGTGCTACCTTGGCCAACCGAGAAGGGGAGAAAAGGGGAGCACACAGCAGTTCCGACAAAGGCAGGGCAACACTCTCCAAGGCGTGGGACACCTTCATGACACCCCGCCAGCACCCTCACCCTGATGCGCAGCCTAGTGTCACAAGGAGGGAAAAGTTTTGGAAGATGGTGAAGGAGTACGTAGCAGACCGTGTCAGCGTCCTCAATGATCCCTCTGTGCCTTACAACTACTGGGTGTCCAAGCTGGACACGTGGTATGAACTGGCACTCTACGCCTTGGAGGTGCTGGCCTGCCCTGCCGCCAGCGTTCTGTCTGAGCGGGTATTTAGTGCTGCTGGTGGCATCATAACAGATAAGCGTATCCGCCTTTCCACCGACAATGCTGATAGGTTGACACTTATAAAAATGAACAAGGCCTGGATTTCCCCTGACTTCTCCACTCCACTGGAGGAAAGCCCCGGGGGAACATAAACTCACTTTATATATGTTATTTACAATGATGGGAATACTCTGTATTCCCATTCACCCCTTCCACCCCAAAAACGGGTATATGGTTGACTCTTAATGTTCTCATCCTCCTCCTCCTCTTCCATATGCCCTGGGATATAATTTTTATATAGGGCCAGCTCACCAGCGTGCCCTGGGATATAATTTTTATATAGGGCCAGCTCACCAGCGGGCCCTGTGATATAATTTTTATATAGGGCCAGCTCACCAGCGGGCCCTGTTTGCCAATTTTTATATAGGTCAGCTCACCAGCGGGCCTTCTCATATAATGTTTTATTGGGTCAGCTCTCTAGCGGGCCCTCTCATATAATGTTTTATAGCGTCAGCTCACTAGCGGGCCTTCGCATATAATGTTTAGGATGGTCAGCTCTGCAGCAGACCCTCACCCATAATGTTTTAGATGGTCAGCTCAGCGCACGTTTCCCTCTTAATCATGGCCTCAGTTCTGAAAATCAAGGAAATTTTTGGGATAATTTGCCTCTGCGCACGTTTCCCTCTTAATCATGGCCTCACTTCAGAAAATCGATGAAATTTTTGGGAGAATTTGCAGATGATATACAAGTAAATATACAGCAAATACTGTTTGGTAACAATTTTTCGCCTAAAGTCGTTTTTATTTTCCTTTTTGTGTGTTTTACGGTCAGTCTGTAAAAATGGCGTACTACGGGCGAAAGATCGTTCCCAGCAGCGATGTTGGAGTCCAAGGTGCATCCAGACATCCTCCCTATGCTGTCCCTGAACCATTTCTGTAGTGTTTCCATCTTTTTCTGCCCTTTTCCTATGGACCAGGCACCCTCCCCTCATCAGAGCAGGGGGTGCCTGGTGTAATGCTCGAGTCCTCCCATTGACTTCAATGGGGCTCGGGTGCTCGGCCGAGCACTCGAGCCTCAGGGGGTGCTCGGTCAGAGCACCCGAACATCCGAGCATTGGGGTGCTCGCTCATCACTAAAAACGACCTCAGATTTTCCTGGTCCTTAAAGGGTTAAGGAGTATGCAATGCAAAACTGGAAAGCTTTGGAGGGGGTGCCTCTTTGTCACCTGGGCAATTGCAACTAATGTGCGATGTATGTGAGCTGATGGTTAGCAACTATGCTGGTTAGTCGCTTTGGGGCAGGAATTAGTGTAATTCTTTCACTGATATATTTATTGCACAAAAAACTGAGGAGCATGGCTGTAGACTCTTACCATAATGACACAGAAGTGCACCAGCTGGTCAAGGACATGTTAGCTTCCTTTGAGCAAGATTCTTGCACAGTGTCCATTAAAAGCAGCAAGGAATATATTCTTTCCACTTAGCTGGACACCTGCTTTAAACACATCTCTGTGAATAATCAAATTCTGTCAAGGAATATAAAAATATGCTTATTGATCAAGTGGAGGGTTGCATTGTGGCAGATAAGAAGGAGAAAGTAAACTGCTAGAAATCATAGTGAAAAGGAAGGCAGCAAACAGTTTATACTAATAGCAGCAAGAGCTGCAACATCAACCAGAACATCCTTTCCATTTTAAATACAAGGTGATTCATGGTTCTCAGGGGTGGCAAATATGCAAAATTTGAGGTGGGAGTGGTGGTGGTGGCGGCAGCACATCCATTGGATATGTCTCTGGCACTCAAAGGGTTAACTTATACTGAAAGGCATACCTCGTCATGGGGCATCATTCAGGACCCCCTCCTGATGCCCCCCAACTATTGATCTCCCAAACAATTCAGCTAGGAGATCAATAGAGGTGACAACTGTAAGCAAGAATACTCCCCTGCTTACATCCTACCCCTATTACTGGATAGGAGTGGGCAGAATCTGAAAACACTCTCACGTCAATGAGGGACACTTACATCATTAACTGGAGAGGGTTTGGTGATCCCTCCCACTCCTACCCTGCTCCAGGTGGAATGAAAACAGCTCTCTAGCTCTAAATCAGCTGGGAGATCAGTAGCTGGGGAGATATCAGGAGGAGTCCTGATGCCCCACCATGAGGTCTGACTTTTTTTAATTAGCTGTTGTTGAGAAGGCAGGAGACTTCACCGCTGCCTCCTCCTTAGTCAGTGGCTGACATTTTGTTTTCTTTTTTTAAACAGAGTGGCAGTGGTGGTTGGTTGAAGAGGCAGGGGGCTATGTCTCCTCATCAACCAATCAACATTTTACAGCCATGCCCCCTGAGAGTGAGCCTTAATCACTTAGAGCTTTAAATATATATTTGATACCTTTCCACATGTCCCCAGACTCCCCTAGCACAGAGATAACAGAAAAGTGTAAAAAATTTCCCTCGTGACTTTTTGCTAAAAACTGATGATTTTTTGCTTTTTTTGCAAACGTTTTCTCCTTTTCACGTATGCAAAGTTTTCCTCCTTTTTGCCAATTCCAACAAATGTTTGCCTATGTTTCCTATGGTGCAACATTTCCCATCACAATATCACTTTTTCTGAGGGCTGCAGTGGAGAAATACGTAGCTGAAAGTCTAAGTTGTGAGTCCTACAGCAACATATGTCTTGAAACATTTGTTCCTGCTTAAGTGACACTTGCACATATTCATGATAAAAAATTAAGTTGTCCACCCTATCTTATCACAGTCTGTTCAAAAAACAAAATCAAAATCAACAACTTCTTTCTCCAGACTTCCTCAGCACAATAACAGCAAGATCAGAAATCAAATTGGACTCCAGCTGCCTGTGTCTTGCCAGTCAGACTATCACAGTGCCCGTGATCCTTAACTGTCACTCTTGGTTGTGGGAGCTCCCATTGGCTGAGCCTGTTTGGCCCACCCATTGTGGCCTTTTTATACCTGGCCTTTGGCACCTGTCAGGTACCCTTTCGTGGTGTTCCTGAGCCAGTGTTGCTGTTGCTGTGTTCCAGTGTTCCTGCTTCCTGTGTACCGATTTGACCTGTTTGACAACGCTCCTTGTTTCCTGCTCCTTGATCTGACCCGGCCTGGCTGACATTCCTGCTTGTGACCTGATCTGGCTTGTCTGAGAATCCTGCTCCGTGATCTGGCCCGGCCTGGCTGACTTCCTGCTCCGTGATCTGAACCGGCTCGCTGCTGACCCTGCCTCCGTTCCTGCTGCTGCTGCTTGGTGTCACCTAGGCGACATTCTGACTTCCACTGTGCTTGTGGCAGGGCTGATTGTGTCATAGCATTCGTTAACACTTGCAGAGCCGTGCCTCTGTTCGCTGAGCCTCCGTTTACACTTGCAGAGCTGTTATCGCCATTCCCTGAGCCTCCGTTTACACTTGCAGAGCTATGTCTCCATTCCCTAAGCCTCCGTTAACACTTGCAGAGCCGTTGTCTCCATTCACTGAGCCTCCAGTACACTTGCAGAGCTGCTGTCTCCATTCACTGAGCCTCCATTAACACCAGAGCCATTGCCCTGATCCTCCACTACACTTGCTGAGCCAGTTACGTTGCAGAGCCTTGCATAAGGTGGTGGCTCATTCAGTCTATCTTGCAGTGTAGTCGGTCTCCGTTACCGTGCCCATGGGGGCTATTGGCTCTAGTAAGCTTCACTCTTGCAGTGATATTAGTCTCCGTTAAATGCCCGTGGGGGCTATTGGCTCTAGCTCTTGCAGTGAGGTTATCTCCGTTGCAACGTCCGTGGGGGCTATTGGCTCTAGCTTATCTCTGCAGTGTTTTTGGCCTCAGTTACGGTTCTGCCTAAGCAGCAATCTCTGTTCAATAGACTGACCGTGTTGTTTCATCTAGCACCACTTGCTGCTCCATTACCACATTGGGCGTGTCAAACACCACAATAGAGACTGATTGATTTACATGTACTTTAACCATTGAGTACCCTCATGTTTCTACGCCTGTCCTGTGACAGTATATGTATATTTATTGCATCTGTATACTGGGCCTGAGAAGGCATCTGTAAGCCACTGTTTCTTCTATTATTCTGTATTGCCTATAGAGGGCAGTCTTTCTTGTTTTATTAATAAACTGTGTTTTATTCTAACCTGCTGGTCTGAGTGTCCTACAAAACTGTTACACAGACACACTGAAGCTTGGGTTATTTGGGATCAACCTCCTTCCTCCCAGTGTGCCCCCAGACTCCCCTAACACAGTAAACAAATGCCCTACCTAAAATACTCCCTAAACTAAGCTTTAATTTCTCTTTATTTGCCTATTTTCTCAGGCTTAAAATCGTGCTGCTTTCTCCTCTCACAAACACAGAACAGCATGCTGTGAGGGCCTGACACTCCTTTATATGCTTGCAGGGAAAAGTAGAGAAAACTTTCATTTGGTGGAGAAATTGTTTCTTCACATTTATTTCAACCCAATGAGCTAGGCAAAAAAAGCTGGAAAACTGCATTTTTTGCGCAAAATTATTCACCAAGCAGGAAGTGCCTTTTTTCGACAATTGTGGTTTGAGGTGAAAATCTGCACCCATCCCTAGGTAACAGCCATATCAGGAAGGAACTTGGTTCAGTGCTGTCTGTGTCTTTCCAGTCTGTCACACAACATTTTGTGGTATTTGAGTTATTCTCCTTTGCTCACTTTTCACATGAAGGAACTTGGTTCAGCCACAAATAATTTGGGGATATTTGGGATTATTCTCCTTTGCTTCCTTCTCAACCCCCCAGAGTCCTCTAACACAGAAACAATAACAGCTAGATCAGGAAGGAACTTGGATCATGGCTGCCTGTATCTTTCCAGTCAGTCACATAGAATTTTGAGGAATTTGGGGTAACCTGCTCTCTCCCTTCCTGTCCCCTAGAGTTTCCCAGACTCCCTAATACAGAGATTAAGTGTTCTGCCTACAAGACTCCCTAATCTAAGACTGAACTCCACTTCATTAGCCTATATTCTCTAGCTCAAAAGTGCTGCTCTCTCTTCCCCCCTAAACACAGAATGAAACCTGACACCCCTTTTATACTGTGTCTGTGGGAAAAGAAGGGAAACTTACTATGTGGTTGGGAGAAATAGGCATCCAGTCCACCACCTATTTTTTTGTTTGTTTTTTAAATCTGTTTTAAAATAATGGTTAGCCAGCATAACAGCAGGCTTACAGAGAGGAAATAGAATAGAATAGAATATTTGTGTGTGTTAGCCAAACAAAACTGTGAGTAAATAATTGTTTGTACTACTCATGCTTGCAACATATACAAGGCCACAAAATACACACTAACGGGCCATAGGCCGTTACTGAGGACTCTAAGATACGAACTGGCCACCCATTCCCTATGTTGAAGGATTTATGGTTTATGGACTGTTGAGCATTGTATGTTTAATGTATGTCGAATGTTTTCCTATGTGATATGTTCGAGGGGTACTCGGTCACCGAGTAAAATCGGTGGTTCCCGGTTCAGTGTTTGGGGGCATTGATGCTGCCTCGAGCGCGGGAAACCGGAGGCAGTGAGTCGACGGTGGATTGGTCGACGAACGACTCACTGCGCACACTGATTGGCCAGGGCTGAAGCCACATATTCAAACTAGTGTGTATGTGCTTCAACTCCTGGCCTGGTCCTTGCATGTGTATTCCCACCCCTCAAGTCTTTGTCTTTGACCAGACTTAATTAAATATGTTAATTTCAAATGTTGTAACATCTTGAGAAGTATGTTTATTAGGTCATCTGCCACTGACCCTTTTTCCCCAGTTGCTACTGGCCCTTTGTCTTCATCTGTCATTGGCCCTTTTGTCCCCTGTGCAACATACCTAATGTGTTTGATTGGTCCCTTGGCCAAGTCACTATTAGAATACTTGGCCCCTCCCATCCTATTGTGGCATTGTGTTGTACTGTATAATAACATGTACTGTTGTTCAATAAAGTGTGTTTGTTTGGAAGCAAGCAGTCTCCGTGTGTCGTGCTTGTCTGGATGGTCTAAAGGATCCACTCTGATCGCCGTCCTACAAGGTTCTTCAGAGCTATTCACTCTTTGTTCCTGCGAATCCTGCCTTCGATGTTCGACCTCCCCGGCGCTTCGGTCTACGGTACTTGGCGGGGATTCGGTGTTCGAGTCTGGCCCTACGTTCGCCGTGCTTGAGGGGGTCTCGGAGATCGCTGTTCACACCGGAGGAGTAGAGCATCAACCCCGAAGGGTACGCTCAAACTGGGGTGATCGACAGAGGCTAGCCGTACTTGAGAGCAGAGAATCCGGGAACGACGGCCCAGGGCTTCCCGGCTACCTGGCTTACCGTTTTATATATATATATATATATATATATATATATATATATATATATTGTTGCTTAATCAGCTTAATCATTGTTGTCTTATGTATGGATGTGTGGATCACACAAGCCTACACAACTGCAGAGATAGCTCATTCTTAAAAGTGGGTCTCTGCCCTTGGATGAATGAACCTGACAAGCAGCTTTTTGAAATGAGTGTTTGTATCTTCCTATACAAGCACTCATTGACAAGAACCAAAGCTCTTGTGTAGGGTGTACAAGTGGAAGGGGCTGGTCCTCCTGGTCGCGCATTGATCACCTATCCTATTGGATAGGTGATCAATGCCAGGGGGACAACAAGAGGAATCCTGATTCCCCCATCGAGGTCTGACTTTAGTACAACTTGTTAAAACCCTAATATTTTACCTTTAACCATATGAGTGCCAAAGTGTATGCAAAGCATTGCACTGCAATGCATTGCGCACCCCTGTGGCACTCATAGGATTAATATACTACAACTTAGGAAGAATACATATTTTAACTACAAAGGGACAGCATATTTTTGTACGTTAGTCCCTTGAAGGGTATGCAATGCATTGCTTTTCAATGTTTTGTGTACCCCTCTGGCACTCAAAGAGTTAACAATGTGAGGTCAGCATGTGTTAAATGAAAGGGCTTATGTTGGATTTAAAGTGTGAGGGCAGCATGTGTTGAATGAAAGGTCATGATATGTCAGATTTAAAGTGTGAGGACAGCATGTGGGGGGAAGCAACATATGTCAAATGTTAACTGTGGGGCAGCATGTTGAATATAAGTTTTGTGGGGGAACATCACCATTGTGCATTATCCCACATACACTGACTGACACCCCCAGCCTTCTTCCCATGCCATGGTGGTGCCCATGGTGATTTGTGGCTAGCAGTAGGCAAGGGGAAAAGGATGGAGAGGGTCAGACAGTGTACATAGGGATATGTGGCTACCAGTGGGCAAGGTAAAAGGTCTGGGGGCCAGGCAGCATACATGAGGTTCTATGGCTACAAATGTGTCGAAAGTGCAATATTAACATATCAACACACCCCTTTGCATGAGATAGTGGCTCATTATCTTGCATTCCCATATGGAAATATGTTGTTATGCTTCATTTCCATATGGAAATAGGCCATTGTCGAAGCAATGAGTGAAAATTTGTAAACCTGCCAGATAGATGTCGATGTGGGCAGATTTTTGTCTGACTGATGGTGATATGGTGTTGAAGACACTTTAGTAAATACTATCCATGTGCCTTAGACACTGCTCCAACAGGACATCAACATTTTCAACCTTCGAACCTTAGTGAATCTAGGCCCTGGTGTTCTAATTAGCCTTATAAATGGACAATATTAGACCAGTTACAAATGACATGCAAAATATCAGAGCAGGGGTGTTACTCTCTTGCCAGAGCATACCAAAAAGACAACCTTTTCATCTCCCTTCAGGCTTTAACATTTTCATTGATTGTCATTGGCATTGATTTTATCACTGACAGCGAATGACCATTATTATCCATTGTGAAAATAAAATTGTCCATCAGCAATCAAAAAAAAAAATCTGTTTGAGAGAAATTTTGAAAAATCAAAAGACTATTGTGAAAATGAAAAGGCAAAAGGCTTTAAAGAAGAACTGCATTTTTATTTTTTCTTAATTTTGTTAGTCGGCCTAATGACTTAAAATCATTTTCTAAGTTGGTCTACTCCAAATAAAAAAAATATTTTTATTTGTTACATATGAACAGTATGGCTTATTAGAAAGCTTAGCTATCACTCTATTTATTTGTATCTGTGCAATTAAAACTTTACCAGCATGTTATTAAATGCAATTGTGTGACATGGAAGATTTCAGCTGCGATCCTCCATGTCCTTTTTATAAATAGACAAAAAGAGAGAAAATATCTCTCTCTATGCTTGCAGATTTGTATACTCTAGGGATCTAATTAGTGCAGCACCCAATTCTTTGTCTAGCAAAATCTGACATATATAGTGTACAGCCGTGAAATATCAAGGCTGAATTAAGAGTTTCTGTGAGGTTAGTGCATGTTTGTGTTATATAAAGAAGGTAAAGGTAGGCTAACAGAAAAAAGAACCCACTTGAACTTTCATGTCTTAAAATTGATTTCCCCTCTGAATATACCATTTGTTTGTTACACCTGTGTTGAAATGTTTATATATATATCCTATATAATAATTTGCAAGGATGTTTGTCAGAAGCTGTCATGTGCAGTAGAGACTGCCCAAACGCACAGAATGCTGGGAGGTGTAGGAATGCTGGGAGTTCTGTGCTGGGAGCATTTTGTGCTTTCGGCCAATCTCTATAGTCCATGACTGAGTCTGCAGCAGGACGCAGAGCAGTACGGGCCTCTTAACCCTTTGAGTGCCAATGGATTGCGTACACCTCTGGCACTCAAAGGGTTAACATTACCCGGACCTTGGCCCATGTACTCGGGCTTTTACACTAGTACATATATATATATATATATGTATATATATATATATATATATATATATATATATATATATATTTCACCACATAGTCATTCATATGATGGCAATATACTTTTGCATGGCTGGCATGTATTGATTCTTTAAATTAAATATTCCATAGAAAAGGAAAAAAACTAAATAAAAACTAGCACTAAGACACCATAAATATACTTGTTCAATAGGGTAACATTAGTGCACATTATAAAGAGAAAACATAGCACTAAGCACAAGATCAACAAAGTCACCCAGGCCCTTATGCCTTCCCAAGTTCACCTTTCAAATACTAAAAGCTAGCAGGAGCAATAAAACAAGAAATCTTGCCTGCTATTACTACTTCAATACAGAGAGTACAAGAATTGCGGGAAGACTTAAGTCTGCTCAATCACAGAGAATCCAGGAAGATGAAAACAGGATTGTAATAACTGAGCATTGCAAAAAACATGTGTACAAATGAAACAGCTGTTGAAAGATAAACATCAAGATGGAAAATAATAAAGACAACCTAGAAAATTGTTCTAGGTGAAACAACATCAGGCTCTTTGGCATTCCTGAATCAGTAAAACCAGATGGCCTAATCTACATAATTTCAGTTGGTTCCTTCTATCCCAGATATGGAAAAACTCTTATTTCTATCAAAGTAAATATAACAGACCAAGACTAGATATATTTAAACTTTTGGATTCCAATACCTTAAATTCATAAAAGAGTAATTCTTTTTCAAGATTATTTAATTGTTCTATTATTACAACTACCCATACACACTTACAGAATTGTAGGTATAATCAAGCATATAGATCTCCTGGGCAGCAGACACTCCTAGTACAAGGATCCTTGCTCTGTCACAAGTAATGAAGAGACTTATCCACTGAGGACCTCTCCGATAATATAGAATATGATATGTGATCTAAAACTCATGGAGCTTAATTGTTAAATGACTCTAAACCAAATAAAAAGTATATATATCACATGCGTACCAAGGAAGGAACTGCACCAAACAAAATCTGTGATCTGAATAAACTGAAGTAACCTCTAACTCAAGTAACCCCATGCATATTGCAGGATAGTCTGCGCGCTTTCTCAAGGGTATGAGGAGAGCCCTCTATCAATTACTTTTATACATGCTCTAATTAGACATTATAATCAAAAACATGTTTTGCTTTACACATCAGTACAAATCAATGTAAGAATCCCTAATATATATATATGATAAATTATATATGATAAAAATTATGTAAAAAAAGAAGACCCAAATACACATACAAGATTTTCATCCATTTCAGGGAAAGACTGTATACCCAATAGAAAATAATAATTATAAAAGACTTCATTATTTCTACCTTAAAAATAACCTAATCCTATGCATACTTATTATATACTATATGATGACTCAATTAGCATGATTTCCAGAAAATTGTACATAATCAGACACATTTCCTAATTTCATATTTAAAAAGACCAAAATTAATTCTGAAGGGCAACTAAAATAAAGGGCTAGATTCTAGTGCAGGTGCTAAATGTTAACATCCGTTTTATCAAACATTTTCCTATTGAAGTCTATGGGGAAAACAGGAGATAAAAGCAGTGATAAAATTATCACTTGTAATAGAATCTAGCCCATAATCAGTAGATAGGGATACCTCATTAAAAGGTTTTCATATTAGTCTAAGAATAATACATCGCAAGGGTATCCATACCACTGAAAACCAGAGAACTGGATACCACCCTAGTACCAACAAGAATCAACTCTGAGTCACCAGACTTCAAATTGACCTATTCTATAAAAGCTGCCAAGTCAATATCAATGTTACGGCTAGGGTTTTTAGCTTGTAAATCCAAAGCGTCTCAAGTTGTCTACGTTTCTTGGTTCTGTTACCTCCTCTCCTATCAGCTATCACCTGATCAATAGCACATACATAATTTATAATTTTGTTTTCACTTTGCACTTGTAGGAGATATATACTCATCACATATTGACATATATTTATATGGTTCAGTTATCCATCAGTCCATCAGGTATTTTTCTAGGCCATATGTCAAGTATAGACTTTGTCTTATAGTTAGCAGCTGTTCTCTCCATATATTGTTGCTTATTTTCTGGGGGTTGGGGTTGTGCTGAAGATCTCTCCTTCTCTCACAGCCAACATGAATTTCTTCATAAATCAACTGTGTCTCTGCAATATCAATCTATCTCTACAGAAGTCCACAAGAAGACAGAGCTTCCAGAAGTGATAACTATGCATAAAAGGTTCTTAGACAGAATTTTCTTTACACATTGAGAATATTTATCTTACATATTTCACACATGCGACCACAAACTAAACCTTCTGGACACTTGGTTAAAATATTTTAATCTTATTCTCCATTTTATTTTATTTTATTTGTTCCTGTACTCTCATAAATAACTCATCAAATCCCTCCACTGCTCCACCTAACATATCCTCCAACTCTTTAATCTGCCCAGGTTCTCATTATGCATTTAAATATACTATTGATAAAATTAGATGGACATGTCCAGACATCTTCCCCATTATGCACAGCTTTACTCCATGTACACCTCTACCATCACCCTTTAGCACATTCACTCTGTACTAAAAGATGAGGTATCTGTTCTCCTCTTTTTCTCTAACCCCACCACCTGCCCTCTTGATCTTATCTCTTCTTAATTTATTTCCTCTCTTTCCTGGGTGTTTGCACCACCACCAACCTCCATCAATCTAATTCATACAACCTAATTCATTCCATAATCATCTCTTGTTTCAATTATTGCAACCCTTTCCTAATTGTCTTTCTTTTTTACTGTCTGTAAACATAATTTTCAAGTTCTTCTAGTTCTTGTTCATCTGCAGTTATCTGTTATTTTACTTAATATGATATATTTGTTAAACATGACTTGCATTTTGTTTGGTCAAGGCAGTTTCATGGCTGGAAAGTTTGTGTGTGTCAATGAAGCAGAGAACTGAGCCAATGGAGGCATATACTCCTGGCAGGGTTATGCGAGGTGGACAGATCAAAGCTAAGACCCCAGATTAAATTAATCCAAAACCTGCCAACCTGCACTGGGCCAGCATGGTAGCTTATCGTCCATTCCCTCAGCATGGTTTCTCAACAAAAACAATGACCCTCATTCCCCTGAGGCTTGAGCACTACTTCCTATGGCAGCAGGAAGACTGGCTAAATGGCATAGCAAAGGATGCTAAGAATTACCGGGTTCTGTCAGACTGCCTTTGGTCTTTTAGACATTGGAATGCTTAACATTCAATATATGAGTATGGTTTTACGCTTAGACGACTACAAGAACTAAATAACATCAGTTGGGAAATTATTGGCTTATCTGAGACTTGTAAATAAGATGAAGACTAATCAATCAGATGGACTCTGGCTATACTATAAAAGAACCAATGATGGATTATGTGGAGGAACCAAATTCTTGATTAACAAAAGACTTACAGTTGTAAAAGTAGAAAGTATTTCTGAAAGAATTGCTTCCCCTGCTATCGAAATAAAAAGTCACTATGTTCTTCAAATCATTCAGATTTATGCCCTTCAAGTAGCCACAGTGATGATGAAGTTGAAGAATTGTATAATGATTTATTATACCCCTTCACTAAAGACCATTACCACTACAAATTTATAATGGGAGATTTGATTGCAAGAAGTGGTAAGATCCAAAATGGTGAAAAATCGACCGGACCACATGGAACTGGAAAAACTGAGACAACAGAGGCAACCAACTGATCAGATTGGCAGAATAACAAAATGTGTACATCATGAATTAATTTTACAGGAAAAAGGCCCAGAGAAAATAGACAAGTGAAATCGACTTCACACTTGCAAATAAAAAAAGATAATCACTGACTTGTTACTCTTAAATCATTATTTTTAACATTGGAAGTGACCATCGTCTAGTGAGAGCAAAAAGTTTAAAGGGATAGTAATACTTGAAAATAATTTTATTTTATATTGTAGCCCTTAAGAAAACATGAAAAATGATATAAGTCTTATCTCCCAAACCTTTATGACATAATTCCAGGGGAAATGCTTCCTGCTATGTGTCCAGTATCGGCCTGCTCCAGTGACCTGCTCGTTCCTGATCTCCTCTCCGGTTGTCGCAGTAGGGACATTCTGACTTCCGCTACTGCCGCTTGCCAGGCTGGCCGTGTGACCTACTCCTGCCCTGTGTTGCTTGTTCCCACTGCTGAGTATCCGTGCTTAATTGCAGAGCTGTGCTGCTGTCTATGAGCCTCCGTGTTACTTGCAGAGCTATCGCACTTCTCTGAGCCTCCGATCCGTAAAGCTGCATTTTAACCCTAGCTGTGCCGCATTATCATTTGCTGAGCCTCCTCTCTCTGGTATAGAGTCTAGCCTTATTGCACTACATCTGCTGAGTCGGCCGCTTATGCTCTGGTTGGTCGTCGGCTCATTCTACCTAACTGCAGAGTAGTGCTGTTCGGTAACGATCCCGGTAGGGCGCCATTTGGCTCTGGCTCATACGTTCACGTAGTTGGGGCTCAAGTCTCAAGCTACTATAGCTAAGGGAAGGTTTCAATGGAAGGCTATTGGCTTCTCCGCTTGCAACATAGTGTGGTCTCTGTTGTTACGCCCGTGGGGGCTACTGGCTCAAAGCTTTTGCAGGTTGACTTAGGTGTACACCCGTGGGGGCTATTGGCTCGCTACCTCTGTTCCGTTGGTCTCCATTAGTACGCCCGTGGGGGCTATTAGCCAGCTCTTGCAGTTCAAGCTGTACCGTGGTGACTCCCGTGGGGGCTAACTACTCAGGCACTTGCAGATCCAGTTGTATCCTTGGTTACGCCCGTGGGGGCTATTCTGGGTAACTGTTCTGCTGATTTTACCTCTGGTCACACAGGGCCTAGCAGCATTCCTGTCTCAAGAACTCTAAGTGTGATTCCAGCTACACTTACTACTCCCAATCAACACCTTGGGTGTGCCAAACTCCACAACAGAGACTGTCTGTCTATGCATTTAACCCTTGTATGTATCGCTACTATGTTCCTGTCCTGAGACAGTATATGTGATACTCTGATTCTGTATACTGGGCCTGTGGGGGCATATCTGTCCATATTTTGCTATTATATTGTGTTGCCTGTAGAGGGCGATCGTTTACCTTATTTTTCTTTAAATAAAACTGTGTTTTATTTTACCACTGGTCTGAGTGTCTTAAAAAACCGTTACAGTTAGCCATAGGCAGTTGATAAACCTTGCCTCCTGCCACACGCACTTCCACGACCTCCTTGCTTTTGTAGCGGGGGGACACACAGGATGGTTGTACCAGGGTGAGGGTAGCCCCAGTGACTCTTAATCCTGTTGCGGGGTTTCCATTGATGCTGACAGATTGGTGATGCTGTTTGCGATTATCTAGTTGGGTTGTCTCCGCATCCGCATCCGTGCTCAGCAAAATTTGCACTAAGTCCTGTTTTCTTAGACCAGTCTTACTGTGTCCCTGCCGGGCGACAAAGTTCTGCAAAGTGGCCAAAGGATCATGCTTGTATAAATCTGCTATGATTCCGCCAGGTAGGTCCTCAGTTGGTGGTTTGGACCTATTAGAAGAGAAGATCCCACCGCTACCAACCAGTATAACAGGATCCCAAGATGCCGAGAAGTCCTGAGCCGTCGTAACCAAATACTCTCTCCTAAGGTTGGCTGGGCAATGTCGGAATGATAAGTCAGAAGGTAGGAACTGAACATCGAGTGCCTGCAGAGTCGCTGCCGGGAAGGTTCCACTCCGTGTCAATCGAGGCAAGCAAGGCAGGGTCGGTAGGTTCATCTCCGGGTCGGAACCCAAGGCTCAGCGCCTGTCGAAGTCGTAGTTTCTGTAAGCGGAGGTTGAATAGCTCTTAGATGCCCTTCAGGGATGGGAGTCAGAAAGGACTCTTTAGACCATCCGGGCAAGCACGACACAGGAGACTGCTTACTCCACACGAGTAGGTCTTTTATACAAAATCTAAACCCATCAAGACAAAGGGGTGGAACAAGGACAAGAAAGAAAAATCAGCAAAGGGTTCACACAACACAAAGACCCACACTTTGAGTACATTAACTCCCAGCAGGGAGCCTTAGTGGAAGGCAGAATGTAATTAGCCGGAAGTGGCACCAGTACACATTTTGGGCAAACAATGGTCAGGGGTTGAAGCCATTGGTTGACTAGTTTGAATGTCCCGCTTCAACCCTGACCAATCAAATATCAGTATGGACTGTCCTGTGGGCCAATCCCTGAACTGCCTACGGTACACCATGTTAAGCTATGGAAACGATTTGTCTGGTTCAGAGATTCGCCCCACCAGGCCTTCGACTATTGTCCATCTGATACTTTATCGACCCTTTGGTGTTTTGTCGACAACTCCCGCCCACTCCCAGAACCCTCTAACGGCTTGTCGGAAGAACCGGATAGCTCCATAATCCAACACCAGGGTGGTCAAAGTCCTATAGTCCTGATGATCGAGCTGTATGTTTGAGTCCATTAGGTTCGACCAGCGGTCACACTAGAGTTCAGCAAGCCCAAAAAGTCCCTAGGTCTCTCAGTAACGGCCTACGGCCCATTACAATCATATATATATATATATATATATATATATATATATATATATATATATACACATTAATGGGCAAAAGTTTTAGGCAGGTGTATGTGAAGAAATGATGTAAAGTGAGAATGCTTTCTTTTTTCATTAATTAACAAAATGCATAGTGAGCGAACAGAAGAAAAATCGAAAAATCAAATCAGTATTTGCTGTGACCACCCTTTGCCTTCAAAACTGCATCAATTCTTCCAGGTACACTTGCACACAGTTTTTAAGGATCTCGGCAGGTAGGTTGTTCCAAAGATCTTGGAGAACTAACCACACTTCTGTGGATTCAGGCAGCCTCAGTTGCTTCTCTCTCTTTATGTAATCTCAGACACACTGGATGATGTTGAGATCAGGTCTCTATGGGGGCTATACCATCACTTTATGGACTCCTTGTTCTTATTTACACTAAAGATAGTTCTTAATGACTTTGGCAGGGTGTGGTCATCATGCTGCAGAATAAATTTGGTTCCAATCAGATGCCTTCCTGATGGTATTGCATGATGGATAAACATCAGCCTGTAATTCTCAGCATTGAGGAGACCATAAATTCTGATCAAATACCCAACTCCATTTGCAGAAATACATCCACCTTGCTTCACTGTTGCCTGCAGACACTCATTCTTGTACCGGTCTCCAGCCCTTCGGCGAACAAACTGCCTTTTGCTACAGACAAATATTTCCAATTTTGACTCATCATTCCAGAGCACCTGCTGCCATTTTTCTGCACCCCAGTTCCTGTGTTTTTGTGCATAGTTGAGTAGCTTGGCCTTGTTTCCACACCGGAGGTATAGCTTTTTGGCCTCAAGTCTTCCATGAAGACTGCTTCTGACCAGACTTCTCCAGACAGTACATGGGTGTACCAAAGTCCCACTATTTTCTGCCAATTCTGAGCTGATGGCAATGCTGGACATCTTCTGATTGCGAAAGGAAGTAACCATGATGTGTCTTTCATCTGCTGCACTAAGTTTCCTTGGCCGACCACTGCCTCAATGTTGCCTGTTTCTTTGTGCTTCTTTAAAAGACCTTGGAAAGTACATGTGTAAACCCATCTGCCTTGAAATTTCGCCATTGGAGAGATGTTGCTGATGCAGTATAACCACCTTGTGTCTTGTTGCAGTGCCCAGTCTTGCAATGGTATATGACTTTTGACAATAAACTGTTTTCAGCAATCTCACCTTGTTAGCTGAGTTTGGCTGTTCCTCCCCCAGTTTTATTCCTCCTACACAGCTGTTTCTGATTCAGATAATGATTGCGTTTCAACCTACATATCAAATTGATAAGCATTAGCATGTGTTTGGTATAATTGCTTAATCATACACCTGACTATATGCCTACAAAATCCCTGACTTTGTGCAAGTGTACCTAGAAGAATGTATGTTGTTTTTTTGAAGGCAAAGGGTGGTCACACCAAATATTGATTTGATTTAGATTTTTCTTTTATTCACTCACTATGCATTTTGTTAATTGATAACAATAATCTATTAACATGTCTATTTTTGAAAGCATTCTTACTTTATAGCACATTACTATCTCTCTCTCTCTCTCTATATATATATATATATATATATATATATATATATATATATAAATATATATATCTTGGGAAAATCAGCACTCACAGGTTACTTTCAAATGATGCACATTAAGTTTATTAAGAAGATCAACGTTTCTATCCCAGCAGGGATCTTTATCAAGATGGATACCAAACACACATGCCCCCATTAAATACCCTCTGTACTGTGAAACTCTACAGCCCGCCAAAAATATGAAAACATAAAATATTTTCAAAATTAGTGTAGACCTGTGCCACATAATGCCTTTAATGTGACCATAAAATGAAAGATGAATGACGGTCATAGATGCAAACATCAAAAACGAAAATTAGTATCAAAATGTAAAAGTAAATGCCAAGGACTCTGATCTATATGTATAAATTTAGCATATTGCCAAATCTCTAGATGGGTGGTAGTACATCTGGACATATGAATGCGACGGGTCTCCCTGACATCGCACAGCAAAAGCGATCTGTTTATCTGAGAACCCCGCGTTACCATTATTCCTAACTCTGGTGTAATCTATCTGCTCATCGTAAATATATGTATCAATGTATCTGAAAAAATAATAAAAAATGTGCTTAACAACTTACCATAATATCACACGGGCCTCCATAACATTGCACAGCCCTGATGCATCGGACATTACAGTGTCACAAAGTAGCAAGCTGTCTGGATTGGCTATCAAAATCAATCGTATACAATGTGTATCCACAAGTACAAATGTGTTGCTATACTACACCTAGATACAATAGTTCCTATTTGAAAATAAAACTTCTCTGAGGATAAATTAAAGAAGGCTCCCTTTAGGATCAATGAGATATAAGAAAAAATAAAAATGAGAAACATATCTAATGCTATAAAATAAATATAAAAAATAAAAATGAAAGGAAGAAGAAGAGAGAGAAAGAACTAGAGACAGGACATAACCAACCCTCAATAAAGTATAAAGTTCTGTGTCAAATTACTATTCATGGCTAGAGAGTGGATATATTATTTTTATTAATGCTATACTTCAAAAGGAGGCAATAATTGACTTTTTTGCTATCAGACAGTCTAGTATGAGTATCAATGGGCATCCTGGCAAAGTCTCAAAGCCCATTTTGTGTCGTATGTGTATACTTAAACACAGGCCATACACCTAGTGACAGCAGTATAAGTCAAAATTTGAGGTTAAAAATACCATTTATATTGCGATTCTTGAATCCCTCACCAAAGACCTCTCTTCCCATGATATAGGTCCCTTCTCATAGGGTCGGATTCACCATATGTACATAATCCACAATGTTTACATGATATAGGTACCAACAGCATTATATAATAATAAGATAGCCCAGTCGACCGAGTAGCCTCATCTCTTCTTGGGACAGAGATCCATTGGTCTAATGGGTCACTCTACCCCTCATCAGAGGCCACTACAAGGTCTGTGGTGCTATCACGGGCACCCATGCCCTTGACTCAAGTGTCCTGGTGTCGCTATTAGACCTTATAGACCAGCGTACATGTCTAATATATATTGCCAAGATGAAAAGGTACCTAGATATCCTGGATTGTCTCATACCATGATTCTGATCCGACCACCTCCACCTTATAGTGGATTAGAGTGGTCATCCTCATGGTGTTGTATTGATCCTGCTACCGCTACCTGGTGGTAGATCAAAGTAGCCACGAGATATGAATCCAATTGTTTGCATATTGATTTTGCTAAGACCTCCTCCATAGTTCTATGGATCAAGGCAGTACTGGTTTATTCATAAAAAACAGGAGTAAGATATATATTCATTCAGCCCATAGGGCTCCAGTGTATTAAGTTTCCTGATCCACTTAAGTTCTCTTTGCCCCTGTCTCCTCCTCTGGGGTTCTTGGGTTCCTGGTCGATAATCATGTACTGTAGAGAGGTCACGGTGTGTTTTTGCTGTGCAAAATGTCTGGCCACCAGTTTGTCTGAAGATCCAGTTTGTAAAGCATCTCTAATGGTTTTCCTATGATTGGCCATTCGTTCACGAATAGTTGTTATCGTCTTGCCAATACAGAGTAGGGAACACGGACATCTGATAAAATATATCACATGTGTGGAGGTACATGTTAATTTACTTCTGATGGGAATCAGTTTTCCTGTCCTGGGATCTTTGAAAGATTGACCAGTCAGCAGGTTCTTACACGTTATGCAACTTGGGCATCTGTAACATCCAGTTTTCTCTTTGGGTAACCAGGATTGCTGCTCAGGAGTGTAACAGTCCTTAGAATTTGTTTTAACTAACATGCTCCTCAGGTTGGGGCCTCTTCTATATGCCATCATAGGTATATTCCTAAATATAGGAGGCAATGTTCTGTCTTTTGCCAAAATATGCCATCATTCTTGTATATACCTTTTGGTAATAGGTGAGGCAGGTGTATATTGAGAGCTAAACGACAACGTTTGGGTTATTGAAGTTTTTTTTACCAGTTGTAGCAGTTCATCCTGTGTTATGTTACAAGCTCTGATGAAATGGTCTCTTAGATTGTGTTCTTTATAGCCCCTTTCCTTTAACCTGCAGATAAGATCCTCCACTTGTGCCATTCCTTGAGTCCTGTCACTGTTCTTTCTCAGGATTCTAAACATCTGTGAGTATGGTACTGAGTTCATTATGTGTCTGGGGTGACAGCTACTCCTTAGTACTAGTGTATTTCTATCTGTGGGTTTTCTATAGTTTGTAGTTACCAGTGAGCCACTGCTGTTGGAAATCGTGACATCCAAAAAAATAACGGATGCCAAGTTGGAGGTACAGATAAATTTAATAGGGGTATTTAAGTTGTTTAGTTCATCAACAAATCTGTTGAGGGAGTTTTCATCACCTTTTCAATTGAGACACAGATCGTTGATAAATCTATAACATATCAATTGTTGTGCATATTGTGATGTAATGTACATTTCCTCAAATTCTGACATAAACAAGTTGGCGAATGAAGGTGAAATATTTGACCCCATTGATATACCTGATATCTGTGAATAATAGGATCTTTCAAACGTAAAATAATTGTATCTCAGACAGAATCCCAATAGAGTTAATAAAAATTCTGTAGGTGGTCTGTTGCTGTTTGGATACTTGATCAAAGTCTTTCAAACTGCCTCCATTCCATCCACTATGGGTATTACCGTATATAAAGATTTTACATCAAGGGTCACTAATAGTGCCCCACTAGGAATAATCTCTAATGCCTTTAGTTTTATTAGAAAATCAGTGGTGACTCTGATGGGCTGGGATCAAAATGTTGATCTTCTTAATAAACTTAATGTGCATCATTTGAAAGTATCCTGTGAGTGCTGATTTTACCAAAATTATATGTATATATATATATACATAAATTAATAACTTCCTCTTACCATCCTAAACAGTAAATATATTTTCATTATATCAGCACAAGCTAATTAAATCAACATATAACCCTTATATCTGTCAGATATGGTATAGGGAATGTATACTGTTTTTTTTTTAAATATTTGTATTAAAAAAACAACCTCAAGATATAGCACATAGCAGGAAACAGCATGAAATAAGGCAGTTAAAGTAACATAGTACCATTTCAGAAATGCATATTAATTACAGAAGTATACAAGTCAATGAGGATACAGGTCGATCAACTTGATACATCCTAAAACTTTTTTGTATACACGATTTAAATGTGCCCAGCCCACAAAAAAAAGGGAAAGGGTCTCCCCCCCTAAGAGGACTGTTACCCCCCCAGGGCACCACGGATGCACCGACCCTAGTCACCAATTCAGTCAACCGAAACTGAGACATCCAAGGCCCCCAAATAGCATGGACCCTTTGAGGGGTCCCCCTGTGAGACCAAGTGATAGTGCAGAAGATTTCGGACAACCAGATTCACCCAATTCCTGTGGGATGGTGATGTGCCAGATATCCATGCCATAGTGACTATGTTACGTGACATAAACAAGGTCTCACTCAGAAAATATTTAACAGGTTGGGAGAATAAGTAATCAAAAAAAACAGACAGTATACCCAACTTTGGAGTCGGAGGATGAGTCTGTCTATAACCCCTGACAGAGAGGAAAAGACCAACTCCCAGAATTGATAGACCACAGGGCAGTCCCAAGCAAGGAGTAGAAAAGTATCAGTTGTATCTGGCACAGAGGTCGTCATCCCCAGTGACTATCCTGTGTAGCATCACTGAGGTATACTACACTCCATGAAGAATTTTCAAATGGATGAGCTGATGATGGGCATGCAAGCATATCCCATGCAGACTAGTCTTAGCCATGGACCACTCCCACTCCTCCAGTACCCCTCAGATCCTTTGAAAGGATAGTAGCTGCACTCACAACAGAAATGAAAGGTCAACAATCTTATTATAACACAGTCTTAAATCTGGGTGCTCCCCTACAGCTCCTTTGCTTCCACCGGGGGCATAAAGCATACAGCGTACAGAAAGAAAGAGGCACTCACCGGGTTATAGGTATACACCAAACATTTATTGCAAGCTGTTTTCCATATATAGCATCATATTTGGCAAGTCAGAATGTTTACAGGTTTCCGTGAATGTTTGGGGGTACTTCCCCATCCTCAGCACAGCCTTTCCACACACAACAACCTCCCATCCACACCACCATCAAATAGTCCCATCACCAAGAATATGGCGTCGGGCCGCGCGTCCCAGTGCTGGTGCGTCACTTCTGTCTGACGTCATGATCATAGGACCGCACGTACTGAAGGCCACTTAGAATGAAAACATAAACATTGTGCATATAGATTGCCTAATGTATCTTCCTCAAACAGAGGCTCTGTATCTTGAATCACTATTTTTTAAACACTTTAAGTTGTGTCCATTAGTAGGCACTGGTATCTTTGGCAATCTAGAAAAAATATATTGATAAAAACACTTATTAAAATCAACAACGAATGTATCTATATTCATAGATATTTCACATCGACCTTATAAGGTGTAGTAAAGTACCAGTTGCATCTGGCACAGAGGTCATCATCCCCAGTGCCTATCCTGTGTAGCCTCACTGAGGTATAATAAACTCTATGAAGAATTTTCAGTTGGATGAGCTGAAGACGGGCATGCAAGGATACCTCATGCAGACTAGTCTTATGTATGGACCACTTCCAGGCCTCTAGCACCCTCAGGTCCCTATCCCATTTCTGCCGCAGGGAAGATCACTGTGAGAGGCACAAGTATCCAGCCACCGGTAAATAAAGGACAGTGGCCTGTACTGCCATTTGGTCAATGCAGATGACAAGAGACATTCAATAATGGGCTCTCGTCCTCCCCATCACTCTTGAAGTGCAAGATGTAAATACAAATAGAAGAGGTGATGGGGGATTCAAACTCTCTCTGTAGCTGCTCAAACGATTTCAAGCAATTATCAGCATAAATATGCCCTAGCTCAGTAATTCCAAAGCCAGCCCAGAAGGCAAGAAAGTCCAGGCCGTGCAGCTGTTTAGCTCACAGAGGGGTGGATGGGTCTCAACCCATCCAGCCCACCACCGCCTAAACAGCAGAAAAAAGTAAGAAAAGAAACCCACTGCTAACAGTAGCACAATCCAAGTGATTCACAAAGATGGCTAGACAAACATACAGAGCATACACATATTCCAGCCTTGACACATGTAAGTATCCATAAGGATTAGCCCAGTAGCAGGGAAAGAAAAAAAACATACACACTCAGACATAGGATACATAATCATAAACATAGCGTGCAGTGAAAACAATAATGACTCAAGGGAATAAATGTTTCCTATCTCCAGCAGCACATGGGTAGTGTATGCAGTTTAAATATCAGGAAGAGAAAAAGCCCACCTCCACCAGGAGCACAACCCAAGTGATGTACAGAGATAGCCAGACAGTCACACAAATGATATAGAAAGTCTAGCAATATCACATGAAAATTAACCCCAGTATGACCCAGGGAAGGTCATATCTGCAACATAGATAGTCTATATAATAAAATACTAGAATGTTTGTCCAATGCAGTCATGCTCAGTAGAGACTGCTCGAACGCACAGAACAGGAGCGTTCGGGCAGTCTCTAAAGGTCATGACTGAATCGCATGGGCTACCAGAGAGGCGGCAGCAGCACGCAGAGCAGGATCGGCCTCTTAACCATTTGAGTGCCAGAGGGGTACGCAACGCATTGATTGGCACTCAAAGGATTAACATCACCCGGACCTTGGCCCATGTACGGGTTTTTACACTAGTATATATGTGTTCAGTTGGAGGAAGAGTGGAAAAAAAATTCTTCTTCAAACAATCCACACACACATATCTGTAGCATCGTCCCCCTCTGGCCCGCATCCACCAGCCCACAGAGATAAATTAAGTCTGAGAACAGTGGATGAATCTGTCAGGTCTTTACATTAACAAGGTGGGTGCTGCCAGGTCTTTACATTAACAAGGTGGGTCCACCAAAAACGTCCAACCTGCTGAGTAGAAACGACCATCCATCCCCCCTCATCTGTGCCTCCAGCATCAAAGATCAGGAACACAGACAAGCCCACAGGGGAGCATGCCTACAGCCTCTCCAGCAAGGACAGTGGAAAAATGAGTGCAGCCACCATGAGTAACTCGGATCTTGGCCAGGTACAACATAGCATAAGGAATATTTTTGTCTGCTTTTTTCACCTCCAGTAACTTTCTCCATTAGTTCTGAACTTCCTCTGAAAAGTTAGGGAAGATGGAGACTTGGTGATATTCAAAAGTGAGTTGGCCCCTCAGTCTTGAAAGTTGCAGTATAGCATCTTGATTTCTAAAATTGAACAGTTTTTCAATGATAGGTCTAGGCAGGGCAACCGGAAGCAGGGGCGCAGAAGGCACTCTATGTGTCCTTTCGATCTTTACTTGCAGGTTTCTAGCAAGCCTACAATTTGTATATTGCAGCGAAGGAGTCTTTTCTCTAGGTCACCCGCCTTGTGAGTTAGGGCCTGTACTTGAAACTGCAGGTGTACACTGCCTCCTGGATGGGAGGTAGTGCATCCTCAACTGTTCAGACTCATCTCTATACATTCAGGACATTCTATCTCAACACCAGGTGGTTTACCCGCAGCAAATGCAGGTCAACCTATGCAAGACTAATTGGCATTTGGCAATGGTAGCCATGAGTTCTGTGAAGTATGACTTGGCAGAATCTTCTGAGCCAGGTGATTAAGCAGGAGATGCTAATGTGGATTGATATTCCAAAATAGCCTCAATTTCATCCTCAGCAATCTGGCACCTGGTAAATTTACTCAATTTCAACTTGTAGTCACCAGATTCCTTACCCATTGGGGATCTTTTGGGTATAAGTAAATTTGACCGGTTAAAAAGTAGTAGAAGAGGAGCAGGAAAAAGCAGCAGCAGCAGCTACCATAAGACAGGATAATAGCGGGAAGCTAGCTTTTGAGTTTAATTCACAGCAGGGTATGGGTGCACTGCATCCAATAAAATACTCCTGTGGCAATGCTGCAATGAACTGTAAACTTGGCTATTCACCCCCGCATCAACCTCTGCAGGTTATAGTGCCATCTAAAGGTCAAAAAGTATAAAGAAGCAGTGGTTATCTCCTTTAAGATATCAGAATAGACACACAATAGACCAGGTGGAACATAGCCTAGGTGGCATGGTAACAGTGTAGACAAGCATCTAACGCTGGTATCACCAGGTAGGTACGTTCATCAGGAGAAGTTCCAGTACATGAGTTTCGAGGAACAGCAGTGTCCCTTTCCATATGTGTTGAGCATGAGGATTATTGGGTGTAGGCAGCCAAATATTTTCCAGTCCTTGGCACTATAACCTGCAGAGGTGTTTGTCAGCTGTGTTGGCCTGAAGACAGGAGCACAATTTAACCCTGCAAGTGCCACAGCAATACCAGCGACTTCTGCTTCATACTGAATGTTGGTGGTATTGTTGTGGCACTTGCCGGGTTCAAACCTATTGTGCTTCTGTCTTCAGGCCAACACAGCTGACAAACATACATTTTTTTTAGAGTTATAACACTGTTGCTTGACTAAATACATTTTGGGAGATATCATATTTAATCAGCCAGGTATGAGGGCACTAATGGATGCAAGTGACATTTAAGGAGGTGACATGAGAATCTTGTGCTATTGATGCAGGGTGAGATTCTCATGTCAACCTTTTCAACACGGGGATGTACTTAATGTGCGTCTAGGCGCACATTGTTTTTTCTGCAACGTTTTAAAGCTGAACCCTGGGCTGTAACTAGTAGATGACTAATTGACCCCTCTCCAGCAACAAAGTAAAGAGACTTGCCTTACCCATGTAGGCTACATGTTCTCCTCACTGCAGGCAGTAGTCTTGTCAGGTGTATCCCCTCTCTACCCTGACTCAGCTCACTCCTCCTCTCTCCACAATCAATGCCAGATGTTGTGATGTCTGTATTTTATTTATTTTCAGCGAGAAGATAAAGAACAGCCGCAGCAGGCCTGGTGCACCGCAGTCCGGGAAGCAAGATTCACCAGGTGGCTCGCAGCATATACCAGTAGCACCAGTAACAATATGGCACACTCTCCACAAGGCTCCGGTGGTAGCCTGCTCTAGGCAGGCCACAGTTGTCACCAGAGTGATCACCCAGGGCACAGCAGAAAAAAAAAGTACTCCAAATATTCCCTGGGGCCTCGGTAGCAGAAGCCAATGTAATTGGGGTGAATTTGTTTAGTATTAAGCATGGATGGCTGATGATTTTTTTTTTTTTTTTTTTTTTTTTTTTTTTTTTTTGTATTAATAATTTTTATTGGCATTTCAAATAAGAAACAGACATGACATAAGATATAAAAAAATGACAATTTGTGGCATTATACATTCAAGCAGTATAAAACTAATAACAGAACATACATATACAATGCTCTTCAGTTTTTTCCAAAACAGTTGTGAGTGAGTCATGTCTACAATATCAAGACACAAAGGGTCGCCAATACAAAAAATGAAAAAGAAAAATTAAAATAAACTTTAACAAATCAACAGAACAAAAAGAAAAGAATAAACATACAGGGGATGTATGAAATAAGTCTGGCGTTAGAGTGCTGAAAATTTAAATACCATCATTAAATTGTGGATAGATTGACACCTTTCACTACTATATTTGATCATGCGATCAACGCCTATTAATATAATCCAACCAAGGTTGCCATATGGAAGAGAAATCACAAGCGGTCTTATCATGAGTGAAAGTTAGTTTTTCCATAATCATTATATTGGACACTCTCCTTTCCCAATCAGCAAGAGACGGCGGGGAAGAACTTTTCCAACAAATAGGAATACATAATTTTGCTGCATTTAGTAAATGGCAGAGGAGGGAACCCTTAAAAGCTATTTGTGGACTAATTTTATGAAACATATTCAAAAGAATTATACAGGGGTCAAATGGAATGTTAATAGCAGTTATCCTGAAGATAGCACTCAAAACAGCATTCCAGTATGTAGAAATGATAGGGCAGCCCCACCAAGTATGAGTCATCGTACCTATATCCTTGTTACATCTCCAACATTGGGGGTCAACATTTGGGTATAATTTATGTAAATAAGCAGGTGTCCTATACCATCGTGTAACAATTTTATAGTTAGTCTCCATTGTAAGTATATTTCTAGAGGAGTTAAGTGCATTCATTAACGCTTGTTGCCATTCTTCAATAGTGAAACTATAACCTAGCTCCATTTCCCAATCATTTTTTTGAGAAATATATATTGGGTCTTGTTCCATTAAAATTTTGGATGGCTGATGATTTTAATGTTGGGCCGCAGAGCTGCATATAGATGTGTCTGTTCAATATTGGGAATGTGTACTGTTAAAGTAACATACCAATTAAATATATTATAAATGGAAAGTAGGAATATGAAATATAAGTAATATTATTTAATATTTCATCTTACAGGGATTAAGACAAAAAAGAAACTATCTGAAATCCTTTCAGAGGATGCGACAACTGAAAAAGTGTCAGATTTTTTCCTGACATATTATTTTAATTCCATTTCATTCTTTCCTCTTGGCAAAATACCAAAATCTTTAAACTATATTTTTGTTATTTTAGTGAAACAGTGTCTGGTTACAAGGAATACTTTTGTAGGACATCTTGCAATGCAATTTTATTAGTGATGAATTTCAGCCATTTTTGACCTCATTTTTCCTTTGAGAGCAATATCAACCTTATTGATAAGATTTCATGGTTCCCTTTCAGGCTTTCAACAAGGTTAAGTTGAGTGCTGTCTCAGCAAGATGCTGAGCACTTGATTCATTCTTTTATAATACCACAGTTGTATTACTGTAATTTGATTCTGGCTTGATTCCCAGACCATTCAATGTGTAGATTTCACTTTACACAAATTCAGATGCCTAAGTGCTCAGTGTCTTAAAGTAATGTGCCCAGGCAAATTATGCAATAATACAGAACAACATAATGAAACGCTACATTAATTATAATTGATAAATATATAATTATTAACGTAAATTACTTATAATTTTGAGTAGTATTTTGATATTCTAACTGTTAAACTGGATATATGAATAGCTTCAGTTTACTGTGAATAATAAACAAAAACTATGCTTCAAATAAAATATGTGTACATTATATTCTGTTTGTTTTTCTTATTATATTTAATTCAACATCACAGCTTATCAGAAAGATTATTTTGTTTACAGAACAGTCACTGAAAAAACCTTTAATTTGTATGTCACATAACATAGGCTCAAATTTCATGAGCATATGTGCAGGAGTGTCACTATACTTAAGTATCTTTGATAGACCCAATTGAAATGAAATAATTATTTAGGAACACTGGCATATCTAATTTAATCCTGAAATTTGCCAGTAAAAGATTAAGTAATAATTTATTTGGCTGAGTTAATATTTCCTTTTTTTCTGTTATTTGATTACATTATTTCTACAGGTACATCAACACCATAGGAGGAGGGTGAGTTTTATATTTGGAGAGTAGATCAAAAAGGCCTTGTTACCACATGCCTTTAGGCATTTGAAAGTTTATTACAGGGTTGCATTATTAATAAGGAACACCTGCTTTGTTCTATTTTTCCTTCCCTCCCCTTTAAGAGTAAAAATATGGCATTTTTTTCTTAAAAAAACTATTATTTGTTTAATGTTTCAAGAAACCTCCATTCTGGTTTAATCTTATACATCATATGTTTCTAGAATGTGGGAAATAAGTGAAATGAAGGTAAACCTTTGGTTAAATGGATAGGTTTAGAGTGCAAGATTTCAAGACCATATATGTCTCTTTTACATACTAACATAAATAGGTAAAAGGATCTGAAATCAGGTGTACTTTTCATAATGTCAATTTTCTATATATTACTTTTTGTAATTTGGAGAATTATTCCCACCATTACTTAGGCAGGGACAGTGAACACAATTACCTTGGTACACAGTACTAATCCAAAAGCTGATTTTTTTTTTCTATGTTAGCTGCTGTCATATACTTTTCATTTGAGCTTACACTGAAGGGTAACCAGTTGTGTTTAGCAATAGTTTAGGTTTGTCTTTCAAGTTTGCTTTTGAACATAGTTTCAGAAATATGAAATTTAAAGACAGATATGAACCACTGTATGAGAACCTGATGTCGATTTCATACCTTTACAACTCCAATATTATGTTATATCTATTTCTATAAGAAAGCGCAAGTCCCTCTATATATGAATATGTAAATGTATTAATACATTAGAGACATAGAGATATACAATATAGATAGCTAAATAATGAAAAAGTCCCCTATGTAGATTAATATATAATATCTAGTACATATAGTACATGTACTGCAAACAAAGTTCATAGAACTTATCCATAGAGTTCTATGACCTTGTTTGCAGTACATGTACTATATGTACTAGATCTTATATATTCACCTACATAGGGGACTTTTTAATTATTTAGCTATCTATATTGTATATCTCTATGTTTCTATTGTATTAATAAATGTATGTATTCGAATATATACAGGGACTTGTGCTTTCTTATAGTAGATGTGTTTATAATCTTGATAAGATATGCAAATAAAGTGGAGTTAGTTTAGATTAGGAGAGTCTGTGCACTCTAAGGTAGTGTGAAAGGAGATTTTCCCAAAATACCCCCAAATCTTGTTTGAATGAAAAATGCAGGAGATCTAAATTCGTTCCTCAGCTGACTGAGCTTCTATGACTGATTGACAGAATATTTTGTAGACTGACACCCAAGAGATAGAAAAGTTTGACTGACTCTTACAACAGCCAGAAGAAGTGGGCCAGCATATAATTGAATAAGGTCTATTCTTATCCTCTACTATACAAATCAAGACTGAAACACAAGAAAGGAAGACAAACACATGGAAGTACCCTAGTGCAGATCAATATGGCTCTTACAACCACCACCTCTTAAATCACCCCACACATGGGTACTCACTACTTGTCCTGACTGTCAAACACATATGTGTGGGACAGCTGTATAGGCTTTTCGGGGATACACCTGACCCAGACACAGGATCTTTAAGTCCTGGTAATATAGAATAAGGGCTGCATCTCCTCCACATTGGCCCTCCCCAGACAGTTCAAAACACCTCCATACAAAAATAAGAAAAAAATAGGGTGATATTGTCACAAAATAACTGTTATGTTCAGTTATGTGTATCACGGTGCCCGTGATTCTGCCTGAGCAACATTCTTACTTCCGGGTTTACCTTGGCTGCTTCTTATTGGCTCTGGGTTTTCAACCCCTCCCAGGGCTTGCCTTTATATACACCCTCCTGTCACTATACCGGTGCCCTTTCGTGGTGTTCCTGACCAGACGTTTGTTGCTGTGTACCTGTTCCGTGTATGATCCGGTTTCGTCTGACCTTGCTCCTGTCTTCACTGCCCGATTTGTTTACAACCCGGCTTGCCTGACTACGATTCCCGTGACCGATTCCGTTGACTACTGCTCGCTGTGTACCGATCCAGGCTTTGGCTGACTACCGCTCTCTGTGTACCGACCCAGGCTTTGGCTGACTACCGCTCTCTGTGTACCGATCCAGGCTTTGGCTGACTCTGCTCTCTGTGTACTAATCCAGGCCTTGGCTTACCTCCGCACTGTCTCTGCATTGGCTACTCGCCTAACATTAGCTTTACCGATAGTGTCTCTGTTGCCTCCGGTCTCGTGTCCTATAGCCATTTGCTCTACGGTTGCCAGTTGCTTAATATCAGCCTGTGCCTTAGAGGTCACTTGTGGTTGCACTACCTTTCAGCCTGCATCTATCTGTTGCCTCCGGTTGCGCTACTAGACAGCCTGTAGCTGTTATCTCTGGTTGCACTACTATACAGCCTGTGCCTCACTGTTATCTCTGGTTGCACTACTATACAGCCTGTGCCTCGCTGTTGCCTCCGGTTGCACTACTATACAGCCCGTGCCTTAGCGATCACCTGCGGTTGCACTACCATTCAGCCTGCACCTTTCCGTTGCCTCCGGTTACACTAGATACAGCCTGTGCCGTACAGCTATCTCCGGCTGAGCTATAGCTTCCGGTACCTTCCCGTTGCCTCTTGTGGCGCTGCTGTACTGCTTGTACTTACTATTGCCTCCGGTTGTACTATACTCAGCCTGTTATTACTGTTGCCTCCGGTTGCACTGTTCGATCTATGCCTCATGATTACCTCCGGTTGCGCTACCATACAGCCTGTGCCTATTCCGGTTGCCTCCGGCATAACTTCCGAGTAGTGATTTGAGCCGTCACTTGGGCTGCCTATACCTAGTTCTGGGCAAGTCTGGTAGAGTCTACTGTCTCCCTATTCCATTGGGGATTTCTGCCCTGCAGTACTTACCTCACCTAGGGCTCCTCCTGGTCAGTACTGCTGAGGTTTTGTTCCAGTTCCTGTTCCAGTCCTACATTCTGCATTACTGTATTTTGTACATACCTGTCTCTGTTGTACCCTGACCTGTGTCAGATCCAGAAGAGCTTATCCTCTGTCTGGGTCTGGACCTGTGAAGGGCATTTCTGTTCTTTATTATTTATTTAATAAAGATTCATTGTTTTACCTTAACCAAATTGTCTGAGCGTTAATTAAAACTGTGACAGTGTGAAATGTACTCACATGGGATAATGATCAGCAAAAATGTATCCCTATGCTGACAAACAAGCATGTGGAGATAATAACCCGTCTCCACTCGGTATCTCTTCATGATCTCTTCTCTTATATATGAGCTCATATTATCACGGCACCCGTGATTTTAGGGACATTTTGACAGGCTTATTTCCTGGTGCCTTTTCATTGGCTGCTCTGTACAGCTCCTCCCAGTGACAGCCTTTATATACTCTGGGCTGTCACTTGTGGGTTGCCCTTTCGTGGTGTACCTGATGCCTAACGCTTGTTCTGTTATTTTGATACCAGTGTATGACCCGGACTGCCTGACTACGCTATTCATTACTGTTCCTGTTTCTGTGTACCAATTGGGATTGGCTGACATTCCTGCTTCCTGTTCTGACCCGGCCTGGCTGATATTCCTGCTCCGTGTACTGACCCAGCGAGTCCGACGACCCTGCTCTGTGTACCGACCTGGCTTGGCTGACGTTCCTGCTCCGTTTACCGAATCGGTTTGGCTGAAGTTCCTGCTCCTTCCGCTCCCGGCTGGGTGAAGATCCTGTTGTCCCGGTTGCTGTCCTTGCTCTGTGCACTGTCACTCATGTTATCGTGCACCGCAGAGCTAGGGTACTCCGTTACCGCCTGTAGTTCAGTCCTTGGGTTCGAGTCTCATTGTGCCAGTTATCCTCCACACCGTTCACTTGATCGTTTGGTCTTTTGCTCTTGGGTTCCGTTGGGCGCATCCGGTTGCCTTCCGTATTCAGACCATAGCGTTCATTAACCCCTCCTGGGCTGGTGGCTGGTGCCGCTACTTGTTCCACCACTGTCATCCTCATTACCAGTATACTCGATCGCTTGGTCTTCCGCTCCTAGGTTCAGTTGGGTGCTTCCGGTTGCCTTCCACATTCAGACCATAGCTTTCATTAACCCCTCCAGGGGTGGCACGGGCACACGGTGGTGGATAGTCTCAGTTGGGCATACGTTCCTGGCACGAGCACTGACTCACTCTGTTGTAGTCTCCGGTGGGCGTCCACCGTTGCAACCTCCAGCTCAGGTTATCTTTGTCTGCTCTCTGCTGACATCCTGTCACTGTCACTATCTCTGCCTAGGCGACATTGGGTCTCCTCTTATCTGGGCAGACTGAGTCTTTGGCTCCACTGGTATCTCTGGACTCTCTTACACTGTATCAATCATAATTTACCTGACCTGTGTCAGTATTGTATTCTGTTGTACATACTGGACCTATGTGGGTTAAATTTGCTAATGTAACCTGCCCTGTGTAGGTTATTTACTGCTATATGCTGGACCCATGAGGGTTACATTATTCCTTGTGTGCTTTAAATAAAATTGTGTTTTTTACCAACATCTGTCGTTTCTGAGTGTACTGAACCGTAACACATACACAATCATTGGTTGGCTTTGACAAAGCGGTTGACCCGCAAAACGCGTACCGGTAAGCCACTTTTTAATGTACGTTCTAATCATGAAATTACTTTGATACATTTTGAATATGTGTAGCAATCCTACAAGATGTCACTCTCCTTTGGTTTACTCCTCCTACCACCATCTCTATTGGCTACTGTGGCCTTTAGCTACCTGGGTCAGCCTCCAGCACTTTCTCGATTTTTGCTCCAAGTTGCTGAGACTCCTTGCTGTGGCGTTTCTGAATTCCTGAATCTGTGTACCGACCCCTGCTTTGTCTCCTGATCTTGCTCAGCCTTCTGATTCCTTTGTATACTGCCTTCATGTCTCATTCCCAGGTACCTCGACTCCTGTCTGGCTCCGACCTCGGCTTTCCTTCGCCTACGCTTCTTCGAACTTGCGACTCCTTCCCTGCTACTCTGGCTCACAATGAGAATCCTTCAGCTGTTCTTGCCAGAGACTCCTATTAACTTCAGGACTTTGAATCCGACTTGTATCCTGCCATCTGCCACGCACCAAGTGTCCCTCCAGTCATTATTTGCTTGAATATTCCAGAGACTTCTGGACATTCTAATTGCTGTTTGTTCGACTCCACACCTCAGGCATCCCGAATGAGTTGAGGGTGTCGTCAGTAACTCAGATGACCATCCCAGTGTCACGGTTTGTTTTGACTTTCAGACACAGAGTAAGATAAAAATCAAACTTTATTGAAAAGTTTAATGTGAACCCTGACGGGTCTTGAATATACACATATATCACATGTACATAATGGGTTCAAACAGTAATTTTTGCAAGATACAGCATGGTAGGCTCTACCCACCTTGCCAATATACCGAGCAATGCAGCCTGGAGGGTAACACGACAATCTGAATGTGGCTCTACCGACCTTGCCAATATACCGGGCAAGGCAGCCTGGAGGGTTACACGACAATCTGAATGTGGCTCTACCGGCCTTGCCAATATACCGGACAAGGCAGCCGGGAGGGTAACAACAATCTGAATGTGTCTCTACCGGCCTTGCCAATATACCGGGCAAGGCAGCCAGGAGGACAGAAGGACAGCTCCACTAATGCTGAATAGATGGGACAGCAGCATAAGATGGAACAGTGGAGCAAACCAGTATCACAACCAGGGAGGCCAAACCAGTACAATAATGGAGGCAGCAGCAACCGGTGAATGAAGGGTTAACCAGTTACATGCACTGGACAACAGTATAGCAAACCGGTTCTATAATAGATGGATTAGCAACCGATAATGTGGAGTAAACCAGTATCGTGTACTGTACAACAGGAATGCCCAGCCGGTTCAGTCATAGAGGAATCAGCAACCGGTGAATGTGAGTAAATCAGTACCGCGTACTGGACAATCGTAACGCCCCACCGGTTCTATAACGGCTGGATCAGCAACCGGTGAATGTAGAGTAAACCAGTACCGCGTACTGGACAACAGTAATGCCCAACCGGTTCTATGCAGCGGGATCAGCAACCGGTGAATGTGGAGTAAACCAGTACCGCGTACTGGACAACAGTAACACCCAACCGGTTCTATACTAGCAGAATCAGCAACCGGTGAATGTGGAGTAAACCAGTACCACGTACTGGACAACAGTGACGCCTAACCGGTTCTATACTGGCGGGATCAGCAACCGGTGAATGTGGAGTAAACCAGTACCGCGTACTGGACAAAAGTAACGCCCAACCAGTTCTATACTAGCGAGATTAGCAACCCATGAATGTGGAGTAAACCAGTACCACGTACTGGACAACAATAGAGCCAAACCGGTTCTATACTAGTGGAATCAGCAACCGGTGAATGTGGAGTAAACCAGTACCGCATACTGCACAATCGTTTTGCCCAACCGGTTCTATACTAGCGGGATCAGCAACCGGTGAATTGTGGAGTAAACCAGTGATCAGAATGTCGTACAGGCGACCCAGCAGCCAGACGATGACAGTCAGGATTCAGCAGCAGGAACAGCAGACAAGCCAGGACAACCACTGGAGCGACAGGAGTGCCAACCAGGTCAGGGACGGAGCAGGAACAACGGCAGCACGGGATCTGGAACGGAAGCAGGAACGACAGCCCAAACGGATCTGGAGCAGAGGCAGGAACCGCGCAGGAGAGGCACTGGCTACTGGAGAAATGCTGACACTGGTAGCAGAGCGAAACAGGCCCAAGGATACAGGTAGTAGGCAGGTGACTGCTGACATAGAGACACCACAAAAGGGCAACCAAAGGGTGCCTCAGCCCAGTCTATATAGGCAATACAGGGCGGGCAAAAGACAGGCGGCCAATGGAGAGTACACACATCTGACTGACAGCAGAAGTCAGCAATCACGGGCATCGTGATACCCAGTTGTTACAATTAGAGGTTTGGAATTTCAGAATCAGATAAAGACACACACTGCAGTGAAACTAGAACTACAGTTTATTAAAACATGCAATAATTAAACAGGTTATGGCCAGAGTTCACACAAGTATGAAAGCATACCAACTCCGGGATATAAACAGAGACATACAATAATTAAACAAACATCCTGCCAGAGTTCCACATCAGTATGAGAGACATACGGCTCTGGTGTATATAAAAAGAGAACTTTCTGCCAGAGTTTAACATCAGTATGAGAGACATACGGCTCTAGTGTATATAAAAAGAGAACTTAAAGGTACTTATCTATCTACTGGAGCTGAACCTCAGTGTGGGAGAGCCTTTTCACGCTAAACTCCGTAGTATATTTACACAGGTAAACAACCAGACAGACCTGACGTCCCATATGGCTAAACAGCAACCCACAGGTTTGGATGAGGTACAATCTCTACCTCTCAGACTTGAGACCAGGTACACTCTTCCCTAGTCTCCAATGGCTCTAAGCTCTGTTGTCTTGATTACAGGTTAAAACACAGGCTACGCCCTGAGGTGTCTAAAACTGCGCATGCATATGTGCTTGGTTATATAACACTGCATATAGGAGATATCACTAACTGTCTCTCATAAACATTACGTGGCCTCATAGTGCCTGCCCCTCTGCTGTTGCTAAACTAATGCAGAGCATTAACCCCCAACTGACCGTTAGGAGATCACCAAAAACCATCCCTTACACCAGTCAGTCGAGGTTGTGGATGGTCGATGTTGTACAACTCCCTGTCTCTTGCTTGGCCAACTAGTTGAGTGTGTCGTAGTAGTAAAAACATAGAACGACATCTCTAGGCTTCCGACCAGTTGAGGACAGTGATAGTCAAAGATTCTACCTCTAGCCTTACCAAGGCCATCTGTACTCCTCTGGTGAGTCGGGATTGTTTGTTTGTCTTTGAACCAGCTTCTGTGTCCTGCTACTTCAGAGACTTCTGTTTGTGTTTCGACTGTTAGATACCATCTTGCTGAGTTTTCTCTCAGACATTAACAGTAAAATCAAGCCATACAATATGGATGCTGCTAAGGCTTTTTGCCTCACCTCCAGCCAGGAAAAGCAGGAGCAGATCCTGTCTTCCCATGCAGCACACTTACAGACCCTTAACCATAAGCTGGGCGCTATGATGGAGATGCTACGCACCTTCTCTCCTTTTACAGCTACTCAGAACCCTCCATTGCAGACTCCTGAGACTGCTGCCTCCACTGGAATAGGGATGGGCAAAAGTTGTTGCTGTCTTCCCGCGTTTTTGCATTTCCAATATAAAAATGTGATGTATTTGTAGAAGGCAGACACAATAGAAGCAGCTACAGAGCAAGATCGATGTGTTGTGCTGTTCTGCTGTGATATTTTGGAAAAATTGAGTAAGGAGAGGCTCATAGTTACTGCTATCACTATGAGCAGCAAAAGGAGGAACTGGAAGGACCATTATGTGTCCACTGAGTCTGAGGAGGAGGAGGAAGTGACTAGCAGTACTGAAACAATGCTGCTTAGTCCCCCTAAATCATCCCAAGGGGTCTTGGAGAATTTAATGTGAAGGGAGGGAGGAAAGGGAAGGGAGGGAAAAAAGGGAATGGGAAGGGAGGGAGAAAAGGGTGGTACTAGTGAGAGCAGGACAGGTCAGCTGCCTGCTGCAAGACGTGCTGCCCCTGCAGCCAGTGCCACCATTGTTGTACCTGCAGACACCATTTCTGTACCTGCTGCCATACGTGTTGCCCCTGCTGCCACTAGTGCTGTACCTGCTCCCAGATATGCTGCCCATGATGCCACCAGTGCTGTACCTGTAACTACCATTTCTGTACCTGCAACCACCATTATTGTACCTGCTGCCAGATGTGCTGCCCCTTTTGCCACCAGTGCTATACCTGCTGCCAGTGCTGAACCTGCTGCCACCAATACTTTGCCTGCTGCTAGTGTGTCTTGTAGTACTCAGGAGGGGGGAAGGAAAAATGATGCCAAGTGTAACATCAAGGGATCCTAAATCACATTTACCATTCCCAAGTAGTCCTGCCAGTGCTAGTACTACTGCTACTAAGGTCCAGCTAGTGCTAGTCTGCCTTCTGTTTCAGGTCAAAAGGAAATGCCAAGTGTGACATTAGGGGACCTTCTGTCACATTGCTTCACCTCCTCCAAGCAGCAGTGAGATGTCTAGAATAGAGCAGCAGCATGTAGGGACTAGTGGGGGTGGTGATGATGATGCTGGAGAAGCTGGGGTGGAAGAGACATTGATGACCTTTTTAGCAGAAACTGAGAAGGAATGGGAGACATAGATGAGGATGGGCATCACCACCACCACTAGCAGTGAGATTTTGGAATCAGAGGAATCTGCAACTGCTCTGATTCCCTCTGATGCTGAGTTGCAAGGGCAGCAGGATGCTGAGAAGCAAGCTAGTATGCCACAGACCACCATGGACAAAGTGGGAATGGGTTCAACAAGTGTTGCGGGACTAGAACAGGTTCCTCTTACCCGTGCCAGGAATACTTCTGGTCCTAGTTGCAGTGCTTAATCTGAGGCAGTAGCAGGAACAGCATCCTGCCACAGATAATGAAGCGAAATGTGGAGGACAAGAAGAAAGAGGCTATTCTTCTCCGCCTGTCCGCTTCCCCCTGAAGTCATCATGGGTGTGGGACTATTTTTCTGTTGGGGCAGGCATAGCACAGCCATCAGCAACGGCACTGTGCATAATTTGTGACAAGTCAGTGAGAAGAGGAAAGGAGGGAACACACCTTGGCACAAGCACCCCAATATCACACACAGACACCATGACATTTACATCAAACATGTTAAAGACAAACACCCACCACAAAAATCAAGCACCGCTTTTGCTGTCCCTTTAGGTATGGGTTGTAAGAGATCCACTGGAAGGTGTCTGGGATTCTTAGTCCATGCACAAGTGGAACATGCCACAACAAATGCGGAACAATCTGCTCTCAGGGTGGGCAACCAAAAGAGTCTAGTCATTGACCATATTAGTTGATCTCTCCCCATGTGCTCTGCTGCCTTTGAGGAGTGGTAGGCTTCCAGTAGTCTGGTACTTAGGGATTCAGGAATAAAACATTTCACATTTGGCTTATATCCCAGGGTGGAAGCCTGAGCAGCCAAAATCTCCTCACCCAGGGGAGAGGTAATACTAGTACATATCGTGGGCAAAATACGGTTGTGAGGAATGATAGGCACAGGAGGACACTTCTCTTGGGACTATGCCCCAAATTGTTGAAAAAGAGCGTCTGCTCTAAAATTCTTTGTACCAAGGAGGTAGGAAATCACAAAATTAAACCTAGAGAGGAATAAGGCCCATCTGGCCTGACTTGGAGACAACCTCTTGGCCTCTGACAGATATGTGAGGTTCTTTTGATCTGTCAGTATGGGATTTGGGTGGAACAATTTCGGGACTTTTGAAAAAACAGACTTCAAGTCTTCAAATGCCTGCAGGGCTTCTGGTGCCCAGTCTGAAGGATTAGTTCCCTTCTGAGTCATGTCTGTGAGAGGTTTGACTACTGTGGAAAAGTTTCATTTGAACTTCCTGTAGTAATTAATGAAGCCCAGGAACCTCTATATGGATCTTAACCCCACTCAAAGCGGCCACTGTAAGACAGCATACAGTACTTGTGGATCCATGGCCAGGCCCGAGGACATACCCTAGGAATGTCACCTGGGATTTATGGAACTCACACTTCTCCAATTTGCAGAGCAGCTTGTTCTCTCTTAGCAGTTGTAGGACCCGGGCTACAAGAATGGATGAGTATATCGTCCAAATAGACCACAACGCAAGTCTGCAGTAGATCTCTCAATACATCATTAATAAATTCCTGGAAGACAGCGGGAGCGTTGCACAGTCCGAAGGGCATCACCAATTATTCATAGTGGCTGCTCCGGTTGTTAAACGCTGTCTTCCATTCATGGCCTTCTTTTATTCATACCAGATTGTACACGACCCTCAAATCAAGCTTAGTGAATATGGGAGAGCCTTTGATACGGTCAAATAGCTCCATGATCGACGGAATCGGATAAGCATTCTTTACCATCGCCTGAAATTGATGCAGAGTCTTAGCTCCCCATCTTTTTTCTTAACAAAAAGGAAGCCTGCGCCCACAGATGAGAATTTCTGGATAATGCCCCTGGATAATGCATCAGCCACATAATACTCCATGGCCTTGTTCTCCTCCACCGACAAGGGGTATACTTGGCCCCTAAGAGGTTTGGCCCCTGGTACCAGATCAAAAGTGCAATTGTAAGGCCTATGTGGTAGCAACTTACTGGCCTCTAACTTATTAGGACTTGTAGGACTGGTACTTAGCAGGTAAAGAGGTAGAGGTACACAATATTCTAGTAGGCTGCTGGAGGCGAGATTTCATACATTGGGAGGACCATAACAGGATATCGCAAGTCTGCCAATCAATTCTTGGGTTGTGAGTCTGCAACCAGGGAAAACCCAGAATGATAGCATGATGAGGAGAATGTATGACCTGGAACTGTTGCATCTCCACATGGTGTGCCCCTATACTTCAAGACAAGAGGTGAGTTTCGTAAGTAAGGTGTGATGGCTGTAAGGGTCTGCTGTCAATGGCTTTGATAACCAATGGATTGGAGCAAGGCAACAGAGGAAAGGAGTGCTTGGCCACAAAGTCTGCATCAATAAAGAACCCCGCAGCCTCTGAGTTCAGTAGTCCAGGAGCCACTACTGATGACTCAGCCCAAGACAGCACTACCTCAAGAATAGGTCTGTCCTGAAGTCTCTCTGGGGACTGTGAAATTCCACCCAGGGTCTCCCCTACATGACCCTAGAGTGTTTTTTGGCCAGACAGGATAGGAACAAAACATATGGCCCGACTCTCCACAGTACAAGCAAAGGCCCCGCCTCCTGCTCCAAGCCCTCTCCTCCACTGAAAGGCTTGTGAAGCCTAACTGCATTGGCTCCCCCCGGCGGGGTTAGAACGAAAAGGTATGGGAGGGGAGGGAGGACTAGGTGGTCGTAAGAAGCTTGGTGCCAATCAAGAAATAGGCTTACGCACATGTTCCTTGAACAAAAACCTCTCATGAATCCTCGTATCTATCAAGATGATGACTGAGATTAGCTCCTCCAGATCACCAGGCAGTTCTCGGGCTGCCGTCTTGTCTTTGATAGCGTCACACAAGACTTGGGAGAATGCGGCTACTAGGGCTTCATTGTTCTTTACTACCAATGCTGCCAGAGTACGGAATTTGATCTCGTACTCAGCTACCATACTTGTGCCCTGATGTATCGTCATAAGTCGTTTGGCAGTGGAGGTTGCTTGCCCAGGAGCATCATACACTCTCTGAAAAGAGACCACAAATTCCAAGAAGTTATGAATGACAGGTTTCTCCATCTCCCATAATGGGTTGGCACAGGCCAGTGCCTTGCCGGACAGGAGGGAGATCAGGAATCCCACTTTACTTCGCTCAGTAGGGAATGCATGTGGTCCCATCGCAAAAAAAATTCCCATTTGATTAAGGAACTCCTGGCAAAGCGTAGATTCCCCATCATATCTTTGGGGTAGGGGAGTGGAGCCAGATAATCCTCTATTCATGCCAGCCTCAGAGATAGTTTCCACAACCAGCACAGGTACTGGGGACACCACCAGTTGCTGAGTAAAGTGATCCAGGTGCGTTGTGCAATTTAACAGTGTCTGCATGGCAAACAACAACTGATCTATTCTCTGGTCCTGAGAATCCATCCTGGACAGGATGCTCTGATTAGGTGGACTGCCTTTACCTTCAGTAGACATGGCCCTTACATCACGGTATTCAGGCAAAGAAGGACAGACCACAGTAATAAAATATAACCACCTTTATTTATGATATACAGTAATAAAAATGTAGCCCACACAACCCCAGACCACTGGACGATTTTTGAGCCAAGCTGCTGAGAGTCCTTGCTGTGGCATTCCTGAGTTCCTGAATCTGCGTACCGACCCCTACTTTGTCTCCTGATGAGTATTGTGCCTTCATATCTCGACCCGGCTCCCTTCACAACTACGACTCCGATCCCCAGGTATCTCGAGTCCTGTCTAGCTCTGACCTCAACTTTCCTTCGACTATGCTTCTTCGAACTTGCAACTCCTTCCCTGCTACTCTGCCTCGCAATGAAAATCCTTTCAGCTGCTGTTGCTAGAGATGCCTATTTTCTTCAGGACTTTCGAATCGGACTTGTATCCTGCCATCTGCCACTCAACGAGTGTCCCATCGTACGACTCTCTGTCTCTTGCCTGACCAACTAATTGAGGGTGCCGTAGTCGTAGAACTTAGAACGTTGCCTATAGGCTTCAGACTAGTTGAGGACAATGGTAGTCGAAGATTCTACCTCTAGCCTTACAGAGACCGTCAGTACTCCTCTGGTGAGCCGGGATTGTTCGATTGTCTTCGACCCAGCTTCTGTGTCCTGCTACTTCAGAGACTTCTGTTTGTGCTTTGACTGTTAGATGCCATCTTACCGAGTTTTCTCTCAGACATTGACACAAGACTAAAGATACAACAACTGTTGGATCATGAAGAGAAACTGATTGGAGACAGGTTATTATCTCCATATGCTCATTTGTCAGACTAGGGATAACTCTTTTTGACCATTATGCCATGTGAGTGCATTTGATATACCTGTACATAACAGTTATTTTGTGACAATATCACACGATTGGGCTCCCACCTATTTTTTCTTCTTGTTGTATGGAGGTATACAAATCAAGACTGCAGTGACATTGGGAAGAGAGAGAGCGAGAAGCAGCTGTTGAAATCTTCCTGACACTAGGTACAGTTAAATAGACAGGCAAAGAAGTAATGAGAAGTATTTGAACTTGTAAGGATGGGAGTGTTTGTTTTTGTTTTGTTTTTTTTTTTAGACAAATAAAACAAAAAAAAATACTCATATGTGACAGAGACAGGCAGGGACCCTGAAATGAGCTGTGCCCAAGACTGACCATGACACTCAGATACTAGAGAGAGACATAGAATACAGTATTTTGTGAAAGACAAAGAATCTTATGTAAACAGTCCTGTGGTGTACTTTGCTGCTTTGATAATGTCCAGCAAACATACTGGAGGCAGGGGGGAAAGGAAGAGTAGTAACGCAGGGAGTGGGGCATATTAGTAAAGTGATAACCTAAACATTGACTGAACCATGGTTGCAATAAATTATGATGATCCTTCCCCTTCTGATGATGCGGTTTGTGAAATGCACATTAAAAGTACCACCGCCAACAGTAGTATCAGTAAACAACAAGCTAAATTCTAGTGTTGATGTCATAGTGGGTGTAGCAGTTCATCCAAATGCTGTGCCAAACAGTGATATTAAAAACACTAGTCCTCAGCATAGTGAAGAATGTTCTGAAAGGGCAAAATTAAAAATAAATTGTTTGAGAATTAAAAAGCCTAGAGAAATATGAAGGTAATGGGGAAGAAGTGGTGAGCGATGCTAATGATGACCAAGTTATTGATGATGATCTTGATCTAGAATATACCCTTCTAGTATCCTCCTATTTTTCTGATACAGATCACTTTAAGCGAGAAATGAGGTGTTCAGAAAATTAACTGCAAGGAACAGGATCAATTACCCACTACTGAAAAGGAGCACTATGCCTGTTTATAAACTCTTTGAGAGATCAGTTGGAAAGTATGACTCTGTACAAGTAAAGATGCCTAAAAATATGCAGTCATCCTGTCAGTCATCTTAATCGTCATTGCTTCCTTACAAGTCCAATCTCCACCCAGCCACACTCACACTATTGTTGGGTCATCATCCACAAGCTAGCTATGATTAGTGCTTCTTCTACTGTTGGAAGTGTAACAACACACATACTGCAGGTAGGGATGGGCGAAAATTTCTGCCTCAAACTTAAATCAAAAAAAAATGTCACTTTCTGCTTTTTTCACTTAGCTCATTCCATGGAAATAAGTTACACACAACACAAAGCAAATATTATTTTATTTTATTTCCCAGAGGCATAGTATAAAAGGGGCATGAGGGTGCCTGTGTTGGTGGGGTATGGGGAAAGAATCAGTTGAACAGGGGATGATTTTTGGGGGGTTGTTTACTGGGATTGGGGGCACTTAATAAAATAGAAATCCTAAATAAAATAAAATAAAAACCATAAGACATGGTATAAAGGGGTCTGAGGAGGGTGCCTGTGTTGGTGAATGAATGGATCATTTGAGAAGGGAATTTGTTTTGGGTGGTTTCTTGACTGCAATTTGGGGGGACAGTTAATTAAAAAAAATAAAAAATTTGTTTGTAAAGTGATAGAAACAGAAATTCCCTGCCATAAGTTGCCACTAGGGTGGACTGATACTTGACTTGATAGAGTATTTTGTAGAGGATGATTTGTTTGATTTGTTGTTAGAGGCCTTTGTAGGACTTAGACTTATTAGAGGCCCAAGTCCTGAAGAAACATTGATTTGTAGGACTTAGGCTTGTTAGAAACAAACCTCACAAAAAATGTTCATTTTTTTGTAAGATTATTTTTGTAATTTTTTTTGTAATTTTTTTTTTTTCAAAACACAAGCCCTGAGAAAAAAATAAAAATGTCCTACTGGCCTAATGCCAGCAGGTCATGTTGGCCAGTGGCCACTGTCAAATGTCCTCCTGAGTTTCAACTGCTGTTTGTACTGCTGCTGCTGAGTTGTTTAAGCAGCAGGATGATTAGGCAGCTGAAAGGGAATGGGATCAACAACAGCAGTAACATGGACGATGGATGATGAAGGCTCCACTTGCCATGACTGGCTTCAGTGATGCGCTTGAAGCAATAACAGCAGAATAAGTAGCCCCCACTATATGTGGAGAAAAGAAGATATTGGCCTTTAAATCTTCTCCACCTGCCCCTCCTCCAAAATCATCATGGGTGTGTTGTTATTAGAATATATTTCTTCCCTTGAGAGCAGGAACAGCAGGTCTCATCAGAAACTGCAATATGCACAGTGTGTGTGGTAAATAACACTATAACACCCAAAACCAAGTACTGCCGCTGTCACTGTACCCCTTTTCCAGACCCGCTTGCTCACAGTTTAATAGTAATGATGAACCCTCCCTGCCACCATCTTAGCATATTCTGCAGGATGGAATCTCCTCATATGCTGCTTGATGCACTGATTGCGATTCTCTTCCACCACACTGGCATGTGTGCAATGGGTAGAGACGAACTGCCACATCCTAACATCAACAGAGTGGCCATCATTTGGCAAGGGAGATAATGAACGAGGTGGATTGGCAGAAGATATAGTTACTCTAGAAGGTGATGGTGAGATAGTTGTTTCACTAGTCCTGGAACTTCCAGTCTCTGTCTGGGTTGTTCTATTCCTCCTCCTTTTTGATCTCCGCCTCGCCTCTTGTTGCCTTTCTGGAGAGTCAGGGACAGCAAAAGCAGTGCGCGGTTTCTGTGGTGGGTGTTTGTCTTTAACATGTTTCACAGAAATGTCATGGTGTCTGTTTCATGTGTGATATCAGGGAGCTTGTGCCACAGTGTGTTCCCTCCTTTCCTATTTTCACTGACTTGTCACAAATTGTGCACAGTGCCATTGCTGATGACCGCGACAGAAAAATAGTCCCACACCCATGATGACTTCAGGGGGAAGGGAACAGATGGAGAAGAATGGCCTCTTTCTTTTTGTCATAGAACAGACAACAAACCTGAGCTCCTCCAGCCTAAATGTGAATAGTGTGCCCTGAATTAGGCATATATTATAATATATGCCTAATACAGGGCACAGTATTCACATTTAGACGGGAGGAGCGCAAGTTTGCTGTCTGTTCTATGTTCGCACTTTGGGCCTTGGCCTGACTGGACTGGAGAACCATTTCATTCCTTGCTGCACACTTCAGTAACCCCAATTCTATAAATGGATACTTCATGTAAAATAAATCATCAAAAAGTATTATACAGATATACACATATATAATCATGCACTACGTAGAGTTAGAGCTGTAAGCTGTTGTCTTTTCTTTAGTCTTTCTTTTGTCCTCCACATTGCCCTTCATTGCCTGTGGCAGTGGATAATGTTGCTGCTGTTGCTGCTACTGCCTCAGATTCAGCACTGCAACTAGGATCAGGTTTATTGCTACTGCTGGCAAGTGGAACCTGTCCTAGTCCCTCATCACTTGTTGACCCCATTCCCACTTTGTCCACGGTGGTCTGTGGCACACTAGCCTGCTCCTCAGCATCCTGCTGCCCTTGCATCTCAGCATCAGAAGGAATTAGAGCAGTTGCAAATTCCTCTAATTCCAAAATGTCATTGCTGGTGGTGGTGCCCATCCTCATCCCTGTCTCCCATTCCTTCTCAGTTTCTGCTAAAAAGGTCATCAATGTCTCTTCCATCCCAGCTTTTCCATCATCATCAACACCACCACTAGCCCCTATATGCTGTTTTTGCTGCTGCTCTATTCCAGACATCTCCCTGCTGCTTGGAGGAGGTGACAAGCAATGTGACAGAGGGTCCCTTAATGTCACACTTTCCATTTCCTTTTGACCTGAAGTAGAAGGCAGACTAGCACTAGCATCAGTAGCAGTAGGCACAGACTACTGATCTGTGCTCCTGCTGGTGGTGATGGTATTAATTCTGAGCCTGCTCTCCCCCAACACCAGTTCTGGCCTCTTAAGGCTCATGTTCAACTTGGACACTGTAGTGAAGGGAAGGGGACTCCCAGAGCAAGAGGAATGGTGTGGGCTCCCTTAACTGCTAGTCTGGACGTTCTCAAATGTTTCCCCTAGGACTCAAACTGCTTCACAATTTCTGCTACTACTGCTAACACCAACCACATCAGTTCAGCCGCAGAGTCTTCCTCCTCAGTCTCACAGTCACTGGTAATATGAGGCTATTGTTTATTACACCCTCCTTCACTCCTAACGCTAACAAGCTGCTGGACCTTAGTAGCAGTAGTACTAGCACTGGCAGGACTGCTTCAGAATGGCATGTGTGATTTAGGGTCCCTTGCTGTCACACTTGGCATCATTTTCTCCTTCCCCCCTGAGTACTACAAGAAACACTAGCAGCAGGCAAAGTATTGGTGGCAGCAGGTTCAGCACTGGCAGCAGGTTCAGCACTGGCAGCAGGTACAACACTAGTGGCTACAGGCACAGCAATGGTGGCACTGGCAACAGGGGCAGCACATCCAGCAGCAGGTACAACACTAGTGGCTGCAGGTACAGCAATGGTGGCACTAGCAGCAGGGACAGCACGTCTGGCAGCAGGTACAACACTAGTGGCTGCAGGAACAGCAATGGTGGCACTGGCAGCAGGGGCAGCACATCCAGCAGCAGGTACAACACTAGTGGCTGCAGGTACAGCAATGGTGGCACTAGCAGCAGGGACAGCACGTCTGGCAGCAGGTACAACACTAGTGGCTGCAGGAACAGCAATGGTGGCACTGGCAGCAGGGGCAGCACGTCTTGCAGCAGGCACAGGCAGCTGACCAGTCCTGCTCTCACTAGTACTACCCTTTTCTCCCTCCCTTCCCATTCCCTTTTCTCCCTTCCTTCCAATTCCCTTTTCTCCCTCCTTTCTCATTAAATCCCCCAAGATCCCTTGGGGTAATTTAGGGGGACTGGACAGCCTTGATTCAGTACAGCTAGTCACTTCCGCCTCCTCCTGAGACTCTGTGGACACTTAATAAGGGTCCTTCCAGTTCCTCCTTTTGCTGCTCATAGTGATAGGAGTCCCTATGAGCCTCTCCTGCCTCAATTTTTCCAAAATATCACAGCAGAACAGCACAGCACATCTATCTCACTCTGTAGCTGCTTCTATTGTGTCTGCCTTCATCACGTTTTTATAGCGGAAGTGTGAAAACAAAGTAAATCAATGGGCAAAAACTTTCTAGCCATTGAAAAATGGCGAAAGATTTTGGCCAATGGGCAAAAGATGCAAAAATTTTAAGCGCTAATTTTAAAGCGGATTTTCCTGCGAAAAAGAGGATAACAACTTGGTTTTCGTTAAATTTCTCGTGGGAACACAGCAACAACTTTCTCCCATTCCTAACTGCAGGTACAATTGCAACATCTTGACCCAGTAGTAGTAATAGTAGCCCTTCAGAAACCCTCATAGAGACTAAATATTGCCTGCAAAATCTGTGACTGTTTTAGCCACTCATAGCTCAAAATGCATTTTAGTCCATACAAGATCATAACAACCTGCCCCATAACCAGATTAAAATGGAGGTCCCTACAAGGTGGAGTTTTACACTGTATATGCTAAAGATTTATATGAGTAGAATAATGCCATTAGCAAGTAGGCAATGCAAAACTGGAAGGCTTTAGAGTAAGCATCTTGTCACCTGTGAATGGCAACTAATGTGTTACGTATGAAAGTTGCTGAAACTTTTTGAGAAGGCCACCTTACTGGACATGGAATGTCCAGCAAGGTGGCTGAACATGAATTAGTGAGATATTTCCACTTATATATCTACTGCAGAAAAAAGGAGGAGCATTGTTGAAGGATATTACAAAAAAGACAACACATACATGAACAATGCTTTAGTTTGTCCTTAGAGCCTTTCACATACTTTGGCTTGTTATTTTGAAAAAACTCACAGGGTCTCTCCCTAAGAGTAAAGGGTAATCCAGATGTGGACCCCTTCAATCAGTGACTATAAACAAGTGACTAGCCGAGGAACAGGCAACATTACTTTTGTTCATCCTCAAAACCTTTCACGTACTTTGGCTTGTTGTTTTGAAAGGGTGTCTTCCTAACAGAAAAGGATAATCCAGATGTGGACCCCTTACTCTCAGTGCCTAAAAAAACAACTGCACCTCAACAACAAAGCCGAAACATACGTCTGGGGTTGGCTGATAATTTCAGTGCAGAGGGGATTTGCCCAACATTTTGGAACTAGGCCACCTCTTTTGGTCGGGATTAGTCTAATATGTATGTGAAGTTTCTCCTCATGATGGCACTAGAGAGCTAAAATATCATGCTCTTGAGCCGTGACTAGCCAAGGAACAGGCAATATTGCTCTTGTTTATACTTAGAGCCTCTCACTTTCTTTGGCTTGTTATTTTGAAAACTCTTTGGGTGTCTCCCTAATAGTAAAGGGTAATCCAGACATGGACCCCTTGCTATCAGTACCTAGGTAAACCAGCTGCACCTCACTGACGAGGCCCAAACAAGGCTGAAATGTTCATATGGGGTTGGCTGGTAATTCCCATGCAGAGGGGATTTGACCATCATTTTGTAACTGGCCTGCCTTTTGTATTAGTATAAAATGTATATGGAAATTTCTCCTCTGCAATTACACTAGAGAGTTAACCCTTTGAGTGCCAAAGGCATACCCCCCTTGCATTCAAAGGGTTAAAACATGATGCTCTTTGGTGGTGACTAGCCGAGGAACAGGCACCATTGCTTTTGTTCATCCTAAGAGCCTCTCTCATACTTTGGTTTGTTATTGCAAAAAAAAGAATGACCTGCAAAAAAAGGGTATATAGTACTGGCCAAGTGCCAGCAGTGCTAGATGGTGGTAGCATACCACTACCACCAGAAACATTATGCTACCCAGTGGTTCCCAGTAGTGGCATTCTGGTATTTGCCACTGACTGAGTTATCTAAGCATAAGAGGATTAGGCTGCTGCATGGGTCAACACTATGTTGTTGGTTCTCCTCACTAAAGATAAGTCACTAGGTGATGGTGGCTGATAAAACCTAACCCTGACATGTAAGTCACTCTTGATAGATTGCACAGTGGTCTTTGAAAACCTATCAGTAGGAATTACAGTAGCAGAAAATGACAGTTTGTCTCTGCTGCTGGTGATGCCCATTCCCAAGCACATCTTTTTCTTCTATTCCTTCAAACTCACTGTGATGTCAGCTACTCCACCACCTTCACTGTCATCGCCACCACCCTAGTCTTTACTGATCCCTAGGACTACATGGTGATGACATATGTGACAGAGGGTACCTTGCTGTCACAGGTGATATCACTTCAGAAGTAGAGATGGGTGAAAAGTAAAAAAAAAAATTATTGTGGGAAATTTTACAATTTCCAGCACATGGAAAATCCATAAAATATCTGCGTTTTTGCTAATCCCAGTAAATCCCTAACAGGAACTTTGTCATTTGATTGCTATGCCCAGGAATTACCACAGCTATGCAGACACAAAGTGTGGTTATATTGCTACCAGTGCAGCTGGACAAGGCCGGGACTCCTTCAAATTAATTTTTGTTTCTTTCTCTCTCTCTCTCTCTCTCTCTCTCTCTCTCTCTCCTTCCTCTTAATTCTGTCCTGTTCTGATTTTTATAGTATGGGTCAGGTACTTTCACCACCATTGAAAGCATAGGCAGAAAATGGAACCATTCTCACAGGAAAATCTGTGGTTTCTCAATGCGTTGGATACCCCTTTGGCACTCAAATGGTCAAGAGCCTTTCTTTGAACAGTAATTAACATACTTGTAGAGATATGGGAAATATGCATAAATATAAAAGTGGAGAAATTGTGAGGCAAAGCAGCTGAACCACAGAAACCAAAATGGTTTTGCATTGATTAAAATGGGACTTTTAACCCTTATAATGCTAGAAAGATGTCCAATGCACTGCAATGAGTTGGAAATCACTCTAACTTCAAAGAGGTTAAATTTATAAATAGGATGTCATTGTTTGCCACAAAATTGGCATGAGACTTATGTACAAAAGAAGTGGAGCAAGTAAGAACATTTTATTACAGAAAACAAATAAAAACATTCAATCATTTAAATGGGCTTAACACCTCGAATGTTAGAAGTATCCAACAAATGTTGTCACTACGCAGTGAAGACCTCTTTCTTCAAAGGTTTAAAAGCAGTGGTAGTGCTACCATATAAGCAGAATAAGCAGCCGCAGCAGCCATTTTGTCAGAGGGCTTATACAGTGCTTATACAGAAACGCCGCCACATGTAAACAAAATCAGATGGCAAAGTCTTAGTAGTAATACCAATAGTGTACCAACACCCTGTACCAAAAACTAGAATCACCCCTACTTAAATGCCTTATTTGTCTAAATTGGTATAACAAATTTGTAATTGTTCCAAATGGGGCCCAAGATTTGCTCCATGACTATCTTGGCACATATGCCTCAGGGTCTCCAAAATTGTACACTGAACTCTAAGTAAGATTGTAAATGCAAGCAATGCATTAACTTTGCTGTAGCCCTCTTGCTGCACCATCCTTGCTTTCCCACCTCTTAGATACATTGATTTCCTACCAATAGATAATCCTGGGTCAGACAGGGGTTGCATTAGGTTCTCAGCATTTGCATCCTACATATTATTAGACAGGAAGATAGCAGAAAAGGGTTGATTTTTGACTTGCAGGAGGAAGCACACCAACCTTTGCCATGGCACAAACATGCCACACTTCCCCTACTTCCAATTGCCTCTCTTACAGTTAGTGTAAGTACAGCAGGAGTTGAAAGTATGTTGCTCTCCAGCTGTTGTTGTACAATGCCATCAGCTGAGGATGATGGAGTTTATAGACCAAAAGCTGAACAGCCATATGCTACCAACCCCTGGTTCAAGAGGATAGTGTAATTTTCTAACATGCAGCAGTGCCATTCACCCTTTTCTCTCCCTTAACAGTGCCTTTCTGATTCCTACTATGCATAGTTTCATTCTGATTTAGGGAGCTGTGATCACCAGTAACAAATAGAATGCCTGGACATTTGTAAGTGCTCTTTAGTGACTGGCTAAGTGAGACGTCAATGCATCTCATTCAGCCATTGAGAATAAAGCACTGACTTACATTCTGTTTGCATTTTTAAAGCATATCTTATATAATAATTCCCTAAATAGTTTGTAACAACACAGTCATGCGCAGTAGAGACTGCCCGTGATGAGGCTCATACAGAGCAGGGCGCTTAGGAGCATCCCACTCTGTATCAGCTAAGGAGCAGGCAGTCTCCACTGGGCATGACTGCACCGCGACTGGTCGGCACTGTGGCCCGTGTACACAGGCTCTTCTATTAGTCAATGTATAAAGTGCTTTAAAATGCTTACTCTGTTTCAGACTGACTCCATTACTGTGTCCTTGAGAAAAGCTACAAATAAAAGGAAATGCAGGCAGTTACCTCTGGGGAAGCTACGTCTGCCCAAGACTTCATTATTCTCTTCATAATCATCAACATATATGTAAATCTAAGACTGGTAATAAATTGGAAAATGTAAAGCAATGCAAGAACACTTCAATTTTATGTTAATTAGGCTGTCTGGTACTAAAACTAAAACAATATAATTAGAAATATTCCTAACAGTATGCTGAGCAATTGCACTGTCTTGATTTCAGGATTTGTACACACACAACCAGATAATAAAGAACTGGGTAATGTCATAAAGTAGTTGGCTCAGGGCTAAAAAATAGCTTGGAGACCACCTAGCATTCAACTGATTGGAAAGCACCAGTTAAATGAAATAGGTGTGTTGGTTATTCAATTAATTTGTCCCTTACTGCACAGTTGGTTTGCTTTGGAATTGTTACCACTGTGCTTTTATAAATAAGGCCCACTGAATCATAGGAATAAAAGCAAAGTTTAAGCAATTCTAGAGGAAGTCAACTACACCATAGATGCAAAGAAAAATTCCCAAAATTTCCAATGCATTTGTTGTCTTACTAATAATCAGGTAATTAAAAGACCCCTTTAAATGAATGTGAAATGTTTTTCTCTTGTGGATCAGATGGTTTTCCCCATAATAGCTCCACTTTGCCATTATAAAAAGGATTATTGTGACATACAACACTGTACTACCTGTCAGCTCCTTCAGTAATGGGGAAAATGTGGTCTGCGAGAAATCCTACTCTAAGCAGGAGAGATGGAGAAATGAATGGAGGACAGCTGGGGTATGTACATTGGACAGAGGTTCCCATGAACATTCCTCAGGACCATAGCCAAGCCAGTGGACCAAATACTCCAAGCAACCCCTACTCAGTCTAGAGTCCACAACAGATTCTACTTCGTACACCTCCAACCCATCAACCAGGATCAGGGCTGGCTGCATAAGAGGTGGTGAAAGAGTAACACTCTGCTTCCATGGTTTAAGTTGGGAGATGTGGAAAGTAGGATGGACTGTTCACCCAGAGGGTAATTGAAGGATCAGAAAGAGGTCTAGATATCGAGGACTCAACTTCCTAGATGGACACGTGAGCCGCAGGTGAGTGAAGGACAACTGCCCCTTATCCCCAATTTTGTATGCAGGGGCAGAGAGACAATGTCTATCGGCCTGCGTCTTGTATGTCCGTTGAGACTGCAGAACGGCATTCTGGAATCTGGCATGTGAAGACTGGAGGGTCTGTATACGTTGAGGGACAGAGGATTCCATTGGTAAACCAGGTAGAGCTTGGGGGTGGTACCCATAGGTTGTGTAGAAAGGAGACAATGTAATTGATCAATGGTAATGGTTGTGTTGGTGAATTCTGCCAGTGGAAGGAGAGGAACCAATCATCCTGTTAATGTGAGACATAGCAGAGAAGATATTGTTCCAATGTTTGGTTAGTCCATTCTTTCTGTCTACTGGTTTGAGGATGGTAACCTGAGGATAAGCTGTGGTTGATGCCAAAGGCATGACAGAATGCTTTCCAGAATTTGGAATTGATTTGAGGTCCCCTATCAGATACTATGGAACTAGGGATGTCATGCAGGCGGAACACTTCCTTGATAAACAGAGGCACAGTTTGTTCTGCTGTTGGTACTTTTAGTACTGGAAGGAAATGAGCCAGTTTGGTGAGACGATTCACCATGACCATTATAGTGTTGTGTTTTTTGGATAAGGGCAAGTACACAATAAAGTCAACTGATATGTCCTTCAAGGTGAAGTGGGTACTGGAAGTGGACGTAGTAATCTGGCTGTCTTAGTAGGTCAGTCTTTGGTCCTGGTGTAGGTCTCACAAGACACATACAAGTGGATATCTTGTGTCATACCTGACCACCAGAACTGACGTTGGGCTAATTCCTTGGTGTGATGAAAACCACCATGGCCTGCTGTGGGAAATTCGTGGCACAAATGTATAACCTGAGGATACAGGGAAGGGGGTATAAACACTTGTTGCTGTCAGAATAGAAAACCGTCTTTAAGAGTGAGAGAGTGATGTCTAATGAAGTCGGGATGGTCAATAGTGGAGGTGTTTTCTAATTCCTTCTGAAGTGAGTTCGTTAGCAGTAGGAAGTGTTTCGGGGTTAAGATAGTGTTGGTGAGGAAGGGTGGTATATCTCCAAGAAATATCATCTGCCTTATGATTCTTTGATCCTGGTTCACATGATTTGAAGTGAGAAGCAGTTGAAGAACAACTCCCAGCAAGCTTGTGGAGGACACAATTGTTTCACTGAACGGAGATATTCAAGGTTGCAATGGTTAGTATAGATGTTAATGGGATGTACAGCACTCTCCAAGAGGTGTCTCCATTCTTCTAAAGCAGACTTTATGGCCAGTAGTTCTCTGTCACCAACTTCGTAATTGGTTTCTGCTGCTATTAGATGTTGCAAATAATAGGCTATAGAGTGAAATTGTTCTTTCATTCCAGACCATTGGGACAGAACAGCACCTACAGCTACGTCAGAGGCATCCACTTCTACATAGAATGCCCTCTGAGTGTTGGGTTGAGCTAGGATGAGTAGGGTGAGGACATGTTGCTTGACAAATATCGGACATGAAGGACAAAGTACCGGTTGCCCAGCTGATTTCTGGATTGTGTTGTATCAGCCAAGGGAGACCCAAAATCACCAGGAAACAAAGGAGAAGGCAAAATACTGAAGAGTGTCAGGTTGCTTAGAGTTACATTTCTGTCTTCCTTGCTTCGCTCGTATTAGAGGTTGGAGGTTTATAGTTTTGTCTGCCCTCTTCTCGGCGCTCGATTGTTTGGCTGAGTCCGTTTCCATGCTGTTGTTGCTGTTCCTGGCGTTTGTCCTCTGCTTGTGTTTTGACTTGCTCCTGGTTGTCATTTAGACTTCTGATTCTCGACTGCCTGGTGTCACGGTTTGTTAAGACTCTCAGACGCAAAGTTAGGTAAAAACACAACCCCATAGGGTAACATACACGTTCATACATATATATAGCGATGACAGGGAAAGCAATAATAATAGCAATACAGGCTCTACCGGCCCTGCCAATATACCGGGCAAGGCAGCCAGAAAGTAGATACAAGGAATAGATAGGCTCTACCGACCTTGCCAATATACCGGGCAAGGCAGCCTGGAGACTAGTACACGGAGAATTAGTAGGCTCTACCGGCCCTGCCAATATACTGGGCAAGGCAGCCAGGACTGGGACTCAAAGGATAGTTGGCTCTACCAGCCCTGCCAATGTGTAGCGGAGTTGCTCGATATGTTCATCCAGAGCTGGAATCTGTTGTGCCTGAAAGGAATCCAGGAGCATACAGGGCTGAAACCCATAATTAATCAGAAACGAAGAGCTCCCGGATGAAGAGTTAACCGCACAGTTCCTGGCGAACAGGTCGGCGCAATTGTCATGATGGTCAGTAGTGAATAAGCGCAAGAACTGCTCCAATCCTTGATTGGCATGCTCAGCGGCCCCATTGGTCTGGGGATGGTAGGCAGAGGAAAAAGATAATTGTATGCCCATCTGTTCACAAAATGCCCTCCAACATCTGGACACGAACTGGCTCCCCTGGTCAGACACCAGCACTCTGGGTACTCCATGCAACCGAAATACTTCTTTAGCGAATACCATCGCTAATTCTTTAGCAGAGGGAAGGCCACGGAGGGGCACGAAATGAGCCATTTTAGAAAACCTGTCCACCACCATAAGTATAAAGGAATACCCTCTAGACATTGGCAATTCTCCCATAAAATCAATGGAAACGTGGGACCAGGGGCGTTCACCATTAGGTATCGGCTGAAGTAGGCCCACCGGGAGATGTCTAGGGGTCTTGGCACGGGCACAAGTGGCACAGGCGTTCATAAAATCAGCACAATCTGCCCTCATAGAAGGCCACCAAAAGACTTGAGAGAGGGACCACAACAATTGGTCTCTGCCAATATGTCCTGCAGCTTTAGAGGAATGGTATGTCTCGAGTAATCAAGTGCGGAATGGCTCATCAACAAAACACTTGCCCACTGGTGTTTCAGGGGGAGCAGAGGCCTGGAAGGCCAAATTCTCTTCCCCTAGTGGTGAAGTGATACTAGTACGTATTGTAGCCAATATTCGATCAGGCTGAATAATAGGTGCTGGCACCTCATCTCTGTCAATTTCAGCCTCAAATTGTCTTGACAGTGCATTAGCCCTAACATTCTTAGACCCCGGCAAATAGGATACAATGAAATTGAATCGAGACAGGAACAGTGCCCACCTGGCCTGGCGTGAGGACAATCTTTTAGCCTCAGAGAGATAAGTCAGGTTTTTGTGATCGGTCAAAATTAAGACAGGGTTTTTTGTGCCTTCAAGTAGGTGGTGCCATTCCTTAAGAGCAAGGATAATGGCCAGTAATTCTCTGTCCCCTATCTCGTAATGGCTTTGAGCCCCGGTCAGTTTTTTAGAGAAAAACCCACAAGGTCTGAGAGTTCCTCCTTTAATAGGTCATTGAGAAAGCACTGCCCCAATCCCAATATCTGAGGCATCAACCTCCAATGTAAATGGGAGCGATAGGTTGGGGTGAGATAACACAGGAGCATTAACGAAAGCAGATTTCAAATTCTCAAAGGCCTCCTCCGCAGCCACTGACCATTGAGATGGATTAGCACCCTTGTGCGTAAGGTCAGACAATGGTTTAACAATAGTAGAGAAGTTCTTAATAAACTTCCTATAATAATTAGCAAAGCCCAAAAATCGTTGGATGGCTTTAAGACTCTTGGGCCGTGGCCATTGCAGAACTGCCACTAGTTTCTCTTTGTCCATGGCAATGCCTTCTTTGCCAATTACAAACCGCAAGAATGGCACGGTAGTTCTGTGAAACTCACATTTTTCAAATTTGCAGGATAATTTGTATTTCCATAGATGAAGCAACACCTCAGATACGTCTTTAATGTGTTGTGACATATTCTCGGAATGAATGAGTATGTCATCAAGATAGACAACAACACAAGACTGCAGCATATCCCTGAGGATGTCATTGATTAATTCTTGAAATACTGCCGGTGCATTACAAAGACCAAATGGCATGACTAGATATTCATAGTGCCCAGATCTAGTGTTAAAGGCAGTTTTCCACTCATCACCAGCTCTAATCCGAATCAAATTATACGCAGCACGCAGGTCCAACTTGATGAAGATAGAAGAAACTTTGAGCCTGTCAGATAGCTCGGTGATGAGTGGTATCGGATAAGCATTTTTAGACATTAACTTGTTTAAGCCACGGTAATCAATGCATGGTCTCAGCTCTCCATTTTTCTTTTTTACAAAAAAGAATCCGGCTCCGGCCGGAGAGGTAGATTTCCTTAAGATCCCTCTCTTAAGGGCATCAGAAATATATTCCTCCATAGCTTGGTTCTCATCACAAGACAATGGATACGTGCGTCCCCTAGGGGGTACCACCCCTGGAGGCAATTCAATACTACAGTCATAAGATCTGTGCTGAGGTAGGGTGCCAGCCTCTCCCTTACTGAATACATCAGCAAACTGTTGGTATTCGTCTGGCAGTGAATGGGAGGTACACAAGATCTTAACCGGGTGGGTTACGCAATGCTCCATACAAGACTGAGACCAAGCAGAGATTTCACACTTTTTCCAATCAAACTGTGGATTATGCGACTATAACCAAGGAAATCCCAAAATTACTGCATGGTGTGGAGAATTAATAAGTTGGAACTGCTGTTCCTCCTTGTGAAGTGCCCCAATAGTCATAGATAATGGCATTGATTCAAAGGTAACCTGTGCAGGTTCTAAGGGTCTGCGGTCAATTGCTTCAATAGCGAGAGGGGTCTCTCTCTCAATCCGTGGGACCCCATGCAATTCAGCAAAGGTATTATCCATAAAATACCCAGCTGCGCCGGAATCAACCAGGGCCAAAACCTCCACTGAGCGTTTTGCCCAAGAAAATATCACCTGTATGGTAGGTTTCAATATACCCAAACCTGGGGACGATTGAACACCACCTAGGGCCTGTCCCCCAAGGTACCTTAGGTGTGTTCGACGTACAGGACAAGATCTTAGCGGGTGCCCATTCTTGCCACAATATAAACACAGCCCTTGTCTTCAGTGATATGTTCTCTCTTACTTGGTTAGCCTAGTGAAGCCTAATTGCATAGGTTCACCTGGTTCCCGTAACTGTTCATTAGGCTTAGATGCCAAGGGAGGGATGGGTGGGCAAAATGTACTGCTAGATCTGTTATTTTTTTACCGTAACCTGCGGTCTCTGGCCATTAACCTCTCACGGATCCGGGTGTCAATTAAGATAACATACTCAATATAGTCATCTAGATCAGTGAGCAATTCTTTAGCTGCAATCTCATCTTTAATCTGGTCACTCAGACCCTGAGCGAAGGCTGCCAACAATGCCTCGTTGTTCCACCCTACCTCTGCTGCCAAGGTGTGAAATTCAATGGCATAATCGCTCACCGTACGCCTGCCCTGCTGTATCTCCTTAAGGCGTTTAGCAGCAGAGGTGGTTCTACCAGGAGGCTCGAATATTCTCCGAAATGACTGCACAAATTCTCTGACACTCCTTGTGCAGGGTTTTGCATTCTCCCATAACAGATTGGCCCATGCCAATGCTCTACCAGTCAGCAGGGATATCATGAAACCAACTTTACTGCGGTCACTGGGGAAAACATGTGCAGTCAATTCCATAAATATTTCAAGTTGGTTGATGAACCCTCTGCAAAGATTAGGATCACCATCGTATCTGAGTGGCAAAGGGGCGGAGGCAGTTAACACCTTGACTGCAGCCCCTGAGGGCATAGTATCGTTCTCCGGGTGTCTGACCTGGGGAGACCACCGGACTAGGAACAGACTTGTCTGAGATTACAGTGCATTCAAGAATAGTTTGGATCACTACCGCTAGCTGATCCAGGCGTTGCTCATGAACATCCATCCTCCAACGGATATTTTGTGTGTTACCATCGCTCTTATTGTCTGAGGTCATGGCCCTTTTGTACTGTCATGGTTTGTTAAGACTCTCAGATGCAAAGTTAGGTAAAAACACAACTTTATTGAAAAGGTTAAGACAACCCCACAGGGTAACGTTCATACATATATATAGCGATGACATTGAAAGCAATAATAATAGCAATACAGGCTCTACCGGCCCTGCCAATATACTGGGCAAAGCAGCCAGAAAGTAGATACAAGGAATAGATAGGCTCTACCGGCCTTGCCAATATACCGGGCAAGGCAGCCAGGACTGGTACTCAAAGGATAGTTGGCTCTACCGGCCCTGCCAATATACCGGGCAAGGCAGCCTATAGGCAGAGAGCAAGTATAAAGGCTCTACCGGCCTTGCCAATACCGGGTAAGGCAACCCAAGATGGTACAAAAAGGAATAGGTTCTACCGGCCTTACCAGTATACTGGGCAAGGCAGCCTAATATGGAGTGGGTGGCAACCACTAAAGCCTCAGTGACTGTCTAGGTGGCAACAACAGTCACAAGGATGACATGCAGAGGCTAAATGAGCGCAAGTGGCAAGCCAAGGAATAGCAGGAGAACACCAGTACCCGCGTACTGGAGAACCAACGGAGCTGCCTAGGACTTGACAGCTATAACCAGCATAGAGAGAACCAGTACCCACATACTGGAGACACAGTAACTCTAAATCGGTACAATAGACTCAGATGTGGTGGAGCGAACCAGTACCTCGTACTGGGGAGATCAATCTCTCTTCCGGTGCAACAGCAGCCGGTGAATAGGAGCGAGCTAGTACCCACGTACTGTAATCATAGACTGTACCGGTGCAACGGCAGTCGGTAATTGGTGGAGCAAACCAGTACACGCGTACTGGAGAAACCGTCACTCTTCCGGTGCACAGCAACCGGTAACAAAAGTAAGCAAACCAGTACCCGTGTACTGGAAGCACAAGTCTCAAAAGGCCCAACAGCAGCCTGGGTGGCTAAGGAGCGAACCAGTACCCGCGTACTGGAGACACCAAACACATAAATTGCAACAGCAGCCGGGTGGCTGTGGAGCTAACCAGTACCCACGTACTGGAAACACAATCTCTATCGTGCAATAGCAGCCGGGTTGCTGTGGAGCGAACCAGTACCCTCGTACCGAAAACACAATTCCCTATCGTGCAATAACAGCCGGGTGGCTGTGGAGTGAACCAGTACCCGCGTACTGGAAACACAAATCGCTATTGTAATAGCAGCCGGGTGGCTGTGGAGCGAACCAGTACCCGCGTACTGGAAACACAAATCGCTATCATGTAATAGCAGCCGGGTGGCTGTGGGGCGAACCAGTACCCGTGTACTGGTTAACCAGCAAGGAGTAGAAATGTCGCCAAGGCAACCAGGGAGCAAAAGCTGACTACAGGTGAACTGGATAAGGAGCACAGCAGGTGGAAACAGGAACCAGCACTCCAGACGGTCAACCGGATCAGGAACGGCAGCGGGACTGGCAGCAGGAAGCAGCGTCACAACGGCAACTCCAACCGGATCAGGAACGGAAACAGGAACCACAGAACTGGTAACCCAGGAACTTGACAATCTCAGGTTAGCAGGAACATAGCGAGGGGCCCAGGAAGCTCAGGAACATAATGGAGATGCGAGAGCATAGAGACAACACGAAAGGGCAACCAAGGGGGTGCCCAGGCTCAGTCTAAATAGGCAATGCAGGGCGGGCTGGAGGCTGACAGCCAATGGAGAGCCCCCTACAGGTAACTGACACAAAAAAGCAGCAATCACGGGCACCGTGATACCTGGCTTGTCTGACCGTCCTCCGCCCATCCTCCGTGGTTCCGTTGCTCCCGGTAAGTGTTGGCCAGCCTTTGGGTGTTTGCCTTTCTCTCCCTCTCTGGTGTCCCTGGTTGTCCTCGGTACTTTGGCCTGCTTGATTACCCGCGATGCTCCGGCGTCTGTTAGTTCCTTCCGTTGCCTACGGGTTTGCTGTTTCGGGTGCCACTTCGCTGGTTGGTCACTCCCTGCTACGGTTACCTCCTAGCTTCTTGTGGGAAGCCCTGTCCTTCTCTGGCCGCATTCCATCAGAGGCCCTTTTACTGCTGTGGCTCTGCCTCCTCTTCTCTGTATCAGGCAGTTCTCTAGGTCCCCACAGCTCTTGGTGGCCTAACCCGCAGTCGCTGACTGGTTATTCCCCGCTAAGGGTTAGTGGGCTCGGCGTTCCGGTCTGGGGGCCTGGCTTGGGGTGGTCTGCTGGTCTGGGTGGTCCCCCACAGGCAGAGGCTCTCTCCCGTGCCACTTTTAGAAGAGGTGGGTGCCTGGTGTCAGCAGGTGTGGGTTGTGGTCTCCTCCTCCTTCAGGGGTTCTGCCGTGGTCTCTTCCCTGCTGAGTGTCTGGCTCTGTCCTACCCCGTTGGTAAGCACCCGTTCGGCACTCCTTCATCTCCCGGGTAGTCTCTGCTGGTTTATCCCTTCCCCTTGGTCTGGCAAGAGGGAGTCCTTGCGCCATTCCTCCTTGTGGTCTCCAGAGTAGGGGAGATAGGTTGTGCGGGCCCATTCTTGTCTCCGGTGGAGCTCATCCCTTGTGTTGCCTAGTCCCGATTCAGTGGGTACCTAGGAAGGTGGCCGAGTCTCTGGTTGTTCCAGCCAGGATGCAGATTATCAGTTCATGCTCTGATTTCACCATTCGTGACCAGAGCCTGGCTCTATCTCTAGCAGGTCTGTTCTAGCGAGGCTTTCCTTCTTAGGGCTTCTCCTCTTCAAAGTCCGTTTCCTTTGGGTAGTACCTGTTTCTGGGTTCCTGCTGGTCGCAGCTTCAGCTCAGGGGTCCTCTCATCCAGGAAGGTCTAGGTCTCCGCACAGTCCCTCCTGGTCTTCATCCTGGTCAGGGTCCCGGCTCAACTGGGATCTGACATCTGGCTTCGCGGCCAGCACCTTTAACTTGGCTACGGCCTCAGCAAGGAGACCAGGAGGACTGTCACCGAACCCAAGCATCGCTCCATAGTGTTGCACCCTAGCTTCTAGCCTAGTCCTTTCTTCTCACCGGTTCCTGACAGACCTGACAAAGAGCGTCTTCCTTGTGGAGCGGGCCACAACACACTTGTAGATTAGCTTCATGTGTGATAGTATGGTATCCTTGTCAGTCAGCCATTTGTACATTCAGAGGGTGTGCCCTTCGGTGGACAGGGATGTTAAGATGAGAGACCAGGCTAGAGTCTAGAAATTAACCATTGGCACTGGAATCAATGATAGCTGGTAACAGGTGTGACTGTTCATTCCACTGCAGGCAGAGATAGACAAGTGAGGAGATACAGAACACCAAGAGGAACCCAAGACAAGAAAAGGAATTACAGGCTTACCGCCCAAAAAAAGTGTGAGCTGTCTGGAGTGTGTGGTTTATGAAGGCAGAAATGCAAAAGATGATCTGAACTGCCGCAATACAAGCTGAGTTGTCTGTGGCATTGGCGCACTGTATCGGACAAAGGACCATGAACCAGGCCTAGTTGCATGGGTTCATCTGGTGTTCCTTCATGAGATGTAGCCATCACAGTGGGAGCAGGAGAGGAGGAATGACATATGGGAACAGAAAAGCCAGTAATTAATCTGGATGGTGAGATGGATGAGATCTTCCAGGGTAGATGGTACCCGCACGCATGCAAGCTCATCTTTCAGACCATCAGATAAGCCCAACCGGTCATTCCATTCTATTGCGGAGGTCAGAAGCTGGAATTCAGAGACTTAGTTTTCCACAGGGTGACAGCCCTGACTCAAGTGTCTTAGGGTGGTTTGAGAAGACAACTGTTGAAGAGGGTCTTCATACAAGGCATCCATTGCTTAGTTTAAAGGGATATTAATACTTCGTTTTATCTTTATTTTATTTTGTAGGCATTAAAAAAACATGAAGAATGATATAAGTCTTATCTCTCAAACCTTTATGGTTTAAGAGATATTCACAAGCAAAGTTTCCCCCTCCCGCCCATCTTTCCTAGTGTAAGCCATCTCTTCTCAGATGTGGAATGCAGTCCATAGACCAGACAGATAACAAAAGGGGACACTCTTATTCCTATGAAAACAATGAAAGCCCTTCCCCCCTTGACAAGTTTTTATGCTTTTTCCCTTATCTTAATTGAAGATTATCCCTCTCTGCAGTCTACCTGGGCACCTCCCTTCTGATCTGGCTGAATGGGGGGGGTACTTTGCTTGTGAATATCTCTTAAACCATAAAGGTTTGAGAGATAAGACTTATATCGTTCTTCATGTTTTTTTAATGCCTACAAAATAAAATAAAGATAAAACGAAGTATTACTATCCCTTTAAGGCTGTCCAAGACATGAGGAGGGGACTGTTTGTGTGCAGCAAATGATGGGCCCATGCTTGTGGCTCACCGTAAAGAATGGTAATTACAGTTCGTGTCTTCACGTAATCAGAAGAATATGTACGTGGCTGAAGGGTGAAGAGGAGGTCACAAGCAGTTATAAGTCCCTTGTATTTACACCGCTCTCCATCAAATTTTTCAGGCATGGCTACCCTAGGTTCTGGGTCAGAAGAGGCAGCTGGAGGTGGAATGTCTGTCTGAGGTCCTACCTGCATATCTTGTAAACGTTGTTGTTGCGTGGCTTGGTTGATCTGTAGATCATGTGCCAAAACTGTTAAGAAGGCTATTTGGCCCCCTAGGGCTGACAGGGCCAGCTCAGATATGTTCTAAAAAAATTAAAGGTAGGCTGGATACCAATGCAGGAAAGTAAGGCCCACACAGTATATATATATATATATATATATATATATATATATATATATATGATAAATATATATATATATATATATATATATATATATATATATATATATATATTAAGAGGTACCTGAGATCCACAGGAAGACGAAAGAGTCCTTGTGGATCTCAGGTACCTCCCCAGAAGAATGGTCAGGCAGCACAAGTTGCAGAATTCAGTGTCCAACCAGAGGTCAGGGCAGGCAGTACAAATAGCAGAATCCGGTTTCCAAGCAAAGGTCAGGGCAGTCAGAGGGAAGACTCAATACAACTGAGCAGCAGCTTGGCTGTGTAGCAGACTTATGAAAATGAAGTGTCTGACATCACAGCAGCTCGAGCTGCAGGAACATGACAACGCTATTGCCTAGCAACATCCAGAAGACTTGATCCAGGTAGGCACTGGCTGTGCCGACACTACCCTGTGCCATGTACGTTGAGATCATTCAGATAACCAAAGGGGGATACAATACGTTTTGCAAATCTTATGCTTTTTGATATTTTTACCATTATCTGATTTTCAGCTGATCTTTTTCTTCTGCACCTTTCTTCCTCTAAACCTACCACTGATGATCAAGTCAACCCTACAGAAGAAAACTTGAGTTTAGAGGGTTGGATGGAATTTGACCAGATTATATCATTGCAGTAGAAGTAATTGAGAAGACAGAATCCCCAAGTTGCCATAGCAGCACAATAACCTTGTTCTTAATATTGCCAAAGGAGGCACTCCCCCTTTAACAGATCTACACACTAAAGAGAGAATGTTTAAATGAGTGCGTTTACAAGTTTATTGACAGTGACATTCCCTGTTAGATTTAACATGCTGTAATTCATAAAAATGATTGGGTATTTTTGTCAGTGAATAAGCATTTTGACAAGGCCATCATATGCTAGCAAGGGAGGTTACCAGTGGTTCTCATCCAGGGTCCTGCAGCTTTTTGGTGTGAAATAAACACACACTGTTTTATAAGACCTCTGCCAAAAATATAAAAGTGGACTTTGTAATGTATATTTATGGAAATTATTATACAAAATAATTGTATGCATTGCACTCTTCATTAACACCTACAGAAAGTAGTTATAAAATTCTAGGGGTGCCCTGAAAATTCCACTTTGCATGTTGAGGGGTGCCTTGAGCAGAAAAAGACTGAGAACCACCAGCATAACCTGTGTGGCATAAGATTTACACAAATGAAAATAGACTGTATGCGTATTACATCCTCCCTCCATACAGTAGCCTGAAATGGAGGGCAAAATCAGCATATTTTAGTAGAGTATCCTCAGACTTGAATTTTGAAAACGAGCAAGAACTATCCCATTAAAAAGATGGCAATGGCTAAAACATGGAAATATATGCATAAACGTATTTGTGTTTAGCAATTCACTCATTGCTAAATTTCCCACTAGACGTGTGATTATCTCAGCCAGCTAGATGGTGATGGCGTGATCCCTGTGCAATGCCATGTGCTGCAATTAAATTAATAAACATGCTGCAACAGCACATTTCATACTTATAAGTGTAAAACAGAAAGAAGCACTTCAAAATAAAAAAGTAACCCTTTAAGGATCAAACGCATTGCAATCAAACGTGTTGCACATTGCTCTGGTATTAAAGGGAGTAAAGTGTTAATTAAAATTCTATATTGTTTTAAGCTCTGAAATTTACAACATTCTTTCACAGGGATAGAATAGATTTTGAGATATGTGGAAGATTAATAGCGCAAACCAACTGCATTAGAAGGAACGAACAAAAAAGTCTTAAAATCCCTCTTGATTTAAATGTTTTTTTTAATCCCTTGACTGCTAGAAAGGTCTTCCAAACATTGAAACCCTATAAAAATCAATGAGAATTGCTATTTGCCCCCTATATAGTTAGCTTGCTCCACAATGACTCCATTTTTATATTTATAATCTCCTAAGTAATTACTAGAGCAATAAACATTATCAAAATAAACAAATTTCTTACCATTTGATACAGAGAGCTAAATACATTGAATTCAAGATAATTTCCTGTGTGTGCTTGAGTCACATGTTTTGCAGACCTGCAATAATATAAACACATACCTAAAAACTTAAAAAATGTAGGTATTTTGCAGATAAACGTCTGTATTGATCTAGCAAGGTTCTAGTAAAATATTTATAACTCTTGAATCCTGCTTCTATGTGTATTCATATCTAATAGAATCAAAATCTGCCAATGGGAAAACAGTGTTACTCAAATGGGGGCCATAGGAAAACATACTTGGCCATATGTACAAAGTAAAAAGGAGATTTTTTGCAGAAAACCAAATGCAGCATAAGGAATACATAAAAATTCACTAAAATCCCATTGAATTAAATTAGGATTTTAAGCACTTAAATGCTAAAGAGGTCTCCTCTCTAAAAATTCAAGGGGTTAAAATCCCCACTTTAAGTTTCTGTTTATTTGTCTTTTTAGTGCAATTTATTTACTCCATTTCTATTTTGTGCGTATGTCCCACTGGGCTCTGCAAATACAACAAATTTACAAGCCTGCAGTATATGCAATGCATTGCCTCTCAATGCATTGCACACCTCCTCCAGTGCTTAAAAGGACTACATCCTATATAATAATTTGCTGAATCATGTGTAACGCCACGACATGCGTAGTACACACTGCTGCACGTGCTGCAGTCATGCACAGTAGAGACTGCCTGCGCCGCGGCTGATACAGAGCTGGGCGCTCCTAAGGAGCATCCAGATCTGTATCAGCCATGGCGCGGGCAGTCTCTACTGCGTGTGACTGCCCCGCGACCGGGTGGCAGTGGCACTGTGGCCCATGTAACGGGCTGTTCAACTAGTCTATAATATAAAACAAGTATATAGGAAATACATCCCCATTTTATTAATAATAGATAGTAGTAGGAATAATGACCAGTATGTATTTGGAAGGAATTTTGCTGTACAAGAAATCAACGGCACTTCCACAACTGGACCAACATAGCATTGTTTCTGAGTAGATAGGTATGATACTTTTCATGACATTCACATTTCACTGTGGTGCTATTGTCATTACTGTCTACTATATAAGCCTTTATTTATATAGCTCACACAGATTCCGCAGCGCTTTACACTCATATTGGTTCCTGTCCCCATTGGGGCTCACAATCTAAATTCACCTATCAGTATGTTTTTGGAGTGTGGGAGGAAACCCACGCAAACACAGTGAGAACATACAAACTCATTGCAGATGTTGTCCTTGGTGGGATTTGAACCCAGGACTGAGCCACTGTGCTGCTACTATAGCAAATCATGAATTCATTAGGAGGATTTGGAAAAAAATTCTGGTTTCATTCATATCAATTAGTTTTGTATAATGTAAAACAATTGCCTAGCAGGAAAGCACTCCAAGACAAATATCTGTCAGAGACACAACAAGAAAGAAATATTATTATATGATCACACTGATTAGTGAATGTTGATTAATACATGTGGTGAATAAACTGAGATATATAGATAAGAGAACCGTTATCAACAATTTATGATGGTAATGAGAAGTTTCAGTTTGTATGGTGAAATGCAGTTCAATGCGGTAAATTGTCCAGATGTGAGTATAGCAGGATGAGATAATCTAGTGGCCTTGTCCACTTTCCGTTGTAACTGTGTCCAGTGTAACGTCAAAAACAGCACACAACACAAAGAGAAAATAGCTAAGTGTAATATGTTTTATTGAATGGCAAAAATAAAAGTAAAATATTGCACTTACAATAGCCCTTCTTGGGCTTTATGCGTATAACAGGTCCTTTATCCCTTTAGCCAAATGTACTGTATCCACCCGTCCTTCTGCTCTCCGAAAATACTGTCCTTGTTTGATGAGTTTTACCAGATGTTCTGCTCTCCACATAAAACTGGATGGTATAGTCCAATGCTTTATGTTAGTGGATCTTTTAAGCACAACTGCTGTCCACCAAAGACGTGGAATTCCACTGGTGATTTAATGTGCTAATATTAGAAGGAGAATATGTACTTTATAGCAAAAATCAACAATACTTTCATTGTGTCTAGCAAATATTCTAGTAGCAGGATTATAGTGTAGGAGAAGGGCATGGACAGGTTGGTGGTTGCTGCAGTTTGTATAATAAATTATGATCCTCCTCATGAGGAGTCCGTAAAAGTGGCATGAAAAGTTCCACCACCACCAATAATAGTACTAAACCTCTTAGCAACCCTATGATGAAGAGTAATAGATTCTGGCAAATTAATTTACAAATTTATCTCCCAAATTACACAGTGATGCTTAGACACATGGAATAAAAAAGTGTCTGATTTGTGGAATGTTAAGAAAATACATTGAAATCAGTGTAAGCATACCAGGAAATAATATCTGATATGTGGATTTAAATAACAATGAATATCCATGATCATGTTATTGAAGGCAGTTTGCTTTTAATGAGATTACCTGGTTTTAGGCAACTCTAAATCATTTAGCATACACAAGATTATAGTGCTAGTCACGCTGTATATATATATATATATATATATATATATATAGTACTCAAGAAACACATAAAGGAGTAAACTTACCCCCCAGTAAGGTTAAAAAGACGGTGAATCTCGATGCAATAGTCGCCACAGGTTCTCCAACCTGAATATGTAGACACATTATAACAAATAGATGCAACAGCACTCGTTCATTCAGCGTCATTGAATATTAACTCTTTCAATCCCCTGGAAGGAGCAGCAATTCTCATCCCTTCACGAAAGTGTTAATCTCCCTTGGAGAGGTGGAGATATGAATGAGTTAATTGATAGAAGGGAGGCATTTTGGATTTTGAAGTTACAGACTCATATACCTGACGGTCTTAATCATGAATGGGACATTAGTCACATATTATGATTAGTTGACTGCCGTATGTTGTATGTTGTTTCTTGTTTTTCGATTGTATTTTATCCCTTCTGTCTGTGTACTCTCTCTTTTCTCTCCCTTTCCTTTTCTTAGAGAGTTAATTTGTGTTGGGCTGTGGTTGGAGACGATATGTGGATCCTGCCCTTCTGTTTTTCTTGTGTGTATGTAGAGGGTTAAACACCTGTATTTTCAATGGAGTCTTTAATGATTGGTTGTGAGTCGGATTACCTAAGAATGAAACAGGTTTCCCCAATTGTTTTTAATTTTTAGTTTATATAAATGAATGTGATATTTTAATGTGATATCTATGATTAAGCGCTGTATATAGCGCAAAACGCGTTAGACCACTTTGAGGGGTCTTGTTGTGTTTTTTGAGTCTTCCACCTCCAGAGTAATCATGTATGCCGATTTTAATGTTGGAATAAAGATTTTGTTTTTATCCTTTTGGAATATTCAATGACGCTGATTGAACGAGTGCTGTTGCATCTATTTGTTATAATAACTCTAAATCATTGTATAGGAGTGAATTATGTATCATATACATGTACTGTTGGTCTGATATTTGCTTTCCAGGTACAGGTATATACATATTTACACACCTATTGTTAGTAGTTGCTATATAACTAGTTCATACTACACTGGGCACAGGCTAGCATATTTTACTGTGTGCATGTTTAAATTGCTGTTCTTTGTAGTGCCCACAGAATCATATATTTGCTTTTGTGGATATGTATCCTTGTATATGATTTTACACATATATATATTTCCCATTTATTCTAATCAGCAAGTAAATGGGCTAATATATGCAAATCAGAGTTGTATTATTATTTTCTGCGCAAATCCTGTGATTATAGTTCTTGGAAGTGCACCTATAATTAGATTTTTTTTATATATTGATCTTATTCATATATGTTACAGTGTTTTTATTTATATGGGAATATATATGATTTCATGCTTTATAGTGCACACAGAATTATATGTTTGTTTTAGTGAATTTAGGTTTTTAGGGTACCTGTACATTTAGGTATAATTTAGGGATTATGTTTCAGAGAAATGGCCAGAATATCTGACACCTAGGGCTCGATTCTATTACCAGCACTAAAAAAAAATAGGCGCTATGTTTTTTAAGTCAGTTTTTGGTATCCTATTACCCGACTTGTGAAAACAAAATCAGCAGTAATTACACATAGCGCCAGTCAAAAAAAAGCCCATAGGAATCAATTAAAATCAATGTGCAAGGAGTATCCTATTACCCACCCTCAGTATTAGCGCCTGTTTTGTTTATACAAGTTAAGTTGGAAATTCTGCGCCTCAGAGGTTGAGGCGTAGAAGCTACAACGACAGTTTCAAAACTATTGTTGTTCGACCAAAAGCAGTGGAGAATACAGTATACAGCATAGAAATCTGACATAGAGTGCCCCCTTCAACATATTAACCCCCCCTTTTAAAAGTCGACTACAACGATTTTCTTTCACCACATTCATTTGACAAATATTGAAGTCGACATTTTAAACCCCCCCCTTTTAATATTCAAATGACTTTCTTTCACCATTTATATCCAACCTTTTTCTTCTCCCTTTTTTTCGACATGCCCTCATATTTTGTATTGGAAGATTAACCCTATGAGTACCAGAGAGGTAGCAACGCATTGCAATGTGTTTTCTACCCCACTGGTGCTCATAGGGTTAATAAGCAACCTATATGTGTAAAACTGTTTAGTTTTTTTAATTATATTTGTAATATATGTAAAAAAATGTTTTTTAATATATTTCATTTTTGTTAAAAAATTACTTCAGACTCAAGGGGGGGTATCATGATCCCTCATGACACCCCCCTAGCATGGGGGTGACAATTGCCCCTTTATTAACTTTAGCACATATGACTTACGTGACCTGGTGATTGAGTCAATGATGGGACCGCAGCGCTGCACATTCTAAGAATGAACTTGGTTACCAAGTTCTTTCATTCTTCAGAAGTACTTGATGCTGCAGTGGCTTATACAGCATCAAGAAGTCAGAAAATGCCTTTGGGGGTCGCTCCATGGATCATCTATCCTGTTGGATAGATGGTCCATGATAGGTGGTCTATCAGGAGGGATCCTGGTGTCCCCCTGGAGGTTGCACATATACAGGTTTCCTATTAACCCTATGAGTACCAGAGTGGTAGCAAACACATTGCAATGCATTGCTACCTCTCTGGTACACATAGGGTTAATCTTCCAAAATACAAGGGCATGTCAAAAAAAAAAAAAAAAAAAAGGAAAAGAAAAATGTCAGATATAAATGGTGAAAGAAAGGCACAGGAGCACTATAAGTCGAATTTTAGAGGGGGGTTAACCCCTTAGCGACCCTTGACGTACCAGGACCGTCAAGGGTAAATGTGATTCAACGACCCTTGACGGTCCCGGTACGTCAAGGGTTAAACTCTCCCATCGCGGCCGCACGGAGCGATGGGAGAGCGCGGGCTGCTTGTTGCTAAGTGTCCCGATACCGGGACACTTAGTAACAACCAGTAAAAAGTTTGTTGCAACATGCGATTCGCTTGATGAGCGAATCACATGTTGCAAATGCTGATTGACAGGGACAGTATTTGTAAATACTGTCCCTGTCATATATCTCTGTCTCCCTCCATCTTGCACACTGCTGAGGTGGAGAGAGACAGAGAGAGATTGTGCCAGATTGCGATCCAGCGTTCCAGTGTTCCTGCAAACTGTGTTAAAACAGAAAACTAACCCTTTGATCACTGTTTTACAGTGATCACCAAGTTCCCCCCCATCTGATCACTTTTACAGTGATCAATAAACTACAGATCAGCGTCTGCTGATCTGTGGGATACCCCCCATCCCCCTTGTATCCTCTGAATTTTTTTTTTTATTTTTTTTACATTTTTTTTTATTTTTTTTTATTTTTTTTTTATTAAAAATTGATTTAAATATAATTTAGGTAGTTTAGGTAGGTAGGTGGGTAGGTTTAGTGTAGACTTGTGTTAGGGAAAGGTTTAGGGACAGATCTAGGTTTAGGGAAAAAAACAAACAAAAAAAAAACAAAAAAAAACAAAAAATAAAAAAAAATACTAAAAAAAAATATATATATATATATATATAATAAGTATAGTTTAGATAGGTAGTTTACTTGGGTTAGGTAGGTTCTAGATATACGTAGGTTAGGGTAAGTTTTAGGGTTAGAGTTAGGTTTAGGGATAGCATTAGAGTAAGGAAAAAAAAATTTAGTGGGCAAAATGCAGCGCACTTATAGCGTTGAAGAGGCATATGCCTTTTTGGCATCTGACTCAGAGGCAACAGATACTGCGTCAGATTTTGAAATAGAGCAGTTTTCAGAAACTGAGAGCAGCTCTACTGACGACGCTGGGCCTTCTATTAAGAAAAGACGCACTGCCCCAAGAGCTGCCCTGGCAACTGCCCCAGCACCTGCCAAAAATCCTGCCCCAGCACCTGCCACAAATCCTGCCACAAGATCTGCCAACAATCCTGTCACAAGATCTGCCAAAAGACTTTGCAAAATACCTGCCAAAAGGAATGCCCCAAGTGCTGCCCCAAGAGCTGCCCTGGCAATTGCCCCAGCACCTGCAAAAAGATCTGGCCAAAGAAATGCCCCAACACCAGCCACTCCTGATCATAATGAATGGGTATCCCCAATAAATTTTTGCCCATAAATACCAGAATTTACAGGCACCCCAGGGATTCAAACTGATGTTGAGGGATTTAATTATGATAATTTTTATGATTTATTTTTTGGGGAAGACATTTTAGGGGAAATTGTGTCCCAAACCAACTTGTATGCAGCCCAGTATACTGCCGCCAACCCTACAGCTTTTGTAGTTAAGGAAGAAATATGGAAACCCATAGACCTCATAGAATTTAAGCAATTCTGGGCCTTAATAATGGCAATGGGTATAATAAAAAAGCCCAGTATCCGATCCTACTGGAGCAAAAACCCCGTATGTGATACCCCTATATTCCCAAAGACTATGACCAGGTCCAGATTTGAAATCATTTTGCACTTTATGCATTTTAACGATAATACCCTGTGCCCCCCAAAAGAACACCCCCAGTATGATAGACTATACAAAATTCGTCCCCTAATAAGCCATTTACAGAAAAAGTTTGCCCAAGTGTATATGCCCCAAAAAGAAATTAGTGTAGATGAATCCCTAATGAAATACAAAGGCAGGTTAGGGTTCAAGCAGTACATCCCCTCAAAGCGATCCAAATTTGGTGTCAAATTTTATAAATTGTGCGAAAGTGCCACAGGCTACACCCAGGCTTTTAGAATTTATGAGGGCAAGGACAGCAAACTTGATCCTCCTGGGTGCCCCGAATTTATGGGAACAAGTGGGAAAATAGTTTGGGATTTAATTTACCCCTTATTAAATAAAGGCTATCAATTATTTGTTGATAATTATTACACCAGCCCCCTTTTATTTAGGTCTCTGTTTTATTTTGACACCGTGGTCTGTGGCACTGTCAGACGCAATTGCAGGGAGTTTCCCAAAACACTCATAGATACCAAATTAAAAACTGGGACGTCCTCATCTTTGTGCCAACAGGAGCTGCTGGCAGTGAAGTTTAGGGACAAAAAAGAGGTCTGCATGCTGACCACAATGCATGAGGACAGATCTGTGGCAGTCACTGTTCGTGGCAGGACAGTGGTAATGAGAAAGCCAGTCTGCATCAGGGAATATAATAAAAACATGGGGGGAGTTGATCTGAGTGATCAACTAATGCAGCCATACCTCGCAATGAGGAAGTGTAGGGCATGGTATAAAAAAGTTGCCATCTATATGATGCAGACTGCTGTCCATAATTCATTTTTACTTTTCAAGCTGGCAAACCCCAATCAAAGATGTAGCTTTTTACAGTACCAGCTACAACTTATTTCCATATTTTTATTTCAAGGTGCGTCTGAAATAATTCCACCAAGACCCGGGTTAGTACATTTTATTTATAAAATCCCCCCAACTCCCCAAAAGAACAAACCACAGAAGCGCTGCAGGGTTTGCTACAGAAAGGGAATACGGACAGACACCACCACTTACTGTCCTGATTGCCCTTCCAAACCTGGCCTCTGCATTGGTGACTGTTTCAAGGAATACCATTCAGGCACAATGCAGTAGTGCTGTAAAGGTTCTTTTATTATTTGGCCACTTTTTCCCCCTGAAATATCCTGTTTTTTATTTTTCAAAATACATCCCTCCTTAGATCTAACACTATCAAAATTTATCTCTGATAATGGAAACACACATGTTCCCTACTGGGCCTAGTAGCTCCCCCAAACCCTGACAAACCTATGCATATGGGGCATTGCCGTACTCATACAATGTAACTCACCACTAATGTAAAGCATTAAAAAAAATCTGCAAATATCATCTGATTGAAATCCAGAGCAACACTAAAATAGAAATGTGAAAAATGGTGTTTCTCTGCCTTACTGCAGATTTTGGGAGGGATTGGTGATACAGTGGCAGCGAAAAAATTGATAAGATGCAAATAGAATGAAAGCCAGGGTTGTCTACTCTTCTACAAAATATACTTTTGGGGGTAAAATTAATTGCAGCATTGCCAAACAGACCGAAATGAGACAAGGCACCAGCTGTAAAAATGGCATGTCTGTAAAAGGAAACTAACATGTTCCAACTGGGCCCAGTAGCTCCCCCAAAACCCCGACAAACCTATGTATATGGGGTATTGCCGTAATTAGAAGAAGGAGCCGAACACTAATCAATGCAGTTTATAAAATCTTCACCTGTTCTGTGCTTGAAATTCACATCAACATTGAAGGCAAAGCGTGAAAAATGCTGAATTTTTTTACTTACGTCAAGTTTTCACAGGCTTGGTGGTAAAATGGCTGTTTGCAAGATTTGAAAACACACCTAAAATGAAAGCCTGGGGTGTCTACTTTCAAAAAATATACACTTTTGGGGGGAAATCTTAAAAAAGAGCAGTGTTACACAGCCCAAATGAGAAATGGCACCAGTAACGCAAGCTGTGAAGATTCAAAGTGTGAACCTGGAAACGCGCATGTTCCAATTTGGGACCCATAGCTCCCACAAACCATGAAAAAGCTATCCATATGGGGTATTTCCGTACTCAGAAGAAGGAGCCGAACACTAATCAATGCAGTTTATAAAATCTTCACCTGTTCTGTGCTTGAAATTCACATCAACATTGAAGGCAAAGCGTGAAAAATGCTGAATTTTTTTACTTACGTCAAGTTTTCACAGGCTTGGTGGTAAAATGGCTGTTTGCAAGATTTGAAAACACACCTAAAATGAAAGCCTGGGGTGTCTACTTTCAAAAAATATACACTTTTGGGGGGAAATCTTAAAAAAGAGCAGTGTTACACAGCCCAAATGAGAAATGGCACCAGTAACGCAAGCTGTGAAGATTCAAAGTGTGAACCTGGAAACGCGCATGTTCCAATTTGGGACCCGTAACTCCCACAAACCATGAGAAAGCTATGCATATGGGGTATTGCCGTACTCAGAAGAAGGAGCTGAACACTAATCAATGCAGTTTATAAAATCTTCACCTGTTCTGTGCTTGAAATTCACATCAACATTGAAGGCAAAGCGTGAAAAATGCTGAATTTTTTTACTTACGTCAAGTTTTCACAGGCTTGGTGGTAAAATGGCTGTTTGCAAGATTTGAAAACACACCTAAAATGAAAGCCTGGGGTGTCTACTTTCAAAAAATATACACTTTTGGGGGGAAATCTTAAAAAAGAGCAGTGTTACACAGCCCAAATGAGAAATGGCACCAGTAACGCAAGCTGTGAAGATTCAAAGTGTGAACCTGGAAACGCGCATGTTCCAATTTGGGACCCGTAACTCCCACAAACCATGAGAAAGCTATGCATATGGGGTATTGCCGTACTCAGAAGAAGGAGCTGAACACTAATCAATGCAGTTTATAAAATCTTCACCTGTTCTGTGCTTGAAATTCACATCAACATTGAAGGCAAAGTGTAAAAAACGCTGTTTTTTTACTTACGTCAAGTTTACGAGAAAGTGGTGGTAAAATGGCTGTGTAAAAAATTTGAAAACACACCTAAAATGAAAGCTGGAGGTGTCTACTTTCCAAAAATATACACTTTTGGGGGGAAATCCTAAAGTGGAGCACTGGAACCTAGCCCAAAATGAGTAATGGCACCAGTTAAGCAGGACTTGAAAATTCAATATTTGTTCAAAATTGAGCCCTGTAGCTCCCCCAAACCTTGAGAAACCTATGCATATGGGGTATTGCTGTACTCAGAAGAAGGAGCTGAACACTAAACAATGCATTTTTAAAAATCTTCACCTATCATGTGCTTGAAATTCACATCAACATTGAAGTGAAAGTGTGAAAAAAGCTGTTTTTTTAACTTACGTCAAGATTTACGAGTGATTGGTAGTAAAATGGCTGCGTAAAAAATTTGAAAACACACCTAAAATGAAAGCTGGAGGTGTCTACTTTCCAAAAATATACACTTTTGGGGGGAAATCCTAAAGTGGAGCACTGGAACATAGCCCAAAATGAGTAATGGCACCAGTTAAGCAGGACTTGAAAATTCAATATTTGTTCAAAATTGGGCCCTGTAGCTCCCCCAAACCTTGAGAAACCTATGCATATGGGGTATTGCCGTACTCAGAAGAAGGAGCTGAACACTAAACAATGCATTTTTAAAAATCTTCACCTATCATGTGCTTGAAATTCACATCAACATTGAAGTGAAAGTGTGAAAAACGCTGTTTTTTTAACTTACGTCAAGATTTACGAGTGATTGGTGGTAAAATGGCTGCGTAAAAAATTTGAAAACCTACATAAAATGAAAGCCTGGGGTGTCTACTTTCCAAAAATATATGCTTTTGGGGGGAAATCTTAGAGTGGAGCACTGTTACACAGCCCCAAATGAGACATGGCACCAGTGATGCAAGCTGTGAAAATTCAAAGTGTGAAACTGGAAACGCGCATGTTCCAATTTGGGCCCCATAGCTCCCGCAAACCTTGAAAAACCTATGCATATGGGGTATTGCCGTACTCAGAAGAAGGAGCTGAACACTATACAATGCATTTTTAAAAATCTTCACCTATCATGTGCTTGAAATTCACATCAACATTGAAGTGAACTTGTGAAAAACGCTGTTTTTTTAACTTACGTCAAGATTTACGAGCGATTGGTGGTAAAATGGCTGCATAAAAAAATTGAAAACATACATAAAATGAAAGCCTGGGGTGTCTACTTTCCAAAAATATATACTTTTGGGGGGAAATCTTAGAGTGGAGCACTGTTACACAGCCCCAAATGAGACATGGCACCAGTGATGCAAGCTGTGAAAATTCAAAGTGTGAAACTGGAAACGCGCATGTTCCAATTTGGGCCCCATAGCTCCCGCAAACCTTGAATAACCTATGCATATGGGGTATTGCCGTACTCAGAAGAAGGAGCTGAACACTATACAATGCATTTTTAAAAATCTTCACCTATCATGTGCTTGAAATTCACATCAACATTGAAGTGCAAGTGTGAAAAACGCTGTTTTTTTAACTTACGTTAATATTTACGAGCGATTGGTGGTAAAATGGCTGCGTAAAAAAATTGAAAACATACATAAAATGAAAACCTGGGGTGTCTACTTTCCAAAAATATATACTTTTGGGGGGAAATCTTAGAGTGGAGCACTGTTACACAGCCCCAAATGAGACATGGCACCAGTGATGCAAGCTGTGAAAATTCAAAGTGTGAAACTGGAATCACGCATGTTCCAATTTTGGCCCCGTAGCTCTCCCAAACCTTGAGAAACCTATGCATATGGGGTATTGCCATACTCAGAAGAAGGATCTGAACACTAAACAATGCATTTTTAAAAATCTTCACCTATCATGTGCTTGAAATTCACATCAACATTGAAGTGAAAGTGTGAAAAAAGCTGTTTTTTTAACTTACGTCAAGATTTACGAGTGATTGGTAGTAAAATGGCTGCGTAAAAAATTTGAAAACACACCTAAAATGAAAGCTGGAGGTGTCTACTTTCCAAAAATATACACTTTTGGGGGGAAATCCTAAAGTGGAGCACTGGAACATAGCCCAAAATGAGTAATGGCACCAGTTAAGCAGGACTTGAAAATTCAATATTTGTTCAAAATTGGGCCCTGTAGCTCCCCCAAACCTTGAGAAACCTATGCATATGGGGTATTGCCGTACTCAGAAGAAGGAGCTGAACACTAAACAATGCATTTTTAAAAATCTTCACCTATCATGTGCTTGAAATTCACATCAACATTGAAGTGAAAGTGTGAAAAACGCTGTTTTTTTAACTTACGTCAAGATTTACGAGTGATTGGTGGTAAAATGGCTGCGTAAAAAATTTGAAAACCTACATAAAATGAAAGCCTGGGGTGTCTACTTTCCAAAAATATATGCTTTTGGGGGGAAATCTTAGAGTGGAGCACTGTTACACAGCCCCAAATGAGACATGGCACCAGTGATGCAAGCTGTGAAAATTCAAAGTGTGAAACTGGAAACGCGCATGTTCCAATTTGGGCCCCATAGCTCCCGCAAACCTTGAAAAACCTATGCATATGGGGTATTGCCGTACTCAGAAGAAGGAGCTGAACACTATACAATGCATTTTTAAAAATCTTCACCTATCATGTGCTTGAAATTCACATCAACATTGAAGTGAACTTGTGAAAAACGCTGTTTTTTTAACTTACGTCAAGATTTACGAGCGATTGGTGGTAAAATGGCTGCATAAAAAAATTGAAAACATACATAAAATGAAAGCCTGGGGTGTCTACTTTCCAAAAATATATACTTTTGGGGGGAAATCTTAGAGTGGAGCACTGTTACACAGCCCCAAATGAGACATGGCACCAGTGATGCAAGCTGTGAAAATTCAAAGTGTGAAACTGGAAACGCGCATGTTCCAATTTGGGCCCCATAGCTCCCGCAAACCTTGAATAACCTATGCATATGGGGTATTGCCATACTCAGAAGAAGGATCTGAACACTAAACAATGCATTTTTAAAAATCTTCACCTATCATGTGCTTGAAATTCACATCAACATTGAAGTGCAAGTGTGAAAAACGCTGTTTTTTTAACTTACGTCAAGATTTACGAGCGATTGGTGGTAAAATGGCTGCATAAAAAAATTGAAAACATACATAAAATGAAAGCCTGGGGTGTCTACTTTCCAAAAATATATACTTTTGGGGGGAAATCTTAGAGTGGAGCACTGTTACACATCCCCAAATGAGACATGGCACCAGTGATGCAAGCTGTGAAAATTCAAAGTGTGAAACTGGAAACGCGCATGTTCCAATTTGGGCCCCGTAGCTCTCCCAAACCTTGAGAAACCTATGCATATGGGGTATTGCCGTACTCAGAAGAAGGAGCTGAACACTAAACAATGCATTTTTAAAAATCTTCACCTATCATGTGCTTCATATCAACAGTAGTATTGAAATGTAAGTGTGAAAACTGCAAAAAAACAAAATATTACCACAATTTTGAAATTTTTTTCTGGAAAAATAGCTGCATGAAAAACTCCAAAATTCTCCTGATTATTTACTTTATGTTGTGTAGTTTTCAGAAACATATACCTTTGTGGGACATTTTTGGTTCTGGCACCGTCAGCTAAGCTATGATGCTCACATGCCAATTGTTGAGAAATTACAAGTTGGAAATAATGGCATCCATCTTGTAATATTTACCTTGTAAATGTGAGGAAGTGATTGACATACTAGGCATATGGGGTATTCTTATATTCAGGAGAAGCAAATGAATATATTTAGGGGTATTTTTTTGTCATAAACTAATTGTATGCAAATCCTGACACGAAAATATAAGCAAAATGTTGTTTTTTTTCAATTTTTTTCCTCTTTTTTTCTATTTTAATCAAATTAAACAATGAGGTATTCATATAATTGTGGTATCAAAAGAAAGCCCTACTTGTGCTTAAAAAAACAGTATATAATTTATGTGGGTGCACAAAAGGAATTAAAGAGAAAATATGGTTGAACAAAGACATAGTCAAAAAAGTCAAAATTGCTCCGGTCCTTAAGTCAAATCAAACTCAGATTTTCCCGGTCCTTAAGGGGTTAAAGTGTCGAATTAATGTGGTAAGAGAAAATCACTGTAGTCGACTTTTAAAAAGGGGGGTTAATTTGTTGAAGGGGGGCACACAATGTTGGATTTTTGTGTGTTTGTGGCAAACACATCTAACACTGAACTTGATCTTTCTATCGTCAGACTCCAATTTCTTGGACTTTGAGATTTTGCGCATTTTTTGTAGTCTGTAGTTGGATAAAAGCTGACAGCACCAATTTTGTTACTACTCTGAAATGTGCTGTTTACACCAGTTTTGTTTTACTGTGGTTCTGCAATAGAATACCAATATAACACGTTTGCAAAATTCACACTGCTTGTTTTCCTTGTAATGCCGGTTTTAGCGCTGGTATTAGAATCGAGCCCCTAGAGTTTTAATTGGTAATATTGCACATTAAGTTTTTATTTTTTTATAATTATTTGATTCATCCTTTCTTTGTTTGACCTTGGCTTGTGAATTCTGACCATGCTTACTAGCTGACTGCCCTGATCTTAGCCACATTAATGACCTGATTTTGAACTCTGATTTGGATTTTGCAACTCTGGTTCATTTGTGAGCTTTTAGGTCTGTTTCTTACCTGCTGCTTCCATCGAAGGTTAAGCCTGACCATCCTGTTACAGATATGGCTTGTGTCCTACCTATTTGACCTTGTGGTCAACAATATTTTTTAAGGCTTGTAGGTGCAACATGGTCATACTTGCAGTTAACATTGGTAAAGGCTATGCACCCCAGCTCTTTAAAGTGTTAGTAATATACAATAAAAACATGTTATAGTTTTGTATAGGATGAAAAAATAAGCTTAATGGCACAAACCCTATCTCTCAAACCGCTATGGTTTGAGAGATATAAACATTGAAAGATCCCCCCTCCCTCCTCTTCTCCTGATGTCAGCTGTAAAGATGACAACAGGAGATCCGTGTCAGTTGATACAAGAGGCTCTGCAGCAGAGCTGAAATCGTGTTATTACAAAATAATTACTTCATTGGAAAGGTCTACAAAGTGTGCTTGCAAATCAGGCACACTTTGTAGACCTTTCCAATGAAGTAATTATTTTGCAATAATGTGAATTCGACTCTGCTGCAGAGCCACAGACTGATCCCCAGACCAGGATCTCCTGCTGTCAGCTAGACTCTGAATTTTCAATGCTTATATCTCTCAAACCATAGGGGTTTGAGAGACAGGGTTTGTGCCATTAAACTTATTTTTCATCCTCTACAAAACTATAACAAGTTTTTATGGGACATTGCTAACACTTTCATGGTAATCTTGAGAGTTTGTTTTATCTGTTAAACCATTGGTCCCCAGAATCTGTTCCACTCCGGCAGGTGAGTAAGACATTTCCATGCTTTGTCTCTACTTTCTCCTATATTATTCCTGTCTGGTCTCTTCTGCTTAATAGACTTCCTCTGCCCTAAAGGTTCATCTTAATGTTAGTCAGCTTGACACAGACATTTTAAAGAACTGATATTAGGTGTTCCATCCTGCTGCCATATCCAAAGCAACAGCTATTTTCCAAGGGAATGAGTCACAGGGGATGTGATGAGAATAGTGGCGGCACAATCTGCTGGGGAGCCCTGTCATCTGAGACACTGGTGATGTGGTGGGGTTAGTGACAGTAGTATCTGCAGCTGGGTTCTACTGTCAAATGCTACTACCAGAACTAGTGCTGCTACTACTGGCTTTATCCACACCAGCAGCAGCAGTCACCCAATTCCTCATTCATTTTTTAACAAACATACACAAATATACACATCGATACTACAATTTAGTAGAAAACAGGTGTACTGTTGTTAACTCTCACAGTCTACACTATCACTCCAAACTATGTATCTCTGTATCCCTCTGTTTGTGTAAGTCTTTGTTTCAGCTATATCTCACAGCAGGTGGCACATTCTGGATTTTATAGTAGAGGGCAGGAATTTTTGCAGCCATAGAAAGCATATGAAGGTAATGGCAAAGGTGTCATGGGAAATTCAGCAGCAGTAGCAGGAAGGCGATTTTCAGTGTGCTGGAGTTTCCATGGCGAAAGCAGTAAATTACTAGTTTCCTGTGAAAACTCCTGCAAAAAAAGAGGAGCTTATAACCTATCCTTTGATATTCTATGAAAACTGATTTGTGATCAATATCTCCTGATTGGGTAATGGCCGATACTTATCCCAATATGTCAATTTCAATGTTATATATTGTTTTCTATTAGATAATACAAAGATCTTTGATAAGTTGTCTATCACTTATAACGCACAGTACTTCAGTTATTTAGTCACATTGCATTTTTTTTTTCATGTTTCGCACCAAGTTAGACACAGTTCTTAGCAACTTTCCTGACAGAGGGGTAATTCGCATCATTTACTGCTGATTCTGATCTGTTTCTGTGATTGGTAACATTAATAATCCTTAGCACACCAGGAAATTAGCCCTGAAGAAGAGGACATTTAAAAATAGATATCAGTTAAACTGTTCTGTCACATAAATAGTCATGTGCTCTAACAGACTCTCACATTTTATTGTGTTTTTCATGTATTTAATTAAATGATAACAGTGTTTGTGTAGGTACATTTATATAATGATAATAACTGAAACTTGTAAACACTATATTTTCAATTTAATTGTTGCAATTAATTCTTAAAATAAGAATCACCTTCAAGTGAAATTCTGTATACTTTAATTCACAATTTTCATATGTGTTATTTGCTAAACAGTACAATACCAAAATATTACTATCATACATCACAAGTTGTTACGGCTTCTAATACGTGTCTTTTAGACATATCACAACATACAGTGCATATCCATAGAAGAAAATGAAAAGTGGCAGAGCATAATAAATACATAAAAATCTGCTCTGTGTAATTCTTGACTATTTCCTTCTGTTCACTCATCTGATTCTGACAAAAAGCTAAGGAAGACTGATTAAAAATAAAGATAAACATCCATCAGAGTCCAAAAACAGAAGCATATTGAATGTTGTTTTTCACATGCAAACATTTAGGTATTTATTAATGATCAGACTAAGTTATCCTACTTTGGATTCGATATATAAAAATATAAAAAAAAGTTTAGTGAGGTGAGTGTATGTGAGCAAATGCCAGAGGTGCAGGTTTCGGAGTCATATACCCTCTCATTGACATGACCAGACATACTGCAAGCAGATGAGTTTGGATGCATAAAGTATAATATCATGTATAATAAAGGTTAATAAGAGAAAATTTTACTACTCTACAGACCAATACTAAATATTATCGAGTTTGACAGTCTTACAGCATCATGCATCTTATAAATTATGAAGGAGTCATGCCGTATTTAATCTGGATTCTCAAAAAAATTGCAAACCAGATTGTAAAAAAAAAAAAAATTAAAGAGGACAACCAGGAGGTTAGCTAAACTTTATGGCATGTCAAACATACAGCCTGTGGCATTTCCAAAAATGTAATTATTATATAAATGAATGGGAAAAATGGGGAAAAGTGAAATAAATTTTACTTAGATGCAGCGTGAGACATTTCAAAAGGATTCCCCAATCTTCACTATGCATTGCCACCTTGTATAAGTGGTCTGTGGCATAATGAGCATGCGGTTGTATTATTCTTTCAATCTTTATTTGGATTGTGGCAGGGAGCCACATGTAGATTAAATGGAAGGACTTTTTATTATTATTTTGCCATCAGGTTTTTGTACAAGTACAATAGGTTTGCTCCACTTGGTTTTCAACTCTGAGTCTGAATTTTCTTAACTTCTGCCCTAATAGCCTCTCTCTCTCTCTCCTAGTTTCAGGTATCCTATAAGACTGAAGGTTAACCCTTTTGCTTAGATTTGTTACAATATCATGTCTGCTAATATTAGTTGTTCCTAATACCAATTAAAAAAATATCTCTGTTGGGTTGACAAAGTACTTCACCTCTTATCTGGTGTATAGGTTTTCTGATACGTTAATTTTGAGGTACGCCTTTAAAGGAGCACTATCTTGACATTCTGGGTAAGAAGAACAATAATCATTGTGGAAGTTATATCTGGCCTATAGAATCTCACTGTATGAGAAAGATCTAACAGTGCAGTGGTAGGATTGTTGTATCAGTAAAAACTCTTTTTCCTTAACATCATACAGCAAATTAAGAAGGGTAAAAAGGTGTGGGGGCATGTTTGGGATTACTAGGGGTTCCATTCCATACAAAAAGATCATTTCTGACTGTTGGTAAAGCACACTTATAAAGTTGCTTAATATATTTAAAGATTAAACTAACTCCACATGTCTCTTCTGTATCATTCAGTTTGGAATTTCCCCTATCAGCAACTTACCAGAGGCAAATGCTTTCTTTCCAGTTCATACTCAAAAAATAGATCAGAAAAAGGAAAATAATTGCAATATGCATCAGATGGAGTCTAAAATAATGGGTAAAATCTTTGCTTACTATAACAGATAACCAGCTTTGCTTGCGAAATTTCCCATATATTGAAAAGCTATAAAACTTCCTTCATTTCACTAACCTCAATACATTTCTTATGAGATCTTTGCCATTTTCCACCTATTATGAAGAATTCATTCAGCTATACAGACTTAATGGGACAGGGCCTCTGGGCAAACTAGGGGCAGGGTCTCTGGGCAAACTAGGCACAGGGCCTCTGGGCAAAGTAGGGACAAAGTCTGCTCTGGAACTCCAGGGGTGCAGCTGGCTCTGAAAGTCAAGGGGTGCAGCCAGGCTCTGGAACACAAAGGGTGCAGCAGGGCTATGGAACTCAAGGGGTGCATAAGCCTGCACTGGAACAAAAGGGGTGCATCAGCCTGGGCTGGAACACAAGGGGTGCATCAGCCTGCATCGGAAACAGGAACACAGGAGGGCAACTGCCAATTCAGGGACACAGGAGGGCAACTTCCAATTAAGGAACTCAGGGATGCAACTGCCTCAAGGAATTGATCTGAACTGACCAGTTAAACTGTATAATCTTGCCCAGAGCAAGGAGAGAGACTGAACTAAATAGGGAGGAGGTGATTGCAAGTTAAGAACAGTTGGGAACAGAATTGCGCCTCTGTAATTAGATTGCAGCATCCTACAACAGCACCAAGGGAAGGTAGGGGCCCTGTGAGGTACTGCACCAGGTTGTGGAGAGGACAGGATTGTTACAAGTAGTCAGTACGTGTGGTATTATGCTACCACTGAATGAGGCTGGGATGATGGGCAATGAGATACTCACTCCAGCTGCTGCCAGACTACAACTCTGATCATTCCCTGGTAGCAGCTGGGGGTCAGTAAGTGTTTCTCTAACTACCAGTGTTTTAGGACAAGGTTAGGTAAGTTAGATATTTTAAGTATTTCTTAAACAGTGGTGGGATACCACTCAAAATATCTGAATTTGTGTATTTATTGTTGTATAACACAAAATAGATAAAGGACTTATATCAAAACTATTAATGTTGCAGCTGTAGGGCACCAATCAAAATATATGTGTGTGTGTACCTGCCCATGAAGACATAATTAAATATAAAAATACACTGATAGGATATGTGTCTATATATATATATATATATATATATATATATATATATATATATATATAGCTCATGGAGAGAGGTGGCACTCACAGGGTCTTTTTTCAAAGCTTGAATAAAGTAACATTTATTGGAACCAATAAATTTAACTTTATTCAAGCTTTGAAAAAAGACCCCGTGAGTGATGTCTCTCTCCATGAACTGTATGTATCTTATGCTTTCTTTGATGTGCACCCAGGTCATTTTGTATCATTTTACAGCGAGTGCATTCCAACATCCACTATTCAACATATAGAAAAGGTAGGTGGGAGGAAAACAGTGCTCAGAATCATAAAACGGTAAGCAAATAAAAATAAAAAAGGGGGGAGTTGCAATAGCCAAGGCTAAATTGTCCTAAATAGATCACCAAAGAAATATAAGGAGAGCAGTTCTATATGAAATATATTTCCCAGCAATATACATGTATATAAAACCAAGAATAATAATAATATAGGATTCTATATATAAAATAAACTGACATTACTATGACATAAATTATATGAAATTTGAAGTCAGATCTTACAGCCACATAGTGATAAGAATAGTGCAAAAATAACGTAAGAAAGTGAAAAGGTGTGGCTATACTTAGGTTCACTAAAAGTCAAGTTCGTCAAAGGGGGTAAGCCGATTAGAGGGTTCACCTGATTGGAAGTGAGAAAAAGTAAAGGGTGTAGGTGGGGGGGAGAACGTGATGTGACGAAACACAATAAGGGGCTGGTTTTGCAGTGTTATATAGCCTCCAACCCCTCCTATAAATTCAGGCCTAGCCTTCTACTTGTAGTCAGGTCTTATGCTCGCATAGTGATAAGAATAGTGCAAAAATAATGTAAGAAAGTGAAGTGGTGTAGCTATACTTAGGTTCACTAGAACCCAAGTTCGCCAAAGGGAGTGAGCTGATTAGAGGCCAAAAATTAGAAGTGGTAGGGATAATGTTATTGAGTGAGTGAGCGGAATGCATGTTTTATTTCTTGGTTAGGATTGGGAATATATTGAAGCAAGAAGACCTCCAACGGCCCATTTTCTGTATGATATGTGCTGGAATCTTGTTTTTGAATGCTGATGATGCAGCTCCTATTCGAAATGAATGACCTGAATAAGAGTATGGATTGAGATTTAGACAAGTGTTGAGAGTTCTGAGGTAGCTGATGAATGTTCTAGTACTGAGAGGACCATTGAGCATGGGTAGTAGAGGGCTATTATGTATTTTATGGGCCAAAAAAGATGTCAGATTGTCTAAAGTAGCAATTGGGCACAATTGGTCATCTGAGGGGTAATACTGAATAGTGACCCCTAAACCTAACGTGTTGGTTTTTGATTTGGCTAATTTAAGTGAGTAATGATTTTATTTTAGTTAGATCTGATTTTGTTAAAAAATAGGAGTTTTGATTGGTGACTGTAAATTCCCCGGGTCTTAAAAAAATTAAAAAGGCTAGATAGATGGCTACTTATCATGGTGCCCGTGCTATACGAACTGTACCTGACCTGTGTCAGTATTGTATAATGTTCTTACATACTGGACCTGTGTGGGTTAATCATATCTTTGTAACCTGTCCTGTGTCAGTTTTATATTCATCTGTATGCTGGACCCACGAGGGTTACTGTTATTCTGTGTATGCTAATAAAACTGTGTTTTACAAAAACCTTCCGTTTCTGAGCGTACATAAAACCGTAACCCTGCTGTCATAATGATATTTGTATGATGATCAAAAGGTTTAGTGAGCAAAAGGTCTGAAAAACATGTGAGAGGGGAGCTGTGTTTTGAAATATCTTTGAGAAATAATTTAATGTGAGGAGATGATAGAATAGATGTGTGAGAAGTAAGACTAAGGAGTGATAAGTGGTGCTGGATACCTGCTAGATAATTCTTAATGGTATATGGTGATAGATGAAGGGTAGGATGACAAAAGGCACAGAAATCTAATACGGAGGGGATTGAGTATGGGGCTGAAGGTTTGGTATTATTGATGAATTGGATGAAACTGTGCCATGCTGTATTGTAAGATTTCTGCGCGTTGGGCATAGTTGATGATTCTTTTAGCGTGTGATAGATGAACGGTCAGTGCAGGATCAGTTCTAAGATAGGAGGAGGATGTGCTAGCTGACACTTCGCTGATGGACATAACTGGAAACATTTCTGAAATTGAAAAAATTACAAAAAGTCAGCAGCTGAATTATCGTAACCTGGCATGAATGACACGTGACTGAAACATTTATAGTATAATGAGAACCAAGTAAGTTTTCTTATGAATTGCATAATGTGTATGGAATAAGATCTAGCTTTTGTGATGATGTTGTCAGAAGCTGCATTGTCAGTGTGGAAAGTGATGGGTAGTCCTGACCATGAAGGTCCCCACAAACCAGCTGCTGCTACTATTGGAATCATTTCAAATAGAGGTGATGTGGTACTGAATTGTGGAAAATTGGATATTTCTCTTGGCCATTCTTCTGCAAACCATTAGTCTCCTAGGATAGCTAAAATCAGTGGGAAGGAGAGACATCTGAAAAAATATGAGGTGATGAGTTTGACGGAATTGGGTGAAAAATGTAATGACCATTCCAGTTGTTAAGGAAATTTGTCCACATTTTGAGATCTGATAGTGCTGCTGAGTCTAATTGTATTGTATTGTAGGAGTCTGAGGCTGAAAGTAAAGTGAGAAGATGAGATGTGAATGATCTACCTTGAGGAATGATCTCCATGGAAAAGCTTAGATATCCTAGAAGAGATTGTTGTTCTAATTTAGTACAGGAAGTTTTAGTTGAGAATTGCGTAATGAACGATTGTATGAATGAAAGCTTCTCTGGCAGTAAACTGGTTTCCATAGAAACTGAGTCTATGTTAATTCCTAAGAAGGTGATGGATTTGGATGGTGCACTGTATTTATCCTGAGCTAGAGGAATGTTTACATCTGAGAAGGTTTGTAGTTTCCTGAAACTTGATGGTTGCAGGTGTGGGGGTTCAATGAGGAGGAAGTAGTCTAGGTGTGGATAACAGAAGGGCATTTTGATATGTTTAGAAGTAACCAGCATAGGGTTTCGGCAAAAATGTCAAATATTTTTGGACTACTTTTTGATCCGAAGGTGAGTCTTCTTGCAAAGCAGTATGAATCTTTCCATTTTATGCCATGTAGATGCCAAAGTTGGGGTTTGATTGGAATGAGTTTGAAGGCATTGGCTATGTCTGATTTAGATAAACAAGCTCCTTTGCCAAATCAACTGATTATTGTGATAGCATGGTCGATGGTAGCATATTGCATAGAAAATTCCTCTGAAGGAATTAGAGAGTTAAGGCTTGGGATGGGTGATGAATGAGGTGCCGAAAAATCTATAATTAGTCTCTTTTTGTTAGAAAATTTGCAGGTGGCTATTCCGATGGGGCTGACTCTCCAGTTGGGAAAGGGAGGGGGGGTGAGGAAGGTACCCATGATAAATCCTAGTTCTACTTCCCGGGAAAGGAGTGTGTCTATGCTTTCTGGGTCATTGGATGCTGAGAGTAAATTAGAGCATTCATGTGTCGTAGTAGGAAAATAAACTAATCCTGTGTCAAAACCATCTGAAAATCCATTGAAGAGAAATTCAGTGAGCTGAGAACAGGGGTGCTGTTGTAAAATTAAAAATAGATGTGGTAATTAAATTGAAGTCAGGTTTTTATTGCAATGATTTTTTAGACAGATATTTTTGGAGTGTGCGTTACGGCATAATATGCAAATGTGGACTAGTCGACAAGCTCCATAAAAGCAGCCTTTGTCATTGAAATTATTGCGGATTTGGGATTCCCTAAGAAATAGATAGGTCAGCCTTATTTGTCTACAGGTTGGAGTGGAACTGAATGACTGGCTGTGGATGTAGATGGCATTGAGTTGGAATACATTCATTGGTTTGTTTGAGGTGTATCACGGCGCCCGTGATCTAAGCGACATTCTGTCCATCTCTATGTTGCTGCTCTCCTATTGGTTGCGCTGTATTGCTCCTCCTAGTGACAGCCTTTTTATACCCTGGGCTGTTACTTGGCTAATGCCCTTTCGTGGTGTACCTGATGCCTAGCGCTAGTTGTTGTTGTTCTGATCCAGTGTATGACCCCGGACTGCCTGACCACGCTATTGTCTCGTTCCTGATACTGTGTACCGACTCGGATTGGCTGACGTTCCTGTTTCCTGTACTGACCCGGCCTGGCTGACGTTCCTGCTCCGTGTACTGACCCGGCGAGATTGACGACCCAGCTCTGTGTACCGACCAGGCGCGTCTGAGGATCCTGCTCTGTGTACCGACCCGGCCTGGCTGACGTTCCTGCACTGATTTCCGACTCTTCTTCGCGGTGGTTCCTGTTTCTGCTGTAATAATAATTATAATAATAATAATAATTCTTTATTTTTATATAGCGCACACAGATTACGCAGCGCTTTACACTCATATTGGTTCCTGCCCCCATTGGGGCTCACAATCTAAATTCACCTATCAGTATGTTTTTTGGAGTGTGGGAGGAAACCAGAGTACCCAGAGGAAACCCACGCAAACACGGTGAGAACATACAAACTCATTGCAGATGTTGTCCTTGGTGGGATTTGAACCCAGGACCCCAGGGCTGCAAGGCAACAGTGCTAACCACTGGTTCTACCGACTGCTCCTGTTTGCCCGCCTCAAGGGCACTGCTACTACTTGCTGGTCCTAGTATCCATGGTTCCGGTTGCTCGTATACAGGACCAGTGATCAGAGTCTCGCTGCTTCCACCCATGTCGCACTCACTTGGTCTGTGTTGGTTCAGTTGGGCGCCTTCGGTGGTTACCATTATCCAGACCACAGCGCTATTAACCCCTCCGGGGGAAGGGCCTCGTTATACCACTATCATCTTGGGTTCTGTTGGGCTACGATACTTGGGCTACTAGCCACCAGTTTGATTCGTTGTGCACTTCCGGTTGCCATCTATTTATACCTTTGCCCATTAACCCTTTCAGGTAGTACGTGCACACGGTGCTGGGCCTCCATATAAGCACGAGCTCTGACCAGTCTGTTGTCATTGGTGGGCGTCCACCATTGCTTCCTCGTACAGGTGTCCAGGGCCTGTGGTTGCAGTCCTGTCCTTGTCGCCTTCCACATCATACAGGCGACGTTGAGTCTGTATTCGTTACTACCAGCATTGCACTGGTTACATTGGACATTCATACTCTGTATCAATCCCTTTGACCTGACCTGTGTCAGTATTGTGTTGTTCACTTTACTGGACCCGTGTGGGTACCACTTGTAACCTGTCTTGTGTCAGTTTATGCTATACTGGCCCCGTGAGGGTTACATTGTTCATTGTGTGCTTCAATAAAGCTGTGTTTTTACCTAACCTTACATGTCTGAGTGTACTGAACCGTAACAGTATGAAAGGGCCATGACCTCAGACGGTAACGGTAAAGGTGATGCACAGAGTATCCATTGGAGGATGGACCTCCAAGAACAACGATTAGACCAGCTGGCCTTGGCTGTTCAAACGATTCTTGAGCACACGGCACACATGAGCAATCCAGTACCGGCTCCGGTGGTCCCCCCCGCTTTGACACCGGAAATACAGTCTAGTACTCTGACTAACGCTAATAAAGGGTTGACGGCTACCGCTCCATTACCTATTAGGTACGATGGCGAACCTAACCTGTGTAGGGGGTTTATTAACCAGTTGGAGATCTTCCTCGAATTAACCCCTCATGCTTTTCCCACTGATCGCAGTAAAGTGGGGTTTATGATCTCCCTGCTCACGGGGCGAGCCCTGGCATGGGCAAATCTGCTATGGGAGTCCGCTAAACCATGTACTCAGAACTTCTCTGAGTTTGTAAGGGCATTTCGTAGAGTATTCGAGGTTCCTGGAAAAGCCGCCTCTGCTGCTAAAAAATTGATGGAAATCCAACAAGGGTCTCGCACAGTTGCGGACTATGCGATAGAATTCCGTACCCTTGTAGCAGAGGTGGGCTGAAACAATGAGGCATTGGTAGCAGCATTCGCACAGGGTCTCTGTATTCGATTAAAGGATGAGACGGCTGCACGACAATTGCCAACTGACCTTGATGATCTTATCGATTTTACTATATTAATGGATTCCCGTATCAGGGAGCGGATGGCAACCAAAGACCGCAAGCAAAGGGCGGGAGAAATGGGGTCTGTAAGGTCAAATTTCCCACCCATACCTCCCTCCTCTCCAACTCCTGCTGGAGAAAGTGGTGAACCTATGCAACTGGGTTTCACTAGACTATCTAAGGAGGAAAGGCCGCACCGCCACTATCACAGTGCCTGTGATTATTCTGTCACTCATCTGTGGCAGACTGTGATTTGTTCACTTGGTTTGGCCCGCCCATGGGTGACCTTTTTATACCTGACTCTTACATCTGTCAGATGCCCTTTTCGTGGTGTTTCTGAGCCAGACTTGCTGTTGCTGTGTTCCTGTATCCGGATTCCTGTGTACCGACTTTGGCCTGTCCTGACTACGCTCCAGTGTTCCTGACCGTGTATGACCCGGCTTGTCTGAGAATCTTCTACGTGCTACGACCCGGCTTGTCTGAGAATCCTCTACGTGCTACGACCCGGCTTGTCTGAGAACCCTCTACGTGCTACGACCCGGCTGGCTGACTTCCTGCTTCAAGATCATCGCGGCCTGCTTGGCTTGTTGTCGCCACCGCGACATTCCGAATCCTGCGTTGCTGTGACCGAACGAGTGTGACCATTACCCTCCTGGGTAACCCATCCATCAGTGCAGAGTTCCTTGCTGACTTGCATAAGCTGTGCCTCTTGTACCGAGCCTCTATACGCTGCAGAGCTAAGCTACCATACCGAGCCTGGGAGATTCAAACGTACCTTTTAACCCTTGCAGTGCCGCTTCTCTCTGGCCGGACCTCCTTTCTAAGTACAGAACCGTTACCTTGTAAGTTTACTGCTGCTGAGTTGGCCGCTACTTGGACGGCGACTCCCTGTTATGTTTGCAGAGTAGTCTATCCTGTTAGGCCGGTTAGGCGTCTTTGGCTCTTGGTCTCACGGTTAATAACGGAGGTGTCCGGTGCAGCTATTGGTGGCAAGGTTAGGCTCCAAGCTCTTGCTAAATCCGTAGGTAAACGCCCGTGGGGGCTATTGGCTCGTGTTGTGCTCACATTGGTCTCCGGTTATACGCCCGTGGGGGCTATAACGCCAGCTTCGCATCTCAGGCTAGTCTCAATCACGCCCATGGGGGCTACATACTCTTGCACTTGCAGGCTCAGTGGTCTATTGACGAACACCCGTGGGGGCTATTTTGGGTTACTGTGCTGCTATAGTTCACATTGGTCACTGAACATCTACTACCCATCATTGCATGAACTCTGTGCTGTGCACATTTGCTCAGTTTATCACTACACCACACGGGCGTGCCAAACCCCACAGCTGAGACTGACAAATTGTTCTCATTTACCCTTTACGGCCCAGTTCCCTATTTTCTGTTCCTATGTTGGGTGCCTTCTATCCAGTATATTAAAATGTGTACTGTGTAATCACTTGCAATTGTTGCTGTCAACTGTAGAGGGCGATCATTTGTATTTATTTTCTTTCAATAAAAGATTGTTTTATTTTACCTGCTGTCTGAGTGTCAAAACAAACCGTTACAGTACGAAAGGGCCATGACCTCAGACAGTAAGGGTGAAAGTAACACACAAAACATCCACTGGAGAATGGATGTCCATGAGCAGCGCTTAGATTAATTGGCACTGGCTCTACAGACCCTACTTGAGCGTACGGTACACCTAGACAAGCCTAATCCAAATCCGGTGGTCTCCCCAGTCTTGACACCGGACAATCCGCCTCTAGCCCCTCCTACTTGTGTCAGAGGCTTAACGGCTGCGGCGCCGTTACCATTGAGATATGATGGCGAGCCTTCCCTATGCAGGGGCTTTATTAATCAGTTAGAGATCTATTTGGAATTAACGCCCCAGGCTTTTCCTAACGACCGAAGCAAGGTCGAATTCATGATATCGCTACTAACAGACAAAGCCTTGGCTTGGGCAAACCCTTTGTGGGAAAGTGCCAAACCGTGCACGCTGAACTTTAATGAGTTCGTAAAGAAGTTCCGACGTGTGTTTGAGGTCCCTGGCAGAGTTGCCTCCGCTGCCAAAAGGCTAATGGAGATACAGCAGGGCGAACGTACATTGGGCAATTATGCAATAGAATTCCGGACCCTGGCAGCGGAGGTGGGCTGGAACGATGAGGCATTATTGGCAGCTTTTGTTAAGGGGCTCTCTGAACCAATTAAAGATGAAATAGCTGCCCGAGACGTACCCAGTGACCTGGATGAATTCATTGATTATGTAATGCTCATTGACTCTCGTATCCGGGAAAGACAGTTGGCACGAAGGGCAACCTCCAGAAAACATGGGCAGGACAGCTCCTTTGACCCACCCTCTCCACCCTTTCCTACTGAGCGTCCAGGAGAGGCAGCAGAGCCAATGCAGCTGGGTTTTACTAGACTCTCCAAAGAAGAGAGGTCTTTTCGTAAAAGGCAAGGCCTATGTTTATATTGTGGCAAACAGGGGCACCTTTTGCGCAATTGTCCGGTGAGGCCGAGAAACGCACGCACCTAGGGTACCTTGGGGGACAGGCCCTAGGTGGTGTACAACAGTCCCTAGATTCTAATATTGCTAAACCCACCATCCAGGTGACGTTCTTTTGGGCCGACAAGGGCGCAGAAACCTTGGCACTGGTAGACTCTGGAGCAGCCGGGTACTTTATGGACCAATCTTTTGCGGCTTCGCACAATATTCCTCTATGCAAAAAAGAATCTCCATTGGCAGTAGAGGCCATTGATGGCAGACCATTGGAACCCGCCTTTATTACAATGGAGACTATCCCTATTTCTATGTCAGTTGGGGCACTCCATAAGGAGGAGGTTCAGTTTCAAATTATTCGCTCACCTCACCATGCAGTCATTTTGGGGTTCCCATGGTTGCTTTGGCACAATCCTCAATTTGATTGGCAAAAATGTGAGGTTAGTTCCTGGTCCGATTACTGTAAGAAAAACTGCCTATCCCTTCCTGTCAAAATTATGTGTACCTCTCCTGCTGTGCCAGTTGAATATGGGGAATTCAGTGACGTATTCAGCAAGGGGGAGGCTAGCGCATTACCCGAGCATAGACCCTATGATTGCGCTATTGATTTGCCTCCAGGTGTGATTCCCCCGAGGGGACGAACTTACCCACTGTCATGCGAAGAGAACAGGGCAATGGAGGAGTACATTGAGGACGCCCTTGTTAGGGGAATTATTCGCAAGTCTACTTCTCCGGCTGGTGCCGGATTCTTCTTTGTAAAGAAGAAAAGTGGCGAACTTAGGCCATGTATTGATTACCGGGGGCTTAATAAGCTGATGCCCAAGAACGCATACCCTATTCCACTCATCACCGAGTTATTTGACAGATTGAAGGGCTCGTCTGTCTTCACCAAACTTGATTTGCGGGCCGCCTACAATCTAATTAGAATCAGAGAAGGTGATGAGTGGAAAATGGCATTTAATACCAGAACTGGGCACTACGAATATCTGGTAATGCCGTTTGGCTTATGTAATGCACCTGCGGTATTTCAGGAGCTGATTAATGATATCTTGCGTGACATGCTTCAGTCCTGCATGGTGGTATATCTGGACGATATATTGATTCATTTCACCACTCTCTCCCAACATATTAAAGATGTCACGCAAGTTTTGTTACGACTCCGAGAGAATAAGCTGTTTTGTAAATTGGAAAAATGCGAATTCCATGTGTCACAAGTACCATTTTTGGGGTTCGTAATCTCCAAAGATGGAATCGCTATGGACCAGGACAAGTTGGCAGCTGTATTACAATGGCCTCGCCCTAAAGGGTTAAAAGCGATTCAGCGCTTTTTAGGGTTTGCCAACTATTACAGAAAGTTCATACGTAACTTTTCTACAATTGTGAAACCTTTGTCTGATATAACTCACAAAGGCGCTACTCCCTCTCAGTGGTCCGAGGCCGCTGATAATGCGTTTGAGACCTTAAAATCTGCCTTTACGTCTGCCCCAGTACTGTCCCATCCCAATCCCTCCCTGCCTTTTACCTTGGAAGTTGATGCCTCTGAGGTTGGGGTTGGGGCAGTACTCTCCCAGCATCCTGTGGGAGGTGGTACCTTGAAACCTTGTGGTTTCTTTTCTAAGAAATTGTCCAGCGCACAGTGCCACTATGAAATTGGCGACAGGGAGTTATTGGCTATTATTCTGGCACTGAAGGAGTGGCGTCACCTGTTGGAAGGTACCAAGAACCCTGTACTGATCCTGACCGATCACAAAAACTTGACATATCTCTCTGAGGCTAAGAGGTTGTCTTCTCGACAGGCCAGGTGGGCACTCTTTTTGTCCCGGTTTAACTTTGTAGTATCGTACCTCCCGGGGTCTAAGAACATGAGGGCAGACGCATTGTCTCGACAGTTCGCATCGGACACTGACAAGGAGGAAGCGCCGGTACCTATTATTCAGCCCGACCATATATTGGTTACTATTCGCACTAGTATAACTTCGCCACTGGGAGAGGAGATTTTGGGGTCTCAAGCTAGGGCCCCACCTGAGACTCCAGTTGGTAAATGCTTTGTAGATGAGCCTTTTCGCACTCGTCTATTGGAGACCTATCATTCTTCTAGGGCAGCCGGGCACATCGGCAGGGATCAGCTGGTATGGTCTCTTTCACAATTATTCTGGTGGCCGACGCTCAGAGCCGATTGTTCCGCTTTTACTGCCGCTTGTGCCACATGTGCCCGTGCTAAGACCCCCAGGCATCTCCCAGTGGGCTTGCTCCAACCTGTGCCTAATGGAGAACGGCCCTGGTCTCATATATCTATCGATTTTCTGTGAGAGTTGCCAATCTTGAGGGGGTATACATTTATCCTTATGGTGGTTGATCGGTTCTCCAAAATGGCTCATTTTGTGCCACTCAGGGGGCTTCCATCGGCTCAGGAATTGGCTAAGGTCTTTGCCAAAGAAGTGTTTCATTTGAGTGTCAAAACAAACCGTTACAGCCACAGACTTGGGCTCTGTTTGTACTGTGGCCAGGTGGGCCATCTGTTGCGTTTTTGCCCGACCCGGCCGGGAAACGAACGCACCTAGGGTACCTTGGGGGACAGGCCCTAGGTGGTGTTCAGCAGTCCCTGGACCCAACCAGTCAAAATCCCACCATACAGGTGGTAGTTTCCTGGGCAGACCTAGCCGTAGAAACCCTGGCACTTGTTGATTCTGGTGAGGCCGGATATTTTATGGATTAGTCTTTTGCGGTCTCCCACAATGTTCCTATGGTGGTGAGAGAGGCTCCGTTAACTAGTGAAGCCATTGATGGGAGACCATTGGTACCTGCTCAGATTACCATGGAGACAATCCCCTTGAGGCTACATATTGGGGCGTTACATTCCGAGGTTCAACAGTTTCAGATCATCCGTTCTCCACACCATGCTCTCATTCTGGGGTTTCCGTGGCTGCATATGCACAACCCCAGGTTTAACTGGCAAACTTGTGAGATTACGGCTTGGTCTGAGATTTGTGATAAAACTGCATCTCCCACCCTACTAAGGTAATGTGTGCCTCCCCCTCAGTGCCAGATGAATAAGAGCAATTCAGAGGCATATTTAGTAAGGGGGAGGCAAGCACCTTGCCACCTCATAGGGCATGCGATTGTGTTATTGATCTGCCTCCGGGTGCCGTTCCTCCTCGGGGTCGTGCTTACCCGTTGTCTTGCGAGGAGAATCAGGCGATGGAGGATTACATTACGGATGACCTGCAAAGGGGCATTATTAGGAAGTCTTCCTCACCCGCGGGGACAGGATTCTTCTTTGTAAAAAAGAAAAGTGGGGAGTTGCACCCTTGTATCGATTATAGGGGCTAAAATAAACTTATGACTAAAAATGCATACCCCATACCACTCATCACCGAGCTATTTGATCGTTTAAAGGGCTCCTCCATCTTTACTAAGCTTGACCTACGTGCCGCCTATAATTTGGTCAGGATAAGAGCCGGTGATGAGTGGAAAATGGCATTTAATACCAGGTCCGGTCACTGTGAATACCTGGTAATGCCATTTGGACTATGCAATGCACCTGCAGTATTCCAAGAGTTTATAAACTACATCTTACGTGACATTTTACAGTCTTCTGTGGTTGTTTACCTTGATGACATCCTTATCCATTCTGCCAGCTTGTCACAACACATTAAGGATGTCACAGCAGTGTTGCGCAGACTCCGTGAGAATAAACTCTATTGCAAAACCGAGAAATGCGAGTTCCACAAGCCCATGGTACCTTTTCTGGGCTTTATTATATCTAATGATGGCATCGCTATGGACAGGGACAAGTTGGCAGCAGTCCTCCAGTGGCCACGTCCCAAAGGGCTTAAGGCCATCCAACTCTTTCTCAGTTTTGCCAATTATTATAGGAAATTTATCAAAAATTTCTCGTCCATAGTGAAACCTCTGCCTGACCTAACTCACAAGGGTGCTGATCCTTCTCAGTGGTCCCTGGAGGCTGAACAGACCTTTATGTCTTTGAAGTCCGCATTTGCTTCTGCTCTGGTACTCTCCCACCCTAACCCCTCCCTGCTGTTTACTTTGGAGGTTGATGCCTCAGAATCTGGGGTAGGGGCAGTACTATCTCAACGCCTGGACCCTGGGAGTGTGCTAAGGCCCTGTGGGTTTTTTTCTAAGAAATTGACTACTGCACAAAGCCACTACGAAATTGGGGACAGAGAGTTGTTGGCTATCATCTTGGCTCTCAAGGAATGGCGGCATCTGTTAGAAGGTACCCGTACCCCAGTACTAATTCTGACTGATCACAAAAATCTTACATATCTCTCTGAGGCTAAGAGGTTGTCCTCACATCAGGCTAGATGGGCTTTATTTCTGTCATGATTTAACTTCATTGTGTCTTATCTGCCTGGGTCTAAGAATGTCAGGGCAGATGCGTTGTCCAGGCAGTTTAACCCTGACACGGAAAGGAAGGAGGATCCGGTACCGATTATCCAACCAGATCGCATTCTGGCCACATTACGCACCAGCATTACTTCACCTCTGGGGTCTGAGATTCTTGCTAATCAGTCTGATGCACCTCCGGAGACCCCAGTGGGTAAATGTTTCGTAGCCGAGCCTCTCCGCACCCGTCTCCTTGAGACTTATCATGCCTCTAAGGCCGCTGGGTATGTCGGCAGGAATCAATTAATTTGGTCACTCTCGCAGTTATTTTGGTGGCCTTCCCTGTGTGCTGATTGCACGGCATTTACCACAGCCTGCTCTACCTGTGCCCGTGCCAAGTCCCCTAGACACCTTCCTGTGGGGTTGCTACAACCAGTACCCAATGGAGAACGTCCGTGGTCTTATGTTTCTATTGACTTCTTGGGGGAGTCACCGGTGTCTAGGGGACATTCGTTTATTCTGATGATTGTTGATAAAATGGCACACTTCGTGCCTTTGCCCGGCCTTCCCTCTGCCCAGGAGTTGGAAAGGGTATTTGCCAGGGAGGTGTTTCGATTACACGGTGTACCCAGAGTATTGGTATCTGACCGTGGGACCCAATTTGTGTCAAGGTTCTGGAAGGCTTTCTGTGCGCAGATGGGCATACAGTTATCGTTTTTGTCTGCTTATCTTCCCCAGACTAACGGAGCCGCTGAGCATGCCAACCAGGGCTTGGAACAATTTCTGTGCTGTTTTGTGTCTGACCATCATGATAACTTGGCCGACCTGTTGCCTTGGGCGGAGTTTGCCAGGAATTGTGCAGTTAATTCATCATCTGGAAGCTCCCCGTTTCTAATCAATTACGGGTTTCAACCTTGTCTGCTTCCAGACTCATTTCAGTCACAACAAATTCCAGCTCTGGATGGAGCAACTCCTTTCCACTTGGGCACAGGTACAAAGGACCCTTAATGCTTCGTTCCAGTGGTATCAGCGCCAAGCTAATCGCAGACGGATTTCCTCTAAGAATCTTAACCTTCAGGCTCCTTGCAATAAGTTGGCTCCCCGGTTTATTGGTCCATTCAAAGTTATTCACAAGATTAATCCTGTGTCTTATGCTCTGGACCTCCCACCATCCATGCGTATTCACAATGTGTTCCACGTATCACTGCTGAAGCCTCTGGTCTGTAATCGTTATACTACCAATCCAGTGGCACCAGGGCCTATTCAGATCCAAGGCCAGGAGGAATATGAGGTGCAAAATATAATTGACTCACGCAGATTCAGAGGCAAACTGCAGTATTTGGTCCATTGGAATGGCTACGACCCAGAGGAGCATTCATGGGTGGATTCCAAGGACCAGCATGCTCCCAGATTACAGCGCATTTTTCATACCAAGTACCCCAGTAAGCCGGGCCCCTCTTCTCGGACAGGGGTCTTTGAGATGAGGGTACTATCATGGCGCCCGTGATCTAAGCGACATTCTGTCCATCTCTATGTTGCTGCTCTCCTATTGGCTGCGCTGTATTGCTCCTCCTAGTGACAGCCTTTTTATACCCTGGGCTGTCACTTGGCTAATGCTCTTTCGTGGTGTACCTGATGCCTAGCGCTAGTTGTTGTTGTTCTGATCCAGTGTATGACCCCGGACTGCCTGACCACGCTATTGTCTTGTTCCTGATACTGTGTACCGACTCGGATTGGCTGACGTTCCTGTTTCCTGTACTGACCTGACCTGGCTGACATTCCTGCTCCGTGTACCGACCAGGCGAGATTGACGACCCAGCTCTGTGTACCGACCCGGTGTGTCTGAGGATCCTGCTCAGTGTACCGATCCGGCCTGGCTGATGTTTCTGCACTGATTTCCAACTCTTCTTGGCGGTGGTTCCTGTTTCTACTGTACCAGTTGGTTCTACCGACTGCTCCTATTTGCCCGCCTCAAGGGCAACGCTACTACTTGCTGGTCCTAGTATCCGTGGTTCCGGTTGCTCGTATACAGGACCAGTGATCAGAGTCTCGCTGCTTCCACCCGTGTCGCACGCGCTTGGTCTGTGTTGGTTCAGTTGGGCGCTATCGGTGGTTACCGTTATCCAGACCACAGTGCTATTAACCCCTCCGGGGGAAGGGCCTCATTATACCACTACCATCTTGGGTTCTTTTGGGCTACGATACTTGGGCTACTAGCCACCATTTTGATCCGTTGTGCGCTTCCGGTTGCCATCCATTTATACCTTTGCCCATTAACCCTAAATGAAGTATAAAATTAAACATTGTTCCTCACAGAAAAGAGAACATTCTCGCCATGGAAAAGCTAGAACATCTAGCATGAAAAATTGTGGTTCAAACCCACACAAACAAACCTCAACTCGGGAGGATGATTTGCAGAGAAAGTGAAGCAGTAGTGATGAGCGAGCATGCTCGGCCGAAGCTCGGTTCGGCTCGAGCATCGCTCTGCTCGGCACATGGCGGTACTCGTACGAGTACCGCATGTGCTCGCCCGCCATGTTCGGGTCTCCTCCCCGCACGTTTCGCGGCTGCTGCACAGCCAATAAACGTGCGGGGAGGCTCTGACATCAGTGTAATGCCAGCAGCCATGTTGGCTGCTGGCATTACACTGATTGGCTGGCCAGAACCCGTGATCGGGTGCTGTATAGCACCTGACCAGCGAGTTCGGCTCAGTCTTAGCCAGGGAGAGATGAGGATAGGAAGGGAAAGTCAGTGTAGGCAGAAAAAAAGCGCGTTTGAACAAAAAAAAGACCCAAGAGTCCTTTTTAGGACTACTGTGTGTGGGGGCAGCAGATATATTTTGTTTTGGGGGGCAGAGTTTAAAAAAAAAAACGTCACATATTCCGTTCACTGTGCCAAGCCGCAGATTAGCAGCACATTCTGTTTAGTGTGCAAAGTTTCAGATTAGCAGCACATTCTGTTTAGTGTGCAAAGTTGGAGATTAGCAGCACATTCTTTTTAGTGTGCAAAGTTGCAGATTATCAGCACATTCAGTTTAGTGTGCAAAGTTGCAGATTAGCAGCACATTCTGTTCAGTGTGCAAAGTTGCAGATTAGCAGCACATTCTGTTCAGTGTGCAAAGTTGCAGATTAGCAGCACATTCTTTTTAGTGTGCAAAGTTGCAGATTAGCAGCACATTCTGTTCAGTGTGCAAAGTTGCAGATTAGCAGCACATTCTTTTTAGTGTGCAAAGTTGCAGATTATCAGCACATTCTGTTTAGTGTGCAAAGTGTAAAAAATAAAAGTCACTTATTCCGTTCACTGATCCTAGCCGCAGATAAGCAGCACATTCTGTTTAGTGTGCAAAGTTGCAGATTAGCAGAACATTCTGTTTAGTGTGCAAAGTGTAAAAAATAAAAGTCACATATTCCATTCACTGTGCCTAGCCGCAGATAAGCAGCATATTCTGTTTAGTGTGCAAAGTTGCAGATTATCAGCACATTCTGTTTAGTGTGCAAAGTGTAAAAAATAAAAGTCACTTATTCCATTCACTGTGCCTAGCCGCAGATAAGCAGCATATTCTGTTTAGTGTGCAAAGTTGCAGATTTGCAGCACATTCTGTTTAGTGTGCAAGGTGTAAAAAATAAAAGTCACATATTCCATTCACTGTGCCTAGCCGCAGATAAGCAGCATATTCTGTTTAGTGTGCAAAGTTGCAGATTATCAGCACATTCTGTTTAGTGTGCAAAGTGTAAAAAATAAAAGTCACTTATTCCGTTCACTGTGCCTAGCCGCAGATAAGCAGCACATTCTGTTTAGTGTGTAAAGTTGCAGATTAGCAGAACATTCTGTTTAGTGTGCAAAGTGTAAAAAATAAAAGTCACATATTCCATTCACTGTGCCTAGCCGCAGATAAGCAGCATATTCTGTTTAGTGTGCAAAGTTGCAGATTATCAGCACATTCTGTTTAGTGTGCAAAGTGTAAAAAATAAAAGTCACTTATTCCGTTCACTGTGCCAAGCCGCAGATAAGCAGCACATTCTGTTTAGTGTGCAAAGTTGCAGATTATCAGCACATTCTGTTTAGTGTGCAAAGTGTAAAAAATAAAAGTCACTTATTCCGTTCACTGTGCCTAGCCGCAGATAAGCAGCACATTCTGTTTAGTGTGCAAAGTTGCAGATTAGCAGCACATTCTGTTTAGTGTGCAAAGTGTAAAAAATAAAAGTCACTTATTCCGTTCACTGTGCCTAGCCGCAGATAAGCAGCACATTCTGTTTAGTGTGCAAAGTTGCAGATTATCAGCACATTCTGTTTAGTGTGCAAAGTGTAAAAAATAAAAGTCACTTATTCCGTTCACTGTGCCTAGCCGCAGATAAGCAGCACATTCTGTTTAGTGTGCAAAGTTGCAGATTATCAGCACATTCTGTTTAGTGTGCAAAGTGTAAAAAATAAAAGTCACATATTCCATTCACTGTGCCTAGCCGCAGATAAGCAGCATATTCTGTTTAGTGTGCAAAGTTGCAGATTATCAGCACATTCTGTTTAGTGTGCAAAGTGTAAAAAATAAAAGTCACTTATTCCGTTCACTGTGCCTAGCCGCAGATAAGCAGCACATTCTGTTTAGTGTGCAAAGTTGCAGATTAGCAGAACATTCTGTTTAGTGTGCAAAGTGTAAAAAATAAAAGTCGCATATTCCATTCACTGTGCCTAGCCGCAGATAAGCAGCATATTCTGTTTAGTGTGCAAAGTTGCAGATTATCAGCACATTCTGTTTAGTGTGCAAAGTGTAAAAAATAAAAGTCACTTATTCCATTCACTGTGCCTAGCCGCAGATAAGCAGCATATTCTGTTTAGTGTGCAAAGTTGCAGATTTGCAGCACATTCTGTTTAGTGTGCAAAGTGTTAAAAATAAAAGTCACATATTCTGTTCACTGTGCCTAGCCGCAGATAAGCAGCACATTCTGTTTAGTGTGCAAAGTTGCAGATTTGCAGCACATATTCCGTGTAATATGAAGAAGGCGGGTAAAAAGGGACGGGGAAGTGGACGTGATCCTGATAGTTCAGGGCGCGGGTCAGGACGCGTAGAAACTGTGCCTGGTGCCAGAGCACAAGAAAGAAAGACATCCACCATACCTAGCTTCATGTCTCAGTTTACAGGGCGTCGCAGGACATCACTCTCGAGGTCAGACGACTGCGAACAGGTGGTCGGTTGGATTTCAGCTGATACTGCTTCCAGTCGGTTAAGCACCACCCTGTCTTCCACCAAGTCCACTCTCAGTAGCCAAGAGTCTGGTCAACATAATCCTCACCCTGATCATCCTTCCTCCCACCATAGAGGGTCTGGTCAAAGAAGTGATCCCACACTGGGATATAGTGAGGAGCTCGTCTCATCACCAATCCTTAATTTGAACCTCTCTCCAAGCACGCTTCCAGAGGAACATGAAATCTTGTGCCCTGATTCACAACCTCTAGAGGGTACCCAATCACAAGAAGATGACAGAGGTGAACGGCATTTAAGGTCAAAGGAAGTGGATGATGATGATGATGAGACACAGTTGCCATCAAATCAACCACTATTACTGTCTCAAGACCTTGATGAGGAGGATGATATACAGTTGTCAATGACTGAGTATGTGGTGGGATGAAGAAATGAGGAGGATGATCAGAGTGAGGAAGTGGAGGAGGACTTGGTGGACGATGAGGTGACTGACCCCACCTGGGAAGGTGGAGAGCCGAGCGATGACAGCAGTCCTGAGGGTGAGCCATCTGCAGCACCACAACAGGCTGGAAGAGGCAGTGGTGTGGCTACAGAAAGAAGGCGGACCGCACCAAACCGGCCCGCAAATGTTCCACGGAGCACCCCCTTGCGTAAATCTCCCTTGCCAAGGGCTAGGTGTTCCGCGGTATGGCGTTTTTTTAAGGAAAGTGCGGACGACAAAAAAATTGTAGTTTGCAACCTGTGCCACACCAGAATGAGCCGAGGCATGAACACTAGAAACCTCACCACCACCAGCATGATCCGACACATGGCATCCAAGCACCGTAATAAGTGGGAGGAACGCCCGGATCGCCAATCTGTGTCTGCAGGCCACACCACTGCCTCCTCTTCCCCTGTTTTCGGTGCCGGCCAATCGCCTGTCGAAGGCGCAGGCCCGCATACCTCCCGCCCTGCACCTGTACCATCTGAAGCACCATCAGTGACCACATCCACTTCCCTGTCCCAGCGCAGCGTCCAAATGTCGTTACCCCAGGAATTTGAGCGCAAGCGAAAATACCCAGCCACCCACCCACAGGCCATAGCACTAACCTCACACCTTTCCAAATTACTGGCCATCGAAATGCTGCCATTTAGGCTTGTGGAGACTGAGTCCTTCCGCAGCCTGATGGCAGCAGCTGTCCCTCGGTACGCAGTCCCCAGCCGCCACTACTTTTCCCGGTGTGCCGTCCCCGCCTTACACCACCATGTGTCCCTGACCAACGCAGTTACTGGGAAGGTCCACTTAACGACTGACACATGGACAAGTGCTTGTGGCCAGGGACGCTACATTTCCCTGACGGCACACTGGGTGAATGTCGTGGAGGCTGGGAGCGACTCGGACCCTGGGATGGCACAGGTGCTACCCACGCCGAGGATTGCGGGCCCTACCTCCATCATGGTTTCCGCCAGCACCTACGTTATTGGCTCCTCCTCCTCCGTTTCCACCTCCGAATTCTCTGCGCGCAGCTCCACTCACCCATCAGCCGGTAGCTGGAAGCAGTGTAGCACTGCAGTGGGGAAGCGTCAACAGGCCGTGCTGAAGCTGATCTGCCTTGGGGACAAACAGCACACGGCCTCAGAGCTGTTGCAGGGGATTAGTCACCAGACCGAGCAGTGGCTCTCACCACTCAACCTGCAACCAGGCATGGTTGTGTGTGATAATGGGCGTAACTTGGTGGCGGCTTTGGAGCTCGGCAAGCTCACACACGTACCATGCCTAGCGCATGTATTTAATTTAGTGGTTCAGCGATTTCTAAAAACCTACCCCAATTTGCATGATCTCTTGACCAAGGTGCGCCGCGTGTGTGCACATTTCCGTAAGTCATCAACAGCTTCAGCCGGCCTGTTGAAGCTGCAGCAGCGCTTACAATTGCCAGCTCACCGGCTGCTGTGTGACGTGAGCACGCGCTGGAACTCCACCTTCCACATGTTGGCCCGGCTTTGTGAGCAGCAGAGGGCAGTAGTGGAGTACCAGCTGTTACACGGTCCTCGCCTCTCCGTTCAACTTCCTGTAATCAGAAGTGAGGAGTGGGAATGGATGTCAGACCTCTGTGAGGTTTTACGCAATTTTGAGGAATCGACACAGATGGTGAGCGGCGATAACGCTATTATCAGTGTAACCATCCCACTTCTGTGTCTCCTGAAACGCTCGCTGCTCACAATTAAAACCGACGCTTTGCATGTGGAAGAGGTGGAAATGCAGGAGGAAGAGCTTACACAAGGTGATAGCCAGAGCACCCTCACTTCGTCTTCTCAGCGACAATTGGAGGAGGCGGAGGAGGAGGAGGAGGAGGAGGAAGACACGGTTGCCTCCGCTACAAGAGGAGGAAGAGGAAGAGGATGAGGAGATTGAGAGTCATCCTCCTGGTGAGGACAGCGAAATCTTGCCTGTTGGTACTCTGGCACACATGGCTGACTTTATGTTAGGCTGCCTTTCCCGTGACCCACGCGTTATACGCATTTTAGACAACACGGATTACTGGGTGTTCACCCTTCTGGACCCCCGCTACAAAGAGAATTTCTCATCTCTCATTCCTCCGGTGGAGAGGACAAGCAAAATGGTGCAATACCAGAAGGTTCTTGTCGAAAAATTGCTCCAAAATTTTCCATCTGACAACGCTGGCGGCAGAGTACGTGCTACCTTGGCCAACCGAGAAGGGGAGAAAAGGGGAGCACACAGCAGTTCCGACAAAGGCAGGGCAACACTCTCTAAGGCGTGGGACACCTTCATGACACCCCGCCAGCACCCTCACCCTGATGCGCAGCCTAGTGTCACAAGGAGGGAAAAGTTTTGGAAGATGGTGAAGGAGTACGTAGCAGACCGTGTCAGCGTCCTCAATGATCCCTCTGTGCCTTACAACTACTGGGTGTCCAAGCTGGACACGTGGTATGAACTGGCACTCTACGCCTTGGAGGTGCTGGCCTGCCCTGCCGCCAGCGTTCTGTCTGAGCGGGTATTTAGTGCTGCTGGTGGCATCATAACAGATAAGCGTATCCGCCTTTCCACCGAAAATGCTGATAGGTTGACACTTATAAAAATTAACAAGGCCTGGATTTCCCCTGACTTCTCCACTCCACTGGAGGAAAGCCCCGGGGGAACATAAAGTCACTTTAGATATGTTATTTACAATGATGGGAATACTCTGTATTCCCATTCACCCCTTCCACCCAAAAAATGGGTATATGGTTGACTCTCTTCCATATACCCTGGGATATAATTTTTATATAGGGCCAGCTCACCAGCGGGCCCTGTGATATAATTTTTATATAGGGCCAGCTCACCAGCGGGCGCTGTTTGACAATTTTTGTATAGGTCAGCTCACCAGCGGGCCTTCTCATATAATGTTTTATTGGGTCAGCTCTCTAGCGGGCCCTCTCATATAATGTTTTATAGCGTCAGCTCACTAGCGGGCCTTCGCATATAATGTTTAGGATGGTCAGCTCCGCAGCAGACCCTCACCCATAATGTTTTAGATGGTCGGCTCAGCGCACGTTTCCCTCTTAATCATGGCCCCAGTTCAGAAAAATCGAGGAAATTTTTGGGAGAATTTGCCTCTGCGCACGTTTCCCTCTTAATCATGGCCCCAGTTCCGAAAAATTGAGGAAATTTTTTGCAGAATTTGCCTCTGCGCACGTTTCCCTCTTAATCATGGCCCCAGTTCCGAAAAATTGAGGAAATTTTTTGCAGAATTTGTCTCTGCGCACGTTTCCCTCTTAATCATGGCCCCAGTTCTGAAAAATCGAGGAAATTTTTTGCAGAATTTGCCTCTGCGCACGTTTCCCTCTTAATCATGGCCCCAGTTCCGAAAAATCGATGAAATTTTTGCAGAATTTGCAGATGATATACAAGTAAATATACAGCAAATACTGTTTGGTAACAATTTTTCGCCTAAAGTCGTTTTTATCTTCCTTTTTGTGTGTTTTACGGTCAGTCTGTAAAAATGGCGTACTACGGGCGAAAGATCGTTCCCAGCAGCGATGTTGGAGTCCAAGATGCATCCAGACATCCTCCCTATGCTGTCCCTGAACCATTTCTGTGGTGTTTCCATCATTTTCTGCCCTTTTCCTATGGACCAGGCACCCTCCCCTCATCAGAGCAGGGGGTGCCTGGTGTAATGCTCGAGTCCTCCCATTGACTTCAATGGGGCTCGGGTGCTCGGCCGAGCACTCGAGCCTCCGGGGGCGCTCGGTCAGAGCACCCGAACACCCGAGCATTGGGGTGCTCGATCATCACTATGAAGCAGGAATAGGTCTAAACCAGATTCCTTTTGTCTGGACTGTTCTTCTGAGGAGTCCGATTATGAGTCAGAGGAACATATTGGTCAATTTTCTGATGAAATATCAGAGCCTCTAGCATGGAAAATTGTGGTTCAAACCCACACAAACGAACCTCAGCTCACGAGGAGGATTTGCCTAGAAACAGAAACAGGAATCAGTCTAAACCAGATTCCTTTTGTCTGGACTGTTCTACTGAGGAGTCCAATTATGAGTTAGAGGGACATATGGGCCAATTTTATGATGAAATATCAGAGGATGAAAATTTTAATGAAAATAATATAGACAGCACTATACAAGGAAATAACATAATTCGTGATGAACAGGGTCAAACACTTTTCAATCCAGAGGGTATTAAATACCCCAGATAAGCTGAATGTATTCAAATACATCGAATTTTGGATCAGGAAAGCTCAGGACGCAAAATCCAGAAACAAATGAAGTCTGAATGCCTGAGGCCATTTATTAGTAAGATTTGCGAAACCCCATTTATGAACCCTCAGATGGCTCAATACATATATCAAAATCTGGTAGAGACCCTAGAAAGGGAGTTGAAGTATCTCTGAAGCAATGTCAGGAGAAACTTTTAGATATTGTTGGCCCACTAGTAAGATCTTTATTCTGACTAAGGAAACGGTATCTAACAATACCCCAGTGGACTTAAATATTCCTAGAGGTTGGATACAAGGAACCTTTTGTCTGTTGATTAATGGCAATATGGCTCTCTCAACAGAAAGACACAGGGTAATTTTACTTGGAATAGACCCTAAGTTGTCTGACATGGCTTCCACAGAAACCTTCACAAAAAATGTAGGTAAATTTGTGAATACATTCACAGCTTTGGATAAAGCCCAAAGTTCAATAAAGAAGGTTTTCAACAATAAGGTTTTCATTAGGGTTGGGAAAAGCAGGGGCCATTTCCCGGCCAGTCAGTCAGTTCCTTTAGAGGACAAACAGGAACTACCAAGACCCTTCTTATTTGGGGAGAGGAAATTTCTCCCGGGCCAACAGAGCTCCCCTTCCTTTCTTCCCTCTATATGGCAGAGTCTAGAGAGCCAAGAGTTTGAGAGGATTTCCTTGTTCAAGATTCTTTTCAGGTAAGTGTTTTTTCCCCCTCTTATCATTTTCTCTGGGAAAAATGGGTGGCAGACTCACTAATTTTTTCTAAGCCTGGTGGTCAGATAACAACAAATCTATGGGTATTACAGACAATACACGAGTATCAGATAGAATTTTATTGCACTCCTCATCAGACCCCAATACCAAATTCTTTCCTGTACTCCAGAGAGGAAGCTCTTTTAATAGACAAAGAAATTCAGAGTTTACAGAGGAAAGGAGTGAATATTCCAGCCCGAATTTCAGAACCAGGTTGCATAAGCAATACTTTCCTTGTACTCAAAAAAGACTCAGCTGTACAACCAGTCATAAATCTGAAAGAACTGTATTTGTTTGTCCTTTACAGGCACTTCAAGATGGAAGGCATTCATTACCTCAGATCTTTTGATGCTATCGGATTGGATGATAAAGCTAGACCTTAAGGATGCTTATTTAACTATTCCCATGGCTCAAGATCAACAAAATCTCCTTCAGTTCCTTCAGTTCACCTGTATCTCCCTTTGGGCCTATCATCGGCCCCTTGGTGTTTCACAAAAATCATGAAACCTGTAATCTGTTTTTTGAGAAGCAGAGGGGTCTGCATGATAATTTATCTGGACGACATGTTAATCATGTCTCAGGACATAGAGATGCTCAAGGAACATCTCCATGTGACTAAACCTTGATCAATCTTGTATTTATCATAAACTGGAAAAAAATGCTCATTCTACCTATCTAAAGCATAGAATTTCTAGAGGCTTGGAATGGGAAATTGATTTTTGGAATGTCACCAGATGTAATTGACTCAGACGCCAGCAATTTGGGTTAGGGATCTTGTTGCGGAAACTTCACTACAGGAGGGAAATGGTCTCTTTCAGAAAACTCTGCATATCAATTACTTGGAGTTATTGGCAGGATTGTTCGCTGTCAAAAGCTTTATAAAAGACAAGTCAAATTGCTGTATTCAGTTGAAGATAGATAATGTATCCGCGGTGAAACACATCAACCATCAGGAGGGTACCAAATCCAAAACACTGGTAATTATGGCCAAAAAATTTTGGCATTTTTGCTTGGACAAGAACATTTCAGTCCAGAATATCTACCTGGACTATCCAATACCATGGTGGACTGGAATTCCAGGCACCTAGCAGATTCCAATGATTGGACACTTCACTTCACGGTTTTCTCGAAAATAGATTCTATTTGGGGTCCTCTACATTTAAACCTTCTGTGTCAAGACTGAACACTCGTCTTCATCAATTTTTCAGTTGGAGATCATGGAAGCTCTGGCTTTAAATGTCTTCCTTCAATACTGGCCTCTACTCAGACGTTATGTGTTTCCTCTTTTTGCCATGATTCTCAGAGTCATTCTCCAGATCAGGAAACAGCAAGTCACTACTATCATAATCACAACCTTTTAGACAGCTCAACCTTGATTCCCTCCACTTCTCGATGACCATAGACTTTCCTTGCTATATAACTCCACTTCTCGAGTTGCTTCTGGATCCGTCAGAACCTGTTGCTTCAAGATCAATTACACGTTATGGCTTGGCGAATTTCAGGACTCAATAGCTTATCGATGGACTTTCGGAATCAGCTCAGGTTCTCATCTCAGAGACTTGGGCACCTGGTACTAGAGCATGTTACAAATCATGCTGGAATGTCTGGGCATGTTGGTGCCTGGAATGGAACCTCGATCCCGTTTCTTCCATCTTAACTGCCAACGTTAACTTTTTGTCTTCAAGGGAAAGCTTACAGAACTATAAATTGCTATAGATCATCTATTTCAGCAGGTCATAATCATATTGAAGGTTTTCCCTTCAGGTCAACATCCTTTAGTATATAAACTGATGAAAGGTATTAAATTGTCTAGACCACCTTCTACTAGGTATTCTGATCTTTGGGACGTCAATATCGTCCTTCATTTCATAGAATCCTGGCCTCCTAACGAGATGTTTTCTTTTAAACAGCTTTTGGCCAAACTCACCATGTTGCTTTTTCTAATTTCATTCAGACGAGCGTCTGATGTTCATGCTTTGGATATTTCTAACAGATTTCTTGAACTTGACGGTGTAAAATTTTTGATTTCTAGACATACTAAATCTTTGTCTAGGGAAATCTTTTATGCAAGCTTCCCTCATGATCCTCAACTCTGTGTTGTTCTTTGTCTGAAGGCATATGAATATGTTACTAAATTTAAAGCTACTAATTCACACCAATTACTGATTTCGTTTATGAAACCTTACCTTCCAGTTTCAACAGCTACTTTGGCAAGATGGATTCACTGGATCATGCAGTCATCTGGTATTGATTCAAAATACACTCCTCTAGAGAAGCAATGGCTTCTAAATAGCTTCTTGCAGGTGGCAGACTTTTGGAAAATCTCAAAGAGGCTGATTGGTCCAGAGAATCCACCTTTAAGACCTTCTATTTCAAACCTAGTACTCATGTAACTGCTAATGTTATACAACTGCATAATAGGAGCCTTTGTGTCTTGCCATAAAATTCGAGGATTTTCCTAACTTCGTGAAGGAAAGTCAGGATTTTATTAAAGACACGGAGGCGAGTATTATCCCTCGCTAATTAACCCTCCCTTTTTTACTTTTATGTTTTTCTCCTTTAGGATAGACAACCTCTGTGTTCGGGGAATCATTAATGATTTACAGACACTTATGTTCCAGAATCCTGTTTATAGAAGTTGCTACAGTTGATGTTTTTCGTTGCATCAAAGAAGAGGAAGTGGGATTATTGGATCCTACAGTTATACAGCTTATTGTGGTGTGATTGGATAAGCATTATCTAAGGGGTGGGGTTATCATTCTGTTGTATACACTTTTTCTTTCTGTAACTGTTTATTTTTTGCTGCTGGAGTAGTAAAGATGGAGTTTAAATGCATAATACTCACCTCCGTGTCTTCAATAAAATCCTGACTTTCCTTCATGAAATTAGTAAAATCCTCTAATTTTTATTCACCTATATTTTAATTGCATGTTTTGGAGTGTGATAATAAGAAATGACTGGAAGCCGATGAGTGGGGACGCGACACTCTGCAGACAGATGCAGGCTGTGTGGAGATGGATCGGAAAGGGTGAGGTGGCGGATCGTGGGAGTGGATTAGTGAGGGATGTGTGCTGAGCTGTGTGAAAAAATGAAAAGAGAAATAGACTGGATGGAGGGCAATGATAGTAACTGAAAGTCGGCTAGTGGGGAAGCGATGTTCTGCAGACTGGCTGCAGATTTTGAGAAGACTGATCGGAATGGGTGATGGAGTGTATCGGGGAGGGGATTGGTGAAGGACATATGAAGACGACTAACTGTAGGACGGGAATTGCTGTAATATGGAGGCATTCTTGATGCATGGTAGAGTGTGCGAATGGTATGTAAAAGGTGGGGGTGTGATTCCTGGGAGAAAGGGGAAGCTGTGAGTGCTAATTGTTAAGAGATGGGGTGTGAGACGCTGCGTGCTGAATTGAGATAGCATGGTTCAAGAACTATGATGGAAAGGGAAAGAGTAATTTATAGAGTTGTGTGAGGGAAAATAGAACTCTACACAAATGCTGAAGCAATCTAGGAGTAAGTGAAATGGCTTGAGTGTTTATGAGGTGAATTAATTGAACTGGAAAGAGGGTAAAAGTAGAAAGGGTAAACTTTAATAGAGACGACTTGCGGGATCTTGATACGGTCGTGATAATTTACTGTGAAGATAAAGACAAGATGACTGTCAATATATATTGTGAGTAGAAAGTGGAGGGACGTGTCTGAGAAGGGTAATACTGAACTGATTTCTTGTGTGAGTTTGTACTTGCTCGTCTCTGATTTGAATGATGCAAAACGAACGTAGAAAACAACGTGATGTGACGAAACAGGGTAAGGGGCTGGTTTAGCCGTGTTATATAGCCTCCAGCCCCTCCCACAATTTCAGGCCTAACCTTCTACATATAAAAAAATTGCTGTGCATGCTCACGATAAATCAGTCCAAATAGAAGGCAGGTGGAACTCCTAGTGCAAAATGCAAACACAGTCACCTGTGGTTAGAAGTAGCAATGTTGGGGAGATTGTGTCCCCTTTTCTATGTATGTCTATGCCTTTTTCTATGTTGATCTGAACTTTATCATTGTTGATCTCTAGTGATGCAATTGCATTTTGAGACATAGATTGGAAAATATTGATGTAAGCTCTATTTCTTGGCTGATCAGGGAATCAATTATTGCTTGGTTTTTCACCAAGACAAAGGCCTTTCATAGTCAATGAAGGCTGGGAATATTGTGCTGGAAAATGTTGCTCCATATTAAACACAGGAGAAAAATGTGTTGGAATGGGAAAAAATGTGTTGGAATAGAAGGAAAAACATGTTAGAATTGGAGAAAAATGTGTTGTAATAGGAGAAAACTGTGCTGGTATAGGAGAAAAATGTATTGGAATAGGCAAACAATTTTGCATTGGAGAAAAGGAGAAAACTTTCACGAAAAAAGAGAAAAGTTGTCCATTTTTCTCAGTCATGCAGGAAATTTTCCGCACTTTTCACTCACCTCTACTACTATTCCAGGACAACAGCTATTAGTGGAGCACCCCTGAACTCTAAGAGATAGGATCACTGAGATATGTGGCACACCCAGCTCCATCTTGCCCTGCGGTAGAAACACACTGTTGAGCAGAGCCAGCCAGAGGCCACCTAGGGGCCACTTAGGCAGATACGGAGTCCCAAGTTGAAGGTAATTATAGGGGTGTATATAGGAGAATACAATAATATTGTCAGTTGCCTGGGTTGGAGGACACTTAAATATACAGTAATATAGTGTGTACAATAAATACCTCCTGGGCCATCAGGCCTAAGATACGAATGTACCTGATGGTGTGGATGGAATTAAGTAGTCAAAACAAGTCGAGGTTATCACAAATATATGGGGAGATAAGTAGAATTCATAGTCAGTAAATGTAAGCCAGGGAGTAAACAACCAGGAGGACAATGCAAATATGCAAGCCAAGGTCAAAGATACAAAGTCAGGTCAATCCACAAACAACTCAAATAATCATTACAGGAGGTAACAGAAGTGTAAGGCTATAAAACCTAGCTGACCAACAGTATACCGGGAGGAGGAGGAATTGATGCATGGGAGACAGACCAAAATAGGTGCAAATGGAAAAACTAGACAGACAGGACAGAAGGATGAACAGGATAATCATTTGAAGAACATAGTGACTGTTTAATTTGATAGCACAAGAAGCAATTCTTCCAGAAATACTTTTTACTTTTACGTCTGAGTCTGTCAGTCTTTTGTTAATCAAAAATCTAGTTGCTCTCCATCATCCATCATTGGTTCCTTTGTAGTATAGTCAGTTTTCATCTTATAATTTGAGTAAATCTTCTTCTTTTTAACCAGTTTCACATAAACTGATAATGTCCCAACTGATGTTATTCAGGTATTCTAAGCCTGAAACCGTAGTCATAGACTGAATGTTAAGCTTTCCAAAATCTATGGTTGACACATATCACTTCTCAATCTGAACAGTCTATCTGCCTTGTGTGCCTGGTGCATTTGAAGCAATTAATCTGGATATGAAAAATCCGAACAGTTATCTGCCTTAATTTAACCCTTGTGTGCCTGATGCATTTGGAGCAATTAATCTGGGTATGCACAGATATTAACATCTTGTGTATCTAATTTATTAACATTGCTAACTCATAGACTGTCTGACTGCATTCCCCTGCAGAGGAGTTAATTTGCTGTCACACCTTCCATTTCCCTTCAGCCTTATGCTCAATCCTTTGATATGCTGATAGTTTGATTGCTAATCACTATTTTGGGGCCTATATATCTGGACACATTCTGGGGGAGAGCATTTGCTGGGGGTAGAGCATTGATGCCCCTCTTCTAAAGTGCCAGAAAGAGTTTAACAACTGAGTTCAACAACGAGGACAACACACAAGGCACCAGAAATCCTGCATTACCTGTAATGAGCAGCTGTAGGAAGATAATCCGCAAAGACATTTTTCCTCTGGCACCAAGAACTGATTTACCATGTTCACATTTGCTATTTACCTTGTTGTTAAATGTTCAGTGCTCACCAGGATTCTTATCAGCTTCAACTCTCCCTCTGACTTTCCAAACTACATCCACATCTCCCCCTCTCTCCTCCCCATCACACCTGTCTGCTCTTACACAATTCTCCAGATTTTAACCCCTTCTCCCTCTGCTTTCCGTATTCCAAAACAACAATACAAGTCCCACTCCCATATTTCTGCCCTTTGTTTTATCCTTCTGCTTGCTGCAGGGGATATTGATCCCAATCCAGGCTCAAACCCCATACCTACCTGTTATCAAACACGGTTTACCATGTCCTCCCACCGCTACCTGAAGGGTTCTAACCCCTCAAATCTCATAAACACTCCCTGTCTTTCACCATCCTTTCTCCCCTTCTCCTGTGCTCTGTTGAACACCCGCTCCATAGTTAACAAGACAACCCATTAATGACTGTTTCTGTGAGCAATTTCTGCAGTTGTTTTCTTTCACAGAAGCTTGCTTGTCTGCACAGGACACAGCGGTGGAGGCTGCACTGTCTTATGGAGGGTTCTGCTTCTCACACACCCCTCGCTCTTCTGGTCAGGGTGGGGGGGTAGGTCTCCTCTCCTCTCCCACTGCCACTTCCAGACCCTCTCAATCCCACCACCTGTGCACTTTACCTAATTTGAAATACATGCAATCCAGCTCTATTACCCTCTGTCAATGTGAGTGGCTGTAATATACAGGCCACCTGCTAACTCCTCTTCACCTTCAAACTTTCTCTCAGATTTCAAATCCTGGCTCTCCTTCTTTCTCTCCACTGACAATCCTGTCCTTATTCTGGGTAATTTTAACTGTAATATTGATGACCCCTCTGTCCCGTGGGCTTCCTGTCTTCTAGAACTAATCTCCTCACTTGATCTCCAGCAGTGGACTGACTGTGCCACTCACAAAGCTGGTCACTGCCTCGATCTTGTCTTTACTAAGAGCCTGGATCTTTCCTCTTTTACAGTTTCCTCATTCCCTCTTTCAGACCACCATCTTATCTCCTTCTCTCTCTCCCACTCTGCCCCTTCCCCCATCCCTCCCCCCAACAGATATATAAGGGATACCCGCTCACTTGATCTGTCTGGGATGAGCACCTCGCTTAACTCCAGTCTTTCCTCTATCTTGGCCATCTCTGGCACAGACATTCTTGTTAACTCCTACAACTCAATCTTATCCTCTGCTATTGATTCCTTTACCCCACTGAAACTACATCAGAGTCGCTGAGTCAATCCACGACCCTGGCTCAACTCCCAAACCCTATTCCAACATTCTTGCACTAGCTCTGCTGAACACCTTTGGAGGAAATCATGCTCACATGCAGACTTCATCCACTTTAAATTTATGCTGTCTACATTTTTCTTTTTCTGAAGCTAAACAGGAATACTACACCACACTGATCCACAACAACAAATCTTATCCTCGACATCTCTTTGCAGTCTTTGATTCCTTGCTCCATCCTCACACAGCTTCCTCTCACCCCATCCATTCACCTGAAGCTTTTGCAGAACACTTTAAACACAAGGTGGAATCTATTCAAAAACGGATTCCCACTATTTCATCTGTCTCCGAACTCTCTCTCCCCAAATCCCCTTCATCATACTTTGATAGTTTTACACATGTAACAGAAGAAGAAGTTTCTCAGCTTCTCCTATCTACCCACCTCACTACCTGCTCCTTGGACCCTTTGCCCTCCCACTTACTCAAACCACTTGCACCAGTCCTTACACCTATATTAACACACACACTTTCAACACCTCTTTCTCCACAGGCACCTTCTCTTCTTCATTCAAACAGGCACAAATTAAACTCTACTAAGAAGACTAACCTGGACCCCTCCTGTCTAACTATCGATCTGTCTCCCTTCTACCACTTACCTCAAAACTCTTAGAACACATTGTCTTCTCCCAAATAACCAAATTCCTCAGCTCTAACAATATTTTAGACCCTTTGCAGTCTGGCTTCTGTTGTGGTCACTCAACTAAGTCAGCTCTCTGTAGAGTGGCTAACGATCTCCAGGCTGCAAAAGCCAAAGGACAGTTTTCTATACCTATACTACTTGACTTATCATCTGCCTTTGACACAGTTAACCATTCTCTTCTTGCTCTGATTCTCCACAATCTTGGTTTCCGAAATCAAGCTGCTGCATGGTTTTCCTCCTCTCTCTCACAACGTTCATTTTTTTGTATCCTCTGGCAATAACACCTTCTCCACAGTCCCTCTGTCTGTGGGGTTGCCTCAAGGCTCTGTTCTGGGTCTGTTGCTTTTTTCACTGTAAACCCTTTCCTTGGGTGAACTTAATTCATTTGGCTTCAAGTACCTATATATATGCTGATGATACCCAAATTTGCATCTCCACTCTTGATTTTTCACCTCAAATCCAGCTACAAATTTCAGACTGTCTCTTGGCCACTTCCTCCTGTATGCCACAATGTCAGCTGAAGATAAACATGTCCAAAACTAAACTGCTCATTTCCCCTCCAAAACCTTGCCCAACACCTAGCTTCACCATTGCAGTTGATGGAATTGACATTGATCCGGTCAGCTCAGCACGCTGCCTTGGGGCCATATTTGATTCCTCTCTTTTCTTCTCCCACAACATCTCGCTTATTTCTCCACGACATTACTAAAATCTGCCTGTTCCTCTCCCAACAAACTACTAAAACTCTTGTACATGGCCTCATTCTGTCCCGCTTAGACTTTTGCAATATTCTACTAACTGGCCTCCCTGCTACTCATTTTTCACCTTTGCAATCTGTTTTAAACTCTGCTGCATGAATAACCACACTTTCCCAAAAAAATTCTTAGACATCTGTCAATGCTCCCTATTCAGCAACGCATCAATTACAAAGTCCTTCTTCTCACCTTTAATGCTCTCCACACTGCTACCCCTCATTACATCTCTTCCCTCATCGACTCTTATGTTCCTGGCCACCTTCTTCGCTAAGCACACAACATTCTTCTTGTTACACCATCCACACAATCTGCCCTATCCCGTCTCTAAACTTTCTCACTTTCTGCTCCCTACCTCTGGAACTCCATACCTGTGTCACGGTTTTAATGAACGCTCAGACAATTTGGTTAAGGTAAAAAAAATAAGTAAAAAAAAAAAAAAAAAGAACAGAAATGCCCTCAACAGGTCCAGACTCAGACAGGGAATAAGCTCTTCTGGATCTGACACAGGTCAGGGTACAAACAGAAACAAGTATATACAATAACTGTAAGACAGAGTGTAGAATCTGGAACAGGAACTGGAACAAAACGTCAGCAGTACCAGCAAGGAGGTGTCCTAGGCGATGGTAAGTACTGCAGGGCAAAATCTCCAGTGGAACCGGGGAAACAGGCGAGGCCACCGGACTTGCCCAGAAGACCAGGTATAGGCAGCCTAAGTGACAGGCACAGACACATGTACACGGAGGTTATACCCAGAGGTAACCGGAGCAGGCACAGGTAATATATGTAAGGAATAGGCAGCCCACATGACAGGCTCAGACACATGTACTCGGAGGTTATGCCCAGAGGCAACCAGAGCAGGCACAGGCTGTATAGTAGCGCAGCCGGAGGCAATTGTAAAGCACAGGCTGTATAGCAGTGCAACCGGAGGCAACCGTAAGGCACAGGCTGTACAGTAGCGCAACCGGAGGTAATCGTAAGGCACAGGCTGTATAGTAGCGCAACCGGAGGCAATCGTAAGGCACAGGCTGTAAAGTAGCGCAACCGGAGGCAATCGTAAGGCACAGGCTGTATAGTAGCGCAATCGGAGGCAGCGGTAAGGCACAGGCTGTATAGTAGCGCAACCGGAGGCAATCGTAAGGTACAGGCGGTAAGGTATTGCTACCAGGAGCAACCGCAAAGGCACAGGCTGTATAGAGCGCAACCGGGGCAACCGTAAGAGCAACGGCTATATAACAAGAGACCGGAGACAACAGAGTGCACAAACGGAATAGCCATTGCTTGAATCCGTGCACAGATAGCGAGTCAGCTCAAACCAGGATCTGTACACAGAGAGCGGTAGTCAGCCAAAGAATGGATCGGTACACGGCGAGCAGTAGTCAAACAGAATCGGACACAGGAATCGTAGTCAGGCAAACCGTGTCGTAACGGAATAGGCAGCGAAGACAGGTGCAAGGTCAGACAAAACTGGATCGTACACGGAACAGGATAAACAGCAACAAACGTCTGGTCAGGAACACCACGAAAGGACATCCAAAATAGTGAGCACGTAAATAGGAGATTGCTGGGTGGAGCAAAGCCCAGAGTCCAATAAAGGGCAGCAAGCACCGACAGGAAGTAGCAATACCGACAGACAATAAATCACGGCACCGTGATAGTAACCCCCTCTCAAAGACCCCTTCCCTGTGGAAGAGGTCTAGGCTTTAGCGGAAACTTAGTGTGAAACCAGCGCAACAGGAGTGGAGCATGGATGTCAGCATGATTAACCCATGAACGTTCCTCTGGACCATATCCCTTCCAGTGCACCAAGTATTGGATCTGCCCACGGAATCTACGTGAATCCAAAATACTCTGCACTTCATACTCGTCATGATCCTGTATGCACACCGGACCTGGGACTGCAGGGGGGGTGGTATAACAGTTACACACCAAAGGTTTGAGAACGGATACATGGAACATGTTATGTATCTTCATGGAGGCAGGTAATTCTAATGCATAGGAGACAGGGTTGACTCTACGGAGTACCCGGAACAGACCCACAAACTGAGGAGCAAACTTGTAACAAGGTACTTACAACCTAAGATTCCTGGAGGACAACCAGACACAGTCCCCCACATGGAATACAGGAGCTGGCAATCTTCTGTTGTTGGCATGCCGCTGGACTAGTAGGAGGAATCATGTAGGGAATTCTGGACCTGTGCCCACGTGGAGCAGAGTTGCCTGATATGCTCATCCAGAGCTGGAATCTGTTGTGCTTGGAAGGTGTCCGGGATCAAGCATGGTTGAAACCCATAGTTGATCAGAAAGAGTGAGCTCCCGGATGTGTTACATACTGCACAGTTCCTGGCGAAATCTGCCCAGGGCAACAGGTCAGCCCAATTATCGTGATGGTTGGATATAAAACAACGTAAAAACCAGCACCTTGGGTACCCCGTGGAGTTGGAACACCTCCCTGGCAAACACATTAGCCAGATCCTTAGCAGATTGTAAGCCAGGGAGTGGCACAAAATGGGCCATTTTGGAGAATCTGTCAACTATCATGAGTATCACCGTATAGCCTTTGGAAACCGGCAGCTCCCCCAGGAAATCAATAGAAACGTGTGACCATGGACGGTCACCACTGGGAACTGCTTGCAATAGTCCCACCGGGAGGTGTCAAGGAGTTTTGGAATGAGCACAAGTAGCACAAGCTGCGGTGAATGCCGTACAGTCATCTCTCATGTCTGGCCACCAAAACATCCGGGACAGAGACCAGATTAATTGATTTTTTCCCACATGACTGGCCGCCCAGGAAGCGTGGTAAGTCTCCATTAATTTAGCCCGAAAGGGCTCTGCCACAAAACACTTGACCATAGGCTTCTCTGGGGGTGCATTGGCCTGAGATGCCAAGATCTCCTCCCCAAATGGAGAAGTGATGCTTGTCTGCAATGTGGTGAGTATACGGTCCGGAGGAATGATAGGCATTGGTACAGAGTCAGACTCTGGATCAGGACCAAATTGTCCAGATAAGGTGTCAGCCCGTACATTCTTTGTACCAGGTAGGTAAGAGACAATGAAATTGAAATGAGACAAAAACAGTGCCCATCTAGCTTGTCTTGGGGATAGTCTCTTGGCCTCAGAGAGGTACATTAGGTTCTTATGATCGGTCAAAATCAATATTGGCACCCTAGAGCCTTCCAACAGATGGCACCATTCATGCAAAGCCAAAATAATTGCCAAGAGTTCCTGGTCACCAATGTCATACAGACTCTGAGCTTTGGTCATCTTTTTTGAGAAAAATCCGCATGGTCTCAAAGTCTTATCAGGACCTGGTCTTTGGCCCAACACTGCCCCTACTCCGGTTTCTGGGGCATCCACCTCCAAGGTAAACGGTAGCCCAGGAATAGGATGTGACAGGAGAATGCGTATTTCAAAGTTTTGAATGCCCTGACCGCCTCTGGGGACCAATCTGAGGCGTTGGCACCCTTATGGGTCATATCAGTGAGTGGTCTTACAATTCTAGAATAATCGGGAATAAATTTCCTATAATAATTCGCAAACCCTAAAAACCGCTGTAAGGGTTTGAGGCCCGTGGGGCGCGGCCACTGTAACACTGCTGCAAGCTTGTCTTTATCCATGGCAAAACCTTCCTTAGAGATGACATAGCCAAGAAAAGACACACTGAACCTATGGAAATAGCACTTCTTGAGTTTGCAATAAAACTTGTTTTCTCTTAGCCTCTGCAAGACCACCAAGACATGTTTGTGGTGAGTCTCCAGGTCGGGAGAATATATCAAAATGTTGTCCAGGTATACTACCACACAGGATTGTAACAAATCCCTCAGTACATCATTTATGAGTTCCTGGAATACCGCCGGGGCATTGCAAAGACCAAATGGCATAACCAAATACTCGTAGTGCCTCATATGAGTATTGAAAGAAGTTTTCCACTCATCACCTTCCTTGATCCGGACTAGATTATATGCCACCTTAAGGTCTAATTTAGTAAAAATGGATGCGCCCTTTAACCGATCAAACAGTTTGATGATGAGTGGAATGGGATATGCATTTTTTATCATTATTTTGTTAAGACCCCTATAATCAATACAGGGTCGGAGCTCCCCGTCCTTCTTTTTAACGAAAAAGAATCCAGCCCCTGCGGCCGAGGAAGACTTAAGAATAATTCCAGGAGCCAAGGCATCACCAATGTACTCCTCCATGGCCCGGTTCTCATCACACGACAATGGGTAAGTTCTACCCTTAGGAGGCATGGCATCAGGCACAATATCGATAGCACAATCGTGTGGGCTATGCTGGGCAGAGTGCTACCCTCTCCCTTACTGAATACATCGCTGAAAGACTGGTATTCATGCGGTAAGGAGGGAGATGTACACAAAATCTTCATAGGGTGCCTTAAACTATGAGTGTTACAGTGCTCGGACCAAGATCTCACACGTCTTCCAGTCTAGTCTGGGATTATGCGTATGTAACCAGGGAAATCCCAAAATGACCTCAAAGTGAGGAGACTGAATTATCTGAAACTCTAAGGTCTACTTGTGAAGTGCTCAGATGCAAACAGATAATGGGCATGTCTCCTGGGTGACCTGTGGTTGTACCAGAGGCCTCCCATCAATGGCCTCAATATCAAGTAGAGATTCTCTGTCCAGTATTGGAATATTATGTAGTCTCGCAAAGTCCCTGTCCATGAAATATCCGGCAGCACCGGAGTCAATCAGGGCAGGAGTATTAACAGAATCGGCAGCCCAAGAGACTACAATAATGAGTACAAGTTTGTTTAACGTGCCCTCCGAGGACTGGTTTACACCACCTAGGATCTGTCCTCTGCTTGAGCTAGGTGCGTACGTTTCCCGGCCACAAGGGACAGGTTTTTAGCAGGTGACCAGCCTTGCCACAGTACATACATAAGCCCTGTTTGCGGCAGAAGGAGCGCTTCTCCTTGGACAATCGTGTGAAGCCCAATTGCATAGGTTCTACACTCCCACCAGCAGGACCCGGAGGTATGGGAGGAGAGGGAGGCAAGGGTGGGAAATTAGCCCTAGTAGCAGACACGCTCGTGGATCTTGATCTATGATCCTTATATATACCCCTTTCCCTTATACGGAACTCAATCAGGATGGTATAATCAATGAAAGTCTCTAAACCCTCTGGCAAGTCTCTGGCCACAATTTCATCTTTAATCCTGTCCTCGAGACCTTGCACAAAGGCAGCCACAAGTGCCTCATCATTCCAACCTACCTCTGCTGCGAGCGTATGAAATTCAATGGCATAGTTGGAAACAGTACGTGTGCCCTGTTGGGTTCTCATAAGACATTTGGCAGCAGAGGTGGCACACCCTGGGATCTCGAATACACTGCGGAAGGCCCTTACAAACTCGGCAAAGTTATTGGTGATTGGTTTGCCCGTCTTCCAAATCGGATTTGCCGAAGCTAGAGCTTTACCCATCAGTAGTGAGATCATGAACCCCACTTTGCTCCTTTCACTAGGAAATGTCTGAGGTAAAAGTTCAAGAAAGATCTCAAGTTGGTTCAGGAACCCCCGGCAAAGAGTAGGCTCCCCATCATATCTCAGAGGAAGTGGAGCGGTAGTGGATAGCCCCTTAAAGGATGGACTAGAAGTACTGACCTGTGCCAATGGTGCCTGAACTGGAGTGGCCACCGAAGGCTGTACAGGTCTTACGAGACAGGCAGTGCGCTATAAAATAGTCTGGATAACCATAGACAACTGGTCTAACCGTTGCTCTTGAGCTTCCATTCTCCACAGGAGACTCTGGGAGCTACCTTCACCGGCCTTGTCTGAGGTCATGGCCCTTTCGTACTGTCACAGTTTTAATGAACACTCAGACAATTTGGTTAAGTTAAAAAAATGCAGCTTTATTAAATAAATAAAAAAGAACTGAAATGCTCTTCAACAGGTCCAGACCCAGACAGGGAATAAGCTCTTCTGGATCTGACACAGGTCAGGGTACAAACAGAAACAAGTATATACAATAACTGTAAGGCAGAGTGTAGAATCTGGAACAGGAACTGGAACAAAACCTCAGCAGTACCAGCAAGGAGGCGCCCTAGGTGATGGTAAGTACTGCAGGGCAAAATCCCCAATGGAACCGGGGAAACAGGCAAGGCCACTGGACTTGCCCAGAAGACCAGGTATAGGCAGCCTAAGTGACAGGCACAGACACATGTACACGGAGGTTATGCCCAGAGGTAACCGGAGCAGGCACAGGTAATATATGTAAGGAATAGGCAGCCCACGTGACAGGCACAGACACAAGTACTCAGAGGTTATGCCCAGAGGCAGCCGGAGCAGGCACAGGCTGTATAGTAGTGCAACCAGAGGCAATCGTAAAGCACAGGCTGTATAGCAGTGCAACCAGAGGCAACCGTAAGGCACAGGCTGTATAGTAGCGCAACCGGAGGTAATTGTAAGGCACAGGCTGTAAAGTAGCGCAACTGGAGGCAACGGTAAGGCACAGGCTGTATAGTAGCGCAACCTGAGTGTAGAATCTGGAACAAGAACTGGAAAAAAAACCTCAGCAGTACCAGCATGGAGGTGCCCTAGGCGATGGTAAGTACTGCAGGGCAAAGAGAGCGGTAGTCAGCCAAAGCCTGGGTTGGTACACAAAGAGTGGTAGCCAGCCAAAGCCTGAATCGGTACACAGCGAGCAGTAGTCAAACGGAATCGGACACAGGAATCATAGTCAGGCAAACCGGGTCGTAATGGAATAGGCAGGAGCAAGATCAGACAAAACCGGATCATACATGGAACAGGATACACAGCAACAAACGTCTGGTCAGGAACACCATGAAAGGGCACCCAATATAGTGAGAACAGGGTTTAAATAGGTGATTGCTGGGTGGAGCAAAGCCCAGAGTCCAATAAAGGGCAGCAAGCACCGACAGGATGTAGCAATGTCGACAGACAAGAAATCACGGCACCGTGATAACCTGTTTCCCTACGTCTAGAACAATCCCCCTCTGTCTTTAAGTCTACCCTGAAATCTTCTGGAACACTAGGAACATGCACAACCTTTCGCCAAAGCCAGCACTTAAAACCTCAGCACTTGACACCCTCTTACCCTGTTGTCTGACTCCTATTACCCATTTAGACTGTAAGCTCCTTGGGGATGGGACCTCTCTCCTAATGTTTCTATGAATGTGGAACTTATTTTATCCCCTCTTATTCAATATAACTTACTTCTATTGTAAGGCGCTGCGTACACTGTGTGGCACCATATAAATAAAGATATACATACATACATACATACCAAAGGCAGCCTGATAGAACCGGGTAATTCTTAGCCCCTTCTGTCATTGAGCTGGTCTTCCTGCTGTCGTAGGTAGTAGCTCACAAGTCGCAAAGGAATTAGAGCCTTTTTTTTTTGTAGTGAAGCCATGCTGAGGAAATGGACCATAATCTATATAGCTAGCTTGAATCATGTTGAACATTGTGTTATACCATACGTAAAAATCCAACATATAAAAGAAAAACCAAAAAAGGAGATCAATCCTCTATATTTAAAATTAATATAATATGTAAAACAATACAAACAACCATATGAAACTAATATTAAATAATAACCCCAAAATGAAACAATGCCCCAAAATAAAAAATGACCATAACATAAGTGATACAAGTGGTTCTACAGCTATCAGGGCAATGTAGGGGTTGCTGAGAAAAATGCAGACAAATCTCATTTTTCACAGGAAGGTTAAAGGTATTGTTTTCCATACTTTTCTCTTTTGAGGTGTCAACAGAACTTACAAACTGTGAATATAATAAATATCCTAATTTTTAAATTATACTCAACTGGTTAATCATTTAGAGGACAGTCCTAGTTCTTGGCATTTAAATATTTCAACAACATTTCTCCTAAATCTAGTTGTATAGTATATTTTATTATTATTATTATTATTATTATTATTATTATTATTATTAACTTTTTAGCTTAGAAAAGTTAATTTTGCTGAAGGCCACATTCTTGGGGTTAAAAAAATCATCCCTTTCTTCAACAGTCTTACTTACCCCTGGAACAGTCTTACCAGTTTTATAGAGTCTTCAGATTCTGGAGCAGTTTTGGGACAGGAGGTTGAAGATGCTCTCCTGCCATAAAATACTATTCAACCGACACAACAAGCTGATTAAAAGTGTGGGGAATGATCTGACTGATCCACAGATGACGAGCAACAGTTAGCCTTATTAGAAAGCAACACAAACAGCAGATGGATGAGGCGAGGTAGTCACCACACACAAACAATCAGAACATAAAGATACTTGTCTCAGAGTGATTCGCTTACCAGAATTAGATCCTTTAGTGTCTCAGACAGAGATCGCCAACAACAGAGTATGGAGCACTGTAATCCATCTCTACTTGGATGAGAGGTAGCCAATGCAATTGATATCCCTCTGGCACTCAAAGGGCTAAAAATATACTTAAAAAATATTAAAACAATAAGATGCAAAAAAGTAAATAAAAAAAATAATATTAATAAAAAAAAGAAACAAAACACCCTGTGCCAGGGGGTGTCCAACACATTGCTTTGCAATGTGTTGGGCACCCCTTTGGAACTCACTCCGCCACAGCCCTCTGATCCACTTTCCACTCCCCCATCATATACACCCCCTGCCTGGTCCCACTACAGATCCCACATACACTGTCAGACCCCTAAGCCTGGTTCTATTGTCCAATGGAAGTCACAGATCCCCACATACACTAACTGGCCCGCTCTCCCAGTCTGGTTCCACTGCCCATTATTAGTGCCAGACCATATACACTTTGACCCCACCCAGCCTTGTTCTACTAGTAGTCACGGACTCACACATGTGCTGCCTGCTCCTCTAGTAGCAATGCTGCTGGTACCCACTATAGTATATCAATCCATACCAATAGAGTACCAATTTTCTTGGGCTTGCCCTAGGTACTGGATAAACTAGGAAATCCCGTGGTGTTGAAAGATATTAGCATCTTTGAAGTGAATGACATATAAAAAAGTAACTGATAAGAGTTATGCACACTAGCCTAGCGCAACCAGTCACTCATTTGATGTTAGTGAATGTCTACTTTCCAAAACATTATTCTTCACTGACCTTGTCTTCATATGTATAATGTTTACAACCATTTTAGTGCAGGTAGGTTATTTCATAAAAGTAGCAGGTGTATGTTTGTGCTTCTAGCACCTCCGTTGTTCTTGGGCTGATAGAAAGTACTGAATACAGTGTGGTAGAAATTACTGACTACAGTAAGACATTCCATAGTTTTCAAAGAATTAAGTATCTTTGAAGTGGTGATGGAAAGTAAAGAAAACATATTTTTCCATATACATTTTGGAAGTAAATGTGCACATCAGCCTAGGGGTACAAAAACAAACAATCCCACATAAGAGGCTGCTGAATGTTTCCTTTCCAAAGTGGTATGATTTGCATACCTTTCCTTCATACCTCTAATAGTTAGGGTCATTACAGTGCAGGTAGCCTGTTTAAAAAATAAAACAAGTAGGTGTGTGTTTTTGTTCCTATGGCACCCCTACAGTATGCCAAGTCATACCAATGGGGTACCATTTTTCTTGGAAGAAAAGTAGCTAATGAATTCAGTAAGAAATCATATAGTTTTCAAAGACTGTAGGACATTTGATGGGATAGGAACATAAACAATGACTATTTTTTTCTGTAGCCTCACATTCTGGAAATATTTGTGCATACCAGGTTAGAGGTAGAGAGGCAAGTGACCCCGCATTTGATGTGGCGGGTTGTTTTCTTTCCAAAATCTTGTTATTTGTCTTCCTTTCCATTTCTGTTGTTCAGACAGCCACTTTAGTACAGGCAAGTCATGTTTGTATAAATGTAAGAAAAATGAGAGCTTGTAGTTGGTGTAGTTGTGTGCTTTTGCTAGCACCTACAGTAAGTCAACTATTTTTTCTTGAAATAGCAGTAGCTAATGATTGCATTAGGAAATTCCATTGTTTTCAAACATTTCAGTACATTAAAGTGATGGAAATGTAAAATATGACTATTTTTTCATTTAGCACCACCTTCCGGAAACATTTGTGCACATCAAGCTATGGGTAGAAAGACAAGTAATCCCTCATTTGATGCAGTGGAATATTTACACTGAGGAAATATATGCTTTGTATAGCTACTGGGCTGTTTTAAATAGTAACATAGTAACAAAGTTGATGATGAGCCTGAAAAAAGACATGTGTCAATTAAGTCCAGCCCATGCCAAATCACCCCTGTTGATCCAGAGGAAGATAAAATAAAACAACATTGAAGCCATTTACAATAAAGCCCCAAATGGATTTAAAAAAATCCTTTCTGATTCCAAGTGGCAGTCAGATAGTTCTCTGGATCAACAACCTATCTGCATTGAAGCCATCTGTCATAATTCTCATTATTGTTCTGTGCTAGCTAGGTATCCATTACGTTTTGAAAGCAGTTACAGCATCTGCAAGCACAGCATCCTGATGCAAGGAATTCCCTAGTTTTACTGTAAAAATTCCCTGCCTTTGTTTTAGTCTAAATCTCCTTTCCACTAGTCTTAATGGATGACCGCGCATTCTTAGCTCAGCTTTTTGAGTAAATAATTAATTGATAGTTCTTTGTATTGACCTTGAATATATTTGTAAATGGTAATTATATCACCTCTTAGATGTTTCTTCTCTAATGTAAACAAACCCAGTTTGGCTAGCCTCTGTTTATAACTCAGATTCTCCAATCTCTTTATCAGTTTTGTTAGGGATAGAGAGGCAAGTGACCCTGCATTTGATGTGGTGGCTAGTTTTCTTTCCAAAATCATGTGCTTTGTCTACCCTTTCATTTCTGTTGTTCTGACAGTCATTTTAGTACATGCAAGTCATGTTTGTACAAATGTACGAAAAATGAGAACTTATAGTTGATTCTTCTAGGCCCTACAGTAAGTAAACTCATTCTCGTAATAGCAGTAGCTAATGATTACATTAGAAAACGCCATAGTTTTCAAACATTTCAGTACATTGAAGTGGTGGAAATGTAAAAAATGCCTATTTTTTAATTTAGCACCACCTTCCAGAAACATTTGTGCACACCAACCTATGGTTAAAAAGACAAGTAACCCCCTCATCTGATGCAGTGGAATATTTATACTGAGGAAATATATGCTTTGTATAGTTATTGGGCTGTTTTAAATAGTAACATAGAAACATAGTTGATAAGGCTGAAAAAAGATATGTCAATCAAGTACAGACCATGCCAAATCACCCCTGCTGATCCAGAGGAAGATAAAAAACAATATTGAAGCCATTTCCTATAAAGCGCCAAATGGCAGTCAGATAGTTCCCTGGATCAACATCCTATCTGCTTTGAAGCCATCTGTCATAATTCTCAATGTGATGAAAAGAATTCCCTAGCTTTACTGTAAATATGCCCTGCCTTTGTTTTAGTCTAAAGCTCCTCTACTCTAGTCTTAATGTATGACCTCTCATTCTTAGCTCAGCTCTTTCAGTAAATAATTAATTGGATAGTTTTTTGTATTGACCTTAAATATATTTGTAAATGGTAATCATATCACCCCTTAGATGTCTCTTTTCTAATGTAAACAAACCCAGTTTGACTAGCCTCTGTTTACAACTCAGTTTCTCCAAACTTTTTATCAGTTTTGTTGCACGCGTCTACACTTTTTCCAAGTCACTAATGCCTTTTTTAAGAACTGGTACTGAAAACACTACTACATATTCTAGATGAGGCCTTACCAAGTACTTATATAGAGGTAGAATTATATTAGCATCCTGTACATTTATGCCTCTTTTTATGCAGGATATTACCTTATTTGCTCTTGCAGCAGCTGAGTGACTCTGCACACTGCTGTGAAGTTTATTGTCTATCAGCATTCCTAAATCTTTTTCTAATGAGGATTCCCCAGATTGTTTCCCATTTAGTGTATATGTAGCATGTTTGTTTCTATAGCCCAAATGCATAATCTTACACTTGCCTACATTTAATATAATCTGCACTTTTAAGCCTATTCACTCAGTTCATCTAAATCCTTCTGCAGAGGAAAAACAATGTGTTGTGTACCCCTCTGGCACTCAGAGGGTTAATCCATGAACAGATATCACTTCCCAAAACTAAGCCTTTTATTTTATGCAGTAATCTGTTGTGAGGCACTTAATCAAAAGCGTTTATTATTCCACAGGTATACTTTTGGATTATTTGTGTGCAAGTTTTTACAGCTTTCAATGAGCTCTGTAAGTGTAGGAAAGTAGTGGAAGAACTGCTTAACTTTATTGCTTTAACAACATCACTTGTGGTGGTAGTGGCAGGCGTGGGTATTCTATGACTCTGATAATCTCCTCCAAGAAACTAAAAGTTTTCCATGTTATGAATTTGCAGAACAGTAGCAGTAACCATGGGTATTCGTGTAAATGAATGTAATCTTGGCACACTCTATAACACATCTATAGAACCACTATTATGTTCCCCAGAGCCCCAGAAACTTTAGTAGGGCTTCTACTGCTGCTAGTTGTGGCACTTCTGCTATGTTAATATAACATAACATAGTAAATTAGGTTGAAAAAAGACACAAGTCCATCAAGTTCAACTTTTGCCTCATAACTCAGAGATTTTAGAAGTATATAAGCTTTCCCATGGCCAAATAAGTTAGTCTTTATCTGAACTTTCTGTTTTGCTACTAATACACATTATAACCCTGTATGTTCCCTCTTGAAAGAAATGTATCTAATCTACCTTGGACAAGGAATTCCACAATTTAACAGACCTTACTGTAAAAAACCCTTCCTCTGCTTAAGTTGAAACTTCCTTTCCTATAATCTCAAGGGGTTGCCCCAGGTTATTTGAACAGGCCTTGTTAATCATGTGTGTCCCAATTAGATCTATGGTTTTACTGATGGAATCTCTGTGAGGATGTATTTAACCCCTTAGGGACCCTTGACGTACCAGGACCGTCAAGGGTAAACTTTCTTGAAAGACCCTTGACGGTCCTGGTACGTCACGTACATTTTACTTACAGCGCTCTACCGGGAGCGCTGTAAGTAAAAATGGGGCATGAAATAGAGCGATCTATTTCAAGCCCCATAATGACGCGCCGATACACGTGACAGGTCACGTGTACCGGCCCGTCAACGTGCCCCTATGCGGACGTTATGGGACGGAAATGTCCCATAATGTCCGGTCCTTAAGGGGTTAAAGGGATAGTAATACTTCATTTTAACTTTATTTTATTTTGTAGGCATTAAAAAAACATGAGGAATTATAGAAGTCTTATCTCTCAAACCTTTGTGGTTTATGAGATATTCACAAGCAAAGTTTCCCCCTACCGCCCCTTTTACCTAGTATAAGCCATCTCTTCTCAGATGTGGAATGCAGTCCATAGACTGGACAGATAACAGAAGGGGACACTCTTATTCCTATGAAAACAATGAAATCCCTGCCCCCCTTGACAAGCTTTTCAGGTTTTTCCCTTATCTTAATTGAAGATTGTCCCTCTCTGCAGTCTACCTGGGCACCTCCCTTCTGCTCAGGCTGAACAGTGTGACATCAGTAAAAGGGGAGGGAGGGGGACAATTTGTCATTGAATTACTCTGGAACTACAACTCTGACAGAATTGAAATAACACTCTCCAAAGTCTAAATACTATGATGATTAATTAGAGCTGCTTTTATTATGACACATTAATATCCCTTTAAGTGTGATCTTGCTTCCCTCCTTCTCACATCATGCTTCTTAGACAGACAACAGATAGCAACATGTTTAGCTTTTGGATCATGAGTGAAGTATCTCCATACTGTTGGCTTCATAAACTGATGGGTCACTGAACGGTTACTGCTACTACTACTACTAGGGCTAGATGTTGAAATTGTACTACTAAGTGTCAAAGGTGCTGCACTTCCAACAGCAGCAGAAGCACTCGTCGTAGGTAGGGTTATGGAAGTTGATTACCCATGTTGCTGATTATTCAACAATAGTGTATATGGCTGGGTGGGGATTGGACTTGGAAGAGTTGTTGACACTGATAATGGCCAGCAAGATGATTCTGTATTTTTAGACATATTTACTTGTCCAGAGTCAGGCTTTCCACTTGATTTCTAAAATGTCGTACCTCCCTCGGGCTAGCCGCTTCTTCCGGGTCTCTGCTGCTCCGTTCGGCGCTATGTGATGACGCGCCGTCCTCTCTGCCCTGGCTTCGCTCTTCCTCTCTGCTGGGGCACATGCACACCTCCCGTTTTGCCTGCCCTTCCAGCCTTGCCCTTTCCAGTCCTTCTTCTTCATTATGGGGGTGAGTTCAGCACTGACACGCGTTTGTATAGCGTCTCAGTGCTGTTGCTTGTGTAGCAGCTCTGTTCTGGCCTGTCTGTCCATTGGTCTGTGTGTTCCTAGCTCCGTGTATGACTCTGACTGGTCCATTTATCTCCTGCTTATCTCTTGCTCCTTTTGCCCTCCAGATCTCCTGTGTATGACCCGGCTGGTTCCAGACTCCTCTTTTGCCTGCCGTTCCTGTCTGAATTCCTGTCTGCACTGTGTATGACCCGGCTTGGCTTCTGAATTCTCTCCTGCCTGCTCCATAATCCTGTGACCCCTGTGATTCCTCGGCTAGCCTGACTACGTTCCAGTTCCTCGCAACTCTCTTCACCATCCGCCTGACTACTTGAGTGAGTACTAGTTCCTGCTGGAGTGTTAGTGTTTCTCCCTGGGGATAGGGTAGTAAAGTTTGTCTAGGGGTGGTTATCGAGGGTCCCCTTTGGCTCAACCGAAGGGGGCTAATCTAGCTTCGCGGCTAGCATCTTTATTCAGCCTCGGCTGCAGCGCAACTCCCTCTATGCAACCACCGCCCGCTAGCATCGCGCCCCAGCATCACTCCCCAGCCTCTAGCTATCTTATCCCTTGTTGGAGGAGGTTGACCTTTTTCAACTCCTCAGGGTGGTTGGGGGGTACTTGGTGGAGTCCTTTTCTCGGAGGCTAGTGTGGGGTATTCATTACATAAAACAGTTTATGAACAGGCATAGTGCCATTTTTCAGTGGTGGAAAACTGAGCCTTTCTCTTTCAGTTAATTTTCTTGCCATGTCATCATGTTTCTCACTCTCAACTTCATCTGTATCAGAAGAATAAGAGGATGCTGTAGAAGTATATTCTAGATAAACATAATCATTAATAATTACACCAATACCCACATCATCATTACTTCTTCCCCCACTGCTTTTATATTCCAAATGCTTTCTGATGTCTCAGACTGTTTTTATGTTGCCCCTTAGGGGGGTTTCAGAACATTTGTACTTCTTACTCTTACTGTCAGATGAAGCAGTTATTTGAACTGCTACAACTTCCTATGCTATAATGTGCCATATTCAGTGTTTTTACATGGTTTATTGACATTGCTGGTGTTGGAGTGTTATGTCACTTTCACAAAAAGCCTCTTCAGGAGGAGAAGTACACTACAGAACTGTTTGTGTGTAATGATGTCTTGTCCTTTACAAAATCTTATATCATATAAGTCTCTGTCTCTAGTATCTGTCAAGGTTAGCCTCATCAGGGCCCCTCCTACTATCCACTACAAGTCAAATATTTAATATTAAAAAATATTAAAAATTACTCCCCAAGACTCCCTAACACAGAGATCAAATTGTCTATCCAACAGACTCCCTAAACTAAACTCCATGTCAACTTCCTATCTCTTCTAGCTCCAAATATGTGCTTCTTTCTCTCCCCCCCAACAAACACAGAATGGCATGCTATAGTAACCTGATATCCCTTTTATAGTATACTGGAGGGAAAAGAAGGGAAACTAACTGCAGAAAAAATAATTCTTAACATTCATTTCAGGGCATTGAGAAGAGCAGAAAAGAAAATCTGCACTGGAAATTTCCTGCACAGCACGAACTGCCATTTTGTTTGCCTGTTTCAGATTAAGGGAAAAAAAATCACCCATTTCTACTCAGCATCTCTCTGATTAAATTGGAACTATCATCATATGCAACCCCACCCCCCAAATCAATTACTTTTCTAACAAATATAATAAACAGGCCAGTTTCACCTACTACAGTTTTTCACTGTAGTAGAAACTGTAAGCCAAATGTTGTGTCATCCACCTTCCCTCTTCCCTCCAGCAGTTTGTCTAAACAGCTGCCTGCACGCAGCATCAACATGAAGGAGCAAGCTGGGCAATGAATACACTGTAAAAAGCAATGTTCTGCACTTATCAGTACAGGACGTTGCTGCAGGCAGCTGTTTAGAAAAATGGCAAAAAGGAAAAGGAGAAGGTGGTGGGCGGACATACATTCCCACAAGTGGTGCCACTGTTCCAAGCCAATGCAGTAAACATTATTTACTTATTAAATAAAAAAAAACAAGGGGAAAAAAATACATTGCTTTTTATTATTTTCTATGCTTCCAGTTTCAAATGGGAGCCAGATATACATAGGTGATAGTTCCCCTTTAATTTTCTGATGTACAAATGTGGACTGATTCAGAGCTTTAATCACATTCTCCATGTTTTCCCCCAGTCTATTTTTCACTTAAAGGTCTTTCAGAATGCTTCCCCCATTCTCCATCATACATGACACGAGTAGTTAAGTACTTTGTTTTATTCAACACTATGTTACCACACAGTCTTTTTGTTACCACACTGTCATTTAAGCTGAAGAGACACAACATACCAAGATATTGGCTGTGTCTGTTTCTATTTTCCCAAATCAGTTGGGCTGTATGATAAAACAGAAAATAAAACCAAAATCCTTGCTCTTCTGAGAGATATCTAAACAATGTCTATGGTTGGATAACTTCTCTGTTTAGCAGCAAACACAAACAATACAGTGAAATAACAGGCACAGCAGTTTTTTTTACCTCCATTTGAAACTTCCAGAAACATATTTATCATATACCAAGTTCACTGTCTTCTACGAAACAGACTGAATTATTGCTTTACTGCAGGGTATGTTAAGCGATTCACTCACCAATTAGGAAGACAGATGAGAGTAGACAGAATGCAGTATGAATCCTAGTGTGTATTTCCTATAGCCTCTGTATGGCTATCCAGAATATGTGGAGAACTGGGCCACTTTCTTTCCACACCAGGGACCCAAGATTCACAATTACTTGCACTTGCCCCCAGTTTCTAACATGACTATTAATTTCCACTACCCTGGATAGAAACTATATAGTAGTGTGAGTGTATATATACCATACCCCACTGTACCTTGTATTCTGCCGCTACCTTATAACAATTTAGGTGTTTTTTAAAGTTCCTTCCCAATCATCTATGTGATCATAACCACTTTGTATTTAAAAATAGTTTATGAAATAAGTAACTGTACTTATTTGTCAAGTTTATGTAAATTAACCAGGATTGACCAGCAAAGAGGGGGAGACCACAGTGAAATGTTATTATCTGGCTGTCATTCCAACCAGTATGGTCTAATTTGCATTAATGGACAAATACATTAAATAACTAATTGTTATAGGGCATTAGTTCTACTTTAACAACAATATTCATGTGACATCTTCATCATCATCTTCATTATATTCATCAGCCTGTAAAGCTCCAGCATACTCCCTTTACAGTTAGGTAACATATTAGAAAAACAATACAATTTAAGTAACATGAACACATAAAAATGAACTGGCTTATATACACTTAAATATAATGTTGTTCTTGCTACCATCTGTAGTAAAAAAATATATATCTTTGTTTTCTGAGGCCTAAAATCTACTCTTTTATGTGCTCTGAGGCAGCAGGCATGCCTGCCTTTTCCAAGCTCCCATTGATTGTCCAGGAATATCTGTGAATGACCTGAGATACGATAATGTCCTTTCTGAATACAGGCAGAGTGGATATCAATCACAATTAGTTAGCACATATCTCTCAATATAAACAGCACAAACAACATTAAATACATGTTTTTTAAACAGGACAGTTAACACATGCCTTTATAATTGTGTTTAGGATTACATATTAAGGCTGCAATATGAATAATATTTTTTTTGAGTATGCTAGCTGTAATCATGTGATATTTAAAGGGATAGTAATGTCTCAAAATAAAAGCAGCTTCAGTTAATCTTCATAGTATTTTGGCCATGGAGAGTGTTATTTCAATACTGTCAGAGCTGTAGTTCAAGAGTAATTGAATGAAAAATTATCCCCCTCACGCACCTTTTAGTGATGTAACACTGCTCACCTCAGAGCAGCAAGACTGTCCTGATGGATCACAGAGAGGGACAATATTCAGTGAACCTAAGGAAAAACTTTTCAAGGGGGGCAGGGTTTTCCTTATTCTCACAGTAAGATGATTGTCCCTTGTTGTGATCTGTCTGGTGTCAGGACCAGATTTCACATCTGAGGGGAGGTGGCTTACACTAAGTAAAAGGGACAGGAGGGGGATAATTTATCATTCAATTACTCCTGAACTACAACTCTGAGAGTATTGAAATAACACTCCCCATGGCCCAAAGACTATGAAGATTAATTGCAGCTGCTTTTATTTTGAAACATTACTATCCATTTAAAGTTACATCAACCTATTTCATTGTTTGGTGTTGGTGTTCCTAAACAAATGAATGTAAATGGTGGAGAGGACCCTGCTTGTAAGTGCTTCCAAATTAGAAGGAGAGAGGGGAAACATAAAGCAAGTTTCGACAGAAATATAGAAAAAGTTAAGTGCCAGGCAAATATAGCTAGAAAACAGCTCGGAATTTTAGTAGTCATTTAAAGGATGAATATACACAGGAATATATAACATACTCGGAAGTTAGGAGCCAGCAGTGAAAATTGTTGACACAAGGTACATTCAGATAGGATTCCATTTAGTCAAACAGAAGGGAAAGGCATAGTCCGCAAAAATTGGTCAAAAAAAGGATAGGACTGGTAGGCGGCTGGTTTTAACCTTCTTTAAAGGGGATCTCTCACCTAATTACACTTAATGCTCATTAGTTAGAGCATTTATCTAGAACACTGAAAATAGTGTTCATTAGATTTAAAAAGTAGTTACAGGTGCAAAATGTAAACTTTAAAAAGTGTCCGGCAGCCTACTTCCGGCTTGCCGAACAGAGACAGCTCCGTCCCACTACCCATCATCCTCGCATGACGGAGGCTGTCTGTCACTAAAGTGGAGCGATCGCATTGGCAGAGATCGATATCTAGCCAATGCGATTGCTCCACTTTAGTGACAGACAGCCTCCGTCATGCGAGGATGATGGGTAGTGGGACGGAGCTGTCTCTGGTCGGCAAAGTTCGGCAAGCCGGAAGTAGGCTGCCGGACACTTTTTAAAGTTTACATTTTGCGCATGTAACTACTTTTTAAATCTAATGAACACTATTTTCAGTGTTCTAGATAAATGCTCTAACTAAAGAGCATTAAGTGTAATTAGGTGAGAGATCCCCTTTAAATAGGTGGGTTTTGAGGGAGCACTTGAATGAGGGTAAGCTAGATAGAGAGTGATGGTGTGTGGAAATTATAGAGAAAGGGTACTTTTCTGGTGCAATCTTGTATTAGAGGTGGGAGGCGTTAGTAAAAGGGAAGCAAAGTTAAAGCTAGGATGACTGTGATTATCACTTGTTTAAAAGAGTGGAATATGTTAGGGCTTTATAAATTAACAATGATGCCCATGGTAATACTACTGTTACCAGGGCCGGCCCTTACATGGGTCCCGGTGGGGCCATGGACCCAGGCGGCACTTTTTCAGGGGCGGCAATTTGCTGCCCCAAGGCATGCACAGGCGCATCATAGGCATGGCAAGGCAGGGACACAACTTCTTCTTCTGACATACCAGCGCCTCCCAGACTCAGACACCACACAGAACCCCCTCCCAGCCTCTCTGCGACCCCCACAGCACGAACCCAAAATCTCCCCTCTCGCTCCGTGTCACAAGCGTCTCTTTCCTCTCAGAAAATCTTTAACCAACAAGTCGGATTGGTGTGCACACGGGTGCCCTCTGCTGGTCACAAAGCATTATGACAGTTGCAATGATAACATGGATGACACAGAGGTTCCTTACTGCACACAGCAGTAGTGACAGCACGTCTCTCCAGACACAGCATCCAACATGTTGACATTGACTTATGTATATTTAAATGCTCACAGGCAAAAGAGGCTGACATGCTAGATAAAAGTGGTGCAATTCTGGAGCAATTCTTTCCCTATATCACAATTTGTTTAACTGAGGATTACATGACTTTGTATATCAGCCTCACTGATGTGACCAGATTTTCTCTTTAATGCAGGATACTTATAAAACTTTCATTCTTCATGGCTGCATCAGAATCAATACAACCAGACAACATATGTTTTCATTGAGAGTCTGCTTGCATTATCAGTATGGAGGAGGGCTGGTCACTGCGTTATGAAGGCAAACCTGGAGCCAATATGGGGTAAAATAATTGTGTAGCTTTGCAGATTGATTAGAGAGGCCTTTCTAAAAGGGTTCAAATGAGTTTTGCTCAGGAATTGCACCAAACTGCTGGACTACACACAAACATAAAACTAAACGCGCACTCACACACTTACTCTCACACACTCTTACCCACACTCTCTTTTTCTCACATATACATTCAGACACACACTAAGTAAATGTGAAGTGATTCTGGGTCAAACCAGTGTTTCCTAGTCTAAAATCTGAACCAATCACCTGCTTATTTAGCCTCTACATTGGTCCCATTTATACCAGAAGAGTAAAGGCATAAGTCCTTCTTGTTCTGTGTGTGTTCAATCAGGGCCGGCCCTTACACAGGTCCCGATGGGTCCATGGACTCAGGTGCATATTAAATGGATGTAAACTTGAAGTTGTAATGTAACAACTGAATGTACATTACAATTCAATATAGTCCCACAGCTACTCAGATGATGATCATATGACAGTCATAAGAAAAGCTGGTATGAGTGTGCTGTGTGCCCTTACTTTCAATTTGCCAAATGTAGGCAGATATTGGTACCCAAAAAGCCATGTAGTCTCACATGGGCTGTGTCAGACTACACGGCTGTGTGGGTATCATTTCTGCTTACATCTGGCATGTTGAAAGTAAGTGCACACTCATACCAGCCTTTCTTATGACTGTCATTTGTCATCTAAGTAGCTGTGGAACTATATTGGACTGTGATGTACCTGCAGTAGTTATGTTACATGTTTACATCCATTCAATACTTGGAAATATTTCCATTCCACATATTGTGACTGCATTTACTCTGTACTGCATACTCAGTACTCCACACTTTAGGTATTCTCATTGTAATAAATATTTGTGTTTTTTGCTGTGATTACTACAATCCCACCTTTAGTGTACTTTCCTTTGTTCTGTATTTATGCTCTGTTTTACACCCCCACGCACCCTTTTGTCTTTCTACACCCCAACCAGAACAAAAATTCTTATTTTATCTCCAGTGTGTGCTTGGGGGGTCCCCCAGTCTGTCTGATGCTCAGCTGTTGGATGATGGGCATTTCAGTCCAACAGGAGGTGGAATACCAAAGGGCTCTGTTATGGGGAGTAAAGGGTATCCCCATCTTCTTCTATCAATCTTTCTTTCTGTGCTGGCGAATAGCATGTGTACAAGTGATCATATATGTGTATGAGTAAGTGTGCATTGGTGTAAGATTTTGTGTGTGGGTGTGTGAGATTGAGAGAGTGTATGTGAATCTGCATGTATGTTTGTATACAATATTTGTGGGCGTGGTTTGGGGGGGCAGCATTTCATCCTTGGACCCAGGCAGCACAATGTCTTGGGCCGGCACTGACTGTTACTAATAGTAGTAGTAGTACAAAAGGGAGGAGGTGATATATACAAACAAATTTGACAAACATATACAAATCAATAAAAGTGGAGAAAAGGCCCTGCTCTTGAGAGCTTGCAAACAAGAGGGAGCAGGGAGGAAAGTGAAACATAAGTTGAAGATAGGAAGTAGATTTATATAGTTAAATAAATAGGTAGACCAACTGGAAGGGTGGCCTACAGGGTATTTGTGGATCGACAGAACAGAGAATTTGTTGGGGTAGAGTTGAGATTGATGGCAAGACAGTGTAAACCTGCCCATGCACAGTACAATTTGATAGGCTCATTCCGACCTATCTGATTGAAAGTAACCAGATTGGCTGGTTATTGCACTGTATTTGTCCTATATCAATCAAGCCAGGCAAACTAAACAGGTGATTTTGCTTGGTCGACCCAGCTTGAAAATGTGGATTCCTTGGTTGTCAGATTGCTGTGTGTGTGTGGCCTCAATAGACCAAATCACAGTGATCATGAATGGAACTGTGACATCAGGTCCTTCAGCCCTGATCAAACCCCCCCAAACACACACACAGATAATCAGGCAATATATTTGCTGACTGATGGATTTAGTATGTGTGTGTTTGAGGGAAGGAGCAACCAGCCATCTGATTGTTCAGCAATCAGATGCTGCTCGGCTTACCCAAAATCACCCTGTCTTTTGGAACTTTAAGGAAGGTTTTATGTAGTATCTGGGGATAGGGTTTTCTAAGAAGATGAGTTTGTAAAGAGCACTTGGAGGTTTAGAAGTAGGATTAGGCTCAGAGATTAGGGTAGCAACTTCCATAGGTTCTTTCTCTTGAAAACTCTCAGAAGCATGAGAAAGAAGAGGTTATGAGGGAGGAGGAGAATAAGAGATGACAGAGCTTAAAGAGTATTTGGCAAATATATGGAAACTAGTGTAAAAGCCCATGTACATGGGCCAAGGTCAGCATAATGTTAACCCTTTGAGTGCCAGAGGGGTACACAATGCATTGCGGCCGCTACCTCACTGCTCCAAGTGATGCAGTCTTGCGTCCCCTCACTCACGCGATGCAATCATGTGCAGTAGAGACTGCCCGAATGCTGGCAGTCTCTACTGCGCATTACGGCATAGTGATAAACATCCTAGTAACTTATTATATAGGATGAGGTAGAATATGTGGGGGGAGAAGATTTTTGAATGGCTTTGTTGATCAGTGTTAGTTTTTTATGATCCTGTAGGCTGTATGGTGCTTTTGAAGGGCTCAGCAGAGATTGACAGTAGATGCTGCGTTATGTATGATGCATTATGGGTCAAACCAAGTGGACCATGGGGGACAAATACAGTTCCACAAATCCCCATTTATTTAAACCTAATTCAAAACTGCCTATTTAAACAGATCTATAATTCATGAAATATTGATACTTTTATTTCTGCATGGTGAGCTCCCTGAGTGCAGCATCATATGCTGATGTATGCTAATTAATCTCACAGTGGAGCACATAGCTTAATTTTACACTGGCAGATGTCAATCAAGTCCTCAAACATGCAAACTGGAATTTAAGATGACAGCAATGCACTGCGTACCCCTCTGGCACTCAAAGGGTTAACGCTTTGCATGCTACAGGAGTCTCGAACATATTGATTCAAGAGATTAAAAGCCCAATTTTAATCAAGTAGAATTTTCATTTTGAAGTTGGTTTGCCCCAGAAATGCGTCAGCTTTACTAGGTATATCAGCTTCAATCACTCTGCATCAACAGTACTCTGTACATCTATCTAACATTCAAAGGGTAAAATACCCCATGTAAATCAATACATTTTTTCCGTCTGTGGTACTATTGGTTTGCTCCACCATTACTGTAGGTTTTAGTGTATAAGCCACACTAGGGTGGTGTACTAGTACGATGACAATCCCACTCTATAATAAACTTTCAAACTGTATTTGTGTGTGACACCTGCCTAAAGATATCCTCAGTATATCCCCCAAATCTAGTAAGGACATGTCGCATTGCTGCCATCTTGTCCTAAGAGTGGAATTTGAACAGAAGAATGGATGGAGACTTACCTGAGAGTGAGTCCTGTACAACAATATGTTGTCCTCTTTTGGAAGGCCTGGTTACCATTCATATGCTTGAGGAACATTCAGGGAGCAGAGATTTCCACTAGGCCACCAGTATTTGGAGGTGTGGGTGACTTCTTTTATCAATTAATAAGTTGAAAATAAATTGTGTAGATCAGCACAGGGGTGACCTCTATTGGTGCCTGTATCTCTGCCCACCCTTATCAGATCATATTGGGAGTCATTTCATTGGAAAGGGCAAGGTCTCATGAAAGTTTATGAAATATTTTAGGATCTTTGTAGCTCAGTGCAATAAACATTTTGAGGCAATTTGGACAGATTTTTGATCCTGTTATGGGGTATCCACCAACTGATTGTGTTTTATTTTTTTTTTTGTTAAAAACCAAAAAATTGTATATAGCATGTGTGTGTTTACAGAAATATTACTGAAACTTTCATTTGACTGTGAATTCAGCGAAAAGCTAAAACATACTTGGCACAGGGTGGAGAAATGCCTTACTAGCAAAGTGGTTAAGCTATTTATGACAAAAATTATCCTACTGCTTGAAGGGAAGAGGAGAAGTGCCTGTACATTTTGGGGGAGGTGCCATATCTTTTCATGCTAAATACAATGTGCTAACAAGTCAGAAGGCATACTGGCATAACATTGCTACATTTTTCTTGGCTTGCTATAGATGTGGTGTTTGGGGCTTGCTCATGTTAGAATTGTCACGGTTCCCTGGAATAAATCAGGAATCAGTACGGTAAAGTAAAACAATCTTTAATTAGAATACTCACAGTAATGTACGTAAACAGATAACACACAGAGGGTGATCAAAGAGGCATGCATTGTATCCGAATATCTGCGAATAGATTCACCACACTATCCGAGACCAGGCCTCATCCCACTGGAGCCTCGTGGTAATTTGGAACGCCCAAAGGACTAGCACTGACTCAGCCTGCAGTCAGTAAGCTAAGAGTCTGATAGTGTAACGGTTTGTTTTGACACTCAGACCAGTAGGTAAAATAAAACAATCTTTTATTGAAAGAAAATAAATACAAATGATCGCCCTCTACAGTTGACAGCAACAATTGCAAGTGAATACACAGTACACATAGATTCACTATAATGGATAGAAGGCACCCAACATAGGTACAGAAAATAGGGAACTGGCCCCTAAAGGGTAAATGAGAACAATTTGTCAGTCTCAGCTGTGGGGTTTGGCACGCCCGTATGGTGTAGTGATAAACTGAGCAAATGTGCACAGCACAGAGTTCATGTAATGATGGGTAGTAGATGTTCAGTGACCAACGTGAGCTATAGCAGAACAGTGACCCAGAATAGCCCCCGCGGGTGTTCGCCAAAAGACCACTGAGACTGCAAGTGCAAGAGTATGTAGCCCCCACGGGCGTGATCGAGACTAGCCTGAGATGCAAAGCTGGCGTTTTAGCCCCCACAGGCGTATAACCGGAGACCAACGTGAGCACAACACGAGCCAATAGCCCCCACGGGCATTTACCTTTGGATCTTGCAAGAGCTTGGAGCCTAACCTTGCCACCAATAGCCGCACCGGATACCTCCGGTATTAACCGTGAGACCTCGAGCCAAAGACGCCCAACCGGACCAACAGGATAGACTACTCTGCAAACTTAACCGGGAGTCGCCGTCCAAGTAGCGGCCAACTCAGCAGCAGTAGACTTACAAGGTAACGGCTCTGTAATCAGAAAGGAGGTCCGACAAGAAAGAAGCGGCACTGCAAGGGTTAAAAGGTACGTTTGAATCTCCCAGGCTCGGTATGGTAACTTAGCTCTGCAGCGTATAGAGGCTCGGTACAAGGAGCACAGCTTATGCAAATCAGCAAGGAACTCTGCACTGAGGGATGGGTTACACAGGAGTGTAATGGTCACACTAGTTCGGCACAGCAACGCAGGATTCAGAATGTCGCGGCGGCGACAACAGGCCAAGCAGGTCGCTGGAACAGGCCGTGATGATCTCGAAGCAGGAAGTCAGCCAGCCGGGTCGTAGCACGTAGAAGTCTCTCAGACAAGCCGGGTTGTAGCACGTAGAGGGTTGTCAGACAAGCCGGGTCGTAGCACATAGAGGATTCTCAGACAAGCCAGGTCGTAGCACGTAGAGGATTCTCAGACAAGCCGGGTCATACACGATCAGGAACACTGGAGAGTAGTCAGGACAGGCCAAAGTCGGTACACAGGAATCCGGATACAGGAACACAGCAACAGCAAGTCTGGCTCAGAAACACCACGAAAAGGCATCTAACAGATGTAAGAGTCAGGTATAAAAAGGTCACCAAGGGGCGGGCCAGAACAACTGAACAAATCACAGTCTGCCACAGATGAGAGTGACAGGATAATCACAGGCACTGTGATAGATAGAGCCCCAGGTCCACACTAGGATGGGTGTCTGTGGAGCGGGGACCAACGCACTGTGGAAACAGACAGAGCCCCCTAGTCAGCACCAGAAAGGATAGTCAGACAAGCCAGGTCATACACGGAAAGGGTAATCAGCCAGAGCCACAGATTTGCACCAGATAGGATATCCACTGGAGCGTTTGTATGCTGGATGCACAGTGGACAGAGCCCCAGGTAAACACCAGAGTGCGTAGTCAGACAAGCCAGGTAATACAAGGAGCAGGTAGTCAGCCAGAGCCACAGGATTGCACCAGAAAGGCTGTCTAAGCCAAAGTGGAACATACAAGGAGAATGGTCAGACAGAGCCACAGGTCAACACCAGGATGGATGGTCAGACAGGCCGGGCATACACAATTCAGGTAGTCAGCCAGAGTCACAGGTCTGCACCAGATTGGGTGTCCACTACACAATGGGAGCAGGCAAAAGAGTAGTCAGACAGAGCCACAGGTCAGCACCAGAATGGATGGTCAGACAAGCCAGTTCTTCCACAAAGCCCAAAGGAAACTGGACTGTATTGTACAACAACGCAAGGGCAACTGAGTCAGGACTCAGTCTGCCCTTTTAACCCCTCCTCAGGAAGTAGGTAGGAGGAGCAGCTCAGAGGGAAGACGTAGGTAGGAGGAGACTACAGGAATCAAACACATAAAACAGAGGCCTGCTGCATGCTCGAAGCCTCGCACCTGCAGATGACGCATCTAGCTTTGATGCATCCAACCATGCGGCATTCTGGTGACATCTGTGTGGCATGAATGGCTGCTGACACCAAGGTAAGCAGTGACAAGAATGTGCAACAAAAAGAGGAAAGAAAAAGGGTGCAAACCCCTCTAACAGGGGTATCTGTATAATAATTCATTTATAAGCCCCCTGTATCTGTAAACTCACCAGAACCAGGAGGTATAAACTCCTATCAGGAATCAAATGATCATCTTAAAAGGATCTTATCCAGATGAAATCAGCATTCCATGAGTTCCGAGGGTGGTATAAGGACTATATTTATTTATTTATTTATTTATCTTCAGGCTATATCAAGTTATACACTTAAAACTTAGTTAAAACGCTTGAAGTATTTTGTGTCCCTAATAACATTTTTTTTCAATGGCTAGAAATATTTTCAATGGCTTAAAAGTTTTCACCCCTTCAATCAAATGTTTTTCACCTTTTCACTATAAAAATGTGCAGTTTTCCAGGTAGTGAAATGCATTACAAGTAGCTGAAGAGAGAGAGAGGTGCTAGACTGTTGTGCTGTGAGTTAATATCAAAATTGAGGCAGGAGAGGCTCATAGTGACTGCTATCACTATAAGCAAATGTAATTAAAATAAAAGGAGGAGCTGGAAGGATCGTTATGCATCCAGTGAGTCTGAGGAGAATGAAGTGACAACCACTACCAACATGAACGGGTCTGGATACCCTGGTTCCCCAGACCCAATGATGGCCAATCCCTCTACATCACCCCTAGGGATCTTGTGGAAATTTGTGTCATAGGAGAAGGAAGAGGGCAGTAGTATGAGCAGGACAGGTCAGATATCTCCGCCTGCTGCCGGTGGATGATGCCATTTGTGACAACAGGGGACCCTAAGCCACAGTTGCCATCCACAAGAAGTCCTGCCACTAGTAGTACTACTAAGAAAGTCCAGCAGCTTGTACAGAGTGTTAGGATTGAGGGAGGGGGTGATTACACTACTAATGAGGAGGGAGACTCAGGGACTGAAATTGAGGTGGTTGGTGTTAGTAGTAATTGTGATGGTGAAGCAGATGGCGGGATTAGCAATAGGGAACTGGTAGGTGAATTAATGTAGAGCGGCCAGAGTAGTGGTTAAAGGAGCCCACAACATTCCCCTGACCCTGGGAGACCTCTAACCCTAGCAGCAATAATATCACCATCACTATGAACACAGATTGGCTAACTTTGCCCATTGCTAGTGCTGCCAGTCTGCCTTCATTACATCAACAATAGATGGCAAGTGTGACATTAGGGGACCTTCTGTCACATTTCTCATCACCTCCTCCAACCACAGCAGCAGCAAGGAGGGACTGGTGGTGGTGATGGGGTGGAAGAGATATTAATGGCCTTTTTAGTCCAAACTGAGAAAGAATGGAGGCAAGGATGGGGATGGGCATCACCACCACCACCAGTGAGTTTTTGGAATTTGTCTAGTTTGCAACTGTTCTATTTCCTGCTGTTGCTGAGATGCAAGGGCAGCAGGATGCTGAGGAGCAGAATAGTGTGCCACAGACCACCATGGATACAGTGGGAATGGGGTCAACAAGTGATGTGGGACTAGGGCAGATTCCATTTGCCAGCAGCAATAATCCTGGACCTAGTTGCAGTGCTGATTCTAAGCCAGTAGCAGCAACACCATCCTCGGCCCCAGCCAGTGAAGGGGAATGTGGAGGAGAAGAAGATAGAGATCATTCTTCTCCACCTTTACCCTCCCCCCTTTGTAATTTGACATATAGTGCTCCCATCCGACATACTTCTTTCTCCAGTTTTATTTGACATACTCTGCCCTCCTTGATATGCAATGTCAAAGTGTTTTGAATACACTGACAAAATCATATTGCCACAGTGGTGATCTCTAGTGAATCTAGGCCATCTAATGCTTAACATGACCTTTTTATCATCAAACGTATGCCTATTTCCTGGGGCATTGACATTTACTTTAGTTTTAGTTTAGGGCATAGTTGAATAGAAGCAGACAGCACAATTTTTGTTAGTACGGCAAAATGTGCTATCTACTCTAGTTTTGTTTTACCGTCGTTCAATATTTGAATAGCTGTAAAACCCATGTTTGCAATGTATATGGTGCTGGTCTCTTGTGTTTGGGTACTGTCTAATGGTCTAATGTTACACCACACTAGATGGGAAACTATATTAATCCAGTGGGACAAACCTATCAGAGTATAACATTTTGACTGGCAGAAAGCGAACTAGGGTAAACCAAGTTTGTATTTATTAAAACAATAAAATTATAAAAGATACATCAAGCTACTTGTCAACGTCATCATTTCATAGCTCTCAAATTATGTCATCAGAGGTATCAACCAGTTGTAAAACACAGGTAGGTTTATCTAACCATACTTCTATTTAAATTTCCTCCGTGATGCCAAAAAGTCACTCAGGTAACTTCCTTTATTCTCTAGATGGACAGAGGAAGTGAATATGTGTTTCATAATTATTTCTGGACTTATGTATGGTATTATTCAAGATACTCTCCATCTTCCCTTTAGTCATTATGTCTAGGTGTTCCACATATCTGGAACACACACACACATGTATTTCATCAATATTCCTAAACATGTGTACATAAGAGCCTGTCCAAGGAAAGAACCCACCTCCTCATCTTCACATGTGATACATGCCCATGTAAGCTTCAGTCACTCTTACCCTCCTTGGTTAATACTAATGTCAATGTGTTTTCTTGTTTTATATCTGCATCTTATAATTCCTTCTCAGAATGTAAATAGTGGATATTATTCCACAAAGAAGAGAGAAGGGGGAGGAATACATTAAAAATAGAGAGATATTACCTAGAAACTGCAAGAGGAGAAGAAGGGAGACAAAGAAGTCAATGGTACAATAGCATTAGCAATACTTCCTATATACACATCATTTCAAACTCTATCTAAATAAAGACTCCCACCTCTATATCCTTTTTCATGTACAGAGAAAGCATAATGTTTAGAGTGTAGATCCAAAAAAATTCACTTCAGGCCACCCCTCTGGACATTCTTTGAATGTCAGATGACACTATGATCCTCTTCCTTTTGCTTTATTTTTCTGTAATGTTCTCTAGCCTTTTCCTGTGACGTCCCGCTCTCCCATCGCCTTACCCTGGGCGTTCTCTCGGCTCCGGGTTGCTTTCCCGGTCTCAGGGCGACTTCTCTGGGTTTGCGCCTGCTTCCGGTGGTGGCGCGCATGCGCATGTCAGCGGATCATAGAGAGGACTTTGAAGAAGGTCCGCCGACATCCTAGCCTCTCTCTCAAGGCTCCTTCTGGCTGGGGGCCTTTATCTCCCTGTCTCCAGCCCTGCTTAGACACATTTGTATAGCATCTTATCTGTGCTTCCAGTACCTTGTATTCTTGCTTTAGTGTGTATGACCCGGACCAGCCTAGACCAAGCCTCTGTCTAATCCTCTAACCTAGTGCCTTTTGTGTATGACCCGGACCAGTCTGTGACCAAGTCTCTGCCTGACCCTGTACCCTGTTCTTCTGTGTATGACCCGGACCAGCCTGTGACCAAGTCTCTGCATGACCCTGTGCCTAGTTCTTCTGTGTATGACCCGGACCAGCCTGTGACCAAGTCTCTGCCTGACCCTGTGTCTTGTTCTTCTGTGTATGACCCGGACCAGCCTTTGACCTTGCCTCTGCCTGTACCCTATGTCTACTTACCCCAGTGTATGACCCGGACCAATATTTGACCCTGCCTCTTCTTGTTCCAGCTTCCTGAGGAGCTTCCAGGACTGTGCCCACTTCTCTCCGCCATCCTTGGTGTGTCCCATCAGCTGTACCTGCCTCGCGGGATTCTTCCTAGGAGACCTGAGTGAGTACAACTTCTTTATTGGAGATTACTATCCTCCCTGGGGACTTCTGAGTATATTTTGTATGGGTTAGGGTTATCCGGGGTTACCCAGCAGCTCCTCTGTTGGGGGCCACAACATCTGGCTTCACTGCCAGTACCTATAGGCGGCTCAGCCACAGCACAACCCAGGCCTAGGCAACCTACGCTCTCTAGCTCTGTTCCCTAGCGTCACGCCCTAGCATCTAGCTCAGCGGCCTCTTGTTAGAGGAGTGTCCTGATCCTGCTCCTAGGTACTCCGGTTCCTTAGCTGTCCTCGTTCCTGGTCATGACATTTCCTTAATGTCTATGTTGTACTTCCTGTGTTTTTCTCTCTCTGCATTTGCAGGAAATCATGTACGTTACATGTACTGAACCACAACTGATTAACTGACTTATGGAATTATCTTTCTCACCCAACATCCCCTAACATTGTTCTAGATACAGTATTTTCAATGATAGCATCTGCTGCTGTTGTGGTGATAATTTCTCACTATCAGACATTGAATAGACACTAATGAACATTAGTTTTTAACCTTCTTAGGATAGCTAGGTGCTATGTAACCTCCCAAAATTGTATTCTTGTTCTTTGTAAACAGTCCTAGCATATGAAGCAATTTCTTCTATTATGTATGAGTCTTGCTTCAAATTACCCCAGTGGATGTTAATAATCTGTTTTTCTGGGGCAAATGTGGGTTCTGGGTTTCTTCTTTTTATAGCCATTAGAATATCTTATATTCTTCAATCTTTTTGTTCTTTCAAATTATTTCTTTATACAACCCTTATCATAGCATTTCTCCCAAAAAATCTCTCTTAAGGCATTCTACTTTGTCCACAAAATCACTCCATAGGATAGAACTGCATTTCATGCTATGGAAATGACTGAAATAGCACATTTTTCAGACACATATGATGTGACAGTTTTCCACTGGAGATGGTCAAAAATGTTCACAATAAAACTGAAACACTCGTGAAGGTGATTTCACAGATGTGCCCATTGTTCCCAATCCTTCCTTTATTTACCACACACACTGTGCACATTGCAGTTGCTGATGAGAGACACTGTTCATGTTCTCAAGGGAAAAATGTATATTAGGTGGAGGTGTGTGGGCAGTTGGGCATTATTGGCCAACTTTTTCTTTCTTTTCTTCTTCTTTTCTCCACATATACTTGATGTGGTGGAGGCTACTTGTGATACTGCTACTGCATCAGGCGCATCACTGGAGCTAGTAGTGGCAATTAGAACATTGATCATCCGTTATTCATGTTACTGCAGTTGTTAATCCAATTCCCTTTGAGCTACCTGAGCATCCTGCTGTTTAAAGAACAGCAGTAAGAACAGCAGTCACAAATTCTGCAATTACACAGGAGCATTTGACAATGGCCAGTGGCCACTGGCCACCACAACATGACTTTCTGGCAATAGGCCAGTAGGGCATTTTTATTGTCTCAGGGCTTGTAGTTTAAAAAAAAACAAAAAACAAAAACAGAGGATTACAAACAAAAAAAAATGTTTTGGGGGGCTTGTTTCTAACAAGCCTAAGTCCTACAAATCACTGATTCCTCAGGGCTTGTGACACTAACACACAAGTCTAAGTCCTACAATGAATTAATGTTTCTTTAGAGCTTGTGCTAAGCATGTCTAAGTCCTACAAATCATCCTCTACAAAATACTCTATCCCATCAAGTATCAGTCTGCCCCAGTTGCAGCTTATGACAGCGGGTCCCTGTATCTGTCACGTTAAGTATCAGTTTCTTATTTTAATTTTTTGTAATTGTATTTATTTTTTATTATCTGTCCCCCCAATACCTGACAACAACCCCCCAAAAATTCCCTGCTTAACTGACTCCACCTACCAACACAGGCCCTTTATATACCATGTCTTATGCTTTTTTTAATTGTATTAATTTATTTTTTATTAACTGTCCCTCAATCACAGTCAACATCCCCCCAAAAAAAATTCCGTGTTCAACCTATTGTTTCCCCACACTCCACCAACATATGCACCCTCAAACCTCTTTTATAATATGCCTTTGGGAAATAACATTTCCACTTCATTGCTCAAAAGAAGTATTATTGCAATGGAAATTCTCACTGATTTAGAAAGCATAGGTAGAAATTGCTATGTTCTCACAGGAAATTCATTGGCAATGAAAAGAAGGAAAATACACTGGTCATTACTGGTGTATTCTACATTGTACATGCTAGAGCATTTGCATGAGCAGAATAAGGCCATTAGTGAGTATGCAACGCAAAACTGGAAGGCTTTGTCACTTGGTCTATGGAAATTAAGGTATGATGTACGTATGCATGTACGCTGATGAAATCTTTTGAGGAGGCCACCTTGCTGAGTAATTATGTTGAGTCAGCATAATTGATGATGACTCTAGATATGTGTGTGTGTGTGCTCGCAAAAACTTAATCTTGAAATATGTCTGCAAATTTTAATACGCAGGAGAAATAGGCTGCTGCATGGGACTGGGATCATTAGCCGTGTCACGAGACAGATAGTGGTGATAGTGATGCTTCCACTTGCCACAAGCCATAGTGCTGCTGAGACAGCAGCAGCACTACAGACCCCCACTACTTCAGTTTATCTGGTTAGTTGGCCAAATATGTTTCTTCTCTGTACCACTTCTAAAATCATTAGTGTGTTGAAATATTATTATTAACTTCAAAGCAAAAAGGATCTGTGTAGTTATCTTCACTAACTACTATGTGCACATTGTATGGAAAACTTAGGTTATATTTTTGTTGTTCTGAGTTGTGGGTGTTTTAGCTTTGATAAAGCAGTGATATAGCTCTGCAATGTGTTGAGTACCCCTCTGGCACTCAAAGGGTTAAAGTTTTTACTATTACATTTAATACAAGCCTCCCTCTGTCCTTTCCAGAGGAGTCCCTTGGATTAAGCCGAACGGTGAATTTCTCTATATGCGCTTTTCTCAGAGGAGTTTGTATCAGCTATCTGACCATTACTAAATGTGAGCAGAATTTTAATATCTATATTGACTCCAGTATCTCAAACATTATCACACTATTGTGGTGCTCTCTTTCTTCTTTTAATATGGTTTGACCATTATCACATTTACACCAAATACCCCAACATTCTGCAGGGACTGATTGGAAAGACACAGGCAGCTGTTATCCAAGTTACTTCTTGACCATGCAGTTATTATATCTGTATTAGATATGTATGGGGGTATGAGTGAGACGGGAGCAAAGGAGGATTACCCCAAATACCCCACCATTTTATGTGACAGATTAGAAAGGCACAGGTAGCTATGGTCCAAGTTACATCCTGATCTGGCTATTATTATCTCTGTACTGGGGGAGTCTGGAGAAAGAATTAGTTGAAAAGGGTTTTTTTTATGTGATAGGGGTACAAAGCTTTAAAAAAATATAAATAAATGAAAAACATTTCATAGGTGACAAGGACCCAGGTGTGAGCTGTGTAACTGAGGCAGACCGATAATAGACAAGATTGAGTATTTTGTAGAGGGCCAAGGCAAGTCATCACACTCCATTAGTGTGTACTTTATTCAGTAAAAAAACACACACACATGCAGTAGTTAGAAACAAAGAAATATATCATTTGATGGCAGATAAGAACCATTTGGTTCATCTAGTCTGCCCATTAATGTCTGGCAGATACGAAAGGGGAAAGGAGCTGGAGCAGTGCCGAGACATATGATTAAAGTAATAGTCCAAAAAATGACTGCAACCATGCAGCATTGTACAATAATTGATGGTGATTAGGGGTGGGGAAAAATTTGCCTCAAACCAAAATTGGCAAAGTACAATTTTTCCACCTTTTTCACCTAGCTCATTCCATTGAAACCAAAGGGGAAAACTGAATTTACACACAACATAGCAAATGTTATTTTATTTCCCAAATGCATAGTATAAAAGGGGTATAAGGCTGCCTGTGTTGGTGGAGTGTGAGGAAGGAATCACTTCAGGTATATGTGGAGAAAAGAAATTGGAATATAATTCTTCTCCACCTGCCCCTCCTCCGAAATCATGGGTGTGTTGTGACTAGGATAGTGTGCACAGTGTGTGTAGTAAATAACACCTGGCACAACTCTATCCAAACACCATGACACCAGAAACCAAGTACTGCTGCTGTCCCTATGCTCCTTGTCCACACTCCATTAAGGACACATGACAACGTGCTAACAGTTTAATTGTAATGAACCCCCCCCTTCCCCCAGCTTAGCATATTCTGCAGGATGGAATCTCCTCAGATGCCACATGATGTCCTGCTTGCGATTCTCCTCCATCACACTGCCATGTGTGGTCAGTGCACCACACAGTGTGAAATAGGTGGACATAAACTGCCACGTTCTAACATCTACAGTGTGACAATCATTTGGAAGGGGAGGTAACGATGAGCAGGGGGATTGGCAGAAGATGTAGTTACCCTAGAGCAAGAAGGTTATGATGATCTAGTTGTTTTGCTCATCATCGAACTTCCAGGCTCTGTCTGGGTTGCTCTAGTCTTCCTCCTCTTTGATCTCCACCTCACCTCTTGTTGCCTTTCTACAGAGTCTGGGGGTACAGCAACATCAGTGCTTGATGTCTGTGGTGGATATTTGGCTTTAACATGTTTGACATAAATGTCATGGTGTCTGTGTTTCATGTGTGTTTTCAGGGTGCTTGTTCCAAGGCCAGTTCCCTCCTTTCCCCTTCTCACTGACTTGTCACAAATTGTGCACAGTGCCATTGCTGAATGACTGCACTGAGCCTGCCCCAAGAGAAAAATAGTCCCACACCCATGACTTCATGGGGGAGGGGGAAGGTGGAGAAGAATGGCCTCTTTCTTCTTCTCCTGCACATTCCCCTTCACTGTCTGCGGCAGAAGATGATGTTGGTGCTGTTGCTGCTATTTTCTCAGAATCAGCACTGCAGCTAGGACCAGAAGTATTGCTGCTGCTGGAAAGTGGAACCTATCCTAGTCCCACATCACTTGTTGACCCTATTCCCACTGTGTCCACAGTGGTCTGTGGCACACTAGCTTACTTCTCAGAATACTGCTGCCCTTACAACTCAGCAGCAGTAGGAATTAGTTGCAAATACCACAAATTCCAAAATCTCACTGCTGGTAGTGGTGGTGGTGCCCATCCCCATCACTATCTCCCATTCCTTCTCAGTTGTGGCTAAAAAGGCCAGCTTCTCCACCATCATCATTACCACCACCACTGGTCCCTCCATGCTGCTGCTCTATTATAGACGTCTCACTGCTGGTTGGTGGAGGTGACGAGAAATGTGACAGAGGGTCCCCTAATGTCACACTTGCCATTTATTGGTGACATGAAGAAGGCAGACTGACAGCACTAACAGCAGGCACAGGCAGCTGATCTGTGCTTCTGGTGGTGGTGGTATTATTGCTGCTAGGTAATAATTCTGCCTTCTTCAGGATCATGTTCCACCTGGACAATGCTGTGGTCGGAAGGGGACTCCCAGGAACAGGGGAATAGTGTGGGCTCCCTTGACCGCTAGTCTGGACACTATCAATTCCTCCTCACAGTCACTAGTAATATGATGATTACTAGTGTTGAGCGAGCATGCTCGGCCGATGCTCGGATCGGCTCGAGCATCGCTCTGCTCGGCACATGGCGGTACTCGTACGAGTACCGCCATGTGCTCGCCCACCATGTTCGGGTGGCAGGGATCTGTGCCGAAGGAGGCACAGATCTTACAGACGCTCCGCTGGACCACCAGGGACTGGAGGTAGGGGACATGTGGAGATGGAAGGGGGCATTGCGGAGATGAAGGGGGCATTGCGGAGATGAAGGGGGACATTGTGGAGATGAAGGGGGACATTGTGGAAGGGGGACATTGTGGAAGGGGGGCATTGCGGAGATGAAGGGGGCATTGCGGAGATGAAGGGGGACATTGTGGAAGGGGGACATTGTGGAAGGGGGACATTGCGGAGATGAAGGGGGCATTGCGGAGATGAAGGGGGACATTGTGGAAGGGGGACATTGTGGAAGGGGGGCATTGCGGAGATGAAGGGGGCATTGCGGAGATGAAGGGGGCATTGCGGAGATGAAGGGGGACATTGTGGAAGGGGGACATTGTGGAAGGGGGACATTGTGGAAGAGGGGCATTGTGGAGATGAAGGGGGGCATTGACCAGGCACCCTCCCCTCATCAGAGCAGGGGGTGCCTGGTGTAATGCTCGAGTCCTCCCATTCAATTCAATGGGGCTCGGGTGCTCGGCCGAGCACTCGAGCCTCCGGGGGTGCTCGGTCAGAGCACCCGAACCCCCGAGCATCGGGGTGCTCGCTCAACACTAATGATTACCCCTCCTTCACTCCTAATACTAACAAGCTGCTGGACCTTCTTAGTAATAGTACTAGATACACTGGCAACAGGTTCAACACTGGTGACAGCAGGTACAGCACTGGTGTCAGCAGGGGCAGCACTGACAGCAGGAACAGCACTGGTGGCAGCAGGGTGTTACGGTTGGCAAGCAAAACCGGGAGTCAGATGGTATAGCTAATAGAACCTTTATTATGAGAATAATGGCAATAATGCAATATATATATATATATATATATATACACACACACACACAGTGGGTGATAGAAACGGCGAGTACTGTATTACTGTATCAGGAATAGCAGTCTCCCAATCTCTGCACCACACTGTCCGAGACTAGGCCACAGCTCACTGGCGTCTTGTGTTAAGGTAACGCCCAAGAGATACTGACTCTGAGCGGAGTCTCAATCATAGGTAACCAAGAAAGAGTCTGCTAGAGCCCAAGCTCAGTACTAGGAAGGATGTCTGAATAACGGAACCAACAAACTGAGAGAACAGACAGAGCCTTCTAGTAAGCACCAGATAGGATAGTCAGACTAGCCAAAGTCATACACGGAGCGAGTAGTCAGCCAGAGCCACAGGTTTGCACCAGATAGGATATCCACTGAAGCTATTGAATGCTGGATGTGCAGTTGATAGAGCCCCAGGTCAACACCAGAGTGGGTAGACAGACAAGCCTAGGTCATACACGGAGCGGGTAGTCAGCCAGAGCTACAGGTTTGCACCAGATAGGATATCCACTGGAACGCATGTATGCTGAATGCACAGTGGATAGAGCCCCAGGTCAACACCAGAGCGGGTAGACAGACAAGCCTAGGTCATACATGGAGAGGGTAGTCAGCCAGAGCCACAGGTTTGCACCAGAAAGGATATCTGAGCCAAATCGGAACGCACAAGGAGAATAGTCAGACAGAGCCACAGGTCAACACCAGAATGGATGGACAGATAAGCCGGATCATACACAGGAATCAGGAACACTAGAAAATGAACTGCTCAGAACACCAACGTAAGGGTGACTGAGTCAGGATTCAGTCTGCCCTTTAAACCCCTCCACAGGAAGTAGGTAGGAGGAGACTACAGGAAACAAACACACAAAAAACAGAGGCCTGCAGCATGCTTGAAGCCTCGCGCCTGCAGATGATGCATCTGGCATTGATGTGTCCAATCGCTCGTGGAAATTACGCCGGAGCTGCGCCTTTGTTTCTTTATACATAATCACCTATATTGCCATTTTTGGCAAGAATAACAACAAAATCAGCCCCACTACCACTAGTGATTGTGATGTTTAAAGGGACAGTAATACTTCATTTTAACTTTATTTTATTTTGTAGGCATTAAAAAAACATGAATAATGATATAAGTCTTATCTCCCAAACCTTTATGGTTTAAGAGATATTCACAAGCAAAGTGTCCCCCTCCTGCCCCTTTTACTGATGTAACACTTTTCAGCCAGGGCAGAAGGGAGCTGCCCAGGTAGACTGCAGAGAGGGACAACCTTCAATTAAGATAACAGAAAAACCTGAAAAGCTTGTCAAGGGGGGCAGGGATTTCATTGTTTTCATAGGAATAAGAGTGTCCCCTTCTGTTATCTGTCCAGTCCATGGACTGCATTCCACATCTGAGAAGAGATTGTTTACAGTAGGTAAAAGGGGCTGGAGGGGGAAACTTTGCTTGTGAATATCTCATAAACCATAAAGGTTTGAGAGATAAGACTTATATCATTCTTCATGTTTTTTTAATGCCTACAAAATAAAATAAAGTTAAAACGAAGTATTACTATCCCTTTAAGTAAATAGTTGTCATAGTATTCTTCTTTTATATAATTATCAACAGAAATAACAATGGCACAGTTTTGTCCTTTTTGGGGGTTTTTAAGCTTCCGTAAATGCAGAGGTTTGGAACAGAAACTGTATTTCCAAAAAGTATTAATAATTATGTAGTGTAAATTGATTTTGCTGCACATTGTGACATCATTTTCTCATTGTTATACTCATTTTAACACCCTTTAAAGCATGTATAAAACCCCTATTATGGATTTCATACAAAAAAATATTAAAATAATACTATTGTATTTGAGATGATAGCAATTTGCAACTAAATAATAGTGTGGAACAAGTATGGAAATGCAGGAAAAAGGGCAGACCTTTTGTTCAGACAGATATATATTTTTTTCACTTACAGAATCAGCAGCTAAAGAAATAAAAGTTTCTAACACTTAATTTACAGTAGTGTGACAGCTGGAACTTCTCTGTCTAGAGATAAGAAGTAAATGTAATTTGAAAAAATAATGGCTAAGGTTTTTTCTATTGCTATTGCAATTCAGTATAATTTATAGGCTGTGTCTGGTGTTTCTGATGACAGGTACAGTAATAGGAGAATTCTGTTATAAAACTTTGATATGACAATTTAGTCTACACGTACAAATTCATATTTAATGGTTGTATATTGTTTCACATTATATCAAAAAAAGTAGCAGACAGTACTACAGATTTCAATTTTTTTTAAACATGCCACATATTCTAGATAAGCAAAGTATATATGTAAAACATCTAATTATACTTGTAAATGGAAAAATGTGAATGATATAAATGTAAAAAACATTTTATATACAATTTCAGCATATTAAGCAGAAAAAATGAATCATTCAAGAAATTGTCATCATGAAAGGAAATAAAGGCATTTCATTTTTGAAAGTCAATGTTCATTATAATCCTATAGGAAGCAAATATATTTTGATATTCCATTCCTTCAGAATGGACATTCAGCCAGTAAAATATAAGGAAAATCTTGGTCCAAGCCTTTTTTCCTGCTTCTCATTCTATTCCAGTCAATATGTACCGTGCATTTGCAATGTGGTATACATATCAAAATGCCTCAAAAAAGCATTGCAAACATCCATTCTGCTATTGCATAGTAAGCTTTTGAAAGCTCTGTCTTGCAGCCAGATAGCTTAGCTCAGGATTGCAGAGTCTGGGAGAAAAGGTCTATTATCTTCAAAAGGTAGTGACCACCAAATCCCCCAGGGTCCCCATCTGCACCCAACCATCCTCCACATGCTCACATAAGTCCCCCTTAAACATGTAAACTGATTGGCATTGGAGAGGTTAACTCTCCAACAAATAAATATACATTACCTGACACCACCCACCAGCCTAACTCAGTCTACCATTAACTCTTCCATTTCCAGATTGGCTGGAAAATCATTATAATCAACATTAATCACTCTTTGAATATAAGGCCCATGTATTTTTTCTTGGTTTTTAACCCTTCCATTGACAATGCAGCAAATTCATTGTGATCTGGCTATGGAGGGTTTATCTGGGGGCAGAAGGGATGTGGGAAGGGTGTTTGGGGAGATGGGGGATCAGGCAGGGATATTAACCCCTTAACGACCGGGGAATCCGGCCGCAGATGCGACTCAACGACCATGGAGCAAATTTTTTTTTTTTTGCTCCGTTGCGTTCCGGACTCCCCGAACGGCGTGCAGCCGCGGGGGGAGCCCGGAACTCGATGACGGTCATAGTACGTCATCGGTCGTTAAGTCAAATTGACCCTTGACGTACTATGACCGTCAAGGGTCGTTAAGGGGTTAAGGACTATTATTTCCTCCCTCAGTTTTTTCTGCCTGATCCAACCCAAGGAAAACAGCTGAGCTGAATTTGAGCTTCTTTCCTGGGCTTTTTAGCCTCAGTTTGGAGTATGTGGAGTATTTTTTAACACTCCTAAAGGATTCCATAGAGGCATATTTTGAGGAAAAAAAAGCTATTTGGCTATCCATTGTTGACTCTTGGTCATAATGTGATTGTAGAACTGACAGATATCAATATCTTCCGAATCAAAAAATAATCATTGAGCAAACATTTCCAGTTGGAACTGAATCTCAGCCATATTTAGATGCATCTGACAGTTCCTTTTCTCCTTCATTTCATTGCAGGTGATAAATGTTATCTGATTTTATTTCAGATTTCTCCTGTACTCTTCAATGAAAATTTGAGATAAAACCCAGTGATAAAGTTTACAACTGCAAATGAGTGCAGCACTTTATGTCTTAAAAGGATAGTAATGTTTCATAATAAAAGCAGCTCTAATTAATCATCATAGTATTTGGACTTTGGAGAGTGTTATTTCAATTCTGTCAGAGTTGTAGTTCAAGAGTTATTCAATGACAAAATATCCCCCTCCTGCACCTTTTAATGATGTAACACTGTTCAGCCAGATCAGAAGGGAGTTGCCCAGGTAGACTGCAGAGAGGGACAATCTTCAATTAACATAAGGGAAAAACCTGAAAAACTTGTCAAGAGGGACAGGGTCTTTCATTGTTCTCATAGGAAGAAGATTACCCCTTCTGTTATCTGTCTGGTCTATGGACTGGAGTCCACATCTTAGAAGATATAGCTTACACTAGGTAAAAAATAATATCTCTCAAACCATAAAGGTTTGACAGATAAGAAATATCGTTCTTCATGTTTTTTAATGCCTACAAAATAAAATAAAGTTAAAACGAAGTATTACTATCCCTTTAACTAAATTTGCCAGAATGTCATTCTTTCAGTTAGATGTTCTTTTGATGTTACATGTCAGATGTAATCATATTACAGTGAAATATAATTAACTATTTTGTCCTTTTCAATTGAAATTTCCAAGCATGTGAATCAAATACCGTATGCATTACAATCACTACAGTGGTTAAATATAAATAAAAAGTTGTGAAAGTGTCAAGGAACATGCACTGGTTTTTAACCTTTAATACATCTAAAACCAGGATAGCTAAACCTTATCTTCCACACCCAGGCAGGGACCCCTTTTTCCAATTACTTGAGGTTAGTGGGAAGATATTAGAATTATTGTGATGATCCACAGTACTCCACTATCATGCACCAGTGCCCAATGTAGTTAGGGTATAAATGTGGGTAAGGGGATTGTACAGTCCCCTTCTAACTCTCCTCTCCTTGGCTGCAGGGTGATAGGGAATTAAAATGTGACACCATTTTAATTAAGATTGTTCAAGATGGGCATATTTCTCACTCCAATCCAACACCAGTCTAAATGAGTGAAGAAAATAATAAATTATATAAATAAAAATAATATTTTTGTGGGTCCTAAGACCTCCAGTCCCCCTTAAAGATTCAGGTTTGGCCAAAGGGAGTTGTTCAAGAGAACCCATACCATCATCTCATGAAGGAAAGCTAAGTAAAAATGTTACCCCCCCCCCAAAAAAAAAAAAAGAGTTCTGAAACCAGTCTGTGATTGTCTGGAGCCAAAATAAAAGTCAACTAAATTGTTAGAGTGATAGGTCAAGGGAGTGCTTAATAATCCACTGTGCAGCTCTCCCACCTCAGTCTGCACTGCCCAATTCGATATAAAACATGTTAGATGTAGAAATACAGGAGGCAAACATAGTCAAGTTGATGCCTTTATTGGCTTAGTTAGTTAATAAAGGGATAAACTTGACTATATTTGTAATCTGATATAGGCAGAGTTGGTGCACATTGAATTTTGTTCAATACTCAACAAACTGTGTCACATTCAAGTGATTAAAAGTCTCTTTTACATAATTGTATAGTTTGCAAATGTTTGTTTATTCCACTGGTGCATATGGTTTTTCATCAGTTGGTCTTATTAACCCTTTGAGTGTTTTGCAATGCATTGCACACGCCTCTGGCACTACTGTATAGCCTGCTCCTATAGAAACCAATGAATTCTTGTATAAGGGATTGTAAATGCTCTCACAATACCTCATATATATGAAAACATTATTATTTTGCAATCTTTTCCCCAAACTCATATAACACTAGCAAACCAGGACAGAAAGATTTTATAAAACAAAAAGCAAACCTGTGCTCCTCCATACCAATGTGCAATACACTTTAGGTTTCAGCCTGATGTTTGGCGGTACTGGAGAACCTTCTCACTCCTTGCTGCTATCTAGATACCGATCAAGTGATATCTCTTTAATCTTATTCACTATATGTATATATTATGGTGGGTTAGAGCTGTGAGCTTCTTCTGTCTTTGTTCCTGCAGAAAGATTTTATGGCTTCAGCACAGGTGAATTAATCAGTGCCTCATAATTTCAGTTAACTCATTTGAAGATTACAGATAATGAAAACAGTTGAATCTGTTTATATACACTTTTTTTTTACAGCGAGAACGCATATAAATATAATAGTACGAAAGCCTGTGTACACGGGCTAAAGTGTCACCCAGCGGCCTCAGCTGCTGCCCCGGGGGCCCGGAGCAGGCGGTGGGCTGTTTGGAGTGCCCCACTCCGGAACAGCGCGTTTGGCCAGTCTCTACTGCGCATGACTGAATAGTTCCAGCAGTCTCTACTACTCATGTGCTGTTACGCACACAGGGAGCTTCATAGCCTAGCAATTTAAATTATACAGTTATTGCCATAAGGGTTTATCAATGGAAATACGCTAAATAAAAGGTATACCAAAAGTAAGATTAGCAAGACACAGCAAACAACTAGTTATCTAATGCAGAGAAGTGTGATTTTAAAGTTTATGCAAAACAAAAGCCTAAAAGCCATGTTGTAGTAGGGTTGTAAAACTGTACAGATAATATACACTAATTGTCATTTACAACAAAGACAGTGCTAATTGAGCATAATATAATTTAATCTCTTTTTTATGTTAATGTGTTTTACTGAATTATTCATCAATCCAGTTGATATAATAATTTGTCAATTTATATTAAGATCCTGTTTTATGACATCCTAAAATTTGAAACATAAATGGAAAAGGATAGAAATTTGACTGCTCTAAGAAGTCACAGGTTCCTTAGTGTGGTGAAGTCTTTGATAATATAATATTTGAAACTTGGACCTAAATGCAGAAAGAAAAAAAGAGGAGCAAGTCTAGGGCAAACCAACTGCATTATTGATATGGGTAGAGATTTAAACCCCTTGAATACTAAAAAAGATTCCCGCACATTACATCACAACATGCTGAATACATCTCTACCATTCATAAAGTTAAATATTCAATTTAAACCAATGGTGGGATTTGTTTTGACCCTATAGGTCAGCCGGGTTACTCCATAATTACTCCTTTTTTCTTTCTACTTATGGCCTTAAATACATAATAACAGTATTGAAAAGTCTGTGGAAGTAAATATAACTTTATGTTGAATATGTATTGGAAATATTTTGAACATTTTAAGATTACAGAGAAGAAGTCAGAGATGCTCATCTAGGCTCAAGAACTTCCAAGGGTATGTGTCCAGCGCCCAGGGTGCAATCTCTTCTAGCTCACAGCTACCATTCGCAGAGAAGAAATATTCTAAAGAATATCATACAGGTCCTGCCAAAATGGCAGTCCAGCCACAAAATTCCAGTCAATACTTCTCTGAACAAGAGAAACAGCTAAACCCAGTATGTTTCACCTTCTGAGCAGGGGGTCCACCTCACCATCAAGGGCCTATAAGGGTGAAAAGTACCTTGGGGTTAGCTACTTCCCTTGTTCAGATGTCCCCAACAGATCTCACCCACAAAATATTATTATTGTTGTTGTTAGTATTAGCCCTTTGCGTGTCAGAGGGGTAATCATATGTTGACAATGCATTGCATACCCCTCTGGCACTCAGAGGGTTACTATTATTATCCTTTATTTAAATAGTACTAACTTACTCCACAACACTGTGCAATAGGGAATAGGGAATAGATATACATTGAGGTAACATAGTAAATTAGGTTGAATAAAGACACAAGTCCATCAAGTTCAATCTTCTCCTCATACCCCAGTGACTGAAAATTTAATAGCTTTCCTGCTACCAAATAAGTTAGTCTTTATCAGATCTTCCTGATCTGCCTACTAAAAAACAGTATAACTTCTCATATTATCACGGTGCCCGTGCTTCCGGTGCTGAGCGGAGACATTTTTATTCTCTGCTGCCTTCTGATTGGCTGGTCTTAATTGTTAACACTGGGCTTGCCTTTATATACCCTGGGATGTCCTCCCTTAGGCACCCTTTTGTGGTGTACGAGTTCCTGAGTCTATTCTGCGCTTATTCTGATTTGTGTATGACCTGGCCTGCCTGACTACGAGTTTGTTCCTGAGTTCCTGTTGCTACGTTCCGTTGCTGACCGTATTCTGGCTGAGAACCCACTCCGTTGCTGACTGTTTCTGGCTGAGAACCCACTCCGTTGCTGACTGTATCCTGCTGAGAACCCGCTCCGTTGCTGACTGCTGCTGGCTGGAGAACCCGCTCCGTTGCTGACTGCATCTGGCTGTGAACTGCTCAGTGACTGACCGCATCAGACTGAGACCCGCTCCGTTGCTGACTGTATCTGGCTAAAGGACCTGTTCCATTGCTGACCACTTGTGGCGCTGTTCCTCTCCGTTACTGTCTCCGGTTTGATTTACCGGCTCCGGTACCAACCGTGTCCGTTTGTGCCCTGGGCGACCCCTGGTGGTCATTGTGATACTGGGCTTTGCATTGTCTGTGGTGGTGCACCGAGTGTCACTATTTCTTGTCGACCAAAGGCTAAGCTTGGGCTTTAGCTGCTTCTATAATCGCTGCTGGTGGTGTGCACATTCGAAGTACCAGTACAGGTGTTCTTACACTGACTATGTTACTCTGATCTCTCTCTCTGTGGCCTTCCTACCTTTTACGCTGTGCTCGCTCCCTCTGGGAGTTATCAGTAAGTCGCTGGGCGTTGACCATTAACCCTGTGGATACCTGGATAGTCCAGGGAAGGGCTTACACTGTTCACTGCAGTACCTCGTGCTAGAGCCAGCATTGCACATTCCATACTTTAGGTTGTGTGGTCACTGGCTGTGTTACAGTTGCCTACTGTCGCCTCGATCCACCCCTAGCATTCTAGGGTCTGTCTCTAGCAACTGCCTTGGTCTCCATTACCCTTCCTGAGGGTAGTATTGCCACTCCACAGTTGCCCCGTATTTGGGGCCTGAATCTGGGTGTCACGGTTTTTTAAGACACTCAGACCATTGGGTGAATAAGAACACAGTTTTAAAATAAGATAAGGCAATAACACGCCCTCTAGTGGTGGTAAATATACACAGATAATATATAGATATAATGGTAAATGCACAAATGACTTATAAGTACAATTACACAGAAATAGAATAGCGTATACCCCTCAGGGGTTAAGTCCTTGATAACAGTCAGTCTCAGATGTGGATGTTTGGAACGCCCAGGGTGTTATAAGACTGATGCTGGAGACCCAGACTATCACCGGCTGGATACTGGACTGCCCCGCCACGGTGTTCAGTAAGAAGCACAAGAGTCTCCGTAGCCCCTTCGGGCGTAACTACTGGAACTGCTTCAACTAGTGCAAGTGCATAAGGCCCCCACGGGCGTGATTGGAACCGGCCTTCAATGCGATAACTGCCAAGCCTCCTCAGACTTAACCGGATAACGGGATAGCACACACTAGAGCCGACAGCCCCCACGGGCGTGATTACCGGAATACGAATGCTGATGCCTGTGCCTGCAACCACTCGGTAAAGCGGAATCGCTCAATGAACAAGAGAGAGAGTCTCAGGCGCCCAACCGGCCCAAACGGATGTAAACACTCTGCAAGGATGTGTGGAGCTGCCGACGAAGAGCGGCCAGCTCAGCAGTAGTATTCACTGAGAAAGAGACTCTTACAGGATTAGCGATAGAGTGGAACCCAGCGGCACTGCTAGGGTTAATTAGCACATTTACTCTGGACTTTTCAGCGGTATAGCAAGGTTCTGCAGTCTGAGGGAGGCGCGTGTACGCACAACTCTGCAAAGGAAAATGCACTGCACTGATCGGAGTACACCAGGCAAGGCAGTCACACCAAAAGCTGGAACAGCAGATAGAAATGTCGGGTGGCGACAACTGGAACACAGGTCACTGTAGAAAGCAGGAGTCGTTCTTCGGAGCGGGAAGTCAGCCAGGCCGGGTCGGAGCACGTAGAAGGTAGTCATACAAGCCGGGTCGTACACCAGCAGGAACGTCAGCCAAACCGGGTCAGGATCCAAAGGTGGTAGTCAGACGAGCCGGGTCATACACGAGCAGGAACACAGGAGAATAGTCAAGACAAGCCAAGTCGGTACACAGGAATCCGGAACACAGGAACACAGCAACAGTAACTGGCACAGAAACACCACGAAAGGGCGCCTGACAGTTGTGCTAGCCAGGTATAAAAAGGTCACCAGGGAGCGGGCCAAACCAACACAGCAAATCAGTATCTGTCATAGCTGAGACTGACAGGAATCACAGGCACTGTGATACTGGGTCTGTGTTGCCTCGTTACCATACCATACAGTCTGGGTCTGAGTTGCCTCGTTGCCATACCATACAGTCTGGGTCAGAGTTGTCTCGTTACTATATCAAACAGTCTGTGCCAGTGTTGTTTCGCTCCTCCGGGTTTGGTGCCCAGGTGTCTGGGCAGTGCCAGTTCCGTTTCACGTGCACCTCTGGTGTACACTCACCTTGTCAGCTCTCCAGTGGGTTGCCGTCGATCTCACTAATCCTGCCAGAGTCTTCTCTACTAGCTTTTAACCTGTTGTTCCAGTCCACCTATTCTGGTACTGCAGACTTATTTCTATTGTGTAGCTGTATATCACTGTGTGATTTGCCTTGTGGGCCCCAGGGCCTTATTCCTTGTATGCTCTCATTCAATAAAGTCATTTTAACCTTACCATCCTGTCTGAGTGTTCATCTAAAAACCGTGACACATATACTTGTACAATGTGATAAGGTCTCCTCTTAGTCGTCTTCTGTCTAGAGTAAATAAACCAAGTTTGTCTAGTCGTTCCTCATATGTCAAGTGCTCCATTCCCTTAATTAATTTTGTTACTCTTCGATGTACCCTCTCTGGTTCTAGTGTATCCTTTTTCCGAACTGGTGCCCAAAACTTCACTGCATACTCAATGTGAGGTCTCACCAATGATTTGTATAATGGCAAAAGAATGTTATCCGCTCTTGCTTTCGATACCTCTTTTTATGCAAGACGGGATTTTGTTTGCCTTTGCTACTGCTGGTCACTGTTTCCAAGTTTGTAATTGACAAGGATACCCAGGTCTTTCTCTAGCAATGAGAACCCTAACATGATTCAATTAAGTTCATAAGTAGCCCTGGGATTATTTCCTCCCAAATGCATGACTTTACACTTTCCCACATTAAACTTCATATTTCATTTGTTTGCCCAATCTTACATTGTATGTAAGTCCCTCTGTAGAGAGAAAATATCCTGTTCTGAATTAATTACCTTCATTAATTTAGTGTCATCTGCAAATATTGATATTTTGCTTTCTATATCTATTTCCAGGTCATTTATAAACCTGGTAAAAAGCAGCGTACCTAATACTGAACCCTTAGGTACTCCACTCTCCACTTTAACTGTATTGGAGAATTTTCCATTTACAACCACATACAGTTCCCTATCCTTCAACCAGTTTTGTATCCAATTGCAAAGGTTATCTCCTAGCCCCAGTTTCCTTATTTTATACACCAGCCTTCTGTGTGGCACTGTATTAAATGCCTCTGCAAAGTCTAGATATACTACATATACTGCCTTGGCATTATCAAGGTTTCTGTTTACTTCCTCATAGAAGCTGAAAAGATTAGTTTGGCATGATCTATTCTTCATAAAACTATGTTGATTCAAGCTAATGATCTTATTTTTTGTGTTGTAATCCTGAATATAGTCCCTTATTATCCATTCTAGCAGTTTTTCCACTACAGAGATCAAAGTCACAGGTCTATAATTCCCTGGTTCTGTTTAGCTCCCTTCTTAAAAAGAGGCACTATGCTGGCTCTTCTCCAATCCTGTGACATTGAGCCTGTGGTGATAGAATCTTTAAAGAGTAAATATAGTGGTTTTGCTAACACTGCGCTAAGTTCCTGAAAAATCCTTGGATGTATATCATCAGGACCCGGTGCTTTGTCGGCCTTAATTTTGTTCAGTCTTCCCATGACATCTTCTTGAGTTAACCCAATATCTAATAACTAGTGTAAAAGCCTGTGTACATGGGTTTCCCAGAACCTGCTTTCGGGCAGTCACTACTGTGCATGACTGCATCAGACGTTCAGGCAGTCTCTACGGCGCATTACTGCTTCGGACAAACATGCATCTGGCCTTTTATATTATAGGATTGTATAGTTTTATTTGATACTTGCTGAGGCTCTTCTACCATTCCTTGCCCCCTTGTATATACTGATGCAAAGATCTGCCTTTTCCTTATCCTCACTAATCAACTCACCCATCTCATTTTTGAATGGTCCAATTCACTCCCTCTTAAGTTTTTTGCTGTTTATATATTTGAAAAACTTTTTTGGATTAGTCTTGCTTTCCCTTGCAGTTTGAGTTTCATTATCTATTTTTGCTACCCTAATTGCCTTTTTGCAATCTTTGTTGCACTCCCTGTATTTTAAGAAAAATTGTTCAGTTCCTTCAGACTTAAATAATTTGATTGCTTTTTTCTTTGCCATTTCCTTCTTTACATGTGCAGTTAACCACACTGGCTGTGACTTACTTCTTTAGCATTTGTTCCCCATTGGTACATACTGTTGGGTACATTTCTGCAACCTAAAATTGAATTCTGACCATTTTTTCTCAGTATTTTTGCCTTTAAATAAAATATCCCAGTCTATGTTTTGCAATGAAGCCCTTAACAATTTGAAGTTAGCTTTTTTAAAATTAAGAGTTTTGGTTGTACCTATACATTTTTGCTTTGCCAGACTACTCTCAAATGTAACCATGTTGTGATAACTGTTTCCCAAATATTCTTATACCTTAATATTGGATACCATTTCTGTGTTATTAGTTATCACTAGGTCAAATACATTGTTATTTCTTGTTGGCACTTCCACCATTTGTGACATGTAGTTTTCCCAAAGCATGCTCACAAACCTGCTTCCCTTAGCACTCTGACAGGTCTCATTTTTGCAGTTGATATCTGGATAATTAAAATGGAACAAAGAACAAATGAAACATAGAAAACAAAAAGATCAGAGGGATAGAGGAAGGTTGATTGGAGCACAGAAGAGCTACATGGTGTAATTGACTCCTGCAACATGACCTGTGACATAACTTCTCATACAACGGGATCAGAAAAAAATCCAAACTTTATTCACACAAGGTAAAAAGGACAGACATGTCCAAAAAGAAAGGTCTATGATTAATCTCTTCTTAGCAGAAAATGCATTAGATATATTTCGTCTAACTATCCAATGAGTGCCTGTCCTTTTTACATCATGAATAAAGTTTGGATTTTTGATTATCCCATTGTATGAGAAGTTATGTCCGTTCGTGATCTAGGACGTCAGTTTTGAGAGTGCTCCTGTGCCGTTTGATTTTGTCTGGATTCCCTAGGCAGTGGTGGAGCGCTGATTCGGTGAAGCACCTCTGAATTGCCAGTGAGTTATTTTACCCTAAGTGAAATATTGTTGAATGAACTTAACGTGAAGCACCTACTCTCCTGTTTAAGTGGGTGATATAAGTTCTTTTCAGTGCAGAGGTCCAGACAAGTAACATTTCTGTTTAGGAGAAAAAGCTCTGTGTGATCAATGAGGTTCTGATGGGGTTGTGGGGGAAAGTGATGTAGAAAGGGAACATGACTTAGCAAAGTTTGTACAGGCTGTTGATCTGGCCTTGCTCATAACCGTTATTGGGGTAGTTGATAAGTTATCCTGAACCAGTGCATTTTCAGGGAGCATCTGAAGATCTGAAGGCTGAAGGAGAGTCTGATTCCATGGGAGAGGGAATTCCAGAGCTCAGGTGCAGCATGGAAGAAGTCCTGTAAGCAGGAATTTGAGGATGGAATAAAAGATGCAATGAGGCGAAGATCCTATGCAGAGTGAAATTGCCAAGTGAGAGTGCATTTGAAAACAAGAGATGAAATGTAGGATGGTGTGGTGTTAGTAAGGAATCTGTAATATAGAACAATACTTTTAATTTCATTGTAAAGTGTAATAGATGCCAGTGTAGTGATTGGCAGAGAGAAGCATTATTAGAGAAGAAATGTTGAGAGTGATTAGTCTGACCACAGAATTCATTACGGACTGTAGTGGTGTTAACCGAGAGATGAGGAGGGAGTTGCATAAGTCAAGACCAAACATAATGTGTGTTTATAGAATCTTGGTAGTCTCTTGGTTAAGAAAAGGTTGAAATTCTAGAGATTTTAGATTGATAAAGGGGGCATACGTTGGAGACTGACTAAATGTAGGGAATGACAGATAGAACAGAGTCAAAAGTGCCCAGGCAGAGTGATTTGGGGGTTGTCGTGGTGGTGGAGATGTTAGCAGTGTGTGGAAAAATCAGGGGAAAGCTGGTTGGAGAGGGAGGGAATATTATTAGCTATTTAGGTTAAGTTTAAGGTGGTGGGGGACATCTACGAGGAAACAACAGAGAGACAATTAGATGCGTGGGACAGGAGAGGAGAGAGGTCTGGGGAGTAAAGATATTTAAGTGTCATCTGTATAGTGATGACATTGAAACTCATAACCAAAAACCATACATGTGCCTATCCCCTCCAACACCATCCATAGACTCACATTACAGGGCAAGAGGCACCACATAGTTGTCACGGTTTTTTAGGACTCTCAGACCAGTAAGTGAAAATAAAACACACTTTATTTAAAGTGAATAATAATAATATAATAATAATCCTTTATTTATATAGCGCACACAGATTCCGCAGCGCTTTACACTCATATTGGTTCCTGTCCCCATTGGGGCTCACAATCTAAATTCACCTATCAGTATGTTTTTGGAGTGTGGGAGGAAACCGGAGTACCCGGAGGAAACCCACGCAAACACAGTGAGAACATACAAACTCATTGCAGATGTTGTCCTTGGTGGGATTTGAACCCAGGACCCCAGCACTGCAAGGCAACAGTGCTAACCACTGAGCCACTGTGCAGTTCGCCCTCTAGAGGCGGTAGGTAATACACAGATCAAGTAAACTGAGATATTACAATAGTAATAGCATAATAGACATAAATGCAAGACAGTATGCACTAGGATGATATTGACCCCCAAGGGGTTAATGTCTAAATAACAGTCTGTCTCAGATGTGGAGGTTTGACACGCCCTGGATGTTAAAAAGGCTGTGCTGTATAGACAATGTTCATCAAGTGCTGAAGATCGAGCTGCCTTGCCAAGGTGTTGGATAGTAAGCAGAATAGGAATCAACTTAGCCCCCACGGGCGTAGTTACAGGAACTGCTTTGGTCTGTGCAAGTGCAAATAGCCCCCACGGGCGTAACGGAAACCGTCCGGCAATGCAAGAGCTAACAGCCTCCTCAAGTGTAATCAAATGCTGGAATATGAAAGCAAGAGCCACTAGCCCCCTCGGGCGTAGTACCGGATAAGCCAACACTGAAGCCTTTCTGCCAACACTCTGTGTAACTGATATCGTCGGTAACCAATACCGGAGAGCCTTAAGCGCCCAAACGACCCAAACTATGTGAACACTCTGCAATGGTGGACTAGAGTTGCCGACGGAGAGCGGCCAACTCAGCAGCAGTATCACGGGTAACGAGGCTCATACAGGAGATAGAGAGAGTGAATTCGAGGCAGCACTGCAAGAGTTAAAAGGCACTTTTTCTCGAGGCTTCAGCGCTACTGCAAGGCTCTGCACGGAGAGGAAGGCCCACAGATATACACACAGCTCTGCACAAATAACGAGGCACAGCACTTAATCGAGGGAAGCACCAGGCAAGGCAGTCACATTGACGCGGGCAACAGAGACTGAAAATGTCGCGGCGGCGACAACTGGAACGCAGGTCACTGGAACAAGCTGGAAGTCGATCTTCGGAGCAGGAAGTCAGCCGGGCCGGGTCGGAGCACGTAGGAGGCAGTCATACAAGCCGGGTCATACACAAGCAGGAACGTCAGTCTAGCCGGGTCAGGATCCAAGGGTGGTATGCAGACGAGCCGGGTCATACACAAGCAGGAACACTGGAGAATGGTCAGGACAAGCCGAATCGGTACACAGGAACTCAGAATACAGGAACACAGCAACAGCACTACTGGCTCAGGAACACCACGAAAGGGCATCTGACAGATGTGATAGCCAGGTATAAAAAGGTCATCAGGAGGCGGGTCAAACCCAGTCAGCAAATCAGAGACAGCACAACTGAGAGTGACAGGAATCACAGGCACTGTGATAATAGTGTACCAAGGAAAAGTGATACAATTATGGGACAAGCCAACTGCTAAAGGGAGTAAATTAACCCTCCCATTGATTAAAATTGGGATTTTAACCACAATGCTTTGATATGCCTTTGAGACTGCTCAAACAATCAAGGAGTTAAAAGCCACATTTAAATCAATGGAAATTTGGGAGTTTGTATTTATTCCCTATTGATTCCCTATGGTGCATGACTTTTATTAGTACATCAGCCCCAGTGACATTACAGAAGAACACGTAGAGCTCCACAACTCTCACCTTATCTATAAAGTACACAGGAAAAGTGACACTCAAGTCCTAAGGAATGATTTATTGTTTTTCCCTAGTTCTCTTTCAGAGGCGTTTGATTTATATGTCAATTTGAATACATTTGTGAGGAAATTAGCTCTCAACTCTTGTTTTGCATGACATCCAAGACCATTATGTAATTATGAGGGGGACAGACTATACAGATATCGATATCTCCCAAAGAGAGACTAATTAGATTATAAAGGGAAGTATAAATAAGAAAGACTATATAGACGAGGCCCATTGAACTATGTCAGTCACAGATTATTATTGTATGCTGGGTAATGATCTGACTTCCTTGTTTTTGGAGGAATTTTGTCACTTAATGGTGCTCTGGTCGGTGGGGTGGTCATGAGGACAGAGACAGAATTTCTGTATCCCATTTCATTGATTTTCATTTCCAATTACATGTTTTAGAGCTTATGTCTTCATTAAAAAAATAAGTAACCCAGTTACTTGAAATTGTGGATGAGATTGAATGGAGAAGAAACTATTACTGGATCACGTTACATGTGGAGGCACTGTATTCCAGTAGTGATCGTAAATTAGGAATTGAGGCATTAGAATATTTTTTGCTATAAGTATTATTTTATGCCTCCTACATAATCTAGATTTATCCTTGAAGCAATTATGTGTGTTTATCTCATAACTATTTTTTTGATGGTAAATTTTTCCTAAAGTGGAAGATATACCGATGGATACCAAGTTAACTCCAAGCTTCTCAAACCATTTCATGGGGTATTTTGTATGTATGGGGTCTTAACCCTTTTGGCATGAACTTGGTACTCACGCATATTTATTGATGACATTTTCATTATTTGGTAGGGAGATTTTAAAATTGCTTTGGCTTTTTTGGATTACTTAAATCTAAATAGTTTGGGTCTCACATTTACAGCTACTGACTAAACTTAGGTTATGAAATTTTTGGACTTTGAACTTTTCATTGTGGAGGACCAGAAAACTGGATAAAAAAGTATTTCGAACCAGTAGATTTCAATAGTAGACATTACTGGAGTTGGCTATGGAATGTTCTGTTTAGCTAATTCCATAGATTACTACATAACTGTACCAAAATTGAGCAACATGTTATTGAATCTGATGTTTTGAAAAATCGTTTTTTAAATAATCATTATCCTGCAGATTTGATTGAGGGGGAATATAGAGAGATAGGGATTTGGAGCTTTCTTCCTTTTTAAAATATAAGAAATAGGAAGATAATTTTTAGTGCTTCAAATTCTATAATGTTTATTACTCAATTTAATAATAATTCGCTAAATTGTTTGTCAGAAGCCATCATGCGCAGAAGAGACGGCTGCATGCATTGCAGTCATGCGCAGTACAGACTGCCCGCTCCGCGGCTGATAACGGAGCTCCCAGCTCCGTATCAGCCGCGGAGCAGGCAGTCTCTACTGCGCATGACTGCACCGCGGCCATTGCTGGGTGGCACTGTGGCCCGTGTACGTACACAGGCTCTTCAACTAGTATGATATAAACACATTTTAAAATGTATTTATAAGTTTTAAAATTTGACATGTGTATCTGTTGACTGTTTATTCTATCTTTCATATAAAGTTATTTTGATAGAGCAATTTTCTTTGAGTATTATACAAGCTTGAATCAAAGGTTTCTTTAGGAAAAAAATGTTTGATTTTATACATTAATACATTTAATCACAGTTTTAAATATGCTGTTGATGATAGATATATTGCATGCATGAGTTACAGCTAATTTACAGTCTGTGAAAATGATTATTTTAAGTGCTTTGAGTACCATATAGTGATTCACAAATTGTGTTTTACTAATTTTTCCAAATACTGAATCCTTGTAAAATGCTTGCCAGAATGTAATTATCTTATTTAAAGAGGAACTCTCACCTTAGTTAAACGTGGCTTCCTATTATAGCTCAGTGTTGTTGAAGCTGTAATCCATTTTTGTTTTTTTTGTTTTTTTTTCCATTTTAATGTAGTAGTTGCAGAGATATTTTTAAAGTTTGTATTGTGACATTAGTTTCTTTCAGGCTGCGGGCAGAGCTCTGGCCTGCAGCCTGTCAATCTTTCTCAGTTCCTTCCCCACGTAGAGCCTCCTCTCCTCTGATGATGATGGAGGATTCTTGTATATGACCTGGGTCTAGATGCACTAAAAGTTAATGGGGTGTCGGTATGATCTTGTCAATGTGTTCTAATCAGTCTGAGAATTTGATCTGCACACACATTGACATATTCACCAAAATTGTCAGATGGAAGGTGAGGGTTGGAGAAAGTCCCTTTTAGCATACTGGATTGTTGAACTGCTGTCGGTGTGGAAGGGTTTTCCTCTCCTCACACATCACCAACACTATGACAATTCTGAACATCATTCTCTGTGCTTCCCTACCTAACCAGTAGGGGAATAAAGAGAAGGCTTTCAGCACCATGGACAGCATTGAATGCCACATGGATGTGTATTGCTCACCTGTGTCACTCTAAGGGTTAGAATAAACAGAAATAGTACACCAAGCACTACACAATGTGCCCCCCCTTCAACATTTTAACCCTTCCCCTTTAAAATTCGACTTACAGTGTTGCTATGACTTTTTTTGCCCATTTAAATTCAACATTGTTCTTCTATTTTTTACGACATGCCCTTGTTGTATTTGTATTGTATAGGGTATATGGGACTCATAGGGTTAATGGGCAGCTGCATACCTTGCCTATTAACCCATAATGTCTATTAACTGAGCTCCTGTTGAAAACTGAACTACTACAAACCTAAGAAAACGAAATTGGTAAGAAAAATATTGGTAAATGAGTAATATGATATTTTCCCTTTCCCTTACATTTTGCTGATTTGTATGATATTATTCGTTACACACAAATGTTTTCTTCTGAATTTCATTTTTCTTACGTTTTTTAGTTAAATTTTCTTTTTCTTCTGTTTTTCAGATTTTAGGGTATCTAATTGCTGTGTGAGTCCAAGCCCAAGTGCTTCCACATTGCCAGCACTTGGACAACCCTCCATGCTACAAATTGATTAAGGGTATATACTCCATAGGAAAGTAGAAGGAGATCCCAACTTCACCAACCTGAGGCAGGTGAAGTTGAGACAGTGAACTCCAACAGCAGAGGTTGCTATTGGAGTTTAGTGAATGTGTTGAATTGACACATTAAAATATTAACACATCCCCCTGCATACGAATATGTCTCATTATTCAGCATTTCCATATGGAAATTAATCATTATGCTTAATTTCCATATGGAAATAGGCCATTGTCGATGTGATGAATGAAAATTGGTAAGCCTGTTGGACTGATGTCGATGTGGGCATCTTTTTGTCGGAGTGCTGGTGATGTAATGTCGTAGACGCTTTGGTGAATACTGTCGATGTGCCCACAACATTGCTACGACAGTAAATCAACATTCAAAGCCCTCTTCGACCTTTAGTGAATCTAGGCCCTGGAGTTCTCTCTAGCCAAAGCACATTCAGGTCATTGTTCCTGCACAAACAGAGCACATTCAAGCTCTCCAGCCTTTATAATTAGTGCCAGTCTGGTTCCCTGCATTTGTGGGGCACATTGGCGACTTTTCTACTTTTCTCTGCAGGACTCGTCTACAGCGGTGCTGCACTGTTCACCAAAGACCCGGACATTGGGCATCATGTATGCGTAGGATTTTTTGCCAAGCTGCAAGGCTGCTTTATTTACTTGGATGCAGGGGGATCTCTACAAGTGATGGAAAGTCCCCAGACTTTAGCTGTCTCACATACACAGCCACTTGCTTCACAGTCTTGCCCAACAGCGACAAATGGGCTGGCACTGATTAGAAAGGACGGAGTGCATGAACACACTCCATCTGTGCATGAATAATGACCTGGATGCGCTTTTGCTAGAGAACACGCCCGGTCATATGCAGGAATCCTCCATCATGGGAGGAGGAGGAGAGGAGGCACTATGTGGGGAGGAGAAATGAGAAAGATTTACAGGCTGCGGGCTAGAGTTGGACACACAGCCTGAAAGAAACTGATGTCACAATACAAACTTTAATAGGTAATATCTCTGCAACTACTGCATTAAAATGAAAACAAAAACCAGATTGCAGCGTCAACAACTTTGAGCTGTAATAGGAAGTCAAATTTAACTAAGTTGAGAATTCCCCATTAAAACAATTTAATTCAAGTAGTCAAATTGGTATATGATTAGGATCAAAATACAAAACCAAATCGTAGACACGCCATTAAAATGTATTGAAGCTGATTTACTAAGAAGAATTGGAGCAATTCTGGAGCAGACTACCTGCACTATAGGGGACACATCAACATTCCCTTTAATTTGAAAAGGAGTTTTAACTATTGAATGATAATAATCTCCATTGCATTGTTTTGGTATTCACTGGAAATCATTCTAAGCCATTTAAATGAATGGGGCAGTTAGTTTGATTCAGAATTGTTCCTGGTGGATATGGGAGAAAGATAAAAGTGAGATAAAATGTAATTAAACTCTCATTGTGATAAACTCTCCAATTCCTCTGTTATTCTATGGAACATATGCACTAAGCTTTCTCAAGCTGGGGAGATCTTAGTGCATAAGCACTACAGAATAAGATATTAATTACACAAGAGTCTGTCTCATCTTTACCACACCATAGTGCAATACCCCAACAATTCTTCTTAGTATACCTGCTTTTTTAATTTTTTGGTGCCTCTTGTAAAATATAATCCATGCACAGCATTACCTTTCTTTCTCTTTATATGTAAGACTGAAAAGAACTTAATCCTATCCTTCCATGTATGCGTCATTTCAAATTCAAGGTCACATTGTATGTTTACTCTGCAGCACAGCACAATTTACATGCATATTATTAGCATGTTTTAAAATAAAAGATAAATAGGATTATAATATGATTTAATACATGAATGGAAGTCAATTAAACAAAATTATTGTAATTATAAAGTTAAGACTGAAATGCAAATATTCCACTTTTACTACTATTTATCTAATTTGCACTTCAAACAAAACAGGATAACTGTGCAGTAGAGCTGTCAAATGTAAACTGATCAAAATCCTTCAGCAGAAGGCTGCTTACAATTGTATTTCATTTGTCTGTAAAGTGATTATATTCAAATTCTATAATAAAGAAAATGTATACTTGAAATAAGCACATGCAACCTATAAATGACTGGTTTAGCTTCGAGTGGAGTCAATGCCAAAAATGTATATATAATAAGAGATGTGCAACTTATTACATCATCGTTTTGGCCCTCCTTTGGGTCTTTGTCAAAGACTCAATGGAGGGCCGAAACAAAGTAATAAATTGCACATTTTCATTTAGAAGAAGTCCTGTGAGTGCAGTTAATTTTATCTCCCATAGTATGTATACTGTTTGGGGATCCAACAACCAGGCCATTGCCAAATTATATACAGGAGAATGCTCAATATTGCTTTGACTAGATAGATAGATAGATAGATAGATAGATAGATAGATAGATAGATCAGACTAGCAATTTCTTAAAGGCATTGCCCATCAGTTTGGTTGTGTGCTTTTGGGGTTTGTATTGTTTGTTTGCAATATATGTATTGCAAGGGATGTGTTAAGGAAGTGCATTGGTACATCTGTAAATTGTTTGTTAATGTTGTAAGTATCTACTAAAGCAATCCCCTAAGATAGGCCTTAAAATACAGATACACAGATAATGAATAACAAACAATACAAAGCCGAACAAATAAACAACATAAACAAACAGAGAGGCAACAATACAGGTGGTTGGATGCATAAATAGCCCAGTATGTATTCCATAATTGGCAACAGTTTGATGTGATGCAGAGTTTGAGTGAATGAAGATTTCACTTAATGTTGATAGCTTATGAATGGGATATTTTTATGTAAACCATGCGGCTGATGGGATGAGGAGGGTGCTCTACTATAGCACCAGTGGTTTGTTGCCATGTCATTAATCTCCTTTAGGGAGTTGTGACAGCAATGCATACTCACCTCACTAGGGATTTCAGGGAGGCACTACACCCCTGGGAATCTTCAACATATACTGAGGCTATTATATGTGGCAGTAAGGCAGCAACCCTGCACTGCCTGGCTTCAGAGAGTGGATCAGTACTAGAGGAGGCCCTTTTTAGTTTTTTTATTTTATTTAATTTACACAAATGTGGAGGATTTACACTGGCGTAAAATATGTATAATTTGAAGTCATTACAGATGATGCTTGGCCTAAAGCATTCAGGGCTGTGGTGGAGGTGAAGCAGATTGTAGGGGAGTATAGTGTCGTATTGTTTTTGGACAGAAGCAGCAAATATTATTTGCACGTGTGTATGTATGTTAGCATTGGTTAGCAGTGTGCCAATAGGAGGCAGGGCACTCTAACAAAAACAACCCTTCCACTTCCTAGCTCTCACCACTCCCCCTGCCTTCCTTCCTACAGTTTTAAAAGAGTGTCTTTCAATGAGATACAGGGCAACTTTTCTAATGAAGATCTTCATTAGTTAGACTTTTTATTGTTTATAGTAAGTAGGTGATCTTCATGGGACGCATTAATATTTATTGATTGATTTATTGATTTCAACTTTGTTTACTAGTTATATTATAATATTTTATTATATTTATTTCTATAATTACTACTAAATTTACCTCCGTGCATAGTGCTTTGATTTTTCCACACAGAGGCATGTGCATGCTAGGGGCATGTGTATGCTAGTTACCTCACACAGTGACAGACATGGTTTCCAGCAGCTCTGGAGAGTCTATTATAATAGCTTCTCTGCAACTAAAGGGTGAAAAATGGTACTTGTCCAGGTTACCATTCTGTAGGAGAAGGACATTCAGTATTGCAGCTAGAGTTCATTTGACTGTCTATTTTTTCAGCTGACTCCAAAGGAGCAGCTTTATATATATATTCTTTCCAAAATTAACCCTTTCACTACCAGCTCCTTTGGGGCCAAGGTTTGTTTCATTGGGTTTTTTTGATGTGAGGCAATGTCACAAGCAATATATCTGTGTTCTAAATGTATGGACTTAGAAGCTAACAGTGCTTCTTCCACATCTACTGTAGATCCCCCAGGATTTGAACCAGAGTAGGCCAAGTCCTTACTAGGTTCTCTTGCCAAACTAGAGAGGATTTTGGACAGTTGGTTTACAGAAGCACCTTGTGCACAAGTTAAAATACCATGAACCAAAAATTTTACAAAAATCTGATGATGAAGGAGAATTGGCTAGTGACCGTTCTAAGTCCCCCTCATCCTTTGCAAAGGGTTCCAATTTAGATGACTCAGATTCAGAACCCATGGACACTTTAAGTAAAGCTATCCTGGATGTCTTGGAAGTTTCAAGTCTCTTTTTAAATGTAAAAAGAACCATACTGTCATATTCCATGACTATAAAGAGCTTGATCAGACAGTCACAGATAAGCAGGAAATCCCAGAGAAAACTGTGGTAATTCCTAAAAATATTTGCTAAGGTATACACCATTTTTAAAGTCAAGGTTGACCTTTGGTCAACACCACCAACAGTTGAACCTACGGAGTTCAGATTATCCAAACACACTACTATTCCTCTTCAGTTTGCAACAACAATTAAAGATAATGTTGACAAAAAGGCTGATACCTTGAACAGATTTTTTTCTGTATTGGGAGCTTCCTTTGCTTCAGCCTGGGCATGCAGAGCTGCTGAGGCCTGGCAGGCTGAAATTAATCAAGCTTTGTAGAATATTGTGCCTCTTGATGATATATTTCCTCTCATAGGCTACCTCCAAGAGTCCACCTCCAAAAGTCCACCTATACTGGGGAATCTGCCTTGGAGATAGCTTGGCATCTAGATGTTCAGCTTCATCCTTTACAGCTATATGGTTAAAGATTTGGAATGAAGATTATGCTTCCAAAAAAGCTCTACTTTCCTTACCTTTCAAAGGGTCCCTCCTTTTTGGGCCAGAGTAAGACAAAATTGTCATCCATGTCACTACAGGTAAAAGTACCTTTCTGCCTCAAAATAAAGTATGATTTGACAACAAGAAAATGACTTTTATTTACAGAGTTTAATGGTCCTCCAGACAGCCTTCTAATCTTTCTTCTGGAGGTTCCGTTCATTTTCATAGAGCAAAACCTACCTGGACACAAAAGAAAACTGTACCCAAAGCTTCAGACTCCAAGTTTTCTACAGTATGAAATTGGAGGTATGGAGTCTCCCTCAAACCCTTCACCGGGGGGAAGACTCCATCACTTCCATCAATGGAGGATATCAATTTCAGACGAATGGGTTCTACAACTCAATAAAGAAGGGTGCAGAATGTTCAAGTACCAAAAGACTAAACGTTCAAAGACTTATTCCAATCTTTTTATAGTACCCAAAAACAGACACACATTCCAAATAGAGTCATTGATAGTTGCTATGGAACTAAAGGAAGTTCTCACATCTTTGGACATCAAATATGGTTACCTACACATCCCTATTTGGCCCAAACACTGGGAATATCTCAGATTTATTTACCAAAACAAAAACTTTCAATTTGTGGCTCTGCCTTTCAACCCAATCCACAGCTCTGAGATTTTTCACCAAGGTGATGGTTCCTCTTATGACTCACCTCAGATTAATGGGAGTAAATCTGACTCCAAACCCGGATGATCTGTTGCAAAAGGCTCCATCTCAGGAGCTAATTCAACAACATCTTCATCTTACGCTGATAACTATGAAGAATAACAGTTGGATAATCAACCTAAGCAAATGTCAACTTGTACCATCTCAGCAGATACTGTTTCTAGGCCTGAGATTCAACACCAGACTTCAAAAGGTGTTTTTACTTCAGGAGAAGATTTCAGATCTTCAAGTCCAATCCTTTCTATCCCTAACAGAAGTTTCTGTAAGACACTGCATAAAGATTGTGGGGAAAATGATGTCCACAATAGAAGCAGTTCCCTTTGCTCAGTTTCACTTGAGGCCTCTTCAGCTGGATCTGATTCACAATTGGTCCAAAAATTGAAATAATCTTTATCATATGGTGAAGATATCACAGTCCACAAGACAGTCTTTCCACTGGTTGCTCATAAGTTCAAAAGTTAACATTTTTGCATCCCAACATGCTAGTTTTGGCTGTAAAGTTTTTCAGGCCATTGTTCATTAGTTTTCTTGCCTCCCACTGTTTGGGTCAGCATTGGTCCCTCCATCCCTTAATGACGCTAGAGAAAATGGTATTTTTTACTTACTGATAATTTTTTTCTCTTAGCCCATTGAGAGATGATGGTCTTCCTGCCCACAGAAAACTTGCTGGGCGAGGATGTACTGCATTTTCTGGCAGATATACTGTATGTTACTGCTATTCCCTTCCTGACTCTGCTAAATGAAAACTCAAGGCAGTTGGGCAGGGGAAGGCTTAGTAGTTAGGAAGTGGAAGGAGTTATTTTATTAGAGTGCCCTGCTTCCTATAGGCACACTGCGTAACCCCATGGTCCCTGCATCCCTTGTTCCCTGCATTCCTCCCTCAATGGGGTAAGAGAAAAGGATTTATTGCTAAGTGCAAATCCCATTATTTATATAGCGACAGAGTCCCAGGTATAGTGATGGAGGGTTTATATATATCTCCCCAAATCCTGCAGGGTATCTTCCCTGATTAGCCCCAAGGAAATATAATGTATAGGTTACTTGTTATACATTGCAAATATGTGTACTTTGGGTCAGTCTACACTTCACAGTTTCAAAGTAACTGACGTGTCAGGGGAGAAATCCACACCAGGAGTTCTATCACTCCCTACTTTCATTTACCTACATCTGGTAATTAGTGCAGCTAGCAGTCAAATACTTCCCCCTGCACTGAGACATGCTCTCTTTTGTTTGAGTTCCCAGAGAGGAAGGAACTTATGAAGTTTTCTTGTGCCTGCTGGACTGTGTTGCTGTATGTTGATTTCAAGCTGATAAACTGACTAATAGTCCAAATACAGTCAGGAGCTGATGTGTTTAGTTTGTGCTCAGTAGAGCAAGGATTTTGTTTTGTTTGTGATGCTGCTGTCCCACCACTTGGATACAAATAAACAGGCAAATACTTGAATTATCCTCCCCCGTGTGTATGAAGTGTCTCTGCAACCTAGAAGACTGATCCCAAGACAGAAGGTACAAAACATCAAAGAGTTCTTTTGTCACATATGGTGAAGAATGCAGGCAGTACTCTGAAGTCAGTGAGTTGCAAATAGAGACTGCTGGAGAAAAGGAGAACGTTATTAAAGCCCTGACACAGTCCTCAGCTATACAGCAGGAAACTAACAGAAAGGTTGCTGAGATTTAGTGGGAAACTGACAGAAGGGTAGCTGAGGCTAATGCAATACAGCAGGAAACCAACAGATAGGCTGCTGAGGCTACTGCAGCACTGCAGCAACTGGTTATGGCACAGAAAGAAAACACATATGCTTTGATACAGGGACTATCTGAGAGGCTGGCCAGAGCTGCTGCAGAACCTTATCAAGGTCCCAAGTCTCTCAAAGTGAGTAACTATCTGCAAAAGATGGTAGATGCAGATGATGTGGAGGCTTACCTGATGGCATTTGAGCAAACTGCAGAAAGAGAAGATTGGCCTATGGCTCAATGGGCAAGTTGATTAGCCCCATTTCTGAGCAGAGAGCCACAAAAGGCATTCTATGATCTGGAACCAGACCAAACCAGCGACTATAGCAGGCTGAAAATGGAGATCTTGGCCCATCTGGGAGTAACCACTGTGGTCCAGGCCCAGAGGTTCCATTCCTGGATTTACCACCTAGACAAAACTGTTCGATCTCAGATGTTTGATTTAATACATCTGGCCAGGAAATGGTTACAACCAGAAATCAACTCAGCCAGTTACATTGTGGAGCTGCTAGTAATAGACAGAGAGGACTGCCTATTGTTCTTAGACGGTGGGTCAGTCAGAATGATCCCAAAGCAGCAGATCAGTTGTTCACATTGGTAGAACAGTATGTTGCAGCAGGAGAAATGCTTCAACCTCCCGTCCAAGAGCGGCTTCAGAATCTGAAAACCCAGAGCCCCAGCAAGAACTGGTAAGAATGTTCCAAGGAAAAGGGGAACTTTTGGTGAGTGGGTTGGATTTTATAACCCCGGGGACATGAGCCCAAGGGAAAAGGGCTTTGTGAGACCTGAAGAACCCACAAAAGGTTTGAAAATGACAAATATGCTAAGAAATATTTTAAATGCAGCGAATATGGACATATTGCAGAAGAATATCCTGAAAATAGTGAACTGATGGAATGTAGTTTGGATAACACCAGGGATGGTTATTCACTGTATACTCATTCTGTGTGTTCTAAAAAGAAAAGTGGCTGTCTAAATAGCCACCCCTGTTGATCTGTGAATGTGTAAGATAAAAACATACAAGCATTACTAGATTCAGGCAGTATGGTTACCCTTATAAACCAAGCTTTGGCAAATGGCGCTCACATAGATGACTCCCAAATGATTGATATTGCCTGTATACATGGAGACATACATAGGTATCCTACTGCTGAAATATGTGTTGAAACATAACTAGGTTCTGTAAATTATCGAGTTGGCCTGGTACCAAAATTAGCTCATGATATGATAGTTGGTAGAGAATTTCCCAATGTTTTAGGACTCTGGGCTTCTGATGAAAACCACATGACTAGTCTGCCAGGTGAATATAAAGATGATTTTCCTTTTAATGACACTTTGGCACATGAACTAGATAGCAGGGATGGGTCTGAGAGTAGGTGGTCTCCCCTCTGAAAACACTGGTTGGTGATAACCCAGAATCGAGTTGTACAGGGCCATCTGGTAGTTCTGAAGAAAACATTGGGCTCATTATCCTGGAGGTTAACCCAGGTAACTTCACGAGTGCACAATGGTCTGAACCCACTCTATTAGCAACCAGAAATGACATTTCAGTAAAAGATGGTTACCCTACTAATCCGGAGAGACCCCTTACTTATCCCTATTTTGAAGTAGACAATGATCTGTTGTATCAGGTTGAGAATAAGAGTCTGTTAGTGCCACAAGAGCGCCACAAGCGTATCGACACACTATATTATGTCTTGCAAATAGCCATGTTCTAGGGGGCCACCTAGGGGTAGACAAGACAAAAGACTGTATTCTTAGGAGATTGTATTGGCATGGGGTAGTTGCAGCAATAAAACAGTATTGCTCTTCATGTCCGGAATGTCAGCTTACAGAATCTTTCACAGTATATTGTAGCCCATTAGTACCCTTACCTGTAATTGAAATCCCATTTGAACGTATAGCAATGGACTTTGTTGGACCTCTAGTATAGTCTGCTAGAGGGCATCAGTACAAATTGGTAATATTAGACTATGCTACTTGTTAACCTGAGGCAATACCTCTGTGCACTACCTCAGCCAAATCAGTTGCCAAGGAATTAATCATGCTATTTAGCAGGGTTGGGATCCCCAAGGAAATCCTAACAGTTCAGGGTACTCCATTCATGCCCCAGGTTTACAGGGGAATTCTGTACATTTCTTCACATAAAGCATCTAAAAACCTCTGTGTATCACCCAAAAACTGATGGTTTGGTGGAATGGTTCAATAAAACTCTGAAGTCTATGCTACTGAAGGTGATTGACAAGGATGGGAAAATTGGGACTGTCTACTGCCATACTTAATGTTTGCTATTAGGGAAGTACCTCAGGCCTCCACTGGGTTCTCTCTTTTTGAACTGTTGTATGGTAGACATCCCAGGGGACTGCTTGCCATAGCTAAGTAATCATGGGAACAAGAGGCTACCCCACATCGTAATGTAATTGAACATATAACCCAGATGCAGGAGCATATGGCCGCTATTATGGCCATCGTACGGGACATATGGAGAAGGCCAAGCAAGCTCAGGAAAATAGTTTAATAGGAATGCCAGGGTCTATGTATTTCAAACTGGAGACTAGTTTTGGTCCCCACAATAGAAAATAAATTTCTGGCAACATGGCATGGGCCATACAAGATTATTGAAAGGGTTGGAGAGGTGAATTACATAGTCAGACAGCCAGGTAGATGTAAGGAAGAGCAAATTTACCATGTAAACTTGCTTAAGTCATTGAGAGATAGGGAGGCTCTAACTGTGGTTAAAGCCACTGCCCTTCCTATTAAAGATAAAAGTGACCCAGAGGTTAATATATCAGAAACCCTGTCTATACACCAGACATGGGAAGTCAAAAACTTTGTAAGATTAAACAAAGATGTGTTCTCCAAGACTACAGGCAGAACTCACATTATTAAACATGACATTATAACAGAGGCAGGGAAAAGGGTTAACATTAAGCCTTATAGAATACCTGAAGCCCGTAGACAGGCTATTAGAGAAGAGGTTATGAAAATGTTGGACCTTGGGGTAATTAAAGAATACCAAAGTGAATGAAGTAGCTCTACTGTACTTGTACCAAAGCCTGATGGCACATTCAGATTTTGCAGTGATTATCGTAAGTTGAATGCCATTTCAAAATTTGATTCATATTTCATGCCAATGGTTGATGAGCTAATTGAAGGGCTTGGGAAAGCCTGGTATCTTACCATATTAGATCTAACCAAGGGGTACTGGCAGGTCCCACTTACAGAGCAGGCAAAAGAAAAACTGCCTTTTCTACCCCTGATGGACTTTTTCAATACAAAGTTCTTCCTTTTGGTCTACATGAGGCTCCTGCCACATTTCAAAGAATGATGACAGAATATTAAAGCCACATACACATTATGCTGTTGCATACCTTGATGATGTTGTAATACATAGTGCATATTGGGAGTCCCACCATCCAAAATTACAAGCTGTGCTAAACTTGATCCGATCTGCTGGCTTAACTGCTCATCCCAGTAAGTGTACTATTGGTTTAGAGGAAGCCAAATATTTGGGCTACTTGGTTGGTAACCTGGCCTCGTCCCTCACTAAGAAATGGGTGAGAACTTTTTTGGACTTAGTTGATTATCACTTGAAATTTATCCCCAACTTTGCTACCACTGCAGGTCCCTTGACCGAACTTACAAAAGCAAAAAGCTCCTGTGATGGAAAAATGTCCTCTGAAGTTGAACTAGCATTCAGAAAATTGAAGAAGGCCATATGTAGTCAACCAGTGCTGATGACCCCTGATTCTCTAGGGACTTTATTTTACAAACTGGTGCATCAGATGTGGGACTTGGGTTTGTTCTCTCCCAAGAGAATCAGGGCAACAAGCACCCCATTTTATACCTAAACAGAAAACTGAATCTACATGAAAGAAACTACTCTATTGTTGAAAAGGAGTGTCTTGCTATTAAATGGGCTATAGATGTCCTCAAGTACTACCTGTTAGGCAGGAAGTTCAGACTTGTGACAGACCATGCACCAATAACGTGGATGAGTCTAAACAGAGAGGAAAACAGTAGAGTGACCCGCTGGTTTCTTAGTTTACAGCCCTATAATTTTTCCATTGAACAAAGGACAGGCTGTAAACAGGGAAATACTGATGGGCTTTCAAGAATGCACTCCTTACTATCCATGGTCGCTCACCCCATGGGGACTGTGCTGGGTGGGAGGATGTGTGAAAGAGTCCCAGGAATAGTAATGGAGGGTGTATATATATATCCCCAAATCTTGCAGGGTATCTACCCTGATTAGCCCCAGGGAAATATAATGTATAGGTAACTCGTTATACATTGCAGATCTGGGTAAGCCGGGCCAGTGGTCCATTCCATGGTTTCAAAGTAACTGACATGTGTCAGGTGAGGAGTCCACACCAGGAGTTCTAGCACTCCCTACTTTCACTCACCTGTATCTAGTCATTACTGCAGCTAGCAGTCAAATACTTCTACCTGCACTGAAACATGCTCTCTTTTGTTTGAGTTCCCGGAGACAAAGGCATTAACCTATGAAAGCCTGCAACTTGTGAAGTTTTCTTGTGCCTGCTGGACTGTGTTGTTGTATGTTTATTTCTCAAGCTGGTAAACTCACTAGAAGTCCAAATACAGTCAGGAGCTGATGGGTTTAGTTTGTGCTCAGTAGAGCAAGGATTTTCTTTTGTTTGTGATGCTCTGTCTCACCACTTGGATACAAATAAATGGGCAAAGACTTGAATTATCCTCCTCCTGTGTGTGAAGTGTTTATGCAACCTAGCAGGCTGATCCTAAGACAGAAGGTACAAAACATCAAAGAGTACTTTTGTCACAATATATATATATATATACAAAGTTGTCAGGAAGCACTCTCATCATCTGAAGGGTAAGATACCTAGATGTAATCAGAGCAGCCAAATAGATGTGTGTGAAATAATTGCAGCAGCACTCTCAGGTCTTTGATAAAAGAATCAAATATTTATTGTCAATGTTTCGGCCAGCCTGTCTAGTGGAAACATTGAATAAATATTTTATTCTTTTCACAAAGACCTGAGAGTTCTGCTGTGATTATATACATATATATATATAAATATATATATACATATATATATATATATATATATATACTACCGTTCAAAAGTTTGGGGTCACTTAGAAATTACCTTGGTTTTGAAAAAAAAGCAAATTAAAATAACATCAAATGGATCAGAAATAGACAGTGTATACACTGTTAATATTGTAAATGGCTGAAAACTGCTGACTTTTAATGGAAAATCTACATTTGCTGCAAATGGAGGATTCTTTGACAAAAGCAGAGTTTGACGGACACGATTATTATTTAAATTAAAAATCATTATTTCTAATGCCAACATCTTGACTGTATTTACAATTCATTTTACAACTTATTTGATGTATGTTTTCATGGACAACAAAGGAATTTATGAAGTAACCACAGACCTTTGAACAGTAGTGTATATAAACACTCCATTAAGTCCTTGAGATATTACCTTGATCAAAAGAGGATTGAAAACCACTGCATTACAAGCACAGGATATTTTATTCATGATCAACATGATCAAAAATTAGCACTTGTTGACAGTGCTAATGATATTGAGTGTCAATATTTCCATCCCATCTTGGGTTCTTTATAGATCCTTAATATACTCTTTAGTGACAGCAAATAATAATTTCAGCATTGGCAGTAAAGGAAGTACCAGAACCCCATGCACTTGTCTTCAAACTGAACTCATTTGCAGTGAGTGGGTGGGGACCCAAAAGGAATGAAACTCTACCACCAGTCCCTTTTTATAGGTTTATCCCATCCATACACATCACCATCATCATCATCTTCTTTTTGAGATTTGCTTGCCATCAAGATCCCAAAACATATTTTTAAAAAGTGGGATATGAATGAAACACCATTACTCACCATTACAGAGCACCCTCTGGAACCTTCTTTCTTCATGTAGGCTCAAACTACAGCCATACTATCCACAAAAACTGCAGTAGATCATCAGCCTAAAAAATAATTTTAGATATACTTGACACACTATTGAGACAGAGAAAGAGATAAATTGACCTGTATTTGCGTATCATTTATTTATTGGACTAATATTAGCATAAACAGGTCCCAAGGGGATTTCTGGTCAAAGAAGATGTAACTGAAGAACTTAAATTGATCAGGTCAGGTGGGATGGGTGAATATTTTCAACACCAAGCTCAGCACTTGTAACAACAGCAGTTGACACCTTCATACCCTGTTGTCTGTCTCCTGTTACCCATTTAGAGTGTGAGCTCCTTGGGGCTGGGACCGCTCTTCTATTGTTACTATGACTGTGATTCTTATTTTATCCATATTTATTTATTGTAACATACTTCTATTGTAAGAAGCTGTGTACACTGTGTGGAGCCATAAAAATAAAGATATACTGACATACTCAAAAGGTTATGTCAGAGGGTCTGCCCTATGCTGGGAAAAAATTGTTAAGATGCTATCCAGAAACCATTTTGTATGTACATATGAAAAAAATAGCAAGTTATTCTCTGGTTATGGGTGTGAAAGGAGAGTAAAATAAATAAATACATACACACTCATAAACAAACTATTAAAACCTTTTTGAATGACAAATGACAGACAGGCAAGTGATCCCTGTTCCTACTTGAATGATTGAGTGACAAATTCTTCACAGATAGACAAAAATACATTATACATGGTGTTCTGCACACTTCATTCTTTATTGCAAGCTGCTGAATGATATGAATGATGTATTAGCATGTTTTGAACAGGATTCTTGCATAGTCTTCATTAAAAGCAAAGAGAAACACATTTTTGTTACATTACTAAACCCCTGCTTTAAACATATGATTTCTGAATTTGACACACAGAGCAAAGTCACACTAATTGGTTGGAGGTAGATTAAAGAGACCAAGAGCGTGGAGCTGTCCAAGAAAGCAGCAATCCACCCAAAAACATAGGTGAAAAATAAATACAAACTCTTGGTGCTTTAACATCCCTATCTCACCCATGGACAAAAGTGTACAAAAAATGTTTGCAACTGGAAAACATTATAAACAACAAAAAAGAAAGAAGGTATACTAAAAGAAAATGGAAAAATACTCACCGAAAAAAGAAAATATATAATAAAGGAAGAGCTAAAGAAAGAAATCAAACAGTAGATGCTAAAAAAAAAATCATCTGCTCTTAGAAACCATACGTAGATACTTACACCGTAAAATTAAGGTATGCTAATTAAAAGAACCAGCTGCTTAAGTTGGATTCGACGCCCCACAATAATAGAGGATTCTCAGTCTGTATATTAACCCATTGAATGCTTGCATGTGCCTTGTGCCTCCTGTAATTCCATGTAGTGTGTGTGTGAGGTTTGTCTATCTGTTCTTTATACTTTGATCTACTTCCATTTCTCAGCTCCCCCTCCTCTGGCCAACTTGGTGTCTCTCACTCACCAAATGTACCAATATGTTGGGCTGCAAATTAAACAATGGTATCTCACGTCTCACGGTTTTCTGTTGTGTGGAATATGTATGGACTTTACAAGTCTCTGAGTCCCCCTCAAGGGCATCCATGTTGAACATCTTTAAATGGTGTGGAAGGGATAATATTCACTTCCCATCTTCTCTCTTGATGAGATCATGTTTGCAGAATGTCACCGTATAGGAGAGTCTTTTTATTTAGGTGTTTCTTCTTTACCTTTTTTCCACCTCTGGATGTAAGCTGTGGGTACTTCTTCTGTGTTTATCCCCCTATTGTTCTCCCCTCTAATCTCACAGCTCTACTGGTAGCTGATGCAGTAGCTTTTTAGGATCAGGGGGTTATAGGCCTGGATTCTCTTCTCAATGTGAACTTTGTGGCCATTGGATCCAGCCTTGACCACAGGCCTGTGGGCTACAGTTGGATGGCCAGGGCCATGGCCTTTTGGGGAAAAGCATTTAATGGAGGCAGTCCAGATGGAGTTTTCCAGATGATATCTTGTTCATATGATATCCAGGATTCAGGAAACTAATGCTTACATCTGTGTGGCAGTCTTAATTATTATTAAGTATCTTATTAATACACTTGCTCCCTCTGTAGAAGCATGCCATACCCTGTGGCTGAAGACCTAGCCAGCTGATCAGTCTTTGAAGGAGTCCCTTATTTCATTAGTATTTATTGGCAAATAAATCTGTTCACACCTAAATGTCAGTCTCACTGTTTCATTTCCCTCACCACTGCTCTCCAGCTAACATGGTTCATGCACAAACTAATTTCAAACATCAAACCAAAACGGCTTGGTCAGAATAGAATCATACAGAGAAGCCGTCCACTGATGTCTTCCTCAGCATGGGATGTGGATTCCTGGACCACCTCAGAACATTATAGTGGGGCTGAGGCATTTCTGTGATGTGTGGCTCCTCTCTGTGGTGGATCAGTGTGGTTTATGAGTTATTTTGGAGGGTTATCACATAGACTTCAGGATGCTCCTTATCTCTTAATGTCAAGAAGAACCTATGAGGACTCTTCAGAACTAGGAGGTGATTCAAGCTTGGATAGACATGCATGTCCCGAGACTGGTGTCAACTTGGTGTAATCCAACAGGGACTATATTGACCTGGTCCCTGTGAGGGAGGGAAACTAGAGGGCAAAGCTGGAGATCAAAGCTTGAATATGTTGGAGCCCTGTTGAAATGTTCTTGCAGCAGCCAAAGCTGGAGTAAAGGTGCTGGCCACAAAGCCAGATGTCTGACCACAGTTGAGCCGGGGCCAGGACTAGGATGAACACTCCTCAGACTTATAATCAGAATGCAGGCACCAGGAAGAAGTACCCTAATAGCTGAGGCACTATTAGAAAAAATAGGAACCCCCAATAGGCAAGTAGGACCCCTACATGGCAAGAAGAATCCCTTCAAGGGTGTCCCAAGACTGAATGTAGCATAGCTCAAAAGTCCCAAGGAGAAAAAATGAGTATTGGGATGCCAAAAGGAAACTCCAGACCAGAGAGAAAACCTAACTTCCCAACAGGGGCAGAAGAGAGAATCCAGAGCGTTGGCTTTCTTCCTGCCATCTATCTACTGCTAAGTCCTAGCAATAAAACCAAATCCGTGAGGGTCAGTAGCCCCAAAGAAGTTTTCAGTACAGGGGTAATCCTAAAAGGATGAGAGAGAAGCTCCCCCAAAGTAGCCGTCTATCTGCGGCCACTCCAAAGGGAGAACAGAGGAGCACTGATGCTGCAAGGGAGAGGCAGGTAGAGCTAAGCACTGAAACTCCTCTCCTGCCGCCTATATATGGCAACGAAGGAGAGGGAAGCTCTGAGAGACGAAAGATACAGCTTGCAGGACGAAGCCTCAGCAGCAGGCAAAAAATAAATGAGTGGTGTTTAAGCAACTGATGGAAGCCTGTCTATCTACAGATAGAGAAGTTCTGGATGCAGGGGAGTCTCCCAGATGTCTGTAGCAGCCGGATCGGCTGAAAAAGAGAAGACCCAGATCAATCAAGAGCTGGCAAAGATATGCCCATGCCTGCTGGCACTGAGAACCAAAGGTCCCGTTACAGCCGATGTAAGGCCACTGATGGAGGAGTCAGGCGCTTCACTGCTCACGGCAGGCAGAGAAATGAGAGCCACCTGAACCAAAACAGCTGGATGTTCGTGAAGAGAGCAGAGAGGAAGCGGAGAAAAGGCAGAGTCAGAGCCAGGCTGAGTCAGTAACAGAGAAGTAAAATATAAGGTTCCTTTGGGATAACAGTAACAGTATACCAATACATAGTGCCAAAAATAATACAAAAGAGGTAGTCAGAATCAAGAACTGAAGTCAGCAGCAAGACAGGAACTCAGGAACACAGAAAACAATAAACTTAGCTTGATAAACAGGCTCCCTGGTTCACTTTCATTCTTTTTCTATGAGTGAGAATTTCCGCAGAAAACCTACAGAATTAATTTGGGTTATTAGTTGCTAAACTTTGCCCAACTCTATAGATCAGATGTTACAACATTTAAAGAAAAAAATGTAGATGCATTAACACTGATAAGGACAGTACCTGGGCCAATAAATTACAGACCCAGCTTACTAAATTTAAAAAGGAATTACACAAATTTAAGAGAAACAAAGTAGAGAGAGAGTTTCATTAGACTACAAAGAGACCAGGGTATGTTGTTAGCTAGCAAGTGCTTCATATAGACCTAGATAATCATTTAGACTTAGAAATAGCACTTATAAATCCTCTTTATTGGCCGTGGACTTTTCATCTTGTAATTGTTTTGGGTCTGACAGGAAGTCACCTACTTCATTAGCCAATAGCATAGGAAGTGATTATGTTTTTTGGTATTACCACTCTTTCAAGGGGCAGGCCACACAGGAGGCATGCATTGTGAGGCACTATCTTATAAAAACCACCTTACAGGGTGAAAAGAAATATATCTTCCTAATAATGACATATATGATAGTTCTCTACAAAGCATTACTAACCAAAGAAACTTTCCCGACACTTTCCCAGTTCACTAGCTTTATTTTAAGAGCAGCAGGAAGTTACAGTCAAAAGGCATTTTTGGGCATCCTTGCCCTTTTCTCAATATGTCAGCTCACAGGATTACATGAAAATCTAATATTTAAAGAACCACACACTTTCTCATGGTTCGTTTATCTTGCAATCTTATTTGGTCCTTCGTCTTGTCTTATAGTCAGGACAGCCTTAGGCCTATTCCATGCATGCTTAAATTCTGTCACTGTATTAACTTCTACCACTTCTGCAGGTTGGCTGTTCTACTTATCTACAACCCTCTCAGTGAAATAAAACTTTCTTATATTATACCTAAACATATGTCCCTCTAGTTTTAGACTATGGTCTCTTGTCCTAACATTTTTACTCCTTTGAAATGTACTTCCCACCTGCACTTTGTTGAATCCCTTCATGTATTTTAATGTTTCTATCATATCCCCTCTCTCTCTTCTCTCCTCCATGCTATATATATTCAAATCCTTTAGTCTATTCTACATTTCTTTTCCTGTAAACCATACACCATTTTAGTAGCCCTTCTCTGAATTTTCTCTAGAGTATCTATATTCTTCTGGAGATGGGGTCTCCCGTACTGTACACAATACTCTAGGTGAGGTGTAACCAGAGATCTGTAGAGTGGCAGTGGCACCCTGCTTGCATTCCCCACCACTTCGTTACATTGCCTGCCTATCCTTAAGTCATTAGAAATAATTACTCTCAAATCCATTACCTCTGTTGTCTCTGACAGCACAGTACCCTTAATACTCTATTTTTCCTTTGGCTTTTTACATCCCAGGTGCATTCATTTACAATTATCAACATCAAACTGCATCTGCCACACTCATCTCCATTCTTCTAATTTACATAAATCATTTGTCGTTTGGATTATTCCCTCAGGAATGTCTAGCCTGCTGCAGATCTTTGTATCATGTGCAAAAAGGCATACCTTACCTTGAAGACCTTTTGCTATATCACTAATAAAATTATTAAAAAGAATGGGCCCCAGGACAGATCACTGTGGTACCCCACTAGAAACACTCCCTTCTTCTCAATATTCTCCATTGACTACCACCCTCTGTCTCCTGTCACTCAGCCATAATTTATTTTTTATTTAGAAAATGTTTTACCAGCAAGATTTCTCTCATTTTCAAGTATGTCCTGGATAGTTTTCAGTAAAGGATTACATATTTACACAAACTGAGAAACATTATATATTACATATTATATATACATACACATATAAATATATATACATATAAAATATAAAAATTGTATATAAAAAAGCATTTACTTTTAAGGATTTTAGACTGGGCACAGATCTGATTATTTCAGGCAAATTGTTCCAGGCCTTTGGAGCTCTGAAGGAGAAGGCAGATTTTCCTGCTTCTTTCTTGTACTGTGGTATACGCAGTGAATTGTTAGCAGTGGAGTGGAGATTATAGTTAGTATGGAAGCAGGAGTGAGCATACTGCTCAGGTAGTTTGGTAGCTTTCCAGAGAAGAGGTTGCATACTAAGCAAGAAAGATAAAGGGCACATGTAGATTTGAGTGTTAGCCAATTTAGTTCTTTAAAGGGATAGTGATGGCAGAAAAAAGTATTAATTATATGGTAGATACATTTAAAAGTGAGTACTTGCTCTTATTAATATCTCTCAAACTGTTATGTTTGAGAGATATGCAAAAAGTTCTCCACTCTCTCCCCTTTATCATACGTCATAGCGATACCTAAAAATAAATACTTAATCGGAACGTTATACAACGTGTGTCTGGTTTGCAAGCGCACGTTGTAGACCATTCCGATGAAGTATTTATCTTTAGATATTGTTATATCGGTGCTGCTGAAGAGCCAAGTCTGGTCAAGGGACCAGAATCAAGCAGAAAGGGGAGGGAGCAGAGAACTTTATTTTTGTATATCTCTCAAACCATAACGGTTTGAGAGATAAGAATAAGGGTAAGTACTCTCTTTTAATTGTATCTACCATATAGTTAATATTTTTCTTCTGACATTACTATCCCTTTAAGTATATCACAGTGATTACCTTATCCATTTAACTATTTTTACATTCAGGCCCAAACATTGCAATTTATTAATGAGTCTTCTATGAGAGACAATGTCAAATGCTTTACTGAAATCTAGATAAGCTATATCTACTGCTCCCCCTTGGTCTATTATTTTAGTTACCCAGTCAAAAATATATATGAGGTTAGTTTGACAAGATCTCCCTGCTTTTAATCCATGCTGTTTGGGATTTTGCAAGCCATTTAAATTCATATATTTATTTTACTACTAGGCAATTTTTTTAACCAATTAAGGAATAGTGTAACTGATAAGACAATACATCTGGCACTGGCACAAAACTGACACAATTATATTTAAGGCCAAGGTGAACTTAAATAAAAACTGGGAAAGATAAAATTATCTTCCCATATCTCCTTCCTGATCAAATCAGAATGGAGAGTTAGTTCAAAATGGCATGGGGTCCAGGGACACCAAATCATGATTTTTGTGAGAGGGAGGACACTTTCATTCCCTCTCTTAATGAACTAAACACAATACGGAGAACAGTCAACCCTTTCCCTTTTTATTCACATGCAAATGAAATACATTAGTATGAGGCCTATACATCCCATATTAATTCATTAACAGCCTAGGACCACATACACGGTCTGTCTCCCAAGTCTGCACTGTATCACTGGTAGCCATTTAAACACCACATCTTTGTTCCATTTCCTCACTTGTTCCTATATAATCACATAGCCTTTTTTAACTATTAATCCCTTCATTGCCATTTTGGCTAAATCAAGCGGATATGGCAACAGATGGGTTAATATCTGGTCAATTTAGGATGGGAGGGGCAGTTTAGTGTTTTTAGCTTTACTTAACCCTAACCTCTTCTTTGCTGAATAGAAATTGGAGCCCATTTCTATTCAGTGCTTTCCTATTAACAGCAACAGAGGGGTTAGCAGATGGATTTCTGGAAGGGGGAACTGTAGGGTTAAGCAGGTACCCAGCAGTGTTCTTCCCTTTCCGGTTACCCCTGACTGATCCTGGGCAAGGGAGCAGGCATATAGTCCACCTGCTTCTCTTGCACCTGATTCACTAAAGAGGTACTGGATGCACCTACATCAGGAAGGTGCATCCAGCTTTGACTGGGAAAACCAAAGGAGCCGTTAGTGCATAAGATGATGCATAGAATAGGCAGATCGCTGCACCTACTCTGTGTTCAAACTAGAGCTACCCTACTTTGCTAACTCACATATGCACAAATAAGAAACAGAAAACATTATGACAAAGTACAGAGACTGCCTTCTTTGCAACTTTAAATACATAGATGATCTGTTTGATTTGGTTAGTAGATTAACTATCAGTAAAAGTCTTTGTATGGCTTCTTAATGACCCATATTCATGCACTAGCTTTACAGCTAAATCAGATAGATGTTTAGCTAACTTCTGATATCAGACAGTTTCTAGAAGTGACCCAATAGCATCTACTATAATAAAAAGATAACCACAATGCATTACTGATATAAATTGCTGTTACCCAAGACATATGGCAAACAGTATTCCATTTTCCCAAATGTTGAGAATCATTTGCAATAACACAGGCCTATACAGATGGTAAACTGATAACACAACATCAAAGAGAACAATCAATACATGCAGGATGATTTACTCAAGATCATCAGACAAAAATAGAAGATGGACTTCATCATATTCACCACCCATGGTCTGAAATTAAACACTGGATGGATGCCATGAGTAACAAAACGCTTGGAGAAGATTTAATGGCCAACTTCTTCTTTTCTCCAGATAGACTGGGGGCTACTTATTTTCTGCTTTTGCCTCAGGCGCACCACTGGAGCCAGTCGTGGCAAGAGGAACCTTCATCATCCTTTTTCCATGTTACTGCTATTGTTGATCCCATTCCCTTTCAGCTGCCTAATCATCCTGCTGCTTAAGCAACTCAGCAGCAGCAGTACGAACAGCAGTTGCAACTCATGATTCAGGAGGACATTTACCAGTGGCCACTGGTCATCGTGACCTGCTGGCATTAGGCCAGTATGCCATTTCTATTTTTTTCTCAGGGCTTGTGTTTAGAAAAAAATAAATAAATAAAACTAATCCTACAAAAAAATAAACAATTTTTGAGGGGTTTGTTTCTAACAAGCCTAAGTCCTACAAATCAGTGTTTCCTTAGGGCTTGTGCCAAACAAGCTTAAGTCCTACAAATCAATGTTTCTTCAGGGCTTGGGCCACTAATATAAGTCTAAGTCATACAAAGGCCTCTAACAACAAATCAAACAAATCATCCTCTACAAAATACTCTATCAAGTCAAGTATCAGTCTACCCTAGTGGCAGCTTATGTCAGGGGGTTCCTGTCTCTATCACTTTACATACAAATGTCTTATTTTATGTTATTGATTTATTTTTTTATTAACTGTCCCCCCAATAGCAGTCAAGAAACCCCCCAAAACAAATTCCCTGTTCAAATGATTCATTCATTCATCAACACAGGCACCCTCCTCAGACCCCTCTATACTATGTCTTATGGTTTTTATTTTATTTAGGATTTATTTTTTATTAACTGTCCCCCACTCCCAGTAAACAACCTCCCGAAAATCATCCCCTGTTCAACTGATTCATTCTCCACACCCCACCAACAGAGGTACCCTCATGCCCCTTTTATACTATGCCTTTGGGAAATTAAATCATATTTATATTATGTTGTGTGTAACTTCAATGTTCCCATTGATTTCAATGGAATGAGCTAGGCGGAAAAAAAGCAGATAATCTGCACTTTTTGAGGCAGAAATTTTCGCCCATCCCTAGTAATATGATGATAAAAATAAACACATCCATAATATTATGCAACCTATACTGGATGATATCCTAAACTTATTAGGCACTAGGGACTGGTGAAAAGTTAGAGACATTTCCTGCAGGAATTTGGCAAAAAAACAATTTCCTGTTTATTGCTGTGAAAACTCTTCACATAGAAAATATATGATGTATAATGTTCTCCTATTTGCCACTTCCTATAAATTTCCAGCTAGAACATTGCCATTTTTCACACATTTTCTATGACTGCAAGATTTCTTGATGAATTATTACTTCTTCTGAGGGCTCACGTGGAGAAATAAATACATTGTACTACTACTTGTACTACTATTAGGTGTCACAAGTGCTGCACTTCCAATATAATCGGAGGTTGTCATCATAGCTAAGGTACTGGATGCTGATAACCTATATTGTCACTGGTTACTCAACACAATTAGTGTGTCTGGACTTGGAAGCAGGGATGATGCTGATGATGACTGACAGGATGACTGTGTATTTTTTGTTATCTTTATTTGTCCAGGGTCATACTTTCCAATTATTTTCTCAAAGTTTATAGACATGCACAGTACTCCTTTTCAGAGCTGAAAGTCTGAGCCTTTGCCTTTCAGATTGATTTCTGGCCATGTCCTCATGTCTCTCACTTTGAACTTCTTCTGCATCTAAAGAAGGGGAGGATGCTGGAGGGATATATTATAAATATGCAAACATTAACATCATCAGAAATTATATCATCCACAGCATAGCCCACCACTTCTTCCCTACTTCATTTATATTCTTCTAGACATTTAAAGGTCTCAAACAATTTCTTTTACTTTTACACTTTGAAGAATTTTCACATTTGCTACTACTTTCAAGACAGGTGTTTTTATGCTTGTTTGACTCACTGTCAAATGCAGCAGTTGGTTGAGCTGCTACACCTTCTTGTACTATGCCATTAACACTGGAATGTGACTCATTGTCAACTTCAGTGTTTTTAGATGGTTTATGTCCACTATCTCCTGATGGATTGTTGCTTCCATTTCTAAAGCCTACCAGGCAATAGGTCTCCTAGTGCCTCAAGGGATCAAGGCCCATTCTTCTAGAGCAGTAACCACTTCCTGGGCAACAGAGGCCAGGGTTTCTTTGGAACAGATATGTAAGGCAGAAGCCTAATCATCCTGTTTCCCCTTCGTTAGGCATTATTGACTTGATGTCCGATCCAGAGACTTGGCTGTCTTCTAGAGAGAGGTTCTTCATTCTGTGACCATCTTCTCAATCCTCAATAAATACGTACTTTTTTGCAGTACTATTTTGCATGGTTGATTCTCTTGTCCCCCCTTCTTGTCTGATTTTGTATGCACCCTTATAAGAATGCTGCTGTGGAATGATCAGGAAAAGGGAAAATTGTTTCAGCTTACCGTTGTTTTCCTTTCCTGATCACGATGAGGCAGCGTTCACCTATACCATCTACCCTCCTTTCACCTCCAGCTTGTTAACTATAGACACCAGTACAGGGGTAGGGGAGTCTAATTTATAATCTTTGGAGAATCTGTTTCTTTTCAAGTTGGCTGGAGATGAAAGCTTAACCCTTGCATGAACACTGCCTCGTTGTGACCAGGAAAGGAAATCAAAGTTAAGCTAAAACAATTTTCCTTTTTATCATCCTTTTATCACATCTTGAAGGGTATTTATGGATACTTCTGAACATGTCCTGTTATCTTGATGAAGGGCCAAGGAATGGCCAAAATGTTTATTCACTAAAACTGTACAACTTTGTACCTAGAATAAGTACCTCTTACTGTAGTTATTAGATATGGAACTGAGTATATACTTTGTATGTAAATACCTATAGAGCCACGTATATACATATGTATTTAATTCCTGATCTGCATGGTTTGGATAACATGGAGAAAGGTTCAGATGTTACTTGGTAAGTTGAAGAAAGGAAAAAATAAAACAAATCTCCCAGTGGGAAAACGTGACAAACTGACAATTTATTTTAAGTTTGGATTTCAAAAGGAAGTAGATCAGTTCTTGTCACGGTTTGTTAAGACTCTCAGACGTAAGGTTAGGTAAAAACTCAACTTTATTGAAAGTTTAAGATAATCCCATAGGGTTTCATACACATACAGACAATACATAGAACAGGTAGGTAATATATGACAATAGCAATACAGGTTCTACCGGCCTTGCCAATATACCGGGCAAGGCAACCTGGACGAGAACGTAATAGGTGGCTCTACCGGCCCTGCCAATATACCGGGCAAGGCAGCCTAACGGAATACCAATGTAATAGGCTCTACCGGCCTTGCCAATATACCGGGCAAGGCAGCCTAACGGAATAACAATGTAATAGGCTCTACCAGCCTAGCCAAAACCAGGTAAGGCAACCTCAAGTTGGAGTAATGGAAGGTTCTACCGGCCTTACCAATATACCGGGCAAGGCAGTCTGACGGAATACCAATGTAGTAGGCTCTACCGGCCTTGCCAATACCGGGTAAAGAAACCTTGAGATGGAATAGTTAAAGGTTCTACCGGCCTTACCAATATACCAGGCAAGGCAGCCCAAAGGTACGATGACAACCACAATTACCTCGGTGACTGTCAGATGGTCAATGACAGTATAGATGTAAGATAGAGGCTACCCGGTCAGTGGTTTCACTAGTAGACTGAAACTCAGTACCTGTGTACTGTAGGAATAATTAGCTGTCTAGGACTGGACAGTGCACTGGGAACCATCAAGTACATGAGCAAGATACAAAGGAGTAAACCAGCGCCCTCATGTTGGGAAACATCAAGCAGGATATTGAGTCATGGAGCGAACCAACGCCCACGCGCTGGTAAGCAACAGACAGATAATTATTGCCACAAGGCAGTGGAGCAAACCAGCGACTGCACGCTGGAAGGAACAGACTAGTAATAGCCCAGCCGAAAGGCTTGGGGAGCGAACCAGCGTCCACACGCTGGGAATCAACAGTACTGCATATAAGGCCGCAAGGCCAAGGAGCAAACCAGCACCCGCATGCTGGAACCAGCAGGCTGTAAAGTGTAGCCGCAAGGCTAGTGGAGCGAACCAACGTCCGCACGCTGGGAACCAACAGTGCTGCGTACAGGGCCGTAGGCCAAGGAGCAACCAGTGTCTGCACGCTGGAACCAACAGGCTGTAAAGAGTAACCGCAAGGCTAGTGGAGCGAACCAGCATCTGCGCGCCTGGAACCAACAGTGTTGCGTATACGGCCATAGGCCAAGGAGCAAACCAGTGTCCGCACACTGGAACCAACAGGCTGTCAAGAGTAGCCGCAAGGCTAGTGGAGCAAACCAGCGTCCGCACACTGGGAACCAACAGTGCTGCGTACAGGGCCGTAGGCCAAGGAGCAAACCAGTGTCCGCACACTGGAACCAACAGAAGGAATGTCGCCGAAGTGACCGAGGATCAATGTCGCCGCGAATGCAGGAACTGGAAGCAGGATGAACAGGAACCAGCAGAGATGGTCAACCGGATCAGGAACGGCAATGAAGACTGGCCGCAGGAACGGCAGCCTCTTACGATGACAACCGGAACTAGTACTGGAACCAACACAGCAGGCAGGAACTCAGGAACAGGACAACACAGGAACTCAGGAACACAGCAACAGGCCCAAATAGCTACAGTAGCAAGATGGAAGTGGTTGCTGTCAGAGACACCACGAAAGGGCAACCAGAGGGTGCCCAGACTGAGTTTAAAAAGGCAATGTGAGGCGGGCTGAAGGCAGACAGGCAATGGGAGCCCCCTACAGGTAATAGACACATGAATGCAGCAATCACGGGCACCATGACAGTTCTGTGACATCATCACCCTCAAATTAATCCCGATACCCTAATTAAAACTTAAATTTTGAAAGTTAAGTTGAAGATCAGAAAATAAAATAGTTGTCACATTTTTCCAATGAGAAATTTGTTTTCTTTTTCTTTTGGTTTAATAACATTTAGATCTGCTGTGTCACTACTTTTATATGAGTACCAATTAATATTATTAAGTTGAAGAAAGGAATAAAAAGTGCTATGCATGTATATCCCAATGTTCCGACATTTGCTTATACATAACATCATCATGTATTTAGCATCAGTGTTTCTTTAAGGCATCATGACTTTCAAACATGCTTATGAATTTAATTGAGGGAGAACAGGCTATTTCATTCACCTTTAGAAAGACTCTTGAAGGGTGAAAACATTTTGGTCTGTACTCTTATGCCCCAGTGCATTTGACTAGGTGCTAGATTCTATAACAGGTTCTAATTTTATCTCTGGTTTTATCTCCAGTTTTCCCCATAGGCTTCAAAATGAAAAAGTGTGATAAAACAGGTGTTAACATTTAGCACCTGCAATAGAATATGGCCCTAGATCCTCTCTTAGATGTTCTTTCCATATTACACTCAATCACATACATTTTTCAGTTATTGCTCTCCCTTTTCCACAATATGTTAATAAAAGCAAAGTCCTTAGAGGACATTATTGATTATGCACTTTAATTTTCTTTTATTACTCACTGTAATGTCACATCAATACTATGGCAACTTACGGCAACTACTCACATTTTACTGCAAAAATCAGGAATTGTTTTTGTGTTCCAGTAAAGTTGGGCAGAGCAATATATTTTACCAGTTAAAATAAAACTCAACATTAAAAGTTTCTCACATTAATATACATTTATTAAACTAGCAAAACGACTGTCCTGGAAATTGCTGAACTAATAAGTTCTATGAATACAGAGACTGATATAAAGAATTGCAGCAATTCAGAGGGAAACCAACTGCACCACAGAGGACAAATATAAAATCCCTTCACTTTAAAGAAACACTGACATCAAAATATGAAACAGTGATATAGTGGCAACTCTTTCAGTGCCAGAGGGGTATGCAACACATTGCAAAGCAATACGTTGTGTACCACTCTGGCATTGAAAGGGTTAACTATCATGTACTTACACATAGGATGTGCAAAAATGAATTATGCATATGTTACATCCCTCAAATATAATTGTAAACCTTAAGTTTAACTCATATGTAAACTGTCTTGTTCACTGAGCATTTATTTAATGTTGTTTGAGTGGTTTGTATTAAGAGATATTGTTTTTGATTAATGGTTTTGTGTTTAGAAAAGTTGTTGTTTTATCTCAGCCCATTCACAGATAACTATGGATAATAAGCGAATGTTTTGGAGCTCTGGAAAATGCAGGGATGTCTGCTATCTCAGGGCATATGCAGGACAAACTTTTAGGCATCAGAAAATAAATGAATAAATAAATGTTTTTGCAAACATTAGATTGATATACAGGGTAATTAGGTTTATATAACACCACTTCATTTTAGGGGTTAGTGTTCCTTTAAATGGAAGTGATTCAAAGGTCCTTTTAAAATCATTATATTTGGTAATTTTTATATGTCCCCTAAGGTAGAGTTGGCTTGCTCTGGAATTGCTGCAATTCTTCTTAGTATGTTAGCTCAAATTGTGGCACAGAATTTTCATGAATTATTTTAGTAGGTTTACGAAGAAGGCTACTATAACAGTCAAAAATTGCCTTTTCCAAGCCAGCTAGTAATGTTGAAGTGCAGCTGGATTCCATACCTCCCAAGTGTCCCTCTTTAGGAGGGACAGTCCCTTTTTAGACCCAAATCCCTCTGTCCCTCTTTCCCACCCTGATATCCCTCTTTTTAGGAGATCAGACTGGTGAGGTGTATATATAAGTGTATCACATTGTCCAACAGCAAAAAACTCACATTATTGTTTGGTTAAAAGTCAGTATATGTGTGTATAAATTAGTTTGTATAAATAAAATACTTTGGTCTTGTTATAAGTCATTTATTGGGTTACACAAGGAGGTGTCAATAGATCATGAAATAGGCTAAAAATTCTCGGTAATGCCCCTCCCACCAGCCACGCCCCCAGCAACATCCCCTGAAACACAAGTGTCCCTCTTTGGCAATTTGAAATGTTGGGAGGTATGGGATTCTTTAAAACATGTTTGTGAAACATTATCAAGTCACAGACTGATATGTCTGCAAATGAAGATGAGGTTGCTTGTATGATGTATACAGTATATAATAATGCTCTCGATTGGAAATCTTCTTGGGAGGGGTACCAAGCAGCTGCTTTGTAAATATCAGTAGGTACTAAAGGCCACATTTATCAATAAAGATGCATATCAGCTTCAAACTGGTGCTTTTCTTTGTCACCAATTGCAGGTGCTACACCAATTGCAGCTGCTTGATATATTAGTTTTGTTATATGCTAGGCAGCAAGAAGTAGCAAACATTTCGAATGGGTTGTAAGTTGCTCCTGCTGATCACTGTGGTGTAATTCACACATTGTCAGTCACAGGCCTATCTCAGACAGACTTCCAGTTGAAGATAGATCTCCAGTGAATGTGGGACCCCAGGCCTTGCTATATGACGTGGAAGTGTTCACCAAAGAAGCTCTTTAACTTTGTTCAAATGAGTGCCTTGCACATGAATCTGCTTGACTGACTTGTGGGACATTTTCTAGATATCATGTGATTAATTTTCCTGTTAGCTGTTAAAACAGAAAATAAAGCTTCAAACAAAACACCTGTTTTACAAAATGTGTTCTGTGTCTTATAAAATGCCATGTTTCCTACGAATTCTTAACTTACAGATTCCCTATACTGAGGCGCACAATAGCAGAATCAGCTTCTATGCTCATATACAAAAGCATTAAGAAAATTCAAAAGTATAGTGCCTCCTGGGCTGGCACAGTCTATTTAAGTGCACCATAAGTTAATCTATCACTGGAGCACATGTAAAAAAAAAAGGTTTGCACCTATTTCCTCTGTACAGAAGAGCCCTGGGGCCATCAAAATGTTGACTTTTAAAGTCAGAATTTAGACTTTTAAAGTCAGTATTTTGACTTTAAACCGCTTAAGAACCAGGTAAATTTGAGGACCAGAGCAATTTTTACTTTTTTTACTATGTCTTTGTTCAACCATATTTTCTCTTTAATTCCTTTAGTACACCCACACAAATTATATACTGTTTTTTAAGCACAAGTATGGCTTTCTTTTGATACCACAATTATATGAATACCTCATTGTTTAATTTGATTAAAATAGAAAAAAAGAGGAAAAAATCATTTTGCTTACATTTTCCTTTCAGGATTTGTATACTATTAGTTCATTACAAAAATACCCCTAAATATATTTATTTGTTTTTCCTGAATATGAGGGTACCCCATATGCCTAGTATTTCAATCCCTTTCTCACATTTACAAGGTAAATATTGCAAGACTGACACCATTATTTCCCACCTGTACTTTTTCAAGATTTGGCATGTGAGTATCATAGCTTGGCTGATGGTGCCAGAACCCAAAAATGTCTGACAAAGGTATATGTTTCTGAAAAGTAGACAACATAGGGTAAATAATCAGTAAAATTTTGAAGTTTTTTATGCAGCTATTTTTTCCTGAAATATGTTCCAAAATTGTGGTAATATATATATATATTTTTTAAGTTTTCACACTTGCTCCTTCTTCTGAGTACGGCAATACCCTATATGCATAGGTTTCTCAGGGTTTGGGGGAGCTACTGGGCCCAAATTGGAACATGCATGTTTCCAGTTTCACACTTTGAATTTTCACAGCTTACATCACTGGCGCCATGTCTAAATTGGGGCTGTGTACCAGTGCTCCACTTTTCAATGTCCCCCCAAAAGTGTATATTTTTGGAAATTAGACACCCCACACTTTCATTTTAGGTGTGTTTTCAAGTTTTTTATGCAGCCATTTTACCACCAATCCCTCGTAAAACTTGACTTAAGTAAAAAAAATCAGCATTTTCACACTTAGATTTCAATGTTGATGTGAATTTCAAGCACATGATAGGTGATGATTTTTAAAAATGCATTGTTTAGTGTTCAGCTCCTTCTTCTGAGTACGGCAATACCCCATATGCATAGGTTTCTCAGGGTTTGGGGGAGCTATGGGGCCCAAATTGGAACATGTGCGTTTCCAGTTTCACACTTTAGAAGAAAAAAAAAACAGCGCACCAAAGAATCCGCTCAGTATAGCACGCCTGCACTGGAATAGCGAACGTCACACCAGGCTTGTGACTTACTTAACGGCTCTGCTAATTAATATTAGTTTATTGTTGTTCCAAAAATAGAGGTAAAAAGCCACATATATATGATGGTAAGATATGTGAACTTTTTCTCTGTACGCCAAAGGGCGACTGGAACATTTAATATAAATAAAATGTGAGGGAACACAAAAAATATATATATTTATATAATGGGTGAATGAATACCTCTTCATGTCATGAGATATGTAAGGTAATAAAATAATATCTAAAAAACATACACATAAGCTAAGTGAAATTAAAAGGCCTAGCAATACATAAGGCAGGGTGAGGTTACCAGTACCTAGTGGGGTGAGGCACAAAGCTGTATCCTCCAAACCACCACCTGAGACAGGCTCCAACAATTCTCCCCTCTAAAATTACTGGCCACAAAAACATAGAAAAACACCAACAGAAAGTACAATAAAGAAATAAAGACTATAAGAAATGTTAAAATATTAAAATAAAGCTCACAATTGGAAAATAGTTATTCAATAGCTCAAAGCGTTTCGTGACTTTTAAACTTAATGTCACTTTATCAAGGGCAACATTTAAATTTATCTTACCATCATATATATGTGGCTTTTTACCTCTATTTTTGGAACAACAATAAACTAATATTAATTAGTAGAGCCGTTAAGTAAGTCACAAGCCTGGAGTGTTATTCGCTGTTCCAGTGCAGGAGTGCTATACTGAGAGGCAGGTGGAGCCTCCACTACATGTGAGTAGACCACTTAAAGGGTGAAGGGATATTTTATCATCGACATTTGAAATACTACGCTTAGAGGATTCTTCAGTGCGCTGTTTTTTTTTCTTCTATTTTACTATATACATAGTGACGGGGATAGTGATTGGTGATATCCTCTTTGAAACAGCAGCAAGGAACATCTGGGTGAATGACCAACTCTATCTGAGTGCATAACTATATTTCTCTTTTTACAGTTTCACACTTTGAATTTTCACAGCTTGCGTCACTGGTGCCATGTCTCATTTGTGGCCGTGTACCAGTGCTCCACCAAAAGTGTATATTTTTGAAAGGTAGACATCCCAAGCTTTTATTTTAGGTGTGTTTTCAAATTTTTTGCACAGACATTTTATCACCAATCCCTAGTAAAACTTGATGTAAGTGAAAAATTCAGCATTTTTCACACTGAGATTTCAATGTTGATGTGAATTTCAAGCATAGGATAGGTGAAGATTTTATAAACTGCATTGATTAGCGTTTGGCTCCTTCTTCTGAGTATGGCAATGCCCCATATGCATAGGTTTGTCAGGGTTTGGGGGAGCTACTGGGCCCAGTTGGAACATGTGCATTTCCATTTACAGACATGCCATTTTTACAGCTGGTGCCTTGTCTCATTTCGGGCTGTTTGGCAATGCTGCAATGAATTTTACCTACAAAAGTATATGTTGTAGGCAACCCTGAGTAGTCAACCCTGGCTTTCATCCTATTTGTATTTTAGCAATTTTTTTGCTGCCACTCTATCACCAATCCCTCCCAAAATCTGCAGTAAGGAAGAGAAACTCCATTTTTCACACATTTTAGTGTTGCTCTGAATTTCAATCAGATGATATTTGCAGATTTTTTAAATGTTTTACATTAGTGTTGAGTTACACTATCTGACTACGGTATTGCCCCATATGATTAGGTTTGTCAGGGTTTGGGGAGCTACTGGGTCCAGATGGAACATGCGCTTTTCCATTTTCAGACATGGAAAAAACTTGGGGTCGATTGCTTCCCAATATATTTTGATAGTGTTAGATCTAGGAAAAGTAGCCAAATAATAAAATAACCTGTACAGCAGTACTGCATTGTGCCTGCATTGTATTGCTTGAAGCAGTCTTGAAGCAGTCACCAATGCAGAGGCCAGGTCTGAAGGGCAATCAGGACAGTAAGTGGTGGTGTCTGTCCATATTCCCTTGCTGTAGCAAATCCTGCAGCACTTTTGTGGTTTTTCTTTTGGGGGGATTTTATAAATAAAGTGTACTACCCAGGGTCTTGGTGGAATGATTTCTGTTGCCTCTTGAAACAAAAATTAGGAAATAAGATAGATGCCCTACACTTTCTCATAGTGAGGTACAGCTGCATGAGTTGATCACACAGAAAACTCCCCTCATGTGTTTGTTATAATCTCTGATGCAGACTGGCTTTCTTAGTACCCCCCTTCTGCCACAAACAGACTGCCACAGTTTTGTCCTCATGCATGGTGGTAAGCATGTAGACTTCTTTTCGGTCCTTAAACTTAACTGCTAGCAGCTCTTGTTGGCACAAAGCTGAGGAAGTCACTTTTTTAAAATTTTTATCTACCAGTTTTTAGGCATCTCCCTGCAATTGTGCATAACAGTGCCACAGGCCACAATGTCAAAATAAAAAAGTGACTTAAATAAAAGGGGATTGGTGTAGTAGTTATCAACAAATAACTGATAACCTTTATTTAATAAGGGGTAAATAAGATCCCAAACTATTTTCCCATTTGATCCCGGAAATGTGTGGCAACCAGAAGGATCAAGATGGCTGTCCTTGCCCTCATAAATTCTAAAAGCCTGGGTATAGCTGCTGGCACTTTCGCACAATTTATAAAACTTAACATTGAATTTGGATCACTTGGAGGGCATGTACTGCTTGAAACCTAACCTGCCTTTATACTTCATAAGGGATTCATCCATACTTTTTTGGGGGCATATATACTTGGGAAAACTTTTTCTGTAAATGATTTATTAAGGGGTGAATTTTGTACAGTCTGTCATACTGGGGGTGTTCTTTTGGGAGGTAGAGTGTATTATCACTAAAATGCATAAAGCACAAAATAATTTATATGTAGTCATTGTTTTGGTGAATATAGGGGTATCACATATGGGGTTTTTACTCCAGTATGGTCTAAAACTTGTTTTTTTTATTATTCCCATTGTCATTGTTAGGGCCCAGAATTTCTTGAATTCTAAAAGGTCTGCAGGTTACCATATTTCTTGCTTGGAAATGAAAGCTGATGTGTTGGTGACAATATATTGGGCTGCATATAAATTGGTTTGTGACACAATTTCCCACTAAATGTCTTTGACCAAAAATAAATAAAAAACTGAACATGGGTAAATCCTGCCACATCCATTTGAATTCCGGGGTTGCCTGTGAATTCAGGAATTTGTGGGCATAAATTGGCTGGTGATACCCATTCATTAGTATCAGCAGGAGTGGTAGTACTTATACCAGGTCTTGGGGCATATCTTAGGGTAGCTCTTGGGGCAATTCTTTGGGCAGCTCTTTGGAAAGGTCTTTGGGTAGTGCTTTGGGCAGTTGCTGTGGCAGCTCTTGAGGCATTGCGTCTTTTCTTTACAGAAGGCCCAGTGTCATCACTAGATCTGCTCTCACTCTCTGAAAACTGAGTGATGTAGAAGTCTGATGCAGTGTCTGTGGCTTCTGAGTCAGATGCCAAAAAGTAATATGCCTCTTCTAAACTGTACCTCCGCTGCATTGTGTACACCTACTCTAAACTAAATCAATTACTAACTTCTCCTAAAAAACAATCCACCCACTACTTAATTATTACTATGTAAACACTATACCTAACTCTAACTATTCCTATGATAATATCCCTAACCCACATATTCCCTGAACCTACCTAACCCAACCAAACTACCTATCTAAACTAGCTTATAATACAAAATCAGTTTTTAAATAAAATAAACTTTTATGTTTTTTTGGGGGGGAGGGTTGTTTTTTTTTTTCCTACGCTACTCCTAAACCTAAATCTATCCCTAAGCCTTACCCTAACCCACGTATTTCCTGAACCTACCTAACTCAACTACCTACCGAATCTAGCTTATTAACTCTAAAAATCTATACAAAATCAATTTTTAAATAAAATAAACTTTTCTTTTGTTTTTGTTTTTTCCTATGCTACTCCTAAATCTAACCCTAACCTTAACATAATCAGCGTATACCCTGAACCTACCTAGAAATCTTTAAAAATCAATTTTTAAATATAATACATTTTTTATATATTTTCAGCTGCGCTATCATCTTGTTGCGTAAACAACTCAGCAGCAGCAGTAAGAACAGCAGTTGCAAATTCCACAATTATGGACTCAAGAGGACATTTGACAATGGCCAGTGGCCACTGGCCAACATGACCTGTTGGCACTAGGCAGGTAAGGCATTTTTATTTTTTTTCTCAGGGCTTGTGCTTTGAAAAAAAAATTAAATAAAAAATAAATTAAAAAAACCCATAGCCCTACAAAAAAATAAACAATTTTGGGGCGTTTGTTTCTAACAAGTCCTACAAATCAATGTTTCCTTAGGGCTTGTGCAAAACAATCTGAAGTCATGCAAATCAATGTTTCCTCAGGGCTTGGGCTTCTAATACGTCTAAGTCATACAAAGGCCTCTAACAACAAATCTAATCATCCTCTACAAAATACTCTATCAAGTCAAGTATCAGTCCAGCATTATCAGCTTATGTCAGGGGGTTCTTTTCTCTATCAATTTAAATAAAATTTTTTTATTTTTTGTATTTTATTTTTTATTAACTGCCCCCAATCCCAGTAAACAACCCCCCGCAAAAATCATTCCCTGTTCAACTGATTCTTTCCCCACACCCTGTCAACACAGGCACCCTCATGCCCCTTTTATACTATGCCTTTGGGAAAATAAATAATATTTGTTATGTGTTGTGTGTAATTTCAGTGTTCCCTTTGATTTTTAATTGAATGAGCTAGGCGAAAAAAGCTTGAAAAAGCGTCAAATCAGCACTTTTCACTGGAAATTTTTAACCAAGCGGAAACTGCCATTTTTCACTGTTTTCAGTTTGAGGCCGAAATTTTCACCCATTCCTAGTCCTTAAGGCAAATCTACCCATGATGGTCCTGGCACATCATGGATCGTTAAGGGGTTAAAGTCAGAATGTTGACTTTTAAAATCAAAATTTTAAAGTAAAAATTCTGACATAAAATGTCATGTTGTCTGTTTTTCACATGTGACATCAGGGTGGTTGTGCCAAGGCGCATTCCCTCCTTTCCTCTTCTCACTGACTTGTCACAAATTGTGCACAGTGCCATTGGTGATGACTGCACTGTGCCTGCCCCAAGAGCAAAATAGTCCACACCCATGACTTCAGGGGATAGAGATAGGGAACAGGGGAGAAGAATGGCCTCTTTCTTCTTCTCCTCCACATTCCCCTTCACTGTCTGTGCTGGCAGCGGATGATGTTGCTGCTGTTGCTGCTACTGCCTCAGAATCAGCACTGCAACTAGGACCAAAAGTATTGCCACTGCTGGCAAGTGAAACCTGTCCTAGTCCCGCACCACTTGTTGACCCCATTCCCACTGTGTCCACGATGGTCTGTGGCACACTAGTTTGCTCCTCAGCATCCTGCTGCCCTTGCAACTCAGCAGCAGAAGGAATTAGAGCAGTTCAAATTCTGCAAATTCCCTGTCTCCAACTCCTTCTCAGTTTCTACTAAAAAGGCCATCAATATCTCTTACACCCAGCTTCTCCGCCATCATCATCAACATCACCACTCGTCCCTATATGCTGCTGCTCTATTATAGACAACGCACTGCTGCTTGGAGGAGGTGACGATGACCAGTGTGACAGAGAGTCTCCTAATGTCACACTTGGCTTTCTTTTTACCTGAAGAAGGCAGACTGGCAGCAGTAGCAGAAGGCACAGACAGATGGTCTGTGCTCCTGCTGGTGATGGTGGTATTAATTCTGTGCTCTCCCCCAACACCAGTTCTGGTCCCTTTTGGATCATGTTCCACTTGGACACTGTAGTAAAGGGAAGGGGAGGAGGACTACCAGAGCCAGAGGAATGGTGTGGGCTCCCTTGAGCACTAGTCTGGATGCTCTCAAATGTTCCCCTGCCACCCCCTTAACATTAGTCCCACCGGCTGCTTCACCATTATTGCTAACATAAACCACATCATGTTCAGCCGCAGAGTCTTCCTCCTCACAGTCACTAGTAATATGAGGATATTAATTACCCCCTACTTCACTTCTATCACTAACAAGCTGCTGGACATTCTTAGTACTAGCACTGGGGGGACGTCTTGTGGATGGCAAGTGTGACTTAGGGTCCCTTGCTGACACTTGGCATCATCTGCTCCTTCCTCCCCTCCAGAGTATTACAAGACACACTAGCAGCTTGAGTACTGGTGGCAGCAGCTTCAACACTGGAGGCAGACACAGCACTGGTGGCACTGGCAACAGGGGCAGCATGTCTGGCAGCAGGCGCAGTATTGGTGGTAGCAGGTTCAGCACTGGCAGCAGGCACAGCACTGGTTGCAGCAGGGGCAGCACATCTGACAGCAGGCACAGCACTGGTGGCAACAGGGGCAGCATGTCTGACAGCAAGCATAGCACTAGTTGCAGCAGGGGCAGCATGTCTAGCAGCAGGCACAGGAAGCTGACCTGTCCTACTCTTAGAGTCACTAGTACTACCCTTTTCTCCCTCTCTTCCCATTAAATTCCCCAAAATTCCTTGAGGTTATTTAGGGGGACTGGACAGCATTGGTTCAGTAGTGCTCACTTCCTTCTCCTCAGACTCAATGGACACATAAGGGTCCTTCCAGTTCCTCCTTTTAATATATTTAAACCTGCTCATAGTGATAGCAGTCACTATGAGCATCTTCTGCCTCTCCTCAAGACCATAGCTGAATAGCACAGCACATCTACCTCGTTCTGTAGCTGCTTCTATATGTCACGTTTTTATAGCGAAAAGGCAAAAACGTCATAAATCTATGGGTGGAAACTTTCTAGCAATTGACAAAATGGTGAACAATTTTGGCCAATGGGTGAAAAATGTGAAATTTTTAATCGCTAGTTTTAAAGTGGATTTTCCCTCAAAAAAGCAGGCAACAGCATGGTTTTCGTGGAATTTCTCGTGGGAACACAGCGAGAGATTTGCCCACCCCTATTCATGAGAAGTGCATTGTTGCACTTTAATCAACAAATCAATCACCTGGTCATTCAAAGACAGGGTGATATGATTCATTGATGAAAGCGCAGCAATGCGCTTTTTATGAATGAATTAATCCAGTGACAAGGTTCACTTCAAGAGCTACTACTGGAGATGGCTTATACAACCACTCCAGTAATAAGGAAGAAAGGCAGAAAATGCCTTCTTTGTCTCCCCTTCTGCATAGGTGATCCATGCTAGGGGGGATATCAGGAGGGGTCCCGATGATCCCCTCGATGTCTGAAATCAATGTTTTATAAAAGAAAGCTCATATAAGCTATGCAACACATAGGTTATATGTGCTTTATTTAAAAACCCAGCAATTGCTGCCTGAATGGATTACATATTAGCAATGCTAGGGGGGGCTTCTTGAGGGGTCCTTATGTCCCTCTCGAGGTCTGAGGTTTATATTTTTTAAAAACATAACAAGAATTATAAGAAGAAAGCCCATATATCATATATGATACATATGTTATATGGGCTTTATTGAAAATGCTGGCAATAGTCGCATGCATTGATCACCTATCCTACTGGATAGGTGGTCAATGCTAAGGGGGTGTCAGGAGGTGTCCTGATGTCCCCCTTCAGGTCTGAAGTTTGTTTTTTTAAATACAATAATAATACAATAAAAAATAATATTTTTACACATATACAGACAAGGTATGCAGCCGCATACCTTGCTTATTAACCCTTTGAGTACCAGAGAGGTAGCAAACACATTGCAATGCATTGCTACCTCTCTGGTACTCATAGGATTAATCATACAATACATATACAATGAGGGCATATCACATCTAATTGTAGAAGAAACAAAGTTGAATGGGAGTAATACTGGTCAAATTTAAATGGAGAAAGAAAGTCATGGGAGCACTATCAGTCAAATTTCAAAGGGGGTGGTTAATATGTCAAAGGGGGGAACTCTGTTGGATTTCAATAATGTGGGGAACACATCTAATGATAAAATTGATCTTTCTGTTGTCAAACATACGCCTATTTTCTTGGACTTTGACATTTAGTTCTTTTTTTAGGCAGTAGTCGACTAAAAACAAACAGTGCCTTTTTTGTTAATATGTCGACATGTGCTGTCTACGCTGGTTTTGTTTTACCGTGGTTCTGCAATAGAATACTGGTAAAATACGTTTGCAAAATACACGTTGCTTGTTTTTAATGTAACACCGGTTTTAGAGTGGGTAATAGTATCGAACCCCTGATTGTCTGGTGTGGATATAAGTGTATAACATTGCTCCACAGCAATAAAACTCACATTATGTTACTTTAAACTTCAGTACGTGTGTTTATACATTAGTCAGTGTAAATAAAATAATTTGGTCTTGTTCTAAATCATTTATTCAGTTACACAAAGATATGTCAGTAGGTCCTAAAGTAACCTAAAAATTCTCGATAATACCCCCGGCAACACCCCCGCAAACAGAAGTGTCCCTCTTTGACCCTTTGAAATGTTGGGAGGTATGCTTAATAAATACAAATCTCTATTTCTCATCACTTTGTGGTTTTTAAGCACAATTTTAGTAAAGTCACATCTTAAATGTTTTTATTTTTCCTCCGTTAATATAAACCTCTGAATTGTTATCAGAAAACCTTTTTATCCTTTTTTCATAACAGACTAGTTCCAATTTCTGGTTTGTTAGAAATGAAGTATTAGAAATCAGTGCACCAGAAAAAGATTTATAAAAAAAGGACATGAATCAAACATGGGTTATTAGTGTGTCAGATGGGAGAGTCTCAGCTGACAGATGAAGGTAGGCTTTGATGTTTCTGAAACCGACTTAAATGCTGTTTTTCTCTGGTTGATCTAACTGAGCAAACTGACTTTAAGGAAAAAAATGTGAAGTCTTCAGCTTCGAGTCACAATCATTAGCAGCTATTTTACATTCTCACTGTCATGTTGGGATGACAGTACATTATCTAGTTGAAAACTGATGACCAAATCCTTGTCACTTGAAATGCTAAGAAAATGATTTATTCTTACAATTTCTCTTTGTAAGCATAAGTTCAATCTGTACACTTGATATAATGTGACATCTAATTTGGTATACATGTTCCTAAGAAACCTAGGAAAATAAAATTGTCCCTAGAGCACAGCTATTCTATTTTGATTGTAAGCAATATGCAAGTATTTAAGACAACAAATCAGACTAAACATAGTACAGATTATTTCCTGATACATATATGCTACTGTGATGTATATTCTTCTATTTATATTAGTAAATTAACTACTTATATGCTAGAGAGGTCTCTGCAACTCTTTGCTTCATAATACATTGGAGACTTCTCTAGCATACACTTAAATAGCCGTATTAGTGTATTAGTCATGTATTTATCAAGAATTATTGTTTTGCCCTTACCTGTTATATATATGATCTGCATTTATAAGAAAATATTTGATACATTAACCCCTTGAGGGTCTGAGGGGTATGCAATGCATTGCATGCCACTCTGGTCCTCAAGGGGTTAAACTTTAAAGACAAAGTGCAGAAATACTGAGGCAATCCAACTCCATCAAAAAGAACAAATTAAACTTCCCCAAACTAAATTTATCACTTTTTTAATAACTTTTGTATTTACTTTTTCAAATACAACAGAACAATAAATATAAAACTACACAGCCTTCATGCACGATACATTTTGCACCATGAACATAGAATCTTAGAAAGCATTAGAAACCTAAATCTGGACTCCCCAAATCAATCACCTCCTTTTAAAGTTGTTTACACCATCAGAGAGCAAAAGAGTATTGCTTCAAAGCAGACATCCAGATCCGTCCATAAGGACCAGGGGTAGCCCACTGGAGAGTGTATCAATGGTCCCAGAAACCCTTGCTCACCCCATACAGGTCCCCTGGGTCCCCAGGCTCCCATCCACACCTGTGACCCAGGAAGGTCGCCCCACCAGAGGGCACCCACTCATACATGGAGCTCCCCACCATACTGCCCACCAGCATCCATTTCCCACCCCAGCAGTGCAAACAAGATGCCTTCGTTGTCAATATATATAAGAGTTACCCAAACAACAGAAGTAAAGACAATCAGCACTGAGGAGTCTGCCCCCCATCTAATGGTGAGAGTTGTCATCAATGGCAGTTACCTGGGAATGTCTAGTTGAGTTAGTGTTAGAGTACTCCCTTCCGATCCGGTCGGGGTAGTCTCCGGCAAGGACAACAGTGCCATGAAATCGCGGTTTCATGCAGATAAGAAAACAAAACAAGGTAGATGTCCAAATGGCGGATATCTAATGGGCATCAGGTCCCTCCAGTCTCATTCTCCCAGGCCCTGCCATGTTATCTGAGTCAGATCTAAGCTCCTCAGTAGCCATCTAGGAAGTATACCGAAAGCAAATGTAGAATTGTGTTTGTGAGTCTCTAGGGAGAGTCTGAATAAATGGGTTCCATGTTTTCTAGAATTGTTCACTGTCTATAAGGCGGGTAGTGTCTTGTTCAAGGTGAGAATCAGTATCATAAATCCCTAGCAGTAAGGAGGGGGGATAGCCCCATACATAATGTCACTCCAGTTATCTTATGAATATGGGAGAGAATTGATCTTCAGAACCTCGATATAGCAGGACAGTGCCAGAACAGATGAGACAGTGTTGCATGAGAAGCCTTGCATTTAGGACAGGACAATTAAGCCATTAGGCCTATGTGGCATGTAATGACAGGGGAGGTATAGGCTCTGTGTAAAACTCTGTATTGTAGCTTTTGGAAATAGAGAGATGGACTATGTTGCAACCGTTGCTTAAAGCTGGTAAACAAAGTCATGTGTGTTAAGCCGCGCAGCCAGCCTCCCAGCCCAGGCTCCAACCGTGAGAACTGGACTTCTGAAAGGAGATTTATATATATATATATATATATATATATATATATATATATATATATATATATATATTCTTATATATCACTCTTAACTCCTTGAATGCTAGCGATTACGCATAAGCATTTTGAAGCAATGCATTCAAGACTTCCCTAGCATTCAAGGAATTAAAGCTTTATTTAAAACAAGGAGTATTTTTTAGTTTTCCCCATGGAGCAGTTGGTTTGCTCCAGAATTGCTCCACTTCCTTTGGGCATTTGAAGGAAAGGAATCATGAAAAAATGAAGACCGAAGGAAAAGCAAATTATTTTTTATGTTCATAAATTCAGTAACAACCAAGCAGTACCCCTGAGGCTCATATTCAAATCCAGAGCAAATGGACCACCTTTTATGTAAACAACTAAGGTCTCGATTCAAAGAAGGCTATTAAAACAGCCAGTAGAGCAAAACTGGATAATGTCCAGTTAGCAAAAAGTGCTAATGAGCTATTCAATTGCCCTACCACATGAAAGCACAACAGACATTAGGCCACAGAAAAGGTTTTGTAGCCAAAAGCCCATTTTGTGCATTATGTTCCCAAAACTTGGCTAAATAGCGACAATAATTGGAACATCAAAGGAATAAAGCTAATGTTCGGTACCTGACACAATGTCAAGCACTGATCGTTAGCTTATCTATGTTACACTTTCCTGTCATCCACTGTCCGTTGTCTTCTATCTTCCTTTTCTCTCTTATTTTCTTTCTTCCATCTTATCATCATTTACTTGTAAAAAAAATTGAGATATAAAGAAATATTCCATGCAAAGAACCCATATAGCTATGCACAGTTTAACCCCTTGAGTGCCAGAGGGGTATACAATGCATTGCAGAGTAATACATTGTGTACCACTCTGGGACTCAAAGGGTTAAACAATGCATATATGTGCGGGTCAATACTGTAGAACATATGTACCTATTAGCATCCTTGCAATAATAGGTGTAAGAAAATGAAAACAGTTGAAAACTTTTTAAAAATATTATCCTTTTTTATTTCTCCTCCTCTGTGGTGACGAAAGGTAGAAGGAGCACCCCCCTACACTTTGTACCTTATGGACCAATGCCTGTTCCACTGTGAGTAAATTTGAACAGGGACTGCCTTTATATATGGAAATTATGGGAGACTGGCCACTCACCTCTCTGACTTCTTTTACAGTGATTTTACAACAGACTTAACTTCCTCCCAGTCATCGTTGATTCCAGCACCAATAAACATCATATGGTTAATCTCCATCAGATTCCACTGATTGAGAAAAGGATCCATATACAAATTCAAATTAATGATGGGTTGACCAGTTACTCCAAAAAATCCATCTTTGTCTGGCCACTCTCTGAACTGATCATCAACAAACAAGATTCGGTGTAGCCACTTCTCTTCTTTTTCCTCTGATTCTGGGCTGCCGTGGCTTTGTATCATAACTCTCATATAGAATAAGACACAGGAAAACTTGTATTGTCATCTGATCACTGCTGAATACAAAGTACCACTTTGCTTCTTTCAGACTCCATAGAAGTACTCCCTGGAGCAAACATTCCTTTTGGAAGTGTCTACTCCATCTTTGTAAGGGGTTAGCACAGAAATGCAGCAGTTAGTGATGGAAATATATGCTGTCATGAGGGCACACTGAAAGTATGAAAGACAAAGGAGATCACACACTGAAAGTGTGTAAAAACACACAGACAATGCTCCATTTGGCACCAAGCATCATTTAAAAAGCTCCAGCAATAGTCCCTCCTTGATCAGTTGTCTTGGCTTCTTCCTTGCTACTTGGCATCATTTCACAGTTTCTAACTACCAGATCTTGATGCACCATGTTACCTTAGACTCCTCATGTTGCTTGCCCTGACCTCGCCTCCCTATTTACTGATTACTGGTTCACTATTTATGACCTTGGACCCCTTCCTCTGTGAAAGAGGGAAGAGAAAGAGTGTTAGATTATCATAGTTTAGCTTAAGGCTAGTGAGGGCCACAAGCAGACTAGTGCAAAAATAAATGTACAGTAATCTTAACAGTACCAAAATCATAGGGAAACCGGTTGACACTATATTATAATATATGTATGCATGCAAAATTGTTTCAATGAGATCACTTATGTGTCATTTCTTTTAGATCAAAGAGTTTTTAAAAGATTGAGGTCAGTTGACAGATGCCATTGTTATGGACGTCAAGACCAAGGACATGAGGTGGATCATCCTTCTTCGGTGACAGGAGTTCTGGCCAAAGCAAAGCCGTGATGTGGATCATCCTTCTTCTGTGACAGGAGTTCCGGACAAAGCCAAGCGTGGTTCCAGTGCCTTTATCAAGAACCATTGAGAAAGAGATGCCGGAGTCTATCCTAACAGAGAAGAATTTGTATTCCAGAGGAGTTTTTGTCAACTTGTTCCCATGATCACCATCAAAAAAGAAATGTGATATTTCTCCCACCACCAGTCTCTAAAACTGGGAGTCTGATATGATATGAGTGCCTTTTTCAGCTCAAGCCAAAACTAAGGAGATCCTTGAGTAGGCCAAGCAACTATTCATATTAGATACAACATCTCAATATCAACCAATTTGGTCTATTGGTTTCCTATTTGGAGATATTGTTTCATCTACTGAAGAGAACAAGTATTTCACATTTTGGAAACAAGCCTGTGCCATTGTCTAGTTGATGGACTGAAGCGAAATGTTATAACTTCAGGGACAATTCCAGTCACAGGAAGAAGATAACAAACCTCCTCTTACAGTTTTACAATAATATTTTAGAACTTTAATCAAGTTAGAAAAATTTTGCTAAAAAGGGGGATTATGTCAGAAATGTTGCCATGATGGGGAGGAAATGGTTAATTTTTCTTTTAAACCAAATTCTCTGAAAGACTGTTTTTAAGATGTGTGTAATGATGTCATGTTATAACAATGACTCCATTTTAGAGACAAAAGGGGCCTCTCTTTACCTAGACAGGAGTAAAAATAATTGAGTGAATTTTACAATTAAATATGACTATCCTGGAGACAGCAGGCCTGATAAGGGATTCTACCATGTGGGAAAGTCTAGTAGGGTGACATATTTATGTCAAGTCCAATGACCTCCTGGCCATTCTTATCTGTTGTTATAATACAGATACAGGCATCATATGTAAAATTTTAATGTAGAGTAAGAGCGCCATCATGAGAGTGCATAATGTTATTACTAGTGCTTCGGAATTTTTTTCCATAATAATATGCGTGATGTCATAGGAAAATTAAAGATTAGAAGTATCCAATCAGATAATACTGATGATGTCACTGCATGATTAGATGGATCTCTATCCAACCAGAGGAGATTCTGATAAGGGTAATTTTACATTATAAATAAGTTTTGAGAGAGAGGGGGCTTTTCCTCCTGGTCTCCTGGCTCTTCAATTCCTGCTCTGTTTTCCTGAAAAGTATTCTGGGCTGGCTGATAAAGAGATCCTAAGAAACACTTGGACTGGTAACTATATCTTTCCTTATTTTAATTTTGCAAAATTCAGAATCAATTATATATTTCTTATATATCTGAAGAAACATAATTTTCCTTATAATTTGTCTTAATTGGATTGGCCACCCAATTGTGACCAATTATAATAAGCTGTATTGGCTCTAGTAATTCTGAATTAAGCAGAATTCATTAACTGGTAAATTGTTATATTTTACCAGATAAATGTAACATAGGATAGCAGTCGGATCTATTTATCCTTGTTTATAAATTAGTTAATATAATCATTGATATTTCTAGAATATATTGTGTTTCTAAAAAGGTTATTATAGCTAACAGTTGATCTGGGGGAATTCTTTGAATTTGTTTATTAACCCTTCAACTGCTACTTGTCTGTTTAATTTGTGGTGTTTCTTTGGATTTTTGTGTTTGTTTTGGGTCTAAAGTTTTGTACAGTGAGAAGTTTATTTAAACCTAACACTAGACAAAAGAAGTCGCCATCTTGGGTGTGGCATCCTATCTATATAAGTTTACTAACACTTGGAGTACCCTGTAGGTTTTACATAGGATTGCTATGTGTATGATATATGTTGCGTGAAGTTTGGTATACTGTCTAGACATATATTATTTGATTGATTCTGAGTATATTCTTGGTATAATCTATTATTGAGTATATTAAATGCAATTTATATGTTTTATTCAGAAGTATGCAATATTTGAAATTGGTAGATAATTAAATTATAGTGATTTAAATCTGGGATTTTATTCCAGTTAGTCTCTAAATTTGGTTACTATATATGGTATAAGGAAATTGTCAGAGGACCTGGCTTAAGATTAAAGCTGACTCACCTGACAAAATACCTTAAACCTCAATTAGCATAGTTTATACAATTTTTGGGGCAGATGTATTCGTTTATGCTGCTGCCAACTGTATTTTAATTAATTATAGGATCAATTATCATTTTCTATGTGACTGACTTCAAGTATTGTTATCTAATTCCTCTGAATATACCTAGGGGTGGTAAACCCTTTAATTGCTGGTAATCCTAATGGTGATAATTGTGGTTTGAGTCACTGTATATCTATTGTAATTGCTGGTCACTCATTTATATAATTGCTGTTTACACTTTATATATAGTATATTTTAGTTAAATAAATTATATATATATTTGCACAAATACATGGGATTGATTATTTTAATCAATTTGTTACTGTGAAGTAGTGTATCAATACCTAATATAGTGTAAAGTTCTCAAATTTAATTTTATCTATTTATGTGAAGATATCCATCTTAATTGGTTCTCCTATTAACCCTTTCAAATCTTGGATACCTTCGACAGGAGCACCATGTAGCTCCTAGAAGTGGTCCCACTGCATGTCAGATGGTTTCTGCATACTTGCAGGATGGCTACATTCTAGACAGAAACAATGACCCCATGGACTACTGGCAAACAAAGCAGTGTGTTTAGCCAGCATTGACACATACTGCAGTGGAAACCGTTCGTTGTCCTCCAGCAAGCGTTGAGTCTGAGAGGGTTTTCAGTGCAGTTGATTACATTGTCAATGATCACATGACGCTGCTATCAAGCAGCAATGTTGGGAGACTAGCATTCTTAAAAATGAACCAACATCTCATACCATCTGAGTATCAGGTAGCAGAAACCACACATGACAGAGAAAGCCAGGACAAATGAAAGGCTAACAATGTAGCCAGCAATTGTGGGATGGCCTTAGGACACATATACTGACCTCCGTTAGCAGGTCAACACAGCGGCATATCTGCGTGGTCAGAGTAGCGGGGTAAACAGGCAAGTCGCGAGCACGTCATCATCCCGCGACCACGTGACAACAGCCGCACAGTAGCAGTATCGCACCACTGCAGAAGCGAGTAAGGTAGGGGAAGGGGGCTTGTCTACATGATAAAACGCTCAAATACTTTATAGCTAAGAGTCCTAGTCTTTATACCTCACCCTACTGCTGTGCTAATAACAGACCTGTTGCTAGGATGAGCCTCAGGAGGCTTTGTAGAAGGTGAACTATGGGTTTTGTGTGGCTAGTCATCCTTATTCCATCCCACTAATACTATTTTTGTCATGTCCTTTGAAATGCCACCAGGGTGCACCGTTCTACCCCACATCTGCATCCTGCTGAACAAATGTATTTGTTAAGTCTCCCGGTGCTTATCACATTGTGAGAATACATGCATTTTCTACATGTCTGCACTCACTAGAAAGTACATGTCTAGAAATAGCATTAAAACACAACAAACAGTTCTGAATGGGCTTATGTGCTACAGTTAACAATAATATTAACCCCTTCCCAGTGAGAGAAGCCTAGTACAGATTGTAGGCAAGGGGTTAAGTATTCCCCCTGTGAGAGGAACTGACTGATCTGTGCTTCATAATAATCATATTTTATGTCTACACATCTTAGACAGCTGGTTGATTATCATCTATAATCTGCCAGGTTTTCTGTTCTCTGCTGACTGTGCATTAATGCTTCACAACCTTATACACAGTTCAGAACAGCTCATCTGACTTAAAGAAAGTCGCATGGGGCCCAGATAAAAAAAAAAAAAAAAAGGTACACTGCTGGGTTGCAACGGTTTATCCGATGGGTTACACCATAGGTAGTTTGCACAGCCACATCATACAGCACCAACAAACTCTATTACATATGTATCAGCAACAATCAAGTAGTGTCTGGAAAATGAAGCCATCTCTCGCAAGGGAAGTAATACTCTTCAAGATATTGCCTATATAGCATCATAGTCACATAATAATGTGGTAATTTAGGTAGTGTAACTTGAGTCCATCTAGTTTAACCCCCCTTTTTTATGACTGTGATTCTTTAAGGTCACCAACGTTTGGTGGTTTATAACATACCCACAATTATTTTCTGGGAAGGTTTACCCCCAGTGACTATTTCAGTCCACAGGGTTTCCACATATTTACTACTGTCATCACATATTTTCCTGCAAATGAGGCTTTAATGCTGGTTTGACATACAGACTGACTCCACCACCTCTTTTGTTTGTCCTATCTTTTCTAAATAACATGTAGTCCTCCAAATTGATTGACCAGTCATGTATGTCATCCCACCTTTGTTTCTGTTATGCCTATCAAGTCATAGTTTCGATTTTGAGCTACCAGCTCCAGTTCCCCTATTTTCAGTTAAACTTCTGGCATTTGCAAGCATACATTTTATGCCACTGCTATGTTCCATGGGTGTTTTAATATAATATTATTATTATTATATATAGGTAGGGCACCCACTAGCTTGTGTTACATTCCTTCTTATCAGTTCGACATACCGGTGGTACCATGATATATTTAATTTCATAATGCACAGGTTGTCAAGACAGCTTTCCAGAGAAGTAGGAAGCATTTACATTACTTTCGCAGGGCAGCGGTTTTCTTAACCAGTCAGGACAGTGATTCACTGGTATACAGGTATTGGAAATCTTGAATTTGATTCATTGTTACTAACATAAGGGTACAGTCTTGGGTATGTGCCTGCATAACAGTAATGTAGTCACTCTTGGGCAATTTTAGCTTCATCTCCAGCATCGACCTCATTGCATGCTTCCACTTTCATACTAACCAGCTAGCTGGAGAACTACAGGTCTCTTTAGTATTTATTTACTACAGTCAGGTACTAACTCTCATTTGTCAGACGTAGGGGTCTCGGGGCATAGCCATCTCTCACGTCTTTATTGGCTACAGTAGTAGAGCACGCTGTCAGTCTCACATAGAGATCACGTAATCACATTACAGAGCCATTTGCCATACTTTACGTCATTTGTTTTCACAGGTTTCTAAATCTTCAGTAAATTTAATATGTCTACATACAGGTTGGTAAAAAAAAAAAAAAAAAAAAAAGTTTCATATTTCTTAATCCATCTAGCTACACGGGACACTCATTCCGTATTGAGGCTGCTACAGCATCTAGGCATCAGATACCGGTGCACATCATAAAGAGAATGAGCAGATGGAAGTCCACATGCTATAACCTATACATTCCTCATCCAGAGGCTGAGTTGCGAAAGGCCTTCCGGAAACTGTCTGGTTGATGGTATATTTTGCTGTTACAGAATAAAGATGGTTTGGTGCTTTATTCTTCCCAATTTTTGCCCTCTCTCAGGCCTAGTCAGTCAGTCAGAAAGGGCACAATGCTGACTTTAGCTCTCATACTGCTTGGGCCCGACCACAAATGAAAGGCTAATAATGTAGCCTGCAATTGTGGGAGGGCCTTAGGACACATATACTGACCTCCGTTAGCAGGTCAGCACGGCGGCGTATCTGCGTGGTCCCACCTCACCCACCCCCCTTTTTTCATATACTCTACACTCATTATACATCATTGTAGGCCCTCTCTCAGGCCTAGTCAGTTGGTCAGAAAGGGCACAATGCTTCTGACTTTAGCTCTCATATTGCTTGGGCCCAACCACAAATAAAGTATATTAACAGCAGCACAGATGAGGAGGTGGAGGAGGGATGTGAAGAAGAGTTGCCACCATCTACCCCACTTGGGACCACTGCTATAACCAAAAAGTAATGTGTGTCAATAATCTGAGAAGGAGGATAGCGATTTGACACAAACATGACAATGAAAAAAACGATATACATACACAAATCACACCATGCAGTCAGTCCCCCACCACCACCACTACATTACACATCTGCCGCATTGTAGGATATATTTTTTTTTTAACTCTTGACATCATCATGAATATGTGCCAGTTTCACTTAAGCAGGAAGATAGTGCTGTGGGCAAAGGACAAATGCACTCTGCATGCTAACACAATTTTCAAGGCATATGTTCTTGTAGGACTCACAGCTTTGACTTTCAGACACTTATTTCTAAACTACAACCCTCAGAAAAGGTAATATTCCAGTGAGAAATGTAGTACCCATAGGAAATATAGGTGGAAAATGTGATAAAATAGGTGAAAAGGAGGAAAATTTTGCATTGGCGAAAACCCATGCTTCAGCCTGCTGACACAGGGATTGAAGGGGGAAAGAATCCAAAAAAGTGACCAGTGGATGTATTGATAGGGGCCCTAAGCCCCCTATCAATACATTCAAAGTACTCAAAAAATGTGTCAAATGTTAGTAAAATTAATCCTATGCACAGCATTGCATGCCCCATTGGCACTCATAGGTTAATCCAAATAAGTTAAAAACATCACATAAAAAGAAACACTTACCTGTAATTCTGATACCCAGCATGGTCTTCAGCACCCTGGTCAGCTACTGTCTCTCTTCTTCTGTCATTTTCCTTCTTCTTTCTTTTCATCTTCTGTCTTCTTATCGTCTGTCTTCTCTTGTTCTTTGTTTCAAAGAAGATAAAAAAGTAAAAATTAAATATGCTCCAAAAAAGTATTAATCAAAGCTTCATATGTTAGAGTGTAGGTGACATCATTAATAGAATGCAACCTCAGACACAGAGGCCAGTGGGATCCAGGGGATTGATAAACCCCTTTTTTCAGTCTAACAAGAAGGGTAAGATATATTACTGAATTTTGGGGGATCATTTATAATGTGTATTGTATGCCAGAATGGGGAACATCCCCATTGTGGGTCAGAATGGGGAACATCACCCTTGTGTTTCCGCATGTCAAACATCACTATTGCGGGTCAGCACGTCAAACATCGCCATTGTAGGTCAGCATGTCAAACATCACCATTGTGGGTCAAAATGGGGAATATCACCATTGTGTATCAGCCCCACATACATTGACTGACCCCCAGCTTTTTTCACTTGCCCAGCCAGTGTACATGGGGATTTTTGGCTGCCAGTAGACAAGGGAACAAGGTTGAGGGGCTCAGATAGTGCACATAGAGATCTGTGGCTACCAGTGGAACAAGGGAATAAGGCTGGAGAGAAGCTGGTAGCCACAAATTCCCAGGGATGCTGCCTGGCCCCCAGCATTGTTCCCTTGCCCATTGGTAGCCACAGATCCCCTGTACACTGTCGCATACACATGCTTTCCAATCACAAATAATACATTCAAAAAATTATGGGCAATGCCATAACCACACTGCTGGTATCCCATTGTTCCTTAAATGTTGGTAATTTGCTCTGGGAAGTAACAGTAGCACCACTTAATACTAGGACTGATTTGGTTCTAAAAATTGTCCACGTGATTTGGTGTGGGAAATACACGTTTGTGCATTACTAATGTCAATTTCACAAAAAATGAGTAGAATTGTAGATATGACATCTCTACCATCCAAGGGGTTAAATTTAATTGTGTTTGATAATGGGATTGCACTGCAAATATGACTATGAAAATGACACAGAACTGAGGGAATGATTGTGTACTGGCTGGTTACTTTTCTAAGCCTTTCAGTGTCACAGGGGTGTCCAATGCACATCCCCATGGAACTCAAAAGGCTAGGGAGTGATGCTATTTGTGGTGCTAAAAGGATCCTCTACACTCCCCCACTGACCAAGCAGAGAGAATGCTCTAAGACTTCAGGGTTGTCTACTACTAGTTATGTAGATGCCTACAAAACATACATGAATCATTTTATGTTAAATCATTAACTTAAATCATATACATAATATAATATGTGAATAGTTAATTAGATCAATCATGCTCTGACAGTATCTCAAAACGATGTACTGTGAAACCTGCAAATGTCTACTGTTACTCAGAATAGATCAATCAAACTGACAGTCTCAAACTCATGTGCTTTGACGCTGATAGATACAAGACATGACTTAGATTTAATCAAACAAACACTATGACAGTGTCTCTCAATAATCTACTGTTATAGACACAGGTGTGAGAGGCTGCTTATATTAATCTTATAATATATTTATATCTGTCTTTTTTACTGAAAGTATGTTATAATCCTCTGTCAGCTGCAAAACTCACCTACGATTTTGCTACAATGGCAACACAATAACCAGAAATTATTAATAATAAGAATAATATAGCCTATATATTTATACAATGCAGAGTCACAATGGATCCCACAGATGTGACACGACATGCCTCAAAAGCTAAACCTGAGAAAAACATAGTAATTTATGTAAATAATAAAGAGCGCTAGAGGAATGGGAATGGACAGACTCCTGACAGTCACAAAAGACACCGGTCAAAAAATGAATAACAATGCAAAAAAGTACTTCTAAAAATAAGGACTCAGGACTTCTTGAGAAAGACCCCGGTTAGGGTCGAAACGTTGATTCAATAAATCAGCACTTTTTTGCAACTTTCAAGAAGTCCTGCGAGTGCATGTCATTTCCTATTCTATTGTATCCGGTCATTGATCTGACATCCAGTCAAGTTTTCTTTGTTATTAGCGAGTGCTCTATGAAATATTTGTGTGTGTATATATATATATATATATATATATATATATATATATATATATAGAGAGAGAGAGAGAGAGAGAGAGAGAGAGATAGATAGATATAGATATATACACAGTTGTAATCAAAATTATTCAACCCCCACTGCAAATTAGGTTTATTGTCAAATTTTACAGACTTTCACAATGCTAAGGGGTGGGGGATATGGCGAAGGGGGAACATTGTTTAGTGCTTGGTGTACTGTTTCAGTGTATTTTAATCCTTTGAATGCCACAGGGGTGAGCAATGCACACCCCTATGGCATTCAATGCTGTCCATGGTGCTGAAAGCCCTCTCTTTATTCCCCTACTGGCTAGGTAGGGAAGCACAGAGAATGCTGTTCAGAATTGTCGTAGCTCTCCCTGCTGTTACTCCATAGGAAAGTACAGGGGAGATCCCAACTATGACAGCCCGAGGCAGGTGAAGTGGAGACTGTGAACTCCGACACCCTTTTGACACTAGAAGGCATGACATACAGCCCGCTGATTGAGCCTTACGCTATTAAGGTAATTATTAAGGTAATAGCGTAAGGCTCAATCAGCAGGCTGTATGTCGTGCCTTCTAGTGTCAAAAGGGTGTCGGATTCTTCTTATACTCAAAGGGTTAATAGAGGGCTATTGAGAGTTCACAAGCGCCAAACTCAGATTCCAAAGTGTTAATACTTATTTTGGTCTGTGGGGCGAGAACATCGTAGTGGTTGCAACGCCCAGTGAATCTCCTGAGAAACACCCTTTATTTGGATTCTTGTTGACTCAAGCTTTTATCACAAAAGACACTTGATAATATTTAGCGCCTTCTCCAAAAAGGATACTCTGCTATAGGAGTTTACTGAATGAGTCAAAGTGTCACATTATCATATCAACAGACCCAGTGGCATACAAATGTGTCTCATTATTCAGTATTTTTATATGGAAATGAGTCATAATGCTTCATTACCATATGGAAATAGGCCATTGTTGATGTGATGAATGAAAATTCGTAAACCTGTCAGATTGATGTCGATGAGTACATATATTTGTCGGAGTGCTGGTGATGTAATGTCGTAGACAATTTGGTGAATACTGTGGATGTGCTCCGACAGAACATCGACATTTGTAGCCCTCTTCGACCTTTAGTGCATCTGGGCCCTGTGGGTTGTAAGTTCTGTATTCATATTTCTCATGTTTGTTTCAAGGTTTACTATGGAAAAACAAAGAAGGTTGTTCATATTTATTTATTCCACTCTCATGACCTCTTTCCTTTATGGTGAAGCTCTTTTTTTGCCTTTTGTGATTATTACATAGGCCTGGGGGAGTCATTGGCATGCACATTGGTTCATATGAAGAGAGATTTTCTGTAACATTTGTATCCTGAGAGAAAACCTATTGAATATTGAGCCCCTAAACATTTCAATTTTAAGGATAGTCTCTTGCCTATCTAAAACCACTCAAGGTGGTTTGGTTCCCTGTGTCAAGCATTGTTTTTAACACATGGATATTACCATGTTATCAGCACAGACGTGCATACTTCTATAAAGTATAATCAAAATCCCTCCAACCATACACTGTAATACAATCAAGCACTAAAATCCAAATCTGATAGTTAATTAAAAGTAGACAAATGATTACAAAAAAATAAATATAGCCTTGTCCCCATCAAAATGCCCACTAATGCACTAAAACTAAACAAAACACCAAAGCCATAAAACAATTAATCTAAAACCACCTAAGGTGGTACCACCGGAATAATGAGATAGAACTTAATTTCATATACACTATTTCTTCTATATAAAGTACTCTTTTTGTTTCTAAGCATGCTGGTGAGATAGCTCAGTTTTTTTAATGCGCCAGCTGCAGATTCTATTAAAACCTCAGGGTTCCAGGTTCTAGTGTTGGCAAGGTCAACTCAGCCTTTCACCCTTCTGACCTAGCCAAAATGAATACCTAGCACATACTTGAAAATGAGAGACAATGTCAATGTACCCTTCCTGGTAAAATAGTCTCAATAAAAAAAGTAATATAGAGTAGCATTGTTTGTTACGCAACATTAAATAATTCTGATAATGCATCATGAATCTAATTGAGAGTACTCATTAGTCATGTTACTTAGATCAAGTCCAATAATCTGAAAGACATACTGGTGAAATCAATAACCCAATGGGGGTTATGCACTAAGGCGTTATAAAGTGGAGATGACTTCTCCAGTTCCTATGTTATTCAATAGAGCCAATGTAGAAATCTTTTTGCACTGAATATCATAGGAATTGGAGAAGTGATTTCACTGGAGAAGGCATGTCTGCTTTATCACCTCATGGTCATGCCTTAGTGCATCTCCCCAAATGTATATTGTTCTAAATGTGAGCACAAATTCACTGCATAGAACCAGATGTTTGTGCAGATCAAAAAACATCAAAAAGATTAGTAGTAAAAAACATACTTGTGGCATAATTCACTAAAATGAATCAGGCTTATGCTGTTAAATGGCATATTAGTAGTTAGAAACTGCATGTACACACATAGCAGGTGGTATTAAGATAGTGAGGAAACCATCAAGCAACAATATCTATATACTCCTTGTGTCATGGACAATCAATACTGTTTCTAATCCGTAATAAATTCTGTGTATTTAATAGTTAATCTGATGATGAAACATGCTAGAACTTGATTGTCTGGGATCCATTACAAAGCCAAATAAAAAGCCAGTCTCTGTTTAAAATTCCCTCATTTGGACTCAGGAGACAGCTCAGGAGGTATGGAGGGGGGTTGTGTTCATGTGCATTTCTGCCACCGCCTCTGTTGGCGCCGCTGGGACATTTCTAAGCCAAAGAAGGACTTTTATTGATTGCATACCAAACTTGAGTGGCAGCATCTCCATTTTAACATATATGCCAGACTGCATTTAACCCTTTGAGTGCCGGAAGGGTACATTGCCATTTATATGAATATCCTCTTCACACACCATTTGCTTATATATTTTTTAAACTGTTGTAATAAAAGATATTTGATTCAAAGAGTTACATCCTAGCACAAATGTGAGTTATATTTGTCTTTTAATGATTATTAACACCTGATATTAATTCTGTTAGTATGGTCCTTTTGTGCTATCACTAGTGCACTGCAAGTTCTTCTTTTAGGGCTTTTGAAGAAGGACATCAGTTGAAATACCTTTAGTAATCATGTCAGGGGAGCTTAGTGAAGCAAAACTAGGACAAGTTCTCCTGAGTGCTGAAAAACATTCCTAGTCCCAAATTTCAGCTAAGTGTAATATTTTCTGAAGCCAAATCATTTTCATCCAAAGAAAGACTAGGCAGACCTAAAGTGACCACACCATCAGAAGACCATATATCAATCTCCCATCATTATGGAATAGAACAGCATCTACATCCACAATTCAAGCCCAGTGGGGAGTTAAAGCAGTCATTAAGGCAAATTGTGGTCATCCCAAATATTGAGAATTTTGATTCTCAGTATATACTAACAAACATGTTTTTTTAGTTTTATTAGTGAAAATTATGTATTTGTTTTGAGAAATACTGTATATTTTGCCAATATACAAATTAGTTTTTCATAAATACTGAAATAACAGCAAATTGCGGTAGTGGACTCAGACTTTTGGGCCCTGTTGTATATATGTTAGAAGTTGAAATCAAAAGATTCCTTTACCTAATGGATGCTAGTGAGCTCTGCAATGCATTGGTTTCTACAATGTCAGAGATCTTGGTACATTGCTCTACATTGGTAGGTGGTTTCTAGTGTCCCCAGGTGCTTTTATCTGTATGTTAAGACACAGTCCCATAAAATGGCACGTGCCATAAAATTTCAGTAAATAAAATGTTCTCAAAAGTGGAAATCTTCCAAACTGTCTGGAATTGCAGACATCTGTACATTTCCCTTCTGATGGAACACATCAAGCTAACCATAGCCTTTGTCCTTGATCAATATGTGCAATATTGGAGTGTACAGAGCTTCAATAAGCATTTAAGGGGAATTTGTATAAAGACAAAAGTTGAGCAATTCTGTGCCAAACTAACTGAACTATAGAGAACATAGCACTGACTCCTGTGTTCCACCTACCTTCCTCTAGACTATAAGATCTCATGAGAAGGGCCCTCTGATCATTTTGCTTTCCATGTCCCATCTGTACTACTTAATATCTCTGTATGTCTATTCCCTATTGTACAGTGCTGCAGAACAGGTTGGCGCTATATAAATAAAGAAAAAGAAGAAGAACGAATTCCATTGTTAAATGTTGCTTTTAGCCCCTTCAATACTAGAATTTAAGGCAATGATGGAGAACAATTTTGGTCCTGAGTTCCCAATTTTCAACAGTTCGGAGATATTAAATTACCAGTAATGAAAATTTATGTTGGAAAAAGTTTTATTTTTTTTTTTTATTTAATGTATACATATGTGAGAAGACAGCTATATCTAATTGTGTGCTGCCTTTAAGTTACCACACATATGTAAACTGTTTTTTTTCTAAGCCTAAAAACATATGATAAAATTCTTGTGTTGAATATGTCAATTGAAAATAATTTACATTGATTTAATGTTGTGTACAACCAAAGTAAATATAGCGTAACACTTCACAGTATATGTTCTGCAATGCTGCCAGTTTAGGAATGGAACTTACAAGCAATGTATTGCACATTATTAAGCCGGATAACAATATGATTTTGAGCACAGAAGACTGACTTCACAATACTTTTCCTGCAATTACATCAATTTTTATACTTGGAACTCAAGGCCACATTTATAAAGGTATACAGGAGTAATTCTAGGGAAAAGTGCTAAACTGGAAGCTTAACACGCTATTAATTTCTATGGTGAGTGGTCTTAATTTAGCACTTTGCCCCAGAATTGCTCCAGCTTGCTTTGATAAATTTGGCTATTGTGTGAAAAACATGGCTTTGGAGGAGGCTTTCACTTCACAATACTTTTCCTTACAACACTACTAACGTCTGCACATTGATAAAGTGATAAGTTAAGATTGATCACCATAGAAAGCAATGGAGTGTTTCTATTTATTGCTATTATTTTGATCTACATTTGAATCTGCAGTACAATTTTTTAATTTACACTAATATACTAAGTGAAAACAAGGAGGCTGTTACTTACCAGTGCCTGTGGAGGTTCTCACACTGGTTCACTTCTTCTGTCACTGGATTAATATGAACATAGAACAGAAACAGAAATTAAATATATGGGGAAACTAGGCACAAAGTAAAGCACATATTTTTAGCTTTATCCAAAAAACTGTCTCATTGTACTCTGCCTCACTCTGAATTGGGCATCAATCCCACTTCTGTTCTCAAAAGTCTGTCTCCTGTGCCTAGTCACCTCTTGCCAAAAATGGGCCACTTTAAGTGGTACACCTCCCTTTAGTCCCTCTCTCCAGCAATGTCCTCACTATCCCATCAAACTGGCATAAGAGGGGTATGCCCAGGTGTTAAAATTGTGGTTGAACCAGGTATTCTCACTCCATTCTACCACATCCCACGCTTTCTCCTCCTTCTCCCAAAAGGCATATAGTACATATCTCCAGGGGAGGAGTGGCTGGATCTCTGTGTCTTATAGTAGGAGACAAATAAAATAGTTGTGATAAGAGGGAAGGAACACACATGATAATAGAAAGGGAAAGGTGAGCCAACTGTCACGGTTTTATTGAACACTAAGACAATTGGGTAGGATAAAATAGAAAAGCTTTATTAGGCAATATAAAGAGCAACAAGGGCCCTTCACTGGTCCAAACTCTACAAACAGCAGTAAGAAAGTTTGACACAGGTCAGGGCATACAAATAGCAACACAATAAAGGAGGCTTTACTGGCCTTACCAAATACCGGGTAAGGCAGCCTGGCAACTGGTGCAACAAGGAGCAGAGGAGGCTCTACCAGCCTTACCGAATACTGGGTAAGGCAGCCTGGTAACTGGTGCAACAAGGAACAGAGGAGGCTCTACCGGCCTTACCGATTACTGGGTAAGGCAGCCTGGTACCTGGTGCAACAAGGAACAGAGGAGGCTCTACCGGCCTTACCGAATACCGGGTAAGTCAGCCTGGTATCTGGTGCAACAAGGAACAGAGGAGGCTCTACCGGCCTTACCGAATACCGGGTACGGCAGCCTGGTATCTGGTGCAACAAGGAACAGAGGAGGCTCTACCGGCCTTACCGAATACCGGGTAAGGCAGGCTGATAACTGGTGCACAGAGAGAGTACTGACAGGTAGTAACACCGTAGGCCAGTGTGCTCAGGCGGTAGTACTGGCAAAGGTCCCACCGGGTCACAGGCTGAGTGAGCGTAATGAACTGACAACGGTAACCGATAGTGACCTGATAGCACAGACTGGTTGTACGTAACGGAGGCCACAGAGAATCACAGGCTGAGTGTAGTGTAATGGACTGGCAATGGTAACAGCTAGTGACTGGATAGCACAGACTGGGTGTATGTAACAGAGGCCACAGAGAATCACAGGCTGAGCGTAGTGTAATGGACTGGTAACGGTAACCACTAGTGACCGGATAGCACAGACTGGGTGTACGTAACGGAGGCCACAGAGAATCACAGGCTGAGCGTAGTGTAATGGACTGGCAACGGTAACCGCTAGTGACCAGATAGCACAGACTGGGTGTACGTAACGGAGGCCACAGAGAATCACAGGCTGAGCGTAATGCATGGGTTGGCAACGGTAACCGCTAGTGACTGGATAGACAGACTGGTATCTCATAACGGAGGCCACACTGATACACAGGCAGAGAGTAGCGCAACTGGAGGCAACAAATATGAGAGGACTGACAAAAATAGCGAGGGCAGCACAAGGAACGTAAGTCAGTCAATGCCTGGATCAGTATCAGAGAGCGGAAGTCAACCAAAGCCTGGATCGGTACACAGAGAGCGGTAGTCAGCCAAAGCCTGGATCTGTTCACAGAGAGCGGTAGTCAGCCAAAGCCTGGAAAGGTACACAGGAGCAGAACAGGAACAAGGTCAGACGAAAACTGGATCAAAACGGAACAGGAGCACAGAATAACGTAAGGTCAGGAACACAACGAAAGGGCACCGGCCTAGTGACAGGAGGGCATATATAAAGGCTAGCCCTGGGACGGGCTAGCCAGCTAGCACCAATAAGAGACAGCCAAACACAAACCCGGAAGTAAGAATGTCGCACAGAGAATCACGGGCACCGTGATAGTACCCCCCTCTCAAAGACCCCCCCCCCCCCGCCTTGAGGGGGTCTGGGTTTGCTAGAGAAATTGTCATGGAATCTGCGCAGCAGAATTGAAGCATGAATATCAGAGTGGTTAACCCATGAACATTCCTCTGGACCATAACCCTTCCAATGGACCAAGTATTGGACCTGGCCACGGAATCTACGTGAGTCCAGAACATTCTGCACCTCATATTCATCATGATCCTGTATGCGCACAGGACCAGGGACAGCAGGAGTGGTAGTATAGCTGTGACACATGGAACACATTATTCTCATGGAAGCCGGTAATTCCAACGCATAGGAGACAGGTTTAACTCGACAGAGGACCCGGAACGGACCCACAAACCGGGGCGCAAACTTGAGACACAGAACTTGCAACCTGAGATTCTTAGAGGATAACCAGACCCAGTCCCCCACCTGAAATACAGGAGCCGGTAGACGTCTGTTATTGGCATGCCACTGGGCACGTGCAAAAGACTCACGTAGGGTATTCTGGATCTGTGCCCATGTGGAGCGGAGCTGCCTAATATGCTCATCCAGAGCCGGAATCTGCTGTGCCTGAAAGTTATCTGGGAGCAAGCATGGTTAAAATCAGTAATTGATCAGGAAGAGTGAGCTCCCAGACGTGCTGCACACCGCACAGTTCCTGGCAAACTCTGCCCACAGCAACAAGTCAGTCCAATTGTCGTGATGATTAGAAATGAAACAATGCAAGAACTGTTCCAATCCCTGGTTGGCACGTTCAGCGGCCCCATTAGTCTGGGGATGATATGCCAAGGAAAATAACAACTGAATCCCCATCTGGTCACAAAAGGCCCTGCAGAATATCGAGACGAATTGACTCCCATGATCCGAGACCAGCACATTGGGTACCCCGTGGAGTTGGAATACCTCCCTGGAAAATACAATTGCCAGCTCCTTAGCAGATGGTAAGCCAGGGAGTGGCACAAAATGAGCCATTTTCGAGAACCTGTCAACTATCATTAGGATTACAGTTAACCCTCTAGAGGCCGGCAGTTCTCCCAAGAAATCAGTAGATACGTGTGACCAAGGCCGGTCCCCATTAGGAACAGTCTGTAAGAGACCCACAGGAAGATGTCTGGGGACCTTGGAACGGGCACAAGTGGCACAGGCTGCTGTAAATACCGCACAGTCATCCATCATGCCAGGCCACTAAAACATACGGGAAAATGACCAAATCAATTGATTCTTCCCAACATGACCAGCTGCCCGGGAGGAGTGGTAGGTATCCATTAGTTTAGCCCATAAAGGCTCGGACACAAAGCACTTGCCCGCAGGTTTCTCTGGAGGAGCATTGGCCTGGGATGCCAAGATTGCCTCCCTTAAGGGAGAAGCGATACTGGTCCGTAGGGTGGCAAGTATACGGTTTGGAGGAATGATAGGCACAGGTATAGAGTCAGCTTCAGGATCTGAACCAAGTTGTCTGGATAAGGCATCAGCACGTACGTTCTTAGTAACAGGCAAGTAAGAGACAATGAAATTGAAACGAGACAAAAATAGTGCCCATCTTGCTTGCCTCGGAGAAAGCCTTTTAGCTTCTGAGAGATACATGAGATTTTTATGATCAGTCAGAATCAAAATCAGTACCTTAGTGCCCTCCAACAAATGTCGCCATTCACGTAAGGCCAGAATAATCGCTAGGAGTTCCTGGTCTCCAATGTCATAAAGACTCTGCACTTTGGTCAACTTCCTCTAAAAGAACCCACATGGTCTCAAAGTCTTATCAGGACCTGGTTTTTGGCCCAAGACTGCCCCGATTCCAGTCTCAGAAGCATCCACCTCTAAAGTAAATGGCAATCCAGGAATAGGATGCGACAGAACTGGAGCAGTAAAAAATTCCAATTTTAGTGTCTCAAATGCCTTAATTGCCTCTGGGGACCATTCTGAGGCAGAGGCACCCTTGTGGGTCATATCGGTGAGTGGCTTAACAATACTAGAATAGTCGCGAAAAAATTTCCTATAATAATTCACGAATCCTAGAAATCACTGTAAGGGTTTGAGGCCCGTGGGCCATGGCCACTGTTGTACAGCTGCAAGCTTGTCCTTATCCATAGCGAAGCCCTCTTTAGTGATCACATACCCCTAAAAGGCCACACTGGACCTATGGAACTCGCACTTCTCGAGTTTGCATTACAGCTTCTTCTCCCTTAATTTCTGCAAAACAGCAGAGACATGTCCACGGTGAGTCTCCAGGTCAGGAGAGTAAATCAAAATGTCGTCTAGGTACATGACCACAGAGGATTGCAAAAAATCTCGTAGGACATCATTAATCAATTCTTGAAATACCGCCGGGGCATTGCACAGACCAAATGGCATAACTAAATACTTGTAATGCCCCGTACGAGTATTGAAAGCTGTTTTCCACTCATCACCATCCTTAATCCGAACTAAATTATACGCCGCCCTCAGGTCCAGTTTGGTAAAAATGGAAGCGCCCTTTAAATGATCAACCAATTCGGTGATGAGTGGAATGGGGTAGGCGTCCTTTATCATTATTTTGTTAAGACTCCTATAATCAATACAGGGTCTAAGTTCCCCGTCCTTCTTTTTAACAAAAAAGAATCCAGCCCCCGCGGGCAAGGAAGACTTTCGTATAATACCCCGAGCCAGGGCGTCACTGATATACTCCTCCATGGCTCTGTTTTCGTCACCAGACAATGGGTATGTCCTACCCTTCGGGGGCATAGCGCCTGGCACAAGATCAATAGCACAATCGTAGGGACGATGTACCGGCAAAGTGCTAGCCTCACCCTTACTAAACACATCGCTGAATGATTGGTATTCCAGCGGTAAGGAGGGTGAGGTACACAAGATTTTGGTAGGCTGACTCAGACAGTGGGTTTTACAGTGTTCAGACCACGACAGTATCTCAAAAGTCCTCCAGTCCAGTCTGGGATTATGCTTAAGCAACCATGGGAACCCCAATATGACATCAAAATGGGGGGACTGGATAATCTGGAATTGTAGGGTCTCTTTGTGAAGAGCTCCAATGCACACAGATAAAGGACATGTCTCCTGCGTGACTTGAGGTGGTACCAGCAGCCTTCCATCAATGGCCTCTGCTTACTAACGGAATGTTATGCATCATCGCAAAATTCTTGTCCATAAAGTACCCCGCTGCGCCAGAATCAATTAGAGCAGGAGTCATAGCAGATTCAGAAGCCCAAGAGATCATAATGTCAATCACAGGTTTGCTTAACATGCCTTCTGGGGACTGGTATACGCCACCTAGGATCTGTCCCCCATATGACCCTAGGTGTGCTCGTTTCCCGGTCGCACGGGACAAGTTTTTAGCAAATGACCTGCCTTGCCACAGTACAGGTATAGCCCCTGTTTGCAACGGAAGGAGCGCTCTTGCTTGGACAATCGTGTAAACCCCACTTGCATAGGTTCCGTGCTCCCCATAGCAGAACCCGGAGGTGTGGGAGGAGAGGGAGGCATGGGTGGGAAATTAACCCTGGTGCCAGATTAGCCAGTGGATCTTGCTCTACGATCCTGGTAAAGACTCCTCTCCCTTATACGGGAGTCAATCAGAATAGTGTACTCAATGAATTAGTTTAGACCCACCGGTAGATCTCTGGACACAATTTCTTCTTTAATATTATTGTCGAGGCATTGGGCAAATGCAGCAACAAGCGCCTCATCGTTCCAGCCTACCTCTGCTGCAAGTGTACGAAATTCAATGGCAAACTCAGAAACAGTACGTGTGCCTTGCTGGATTCTCATAAGGTGCTTGGCAGCAGAGGTGGCATGCCCTGGAACCTCGAACACACTGTGGAAGGCCCTTACAAATTCGGCAAAATTAGTAGTAATTTGTTTACCAGTCTCCAAAATCGGATTTGCCCAGGCTAGGGCCTTGCCCATGAGTAGTGAGATCATAAATCCCACCTTGCTTCTGTCACTGGGAAACGCCTGTGGCACTAGTTCAAGAAAAATCTCCAGTTGGTTCAAGAACTCATGGCAAAGTGTTGGCTCCCCATCATATCTCAAAGGTAGTGGAGCAGTAGCGGAGAGCCCTCTAGAGGAAGAGCTGGGTACACTAGCCTGTGCCAATGGTGCTGTTACTGGAGTGGCCACCAAAGATTGTACAGGTCTCTCGAGACAAGCAGTGCATTCAAGAATGGTCTGAATAGCCATAGACAGTTGGTCTAACCGTTGTTTCTGAGCGTCCAGTCTCCAAAGGAGATTCTGGGGTCTGAGGTCATGGCCCTTTCGTACTGTCATGGTTTTATTGAACACTCAGACAATTGGGTAGGATAAAATAGAAAAGCTTTATTAGGCAATATAAAACACAACAAGGGCTCTTCACGGGTCCAAACTCTACAAACAGCAGTAAGAAAGTTTGACACAGGTCAGGGCATACAAATAGCAATACAATAAAGGAGGCTCTACCGGCCTTACCAAATACCGGGTAAGGCAGCCTGGCAACTGGTGCAACAAGGAGCAGAGGAGGCTCTACCGGCCTTACGGAATACTGGGCAAGGCAGCCTGGTAAACGGTGCAACAAGGAACAGAGGAGGCTCTACCGGCCTTACCGATTACCGGGTAAGGCAGCCTGGTATCTGGTGCAACAAGGAACAGAGGAGGCTCTACCGGCCTTACCGAATACCGGGTAAGTCAGCCTGGTATCTGGTGCAACAAGGAACAGAGGAGGCTCTACCGGCCTTACCGAATACCGGGTAAGGCAACCTGGTAACTGGTGCACAGAGAGAGTACTGACAGGTAGTAACACCGTAGGCTGGTGCGCTCAGGAGATAGTACTGGCAAAGGCCCCACCAGGTCACAGGCTGAGTGAGCTTAATGAACTGACAATGGTAACCTCTAGTGACCTGATAGCACAGACTGGTTGTACGTAACGGAGGCCACAGAGAATCACAGGCTGAGCGTAGTGTAATGGACTGGCAATGGTAACCACTAGTGACCGGATAGCACAGACTGGGTGTATGTAACGGAGGCCACAGAGAATCACAGGCTGACCTTAGTGTAATGGACTGGCAACGGTAACGCTAGTGACCGGATAGCACAGACTGGGTGTACGTAATGGAGGCCACAGAGAATCACAGGCTGAGCGTAGTGTAATGGACTGGCAATGGTAACTGCTAGTGACCAGATAGCACGGACTGGGTGTACGTAACGGAGGCTACAGAGAATCACAGGTCGAGCGTAATGTATGGGTTAGCAACGGTAACCGCTAGTGATCGGATAGACAGACTGGTATCTCGTAACGGAGGCCACACTGGTACACAGGCAGAGAGTAGCACAACCGGAGGCAACAAATATGAGAGGACTGACAAAAATAGTGAGGGCAGCACAAGAAGCGTAAGTCAGTCAATGCCTGGATCAGTATCAGAGAGCGGAAGTCAGCCAAAGCCTGGATCGGTACACAGAGAGCGGTAGTCAGCCACAGCCTGGAACGGTACACAGGAGCGGAACAGGAACAAGGTCAGACAAAAACAGATCAACACGGAACAGGAGCACAGAATAACGTAAAGTCAGGAACACCACGAAAGGGCACCGGCCTAGTGACAGGAGGGCATATATAAAGGTAGCCCTGGGAGGGGCTAGCCAGCTAGCACCAATAAGAGACAGCCAAACACAGACCCGGAAGTAAGAATGTCGCACAGAGAATCACGGGCACCGTGATAGCAAACCCAGATGCTGCGGGTGAAGGCTCTATTTCACGGTGCACATGCAGCCTCACTCACACTCAGGAAAAACTTAGATGGCAAAGAAGGGATTTAGCTGGCACCTTTTCTGAGTACCACCATAAGGACCTCTTAGTGCCAGTGGTGCCATAGGTTTGACATCACTGATTTAAGGGATTACAACTCCATTTAAATTAATGAGAATTGTATTTGTTCTTCATTTGGAAGTTGACTTGATCCTGAATTACATTTCATTTCCACATAATCTCCCTTCCCAAGTAGAACCAGTTCCTGCTGATTAGCTAAGACACACTTATGCTCATTTTCCAGGCCCACTTCAGTGCAACGTTGTAGAATATAGATAAGTACTAACTTTGTAATTCATAATAACATGGATTCTTTTGGTACTAGGAGAACATATTTTTCTGATTTGTAACTGTAAATGAGTGACAGGTATTCACACAAATACATGAACTGAATAAAGTCATTTAAATAATACCTTTCTCACTTTTAAATCATATAATTATAAAATGTTCTTTTTTTGCATATGTAATCAGATGCAGAAACAGATGGGATATGTTCATTTTAATGTGATGTGTCAATTATACTGCCAAGAGATTGTACACTGTAACTAAAACTTTTCACTTTAATTGTTCCTAAGAAATGCTGCTGATTCCTTCTTCTGTTTTACCCAAAGAAACATTCAGTAATAAGGAATATCAAGGCATATAAAGTGACAGATTTTTCAAACTTAGATGGAGCCCAAATAATGGTAATATGTCCTGATACCAGATCACAAGGGCAGGTTTTTTAAATTATATTTATATTATAGAACAGTAGAAGAAACGTCATGTATGAGGGTCATTGCATTAGTCGGAGGAAAGGGAAATCCATGATAGCTGATGACTTTCTAATAGTCTGGCAATTGTAATTGTAATATATATATAGTAATACACCAAACATATGCAAGTAATGATTCCTACCTCTGGGAATATATGTCTGGAATATATAGATATCAGTCTTGGAATACTTAAGTGATGTGGAATTCCAAAAATAGAAGCATTGTACTGAAACTTTCCTGACTTTTGCATGCAAACTGATCCAGGTTATTAAAAAACGATTTGTAAATCAGACTTTACAGTTTTAGTGAAACAACCTGCTGCAGAGATATACAACCCTAATCTGGTTGAAACATAATACATGGAAATTCTCCCAGCTGGAGAAAGAAGACATGCATCACACCAGGGGTCAAAGAAAATCTTAATTAGATCCTTTGTGTGCAAGAGTGCGTTCAAAGGCAGAATCATTCTCAGGCAGATCAACTGAATCATATGTGGATAAGTCAAACATTTGCACTCATTTAAATAGGCTTTAAACCCTTGCTTCATAATGCAATGGAAACCTCCCTAGCAATCATGGGGTTAAAAGCACCATTAAAATCAAAGGAAATTATGGGATTTTTTTACTTCTACACTAGAGTGCAGTTGTTTTACAGCAAAATTGCTCCACTTTACTTTTTGACCATGAGTTAATCTGCTTTAGGGCATCTTCTCAGTAAGGTAACACTAGCGAGGGGAAATAACATCTTACCATAGCTTTGGTTAATTTAGAAGAACTTTAGAAGTCACAAATATTAGCCAAATTATTTAAAATAATGGCTTGAGATATTTAGCATTTTATTTATTTTATAACAGTTAGGCAGCTCTGGTTGTCATAGCCATGTGCCAAATGTAACATTCTACACTGCTTTCTGTTCCAACTTCCTCTCACTCATGATCTTCTTTCCTCTCTCCTAATTATGTTAGTGATTGGAGAAAGGGGGTTCAAAAGACACTTCTCGACAGTCACAAAACAAGAGTCAAGTTTAATTTTACCCCTTAGAGTGTCAGAGCACGAGGGAGTGGTAGTTGAGAGGAGTGTAGAATTATAGTATATGGTACATGGCTGGGCCAGCAGAACTTTCTAACTTGCATACATTGATAAACAAATACAACTTAATATATTATGCACTATTATGTTAAATTGAAGAAAAAATAACATTTAAGTGACTTTGAAATCTCCTTAAAATGAGCTAAAGTTAACAGAAAATGTTATTTCCAGCTTTAAAGGACAAATATCATGTTCAAATGAGAGATCGTACATTGTACAGTTAGTGGATCCTGGAAAAATATATGGGCAAAACTTTGTGCCTCAAAAGCGAAACAGGAGAAAAATGGCACTTCCAGCTGAGAAGGACATTTTTTGCAAAGAGTGACATCAGACAGCCGTGATCCACGTTTCTTCCTGAACTGGCTGTTATTGTCTCTGTGTTAGGGGAGTCTGGGGAACAAAGCATTTGCAAAGAGATTGTGGCATTTGTTTTTGTTCACATAGGAATAGAGACAGTTAATAAAAAATAAATAAAAACAAAACAAAAAGAAAAAAAGTTTGGTAGGTGATTGACATGAACTGTGACTGGCAGGCTAGTACTAAAAAAGTTATGGTATTTTTAAAAGAGCATCACACACACACAATGACACAATCAGTTCTGTTGTGCACATCAGTGTTAAATAATGTCCAACAAATATGCTAGTGGCAGGCGTAGTTTGAAAGGAGTAGTAGCAGTGCAGGGATATGTTAGTGGTAGTCCAAAATCTATCTGAAGTCATGGTTGTTGCAGCATGTGCAACGATGATGATCCTTGTCCTCCTGAGAAGGAGGCAGTTTGTCAATGTCCCATAAAAATGGCCACCACCACCAGAAGTATTTAAAAAAAAGCCATGTAAGAACACTGAAGAAAACAATAAATCATATTCTAGTGTCGATGGCATGATGGAGGAAGGTGTAGCAGTTCAATCAACTGCTGCATCTGACAGTAATAGTAAAAAAAAAAAAACAGTCCTCAAAGTAGTAGCACTAAAGGGGAGGAGGGCTGCTGCCATATAACACTGTTGGACCACTGCTAAGACCACTGATTCATGTTTATGAACAATATAGTAACAATGGAAGGACATATAGGACGTTGATCTGCAGGGAAATATCCAACTGCCATTTGGAGTCAGAGAAAGATTTTTTGGCCCACTTGGGGCTTAGTTGGAAATGGCATTAAAGATATGTTTTTCCTTCCCCTAGCCCAACAAGGGTAATATGGCATACGGATATATGTACCATCTGTAAATAATGTTTTTATTTGTCTCGTCATAATTTTTTAAAAATAAATGGTGTCTATTTTTAAATTCAAATTCAGCATTAATTGCTTAGATTTAGTCATGCCATATATAATTTGTGGACACTTTAAACATATTTATAAATACCGGTTTCATTATATTTATTTTGTTGATAGGAACAGCAGGATGCAAAACAGAGGAGTGTTTTGTTGATTTAGACATATGATAGCTGTGACTGTGATTTATACACTTAATTGTTTTCTTGCTTGACTCACAGCAGCCCAAACAATTGCCCTACAAAAACTAGGACTAAAAGTATGTTTTGATTATTTAATAGACTACACAATGGTAAGCCAATAAACATAATTTTAAAATGGGAAAATAAATAAATATATAAAGAAATAAAAAAAGACTCAGCTTGGCAGCAGCTGCATTCATACAATTATTCAAAAAGAGAAAAGAAAAAAGGAACCGAACAAAAATCTTAATAAAAATAATTTGCCGTCCCAACAACCAGGCACTCACATTCAGCAGGACACATGGTTCTTAAGTGTTCTGTTATACCCTACATCCTGTTCATCTCCACATCATTAACCTGTGTAGTCATTGTGCTACATAGGGTGTAATGCATGGGAACAAATTGCTATATTCGTGCCTGCACAAAATTGCTGTCTGGAAGGAGTAATGACATTGGTGTTAACACTTTGGATGGGTGTGGAAGTTAGGAAAGGAGCCACTGGTGGTCGTGGCTTCAAACTCTGACGGGGATTGCTACTGGCTGATGGTGGGTCTCTGCAGCTAATCTGTTCTTCGTAGTAGTAGAAGTTTTGCTGTGTTCATATTTTTTAAGAGGGGATAGTAGAAATACCAGCTGGGTCAGCACCAGCAGCATTGGCATGGGAAGGGGACTTTTTTTGGCATACACATCAGCATGCCCATGCTACATATGCTTTCTTAATGCAGATGTGGGATCCCTCCTTTCCCCTCATTACTGTGCATTCACACAGGGTGCATAAAGCATTTCTAGTTTCCTTCACTTTTCCAAACCCACAACTTCAGTGCAGGAGGAGCAGGAGATAATGTTCTTGTACCTTGTTGGCTCTGCCTCTCTGATTCTCCTTCTCAACCTATTCAGCTGTTGTCACCACGTCTTCAGACCCTGACATAGGAACCTGGTCCTCTTCATGCCCACTCACAGGATACTTTTAATTTTCCTCCTGACAACTCACAGGATCCTGCCCCTCTTCTTGCCCACACACTGTCAGAACCTGAGCCCTCACAGGAACCTACATCTCTTCTTTCTGCTCACTCACAGGAACCTCCACTATATCCTCCTGCTGCCCACTAACAAGTGGATCTCTGAAACCTAGCACACATGCTAGATTAGAATGCCCCTCGCTGCTCTAACTCTAACGTGCACAATTAGAATGTCTCTTACTGCCCTAACACTAAATTTCACTTCCCTGACCCTCACTAACCTAACCCTAAGTTTCACACACACTTCGCACAGTACAGAAAACCCAAATTGTCACTCTAAAGCAACGCTGGAGCTTCTTACTCAGAATGGACAGACTGAGAGAAGGAGTCCCTAAACAGAACTGCAGAAGGTCATCCTCCTCCAACAAAGGATTAGGGAGCGAGATGCTAGGGTGGGACGCTAGAGTGCGTAGCTCGGGCGCGGTGGTTGCCTATACAGTGTTGTGCTGCGGCTAATGCCGGTTAAAGGTGCTGGCCGCGAAGCCAGATTGGTCCCCTTCGGTTGAGCCAAAGGGGGCCCGCGATAACACTGTACAGCCAAGCTCTACTACCCAATCCCCAGGGAGGAATGAATCTCCAAAAGAAAACAGGATACTCACTCAGGTCAGTAGAGGTCACAGGAGGACAGGTATGGATGGCGCCACACAGAATCCCAGGCTGGCAGTTGGTATTCCAATACAGGAGGCAGGTGAGTACTCAGATCTGCACGGAAAAGGCAATGCAGCATGCAGGCAAGTAGTCAGGAACTAGCCAGGTAATACAAGGAGAATCTGCTGGGAGACAGAGGCAAGAGAGGTGTCAGGAAACAAATCCAGGTCAAACACAGGATGCTGGGGTACAAGCTAGGCTCAAAGGGCTAGACTGGAGCAAATCAGGAGGCAAGCCAGTAATACACTGGTGATACAGGGACTTTACAGACATAAAGGACGCTATACTAACGTGCCCGACAGAGGATACAGGCACCATAATATACCCGCAACCTGGAAGCGTCCCTAGAAACCGGAAAGCAAGGCGCAACTAAGCACAACGTCACATCTGGCCGCTCGACAGAGCGGGCAGGGACAGCGAACTGCAGACGGGCATGACAAGAGAGAGCCCCGGACATGACACAAATTAAATATTTTAATCTCTCTCCTTTCCTGGAAACACCTCTACACCTCTCTACTAGCAAGATCCACACTGAAGTGCATGACATTCTTGGCTTTTATAGTGTAGGCCAGCAGGAAATTAGGGGGTGTTTTCCTATGAGGTGGAAAATTCACTCCGCATATAAATCAATATTATAGAGCGGCGGAAAATTCTAAGTTGCGGGAAATTTCCACCTGAAAAAAAGATAGGGTGGAAATTCACCAGCAGTTTTGCTGGAATTTCCTGTGGGAAAAGCAGAAAATCATGGGTTTTTCTTGAAACTTCAAGCGGGAAAAATCTGGACTTTTCACCCATCCCTATTTGGCAATTACAAAATATTTGTTTCTTTGCTGTGGTTGTGCTGTCATTGTTTCTAGAACTTAAAATTTTTATAGCATTTCTGATATACCCTCTACTTTGTTTGGATGGGTTTTCTGCATAGTGCTGCTGCTGTACTGCTTTTTGTTGCTAGATTTCCCTGAGTGCCTGTTTAGAACTAAAGGTGTAGCAAATGTGCAGTCCTGGATGTATCCCAAGCCCTAGGATCAAATTCCACACTTGAAGATGGAGATAGAGAGTAAGGAGCTGTGTCACATTTAACATGAGAGGACAAACTGTGCAGTGAATAAACCTACTATAAAACATTTTTTATGATAGTATAGGAATCAGGAAACACAAACAAAATAAAAAAAAATTATGCCACTGATACAGAGGAAGGGCCTTACAAGTCACATGGTAATAAGACATGTAAAGGAAAAAAGAGCTAAGATGAAAATTGGAAAGGATGGAAAGCGGCATCTGAAGCATCTATTATACAGTAGCTCTTTTATAATCATATCTTCAAAATGCATTTGTGATACAGTTTTATTCCTAATAAATACAATGGCATGGTGCTTACTCTCCCTGTCAAGGAGTTTAGCAGTTATACATTTCACTTGTTCATTATCTGAAATTATATTTCTAATTTTGCTAAATGGAGAGAGTTTGGGTGAATTGCAATGTCTGGCTATTGCCAATCTATGCACCATTAGAATATGTACAAAAAAGATAAACTCTATTTTCAGGAAGCATGCATAGGTATAAGTTTAAGAGGACTAAATATGTGCTATTTGAAATAGATAGATCCATAAACACCTCGACCAATAAGTAAGTAGTTTGGGACCAGCCCGTCTGATGTGCATGAAGTCATCCACATGGGCCTGACATCTCAAAGTAGTAGGGAACTTTGTTACAGTGAATGTAAAAATAAATTGTTTGCGACCTCTAAAAGCTTAGAGGAATAAAAGGGTAGTAGTTGTCAAGAACTGTCAGGTGATGCTGATGAGGATGGCCTGATGATGACTGGTGATAATGCAGATCTAGAATATATCCCTCCAGCATCCTTCTCTTGTTCAGATACAGATGAATTTGAGAGTGTGGATGATCTCATGGCTATAAGGTTAGCAGAAAGTCAAAGGCTGAATCTTCCAACACTTTTAAGGAACACTGTGCCTGTCTATAAACTGTCTGAGAAAGCCATTGTAAAGTCTGACCCTGGACAAGCACAGATGTCGAAAAGCACACAGTCACCCCATCAGTCATCATCAGCATCATCGCCTTTTCAAAGTCCACGTCCCACTCAGCCACAAACACCTGTTTTGAGTACTCGGCAACAGCAACACAGTGTCACGGATTCAATAATGAGAATGGACCAGTACTTAGGTAACACAATCTTTATTAGCAATATGACAGGACAAGGAATTCAGCACAACATACAGGTCAAAAGAGGACTACAGGATGGATCAACAGGTACTATGGTACTGATGGAAACAGCAGCAGAGGAAGGGTGACTCAGGTCCGCACCTGAGGCCTCACTACAGGTACGCACCTGTACAGACAACGGATCCAGCGATCCAGTGCAACTGAGGATAAGCAGGTTCACACCTGGACAGACCATGTACCAGAAAGACCAGCTGCGCCACAGGTCCGCACCTGGAGGCCGCAGAGGTACAACGGCTAGGGGAAGAACGTCAAGCCACCAAAGACAATCCTAGGTTGTCCCCTGGAGCGTTTGTATGCTGGTTGCGCAGTTGACAATCCCAGGTTATGTCCAGGTGGTCAGACACAAGGAGCAATACGGAAGGCTTGGTCAACTAGAGCCACAGGTTCGCACCAGATTGGACGTCAGACAGGCCAAGGGGTAATACACAGAGCGGGCAGTCAGACAGAGCCCCCAGTCAACACCAGAACGGATAGTCAGCCAAGCCAGGGGTCATACACAGTAGGGTTCACCAACTAGAGCCGCAGGTTTGCACCAGATTGGATGTCAGACAGGCCAAAGGGTCATACACAGAGCAAGTAGTCGGACAGAGCCACAGGTCAACACCAGATCGGATAGTCAGCCAAACCAAATAACACACAGGGCCCAAGAAGCAACTGCACTGGAACACCACGAACGGGCAACTGAAGTGGTGTCCAGGCAGTTTTTAAACATATTGCTCCACCCCTAGAGGTGGAGCATGATGTGTGCTGTCCCTTTAAGAACCAGGTCGCGACATCATCAGAGATTCCCTGAGACGCGCGCCTGGTTCCGATGTGCAGGAGCCACCAGAGGGCGCAAGGTGGAGGACGGTCGCCTGGATGGATGCCAGAGCACACCGTCCTCTCTCCCCGTGAGTCGCACACCCCGGCAGGCTGCACGAGCGCCGGAAGGTAAGCGGCGCTTACACACAGGTTAACATCCACAATGTTAGGTATGATGAGTCTCTGCTGCGGCTGCTGCTGTAAGTGCTGCACCTGTGACACCTAGTAGGAGTGACAGTAGAATTACATCAACATCTAGACACAGTAGTAGTAGCAGCAGCACCACCTCAGGAACCTCTCATTCCATGAAATCCAAAGTATGGAGATACTTCACTCAGGATCCTCAAGTTAAGCATGTTGCTATCTGTTGTCTGTGCAAAAAGCAAGTGAGTACGAGTAAAGCAGGCTCATGCCTAGACACCTCCTTTATGTGATCCCACCTGAAGAACAACCACAGCTCTGACTGGGAGACACACTATCAGCAGGCCAAAGGTGCCACTACTAGCAGCAGCAGAAGCACTTTAAAAAGTTCCCATAGCTCTAGGGCAGAAAAAAGAAGTAGTGATGTTATTTATGTATCATAGAGTGTGCTACTCCCAGTGCCAACAGTTAGTTCAGTCCAAATAGCACCTATGGCTCCTGCTGCAGAGGAGTATGATGACTCTGGCTTTGCTGTAGGAGATGGCAAGAGTCATAGAATGCCCACACATGTTGCATCTACCGCCACCACTTCCTCCTCTACCGCCACCAATAAAGTTCCAGGCTTCTTCTTCCATGTACTACCAACCCACACTGACTGAGTTCCTAGGAAGGAGTCAAAAACTTTACAAAAACAATCCCAAAGTACGCCTGTGGAATGGCAAGGTTGCCTAGATGTTGGCAGTGGACATGCTGCCATATTCTTTTGTAGAAAATCGATGTTTCAGAGAACTGATGTCATGTGTAGCTTCACGCTGGAATATCCCAAGCCGCAGTTATTTTTCCAGGATGGCTGTGCCTGAATTGTACAAACAGATGGTTAGTGTGCAATCAAAAATAGATATTTAAGAAAAGCACTCCTGCGATCCTAAGCACACACAAAGAGAACACCAAAAATATACTATGACAGAAATAGACACAAATGGGTAAAAATGGACAAAGCAAAGAAATCAAAATAGAAAAAAGAAATGGATATGATATTAATGGATAATGAAAGTATGGTCCACAAATAAGCAACCAGTCTGGTATGGTAACCCAAAATATGGACCAAATATACTGTTACCAAATGAATTGATGAGATGAAATGAAATAAAATGGGATGAAATTGAGGATGATATACAGTCTGAATCAAGATGAGATGGTGATGATTGAAGATGGTTTCCAAACTTATAAAGTGCAGCAGAGAATTGAGTTGAAAAAGTGGCCTTGTTATCACGGTGCCCGTGTTCCTGGCTGCAGGCGGCAACATTCTGATTCTTCTATTTCCATTTCTCATTCTGATTGGCCAAGTATCTTTGTCACCGCCCAGTGATAGCCTTTATAACCTCTGTCATGTCTACAGTATGATGCCCTTCCGTGGTGTACTAGCTCCGTTATTGCTGATCGTGTATGACCTGGCCTGCCTGACGACGTTTCTGAGTTTACTGTACTACTGCTGCTCCATTGCTGATTGTATCTGGCTGAGAACCCGCTCCGTTGCTGACCATATCTGGCTGAGGACCCGCTTCCGTTACTGACTGTATCTGGCTGATACACTGCTCCGTTGCTGACCGTATCTGGCAGAGAATCCGCTCCATTGCTGACCGTATCTGGCTGAGAACCCGCTCCATTGCTGACTATATCTGGCTGAGAACCCGCTCCATTGCTGATCGTATCTAGCTGAGAACCCACTCCGCTACTGACCGTACCTGGCTGTGTGCCTATTCCGTTACAGTCTGTGTCTAGCATATTGCCGCTCTGTTGCCATCCGTACCTAGCCTACCGCTTGGTTGCCTCTGTTCACTCCAGCTATATTTGATGTGGCTTTGCCGTTATGCTAGTCGGTTGCGATGTGTGGCGCTATTACTCTGTCTACCGTTGGCTAAGCATTCCTGCTGTAGCTACTCTCTTAACCGCCTTTGGCGGTGTGCACACTCAAAGTACCGGTACAGTGTTTATAGCACTGACTGTGTTACTCTGATCTCTCTGTGTCCACCTCCCTTACAGTGCTGGGTTCACTCCCTTTGGGAGTTGCAGTATATCACAGGGCGTTACCTATTGACCCTTTGTGTGCCTGGATCGTCCAGGTAGGGTTGTGCATATTCCACTCTGCAGTAGCCTTGGGCTCAAGAGCCAGCATTGCGTTGCCTACATATATATATGTCCTATATATATTTACACTGTATTACGATCCACCCCTAGAGTTCTATTACTGGCTTGCTATTACTGTATATACCTATATATATTTATGTGGGCCAAAAGGCCTAACTACGTGTGTGATCTTTATCTTAATAAAGTCATTTTAACCTTACCAATCTGGTCTGAGTGTTCATCAAAAAACCGTGACACTTGTCCACTTAGGAAGTCAAATCTGGATCTATAACAACTCACACAACAGCGCACAAAAAAACAAGAAGAAAAAAAACAATCTAAGTGTAGACGTTTTAATGAAAATGGATAATAAAAACAGTAAACATTTTGCACTCACAATTGCCCTTTTTGGGCTTTATTCATATCACACGGTCCCTCTCTTTAGTCGCCAACGTTCTGTGTCCTCCCAACCTCCTGCTGACTTCTTTAAGTACACTTTGGTCCTTGAGAAGTGAACCAGCTATCCTTGATGCTGAGATGGTAGTCAGGGATACATGAACTCTCCACGAAGATCGATGGATGTAATCCCGCACTCTGCAGATCCTTGCAATATCCAGATAGTGATGTTAAAAAATTTGCGATAATGATAATGAAGCAAACCTCATGGAGAATGAGGCTCGGACGCCAGAGTTCCCGGCAAGCAGGATGCTGGAGGGGGCGGGGTGGAGGAAACCTCACAGGGGGCGTGGAGAGGGACCGATCAACAGCGTCCCAAGCGCTTTCGCAGAACCCTTTCTGCGTCTTCTGGGGTTAACAGTAACAAGAGTGTGATACTCTCATCCCATTTGAGCGTATGCAAAGTTAAACACAGACTCATCAGCCTGTGTGGATTCTTGAAAAGAATAAATGTGAAGCGTGTATGAAAGTGAAGGGCAAAACGATCCTGTAAAAATGACACCAATGTGTATATATGAATGGAACAAGGAAATATGATGAGATAGTAAAAAGTGGTAAACAAAGAATGCTGTAGTGATGTTGTGATGAATATAGGTGAATGTGAATATGGAAATGAAATGGACTTATTAAATATTAAGAAATAAATGAGTGGAAATAATATCCTATTGTGTGTATCAATGAGCTATGAACCTATGGTGTTACTAAGTGACTAAGTGAAAGTGATAATGTGGATAATTCTAGGGATATTACATATTTACAAATGATAGATATTTAATATGCTATAAAAGGGAGATAAATATATCCACACATGTTGATTACCATAATATACTTGTGCCAAATAATGGCACCAGAAAACATAATAGAAATAAGAACCCTCAAATGGGAGTAATATATGAAAAACAAACAACCTGTCTTTAAACTTAAAGAAGCCAACTACAATCATTTAAATAAATATACAAATAATGATAAAATGTATATAAAACAAGTATGTAAAATAAATATCACGTGTGGCTGTATTCTATAATATAAGCAACATATGCTCTTTAAAAATGGGATAAATAATCTTGCCAACTCTGTGAATTGTCAGATAAAAAGCAATAATAAATAGAGTAACAATAAAGAACTGTTTTTAGTATATACTAAAATCAATGATTTTCAACTGGTATGAAAACATTACAAAAAGGCAATAAAATCAAACTCGGTATTCAAACCCATGGGCTGTAAGGTTTGTAATTTAAAAATAAAAGGATTCACATTGTCAAAGTCTCATAAGCCTTGATAAGAAAGCATTATAAAAAGGCAATGAAATCAAACTCAATATTCAAACCCTTGGGCTGTAAGGTTTGTAATTCAAAAATCCAAAAGGATTCATGTTGTCTCATAAGCCTATCCCCTCTTCTGTGGCCAAGCTCCACTTTTTCTATACCTACAATGGTGATATCCTTGATAATTGTGGATAAGCCTACAGAGATTGCAAAGGCTATGAGACTTGAGGCCCTTCAGGATATTATTCAAATGTTCGGAAAATCTAGTTTTGAGTTTCCTTTTTGTGCGGCCTACATGTTGTAAGCCGTACCTACATGTGATAAGGTAGACTACAAATGTACAATTACACGTAAGGAAGGATTTGATATTGTGTTGGGTTTGAATTGAGTAGTTTTTTTCTTTGGGAGATGTTTACAGCAACTACAATTTAAACATACACACAGGAACATACCTAAAGCAGGTGGTTATTGTGGTGGGCAAAGGGCTGAAAAGTGTGTATGGCAAGAAAATACACCTGACAACAGATATGTGGACAAGTGGGCAGAGCATGCAAAACTGGAAGGCTTTGGAGGAAGCCTCTTTTGTCACATGGTCAATGGCAACTAATGTACGATGTATGTGAGCTGCTGAAACCATTTTAGGAGGCAACCATGCTGGTGAGTCACATTGGGGCAGGAATTAGTGAAATTCTACCACTAATATATTTATTGCAGAAAAAAATGAGGAGCATGGCTGAGGAATTTTACCAAAATGACAACACAGACATGCACCAGCTAGTAAAGGACATGTTAAAGTGCTTTGAACAAGATCCTCACATAGTGTCCATTAATAGCAATGAGGAATACATTCTTGACACTTTGCTGGAACCACAAAATTTCAGAATTTCTGACAAAGCATCAGCAGTTTGTTACAACAAGGAGTCATGGCGATCAGCAGCAACTCTCTGAGAAATTGGATTCTGTCAAGGAATATTGAGACATGCTTATTGATCGAGTGGAGAATTGCATTTTGGAGGATGAGATGGAGAAAGTGAGGGCACAACAAACATCAAGGCAGTATAGTGAAAAGGAAGGCAGCAAAGCATTTCAACCAGCAGAAACAGCTACATCATCAACCAGAACATCCCATTTGGAACACAGGGCAACTGACACAGAGGAACACCATGTAGCTCCTATAAGTGGTCCCACTGCATGTGAGATGGTTTCTGCATACTTACAGGAAGGCTACATTCTAGGCAGAAACAATGACCCCATGGCAAACTGGCAAACAAAGCAGTGTGTGTGGCCAGCATTGACACATACTGCAGTGGAAACCATTAGTTGTCCTCCAGCAAAGGTTGAGTCTGAGAGGGTTTTCAGTACAGTTGGTTACACTGTCAATGACCACATGAAGCAGCTATCAATCAGCAATGTTGGGAGACTAGCATTCTTAAAATTGAACCAACATCTCATACCATCTGAGTATCAGGTAGCAGAAAAAATACATAACAGATAAAGCCAGGACAAATACAGTATATTAACAGCAGCACAGATGAGGAGGTGGAGAAGGGGTGTGAAGAAGGGTTGTCGCCATTTACCCCACTTGGGACCACTGCTATGACTGATAAGTAATGTGTGTCAATAATCTGAGGAGGATAGTGTATGACAATGGTAAAAACAATATACATACACAAATCACACCATGCCAGTCCACCGCCACCACCACTACCATACACATCTGTCGCATTGTTGGTTGTACTTTTTTTTTTATTACTTGATATTATCATGAATATGTATCAGTGTCACTTAAGCAGGAAGTTAGTGTTGAGGGCAAAGGACAAATGCATTCTGCATGGTAACACATTTTTCAAGCCATGTGTTGCTGTAGGACTCACAGTTTTGACTTTCAGCCACTTATTTCTAAACTTCAGCCCTCAGAAGAAGTAATATTACAGCGGGAAATGTAGTACCTATAGGAAACATAGGCAAAAAAATGTGTTAAAATAGGCGAAAAGGAGGAAATTTTTGCATAGGTGGAAAGCCAAAATTTTTTGCGTGAAAATCTGAACAGTTAGGTTGTACCAAGGCCAGCCTGGATGGGGTGAGGTACCATGTGCAGAAGCACAGATCAATTTTTGCCAAGATGTCTGCGCTGTCCTATTGCTGTAAGTTTCATACAATGTTATGATTCCAACTCATGTTGGAAATTAAGAAATGTTATTATTAGTGATGAGCGAGCACCCCAATGCTCGGGTGTTCGGGTGCTCTAACCGAGCACCCCCTGAGGCTCGAGTGCTCGGCCGAGCACCCGAGCCCCATTGAAGTCAATGGGAGGACTCGAGCATTACACCAGGCACCCCCTGCTCTGATGAGGGGAGGGTGCCTGGTCCATAGGAAAAGGGCAGAAAAGGATGGAAACACCACAGAAATGGTTCAGGGACAGCATAGGGAGGATGTCTGGATGCATCTTGGACTCCAACATCGCTGCTGGGAACGATCTTTCGCCCGTAGTACGCCATTTTTACAGACTGACCATAAAACACACAAAAAGGAAAATAAAAACGACTTTAGGCGAAAAATTGTTACCAAACAATATTTGCTGTATATTTACTTGTATATCATCTGCAAATTCTCCCAAAAATTTCCTTGGTTTTCGGAAGTGAGGCCATGATTAAGAGGGAAACGTGCGCAGAGGCAAATTCTCCCAAAAATTTCCTTGATTTTCAGAACTGAGGCCATGATTAAGAGGGAAACGTGCACAGAGGCAAATTCTCCCAAAAATTTCCTTGATTTTATTGAACTGAGGCCATGATTAAGAGGGAAACGTGCGCTGAGCCGACCATCTAAAACATTATGGGTGAGGGTCTGCTGCAGAGCTGACCATCCTAAACATTATATGCGAAGGCCCGCTAGTGAGCTGACGCTATAAAACATTATATGAGAGGGCCCGCTAGAGAGCTGACCCAATAAAACATTATATGAGAAGGCCCGCTGGTGAGCTGACCTATATAAAAATTGTCAAACAGGGCCCGCTGGTGAGCTGGCCCTATATAAAAATTATATCACAGGGCCCGCTGGTGAGCTGGCCCTATATAAAAATTATATCCCAGGGCATATGGAAGAGGAGGAGGAGGATGAGAAGATTAAGAGTCAACCATATACCCGTTTTTTGGGTGGAAGGGGTGAATGGGAATACAGAGTATTCCCATCATTGTAAATAACATATATAAAGTGAGTTTATGTTCCCCCGGGGCTTTCCTCCAGTGGAGTGGAGAAGTCAGGGGAAATCCAGGCCTTGTTCATTTTTATAAGTGTCAACCTATCAGCATTGTCGGTGGAAAGGCGGATACGCTTATCTGTTATGATGCCACCAGCAGCACTAAATACCCGCTCAGACAGAACGCTGGCGGCAGGGCAGGCCAGCACCTCCAAGGCATAGAGTGCCAGTTCATACCACGTGTCCAGCTTGGACACCCAGTAGTTGTAAGGCACAGAGGGATCATTGAGGACGCTGACACGGTCTGCTACGTACTCCTTCACCATCTTCCAAAACTTTTCCCTCCTTGTGACACTAGGCTGCGCATCAGGGTGAGGGTGCTGGCGGGGTGTCATGAAGGTGTCCCACGCCTTGGAGAGTGTTGCCCTGCCTTTCTCGGAACTGCTGTGTGCTCCCCTTTTCTCCCCTTCTCGGTTGGCCAAGGTAGCACGTACTCTGCCGCCAGCGTTGTCAGATGGAAAATTTTGGAGCAATTTTTCAACAAGAACCTTCTGGTATTGCACCATTTTGCTTGTCCTCTCCACCGGAGGAATGAGAGATGAGAAATTCTCTTTGTAGCGGGGGTCCAGAAGGGTGAACACCCAGTAATCCGTGTTGTCTAAAATGCGTGTAACGCGTGGGTCACGGGAAAGGCAGCCTAACATAAAGTCAGCCATGTGTGCCAGAGTACCAACAGGCAAGATTTCGCTGTCCTCACCAGGAGGATGACTCTCAATCTCCTCATCCTCTTCCTCCTCTTCTGCCCACCCACGCTGAAGAGATGGAACTAAAGTTCCATGGCTACCCTCTGTAGCGGAGGCAACCGTGTCTTCCTCCTCCTCCTCCTCCTCCTCCTCCTCCTCCTCCTCCGCCTCCTCCAATTGTCGCTGAGAAGACGAAGTGAGGGTGCTCTGGCTATCACCTTGTGTAAGCTCTTCCTCCCCCATTTCCACCTCTTCCACATGCAAAGCGTCGGTTTTAATTGTGAGCAGCGAGCGTTTCAGTAGACACAGAAGTGGGATGGTTACACTGATAATAGCGTTATCGCCGCTCACCATCTGTGTCGGTTCCTCAAAATTGCGTAAAACCTCACAGAGGTCTGACATCCATTCCCACTCCTCACTTCTGATTACAGGAAGTTGAACGGAGAGGCGACGACCGTGTAACAGCTGGTACTCCACTACTGCCCTCTGCTGCTCACAAAGCCGGGCCAACATGTGGAAGGTGGAGTTCCAGCGCGTGCTCACGTCACACAGCAGCCGGTGAGCTGGCAATTGTAAGCGCTGCTGCAGCTTCAACAGGCCGGCTGAAGCTGTTGATGACTTACGGAAATGTGCACACACGCGGCGCACCTTGGTCAAGAGATCATGCACATTGGGGTAGGTTTTTAGAAATCGCTGCACCACTAAATTAAATACATGCGCTAGGCATGGTACGTGTGTGAGCTTGCCGAGCTCCAAAGCCGCCACCAAGTTACGCCCATTATCACACACAACCATGCCTGGTTGCAGGTTGAGTGGCGAGAGCCACTGCTCGGTCTGGTGACTAATCCCCTGCAACAGCTCTGAGGCCGTGTGCTGTTTGTCCCCAAGGCAGATCAGCTTCAGCATGGCCTGTTGACGCTTCCCCACTGCAGTGCTACACTGCTTCCAGCTACTGGCTGATGGGGGAGTGGCGGTGTGTGTAGAGAATTCGGAGGTGGAAACGGAGGAGGAGGAGCCAATAACGTAGGTGCTGGTGGAAACCCTGATGGAGGTAGGGCCCGCAATCCTCGGCGTGGGTAGCACCCGTGCCATCCCAGGGTCCGAGTCGCTCCCAGCCTCCACGACATTCACCCAGTGTGCCGTCAGGGAAATGTAGCGTCCCTGGCCACAAGCACTTGTCCATGTGTCAGTCGTTAAGTGGACCTTCCCAGTAACTGCGTTGGTCAGGGCACGGGTGATGTTACGGGACACATGGTGGTGTAATGCGGGGATGGCACACCGGGAAAAGTAGTGGCGGCTGGGGACCGCGTACCGAGGGACAGCTGCTGCCATCAGGCTGCGGAAGGACTCAGTGTCCACAAGCCTAAATGGCAGCATTTCGATGGCCAGTAATTTGGAAAGGTGTGAGGTTAGTGCTATGGCCTGTGGGTGGGTGGCTGGGTACTTTCTCTTGCGCTCAAATGCCTGGGGTAACGACATTTGGACGCTGTGCTGGGACAGGGAAGTGGATGTGGTCGCTGATGGTGCTTCAGATGCTACAGGTGCAGGGCGGGAGGTATGCGGGCCTGCGCCTTCGACAGGCGATTGGCCGGCACCGAAAACAGGGGAAGAGGAGGCAGTGGTGTGGCCTGCAGACACAGATGGGCGATCCAGGCGTTCCTCCCACTTACTACGGTGCTTGGATGCCATGTGTCGGATCATGCTGGTGGTGGTGAGGTTTCTAGTGTTCATGCCTCGGCTCATTCTGGTGTGGCACAGGTTGCAAACTACAATTCTTTTGTCGTCCGCACTTTCCTTAAAAAAACGCCATACCGCGGAACACCTACCCCTTGGCAAGGTAGATTTACGCAAGGGGGTGCTCCGTGGAACATTTGCGGGCCGGTTTGGTGCGGTCCGCCTTCTTTCTGTAGCCACACCACTGCCTCTTCCAGCCTGTTGCGGTGCTGCAGATGGCTCACCCTCAGGACTGCTGTCATCGCTCGGCTCTACACCTTCCCAGGTGGGGTCAGTCACCTCATCGTCCACCAAGTCCTCCTCCACTTCCTCACTCTGATCATCCTCCTCAAGTCTTGATCCCACCACATACTCAGTCATTGACAACTGTATAACATTCTCCTCAACAAGGTCTTGAGACGGAAATAGTGGTTGATTTAATGGCAACTGTGTCTCATCATCATCATCATCATCCACTACTTCCTTTGACCTTAAATGCCGTTCACATCTGTCATCTTCTTGAGATTGGGTAGCCTCTAGAGGTTGTGAATCAGGGCACAAGATGTCATGTTCCTCTGCAAGCGTGCTTGGAGAGAGGGTCAAATGAAGGATTGGTGATGAGACGAGCTCCTCACTATATCCCAGTGTGGGATCACTTCTTTGACCAGACCGTGTATGGTGGGAGGAAGGATGATCAGAGTGAGGATTATGTTGACCAGACTCTTGGCTACTGAGAGTGGACTTGGTGGAAGACAGGGTGGTGCTTAACCGACTGGAAGCAGTATCAGCTGTCATCCAACCGACCACCTGTTCGCAGTGGTCGGACCTCGAGAGTGATGTCCTGCGACGCCCTGTAAAATTACACATGAAGCTAGGTATGGTGGATGTCTTTCTTTCTTGTGCTCTGGCACCAGGCACAGTTTCTCCGCGTCCTGACCCGCGCCCTGAACTTTCAGGATCACGTCCACTTCCCCGTCCCTTTTTACCCGCCTTCTTCATCTTACACAGAATATGTGACTTTAATATTTGAGTTTGAAAACTTAACAGTATTTCTTATTATTCTGCAACTCTGCAGAGTACACAGAATAGGCTGCTAAACTGCGGTGAAACACACTGAATGGAATATGTGAGTTTAATATTTGAGTTTGAAAACTTAACAGTATTTCTTATTATTCTGCAACTGTACAGAGTACACAGAATAGGCTGTTAAACGGCGGTGAAACACACTGAATGGAATATGTGACTTTAATATTTGAGTTTGAAAACTTAACAGTATTTCTTATTATTCTGCAACTGTACAGAGTACACAGAATAGGCTGTTAAACGGCGGTGAAACACACTGAATGGAATATGTGAGTTTAATATTTGAGTTTGAAAACTTAACAGTATTTCTTATTATTCTGCAACTGTACAGAGTACACAGAATAGGCTGCTAAACTGCGGTGAAACACACTGAATGGAATATGTGACTTTAATATTTGAGTTTGAAAACTTAACAGTATTTCTTATTATTCTGCAACTGTACAGAGTACACAGAATAGGCTGTTAAACGGCGGTGAAACACACTGAATGGAATATGTAACTTTAATATTTGAGTTTGAAAACTTAACAGTATTTCTTATTATTCTGCAACTGTACAGAGTACACAGAATAGGCTGTTAAACGGCGGTGAAACACACTGAATGGAATATGTGACTTTAATATTTGAGTTTGAAAACTTAACAGTATTTCTTATTATTCTGCAACTGTACAGAGTACACAGAATAGGCTGCTAAACTGCGGTGAAACACACTGAATGGAATATGTGACTTTAATATTTGAGTTTGAAAACTTAACAGTATTTCTTATTATTCTGCAACTGTACAGAGTACACAGAATAGGCTGCTAAACTGCGGTGAAACACACTGAATGGAATATGTGACTTTAATATTTGAGTTTGAAAACTTAACAGTATTTCTTATTATTCTGCAACTGTACAGAGTACACAGAATAGGCTGTTAAACGGCGGTGAAACACACTGAATGGAATATGTGACTTTAATATTTGAGTTTGAAAACTTAACAGTATTTCTTATTATTCTGCAACTGTACAGAGTACACAGAATAGGCTGCTAAACTGCGGTGAAACACACTGAATGGAATATGTGACTTTAATATTTGAGTTTGAAAACTTAACAGTATTTCTTATTATTCTGCAACTCTGCAGAGTACACAGAATAGGCTGCTAAACGGCGGTGAAACACACTGAATGGAATATGTGACTTTGATATTTGAGTTTGAAAACTTAACACTATTTCTTACTATTCTGCAACTCTGCACAGTACACAGAATAGGCTGCTAAACGGCGGTGAAACACACTGAATGGAATATGTGACTTTGATATTTTAGTTTGAAGACTTAACAGTATTTCTTCCTATTCTGCAACTCTGCACAGTACACAGAATAGGCTGCTAAACTGCGGCGAAGCACACTGAATGGAATATGTGACTTTGATATTTTAGTTTGAAGACTTAACAGTATTTCTTCCTATTCTGCAACTCTGCACAGTACACAGAATAGGCTGCTAAACTGCGGCGAAGCACACTGAATGGAATATGTGACTTTGATATTTTAGTTTGAAGACTTAACAGTATTTCTTCCTATTCTGCAACTCTGCACAGTACACAGAATGTGCTGCTAAACTGCGGCGAAGCACACTGAATGGAATATGTGACTTTGATATTTTAGTTTGAAGACTTAAAAGTATTTCTTCCTATTCTGCAACTCTGCACAGTACTCAGAATGTGCTGCTAAACTGCGGCGACGCACACTGAATGGAATACGTGACTTTGATATTTTAGTTTGAAGACTTAACAGAATGTGCTCTAATCTGCAACTTTGCACACTAAACAGAATGTGCTCTAATCTGCAACTTTGCACACTAAACAGAATGTGCTCTAATCTGCAACTTTGCACACTAAACAGAATGTGCTCTAATCTGCAACTGTGCACACTAAACAGAATGTGCTCTAATCTGCAACTTTTCACACTAAACAGAATATTTTTTTTTTTTTTTTTTTGTTTTTTTCCCCCCACACACAATATAACCTGCTGCCCCCACACACAGTAGTCCTAAAAAGGACTTTTGGTTCTTTTTTGTCACAATTTTTGTTTTTTCCTCCCTACACTGCCTTTCCCTTCCTATCCTCAGCTCTCCCTGGCTCAGACTGAGCCGAACTCGATGGTCAGGTGCTATACAGCACCTGACCACGGGTTCTGGCCAGCCAATCAGTGTAATGCCAGCAGCCAACATGGCTGCTGGCATTACACCGATGTCAGAGCCTCCCTGCACGTTTATTGGCTGCGCAGCAGCCGCAAAACGTGCGGGGAGGAGACCCGAACATGGCGGGCGAGCACATGCGGTACTCGTACGAGTACCGCCATGTGCCGAGCAGAGCGATGCTCGAGCCGATCCGAGCATCGGCCGAGCATGCTCGCTCAACACTAGTTATTATGCTATTTTCATGATTAACAAGCTATTAACATTAATTGGGGATAACTTACATAAGCATGATAGTGCCACTAGCCAAAGCAAATATATCAGATAATTCTTAAGAAATATCCCTCTTCAGATCAAGATTCCATCTTTTCTTGTATGAGGTGGGAGTCAAAGAATGATGGTTATTAATCAAAACCAGGTATAGTGCAGGTATAAATGTAACTTTGTTATTGGGTTTCTTTAGTAAACATTCAGACAAAGAATTATGGCATAGTTTGTGAAAGGGCTGCATGTTCATTTCTCTAAAAATATGGGAAAATTTGAAAAAAGTCAAAAATCAGACTGCAGGACATTAAAAATTAAGACCTGATGTGTTCTTAAATCAATAGAAACCCTTTATTTTGACTACATATTCTACAAGTGCATAATATGAAAAGTAAAATTGCTTACACTTTTTCTTATTGTTTTAATTTTAACCTTTGTTTTATAAAACAACACACAACAGCACAACAAACCATTAATTTCCAGCCTTACAGTATTAAACTACCATACAGAATCCAATTTCTCCATACAAGAGGGTCTCCATGCCCAGGAGCCGACACTCCACTCCACCCAGGGAAAAGCCCACGGCTTTATAATAATTGACCTGCTCAGCTGCACCAGAAAAAAAGGACACCTGTACAAAGGCAGGTTAGATTACACAAGCTAGATATTTCAACATGATGATTGGCCAGAGCAATCTGGCATCTACATGCAACCAGAAGGCAAGACAGTATGCGCCATGGCGGCACCCTCTTTCTGAGAATGCGTCATAAAGGAGTGATGTCTGGCAGCCACCTCAAATGAGAGGCAGCACACAAATGTCTCTCTCAATGCCCCCAGGGGCAGGAGCACTGAACTCCATTCTGGGATCATAATGCTAGTCCCAAGGAACCCACATATTGAGAGCCAAGCACACATAATCAAGTTGAAAGTCAGATACCCACCTAAACATAGAATTGATTTAACACACAGAGCCAAAACTTAAACCTTACCCCCCCCCCCCCGCCCAGTCCCCATAGTGGCACCATTCCCCCACCCACCCCCAACCCCATTTAGTTATGTGTCTGGGTAGCTTGAGCCTAGAATAATTTTCACAATTTTTTACACTTTTATGTCTTTGCCATTGAACAGGTCTAGTAATACAATATTAAAAAATGCTATATAAAAAGTACAAAAGCTGAAGGGAGAGTGTAACACTGTTTTACATCCTGCTTTGAATGTCTATTGACCAGTCAACTCTCTTGAAAGTGAGATACAGGTAGCTCACTGTCAGGGACATAAAAATGCAAAGAAAATATATAACAAATAGAGGCACTTTGACTGTACATATTATGCAATTGCAGAATATATAAGGTTCAAATAAATGGGGTACTATTCATTTAAGGTATCAACCAGAAAAAATATTTTGGAATCTGGTTAAACCTTTTTGAATCAGTAATCAAAATTCAGATTCAGAAATAGTTGGTGTATGTATGACAGAACATACAAGATGAAGGAAAGGCACTACTCTATGTAATGCATTAAGTAAGGACCACAGTTTAACCCTTTGAGGTCCAGAAAGGTATCCAATGCTTTGCCACTCAAAGGTTTAAGGGATGCTTTAGTGGAATTCAACAATGTTTCCAGAGGTAAGTATTTCAAGGTAAGCTGAAGCTAGTGCAAACGAGCTAGCATCAATCTAAATTGTTTTATATAGAATTGTTCAAGGGGTTACAGATTCCATATCACGATCTGGTCAAAAATGTAAACATGACAGTATAATTTCAAATTAGGAACAGCTAAGCCTCTGCTAAATCTAGATCATTGGAGGATCTGAAGGGATAGCCTTGATTTCTTTGTTCTTCACCTGAACTGAATACACGTTTTCTGAATAATATCAAAGTAACAATGGGAAATATGAATAGGTATGATTAGAAAGTACAATTTTAATAGTTGCCATCCTTCTGAAATTTCACATCTAGTTCTTTCCTGTAGGGGAGTACAAAAGCAGGGGATGAGGGGAATAAAGTTGGCTTTAAAGAGATCCTTATTATGTTTTTTTAACTTTGATATCCCGGTATTTTACTGAGTGTTCCATCTACTGATAGGGAAAAGTGGATCTAAGAATTATCTTGCCTTCACAGACAATATTCAAGGCTTCAGATTTCATAAGAGTAATTTTGAAATTTGACCCATTTGTAGGAAATTAAGGGGATCATTAACATTAAAATGACATGGGTGAAAAGTAAGAGCATTTTCCCATGAGAATTTTCTCAGAGAAAAACAAAAATTTCCCTCTTTTTTTCGTGAAAATTCCCACCCATAGAAAATACATAATTTTCCTTTTCTCCGCGGCCAACAAATTTTCTACGAGAACTTTGTCATTTTTCGCCTATGTTTTTCTATAACTGCAATATTTCCTAATGCAATATTACTTATTCTGGGTGCTGAAGTGGAGAATAAACGTCTGAAAGTAAAAGTAAATATTGTTAGCATGCTAAGTGCCTTTGTTATTTGCCCACAACAATTATTTCAAGCTTAAGTAATACTGGTACAAGCCAACTGTCACGGTTTGTTTTGACTCTCAGACACAGAGTAAGATAAAAATCAAACTTTATTGAAAAGTTTAGTAGGAACCCTCACGGGTCCAGAAAATACACATATGTCACATATACAAAATGGGTTCAAACAGTAGTAAGCAAGATACAGCAAGGTAGGCTCTACCGGCCTTGCCAATATACCGGGCAAGGCAGCCAGAAAGATGGCACTGAGGAATGTAAACTGGCTCTACCGGCCTTGCCAATATAGCGGGCAAGGCAGCCTGGAAGGTACACGATATTCTAAGTGCGGCTGTACCGGCCTTGCCAATATACCGGGCAAGGCAGCCTGAAGGATGTTAACATAGAAAGCAAATTGGCTTTACCGGCCTTGCCAATGTACCGGGCAAGGCAGCCTGGAGGGTTGCACAAACTCGAGTGTGGCTCTACCGGCCTTGCCAATATACCGGGCAAGGCAGCCAGGAGAACAGGAGGACAGCTCCACTAATGTGGAGTTGATAGAACAGCAGCCTAAGATGGAGAGTGGAGCAAACCAGTATCACAGTCTGGGAGACCAAACCGGTGCACTAAAGGAGGCAGCCGCAACCGGTAGACAAAGGGTTAACAAATACCGTTATAGACAACAATATAGCCCAACCGGTTCTATGCAGCAGGATCAGCAACCTGTGCATGTGGAGTAAGCCCAACCGGTTCTATACAGCGGAATCAGCAACCGGTGAATATGGAGTAAACCAGTACTGCATACTGGACAAATGTAACACCCAACCGGTTCTATACAGTGGGATTAGCAACCGGTGAATGTGGAGTAGGCCCAACCGGTACTATTCAGCGGAATCAGCAACCGGTGATTGTGGAGTAAGCCCAACCGGTTCTATTCAGCGGAATCAGCAACCGGTGAATATGGAGTCAACCAGGACAAATGAGTCCCCAACCGGTTCTATACAGCGGGGTCAGCAACCGGTGATGAGAATAACCAGTACCATGTACTGAACAAACGGAAAGCCCAACCGGTCCTATACAGCGGAATTAGCAACCGGTGAAGGTGGAGTAAACCAGTACCACGTACTGGACAAAGGTGACACCCAACCGGTTCTGTACAGCAGGATCAGCAACCGGTATCTGTGGAGTAAACCAGTACCGCGTACTGGACAAACGTATAGCCCAACCGGTTCTATTCAGCGGAATCAGCAACCGGTGAATGTGGAGTAAACCAGTACCACGTACTGGACAAACGTATCGCCCAACCGGTTCTATACAGCGGGATCAGCAGCCAGTGAATGTGGAGTAAACCAGTACCGCGTACTGGACAAAGTAACGCTCAACCGGTTCTACACAAACGGAATCAGCAACCGGTGAATGTGGAGTAAACCAGTACAGCGTACTGGACAAACGTATCGCTCAACCGGTTCTATACAAGCAGAATCAGCAACCGGTGAATGTGGAGTAAACCAGTGATCAAAATGTCGACCAGGCAGACAGACGGATGACAATCAGGATACAGCAGCAGGAACAGCATACACGCCAGGACAACTGCAGGAACAACGCCAGCACTGGATCAGGAACGGAAGCATGAACAAACGGCAGCACCGAATCTGGAACGGAGGCAGGAACTAAGCAGGAGCAGCACTGACAGTGGAGATACGCTGACACTGATAGCAGATCCACAGGCCCAAGGATAAGGTAAGACAGGTGACTGCTGACACAGAGACACAATGAAAGGGCAACCAAAGGGTGCCTCAGCCCAGTCTAAATAGGCAGCACTGGGCGGGCAATAGACAGGCGGCCAATGGAGAATACACACACCTGACTGACAGCAAGGGCGAGCAATCACGGGCACTGTGATACCATCCTCAAAAGAAAAAAAAAATGGCTTGGTATATTGCAGCAGGGTGCAACACAAGACATCAGTTCCTTAAAGCCTCTGTTTTCAACAAAAGAAAAGGATGACACGACATGTCAACCTCCAACATACTGGCAATTTTACTGTTCCACAGGTGTACTTTGCATTATTTTTGTGCAGGTTTTGACTTCTTTCAAAGAACTTAGGGCTCGATCCAAGTGTTGGAGACAGCTGTTTTTTCTGCCGATGGCATTTTTTCCAGCACAGTAAGCTATTATCACGGTGCCCGTGATTGCTGCATTCAGATGTCTATTACCTGCAGGGGGCTCCCATTGGCTGTCTGCCTTCAGCCCGCCTCACATTGCCTTTTTAAACTCAGTTTGGGCACCCTCTGGTTGCCCTTTCATTTGTCTCTGACAGCAGTCTCCTTCTCCTTACTGCTGCTGGTATTTGGGTCTGCTACTGTGTTCCTGTGTTGCTGTATCGTCCAGTTCCTGAGTTCCTGCCTGCTGAGTCTGTTCCAGTCCGGTTCCGGTTGCCTTCGAGTGAGGTTGCCGTTCCTGCTGCCAGTCTATCCCTGCCGTTACTGTTCCGGTTGTCTATACCTGCCTGTTCCTGCTCGGCTCCTGCTTACAGTTCCTGCTATAGTGGCGACATTGTCATCAGTCGTCTCGGCGACAGTCGCTATCCTGCCGGTTCCAGTGTGCAGACGCTGGTTTGATCCGTTGGCCTTGCGGCCATTTACTATACTGTTGGTGTCAGCGTGCGGACGCTGGTTTGCTCCATTGGCCTTGCGGCCCATTTACAACACTGTTGGTTCCAGCGAGCGGGCGCTGGTTTGCTCCATTGGCCTTGCGGCCTATTTACAACACTGTTGGTTCCAGCGCGCGGGCGCTGGTTTGCTCCATTGGCCTTGCGGCCCATTCACAATACTGTTGGTGTCAGCGTGCGGACGCTGGTTTGCTCCATTGGCCTTGCGGCCCATTCACAATACTGTTGGTGTCAGCGTGCGGACGCTGGTTAGCTCCATTGGCCTTGCGGCCCATTCACAATACTGTTGGTGTCAGCGTGTGGACACTGGTTTGCTCCATTGGCCTTGCGGCCCATTTACAAGATTGTTTGTTCCCAGCGTGCGGATGCTGGTTTACTCCATTGGCCTTGCGGCCCATACGTAATACTGTTGCATTCAGCGCGCGGGCGCTGTTTCGCTCCATTGGCCTTGCGGCCCATTTACCACACTGTTGATCCCTTCGTGCAGATGCTGGTTTGCTCCATTGGCCTTGCGGCCCATTTGCATACTGTTGGTCCCAGCGTGCGGACGCTGGTTTGCTCTATTGCCTGTGGCTTTACTATTGTTTGGTACCAGTGTGCGGACACTGGTTTGCTCCACTACCTAGCACTATTGACGTTGTTGGTTACCAACGCGCGGGCGTTGGTTTGCTCCATGACCTGTGGGTCTGTTCCTATTATGCTTGATGTTATCCTATGTAAGGACACTGGTTTACTTCTTGTGTCTTACTCTTGCACTTGAAGCCTCTCAGTGCGCTGTCCAGTTCTAGACAGCTTTCATTCTGCGATACACGGATACTGAGTGTCAGACTCAGGTGAAACCACTGACCAGTAGTCTTTATATCCTATTCCACTGTCTATTGTCCATCTGACAGTGCCTAGAGTCATTGTGGTTGTCACTTTCCTATTGGGGCTGCCTTGCCCGGTATATTGGTAAGGCCGGTAGAACCTCCTATTATTCCATCGCAAGGTTGCCTTACCCAGTATTGGCAGGGTCGGTAGAGCTTACTACCTATATTTAATCAGGCTGCCTTGTCCGGTATATTGGCAAGGCCGGTAGAGTCTAGTCTTCAGTTTCCGTTAGGCTGCCTTGCCCGGTATTTGGCAAGGCCGGTAGAGCCACCTATTGGTCTTCTTATAGGTTGCCTTACCGGGTATACTGGCAAGGCCGGTAAAACCTGCATTGCTATTGTTATGGACATTTGCTTCTGCTTTACATTATTTGTATGTGTATAATACCCTATGGGATTGTCTTAAACTTTTTCAATGAAGTTTTGTTTTTACCTAACCTCATGTCTGAGAGTCTTAACAAACAGTGACAGCTATTCAAATGTCTTTGATGTGAAAAAATACCTCCAAAAAAAATGAGCCGTCGTGTGATAAAGTTAAGAGGTGTTTTCATCCATTTCAAATGATAAAAACACCGTAAATAGCAATTCAAATGTCTGAATTAGCCAAGAACAGGTACTCAAGTTATTGCAGGAAAGTTAACACCTATTTTTTTTTTTAACTTGAGTCCCTTATCGCCTGTTTAAACAGCCAACACAGAAACTTGAAGTTAAAAAACCCTAAGTCCTCAGTGGATGTATTGATAAGGGGTTTTAAGCTAATTCTAATTCCCTCAGACCGGAGCAGGCATCGGCCCATGGAGAAGAAGAGGGGGGGAATTGCATGATATTCTGTCTCCGCCTCTGCCTCAGCGGCCTCACACAGCAGCGGACAAAGCGACAAATATGATAAGTATTCTTTCTTATATGTATGGAAATACCATTATCTTTTAATATATTTACTACATTTATTATTATTTTTATTATGGGGGCATTTGTATTTTAAGAAGTGGTACACTACTACATACTTTATTCCTTTGGGCCCCAGAGAGGTACGCAACTCTCTGGCACTCAAGGGGTTAAAGTATGTATGCTTTTAACTTAAATTTCTGTTTTTGTTTTACAGCAAGAAGAAAGAAGACGGAAGATACAAGAGAAGAAAGAAGATAGAAGAAAGAATGGAGACAGAAGGAGACAGACAGTGGATGACAGCTAAGTTTAACACAAGATTTTTTAACGATCAGTGCTTGACAGTATTTCAGGCACCGATGGTTAACTTTTTTATTGTTAAGTTCCCAAAACTGGCATTATTTAGTGGAGTTTTGGGAATTTAACGTACAAAATGGACGTCGGTAGGACATTTGAATACCGACCAAGACATTTTATTTTACCGGTAGCTATCCATTTTGCCCTACTGTCATTTTTTTATTCCAACATTTGGATCAAGCCCTTAGCTAATATGGGACAGCAGTAGTACAGTGGAAGAACTGAGCAACTTTATTGCTTTAACAACATGACTTGTGGAGGTGGTGGTGGTGGTAGGTGTAGGCACTCTATGACTCTTATCATCTCCAAAAAAACAAACTCAGAGTCATATTCCTCTGCAGCAGGAAAAGAAAATCATGGCACGCTCTGACATATCAACAGCACCTCTATTATGTACCCCACAGCCCTGGGAACTTTTAGGAGTACTTCTACTGCAAGTTGTGGCATTACTGACATGGTGATGGTGTGCCTCCCAGTCAGACCTGTGTTGTGCTTCAGGTGGGACCTCAATGAGGAGGTGCCTATGTGTGAGCCCACTCCCCCCTGCTCAAATCTTGCACATCTTGCAGCAACCATGGCTGTAGCCAGTATTTGGTCTACCACTTTTCTCACACATCCCTGCACTGTTAATCCTTTCACCCTCCCCCTAAATCATGTGCTTATGCTGGACATTACTTAACTACTGAGCTTTTTTACTGTAAACTACAGAATAGAACTGATTGTTTGTGATGTCTTGCCTTGGCCCTCTACAAAATACTCTATCTCATTTAGTGTCAGTTTGCTTTAGTCACAGCTCACGTCGGGGTCCCTGTCTCTGTATCCCCCTATTCCTATCATTGTAAACAAAATACAACAATAAAACACACTCCCTGTTAAACTGCTTCTTTTCCCAGATTCCCATAGCATAGACATAACAGCCAGATCAGGAAGAAACTTGGATCACCTCTTCCTGTGTCTTCCCAGTCAGTCACACAGAATTTTGGGGTATTTGGGGTATTTGTTCACCTGACACAGAGATAATTCAATGTAAAATCAATAATCCCCCCATGAACCAAGTTCTGCTACTGTCGCTCCCTGCTCCCCACTAAGGACATGTGACAACTTGCAGTTTTAATAATAATGATGAACCCTCCCGCTGCCACCAGCTTAGCGTATTCTGCAGGATGGAATCTCATCAGATGCCACTTGATGCCCTGGTTACGATTAACCTCCAACATATTGCCATGTGTGGACATGAACTGCCACATCCTGACATCTACAGAATGGCTATCAGCTGGTGGGGGAGGTAACGATGAATGAGGTGGATTACCAGAAGACGTTGCTATGTCATCTCGTACCTGTACCCTAGAGCAAGACGATGATTGTGAGCCAGGTGTTTTGCTCACCATCAAACTTTCAGGATCTGGCTGTTTTTCTCTAGTCTTCCTCCTCTTTGATTTCTGCATCACCTTTTGTTGTCTTTGGGCAGAGACAGGGGGTAAAGCAACAGAGGTGCCCGATTTCTTTGGTGGAGATTTGACTTTAACATGATTCACATAAATGTCATGGTGTCTGTATTTCATATGTGTTATGAGAGTGGTTGTGCCAAAAGTGCATTCCCTCCTTTTCCTTTTTCACTGACTTCTCAAATTGTGCACAGTGCCGTCACAGAAGACACACTGTGTATGCCCCAAGAGAAAAATAGTCCCACACTGAGGAACTCAGGGGGAGGGGAAAGGTAGAGAAGAATGGCCTCTTTCTTCTTCTCCTTCACATTCCCCTTCACTGTCTGTGGCAGAAGATGATGTTACTGCTGCTGGGTCAGAATCAGCAGCAGGATCAGGAGTATTGCTGTTGGCAAGTTGAACCTGTCCTAGTCCTGCATCACTACTGCTAGACTCCATTCCCACTGTGTACACAGTGATCTATGGCACACTAGCCTGTTCATCATCATCCTGCTGCCATTGCAATTCAGCAGTAGCAGGAATTACAGCAGCAGTAAACTCCACAAAGTTGTCACTGCTGTTAGTGGTGGTGATGCCCATATCTATTTGTATTGCGGGCTCCCATTCCTTTTCGCTTTCGGCTGAAAAGGCCATTAATGTCTCTTCCACCCCAGCTGCTCCACCATCATCCTCATCATCAACACCAACAGTCCCTCCTGGCTGCTGCTGCTCTGTTGGAGTTTCACTAGTTGCTGATGATGACAAATGTGACAGAGGGTACCCTACTGTCACATTTGCCATCTCTTGAGGTGAAGAAGGCAGACTGGCAGCACTAGCAGCAGGCACAGGCAGCTGATCTGTAATGATTGTATTACTGCTGCTATCCCCCAGCACTGCCTTCCTCTGTATAATTTCCCAGAGGCACAATGGCAGGGAAAGGGGAATCACAGGGTCAGGGGGATGTTGTGGGCTTCCTTGACCACTAGTCTGGCTGATCGCCTTCACTTCTCCTTCCACCTCAGCAGAGTGATCTACTGCGGTCACACTAGTGCCACCACCAGCTGCTTCAATGCCTTCACCATCACCCCCAACACTCTTTAGCTATTGTGTGTTAGCATTAGTATTGGGACTGCTTGGGGATGGCAAGTGTGACTTAGAGTCCTCTGCTGTCACACTTGCCATAATCTCCTCCCCTCGGTCCTGAGTATCACATGGTACACTGGCAGCACTAGCAGCAGTCACAGTTAGCTGACCTGTCCTGTTCACACTGCTACCCACTTCTTCCTGTGCCTGTGCCTATTACACTATTTTTCCCAAGATCCCAAGGGACAATTTAGGGTGACTGGACATCAAGCTTCCAGACCCTTCATTGCTGGTGATGGTCACTTCCTCCTCCTCCTCAGACTCACTGGACACATAACGGTCCTTCCAACTCCTTTTCTTTGTAATCCTGGCAGCCATAGTGATAGCACACACTATGAGCCTATGCTGCCTTAATTTTTATAAATAAACCATTACAAAACAGCCTAGCACTCTTTCTTTCTCTCTCTAGCGGTTTTTGTTGCATTTCACTTCCTGGAAACATCCCATTTTTGGCACGAATATGGGAAGTATATGTACGCAGAGGCGCAGGAAGCTTGTAGCCATTGAAAAAAATAGCAGAAATGTTTGGCAATAGGAGAAAATGTTGATGATTTTAAGGGCTTTATTTAAAAACAGCTTTGCCTGCGAAAAAGCAACCACATGGTTTTCACTGATTTTTTTTTTTTAACTAGAACACGACAGGACCTTTCCCAACCCCTACTTGTGGCCACATCATAGGAAATAGCCACGCCAGCCATTGCTGCACAGCTTCCTAAAATTTACAATTTAAAACAGACAAGAAGAGTGTGAAACAATTTGTTTCCTATGTCAAATCTGACCAATTTACAAGAGTTTTGTTTCAGCAATGAATATACTTAAACAACATAATTCTTTGCTCCATGACAGTGGGCCAGTATTAATAAGGTTTGTATTATTTTCCAGCAAATTTACAAATCTTGGCTACCTGAGAACATTGGGACTAAGATGGAACTTTTAAGTCATGTCCTCCATTATTTTAACAGTTATATTCTATCCATGCATTGAAATATGATACAGTAATACCATTATTATTTGTTTTAATGAGTGAAAGGACAACGAATATGCATGTTTGCATGCTAACTGAACTGCGGAAACTATGCCTTATACTCAGTCCTTATACAGTCTTGATGGACTTTGAAAATGCAAGCCTGGTTGCCACTAGACATATTTATTCAGCACGGATGTCCTTTTATTATACCCAATGTATATGGAGAAAAAATTTGACAACTGCCAGACGTGGCAAAGTGCTACATAGATGATGCTGAATATAAATTGAATTTATCTGTTGGCACTTGCTTTTGTTCCAGCAAATGATGTAGTGTGTGTGCTTTTGAGAGTCTAATGGATTTAAATTTTTTTTTGAAAATATGGAGGACCTACAGATTTTGGTTTATTATTTTGAGGATACATGAATAGGAAGACTAGTCATAAGAGGAGCAAGGAGTAAAGCCATGTTTGATGTTCAACTTTAGAACTGTTATGAATCTGCATTGCATGATCTTCCTAAAACCAACAATTCAGGGGAAGGTTGGCACAGATGATTCAGTCGACTACTAGGAGCATGCCATCCTACAATTTGGAAGGTTATACATATATTAAAGAAAGAACAATGCGTGACAGAACAAAAGCTGGAGCAATGTCTTTCTGGGCAACAATTGCTGCTAGATAGGAAATGCCAAAGAGACACTGCCTAAAAAGTACAAGTTGTTCATTGCAAACAAACACTTACTGCAGTACCTCAGATATATAACTCACAATTTACATTTTGAAGCATGATTTGGACTTTGTTGTGGAGTTGCGCATACATATTACCATCTTATATAAAATATGTTGATCTCAGCCTCTACTTATGCCCATGTTGCCATAAGATTATAGTGACTGCAGCTGTACAACAGCTTTTTGATTAATGTCCTGGGGGTGAGAAGGGGGTGGGTGGGAAGGGAGGACGGAGTAGCTAAAAAGTCCTGTGTGAATAGAATGATTACTAACTTTTTTCTTCCTTGTCAGGTGTGTCTGCAGCTACAGGTAGGGTTAATCATCCTTAAAAAGGCCTGTTCACCACATCAGATGACGCAGCAGTACAGTGGAAGTATTGTCTGAGTATGCTGTGTCTATGCACATGTGTATTTGAGTGTGTGCATATACACATGCACATCTACACACCAACACATACATACACAAACACAAAAACAGACAAATGCATATGTATGTGTGTGTGTGAGTATTTCTGCAAGTGTGTTTGTGCATGCATGTCTGTATATTTGTGTCTGTATTTTGGTGTGCCCGTACTTTGATTTGTGTGTCTGTGTGTATGTGCATTTGTATTTGATGTGTCCAGACATGTCACGGTTTGTTAAGACTCTCAGACGCAAACTTAGGTAAAAACACAACTTTATTGAAAAGTTTAAGATAATCCCATAGGATTTCATACACATACATACAATACATAGAAATGACAGGTAGGTAGTGATAATAGCGAGTAAGGCTCTACCGGCCCTGCCAATATACCGGGCAAGGCAGCCTGGGCAAGCAATGGAAAGGTGGCTCTACCGACCCTGCCAATATACCGGGCAAGGTAGCCTATCGGGTAACTAGGAGAACCAGGCTCTACCGACCTTGCCAATATACCGGGCAAGGCAGCCTATAAGACTATCAGTAGTATACAGGTTCTACCGGCCCTGCCAATATACTGGGCAAGGCAGCCTAACGGATCACCATATGATACAGGCTCTACCGGCCCTGCCAACATACCAGGCAAGGCAGCCTAACGGGAACACCATAGATATAGGCTCTACTGGCCTTGCCAATACCGGGTAAGGCAACCTCAAAATGGAGACGATTGGAAGGTTCTACCGGCCTTACCAATATACCGGGCAAGGCAGCCTTAGAGGAGAAGGTGCCAACCACTATGGCCTTAATAAATGTCAGATGACAATGACAGTATGGAGATGGTATGTAGAGGCTATGAGAGCTAGTGGTAATACCAGGTAGTCTGCACAGATCAGTACCCGTGTACTGGGAGAGAAACTAGCTGTCTAGCCTGGACAGCGCTCTGGGAACCATCAGACTAAATAAATAGTAAGCCGCGAGGCAGTGGAGCAAACCAGCGCCCGCGCGCTGGAAACCAACAGACTACAGGTATAGTAGGCCTTAAGGCCATGGAGCGAACCAGCGCCCTCGTGCTGGGAACCAACACTCTAATTTCAAGTAAGCCGTAAGGCAGTGGAGCGAACCAGCGCCCGCGCGCTGGGAACCAACAGACTGAATGAATAGTAAGCCAGAAGGCAATGGAGCGAACCAGCGCCAGCGCGCTGGTAACCAACAGACTAGATATATAGTAAGCCGTAAGGCAATGGAGCGAACCAGCGTCCGCACGCTGGAAACCAACAACTAAATGTATAGTAGGCCGTGAGGTAGTGGAGCGAACCAGCGTCCGCACGCTGGGAACCAACAACTAAATGTACAGTAAGCCATGAGGTAGTGAAGCGAGACAGTGCCCGCACGCTGGTAACCAACAGATTAGACTGGTGGGACTTTGACAAACTGCATCCTTCTAAGGAGGAGGAGAGGGATCACTATCCTTTTGTGCACATGCTGCAGCAACCATGGCTGTAGTCAGTTTTTAGGAATAGCCTAAGAAGAAGCCAGGGCGAAACGCGCGTCGGCGTTCCTATTGATTTAGAGAGAGATGTCTCTTTTTTGTTTTTGAACAGATTACCTTAGGGTTTAGGAGCTATCCTCTGTTTTTGCATTTAGATTTCATAGCAGGAAGATACATCTTGTAGTATAGAAACATCTACAAATTAGATTAGATTATTTAGCTCCGGATTTAGCCTCTATTTGCAATGGTCCTTTTAAGGGCTGGTAATAGGGTGGTAATCAAGGGTCCTTTTTAGGGCTGGTATTTAGATTTTGGGTAATAAAGGCCCTTTTCAGGGCTGGTATTACTAGTACTGGGTGATTTTCTTTTTCTTTTTGGCAAGCTGGATTGTGCCCCGGTGTTAGATTAACATTTTTTATGTTTACATAGCCTGAGGTGTTTTAGATATGCTGTTCTGTGGTGCCTTGTACATCTATAGTTGAACTAGTTTTACCATCTACAATGGTCCTTCTTAGGGCTGGTAATTAGGTATAGTTGGAACAGTTGCTTTCTGTTATGCTCTGTTAACTATCTACTGAGCATTTTTCCACTCCCTCAGCCTCTTGGAACTGGCTATCACAGGATTTTTGTGGTGGTTCATTATTGCACAGCATTCAACCCAGGAAGTTAATTAGGTGTATTTCTCTTATGCTAGTTTATAGAGATTTACATTCTTAAATTAACATACTTTATGGTGGTAAAATAATTTTCCTCTTTTTTGTTTTTTTGCCTCTGAGTGCTTCCTATAACTTACCTTTGACTCTTAGGAGTCATTTGTGTTATTCAGCCACATCTTTTTAAGAATATTATCCCAGCAACATAATTTCGCCTCTTTTTTGATTTTTATTATATGTTCAATAAAAGTTAAGTCTTATCCATTACTACTCATAGCTCTATCAGTACTATAGATATTATATCTTTGAGTGCTATTTAGGCAGGTTGTCTGTGTGTTTTATTGCTTTCTGATCATTTCCTGCAGCACCAGATATTTCTATTGCTGATTTATAAGAACATATTATGAGCCATTAGATATAGAGATTGAGTGCACTGGTTCATATTTTTTCCATTGATTTCAGTGCAATAAGTTATGCAAAAAGGTGAGAAAACTGCACGCTTCACAGGAAATTTCCTACAAGTCAGGAAGTGCCATATTTCCACTATTTCTGTTTTGAGGCAAAAAATGTTTGCCCATCCCTACTGATAATGGGAGCAGCAGGATGAATTCTGAGGTGTACGGAGAAAGGGAACTTTCTTACCTTTCAAATCCTTTTTCTTTGAGTGTCTGTAGGCAGCACACCAGCAAAGCCCTGCCTCCCAGTCAGGACAGGTGCAAAATTAAAACTGTATCTCCACTAACATCCCCTTCTCCATCAGTGTTGAACAAAGCAGACTAGACAAAGAAATAAATGCCAAAAGAAAATATGTATTTCAACAAAAAATATAGAGAGGGAAATATGTATGCTGCCCGAGACCCAAAGGAAAAGGAAATGAGGTAAGAAAAGTTCATTTTTCCTATGGAGGTCTCCTTGGCAGCACACAGGAGAGAGAAAAAAGTTAAATATAGAGAGGGACACCAATTGCTTCCAAGATTTTATGTCCAAACCCAGCCCCCTCAGCAGACTGCAGATACAGATAATAGTAAGTAGTAAAAATATGAACGCTCTGCCAGGTAGCAGCTCTACAAATCTGTTCCACTGACCCGTGTGCCTTCTCTGTCTGTGATTTTAAAATAGATCTGGTAGACTGAGCTTTGCTTGCTGCGGACAGGTCCACATTGTGGACTTTTTAGGCTTCTTGAATGGCTGTTATAATCAGTGTCACAATGGTACCTTTTGAGGCTTTCTTCCCTTTTTGACCCCTAATATAGTTCACAAACAAAGAGTTAGATGATCTACAAGGCTCCTATCCAAATAAATTTGAAGACAATACTTAATGTCCAGATAGTGCAAAAGCCTTCCTTTGTCTGATGCAGAAACTGAAAAAAGTAGGTAAAAATACCTCTTGCTCTCTTTGAAAGGCAGAATGAACTTTGGGAATAAACTCTGTAGGAATCCTGAAAATCACTGAGCCCTTGAACAAAATAAAAGTTTCCTTAATAGAAAAGACTTGGCGTTCCCCAATCATCTTTGCTGAAGTGAGAGCCACCAAAATGGCTGTTTTGAAAGACATCATTAAAGATAATGACTCCAATGGTTTAAATGGACTTTGAAGCAAAGTCTCTAAGTCCAAAATGAGATTCCAAGGAGGAAAATGTGGCACAGATTTTGGTCTCAGGATTAATGTGGATCTCAAAACCTCCTAACCTGGACATTGCCAGTCAATAGAAATCTGAATGCACTTCCTAGGGCAGCAACTTAAACCTTAAAAGTACTTGAACTCAGACCTTTCTTGAAACCTTCTGCCAGAAAATCCAGAAGTACTACAATAGAAGGGTCTAGGGGGTCATGATTCCGCTCATAACACCAAGCACAAAACCTATTCCATGTTCTTTTATAAGCTGATGAAGTGCTTATGGAATGCTGATGAAGCCAATAACACCCCCAGAAAACCCCTGACTCCTTAGGATGTAGGATCCATTAAGCTGTTAGGTTCAAATTGTGAGGCTAGCCCTTGAAAAATCAGATCATCTCTGTCTGTAAGTCTCCTGTAGTTCCCCTTGGACAGTCCCTTCAGCAGTACAAACCACACCCTCCTTGGCCAGTAAGGTTCTATAAAGATGACATCCTCGCCTTTCCTCAAGATCTGGGAAATTATGGTCAGTCTCAGAGGAGCAAAGAGAAAGGCAAAGGGAAACTCCTGCATCTGTGTCTGAGTGTCCACCAACAGAGGAAGATCATGGAGAAACTGAGAGAAGAAAATTGAGAAGTTTGGAGTTTTGTCTCATTGACATGAGGTCTGTCACTGGCATACCCCATTTCTCCACAAGTTCCAGGATGACCTCGAAAAGAAGTGACCATTCTTCCTGTCAGATGGTCCTGCGGCTCAAAGAGTCTGCCTCAATAATGTTTCTCTTCCTTGGAATATGAACCCCTGAAATGGCTTCCAGATTGCACTCTGCCCACTGGAGAATAGTACTAGAGGCCTAGACTTCTTGTATCACACCGCTGGAGAGTGAGAGTGAGACCTGACCTTCACAGCTTTGACTCTGGCTAGGAGGTAACCATCAAAGCCCTCCAGATCACCAGCAACTGTAAGTGACTGGAGTGCAACTTGGCCCCAGAATGAGACCAAGTTCCCTGGAAATACCTTTGCTTAATTACCACTCCCCATCTGGCCTTGCTGGTGTTCATAGTCAGGATACTCCAATCTGGGGATACCCAACAGATAAGATCTTTCTGTTCCTCCAAACCAGCGATAATTTGATATGTGGCATCTTGACCTAATGATGAAGTTCTTTCAGATTCCTGTTTCAGGAGCTGATTATGGTCACCTTCTGGAGAAGAATATCTTGTCTTCTGGAAGAAAAGTCTTTGTGACTGCAGCATTTAGCACCATTCCCAAGAAGTTCTTCTGCTCCATGCACAGAACCAACTACTCTCAGTTTGTCTGCAGAGTTGATACTTTGATCTCCGAGTATTCTTGAATAAGAAAAGGAGGATCCACTTTGAGGAAACAATCTTCTAGATGTGGGACTAATAGAATCCTTTTCTCTCATAGAAAAGCAGCCAGTACCACCAGAATCTTCATAAATATTTTGGGAGCTGATGACATACTGAAAGGAAGAGCAATAAACTCAAACTGGACCTGCAATCTCTTCTTCTACGCTCATTATTTTCCATGACTATTGAAATGAAAAGGGATAGCATAGATGAAAAATCAGTTGACATACTGGCCTGTACAGAGGAAGGCTGAGCAACCGCAGGTTAAAACAAGCAGGGCAAATCTTCTTAAGAAGGTGACTTGCAGAGAAAATATAATGCCACAACAGATTCCATCTGAAAAAAAGAGAAAAAGAAATTACAAAACATATCTGCATGAAAACACTTTAATAGCCCTACGCCTTCCACTATACCTTGAAGACAAATAAGATCACTAGAAGACACATATAAGAAAGAAGGCCCTACCTAGAAGATAGACAGGTATCACCTTGAGCCGACCTGGTAACGCTGAACACCTTCAGAGGCTGGGGTGACTCTGGGGTCAAAATCCAATATATACTTTAAGAAATTATCCAGAGAGGAGCTCAACTTCTGTGGCACACCAAACATGTCACTTTCGGTCCATGGCATGCACAGACAGGAGGCAAGAAAGCCACTTCAATCATGTGCTGGAATACATAAGGAAACCCTCAGGCTAGATCTGAAGAAACAGCACCAGCTGCCTTAACAAAAACAACATAGAAGCCTCAGCAGAGACCCCAGTAAGGACGAGGGGTGCATGTCCAGGAGATACAGACAGGGCTTTCCTAGTGTGCTTCCAAGAAAACCACCAAAGGAAATATCTTTTTTTCTCAGGTCCAACCAAATCCTTCAAAACTCATTGGTATGCACTTCACTTTGCAGCAGGACAATGACCCCAAACATATTGCAAAAGCCTCCAAGGAGTTTTTCAGGGCTAAAATGTGGAATGTTCTTGACTGGTCAAGTCTGTCATTTCAACTGAATCCAGCTCAACATGTTTTTCATTTGCTGAAGACAAGACTGAAGGCTTAATACCCCAAAACAAACAGGAACTGAAGAAGCTCATGGAAAAAAGGAGGAGATTGCAAGTGTAGCATGTATTCAAATAAAAGATTTCATAAATGCTCACTTCCATAATCCCTATTTTAGGATGTAGCATATCAGGGTCCTCTCCCCGCTTTTATAGCCATAAAACTCTGTCCTCTTGGTCCCCACTACCTTAACACAGAATGCAAAAGATGTTCCTTTACTGTCTTGAATGGAATCCAATCAAAAGAGATTTTCTTTATCTGAGATTTAATCCAGCTAATACTAAATATGGCTGACTCAGCATTTGCAATGGGCGCAAGGCCCGAAGCAATGTAGGAGATGAGAGTCAGGTGCCACTCTACTGAGGGAGAAATTCACATGGGCATAGGGCTGGAATGAATGTATTTAAGAATTGATCATCAGTAATAATTATAATTATATGAAAACAGAACTAAATGAAGCATAACGAATACATCAAGCTAAAGGTGTATGTCCAGTGATATGCTGACCCTCCCACACATACATAAATAACATAGAGTAGACTATTAATAGTAATAGAGTGATAGCCTAAATCATAGTAAAAGTGATGAGAAGAGAAAATAATTAAATATGTATAAATGGCTAACATAAACGAGACTACATATGCTGCCTGAATAATCCAGTGAAGGATGATTGAACAAAAAAAAGAAATATGGGCAAATTATGTAAATACAGATATAGACCATCACCACTCCATCCCGGAGAGGAAAGGTGCATAAACCTGGCCACAATGTCAGTAAAGAATTAAATAAAATAAATATATTAAAAAAAAAATAAAATTTCAATGTCATTAAAAAAAAGCCCCCAAGACATGCCATAGTTAACTCTATGAGTGCCGGAGGGGTACCCCTCCAGCACTCAAAGGGTTAAATTCAGTGTAGCATAGCCTTTAAAAATATTTTGCAAGTCCTTTTAAAATAAACTGTTTTGGAAAAAATTAAAAGACATTCCCATATTTAAAGAAAATTCCATTGCCGCCACCTCTTCTGGCCCTGCTGGTGGTGGCAGCAATGTCTGCTGGCACCCCTTACATTAAAATGTAGGCCTGCGTCAGTGCGCCCAAAACATGATGCAGCGAACCGCAGATGCATCACAACTCGCCTCCAGCCCTGCGCCCATTGGAGCAGCCGCTCCTTTCAGTACGAGGACAGGGCCGGCCACTAGGGGCACCAGACGCAACCAAACCACACGCCGGCGAGACAGGAGTAATGACGCCGAAATGTCCTTCCTGGCTCCAGGTTCCCGGTGTTGCCCAGTCCGGCAGTGCTGGAACTAAGGTACGCACTGTGATAATTGGTTAAACGGAGGCCCTTCAACTAATGCTGATCAAACCTAACGTCATCTCAGGCCAACCAGTCTGTGGATGGGGATGATAAGAATTGTAGTCCAGAACAATTGGAGGGCCTCTGATTTTTGAACCCTGGTGTAAGTGTAAAGAGAAGTTATTTTGATTTTGGAGTGAAAACAGTGTGCATGATGTAAGAGAACAGACTGGGGGCCAAAGAAGAAGTTGTCGATGGGCTGCCTGTTGGCCATTAGTGATCTAAATGATTAAAGAAATGTTTTTTGAGAATAGAACCATTCATATTTGATGACGCTTTATGCTAATGCCAAGCATACAATGGTCTGTGTGTTTGGTCCACTTAGTGTGCCTGTTTTATGTATTAAAAGCCTATGGTCAACTTAAAGTTAAAATACAGGGTCAGTGATCAATTCAGTTGTCTCCGACCACCAAAAAACAGCCACTGGCAGATTTTTAAGCACAGTAAGCCATTCAATTACCTATGCTATGAACAGCTAACTGCAGATTTAAAATGACAATGTCCGTTAGTAATTTGCCCATTGAGAACAATGGAGCAATTCTATCCAGTAGCCATTCAATTCTGTGTGGTCAGTGCCAATCAGGATAAACTAATACATTTACTTGATGAAATTCTTCACCCGGTTTTTCTTGGAATACAGCACACAATGGAATAAAAAAAAAAAAACAACGTTGAACAAAAGAAAGCAGGGAACCAACAGCTCACACAACACTTAGTACATAACGCAAGTACAGCCATGAAAAAATAACCCCCTGCAAAGCCAAGGAACCACCCAGAAAAAGTATGTGCCCTACAAACAAGTCCTGGACAACCAACATTAACCCATCTACCCCCACATGGACAAGGGGTTGACAAAGTAACCCAACAGAATCCATCACACCATACCACGGAACAACAGAAGTTAATACATAACAACAGATATGTACACACAACACAAGATGCACACCTGTCAATCCTAAAGCAACCCAAGCTCGCCTGTGCAACATCACCAGCCAATGGAGACCCAAGGTGCACCTAACAACGTCACACATGCACCTGACAGGTACATAGAAAGTACAACAAATCAAACAACAACAGCCACACAGCAAAACACTTACCTGGGCAACACACACCTCCCTATTTGAGGACCGTGTCTGGACAAAATTCCACCACTTTCTTAAAGGTACATCTCTTCGTCCTCAGATGTGTCTTTTGTACAATGAGACCAATCAGAGATATATTACGAGCAGTATGTGTCTATAACATCAGAGAAGGGGGGTGTGCAAGAGCAAGGGAGCCCCAGGAACCACCAAGCACACCTGAAAATTGGAAGCAAGCCAGGCAGATGCAGAAGCCAGATTCTACCTGGAGGATCACACCAGGTTTCAGCACCTCAGCTGCTGCAACTAGATATCCCACAGCTGCCACAGGGACCTGTGGAACAGCACAAGGATAACAGATGACCACAAAGACCCAGAATATTTAGCACAAGGGTCACTCTATGGCTTGCAGAAGCTGATGGTTGTCATACATTTTATGGCAAGTGGATCCTTCCAGGCCACAAAAGGGTATGCATCTGGTATGCCCCAGCCCACATGTTCAAGGGCAGTGTCTTGGGTGTTGGCAGCCCTCAAGAGGAAGGCCAGGAGGTAAGTCCACGTCATCTCCACTGACATGGAGTGGACAGGTGTAAAAAAGGAATTCTATACAAGGGGAGTCATGCCCAGGGTCATGGGTGCCATTGACTGCATGCATGAGAGCATAAGAGCTCCAATGCATGAGAGACAGCTGTTCATCAATTCTAACAAGAGGATAAACCATGTTTGTGCTTCCTTTTCTGGTAGTTGTCATGACTCTTATATCCTCAAGTGCTCTCCATCTACAGGGACTTTGACAATGGGACCTATTCAGGAGGATGGCTTTTGGGTGAGTCAACAATCCTAACATCACATAACATTCAAGGTGCACTCACACGACTAATGTAAACATAGCTTAGCATGGTCATGACACACAAGTAGTACATCCCTGTTACACAATATCAGCCACATAACATGTTGTCCCTGTGTCACCATGTCACTATTTTTCCACAGGTGATGCCAGATATGCGTGCAAACTGTGGCTTCTCAGACCAGTACAAAATCCCCAAACACCTGCACAGGACCTCTACAATGAGGCTCACATCCGAACATGGAATGAGACTGAGCGCACCTTTGGGCTACTAAATCAAGATTCTGGTGCCTGGGGAGCTCTGCAATATGCACACGGCAAAGCATGTGACATCATGCTAGAGTGTGCCATACTACATAACATAGCTATTGACACATTTCTAATAAACGATATTGTGTTGTCTGCATAGGAAGGGGCTGCAGAGGTGAATGCCCTTATGTCTAGTGACTCTTGTTGTTCTTGGGGTTGATGTGGGGGTCACACTGGAGGAGGAGGTTGTTGCAGTTGACCCCTCTGTGGATTGCTGTGCCCTCTCCATCTGCAGCCTTTCTATGCGATTCAGTTCTCTCATTTCTACCAGCATCTGGCCAAGCATATCCATCATTCCATTTTGACATTGTCATATTTCAGTCATTAGGATGGTTTGCTGTGATTCTATTGCATGTACAGAGCCGGATCACAGACATGGAGCACAAGGAGCCTGCCTAGGGCCCAGCCAAATGAGGGGGGCCCATAAACCTCATCCTGGACTCTGCTCACTTGCTCCCCAAGCCCCCCTAACTCTTTATGATGCACTGACTCTCTTGGGCCCGACCGCCCAGTCAAATAAGGCCTGGGGTCCGGTGGAAACCTCATCGGTGCTCACCCTGCTCACTCACTGTCAGTGCCATGATTAATGATGTCACCGCACCTGAGGCTCTGTCTAGATGCTGCATTGTGCCGTGCATATGTGTCAAGACTTCCTGTTCTCCTGGCACATGTGCATGTGGTAAAGGGAAGGGTTACGTAGCACACTGACTGGTCATGCAGCGGTGGCTATAAAACAGAAGAGCTCCCCTCGCTCGCTCTTTTGGGTGGCAACATCTTCTTGTGGCAGCAGGTGCACACTGGCAGCAGGGCTTTGGGGCAGATGGCTGCGCACACATGGTAAGTGGCCAGGCAGCCATCAGGCCTACTGTACCCATTACCCTGCAGATGTAATGAGCTGAGTGACTGCAACAATCTGTACTTCTAAATCTATCTACAGGCAGCCACGGGAAGTGTTTACACACACTTGATTAGCAAATTATTGAGCATTAGCAATGTTGGTATTGGGACTTTGAGTCCCAGTCTGCTCAGGGGCCTGTTACAAATTAAATCACAATACTAATTTTTAGCCCTACTGAGTCTGACATAAAAGCAAATAAAATTGCAATCCTAAAGAACGTGCAACACAAGTATGTGTGAACACAAGTATGGGTAGCACATGAAGCCCAAACTGCAGCCTGCTCTCACTCAGAAGACGACATTTGTAAAATCCCGAACCCCTTCTACCACAGAAAGTTAATCGGGGAGGGGGAGATTATAGCAGAACTTGACACAAGCCTAGCCTACTACAAAAATACAGTATTAAGAGATATGCTGATTGTAATACAATATTCAAAGTTACTAATTAGGCTAGCATTTTAATATCTTATCTCTCAAATGGTCAGTAACTAAGTCTAATATGTAATGTTTTTATTAAACTAGAATAAAACAAAAATAACTTTATTATCTCAAATTATATGAGGGTGAGTATCAGACTGCCCATTGACAGATAAGCGATTACAATGCTAGCCTTATTAATGAGTAACTTTGAATGTTATATTAAAATCACTATATCTTATTCATTGGTTTACTGACTGTATTTATCTTTAGTAGGCTTGCACTATACATCCTATATTATAATTCGCTAAGTATGTTTGTCAGAAGCTATCATGCGCAGTAGAGTCGGCTGAGCAAGCTGCAGTCATGCACAGTACAGACTGCCCATGCCGCTGCTGATACGGAGCAGGGTGCTCCGAATTCAGACCGTAGTCTATGGTCTGAATTCAGAGAACTCCACTCCGTATCAGCCGCGGCATGGGCAGTCTGTACTGTGTATGACTGCAGCGCCGCCAGTGTTGGCCCGTGTATACGGGCTTTAAAACTAGTACTGTATAATTTAATTAAACAGTATGCTTAGTGCAAGTACAAAAATCATAGTAAACCAATGATAAGGATTAAGATATAGTGATTGTAACATTCAAAATTAATCACTAATAAGGCTGGCATTGTAATCTCTTATCTGTCAATTGACAGTCTAATACTTAACCTTTTTATTAAACTAAAATAAAACCAAAATCACTATCTCATATATGAATATGTGAGTTTCTATAAAAACAAATACTTAACCTTTATTAAAGCAGAATAAAACCCAAATCACTTTGTTATCTCATATATGATGAATATCGGAGTGTTTTTTATAGACCCAGATATTCAAATATGAGATTAAGTGATTTTGGTTTTATACTATCTTAATAAAAGTTAAGTATTTGTTCTTATAGACCTAGATATTGATAGGAGACAGTTTTGGTTTTATCATTTATTGTAGTTTAAAAAAGGTTAAGTATTAGACAGACTGCCCATTGACAGATAAATGATGCAATACTGAACCAGCCTTATTAGTGAGGAACTTTGAATGTTACAATCACTATATCTTTATCGTTGATTGGTTTACAATTTAGTTGATGGTGGTCAGAATGAAAATAGGGTCACACTCAAAGGATTATCCAATAAAATAGATTCCATTCCCTATAATAGGGATTGGATTCTTATTACTGACTAACCCTTTGAGTGCCAGGCTGTTATACACTGTGCAGCTAGGAAGCCAGTTTAAGGAGGGAGGCAGCCCAGTAATGGATGTTACTACTTCTACTATTATTTTTATCCTCTCTCTGTCCCCTGGTTCAGACAGTTGGCCCCTGGAGACTCCTGTAAAATAAATAACTGAGCATAATCTGAAAATGTATCCTTTGAATGCCAGCAGCCGGAAAGATACAAAAACACATTGCTTTATGTTGCATGGCAAAGCAATGCATTGTGTATCTCTGTCATTCAAAGGGTTATTTTTCAATTTAGGCACAGTTATTTTACAGGAATATAAAGATATAGGAGACCATTGTACAGAGCTTCAGAAATGATGCCCCCCCCCCACAAAAGAGGCCCAGCACATACAAGTAATAACAAAAAAATGATGAACAACTTTATTACATCCAAACATGTGGAAATAGCATAAAAACAATTAAGAACACGGAAGGCAAGCTATAAAATATACATATATTCTCATAAACATCACAATAGACTACTCCCATACAGAGTCACCATACATATGAAATATGTAGGAGGAGACAGTATACTGCTTATAGAAGTGCTAAATATGTATATAACCTCCACAATAGTGGGAAATGTATTTAAAATGCATGATGTGCTAATTCAGTAAAAGGCAAAGAAGAAAGAAATATATAAATCAGGTGGAAAACTAGAAGATCATATACTTATCCATCCAATAATTATGAAACCCAAAGGGCAATAGTATATAAAGTCACAGCTAGCCTTCAGACCCAAAACTCAATGAGTATTGCTACTCCAATGGCTTCAGCCCCATCATCCCCAACACAACAGCTGCTAGCTGGATGGAGTGCCAAAGGTTGCCTACCCCAGTCATATATGAGAAGTGTAATATACTCTGTAGTGTTGGGGGCATTATTTTGTTCTTGTAGTTATCTCTAAGGCAGGCTGTGTGTGTGTTTTTAACAGCTTTTCTATTGTTTGCCAGTGGTTTTTAACATGTGTTACGGACTCAGCAGCTGTGTTTGGTAGGCTCTGAATTACCAGTAGAAAATGCACCTACTTAATGCGTGTTAACAGCCCCTGCAATGGAATTTCAAATGGATGTGCTGTTCCATTGGTATCTGAAAGCTAATCTAGTGGCCATCTTACATTTTTACCTGACAGTATATTGTCTCACCACAGGTTAAAGAATACTAAAGTGACCTCAAATGTTTATACAGACATTGCATTAATTATTTGATTGCCTGAGTCAACAACATTCATTATTAACATAATAGCATTGCTGTTACTACTCATGAGCGCAGTTGGCTTGGATAGCTAAAGGGTTAATACAGCATCTGTACAATCCTTTAGTTTTCTTCAAGGGCAGGGGTTATAACACTACTTGCTTTTTCACAATTTGCGATTTTAATGATAAAGCAACAATGAAACTAGCAAAATGATCTTTAACTCTCTTAAAAGAAAGCAATGTATAACCCTAACCATTTGAGTGTCACAGGATTGTACAATGCATTGATCCCCAGTGAGTCAGTACCACTTTCATGGAATGTTTGATGGATGTTAAGCAAAAGTGACCATGTTTATGCTCTTATTGTGGATGTGTAATGCATCTTTACTTTCAAATGGACTTGTGGGCAGTGAGCGGAATGAGTACTAGCAGGAAGGAAGTCAGAGCAGGGCAGATAGAGCTGCAGTCAATTACATGAGTCATGCTTCTGCTTAGATATAATATTGCAGCTAGCTGTGAGTGTGGGATACTTCCTGAGCTCGCCATAGACCATGAGAAGGAAGAGAGAATGGGAACAAAGTTCAGCTTCTATCTCCTATCATGTCTGTGTGCAAGGGGAACACTGGCTGAGTGTTTTGCAACTGATAGTGCTGGTACTGTTTTCAGGGCCAGACTATGTATGTGTACCTGGGCATTTAGATGCTGTGGTGTGCATGTATATTTCAGGTGAGGCCATCATCAGAAATCACGAGGTCCAGGAAAAATATAACTGGCTGTTAATCTTCTAGCCCAACTCAGGCCTGGGTCAGAACTGTCAGATGGCAGTGGTTTGGTTACAAGAGTTTGCAACCCATACATTCTTTGGAAGAAGGCAGGATGGAGTTAATTTGTGAATGCTAAAAAGAGAAGGACCATATTGGCCTATTCCATTGGTTTTCAATCTGTTTTCTGTGGTAATTTAATGTGCTTAGGCTGACACTTAAATGTGAATGGTTTAACCCATTGAGTGCCAGAGTGCAAGGAAGTTGTTAGCCAGGGCAGGGAATCTCATCCTTTCTTAACAAGGTCACTCTGGCACTCAAAGGATCAACCCTTTAAATGTCAGAGGGGTATACATGGCATTGCAAAACAATGGGCTGCACACCCTGTTGTCACTCTGAGGGTTACAGTATCATTAAAATGTAACTGTCAGTGCCAGTATCCCTGTTAATTACAGGCTCTAATGGTTTTGTTCTCTACTTCTCACAAGCTCTGATGGTTCAGTTTCCCTATTGCTTGATTTCTGTGATTATATCTACATTTATAGATATGTGGGTGTATGTGGGAGCACAGGGACATCTTTATTTATTTATTTATTATTTTTATATATTTTATTTTTCTGTGTCTTTTATGGACCTGCTTCTTTCATCCTATATAATAAAAGGCCAGAAACTTTGTCACGATGCAGTCATGCGCAGTAGAGACTGCCCTCGTTCAGCCATTCTCTACTGCGCATGATTGTTTTGCAATGCATTGCATACCCCTCTGGCACTCAAAGGGTTAACATTACACGGAACTGCTCTGTATACTGCTGTGCAGTATGTCAACCTCAGGGCCTGTGCACATGGGCTTTTACACTAGTATTGTATATTACTTTTCAGATTACACAATGTATAAGCATGCATCTGCTAAGCGCAAGAGGAAGCGAGACACTAAAAAAGAAATACAAAAGCAAAGGACATTTCTGCAATCTTATATGGTGCAAAACAGTAAGTAGAAATGTCTTCCTCTGAATTGGGTGCTAGTATACCCAGATGATGCACCAGAAAAAGATTGTCAGCGAAAGTCAGCTGGTTGGCAGTGGCACGCAAAAATATCTCTCTCCTGTTTGCCTTGAAGGAACTACAGAAGCTTGTAGCATGCAGCATGATCCTTCCCTTGTCAGCTGTGCAGAAATTGTGGAACCTATGAGAATGCACGACAAACTTTGTTCAATGAGCAGTGAGGCAATCAGCGGCAAACTGAGCATACAGTCTTCTCTAGAAACAGATGTAGTTAACACCCAGCAAACATTTAACTCAGAAATGTCCACAGTGACTGTGACTTTGAATAAATCTGTAGATGATATCATTAAAAAGTATTCGCATGATCCTGCAGAGTGAAGTTATGAGATTTCAGAAGATATTTGAGAATACTTTTTCTAGCCATCAACTAAAAAACATAACCTCTGACTTTTTTGCCTCAAGAAGGACATATTCTGATGGTCTCCAATTTCTTAGTCCAGATCTATTGTGGTGGAAAAATAGATATCGTGAAACTATTCAATGGAGACTGGCTGATATATTCTGTATCAACAGGAAGTGTTTATTGGGTACCATGCAGACTTTACAGTAACATACACCAAGCCCTCAATTCAAAGGGATTCAGTGACAGGAAGAATGCAGGAGCACGCTTAAAGGAACATGAAACTTCAGCTGACCACTGTATGAGCTTTCAAATTTTCATAGCGAGCAAATCTTCACTACCAAGTAGACCAGGACCTTGTACATCAAGTTGCCAATGAAAAAAGATACTGGAGAGAAGTATTAAGATGAGTTGTAGCTGTGATAAATTTCTTATGGAAGCGTGGTTTACCTTTCCATGGAAATGACAGATTATTTGGTTCCATCCAAAATGGTTAATTCCTTGGATATCTTGAACTTCTAAGCCAGTTTGATCCATTTCTGGAGAAGCATATTAATAAGTTCTGTGCTGCTATAAGAGGAAAAACAAGCTACAAGTCATCAACATTTGTAAATGTATTTATTGAGCTTATGGGAGATAAAGTTGTAGCCACAATAGTGAAACAGCTCAATGACGCAAAATACTTCTCAGTCATTGTAGATTCTACACCTGACCTGAGTCATATTGACCAGCTAGCAATTGCTGTGCGATATGTCAACCAGAATGGACCAGTGGAGCAGTTTTTATGCTTTGTACCAACCTACTTACATACTTGAGAAAGTCTAGAAAAAATATTTTCCTCTGAAATGTCCACAGTTACTATGACTTCAAATAAATCTGTAGATAATATCATTAAAAAGTATTTGCATAATCCTGCAGAGTGGAGTGATGAGATTTCAGAAGATATGTGAGAATACTTTTGTAGCCATCAACTAAAAAAACATAACCTCTGACTGTTTTGTGTCAGTGCTGCACGATAAAAAAATTATATTTTGAACTGTAGAGGCCAGAGCTATGATAATGCCAGCAACATGTCTGGAAGATACAATGGTATACAAGCAAGAATTCAGGCCATTAACCCTTCAGCAGAGTATGTGCCTTGTGCTGCTCATTCATTGAATCTAGTTGGAACATGTGTGTCACAGTCCCCAAGAATAAACCAGGAGTCAGATGGTATAGTTAAAATCACCTTTATTAGTATAATATATACAGTATGGATCAGGAAGGAGCAGAGGGTAACTGTAGAGGCTAGTAACTCTATCAGGAATAGGAGGCTGCCTTGAAGTCAACCACACTGCACGAAACTAGGCCGAAGCCAATGGTAGTCTCAGTAGCGCCAGGAAGTCTCAGACAGAACACTAAAGGTCTCCCAAAAGGGATGGCAACAAGGGAGACTACTGACTCACCCCCGCAGTCAGAAAATTAGGTAGTCAGCCAGAGCCACAGGTCTGCACCAGATTGGATATCTGATAAGTAAGGGAGCGCACAGAAAGGATAGTCAGACAGAGCCACAGGTCAGCACCAGAATGGATGGTCAGACAAGCCAGGGTCATACACAGAGCGGGTAGTCAGCCAGAGTCACAGGTCTGCACCAGATTGGATGCCCGATAAGTAAGGGGGCGCACAGAGAGGATAGTCAGACAGATCCACAGGTCAGCACCAGAATGGATGGTCAGATGAGCCAGGGTCATACACGGAGTGGGTAGTCAGCCAGAGCCACAGGTCTGCACCAGATTGGCTGTCCGATAAGTAAGGGAGTACACAGAAAGGATAGTCAGACAGAGCCACAGGTCAGCACCAGAATGGATGGTCAGACAAGCCGGAGTCATACATAGGAAAACAGGATGCAAACAACTGAGAACTGCACTGGACAAAAATGTAAGGGTAACTGAATATGAAACCAGTTCCCTTTTAAAAGCCAGCCAGGAAGTAGGTAGGTGGAGACTACAGGACTCAATGGAACAGAGATGCATCACATAGAGCCTCCAACCCTGCCTCAAACCAAGCCACTGTGTCGTTCCGAACGCGGACATGGAAGACCGCTGGGGGAACCAGATGCAACCAGGCCAGCAGCCAGGTGCGACATGCGAAATGACGCAGAAGCATCATTCCAGGCTCCAGGTTCCCAGCGTCACCTGATACAGTGGTGCTGGGACTAAGATACACGCTGTGACAATGTGCTGCTGCATCCTGCATAGAAGCAGTTTCCTTCTTCCAGTGTCTGCAGAGTCTTTACACATTTTTCTCATTCTCAACTCACTGGTGGGAAATCTTAATAAAACTTCTTAACAAAATTTTGGGAACTCTTACAATTAAACGCCTAAATACCATAAGGTGGGCTTCACGTGCTGATGCCACCAGATCATTAAGAAAAGGTTACCAACAGGTACACGAAGCACTTGAAGAGTTGATGACCCGTGAAGAACAACCTAGTGTTTGGCATGAAGCTAAAATACTGGCAAATAAACTGTATAATTTCAATACTGCTGTTATGCTTGTTGTGTGGGGAAATATACTGGAATGGGTAAATGCAACAAGCAAGCATTTACAGAAAAGGAGCATTTCTCTTAATGAAGTAGTCACTCTCTACAACTCATTAGTGAACTATATACTGAACATGAGAGATTTATTCTCAGCATTTGAGAATGAAGCCAAAGAAATGATGACAGATCATATGTATCCCAGGGAAGGAAAGCGTGAAAAAAAATTAGGTAGGTTTCTTCCTGTCATCCACCCCTCGTCCCACTGGCAGTTCTGTCCCTATCTGTTGCATACCTCTCCTTCCTCGTGTATCCCCCTGCCCAGCATGTCTCTCTCTCCTTCCCTAACTGGGGATTCCCTCCTCACCTTTCTCCTCTCCTGCTCCTCTCCCCATCCCTCTATCCTCTCCTATCCTTGCTATCTCATACCCACTCACACTCAGGCCCTCACAGACACACTTAAGCACACACACTCTCTGTCACTTCCTTGCATTCACTGAATTTCACTGTATAAATAAAAGATAAAGAGGTGTTATGTGTGAGAAACAAAAAAGAGATCTCTGTGTGTGTTTGTATGTGTTTATGCAAGATGTTCCAGGGTGTATTATGTGTTAATATAAATGCAACACTCTCTGCTCCAAACTCTGTCTACCTTGATCATGTCTCAGATCCTCTCTCTCTCTCTCTCTCTCTCTCTGTCTCTTTCACTAACCTCCTTTCCTGGGTCCTGTGCTCTAGCTTGCAAAAACTCGAAACACAGACAAGGTATGCCAGTTATTTTGGTGTATATAGGTGTATTTGAATGTACTTGTTACTTTTGTGTGTTGTGATTGGATGTGAGTTTGAACTTGTCTTGACAACGTTTAGCATCACTAGATAATGTTGACCATTCTCTTTTTCCTTAAAAGCTGACATATCTGTAATTGTTTAGTGACTGAAGTCAATGCACGTTGAGGTCAAAAAAGGTGCGAAGCACTGTTTGAAATTACCTGGATTTTTTGGGTTTATACTTGTTAGCCATTCTAGTAGACAGATTATTGAATAGCTTACAAATCAGACATGGCTCATGTTCGGTGTTTTTTTTTTTTTTTTTGCTTTACCTGTGGTTTTAATGTGTTTTATTGAATCAAGACCTTAATCTCCTTGAAAGATCGTTGATGTTGCATTTTTTACGTGCTCAGATTCAAACATCTAATTTTTAAACCCATAAAAATCCTTTACATTTCCAGGTGGATTCATATTGTGGAAGAACATCCAGAAATAAGGAGAGGTCAGTCTGCTCTATTAAACTATGATTTACTCCTGGAGAAAAAGCAGATTAGAGACTTCCAAGGATGGTCTGCCAGCAGTGCCAGGTGAAATAACTTATCTGCTAGTAGAAAGTCTGAAACACTCCAGGTAAAAGGCTGTAAAGGATAAGTAACATCTCCTTTTACCACCAATTATGGTAAAAAAATTCAATAGCTTCTATGAATTTTGGCCTTGTGCATTTGGAAATGAGACATCTTCAGTGATTACTGCATATCATGTCAATCGAGTAGGGGTGAGCAAAAAGTAATACAAATTTCCCGCATGACTTTTCGCAAAAAACAGTTGATTTTTCTCTTTTTTCACGAAAGTTCTCTTTTTTTCCATTGCAACATTTTCCTCCTTTTTGCCTATTCCAGCAAATTTTTCACCTTTTCCAACACATTATTCTTCTATTCTAACACATTTTTCTCCTTTTCCAATGCATGTTTTTCCTATTCCAACGCATTTTCCTATGTTTAATAAGGTCCAACATTTCCCAGTACAATATTACTTCTTCTGAGGGATGTAGTGGAGAAATAAGTAGCTGGAAGTAAAAGTTGTGAGTCCTATATCAACATATACCTTGAAAAATATGTTAGCATGCAGAGTGCATTTGTTCTTTGCCCACATCTCTTACTTCCTGCTTAAGTAACACTGGCACATATTCATGATGATGTCAAGTGATTAAAAAAAATAAAGTACAACCTACAATGTGGCAGATGTGTATGGTAGTGGTGGTGGGGGACTGGTGTGGTGTGATTGATGGGACCTTGACAAACTGCATCTACCCCGGGAGGAGAGGGATCATCATCATTTATTGCACATTCTGCAGCAGCGATTGCTGCAGTCAGTTTTTGCACTAACACTTTACTCCCACGTCCCTGCACTGCTTCACCTTTCCCCCTCCCGATTGCGCATTTGCTAGACATTACTCAACTACTGTGTGTGTTTTTACTCTCTACAGTACACAACTAATTGAGTCTGATGTCTTGCCTTGGCCCTCAACAAAATTCTCAATGTCATCTGCTGTCTATCAAGTCTGCTTCAGTCACAGAGTTCCCAGGCAGCTGTCTAATATATTTTTGGTTTCATAATTTATGTTATTTTTACGTTGTCCAACCTATCATATCAAAGTTAGTCCCCCAAAAAAATATATAACGAAGACCAAAATCACCAACTTCTTTCCCCAGACTTCCCCAGCACAGAGAAAACAAAAGTAAAATCAGCAAGCAATTTGGAGCCCAGCTACCTGTCTTGCCAGTCAGTCACACCAAATTTTGGGGTATTTTGGGTCAACCTCCTTCCTCCCTTCTTCTCCCCCATTGTGCCCCCAGACTCCCCTACTACAGAGAACAAATGTTCTACCTAAACTAAGCTTCAAATCCCCTTTATTTGCCTATCTTCTCTAGCTCAAAAACATGCTGCTCTCTCCTCTCACAAACACAGAATGGCATGCTGTGACAGCCTGACAGCCTTTTATATGGCTGTAGAAAACTTTCATGTGGTGGAGAAAATTTTTTCTACCCATTGATTTTAATGCAATGAGCTAGGCAAAAAAAGCGGGGAAAATTGCACTTTTCGCAGGAAGTTTTTCACCAAGCAGAAAGTGATATTTTTTGCTGATTTCAGTTTGAGGCGAAAATTTTCGCCCATCCCTATTATGGAGGTGGATGTGACTGTTAATAGTAGCACCACAGGACACAAACTGCACCCACTGCATATAGTAATCTTAAAGGGATAGTAATACTTCGTTTTAACTTTATTTTATTTTGTAGGCATTAGAAAAACATGAAGAATGATATAAGTCTTATCTCTCTTTATGGTTTAAGAGATATTCACAAGCAAAGTTTCCCCCTCCCGCCCCTTTTACCTACTGTAAACAATCTCTTCTCAGATGTGGAATGCAGTCCATAGACTGGACAGATAACAGAAGGGGACACTCTTATTCCTATGAAAACAATGAAATCCCTGCCCCCCTTGACAAGCTTTTCAGGTTTTTCCCTTATCTTAATTGAAGATTGTCCCTCTCTGCAGTCTACCTGGGCACCTCCCTTCTGCTCAGGTTGAACAGTGTGACATCAGTAAAAGGGAGAGGGGGGGGGACACTTTGTCATTGAATTACTCTGGAACTACAACTCTGACAGAATTGAAATAAAACTCTCCAAAGTCCAAATACTATGATGATTAATTAGAGCTGTTTTTATTATGAAACATTACTATCCCTTTAACCCACTTTACATGCTACTGGTCCTTAAAGGTATAATAGGTTCATGCACTCTGATCATCATGAACTGTCATGTCTGCCTCCATGGATCTGGCATCCAGGACTGATTGAAAATGTTTTCTCTGGAATAAAGGCACAATTCATAGCAACCATTAAAATTGTATGGAAATAGTAAGGCAAGGTATTATCAGTAGGTATTACTTCTCCGTAAAGAGAGGATCTTTATTACTTCTTCCTGGACAGAAAATTAATTTGTACACAGACCCTAAAACTGCAAAATATGGGAAGAACTTAAGATTTGTGACAAGTGGCATAGCTGCTCACCCTATTAGTTAGAACGTAAATCAACAATAAAAAAACTATAATAATCCACACTTAAAGGACCAGGTTATTTTGCACCTACGTAAAATTTCACGTATCTTTCTGTCTGTTAAATGTGATCTTGCCATTTTATTAATTCGTGTTTCCATGCAATCAATGTATGCTTTTTTTTTTAATAACTAAATAAGATTTCTTTTGGTACAGTATTTAAGGAACACTAACACCTCATAATAATAACCTCCTACCTTATTATAAACAGAATGAATGTTTCCTTTTTTACCTTTGTTCAAGAGATCTTCAGCCAGTCCTGAATGTCATGTCCATTGAAATGAACATGACAGCTGCTAACAGGACAGAATGTGTATATATTTCAAAAAGCACATCAAAATCTGTTAACTCTTTTGGTAACATGTCCAGTATTTCTGCCTTCCTACCAGAAGAGCGTCCTGAGTTTATGGAAGTAGGGTGACCTTTTACTTTAAGGGAGGGTAATAATATTTTTAAATAGATTTGCAGCTGCCAATAAATATTGTTCCTGCTGGAGCAGCTTTTGTGGAGGTTAAACCTCCACAAACCTTCATTATACTTCTCTTATGTCTGAGATGCTAGCAAGAACACAGGACTTCAAACTGCTCATTTCATGTGGTAATCATATGCAGGCTCATGAACTCTACCAGCTAGAGTTTGAAAAAAAAAAATTGCCAGCAACTGTCATGTCCACCTCCATGAATACAAAATGCAAGATGGAATGAAAATGTTCTCTCTTAAACCAAGAGGCAAGGGCACATTCGTAGTGGTAATTAGGATTTTATAAGCACAGTAAGGTATCAGTATTCCTTTAAAGCAGATACAGAATTTATAAGAATTGACAGGTTATGTTTTTTTTTATCTAGAATAAAGGTCTAATTGTTAATTTATGTAATATTTATTTTACAAAATATTGATTTTATTAGTCATTTTGTACAAGTTGATTTCATATTTTTGTATCATTGTTTATTCTTTCATTTCTCTATGTTATGCATGTTTACAAAGCCTCCATCATATTCCAATGAAAGTACTTACTTTGAATTCATATTTTAAATTTTAATATATATGCATCATGTAGTTCAAACAGAAACAGACACAGGATTCATTATGACATATAAATCCTATGAAGATTGTGATGTAGAGGCCTTTAATATACTCTCTTTGATTCCCAGATAAACATGCAGAAAAAGATGAGTCCGCCAATCATTAATGATAAAACAGTCAATATGGATGTAGCCAATGATAAAACATACCGAGCAGAAGAGCTGGGGCAAATCAATTCCACCGTAGGGAACAAATAAAAAATCCCCAAATTCCCATTTATTTAAATGGTGTTTTTCAACCATTTAAAACAATGTATTGCATACCTCTGCAGCATTCAATGGGTTAAAAAGCACCATTTGTATTCATCCCCTACTGTGAAGCTAGTTTGGCCTATAATTGCTTCTGTTCTTCTCAGTACAGTAATTGCATCTGGATATAGTTACCTGATAAATATGTGTTTGTCTTATTGTCTAAATATCACACTGTGTACACTTATTTTTCACCTTCAGCAACTAAATCAAATAAAATATGCTTTAAACAAAATCATGAGGAAATCAGAATCTGTAATACTGGAAGTCCCACGACAATGCAATTAATTACTGCAATTACAATGCAATTATTTACATACTCTGTATGTAAATAAAATACAGAGGCCCAAGTTTATAAATACAAAGTGGAGATGTTGTAGAGCAAACCAACTTCACCACATGGGTCAAAAAATATCCATTTATTTAAATTGGGCATTTAACCCCATAAATGCTTGAGAGGTTTCCAATGCATTGCAAAGTGATAACTACTCCAGTGATATTGCTTCTCCATATTATTCTATAGAGCCTATGCACTAAGATCCCCACAGCTGGAGAGATCTTAGTGCATATGTTCCATAGAATAACATAGGCATTGGAGAAGTGATATCACTGGGTAGTCATTCCCAATTTATTACCCTTTTTCACACCTTAGTGCGTAACGTCCCATTTCTTCTTGGTACTCAGTGATGCAGATATACTCAGAAAAATCACAGCTCTTGTGGGGTAAACCAACTACTCCATAAGGGACAAATATAAATTCTAGACTTGTGCGATTCAGTTTGTCCACATTCGGATCTCAGATGAATATGGCTAATTCGGAGCCATTCGTTTTAAGAACCCGAATCTGAAACATTTCTGGGCAGAATTTCGGTACAAGATTCCGATATTCGGATGACGGTCTCCCCGCGTGCACTACTTTCCCTCCCTCTCTAGTCCAGTTAGCTTCTTTGTACTTTCTGTCCATTTCTAGTGCAATTAGCTTCTTCGTTTCATGATGGGGGTTGGACTAATGACATCACAGACACCCAGACAGCTCCTGCATTTCCTGTTAGTACGTATTGCGTTGTTGGAGCTTGGAGAGAGAAGAAGCAGATAGAGAGATAGAGAGAGTGACTGTCCAGTTGTTGTGTACGCAGGCAGATAGGCATAGGCAGGCAGCCAGCATTAGTGCCAGTTATTGCCACTGCAAGGGAGAATCACCTTTGTTCTTGTGTAAAAGCTGAAAATTCAACTTAGGAGTTTGTTTGAATAATTTGCAGTGACACAATCTAACACTTGTGTAGGGGCTGGGAGGCCTAGCAGCTCACTGCCAATGCAAGGGGGAATAATCATGTTTAAAAAATTCAAAATCCAACTTTGGAGTGTATTTGAAAAATTTGCAGAGTGATACCATCTCAGAGCTTTGTAGGGACTGGGGGGCCTGCTGTCTAACTGCCACCACAAGGGAGACTCATTAGTGTTTAATAAATTCAAAATCCAACTTAGGAGAGTATTTGAAAAAATTGCAGCGTGATACCATCTCAGAGTTGTGTAGGGACTGGGGGTGCTGTGTAGGGACTGGGGGTCCTGCTGTCTAACAAAGGAGACTCATTAGTGTGTAAAAAATGTAAAATCCAACTTAGGAGTGTATTTGAATAATATGCAGAGTGATTCCATCTCAGAGCTGTGTAGGGACTGGGGATCCTGCTGTCTAACTGCCACCGCAAGGGATACTCATTAGTGTTTAAAAAATTAAAAATCCAACATAGGAATGTATTTCAAAAATTTGTAGAGAGACAATCTTACAGCTGTGTACGGAGTGGGAGGCCTAGCAGCTCACTGCCAACGCAAGGGGGAATCATTGTTCCAGTGTTAAATTTTAAAATTCAACTTACGAGTGTGTGTGAAAAATTTGTAGAGTGATACAGCCAGTCTGACAGTTGTCGTGTGGCCAGGTTGTAAAATTTTCAAATTATTATAGTACACTACCTACCTATCTTTAATGGATTTGAGTCCTAGTTAACAACCTGATGTTTCTCATCCTGGTACCAGCTGCAGTGACCCAGCAACCACCACCACCACCACAGTGATGTTGTGTTCAAGCAGAGCTAGCAGAAACAGGCGGGCAAAGAAGAGTACTAGTACTAGTCAGACTCAACAGCAGAATTCAAAACAAGAAAATAAAAATAAGAAGGGAACTGCAGGTTGTTCTACCTCTACTAGTAAGGTAGAAAGGTCCAGCTCCTCCTCTAAGACCATGAAGCAGCCATCACCTGTGTCTCGTCAGCTGTTTCATGATGATCCCCCCAGAACCACCTGCACAAAGACTAGTGCCACTGGCAGTTTAGTCACCACCTCCACTACAGCAAGTTGTATAAACCTGGGGACACCTAGCATTGGTAACAGTTCTGGTCGGACACTGAGGTCAGTATCAACACAGGATTTTTATAGCGAACGTCCATGTAAGCAGCCCAAATGGAAATTATTGCAGTGTTTGGATAACATTTTTCCTGCCACCACTGTCACTGCCACTGAAAGCATATCCACTCCAGAAAATGTTATTGAGGGACATAGTTTTCCATTTCCCAGTAGTCACCAGAGGAAACTGAGCAGGTTTTCACAAAATCTGCTGCTGATGATGATGTTTCCTCCTTGCAAAATGTACAAGAGGTAGAAGAAGAATCTAAGGGATCAAAGTCTCCTAAGCTTGATTTGTTTCCTGAGCTTGATTTTTCCAGTGACCTTGATTATTCCCCTGAGCTTAATTTTTTGTCTGCTTCCCATAGTACTCCTTCTGTTTCTCCAGTTACACTTGTGTCTTCTATTGACAACTCAGCACCTGCCTGCCCAGTTCTATTTGAGTCTCCCAGCCAGGTAGTAGCTGCTAGTGTCTCTGCCACCAGTACCACTGTTACTCCACAATCCTCCTCCATTCCCAGTCCCAACATTCCTGCTGCCATCTTTAGGTCTACTGGTATCCTTGTAACTGTACGTAGAAAGAAAAAGCAAAGTGAGGTTGCTCCAGCATGTGAAGATAAAGAAAGTGTCACCTCAGATTCTTCTTCTCCACTACCTTCCAGATTCATCCGTCACTCCAAAGCGTGGGCCCATTTTTTGGCAGTTGGCGATGGCCGGATAGCAAAATGTAAGTTGTGTGGCAGAGAAGTCAGCCGTGGGCGGGTGTTGGGTCATCTAACCACCTCCGGGATGAACCAACACCTGAACAACTACCACAAGTCTCTGCTGATAAGTGCAGAAGGTGGCAGTACTAGTACGGCATATACCAGTGTCATACCCACCACCAGTAGGCAGCAGGAGAAAGGGCAGGAGGATCATGCCACATCTGGTCCTAGTAAAAGCAGCAGACAGTCACAGGCCATCCCAAAAACTATACAGGCCACACTGGAAGATTTTGGTGGGTTTCATTCCAAAGGGATGTGCAGACAGCAGGTGAGGAAAATTACATGTCTCATTGCACAGCTCATAGCCGTTGGGGGTGCTATTTTTAATTTGGTGGACGGGGAGCCCTTCCATCAACTTATGGAGGCTGTCGCACCCCGATATAAAATTCCATTCCACGCCACATTTAGTAGAAATATAGTGCCCTCACTCTACCGGTCATGTGTTGGGCTTTTGAACAACCTGCTACGAAAGGCTGCTGGCCAGTCAGTGCACTTTACCACTGACTTATGGAGTGCTCTGAGTGGCCAGCATGGCTTTCTGTCATTAACGGCGCATTGGTGGCAGCCTAATGTGTTGCAAGACACACCGACAGCAACAACAAGTTTGGGTGCAGTAGCCAAGCAGGCAGGGCACCACTCTTTCCTCCTCCTCCATGCTGAGGTAATGGATAAGTAGCACACCTCAGATAACATTCACAAAGCACTGCAGAACATGGTGGTGCAGTGGCTAGGGAAGCAGACAGGCACACAGGTGCAAATGGGGTTTGTGGTTACTGATGGTGCAGCTAACATGATCAAGGCTCTCCGGGATGGCAGATTTGTGGATGTGCGCTGCTCAGCGCATGTCCTGCATCTAGTAGTGAAGGCTGCTCTCAAAGATAGCAGTAACAGTGGAAGGTTGCCAGCACTTCTGGAGTCGTGCCGACAAATTTCTAGCCACTTCCATCAGAGCGTCAAAGATAGCCAGCTCCTCAGGGAGGAAAAGGAAAAGGCAAGCCTCCCAGAGCACTACCTAAAACAAGATGTTGGGACCAGGTGGAACTCCACCTTAGATACGCTAGAGCGTATCCGGGAGCAGAAAAAGACAATTCACGCAATGTCATGTCACCATTTCATTGGCACTAACAGAACACTGGGTAGGGCTGACTGGGCCCTTATGAAACAGGTAGTGACAGTCCTTATGCCTTTCGATGCTTTGATGGAAATTGAGCAAAGAGAACCCTAGGCTGGCAGAAGTTATTCCCCTCTTCATGCACCTCTCCTTAAAATTGGATGATTTCCTTGTCCATAGGGAACACTTGCCTGGTGCTGATATACTAACAAGGCTGAAGAAGGAACTGACTCGGCGCATGGAAGAGCGCATGGACAATTGTCCCGAGTTAATGCTGGCCACAATGTGCAATCCACAAGTCAAAGGCAAGATGGCACTTACTTCCAATTCACTCACTACCTGGAGGGAACAATTGATTGCAAGGGTGCATGAGAGGCAAAGGAAAAACAGGATGTAGTCACACGAAGCAGGAGAAGATTCCGCAGATGAGCTGAAGGAGTGTGGTGGTCTTCCGGGACCTATCAGTAGCAGTGCCAGTAGCATGTCATCTTCTTCCAGTGGAGCAGCTGCTGCTTTTTATGTCGAGGCAATGGACAGATTACGCTTTGGGCAAAACAAACAGCTCCCAATCAGTAGAAAAAGTGCTGAGTTTGAGGTTAAAGCTTACCTTGGAGAACCTTCTTTGCCTCCAAGTACAGATCCCTTGACTTTCTGGGATAACAAGAGGGCTGTGTGGCCTACTTTGTCCCTGATAGCCCAGGAGTTGCTTTCTTGCCCCCAACCACTGTCCAGAGTGAGCGGGTATTTTCTGTTACTGGAAGAATACTTAGCCCCCAGCGCTCTCAACTGGCCCCCCAGCTCATGGAGCAAATTACTTTTTTTAAAAGTCAACCTGCCAAAGCTGGGTTACCCTGCTCTTAGGCTCAATGCAGATTAGAAGAAAAAAGTACAATAGTAACATAATATGCTGAGCATTCCAGCTTACTCAGCTCTAGGACAGTGGTTGGGGGGAATTTAAAGTCTACATTGTTGTCCCACTATACAGGTTGTTCAGTCTGACTCTGCGGTATCTATTTACTGGGTCCTGCCTGCTCCATTGTTCTGTGGTTTTCTGCTGGCTACAACTCTAGTGTTGCTGTCATCCTGAGTCTGCCTCACACTAGTCATCCTCAGTCACTGTATCCATCTAATGACTGAGTCCTGCGGTTTTCTGTTGGCTACAACTCCAGTGTTGCTGTCATCCTGAGTCTGCCTCGCAACAGTCATCTTCAGTTGCTGTATCCATCTACTGACTGAGTCCTGCCTGCTCCAGTGCTCTGCAGTTTGCTGCTGCCTACATCTCCAGTGTTGCTGTCATCCTCAGTTTTGTAGTCTAACTCTAATCTAAGAAAAGTTGTATGTTTATCTATCTACTGAGTCCTGCCTGCTCCAGGCTTCCTCAATTTTGTAGTCTAACTCTAATCTAAGAAAAGTTGTATGTCTATGAGTCCTGCCTGCTCCAGGATTCCTTAGTTTTGTAGTCTAACTCTAATCTAAGAGAAGTTGTATGTCTATGAGTCCTGCCTGCTCCAGGGTTCCTCGGTTTTGTAGTCTAACTCTAATCTAAGAAAAGTCATATGTCTATCTATCTACTTAGTCCTGCCTGCTCCAGGATTCCTCAGTTTTGTAGTCTAACTCTAATCTAAGTAAAGTCATAATTCTATGAGTCCTGCCTGCTCCAGACTTCCTCATTTTTGTAGTCTAACTCTAATCTAAGACGACACAGATGTGAAGCGCTTCAACTGACCCACCAATCAACAGACAGCCTTTCAATTCATATTAAAAAATGTTCTTTATTGTAGTCAAAGTTAAAAACATCAGACCCAAGTCTTCTTTGATCAAGTATACAACACAACGGTATACACTCTTTTTCTTCATGCGTTAGCCACCTAACGCATTTCATACAAGGAGTACTTGGGTCTGATGTTTTTAACTTTGACTACAATAAAGAGCATTTTTTAATATGAACTGAAAGGCTGTCTGTTGAACGGTGGGTCAGTTGAAGTGTTTCACATCTGTGTCGTCTTGTCTGTCAAAGCTACCTGGCTGGAGCTGTGTGGAGCGCTCCAGACTCACAAACAGAAAAATATTAGGTAAGTGATAATTTGTGGCCGCAAAACAATATGTGGATGCACGCTTCAAACACTGCCGGATATGAAACATATAAACAGACGTAAGGAAAGTCCGGTGCATATATGAATCCCGCTTCTCCATACACGGGAAAAATCACAAATGAGCAAGTTTAAAGAGTCATTAGCACACAGAACAAATAAATACGTGGCGCATTCATGGCATAAAAAACACCAACCTTGATTCTTCGATGTTTTAAAAGCAATCATGTAAAAGCACACACGTAGCTGCGGAGGAATAGGGTGGAGACACACAACAGAACTTCCGCATGAAAGGTTCACAGACCCGACATGTTTCGCGCTAAACTAGCGCTTATTCATGGATAACAAGTGTTAACAATTAACCTACTTAAATAGCCTCCCAAAACCACTGATAGGTTAAAATCACAATTGTAATAGGAATCCCCTACAGGGAATTAACCTATACCAAGGAACCTATCATACATATTAACCTCTACACTGCTGAAGTGATCTAAAAAAGGAGGAAAACAAAGAGGCATATCATAAATGGAGAAAACAGGAACCAAAAATGGAAAACAATGATGGTGAAAAACAGTAATATTAAAAAAATCACATAGGAATGTCACGGGGTCAAAAAATATGACCTATGTCCCATTCAGAGTTCAAACCAGATGGGACACGGGTACCAAGATGGAAAATCCAAAAGGCCCCCCCCCGCCAAGGAAGTTTGACCCTTTCGATACCCTGAAACTCAAAAGACGTCAATTTGCCCCCGTGACACTCCAAAATGTGTTTTGCCACTGCAGAATCAGTTTTGCCCCGTTCTATTTGGGCAATATGTTCCCTAATACGATACTTTAAAGGTCGTATAGTACGGCCAACATATTGTTTGGAACACACTCTACATGTAATGAGGTACACAACATCTTCAGAACTGCAATTGATATAGCCTACAATCTTGTGAGTAACACCCTTAGTAGTGCTAATGAAGCTATTCGAAACCTTGGCATATTGGCAGCATTTGCAGACGGTAGCTCCACATCTGTAAAAGCCTGGATGTTTTAACCAAGTGGGTTTGGCCCGCTGGCTCATATATAGACTAGGAGACACCATGTTGCCCACAGTGGGGGCTCTCCTCGCTACAAATTCACATCCATCACGGAGAATGTCATCCAGTTTGGCATCCGTGTATAACAGTGGCAAATGCCTTCTGATAACCTCACACACAGATCCAAACTGAGAACTAAAATCCGTGATAAATCTCACATCAGACCTGGCAGGGCAAAGTTTGCCCCGTGACTTGTCCTTGATCAAGTCAGCTCTATTTTGAGACCTGGCAAATAGGATAGCCTCGTCCAGCAGTCTCTCTCTATAACCCCTCTCGATAAATCTCTGCCTAAGGTCAAGAGCTGCTTGCTCGAAGGCAGCATCAGAGGAACAGTTCCTGCGCAAACGCAGGAACTGTGCCTTCGGGATATTATGGACCTGGAATCTGGGATGCGCAGATTTGGCATGTAAGAGACCATTGCTGGACGTAGGCTTCCTATAAATGCTAGTATGGATCTCACAACTCACAGGATCGCCTCGAAGATTGAGATCAAGAAACGGAATCTCACATGCCCTCCAGGTGTGTGTGAAACGTAAATTCAAGTCGTTGTGATTAAGACTCTCCACAAATTCCTCAGCCTGAACACTAGTGCCACCCCAAATGAACAGAAAGTCGTCAATGTACCTCCCGTACCACAAAATCAAATCGCGATGAATGGTGTCACCCCCAAAGATGTGGGTTGCCTCCCACCAACTCATGTAGAGATTGGCAAAAGAGGGAGCAAAACTTGCCCCCATGGCAACCCCGAATCTCTGGAGGTAAAAAACCCCATCAAACGCGAAGAAATTGCGCGACAGGAGGTACATTGACGAAGAAACCAAAAAGTCAATCAAAACTCCATCATACATAGAAAAACGCTCCAACTGAGATCGAAGTGCCACCAAACCCTTCTCATGAGGAATAGACGAATACAGGGCCGCAACATCTGCCGTCAACCATGAGAAGCCATCACGCCACTTAAAGAATGAGAGCTATTGCAGCACCTGTTTGGTATCCCTCAGAGAACCGGGTAACATATCCACCACCGGCCGAAGGTACCAGTCCACCAGATCCGACAGAGGTTCATTCAGTGATCCAATGCCGGACACTATGGGACGACCAGGAGGGTCAATCATTGACTTATGCACCTTCGGCAGATGGTGGAAAATAGGTGTCACAGAACTGGTAGGAACCAGTGCCAGAGCTTCCTGCTTAGAAATAACACCCAAAGTCATGCCACTATGTACCAGAATATTAAGCTCAGCTTTGTAAGATAGGGAGGGGTCACGGCCAAGGACGCAATAGGTAGTCACATCAGACAGTTGCCGTAAGGCCTCTCTCTGATAAGCCAGCGCGTCCAAGACCACGACAGAACCTCCCTTGTCTGCCATCTTGATGACTATAGTCTTGTCCCTTTTGAGTTGGACCAAAGCAGTCCTCTCAGAAAGGGATAAGTTGTGATGTGATTTCTGTTTGGATCTATCTTTATTCAAGGCCACCAAATCTCTCTCTACCAATTTCTGGAAAAGGTCTAACTGAATACCCGTGACATTCCTATGTGATTTTTTTAATATTACTGTTTTTCACCATCATTGTTTTCCATTTTTGGTTCCTGTTTTCTCCATTTATGATATGCCTCTTTGTTTTCCTCCTTTTTTAGATCACTTCAGCAGTGTAGAGGTTAATATGTATGATAGGTTCCTTGGTATAGGTTAATTCCCTGTAGGGGATTCCTATTACAATTGTGATTTTAACCTATCAGTGGTTTTGGGAGGCTATTTAAGTAGGTTAATTGTTAACACTTGTTATCCATGAATAAGCGCTAGTTTAGCGCGAAACATGTCGGGTCTGTGAACCTTTCATGCAGAAGTTCTGTTGTGTGTCTCCACCCTATTCCTCCGCAGCTACGTGTGTGCTTTTACATGATTGCTTTTAAAACATCGAAGAATAAAGGTTGGTGTTTTTTATGCCATGAATGCTCCAAGTGATAATTTGTACTTTTTAATTTCAGTGATTAGGCTATTAGCATTCCACATTTATATTCATTAACTCTAATCTAAGAAAAGTTGTATGTCTATGAATCCTGCCTGCTCCAGGCTTCCTCAGTTTTGTAGTCTAACTCTAATCTAAGAAAAGTTGTATGTCTAATATCTACTGAGTCCTGCCTGCTCCAGTCATCCTCAATCTTCCTTCGTCCTTGAAATAGCTACATCCATGCTTCATCTACAGTACCATAAGGCTAAAGCTCCACATTACCCTGTTCCACCCTCTTCATTTAGACCCTGGAAAAGGTTCCACTTATTTTTATTTATCTAATTTTGATTTTATTGTATTTTTAAAAGCATGGTGAATTCGGCCAGATAATTTGAATTCCTTCCAAATTTCGTCCAGGTCGAACAGGTCCGGTCCGATTTTCGAATCGACCGAATAAGAAAAAAAAAAATTTGTCCGAAATCGAATTTTACTGATTTTTTTTCCTGTGCACAAGTCTAATAAATTCCACAAATGCCAAATGATTCAAATGGGTTTTTTACTCATTTAATGCTCTGCATAGGAATTATTTGCAGTGTGTTGGAGACCTCTCTGGCATTCAATGGGTTAAACCCCCTCACTTAAATCAGTGGAAGTAGTCATTTGTCTTCTATGGATTTTACATTGTCCCAGAATTGCACCAGTTATTCCTGGTACATGAGTCTCAGTGGATACCAAGTAGATGCTATGCATGTCAGCTTACACATAATTAATTTGAAATTAGTTTTAGAAGCATGTCACCAACTTTCCATTAAAGAAATGACTAATCGTGATGAACATGTCAAATTTTACAGTAGTAGTCATTTATTAATGCTAAAAAGTGCCAGATTCTGACAGTTTGAGTTTGCAATGCAGTATAGATGATGTTATATAAATTAGCCATGTCCATGCCAGTTATATATATTAAAGGGGTGTAACTGAAAACTGACTGATACTCAAGCAAGATTAGCCATTAGCCCTCCCCTTAACACGCTACTATTTACCCACAATAAATAACATTTCAAAATTCTTAAACTGTATCTAAAAATCCTGCTGATAATCCAATTGTATTGCAAATATAGCAAGTGAATATTACAAGTGTAAGATGCAAGTGTAAACAGGGAGCACTCCTACACCTAATACGACAGGAGTAGTCAATGGTTCAGTCTCTTGCCACTGAGAATTACAAATTGTATCATCCCCAAGCAGCCATTTGCCTAGTTGGGTATGATGGGAGTTGTAGTCCCCAACTGGAGGACCAACAAATGTAATCTGAGATTGACAAGTAGTATTCTGGAGCAAAGTTAGTGCACAACTATCCTCTGTCCTGGGACATCCAATCCATCTGAACCCCATGCTGTGACTCCTCCCCATAATACATACAATGGCCTCACCATTTCATCACCATTTTTTGAAACTCTGATTATGGCTTGGAAAACCATTGAACTGGTATGGATGTCAGATGACCATGAGTGCCAGCAGGGTATGTAATGCTTTGCAAAGCAATGCGAAGTGTACCCCTCTTGCACTCGAAGGGTGAAACATTCAGATTAATTAAGGTATTTAATAGTTCCAGAGGAACCATTTTTCAGAATAAAAGAAATACTAAAACAAGATGAGTGAAAAAATGAGAAGAAACATAAGACAAAACTACTTTATGGGAAGGTTGATAGATACATGGAATAGCCTCCAAGATGAAGTGGTAGGGGCTAAAAGGGTAAATGAATTTAAGAACTATTCATACAGATGTATGGTTATTCTAAAACTAAAATAAGTCTACGCTAGCTGGATAGGGAAATGAGCTGACTAGATAGGCCACTTGGCAAACAGTGTCACACAGAGTCTTGGGTCACTTGGAACATAGACAGGAAAGTATGTTCAGTGGACTGTGGTCAGCTGTACCTCAGCATCATTATGCGAGCTGTGACAGTGACTATGGTTCATAATGTGGCTAAAAGGTCAGCACAACATGCCTGTACTGTGGTTATGTCCTCCATATTAAGTATTTAGTTCCTGCTTTTGGTAATAAGAGCAGAGTACATAGAAAGCTAGGCAGAATGTACTTTGCAATGTGCAGCAAAAAAAAAAAAAAAAAAACAAGCATTGGTTAGCAGATAGTCCCTGTTTTAGCTAGTGAGTGATATACCTCTTTTACTTTAGAGAGAGACAATTTGTATTTGTATTCCACTGCGGAAGGTACCGCCTTGCTTTCTGAGTTTATTTTCCTTTACCTGGACACACTAACATGTCATGTAATTTATTGTGCAGCATTGCAGCACAAGCAATAACAGCAGTTTCTCAGTAGAGAAGCCGAATTATACATTGTGATCAAGGACACTTAATCAAATGCTTTTAATTAATGCTTATTTTAATTCTGTGTAAACTCTGTTATTTTTCACTTAAAAAGTAAGTTGCAGACACAGGTGGGCTGGCAACTTTTGGCCTGGGAGCAAGTACAATCAAGTTGCCCATTTCTACTATCACTTAACCCTTACCGTCCCGACCCTCCCTTTTGTTAATTTCATAATTGACATTAAAGTTGGGAACTAAGGCAAGTGATACAACAGGGAATAAAATTTAAATGGAGCTACACTAGTGACACCACAGAGCTCACAATTCAATTAGGGAAGAGAGAAGGTAAAATGAGAGGATGAAGGCAAAGGAAGGGGGGTGCAAGAAGGTTGAAGAAATGCAAGTTAAGTAATAAAGAGAAGGGAGAGGTACTGGAGAGCGGGATAATGAGGGGAGAGAGATGGGATGGGGATGAGACAAGGCTAAGATAATATGGGGGCTGATGGTGCAATAGAGAGAGAGGGGCAATGGGGAGGACACACACCTTATATTGATCCTTTGAGTGCCAGAGTAGGGTGTCATTTGCTGAGCACCCTTCTGGCACTGAAAGAGTTAAACAACAGGAATTTAAAGGAAGCTACAGTTCCCTTTTCCTCACTTCTCTATTAAAGCATTGAGTGCCAGTTGTGCAACGCATTTCTCTGCAATGCACTGTACCCTTCTCTGACAGTTAAATGGTTAAACAGATATAATTTCAACACTGGACCTTAGCCTTAGACCAATGTATGCAGAGACAGTCTCTTCACTCACCACGTCTGTTCAGTGTGGTCAGTGGCTGTCAGTGGCAGTTAGTCACCACTTCCACTGGGATTCCATTTCCACTATAAGAAGTGATAGGTCTGCAGGGGATCGTACAGAAAATGTGCAGGGAGTGAAGTGACTTGATCAGTACATACACAGATAATAAATCACTCCATTGCAAAAATGATATCAGTTTAACCATTTGAGGTAGCGTGCAATCACCTGAATCTGAAATGGTTAATGTTAGAGAAAGGAACTGAATACTCATTGTGGGCATTGTTCTTTAACCCCTCAAGGATCAGATTGGTATGTAACCAATGTCTTGCACACTCCTATGATCCTCAAGGTTTTAACTCTGTGAGTGCCAGAAGGGAATCCAGGGTTGACATCCTGATGTTGTAGACATGGCAAAAGCAAATTTGCCTCCTCAGTCTAAGGCAGTGCAGTCAGTATGCTTCATTATAGGAATGGTCCTGGGTTTGGAAGTCTCTGCCTCTCCAGGGCTAGCCCTAGGTTTACTGGCACCCTGTGTGAAAACTGACTGTGCAAAACAACAAACCTTCTGGTATTTCAGTGGCTCCATTAACCCCTTAACAACCCTTGATGATCTTGGCACAGCATGGGTAGATTTGCGTTAAGGACCAATGGCGTGCCAGGACCGTCATGGAATTCAGGGCTCCCCGCGGGTCTTCACGCTGTTTAGGGAGCCCTGAAACTGAATCGTGAAAAAAAATGGCCCGTGGTCCTTAAGTGATGGCCGCACACGCGATTAGCCGTGTTAAACTGTTGCAATTCTCTCATCACAGTCCATATAAATTGAACACAGGCTTAAGACAATACCTTACTTCTCGAAAAATAACACAAACTCAAATAGAGTGCTCTTAGGAGAAGATTCCACAAACGTCTAACACAAATCCAACAAAACAAACAATGTTCCATATATCACACCACTACTGATATTTGTTCCTTATTCAAATGCAAAAAATATGTGCAAAACTCTTCATTATAAAATCAACTGTTTCTTTATTAGCAAAAGTTTAAACATTTAAAAAAACATACATACTTTCATGGTGAGATGGAGGCTAAGACTTACAGAGTGGGTAACGGCAAATCTGCAGGTGGTAAGAAAGATCAACTCGTTTCTCGCAATAACAGCACTTTGTCATGATCAAACACAGTCTTTCTTCCAAATGACTAGCTACATTTAAAAATACAATATCCAATCATGTTCGAAGCAGCCTCCATTTAATCAAATTGATTGGTCAGTCTTGATGCTTGATTCAAGCCATATGCATGGACTTCAAGTCTCTTGAACAGAATTTAAAGGCAACGCCAATCCTAAATATATTTGACCCAATAATAGTTCTAAATGTCGACTCTATAAGGTCAACACTTAACTATTTTGGTCATATGCTACAAATGTAGACCAACCCCACTCTAAACAGTGTCATCCTACAACTTTATAACTATGTGAAGTGCAAAATCTAAACTTATGAAGAATCAATGTACAAATTCTCACTGTCTGTAATGACGATCTATCTGCAGTTCTAAACATTGAACCAAAAAGAATTGACATGGAAATCTCTATATCTTATACATAGAATATATATCTTATAGTAAACAAGTATAGAATTCTTGTCACATATTACGAATGCTCATTGACCAATTTAAAAGTTCATTTGGCATATAATCGATCTATCTGTAGTTTTAAACATCAAACGATAAGCAATTGACTTTGAACTCTCTTTATATATGTATATGTCTCACAATGAACTCAGATATATACTAAAGATGAAAGGTGATCTGCATGCAAAACTGCTGGTAAAATCAAAGGACAGCTGATATCTCGCCTCATTAATGGAAACACCACACTCCGACTTTAACATATAGATGGTTACTAACAATACCTTTTAAATCTCCATTTTTAAGCAAGAAACAGAAGTCTCTGATCTGTCTACCAGCAGTAAGCAATATACATCCCTTAGACTATAAATGTCCCTGCAATGTCCAATGTAACATAAGCATCCACATAAAATTTTAAAAGGATCAAATAATATATCTAATTCGATCCAATTCCTATTTTATTCAATAAATGGAGGCATTATCCTTCAAACATATAAGCTAGATATGCTTGATAAATGGTTATCAAGCAAAAATGTGTTAAAAGACTAAAAACATTAACAAAAACACAACCCCCCCCCCAAAAAATAGAGCAGATTTGAGGATAATACACTTCTAGATCTCATATTTCCATAAAGAAACTTAAGATGTTGATAGATATATATATAAATGACTTAAAAGCCCAGTGTGTATTAATCAGACAGCAACAGTATATCATTTTAAGAAATATTTTAGAGCAGAAATATAAACTGAACATTTAGGCAAAGCATGTAATGTCATAGTCTTTATTAAGACTTTGTGGATGACATGTGCCCAGTGTAAATATCCAGAATACTTCATGTCTCTACAAAATGATATCCAAATCTCCTCCTCTTACTCCCAAGACATTTCTCTCTATACCCTCTATCTTAAATGTTTCTAAATTTCTCCCATGAACATCTTTAAAGTGTGAGGAGATATTAAATCTGAATTCGAGTCGCTCTCGTAGCGTCCTTAATGTTTTTCCTATATATTGTAATCTGCACTTAGTGCAGCTAATCATATATATAATCCCCTTTGTAGCACAGTTAACGTAATTTTTCATTTTATATTTTCTACTTTTTGCAAAAGATAAAATCTCTTTCACATAATTACAGCATCCATAACGTGAGCTGCCACATTTATATTATCCAACTGTATTCAACCATGTTTGGGGAAACAGTTTGCTATTGTTGGTGCTTTCTTTGAGACAACTCTGAAACCTCTTGAAACCACTTTCTGCAGTTTCTTGTCACCATTAAGTACAGTGATAATAAAACAAAGTCTGCACTCAGATGGTTAAATTCCAATACTTGTTACTAATCTTTATTCTTTAAAAGCTTGTGAGACATGGAATCATACGAGACAAATAACACTCCAACAAACTCCTACCTCATTTCGGACCTAACTGGTACTTACTCATAGGCAACGCGGCCGGAAGTATTAGGAGTTTAAATACATAACAATGTAACAACTCCATCCTCCCTATACCACACACATATAAAAACCGGACTGGATAAAAAGACCAACCAAATACCCAAACATGATTGGTCCATTACTTGGTTTGTAATCACCTCGTAAAAAACATAAGAATCAGAAAAACATTTGTCCGTATCTATTTGGACTACAATGTGACACACACAGGAGTCTGTAGTATTATCCCAAGCCCCCATAAAAAGATATTAAATAAGCTCTGTCACAGAGACCTGCCATGTGCAACATAATATGAAGCAACCCGATTAAAAGACTTCTGTCATACACTGTAGGGGCAAGGGAAATACACTATAGAGAGAAACTCGAACATAATCCTGTCAGGACAACATTGGACGCAACCATTTTGTTTCTTGCCTATGGTGCAATTGTTTTTCTCGAAACTAGTTCCTTTTTTCTTTTTCTTTCTATGCATGTCTCTATATGCTGAAAAGGTGCAACACTGAAGCAAACCTCTATCTAATCTACCTATCTAATCTACCCCAACTTCTGGCCTCTGTCATTTTTTTAACCTTTCATATGGCTGACTGTTAGTTATGGGAATTGATATCCAACAGCAATATTGTCCATAGTATAAATATGTCTACTTACTATGGCAAACTAGGTGAGCCTATGATGCAGGAAAAGGGAAAAACATCTGAGCAGATTAGAATGCAGGAAAGTGCTGCAAGACCAGCTGTCATGACATCATGTGGGTCAGTCTCTGCTCAACAGAGAGAGAAAGAGAGAGCATGCATGTGGTGCTGCTTAGCTGCCACATTCTTTTGCTTGCTATGATTAGCTGATGGCATGCCAATCACAGCAATAAACTATCACTTTTTCATTTTGGGAACTTGTTCTCAACCAAGAACAGAAAAACTATGAACAGGGTAACTCTTTCTTGGTTTAAAGTGCTAGTGCCAAGTCTGATACTGCAGTGTTTTCATCAGGATTTAGCTATATGGGTGGGGAAGTTGAATAATAATAATGCAGTGCAAAGCAGTGATACCTCTCTAGAATTCAAAGATTTAAAACTAGGGATGGGCAAAAATGTTCGCCTTAAACTGAAATCGTCGAAAAATGGCACTTTATGCTTGGTAAAAAATTCCCCAAGAAAAGTGCCGTTTTTTCAGCTATTTCCATTTTTTTTTTGTCTAGCTCATTGCATTGAAATCAATGGGTACAAATGTTTTTCTCCACCCCGCTTCATGCAGTCAAAGGGTTAAACTGGGTTTTTATCCTACTGAATGCTAGAGAAGTCTTCAATAGGGATGGGTGAAAATTTTCACCTCAAACTGTAATCGGCAAATAATGGCACTTTCCGCTTGGTGAATAAATTCCTGCGAAAAGAGCTGTTTTTCTGCTTTTTCCTGCCTTTTTTGTCCATTGAAATCAATGGGAAGGAAAATATTTCTCCACCTTATGAAAACAAAAACAAGGCAAAAATGGTGTGAGAGACTCTGAGCACAAACAAAAGCACAATGGTCTGTTCTCCGGCTAGTCACCGCTCAAAAGCATCACATTTTAGCTCTCTAGGGCCATTACAGAGGAGAAATTTCCACATACATATTAGACTAATCCCGCCCATAAGGGCGGTCCAGTACCAAAATGATGGGCAAGTCCCCTCTGCGCGGAAAAAACAGCTAACCCCAGACGTACGTTTCAGCCTTATTTGGGCCTCGTCAGTGAGGTGCAGCTGGCCTCCCTAGGCACTGAGAGCGAGGCGACCACGTCTGGATTACCCTTTACACTTAGGGAGATACCCTAAGTGTTTCGCAAAAACAAGCCAAAAATGATGTGAGAAGCTCTGAACACAAACAAAAGCACAATGACCTGTTGTCCGGCTAGTCACCGCTCAAAAGCATCACATTTTAGCTCTCTATTGCCATTACAGAGGATAAATTTCCACATACATATTAGACTAATCCGCCCATAAGGGCGGCACAGTACCAAAATGATGGGCAAGTCCTCTCTGCGTGGATAAACCAGCTAACCCCCGATGTTCGCTTTGGCCTTATTTGGGTGTTGTCAGTGAGGTGCAGCTGGCCTCCCTAGGCACTGAGAGCAAGGGGTCCACGTCTGGATTACCCTTTACACTTAGGGAGAGACCCTAAGTGTTTCGCAAAAACAAGCCAAAAATGATGTGAGAGGCTCTGAGCATGAACAAAAGCACAATGGCCTGTTCTCTGGCTAGTCACCGCTCAAAAGCATCACATTTTAGCTTTCTAGTGCCATTACAGAGGAGAAATGTCCACATACATATTAGACTAATCCCGCCCATAAGGGCGGTTCAGTACCAAAATGATGGGCAAGTCCCCTCTGTGCAAGTCTCCTCGTCTACAGCCATATAAAAAAAAAAAAAACTGGCAGGCTCTCACAGCATGTCATTTTGTGTTTGTGAGAGGAGAGAGAAGCATGTTTTTGAGCTAGAGGAGATAGGCAAAGGGGAATTGAAGCTTAGTTTTAGAGAGTCATTTAGGTAGGACATTTGTTCTCTGTAGTAGGGAAGTCTGGGGGCACAAAGGGGAGAAGAAGGGTGGAAGGAGGTTGACCCAAAAGTTGGTGTGACTGACTGGCAATACACAGGCAGCTGGGGTCCAAATTGCTTGCTGATTTTACTTTTATTGTCTCTGTGCTGAGGAAGTCTGGGGAAAGAAGTTGTTGATTTTGTTTTTTAGTTATATATATATTTTTTGGGATTAACTGTGATATGATATGGTGGACAACTTAAAAAAAAATAAAAAAAAAAAATAAAAACATAAATAATTAAACAAATAAATATATTAGACAGCTGACTGGGAGCTCTGTGACTGAGGCAGACTTGACAGTAGACGACATTGAGAATTTTGTTGAGGGCCAAGGCAAGACAACAGTGTGCTGTACAGAGTAAAGACACATGCAGTAGTGGAGTAATGTCTAGCAAATGCACAGCTGTGAGGGGGAAAGGTGGAGGAAGTGCAGGGACATGGGAGTAAAGTGTTAGTGCAAAAACTGACGTCAGCAATAGTCGCTGCAGCATGTGCAAACAATGATGATGATCCCTCTCCTCCCAGGGTGGATGCAGTTTGTCAAGGTCCCACCAACCACACCATGACAGTCCCCCACTACTATCTGCCACACTGTAGGTTGTACTTTTTTTTTTTTTAAATCACATGACATCATCATGAATATGTACTAGTGTCACTTAAGCAGGAAGTAAGTGTTATGTGCAAAGAACAAATGCACTCTGCACATTTTTCAAGGTATATGTTGCTGTAGGACTCACAACTTTGACTTCCAGCTACTTATTTCCCCACTACTGACCTCAGAATAAGAACATTTAATAATGTTGCACCATATTAAACATAATAAAAAATGTGTTGGAATAAGAAAAAATGTCTTGGAATAGGAGAAAATGTGTTAGAACAGGAGAAAAAATTGTTAGAATGTGTTAGAATAGGAGAGAAATGTGTTGAATAGGCAAAACGTATTATAATATGCAAAAAAAATCTGTTTGAATAGGAGAATAATGTGTTAGAATAGACGAAAAGATTGCTGGAATAGGCAAAAAGCAGGAAAATTTTGCATTGGAGAAAAAGAGATAACTTTCGCGAAAAAAGCAAAAAGTTATGCGGAAATTTTTCTCACTTTTCTCCCACCCCTACTTAAAACAGTAATGCTGTGATTTGCTGCTTCAATAATTCATAGCTCCCAAATCCTGAGCCAGCCCCATGCATGCACATCTCCCTCTACTTTACCACAGCAAGGCGGGAGATGGTGTGAGGCATCCACCTGCCGGCCCAGACTTGTGACCAGCCTGAGGAGCAATTGCTTTGACTGGCCCACCACTGGTTGCAGTAAAAAATAGAAATAAGTTAAAGATCAGTTAAATGTCACTGTTCCCACTCATAGGAGAAAGAGCACTATACATTTGCAACCTTCAATCTTCAGGTCCTAAAAGGGTTCTCTCGCTCAGCTCCTGATAGATCTGAGGTGGCCAGTGGCTGCTTCATTCCTGATGGATGTGAGGTCAAAACAACTAATAAAATCAATCACCTCACTTTATCTCAGCAACAGCTTTTCAGAGTAGGAAAAGCATGGAGAAGGGGGGTGGGGGGTTCCAGTACAGTGGAACCTGTATATTTATAATACCACTAGAAAAAATTAGCTTTAATATCTATATTTTATATTTGTTATGCTATATACTGTATCATGTTAGTCTCAAATGTTAGTCTTCACAATATGTTGCACACTGCTGAAATTCACCTTAGAGAACCTCAGTACTAAACACCTCTTTGCAATTAAGTATAACAAAACTGATTTTTTTTTTTGCCTCTTTTTAATAAGACAGTGCTGTGACAGAGCAAATCAGCTGCTGCCCTTTATTTAATAAGATTTTAGTCCCAATGTTTACAAATCCTACCACTCCTATATTATGCTCTGCAGAGCTTGAATATAAAGACCCAATCCTGAGTCGAACAATGAGCTGCTTGGCTGCAGGTACAGGAGCATGAATCAGCCACTGTTAAAGTCTGTTGATTACATGATACATTTCCCTGGATCTTTACCTTATATCTCCATATAGCAGAAACATAAGAGAGGGGGTTATAAGCACTGGTGCTAATATCTTGGTCACTAAACTGCATCAGGTGATTTATGCTGTGCTGTCATTTCTCTGTCCTGTTACAAAATAATTTGTAGCCGAACATTTGCAAATGAAAGCATTATAAAATGAATTTGCAATCATAAAGTTATTGGGCTTCACATATATCAAGCAATCATTAAAACATATAGCTATAGTATCTCTTCTTTCGGAAAACGAATCCTCTCCTCATCAAATATGTGTTTGTTTAAATTGCTACTCTTGTGTACAATTGTGCCATCTTTCATTCCATATTAATTAGAAGCAGGTGCAACGGCTTCATTAGACAGTGGCTCTATCAACCACAAATGCAGACAAATCTCATTTCAGAAAATAACAGCCTGCTTCATCCTGTGTCTAAATTAATTCCCCACAATTACTATGTTAATGAGTAATTTATAACGTACATAATATTGTTCCATGAGATTATATGATTCTGGAAGAATATAATTTTGACACATTTTCTATGCCCACATAAGAATGCCAAAAAATAAGAATAACACTGACTGAATTATGTTTCTTCTTTTGTATAATTTTCTTGTTAACCCTCTTGGTGTCAGATCAGTGTGCAATGTATTTTAAGAGATACATTCATACTGGCATGTCTATACTTTAAATGGAAAATATAATGTACAGGTAAATTTGAATATCATTTAATTCCAGAATGTTAGTGGCTCTAGCCCAATTGATTGCAAGGGGAAAACCAATACTGAACTAAAAAACAGAAAATCAGTAAATAAAATTTTGCATAAATATCCATACTATTATTATGTTAGGTCCTATTGCAAGTGCTTCACTGTTATCTATGGATTTACAGAGATTATCCACTGGCACTTCACCAGCTGGCTCACAAGGTGATACTAGAGGGGAGGAACTAATACAGTTCTGCACTTAACTATGCTCTGATGCTCTGAAATCAGCTGTCTACCACTACTACCTGCCTAGTGGCAGTTTACTACGCTATTTGTGCCTAAAGGGGAATACAATGGAGAGGAGCATGGGCATTTTGGGGTGTTACTTTCCTCTGTGCCACAATTTATATAATGTATGCATCAAGTCACAGTGGAAATAAAGTAACTTTACTCCATTTCAGTGTGAACACTACTAAGGAAGCATTCAGAGCTTGCTGTCGTTAAATTCTTTATGATGGAAGAAGGTATGCATCAGTATGCATCAGAGTGATAACATGCTCTAACACATACACCAAAGGGCAGCCGCTGGCATTGAAGGCAGATGCAAGTAGAGCTGCACTGGTGAATTTATACATTCACCCTACTGAGACTGCGTGTAATATATGGGAAATAGCTGGGCTTTGATAGTTCTACCACCTGGTATGGGTGACGCAAGGTCTCTATATCCCTCCAGGACATACAATTATATTTCACTCCCAAATTATAACAAAATAGAACATTATGCAATGGAATAAAGCTATCAGTAACAAATAGCAATAAAAGAAAGATTAAAGAGTATGTTCAGGTTTACCACTTCAAAATATTTGTGTATTACACCCAGTAGTATGCCCTGTGACAACAGCATACCAATCCTATGTTAGATGCCTTAAGGAGGAGGTAGTGCTAGCCCTCAAATATAGTGGAATATGGTTAGCTTTCACCTATGCTAGATGATTTCTCTCTTCCAATGTCAAGGGTGTCTCATATGGAATCGGGTAGACTTGTGTAGGCTTGTTTTAAAATTCTACAATTGAAACACCCAGATGCTTGTTCTTAGAAAGGTAGTTACATATCATAGAGGCAACTCCACCTCAATGTATTCTTTATTCATCTCACTTCTCTATCATCATAACACCTCCAAAAAAAGTTACCATGACTTTACCAGGAGGGGGGTTAGTGAGATTAATGAAACAAGGACAAGTATGGGCTGGGAGTAAAAGAAAAAATATCTAAAATATATAAAGGTAATTTTACCCTCTTTGTTAAATACGTTCAAAATTACTCTACATGTTTTGTGGCTTGGTTGGCACTTCTTCAGGAGTGAAAATAATACACTGAACATCTGCACATTTTTAAGCCTTCTCCATGCTTCCCAGAGGCCAATTGCTAATCACAGAATCAGCCTCCAATCAAGTACAAGCTACTAGAAGCACTTTACTGTTTCTCACATGTGCTCCCCTAAGGAAACTGCCTTTCACCTTCCAAATACTTAAAAACTGTCACTTGCATTCTACACATTTAAAAGGAACACAGAAGATCCAGTGCAGCCCGAATTACCATCTCTATGTTTGTGGCTGTCATTGTGACCAAACAACATGCTGTAATGATGAGCCTATTTTTGATGTAATATCCCTTAATAATCATAGGAGTTATCTTACAACTAAGTAAAATTGACAATAGCAGTTACCCATAGATTTAAATGCCTTTGAGGCATGTAGCCTTCAGGATATGCATAGAATCCATTTATACGACAATATCAGTCAAAACATATCTATCTATGAGTCTAATTTTTCCTTTTTTCTTGATAAAATAATGATTGTAAGACAAAGTAAGAGAGAAGAGTAAATGGTGCCTCATAGGGAAATAAAGCTTGCACAAGTAGAATCTTGTTTCAAAAATAGTTCCAGAACTAATAATTTAATAATTGTTGCAATGTTTCCACGTACATGATTAGACAGGCAAGTGAAGGATATTATAACTGTCCCCATGTAAATCTCACTTCTAGAATATCTGTTGTCTGCTCCCCATACAGAACATTTAATCACCTCCAAAAATAAAAGAAATGGAATCCAGTACAATGAAACAACAACTGGGCGTCTCTATCATATACTGTAATTTTTATAAATATTGATATATGTAAAATTTTAAAAAAATAGCAGGTACACAGTTGAAGCAAGTATATGTAGTCATTTTGGGTGAAACTACAGGGGGTGCAGCTGTGATTGGGCCCAGCATCCAAAGGTGCACCATCTGCCCCAGTGTTCAATAGTTTCTAATTATACATCTGTGAAAATATTTATGAATTAGGGGTGGAAAAATTGTTTTTACCTGGGGCACTCCAAGGACTAGTTTTGTCATGGTAGCAATATGAGAAAAATACTGTCCCTGTACAAGTACCTTCAGTCCAAGAGAGAAAAATATCTACTGTGAATGGGAATAAAATAAATATTTCAAATTGCATTTAAGAACTAAATAAAAGAAATAAATACACTTAAAAAAAATTATGATCCCCTATACCAATACAGTGACAAAGAGTTGTTTTTTTTTTGTTTTCAAACATATTGGCCAATATTGGTGTGTATTTTTATATGATTAAATATACTTTCAAACATAGATAATTTTTTTAGTATATTTTAATATATTTTTACACAGAACACAAGGACAAGCTGAAATAAGCTGAGTGGCGTCTGGGTACAGGCAGGATACATAAAACTGTATGCTTATACCAGTGCATATAAGAGAAAATTGCACTGAGGAACAAAAATGGTGAATGCTGTGAATATTTCTTCAGATTGCATACAAAGACACAAGCATAGATAACAGATGAGTGCACCTGATTTAATTCTAGTCTTTTTAAATCCATGGTGAGGGGTCTCACGAGGAATTACAGGGAGTGGCCAGCGTTTTGAATGTCCAAGTGGGAACAGACCACCTATGAAGATGGCTGAGTGGAATTCACACTCCCATTTCTCTTGGTGGGGTCTACCACTCTATACGCATATAAGAGGAAACATTTGTTGTTCTCTCTTCCTTACCTTGCATCCCCCATATTCTCTAATAAAGCTATCCCCTACACTCTTCCTTCAGAGGACTTCCTCAGTTGGCACTGTAGAGCTATATTACATCATCTCTGCAAATGAGCACTCCATCTGGAAGTGCTCATTGTTTTCCATCTCTGTTCTTCAAACTTCCAGTGTATAACCTCGGCCTGACTATGATTTCCCACATACCTACAGCTTCACCCAACTCCCAGGTTACAACCTTGGCTTGTCTTCTACCATCAGACTCATCTGACTCCTGGCTTACAACCTCTGCTTGTCTTTGACCGTCCAACTCATCCAACTCCCAGCTTATGACCTTGGCTTGTCATTGTCCATCTGACTATCTGACTATCAACCTCAGGTATTCAACCTCAGCTTGTTCCTTTCCAAATCATTTCATTTGCAGGAGATCAGCTGGACTCCAGTCCTCTGACCATCTGAATGATCTGCTTTATGAGATGTCTATGTACTCATTCCGCTATCAGGCTTTGCAGCCTGCACCTTTAACTCCAGATTTATCTGCAGCAAGGGTACACTTCTCCCCTTTACTGTAGGATTCTGACACCTTCATTTCCACTTTCAATGCTGTTTTTGATGCCTGGCACTATTTTACATATTCATTTGTGCATTAAAGATGGTAAAATTAAACTGTTTGACTCCTTTAGAGATCAACTTTCTCTGACTCTGAATGACCTTTGGAAGTTCCTTTGTTTGAAAGATTTCTTGGAACACAGTAGGATCAAACCCTACTGGTCAGACTCCCACTAAGTTTTAGGTTTGATTTTCTCCTAAACGTTCAAAAGGTATCTTAAGCCAAATCTACTCTATATTATCTATCCCCAGGAGCCTTGAAAAACTTGCATATGTTTTGGCCTGTGAGAAGGAACTAGCAGTCAACCTACCACAGGAGGAATGGCTCAGCATCTGGAAGTGCTCATTGGTCTTCATCTCTGCACATGAGCACTCCATCTGGAAGTGCTCATTGTTCTCCATCTCTGTTCTTCAAACTTCCAGTGTATGACCTCGGCCTGACAATGACTTCCCGCATACCTACAGCTTCACCCAACTCCCAGTTTACAACCTCGGCATGTCTTTGACCATCTGACTCATTGACTCTCAGCTTACAACCTTGGCTCATCTTTGACCATCAGACTCATCTGACTCCTCGCTTACAACCTATCACGGTGACCGTGTTCCTGCTCTGACGGCGACATTGTTTTTCTGCCTAATTTTAATGCTGTCCTCTTATTGGCCTGATATTCTTGCTCCACCCAGGGCTTGCCTTTATATACCCTGTCATGTCTATACCTAGGCAGCCTTTCGTGGTATATCTGATCCTGATGTTTGCTACTAGTTGCTGTTATCGTGTATGACCCGGCCTGCCTGACAACGTTCCTGTGCTTCCTGTGTTGCTGCTCCATTACCGACTGATCTGGCTGAGAACCCTCTCCGTTGCTGAACTGATCTGGCTGAGAACCTGCTCCGTTGCTGACTGATCTGGCTGAGAACCTGCTCTGTTACCGACTGATCTGGCTGAGAACCCTCTCCGTTGCTGAACTGATCTGGCTGAGAACCCGCTCCGTTGCTGTACTGATCTGGCTGAGGACCCGCTCTGTCACTGACTGCTCTGGCTGAGAACCCTCTCAGTTGCTGAACTATCTGGCTGAGAACCCACTCTGTTACCAACTGATCTGGCTGAGAACCCACTCAGTTGCTGACCTATCTGGCTGTTGAGCCTGTTCCGTTGCGCCTGACCTGGCTGTGCTTCCATTACGCTTGTAGTCATCCCTGGCTTAGCATTCATTCCGTTGCCATCCGTGCATGGCTATATTCCTCTGTTGTCCTAGTCTGGCCAGCGTTACAAGCCACAGATTCCCATTTGCCTTGTTTGTTGTGCTCCGCGTGGCGCTATTCTTATCTTGTCGACTGTAGGCTTGGCATTCATGCTACAGTTACTTACTCTAACTGCCCTTGGCGGTGTGCACACGCGAAGTACCGGTACAGTGCTATCAAGTGCTGACCGAGTTACTCAGATCCATCTGTGTCTTCCTCTGCACTATTGCTGGGCTTACTCCCTGTGGGAGTTTCAGTATATCTCTGGGCGTTTCCAGTTAACCCGTTCAGTGCCTAGTCTGTCTAAGCTTAGCCTGTGCTCCTTCGCTGTTGCAGTGCTTGGGCTAGGGCCAGCACTTGCCTTACATCACACTCGGTAGTGTGTGTGGAGACACTGAGCTTCATTCCTTGTCACAGTAGCCTTTGGGCTTAAGAGCCAGCAGTTGCGTTACGTCACAGTGTTGTGTTAGGAGACACTTGTGGCCTTCCAGTTGTCTGCCTTTGATCCACCCCTAGCATTCTAGGGTTTACCAACTGTAAGTGGTGGCCTTGGTCTTCCTGGGACCCCTGTCCCTTGGTCAGTGTTGCCTTGTTGCCTGTTGGGTTCTGTGCCACCTAGGCATCTGGGTTTCGTGCCTATTACCACCTCCAGGACTACCTGTTACCTTCAGTCCTGCTGGCAGTCCTTATCACCTACAGGACTACCTGTCACCTTCAGTCCTGCTGGCAGTCCTTATCACTTCCAGGACTACCTGTCATCTTCAGCACTACTGTCAGCCTGGGTCGAGTAGCCTGATTAACCCTAGTTCAGTAGGGAGAGGTTGCCTGTCCTTATTTACCTCCAGTCCTCAGTTCCTATCTCAGTCATTCTTATTCCAGTCATTGCCTCATTGACTTTCTGTATATTTGTTGTTCCGTATTGTGGGCCTACGGCCTTATTCCTTGTATGCACTTTTTACAATAAAGTCATTTTAACCTTACCAATCTGGTCTGAGTGTTTATCAAAAACCGTGACACAACCTTGGCTTGTCTTTGACCGTCCAACTCATCCAACACCCAGCTTATGAGCTTGGCTTGTCGTCGTCCATCTGAGTCATCTGACTATTGACCTCAGGTATTCAACCTCAGCTAGTTCCTGATCACCTCCTACCTTTCACCTCACTGTCTCCAACTTCTCCCTTTCCAAATCATTTCACCTGCAGGATATCAGCTGGACTCCAGTCCTATAACTATCTGAGTGATCTGCTTCATGCAGTGTCTACGCACTCATTCCGCTATCAGGCTTCGCTGCCTGCACCTTTAACTGCGGATTTAACTGCAGCAAGGGTACATTTATCTCTGCCACCGTTACATAGTGACACTCCCCAGCTGGCGCTCCCTAGTTTCAGTTATCACTCAGGTGGTCTCTTCTGTCCTGATCCTCTCAGTCCATACAGGAAGAACGTGCCATATACATATTATATATGGATCCAGTTGAGTTGACATGTTCTAACCTGATAGGAGCATCAAGAGCAGGTGCTTTCATCACGTGTCTCACATCTGCAGAATTTGGATCATAAGATGGATGCGATCCTGGAGATGTAAAAAGCTTCCTCCAATACTCCTACCTCTATTCAGACTATTCCTGTAGTTTCTTCTGCAGGTTCCATGGCTTCTGCAGGATATGAGCGGGGAAAACCACCCAAGATTCCCCTTCCTGAAACATACTCAGGTCACCCTTCTGAGTGCAGGGGGTTCATCAGTCAGTGCTTGCTGCATGTCAAGACCTTGCTTCTGTCCTTTGGGTCACATGCTGCTCGAGTAGACTTCATCACTTCTTTTCTTAAAGAAGAAGCCCTGGCGTAAAAATAGGATCCCCTTCACAGGACAGGTGGTCAGAAACGGAATGGCCTTTGGACTACTCGGTAGATGTGGGCACAGTGCAGAGCACTCCCGTACCTGGATAAGATGGCACACCTTCACGAGACCAGAGAGGAACAGTGTAGGCACTTTCCTCACCCTTCACAGGACAGGTGGTCAGAACGGAATGGCCCTGGGACTACACGGTAGATGTGAGGGCAGTGCAGAGCACTCCCAAACACAAAGTCAGCAAATGAGTGGAGTAGACCAGTATCCCCACAGGGGATACACTAGGCGGTAGCCAGATGGAGATAGGCTAGGCAGCACAGGCCGGTATGGCCACAGGAGGTCAGACACACGGAGTGACCGACAAGCACCGCTTAACGTAAGCGAGCGCAAAGCGGAAGACACAGGGCAGCACGGAAACCAAACCAAAAAACGGTATGGTCACGGAGTGCAACACAGAGGGTTAACCAGGAGGCAGCCAAAGGTCAAAACCGTATCGGATAGTCAGACATCGCCAATAGTCGTAACCGGAATGGGTAGTCAGTCAAGCCAGAAGTCATAGCCGGAACGGGTAGTCAGACAAGCCAGGAGTCAGAACTGTAACGGGTGGTCAGACGTAGACAGGAGTCAGAACCGGAACGGGTAGTCAGACGTAGCCAGGTAATACACAGGAACGGTAATGCACCAACACAGAAATATGCTCAGGTACACCATGAAAGGGCACTGGGAGTGACACAGGCTGAGGTTTAAAAACCCTGATGGGTAGGTGGAGCAATGACCTCATCAGCGTGGTGCCCTATAAGAATAGCGACTGAGCAAGAGCGACAGCTAGATAGTAAACAATGTCGCTCCAGGGCAATGTCAGTCACAGGCAATCACTGGGCACCGTGATACCGTCAACCAGATTTCAAAACTGTATCCCATTTCTGATAAGGTTAATACACTCTTGGATCATAATCCTAATGTCAAAGCAATTGATTGCCTATCCAGAAAAATGACTCTTGTCCTGAACAATATGGCGCTGTTTAGAGACTGGCTTGATAGAAGTCTAGAGAATGACCATAAGCAACTATTTAGCCATTCTTTTTCCTGGAAGTCAACTACAGCCTTAACATATGTCTCCAGAGCATTGATGATGTGGACCAAGAATGTGGAGCAGGCCATTATCCAAGAGCAATGAAAAATGTCGATCATGGACTCCTTGACTGGGCTGAAGATAGCCATTGAATTTCTGATCAACTCATCCATTGAACCATTTTTAACCAAATCTAAAGCCATGCTTCTAGTAGATGTTGCCAGACAGATCCATTGGCTCAAGCAATGGAATGCTGACCCCATCTATAAGTACACTCTTTGTGCCTTGGCTTTCTCTGGTAGCATGCTTTTGGGAGACAAGCTGGCTGAGATTATTCAAAAAGCCTTTGGTGGTAAGAGTGTTTTCTTCCACAAGATAAGAAGAACAGGAATTTAGATTTTTGTCCAGTAAAGGCAATTGCAGAGGGGTGTTATTCTGTCGGTATCCTTCCGGTACAAGGCACCGGGCGAGGAGATCCTGGGCGCCTGTTCTGGCTTCCACTGCGCTTCTGCACATGCGCCAACAGCAGACGCGTAGACGTGCGGCAACGCCGCCGTCGTGACGACATTCCTTAGGACTTGTTACTGAGTGCACAGCCTCAGCCCAGCGCTCAGTAATCAGTGCTCTTTCTGGGTAGTAGCGGTTTCTCCGCACTACCCTTTATCCTCTGCAGCCTGTTCTGTGCTTCTTTTCCCTGCCCGTGTTCTGTGCCTCCAGGTTAGGTATTCTTGTTGACAGTGGGATTCCTGGTCTGCTATGTACCCAGCATCTACAGCATCCAGTCTGCCTGGTATTGCTCCCCAGCTTATCTCCAGAGTGTGTTTTGCCTTCCTGCCTGTCCAAGCCTTCAGTCTGCCTCAACCTTCCTGTCTGTATCGGATCTCCAGCCAGCCTCACTACACCTTCTGCTCTACCCACCTGCCTGCATTGGATCTCCAGCCAGCCTTACTACATCCTCTGCTCTACCTCCCTGCCTCTTCAGGGCCTACTATCTGCAGTCTCCTTTCATCTATAGGTGAGCTCTTACCATTATTGTTCCCTGGTATAGACTCTCCCTGGGGCTGGAGGTGTAAGTCCTTACTGTGGTGTGTTGTCCTGGGCCTTCTTCGGCTCAACCAGAGGGGGTCATCTGGCTTTGCGGCCAGCATCTTTAGTCAGTTTTGGCTGCAGCAAAACACATTACAGGGGGCCTGCGCTCGCTAGACACTTTCTCCAGTGTCGTTCCCTAGCCTTCACTCCCCCAGCCCTTGTTGGAGGAGTCACTTATTCTTTGGTTTCAGTATATGTATGTTGTATCGCCCTTCTTCCTTGATTCCCTGTTAGTTCGCGGTATTTCATCGCCGTGGTGGGGGGCATCTTAGTTTTGCTTCTGGGTTCCATTCTAACGCTTACCCTTTCATATTCTTTTATTGAAACCTGCTTGTACCATCCAGGGAAAGAACCGAGCTGTAGCCAATCCTGTAAAGGGGGTCAATCTAGTCTCTACTTTGAAATCTTGATCACGGGAGAGTTTCAAGCCAGCAACATACTTCTGATGGCTCCCAGTTGTAGGGGGGAAGTATGAAGTTCTTTTGGGAGGCTTGGGCCATGTTAATCCGATGCCAGTGGATGCTTCAGATTATCTCTTTCAGTTATTCCCTAAAGTTCAAGTCATATTCAAGGGATCACACTTTCAAAGTTTCAAAGCTACCCAAGGATCCAAAACAGGCAGACATTTTCTCCAGCATCTCACAAATCAAAGGGTAATTGCAAGTGTTCCTCTAAGAGCAATTCAAGGGATTATTTTGATCATTTTCTTCATCCATAAGTCTTTGAGTGAACTCAGTTCAGTCCTGGATCTAAAGGAACTCAACATTCATCTGGGCAAACAGACATTTAAATGGAATCGACAAACACTATTATATCTACAGTCCTTCCTTCAACTTGGATGGTATCCCATGATCTCCTCAATGCCTACCTTCACATTCTTATTCTGCAATCTCATAAGCATTTTCTGCCATCAATACACATAATCGACTATTATATCAGAGCTGGTTGCTCACCTTAGAGGGGTCGTTTATCTGCCAAATATATTTGCAATCTAGAGACATTCTTTGTCCTCTTTTTATTCTCCATACATTGAAGATGCTTAAACAAAGTAATTATGTCTGCTTCAATTAAGAAGTTATATCTAAAATGGATCTTATCAGTTTCATAACAGTCAGCATTTTATGTGATCTAGGGAGGCTGTGGTAATGAATTACAAGCATCAATATATGCTGCGGTTGTGTTCTATACTGGTATATAGATTCCAACCACATCCATTGTACTTCATGTTGCAATAGGTTTTGAAGGAGAATGAGGGATTATTACTAGATGCCAACACATGACTGTCTAGAGGTATGTTAATTGTAGGGGCTCATTCATTTTAATATAAAAGTAAAGGTGTAGTTTCTGTGATATATATGTTAATCCCAAAGGGAGCTATCATCAATCAGCAGTAAGAGCAATGGATCAGATATGTGGCTTTTTTTTGACAATCATTGAGAGATTACTTTGACAAGTATCAATGTTTGTTCATATTTCCCTGTCTTCCTTATTCAAGGCAGGTAAATATGCTGAAAATGCATAAATGTACCCATTGCCACATGTCACCGCTTGCCTGTGTCCGCGCGCTCCCCGGCCGCATCTCTCTCACGGCGGCTGCGAAGGTTCTTCCGGTCCCCGGCTCTGTCGGGCCGCACATGCACAGTGCACATTTGCCTTCAGACTGGCAGATGCGCATGCATTCGGACCGGGTTCCCATTCCTCCAGCCCCTCCAATCAGCAATACAGCTCCTAGCGAGCCTCCCTCACTGTTCCTTCCATTGGCTGCCTCCTGTATTTAAACGGGCTACCCCAGGCTTAGGGTGCCTGTTCCATTGAACTTGCTGAAGGCTTTGTTCTGGGCTCCTGAGCGATACTAGCTCCTGCTGTTGTAATTTCTGTTCTGTGCTCCTGGTTTGACCCTTGGCTTCTCCTGACTACACCTGATCTGTGCTCCTGGTTTGACCCTTGGCTTCTCCTGACTACGCCTGATCTGTGCTCCTGGTTTGACCCTTGGCTTCTCCTGACTACGCCTGATCTGTGCTCCTGGTTTGACCTTTGGCTTATCCTGACTACGCCTGATCCGTGCTCCTGGTTTGACCCTTGGCTCCGCCTGACTACGCGCGTGATCCGTGCTCCTGGTTTGACCCTTGGCTCCGCCTGACTACGCCTGATCCGCGCTCCTTGTTTGACCCTTGGCTCCGCCTGACCTTACCTACTGGTTTAACCGTTGGCTTCTCCGAACAATACCTATCACCTATCCCTCTCATCTCTGTATCTAGTCTGTCTTGCCGGCCTGGTTTCCAACAGTTCCCAGGTACTCCCGTCCTGGTTGCACCCCGGTTGAGGAACAATCTGGTTTCGCGACCAGCACCTCTAACCAGCTTCGGCTGCAGCAAGGGAGTGGCTGGCACACCGTCATCGCTCACCAGCTACGTACTCCAGCTCCGCACACTAGCATCAGTACCAGAGCCGGCACACACACGGTTTCCTACCCACCGTGTGCGTGACACCACAATATGTCCACAGTCTTCCCCCATAGCTTTCTATGGGATCCACCAGCCTGAACCTTGTGGATGGGAATGAAGGATTTACCCGGAACTTATTCATTGATGGATAAGAGTGTCATATACAATTCAATACTGAATCTGTGAATGGTATATGAGTGAAGAAATTAGTATTTCCTTGTGTATTCAGTCACCATTTGGTGAACAGATGACAAAACAAGATTTCTCATAAGGCAGTGTCGGCTTCCAAAAAAGTGTTTTGAAAACAAAAAGTATATAGAGTTGGAGCACTGAAAGAGTTAAATCCTTAAAGACAGCAAGTTAACACATTGTTTAGTAACATTATCTTGCCCCTGTATCTAAGATCTTGTTAATATACATAAAAAAAATAAAAATAAACATAGATACTTGGTAGGGCACTAAAGTTATAGTGTAACCATTACTTTGTTTTGTAGTGTGTAATAATACTTAACTTTTATTTAAAACAAAAAATAAAAGAAAAAACACTGTGGTATTAAAATATATCAAAATGTCACTGGAAACACAGAAGAACCCAAGTTAAAGATAATGTGCACTCTTAAATGGGGGTATAATGCACCAAATTCATATTGTCCCCAAGGGCAAATTTGATGCCAAAAATTCACATATTTAAATCCTTCTCAGTACAACACTATAGTTGTTAGTAATCAGCTAATTATAAAAGATATGTGTGCAATCATTATGCCACATATCTCTAGTTCTTTTATAGGAATACTAGTTTAAAAGCCCGTGTATGTGGGCCACAGTGCCACTCAGCAGCCTCGGCTGGTGCCCGAAGCCTCTCTGCTCACTGCCCGCGCTGCAGTCATGCGTAGTACAGACTACCCGAACATGCCGAGGCTTATACGGAGCGGGGCACTCCAAATTCAGACCGGAGACCTCTCTGTGCACCTTCCTGGAGCCAAGTGGTCCTAGGAAGGTACACAGAGAGGACTCCAGTCCGAATTTGGAGCACCCCACTCCGTATCAATCATGGGGCGTTCTGGCAGTCTGTACTGTCATGACTGCAGCACGCTCAGTCTCTGCTGAGCATGATGGCTTCTGACAAACATCTTGGCGAATTATTATAAAGGATGAGTCCTTAGTATTTCCTAGTTTGCCATCTGCCTCTGTTAAGAAGCAGAAGATAAAGGCATCAAACATCTTACTTAAATACCTGGGAACTTGATGGGTTTCACCTGGAGACTCCAGATTTAGGGCACCGTCTCTGGGTCTCCAGGTGAAACATTAAGTTCTCCGGGTAAAACAGGTATTAGCTGCTCCAGCACAGCTTTTAAGTTATTGTAAAGGGAAAAAAGAAACCCAATGGCTCCTGTACTGTTGTGTGAGGCTCACACACTTATGTTTCCTGCACTAGGGTGCATGTGCATGCAGGTGACCTCAGTGAGCCAATGCAATACACTGATAAGATATATACAGTGGCACAGGTCAGTAGGAAAATCAATGACAGCAGCATCATTACGTCGGCATCACATGAGGATCGGGTGGAGTGGAGCAGAGAACCTGCTCATCTCTCTAGTCCAGCCAGTGTTGGCTGCTAAGTTTATTCTTCTTTTTACATTTAACCTTTTGAGTGACAGAGGGGTAGGCAACACATTGCAAAGCTATGCGTTGCGTACCCCTCTGGCAGTCAAATGGTTAATACAATTGATTTATTTCTGAGCTTTAATAACACAAAGATCTCTGGGTGACCCTATTGTAAAAATTCCCAGATATGCTTGCTTACTGTCGGCAAATCTCCTAAACTGTAACCAAGTTTAAGCACTAGCTTAAGTTAAAAGGAAACTGCCTAGTCCCTCAATTGTTGCCGCATTAGCTCAGGACTAGGGGTGGGAGAAAAGTGAGACAAATTTCCCCCATGACTTTTTCTCTTTTTCTTATATTCCAAAAAACTTTTCACCTATTCCAAGACATAGTTCTCCTAGTCTAACACATTTTTCACCTATGCAACACATTTTTCTCCTAGTCTAACACATTTTTCTCCTATTCCAACACATGTTGTTCCTATGTTTAATATGGTGCAACATTTCACAGCACAATATTACTTCTTCTGAGGGCTGTAGTGGAGAAATAAGTAGCTGGAAGTAAAAGTTGTGAGTCCTACAGCAACATATGCCTTGAAAAATGTGTTAGCATGCAGCGTGCCTTTGTCCTTTGCCCACAACTCTTACTTCCTGCTTAAGTGACACTGGCACATATTCATGATGATGTCAAGTGATGAAAAAAAATACAGTACAACCTACAATAAGGCAGATGTGTATGGTAGTGGTGGTGGGAGACCTGCGTGGTGTGATTGAAGGGACTTTGACAAACTGCATCCACCCCAGGAGGAGAGGGATCATCAGCATTTATTTCACATGCTGCAACAACAATTGCTGCAGTCAGTTGTTGTACTACTACTTTACTCCCACGTCCCTGCACTGCTCCACCTTTCCTCCTTCAGCTTGTGCATTTGCTAGACATTGTTCAACCACTGTGTGTGTTTTTGCTCTCTACAGTACACAACTGATGGAGTATGATGTCTTGCCTTGGCCCTCAACATAACTCTCAATGTTGTCTGCTGTCTGTTAAGTCTGTGTCAGTCACAGAGCTCCCAGTCAGCTGTCTAATACAGTATATTTATTTATGTATTTATTTTATTTTTATTTTTTTTAAGTTATCCATTCTATCTTATCACAGTTGGTAAAAAAAATATATAACTAAATAACAAAATCATCAACTTCTTTCCCCAGCACAGAGACAAAAAAAGTAAAATAAGCAAGCAATTTGGACCCCAGCTGCCTGTGTCTTGCCAGTCAGTCACACCAAATTTTGGGGTATTTTGGGACAATCTCCTTCCACCCTTCTTCTCCCCTTTGTGGCCCCAGACTTCCCTACTACAGAGAACAAATATCCTTCCTAAATTACTCCCTAAAACTAAGTTTCAATTCCCCTTTATTTGCCTACTTGCTCTACCTCAAAAACATGCTGCTCTCTCCTCTCACAAACACAGAATGGCATGCTGTGAGAGCCTGACAGCCTTTTATATAGCTGTAGAAAACTTTTGTGAGGTGGAGAAAAAATGTTCTACTCATTGATTTCAATGCAATGAGCTAGGCAAAAAAAAAGCTGGAAAAAGTGAAAAAAATAATTTTTTCCCCAAGAGGAAAGTACTATTTTTCACCGATTTCAGTTTGAGGTGAAAATTTTCGCCTATCCCTACTCAGATGAACAGGAACAACAGGTCCAGTGTATTCTTGCGATTAAAACATCTTATGGAATGTTTGTTATCTATAGTAAGTCAGACATAATAATTTAATTATCCAAAATGAATATTGAAAAGTAAAACACATATCATGGTCTGCATGCAAAAAGAAAAACTCAGAAACAAACCAGTTGTACAGGGAGAGAAAATATACATTTAAGTGATTTAAATGGGTCTTTAACCTCATGGAAGTGAGTGGAGGCACAATGTGTTGGAGATGTCTCTAGCCTTCAAGGGGGTACCCCTCTGGGTGCCAGAAGGGTGTGCAATGCATTGCTTTGCCCCTCTGGCACTCATAGGGTTGGAAGAACCATTTATATTTAAGGGAATTTTGATTTGCTCCTTTTGGTTCAGTTGGTTTGCCACATAACTTCACCACTTTGCTTTTAAACAGAAAAGGGGGCAGTAAGAATATCATGTCAATATCTGCTTAAAGGAGCAGTAAACTTTTTTTATGAAAACACATTTTACAGAGCATTTCCTGCTGAATAAAACAAGGTCACTCCCATAGCTGTCAGATGTTTTATTCAAAATGTATAACAGTTTAAATAACCAGGAAGTGAATTTACTGTGTTTACTTCCTGGAAGTTCTAACTGACAGGAAGTGAAAAGCAGTTTCTATAACATTCTATGGAGAACTGTATGTCTCTGTCTTTTCTGACTTTCCTCTCCATTAGAATCTAACAGGAAATCTAATTAGAATTTGACCACAAGAGGGCAGTGCTAATGTAAAAAAACATAGATTTAAACTGTAATCACTCTGAAAATATAAATATCTCAGCAGTGGGAGTACCCTTATTTTACTCAATAGGAAAATCCCTACAATATATATTTTTTCATAAAAAAAAGTTTACTGCTCCTTTAAGCAAAAGTGTTCTAACGGGAACTTTTCTTTTAGCACATTCATCCTAAAAGAATATTTAAAATCATACTTATGTCTACTACACCACAGAGAGTTTTTAAAGATCCTGGTTAGGAGCTAAGGATGACATTTTTGTTTATATGGCCAGGAAACAGAATGATATTCATGTGTATCTGTGGGAAACATACAGTTTGAGGGGTTTCTGATTACCTTACAAAGGTGCCCCTATACATATAAACATTTTGGGTTTTTCTCTGCATTTATATTCAGGTGAATTTTAAGAATGTAGTTAAAGAATAGAATATTTGCTGTTTGAGAAAATCACAGTCAATGAGATCACCATAATATGCATCATTTCAAAATCAATGTGCAATTTATTCTTTTGCTATACAAAGACGCTCAATCATTTGCCTAGAGGAGCAAATACTAAAGCTTAATTGCAAGAGATCATGTACAGTAAGTATCGCAGCATGATGGAAAGAATAACTTGTTTTTAAAAGGTAGACATGACACCTTCCAATCCTTGCATAGGTTTCAGCAAAATTCTTCATGAATCAACTGCTCCATCTAGTGGAAACAAATGTTTATATATGTGAATGATTGTTGATATGGGGTGGTTTTCGAGCATGTTTATTTTCCTGAGTCTCTTACAATATGAAATATCTGCTGTTTAATGTATGTACCTGTCCAATGCAATCTATTTACTGCATTGCTATGTGTATCTATATATATCTAGTACTGTATTTTATATGTAAATTCATTGTATATTACAAAAGCATACTGTGGTAAATAATGTAATTAGCAGTGTATAATCTAGGCAAACCTATTATGATTAGATGCTAGAGATAATGCAGTTGCATGGTTCTCAATACATGATCTGTGTCCAGCATTCGAGGACTTAAGCTATTAAACTGCAGTAGTGACTGTTAGAGTAAATAATCATAATCAAGTAAGACTACGTTAGACTAAGAAGACCTGTAGCAATTCTGGGACAAACCAGTTGCATAAAAGTAAACATTAATTTAAATGGGGATTTTAAAGGTATAGTAAACCTTTTTGATGAAATATAGATTGAAGGCTTTTCTTACTGAGTAAAACAACACTCCAGAATTATTACAGTTTAAACTCTTGTATTCTCTGGGAGAGGTGAGACAAACAGTTCTCCAAATAATGTGATAGCAACAGCTGAATCATGCTGTCAGTTAGAACTTTCAGGAAGTAATTGCATGGTCACTCCCTGACAATGTGAACAGTTACATTTGAAGTAACCAAATGACAGCTCCCTTGTTTCACTCAGCAGGTAAAACCCTATTACAAATAGATTTTCATTAAAAAGTTTACTGCTCCTCTAAATTCTTCAGTGCTAGAGAGTTCTCAAAGACAATTTTTCACAATGTGTTGAAGACCTACCAAGCACTCAAGGGGTTAAAAGCCCCATCTAAGTCAGTGGGAATTTTGAGAATTTTTATTTGTACCTTTGTGCAGCTGGTTTATTTGAGACTTACTTCAGGGGGGATGTACTAAGATTTAATATGTGTCCAGATTGACCATATTGTGGCATATTTTCACTGATCCCATCTCCATGCTTTTGCCATGTCTTTGCCAGGCTTACAGTGTTGCAATGTATACATCAACAATATACATAAAAGGTGGTGCTGTGTTAGCCGTGCAAAAAGGTGACTGGTAGAGAAAGTGATACCTTCATTGGATAATTGAGTAGCTTTAAAATGCAAGCTTTCAACTCTTTTGGTCTGTTTTTCAGGCATGTTTATATTGACGGCTGAATGCAAAACACTGACATATGTTGTGCTTTCCTTTAAATTCCTAGTTAGTTTAAATTTCATTGGACGTGAAACTCTTAACACCAGTATCTGTGTGCATTATTTTTTATACTCCAGTAGAGGTATCTCTTTGTAGCTGGTCAAGTTGTACAACATGTATTTCCCTTTTGATGTGTGAATAATGTCAGTAAATTTAGTGTGAAGAGAGTGTGTGACTTGCAGTCAAAAGATGGCTAAGTATATGGAGTACATGGGTTAAACCTCTGAGTGCCAGAGGGGTGCACAAAGCACCTCTTTGCAATGTATTGTGTACTTCTCTGGCACTCAAAAGACCAAAATATTTTTAATGTGTGGAATAATGTGACATAAATTCCTTGTTATGGTTCAAGTCACAATTCAGAGTGTTAAACTTGGTCATTAATTTATACTTCCAGATCGTTCTGTCTCTCTCTTTCTCTCTCTCTCTCTCACTGGGGTGTCTCTTTTCTTGTTCACATTGGACCTGTGAGAATTCATTAATTTTCTTAGAGTTTGTCCTGTGTCACTTGTATATCATTCTGTACTGGAACATCTCACATACAACATAAGATGATGTGCAGGAGGATTTGCCCTTGATGTTGTGGTTTTGTGAATTTGCCTTTGAAGCAGTGGCGTAACTATAGGGGCCCGGCTGCCCCCTGCGACCCCTTCCTCCTGGCGCCGCAAGCTCCCTCCCGCACTCTAGTAATGCAGAGCGCTGGGAGATGACAGAGCGGGAGCACGTTGCACCAGCCCGCCTCTCCTGCCACTCCACTGGACCACCAGGGATTAGGAGGTAGTAAATGGAGGCATTGTGGAGGGCCCGGGGGCCAATGGGTCCTGGGGTTGGGGGGGCCATGGCACTTCTTGCACCAGGGCCCGGACCGTTCTAGTTACGCCTCTGCTTTGAAGTTGTAGTTTTGGTTGGAATGTGAAATGGGCTCATTATCTGTGGTACATGAAAGGTCTACATTTTGATACTAGAGATCACCTGGAGGTCCTTACTGAGGAAGACCCACATGAACAATCCAGATGAAGATGGCATTCTAAAGCTACTCAAGTTAGCCACTAAAAGTATCACTTTTATTCTACCAGTCTCATACTTCAACACTGGCTCATTTTCTTATCAAAATATAGCTTAATTAGCTGCTGTCATATTCCTTCGGGTGTGTTTATGTTAATATGGCTGTTCACCACATCCATTAACCCTTTGAGTGCCAGAGGGATACACAACACATTGCAGAGTGATGTGTTGTGTACCCCCTCTGGCACTTAAAGGGTTAAGCTATGACAGTTGGCTATGCTGTCAGAGGTGTACCACACAGCATTCAGCAGCTTTTACTCCCAATCACTAGAACATGTTAACTCAGGCAAGGTCTCACTTTAAACTAGCAATCTTCATGGGCAGTTACTATAACATCTGTGTTCAAAAATAGAATGATGGTTCGGGTACATTCAAGGAGCATTCCGTATTAGGTCACAATCACAATCTTGCATGAAACTGGAGAAAATGCACTTCCATCCCAAATCCGTATTCATAAAAACAACTTTATTATGATACATGAATTAAAACTACCATAATGCCTCCAAAGCAAATAATGTATTTCACATATCCATATGCTATATGGAGAGACTTACAATAATGGAGCTGCAAACCAGTAGATGTGACAATGTAGCATCTCGCCACTCAATACGTTTTGCGTATTACACGCTTAGTCATGATCATGCAAGATTATGCTATCAGAAGTCACAGTCCCAAATTCACCAAACTCAGAAGGCGAAGCTGGGATCCCTCCAGAGGTTTCTGTGGAGCCATAGAGCACAATTTGCTTGTTCTCCCCTACCCAAGTTCAAATACACACAGAACTGAAAGAGCAGCTGTTACTTATAACAGATGCACTGCTGAATCTGTGTGTGTTTGAATAATGTGTTAAGAAAGGATCATTTACATTATAACTGTGGTGTCCTTGGTGCTGAGATCTGAGCACATCCTCTCAGCCCTCCCCACTTGTCCTTTCTAACACATCACCAGTATTACGTCAACCTTATATGTTAATTAGTGTTGAGCGAGCACCCCGATGCTCGGGTGCTCGGGTGCTCTGACCGAGCACCCCCTGAGGCTCGAGTGCTCGGCCGAGCACCCGAGCCCCATTGAAATGAATGGGGCGACACCAGGCACCCCCTGCTCTGATGAGGGGAGGGTGCCTGGTCAATGCCCCCTTCATCTCCGCTATGCCCCCTTCATCTCCGAATGCCCCCTTCATCTCCGCAATGTCCCCCTTCATCTCCGCTATGCCCGTCTTCCACAATGTGCCCCTTCATCTCCACTATGCCCCTCTTCCACAATGTGCCCCTTCATCTCCGCTATGCCCCTCTTCCACAATGTCCCCCTTCATCTCCTCTATGCCATAGAGGAGATGAAGGGGGACATTGTGGAAGAGGGGCATAGCGGAGATGAAGGGGCACATTGTGGAAGAGGGGCATAGCGGAGATGAAGGGGCACATTGTGGAAGACGGGCATAGCGGAGATGAAGGGGGACATTGTGGAAGAGGGGCATAGAGTCTATGCCCCTCTTCCACAATGTCCCCCTTCATCTCCGCAATGCCCCCTTCATCTCCGCAATGCCCCCGTACCTCCAGTCCCTGGTGGTCCAGCGGAGCTTCTTCGGATCTGTGCCTCTTCCTGCACAGATCCCCGCCACCCGAACATGGCGGGAGAGCACATGGCGGTACTCGACGAGTACCGCCATGTGCCGAGCAGAGCGATGCTCGAGCCGATCCGAGCATCGGCCGAGCACGCTCGCTCATCACTAATGTTAATGATTAATAGATGCATCGATAATTCATAGTGCATGTGGAAAAGTGTGTTATGTTCTTCATGGCGAAATGATCGCCACATATCACCAGACACACTTCACCATTGCATTGAACCTTATTGCATCTCCCCTCCTGGTCTTCTTAACAAATCAGCCTCTAAGTACAAACATGTGTTGTTTTATGGAATGGTATGAGCGATGGGCATAGCCTTAGCTATGATGAGTGACTCTGCTGCTAGTGGAAGTGCAGCACCTGTGACACCTAGTAGTAGTACAATTTCAGCAACCTCTAACCCCAGTAGTAGTAGTAGTAGCAGCCTATTTGGAACTCCACAGTCTATGAAGTCCACATTATGGAGATACTTGCTCATGATCCAAAAGCTAAGCATGCTGCTGTTGTCTGTGTAAGAAATATGTGAGCAGGGGGAAGCAAACTCACACCTAGTCACCTCCACAATGAGATCCCACCTGAAGCATGACCACAGGTTTGACTGGGAGACACACCACAACAGGTAAGAGGTGCCACAACTAGCAGCAGCAGAAGTAATCCTAAACATTCCCAGGGCTCAGGGGTACATAATAGAAGTGCTGTTGATGTGTCAGAGAGTGTGACCAGATTTTCTGCTCGTGATGCATAGCAGTATTACTCTGAGTTTGTTTTTAGGGATGATTCCTAGAGTGCCCAGACATACCACCACCAACCCCAGCACCTCTACATGTGATGGTGTTAAAGCAATAAAGTTTCACAGTTCTTCAACTTTGTACTAGAATCCCACACTTACTAAGCTGTTAATAAGAAGTTAAAACCCTGCAAAAGTATCCATGTATAATTGTAAACCTGCCAAAATGTTTGCTGTTGACATGCTGCCCTTTCTTTTGTTGAAAACAGAGGCTTTAAAGAACTGATGTCTTGTGTTACACCCTGCTGGAATATCCCAAGCCGCAGTTGTTTTTAAGGTATAGGTGTGCCAATGTTACTTAAGCAGGAAGTTAGTGTTGTGGACAAAGGACAAAGACCCTCAGCTTGCTAACAATTTTATCAAGGCATATGTTCAGCTATTTATTTCTCTACTTCCGCTCTCAGAATAAGAAATAATGGGATGGAACATTTTGCAGTTAAAGAAAATATAGACGAAAGATGACAAAGTTCTCATTGGAAATGTATTGGCAGTGGCAAAAAGCAAAAATGTTATGTATTTTCTATGGGAGAGAATTTTCTCAAAAAAAACAAACAGGAAATAATTTTTTTGCAAAAAGGTCCTGCAGGAAATTTCTCTGAATTTTCATCCATCCCTTATCACGGTGCCCGTGATCTTCTCCCAAGGCGTTACCTGATTTTCCCCACTTGTGGTCAGCAGCCTGCCTGGTCACTTTCTGTTTGCATAAGTGTGTCACTACAGTGTGCTCGCTATTTTGTAGTAGCAGCTTAATAGACTGATCTATGCTCCGCCTCTCCGATAGGCCTTATATGTGTCCTTCAAACATTGCTTCAGTGCCATTTCGTGGTGTATCTGAGCATTGCTTGTATTCCTTGTTGTGACCCATTCTTGGCTGCTGATTCCGATTCGTGTATGATGACCCTTGGCTCCGTCTGACTACTCGATTTGTGCCTGAACCTCTGGACTTGTCTGCCTACCCGATCTGTGCTTGATCCCTGGTTCCGTCTGACTACCCTATCCATGTATGACCCCTGGCCTGGCTGACTACCCGCTCCATGCTAAGTACTGTAGCTCTGTCTGACTATCCGTTATGTGTATGACCTTGGCTTTGTCTGACTCTGCTTGCGCTATACCTTGGGCTTGGATCCCTCTCCGAGCAGGTCCCTAGGCCTGGTCTTTGGAAACCTATCTGACATTAAAGGGTATAAACTTCCCATTTAAATCAATAAGAATTTGAGAATTTGTAATTGTCTCTGTGGTGCAGCTGATTTGCTCCACAACTGCGCCACCTGTACTGTAACACTTATAAACCATCTATAATCTATTGTAATTCACCATAATATTTAAAGGAGCAGTAAACTTTTTTATGAAAACATTTATGTTATAGAGCTTTTTCTGCCGACTAAAACAAGGGTACATTAACAGCTGTCAGTTGTTTTATTCAACATTTCAGTTCTAACTGACAGCATGACACAGCAGTTTTGTCCACATTCTATGGAGAACTGTAAGTCACTGATTTCCTCACAATTCAAAACTAACAGAATAACTAATTGGAATTTGACCACTAGAGGTCACTACTAATTTATAAAAAACATGGGTTTAAACTGTAATGTCACTATGGCACTTGAAATATGCATTTCTCGGAAGTGCAAATACCCTTATTTTACTCAACAGGAAAATCCCTACAATATATATTTTTCATAAACAAAGTTTACTGCTCCTTTAAATGACAGCGACATGATTAATAGATTGAACTCAGATGATTAAAATGTGAGTGTAAGAAGGGATTTACCTTCTGACACTCAAAGAGTTAAAGTAGATTTATGGTTACTCACAGACCAAGTAGTAATTAATGATTTGATCTGTAGTGTGGGAGGCACTTTCGGGATATATGTAGAATACATTTCTTTTTTTGATTTTTATTCAGTATTATACTCTAACAAGTGGTATTTTAACAGACAGTATATAATTACATGTCATTTTAATATATGCATGTTACTGCTAAACAAGTCTTTCCACTAGACCCAGTAAATGGTAATTCTTCAGTCTGTGCAATACCAGACACAGACCCCCAGCTAAGCAAAAACTCCAGTTTATAAACTTTTTTCTGCCATTTTGTTTTATTTCAGCATTATGAGTGGTGTTACTGAAAAGATTATTTATGATATCATTGATGGTTTGTTATGGCCTGATATATAATTGATGAAGTAATCAGTGATCTCATTACTGATGTCATTGTTTGAATATTCTTTAATATATTTTTAAATCTACTACAAAATATATAAATCTCTATGAGCATACATGTTTCACAAAATCTCATAGTAATGAGCGTTATTGATTAGGTATTTTTATGCAATAAATTATGCCATTGGTAATATAAAATCAGTGATATAACTGATTATATAAATTGTGATGTCGTCAGTGATGCCAAACAAATTAAAAGTGAAGATCAATATACAAATTATGAATATATGCATATTTATTGTAGTGCAATAAATATTTGAGACCTAGTCTTTTATTTGTTTTATATATATAAATATATATATATATATATATATATACACATATATATATATAACAAATATAATTTGGTAACTGCTACACATTTTACTGAGAAGTAACAAATAATCTATAGGATTAATCTACAACAGCGGAAGGGTTTCTTTACAGTAAGGACAATAAAGGTATGGAATGCACTTCCGGAGGAGGTGGTGCTATCAAATACATTAGATGCCTTTAAAAGGGGCCTGGATACTTATTTAAAAGAGCATAATATAGAGGGCTATGCACGTTAGTATTGGGTTTAATATTTAGTTAGGGCTTGTTGATCTAGGGAGAAGTCTGATTGCCATTTTGAGTCAGATGCCTTCTTTTGGGTCAGCGATGGTAAACAGGAATAGGAAAAGGGTTGAACTGGATGGACGCAAGTCTTTTTTCAACCTAAATTACTATGTAACTATGTGCCATTCTGGAGCAATCCCCACAGGGGACAAAAAAATATATTCAATTAAATGGGCTTTTTAAACCCTTAAATGATAAAGAAAATGCGTATTTGTCCCCTATGGAGGGAAACAATACAATGGAGATTGCACTAGTGTTCAAGGGTTTAAAAGCTCAGTTGAAATCAATGGAAATGTGGGAATTTATCCCCTGTGGTGCAGATGGTATGCTCCAGAATTGCTTATATTTTGCTTTCTAAATGTATGTAACCAGATGTCTGAATGCTTTCAACCACTTTGATGCCTCAACAGTCTCCACTGGATTTCCTCTCAATGCAGTAGAGACATCTTTATCATCAAGAGATATATGCTGTCAATATTCTATCATGTGCCAATGTTTATATTCTGCATGTTAGAGCATGTTGGTGTATATGGTTATAAACCTTATGTTTTCTTTTCATTCCTCTTAAACTGTGATTTTGTCTCTAAAATGTGTATTTATAATCTCTATTTTTCTATTTGTGTTTGTTCCAAAGATGACTAAATGTAGTTCTTATTATAAAGTCTTGCCAACAAGTTCCAGATTGCTAATTAAATAAGACAAAGCAGTATCCCTATGAGCTGTTCTAAGTCTTTTAAGCAGTCCCTTAGGTGCAGTCTGTATTTGTCAGCCATAAAGACCTTGAAGTTCTTACATGCATTTATGCTTTTTTTCTCTAAAATGAGTTGGTGGCTCTAAAATTTCATTGCCTTCAATATACAGCTGTAAATCTGAAACAAAATTCTTTATAAGTAGTCCTTATACATCAATATAAGACAATTTCAGTTGCATGTTTTGGATGCTAAATTATAAAATACTGAGTTCCATATCTATCATTGTTTTTCCTTGTTTAAATAATGTATGTTGATGAAATTATAGTAGCACCAAGGGTTAGTCATGCTATTCTTATATTACTTGCTTTTGTTGATTAGTTATTTTATTTCTATAATTAAGCAGGAAATAATATGAGGAAAGAAAAAAAAGCATATGCTAAAGCTTAGTCTTTTACTAGTTAAGCACTGCTACTGGGAGGAGCAACACTATAAACTAACAGCACTCAGACTTCCCCTGGGCATTTTTTAAACCAGAGTTGCTTTAAAAAAATAAAAGAAAGGTAGCTGCTGATTCCTATTGTCTGCATTAATTTTACATCCTCCTGCACATCCAATAAGAATGAAGCTGCCACTGGCAGATTTTGCTCTTCTAAAAGTTTGAGGTAGATCTATACAATTAAGCCTGTAAGGTTATAATCCTACTTTTAGATAGTTCCTCAAATTAGACCACGGCTATCCAAGTTCAGTCCTCAAGGGCAACCAACAGGACACGATTTAATGATTTCCCTTACTAAGCACAGGTGAGTTAATCAGAGGCTCATTCATTTTGACTGACTCACCTGTGCTTAACCTCTTAAGAACCATGGACCTTTCTTTTTTTTTCTTTTCTTTTTTTTTTTTTTTTAATAATCTGAATCAGGGCTCCCTGATTGGCATGCAGCCGCGCGGGGAGCCCTGAAATCCATGATGGTCCTGGCACGTCATTGGTCCTTATCGCATGTTGGAGCCATGATTTGCCAGGACCATCATGGGTCCTTAAGAGGTTAAGCAGGGAAGTCCTTACATCCTGACCTGTTCATGGCCCTTGAGGACTGAACTTGAACGGTCCTGCCTTAGACTACAGAAAATATATTTTGGGAGTTTAAGCTACTTTAATTCAAACCATATGGTAACCTTAATGAGGCTGGATAAACTGCAAAGAATCAATATGATTTGCTTCCTTCTACAGATAAATATGAAATGAGTCTTGTTGTAGGCTATCATGTTTTTGAACTAACTCATAAATGTTTTTGCTTCCATATGCTCTCATATATATCATGTAATTGATCAAAAGTTATTTTGTCACAGGCAAAACTCAAGGCATGGGCCACTACCCTCCTCATGGTGTGTCAAGATGATTGTATTTGTGAGGGGATGATGTCCTAGGTACCTCAACTGACCTTTGCCTCAGACTACCTCCCCATTGAGCTATATGTTAATCTATCAATGAAGGTGAGGTTCCATATGCAGTAGTGATATCATGACCCGTTGTTATCATTGGAGAAATGTCTAGCTAATTTAATACTGTAACATTAAAATACTTTCCCATGCACAAAACATTTTACTAGCTTAAATCTAAAACAATAAATACATATGGTTACATAACCACTCTTCACCTAAACAGATCAAATCATATCATAAGTGCAAGAGATAATTGTTAATAGCCCATACAGAATTTCATCCTGGGTCTATCCATTCATATTCAGTGAGTAGTACAGGAGCAAACCAACTGCAGATTTGAAGATATGTGAAAATTCACAAAATGCCCATCAATGGGCCTTTGTAATTAGGGGTGGGCAAAATCTCTTGCCGTGTTCCTGCGAGAAATTCTGCAAAAACCTCGTTGTTGTGGGTTTTTTTGCAGGAAAAAATCTGCTTTAAAACTAGCAATTAAAATGGAGGACATTTGACAATGGCCAGTGGCCACTGACCAACATGACCTGCTGGCACTAGGCCAGTAGGGCATTTTTCTTTCTCAGGGCTTTTTTTTAAAAAAAAATAAAGAAACAACAATTTTTGGGGGTTTGTTTTAGCCTAAGTCCTAAATCAATGTTTCCTCAGGGTTTGGGAACAAATCATCCTCTACATAATACTCTATCAAGTCAAGTATCTGTCTACCCTAGTGGCAGCGTACGTCAGGGGGTCTATGTCTCTATCACTTTACATACAAATTTTTTATTTTTTTTTATTGATTTTTTTTTTATTAACTGTCCCCCCCAATACCAGTCAAGAACCCCCTCCAAAACAAATTCCCTGTTCAACAAATTCATTCATTTACCAACACAGGCACCCTCCTCAGACCCCTTTTAGACCATGTCTTATGGGGTATTTTTAATTGTATTTAGGATTTATTTTTTATTAAGTGCCCCCCAATCCTAGTAAACAACCCCCAAAAAAATCATCCACTGTTCAACTGATTGTTACCCCACACCCCACCAAAACAGGCATCCTCATGCTCCTTCATACTATGCCTTTGGGAAATAAAATAATATTTGCTATGTGTTGTGTGTAACTTTAGAGTTCATATTGATTTCAGTGGAATGAGCTAGGTGTAAAAAGCGTGAAAAAGAGGAAAATTAGCCTTTATTTGTAACCCTTTAATGTTAGAGAGGCCTGCAAAGCATATATGTGCCATGTATGTACAGTTAGATTGCACATGTACAGTTTTTCTTATCATTTCAGTGTCACAGAGCCTACAGTAAAACAGTTTTGCACATTAAGGGCTGTGTCACAAAGAGGAGTCATTTTGGAGTAACCCAACTGCACCATAGATGAAATATAAAAATTCCTTTTACAAAATACAAATAAGCTAAATGATCCCACTGTGAAGCAATTCATTGAAGACTAGGGGTGGGCGAAAAGTGTGAAAAATTTCCTGCATGACTTTTCGCGAAAAATTGCAGATTTTTCAATTCTCCAGCACAAAATGTTGCCTTTCCACCTATGCAAAAATGTCCTCCTTTTCACCTATTTTTACAAATGTCTTGCCTATTTTAACATATTTGTTGCCTATATTTCCTATAGGTACCACATTTCTCACTGTAGTATTACTTCTTCTGAGGGCTGAAAGTCAAAGTTGTGAGTCCTACAGCAACATATGGCTTGAGAAATGTGTTCGCATGCAGAATGCATTTGTCCTTTGCCCACAACACTAACTCCCTGCTTAAGTGTCACTGGGACATATTCATGATGATGTCAAGAGATAAAAAAAAAAAATAAAGTACAACCTACAATGTGGCAGATATGTATGGTAGTGGTCGTGTTGGGGGACTGGCATGGTGTGATTTGTGTATGTATATTGTGTTTACCCTTCTTCACATCCCCCCTCCTCATCTGTGTTGTTAATATATTTGTCCTGGCTTTGTTTGTCATACTCCTCTGCAGCAGGAGCCATAGGTGTTATTTGGACTGAATTAACTGTTGGCACTGGCAGTAGCACACTCTGTGACATAAATAGCTTCACTACTTCTTTTTTCTACCCTAGAGCCCTGGGAACTTTTTAAAGTGCTTCTGCTGCTGCTAGTTGTGGCACCTTTGGCCTGCTGATAGTGTGTATCCCAGTCAGACCTGTGGTTGTGCTTCAGGTGGGATCTCATAGAGGAGGTGCCTAGGTGTGAGCCTGCTTTCCCCCTACTCACTTGCTTTTTACACAAACAGATAGCAACATGCTTAGCTTGAGGATCCTGAGTGAAGTATCTCCATACTGTGGACTTTATACATGAGGGGTTCCTGAGGTGGTGCTGCTGCTGCTACTACTACTACTGGGGCTAGATGTTGATGTAATTCTACTGCCACTACTACTAGGTGTCAAAGGTGCAGCACTTATGCAGCAGCAGCAGAGGCACTCGTTATATCTAACATTGCAGATATTAACTGTGTTGCTGTTGCTGGGTACTCAAAACAGGTGTGTGTTGCTGAGTGGGATTTGGACTTTGAAGACACCATATAAGATCCATAGTGATAAAAAATATATATGGTATGCATTGTGTACCCCCTCTGAAAGGCAAAGGGTTAAAACATTGGGAATTTTTGTTTTTTTTTCCTGTGGTACTGGCTGTTTCACCCTGATTAGTTCCATCTTTTTGCACATGTGGCTTTAATCCTTTGAGTGCGAAAATGGGAAGCGCTGCATGGTACACCTGTTAATCTGCTACAGCCTTCCATAAACAGCCATCTTCAACTCTTTTAAGGACTGGGTTGTTTACCTTAGGGGGAACACTGAATCTGAGTTCTCTTCATCTCTGAAAACATTAAAACAGGCTGCAACTGCAATACAGTTAACCCCTGATGTGCTAAAGGTAAATTTCTTTGCAATATGTTAGATACATCCAACATCCAAGGGGTTAAACGACAGCAGTTAACATGAACCTACTTCCATAAGACAAGCTTAGTTTGTTTTACAGATAATTTAAACCTTTGTGTGAAAGAGGGCTATCCAAAGATTGCAAAGCAATCAGATGGATACCACTCTGGCACTCAAGTGTTAAATCTGCCCCTATGTTGTGCTAGCCAGTTTTCTTTAATGTATAGTTTATTGGAAATTAACCTTTATGCTTAGACAGTTTATTTAATTCTCTCACAGTTGCTAATTAGTTATGTTCAAATTCAAACTAATTACTTCCTGCGTTATTAGAAATGCGCCTATGTGTGGGTTCGGCTTCAAGTAGATTCATCTATAGCACAGTGTGTGATAACACTGGCTCAGCAAATTAGCTATTTAGCATAAAATGCCACACAGTGCCATCAACAAATAAATGTTAATTGCTCAAAAATTATTTATATTAGAAACAAATGGCTGTTACAACATATGTATATTTTAAGTCTCCTGAAAATCAAGTACATTTATCTTAGGGTGACAATCCCTTTTCAACAAAAATGGGATCTATTATCCATTCTTAGTGAATACCAGGATTTATATTGTAAGGTTATTTTACAGAGATTGACATAATGTAACAGAAAGGCGTTTTGATAAAAAAAAAAAAGAAAAAAAAATACAATTAGAAAGCCTGTAAAATTAAAAAAATCATTAGTGGTTTAGTGCATTATTAGTGTACGGATGTAATAATTCCTCATTTTTACTGTATTTTGCTTTATATGATGACATTTAAGCTAGCTTTTCATCTTGTCTTAATAGAACAAAAAGGTACCTTTTCTTGTATTAATTTTAGTAGGTTTGTAATTAGATAGCGCTATCATTCCTTTTATCACCCATCTAAAAATATGTGAGCCAGACTCAGTTTTCATAAATAATTTTTTAGACTTTCTAAGTGTTCTTTTTAACTACTGCTCTAGTTTTACAACATCTTAAAAACTACATAAGGCTAATTTAATTAGAAGAATAGCAGCAATTCTGGAGCACAGTAACGACACCATAGGGGACAAACACACATTCTCATGTTTCTCATTTATTTAAATGGGGATTTTAACCCACTGAATGCTAGAAAGGTCCCAGTGCTTTACTTTGCAATGCATCAAAGACTGTGGAACAAGACTAGGGAATCAGAAATTGTATATGTAAATCTATGGCTACAAGCAGAACAAGTCTAGTGTGTCAAAACATGTATGTGTGGTTCTGTGGCTGCCAGAGGGACAAGGCTGAGAAAGCAAACAGTATATGTATGGTTCTATAGCTACCAGTGGGACGTTGGAATAAGATTACGGTATGAGACAGTATATGTGACTATCAGTCAACAGTGAAACTAGGCTGGGAGGGGGGGTCTGACAGTATATGTTGGATCCTGTGACTACCAGTAGACAGTGGAACTCAGCTGGGGGTCAAACAGTTTATATGTGGACCTGTAATTATCAGTGGGTAGTGGAACTAGGATGAGTGGATTAGATAGTGTATGTGGGGATCTGTGACTTGCAGAGGAACCAGGATGGTGGGAGGTAAAACTGCGTATGTGGGTATCTGTGACTACATGTGGACAATGGAACCAGCCATGGTCAGATAGTGTATGTGTGGATCAGTGAATACCATTGGGATGTGGAACCCGGTTGGGGGGTAAGACAATGTTTGTGGATAACTGTGACTACCACTGTAACCAGGCGGGTGGAGACAGACAGTGTATGTTTGAATTTGTGACTACCAGTGGGCAGTGGGACCAGACAGGAGGTCAGACATGGTATGTGTGGATCTGTGACTACAAGTGGGCAATTAAATCAGGCTGGAGGGTAAGAGTATATGTGGGGATTTGTGGCTACCAGTGGGCAGAAGAACCAAGGGGCAACAGTCAGTTTGTGTTTGTATCTGTGACTAACAGTGGGCAGTGGAATCAGGCTGGGGAAGCAGGCAGTATATTTGTGTATGTCAGAGGGTTATCCAACCAATAGCATGGCAATGTGTTGGACACCCCTGTGGAACACAGCATTAATCTTTTTTTTTATAGATTCAGACATCATTGGAGTAGAATCAGGACCCCTCTTGATATCCTCTCCCCAGGTATCAGTTGTCTACATGATCATTTAAGCCATCAATTATGATGCCTGGAAGACAATTGCTGCCTTTTTACCCTCTCTATCTCAGCTTGAGTTGGAGGGCCGAGGAACCTATGGCATCATCACTGATATGATCGATAATGTAACTGGGCCTTCCTGACCCTCTCAACCAACCTGGAATGCCAGGATGAGCAGGAAGGGAAGGTAATGCTTGCCTACTTGGTTGCTAGTATTGATCTTCTATGGCAGTTGGATAGACGATAGACTAGTACATTGATAAATTGCTACAATAAAATGGCTTTAAAGTCAAAACATGTCAGAATAAAGTCAAAATAGAATATTAAGAATCATATGTACAAAGTGGAACAATTCTGGAGCAAACTGACTTAACCATAGGGAGCAAATAAAACACCACTGGTTGAAACAGGGACTTTATTACATTGAATGCTAACACACTTGCTTTTGTACATACAGCCCTAAGTGAAAGGTTGAAGGAACTCTTCAACACAAAATGTTCAAATATAATATAATAATCACATAGTAACATAGTAAAAAAAAGTCCATCAAGCTCAAACTTTGCCTCATTATAGCCCTTTTGCCAACCTAAAGCATTTGGGGATGTTTGCTTCTGTGTGACCTGGCCCTAACCAGTTGTGGCCTGGGGACACCTGTCATGGCAGCTGTGGACTGGAGGCCCTTGACATGGCAGCATTGTCTTTAAGTTAGCCTATAATACTAAATAGAGCAAAACAACCCGGAAGGCAATATTAACATTGCAATGTGCACAGGCTACCTAAATCAAACAAGGATGATCATTTTAATGCATGTGAGCACCTGGGGGGTTATGCACTAATGTATGATAAAGCAGTGATAATGAGAAGATAACTTCTTCAGATATATTACTTCTCCAAATCCCATGTTATTCTATGGAGAATTTGCACTAAGATTTCTCCCAGTTGAGAAATCTTAGTGCATAGGCTCCATAGAATAACATAGTAGGCAGGGCCGGATTTACATCTCAGGCGCCCCTAGGCACAACAACCTCTGGCGCCCCTAGCCCCACCTTTGTCCCACCCCTAACTACACCTCCCACTTAGCCACACCCCTCCATTAACCACACCCATTTCCCCCAGAGTTAGAGTGGAAAATTATATATAGAATATATCCAAGAGAGATTAGTCCCTCTTTCTCTCCTCTTTTTTTTGTATTTATATATAAGACATGCGGTGACAAAAATACTAATAACTATATATACATATAAAAACATTAAATGGACTCACTACAAGTTTCTCTTACACACATACCAGCCTGATGATGCTGCACTTGCAGCTGTTGTGGAGGCTACTGTGTGCCACTGCCACTCCTGCCACCCGTCTGGAAACAACTGGCCAGCCTGCTGTCTGTAGGGCTCCAAGCCTCCAAACCCGCCCCTGAGCTGACCCACAACTGCTGTACCGCTCCGCTCCTAACCCGCCTCTGAGCAGAACCACAATGCAGCGGCAGCGCTCACTCAGCCAACACTCACAGGCGCCGCCAAATACGGGGTATAGGCCGTTTCCTGGCTCAGAGTAGCTTGCTCTGCTCCCAATAGGTCACAAGACATCCCGAGGTGACCAATGAGAACAGAGAGCCTCTACCTCTGTTCTCATTGGTCACCTCGGGACGTCTTGTGACGTCAGACGCAGATGCAGTAGTGGGTCACGTGGGGAGGCCCCGGCGGCACAGACTACTAGTGGAGAAGGTAACAGCGCCTGCTCCCTCGTTATTCACCCAGAATTGTGGGCGTGACAATGGCACTGCAAGGCGCCCCTGAAAATCGGGCGCCCTAGGCAAGTGCCTTGTCTGCCTAATCAGAAATCCGGGCCTGACAGTAGGAGTGATATCATTGGAGAGGTTATCTCCTCTTCATCACCCCATTATCACTCCTTAGTGCATAATCCCCTGGGTGTTTGTAACGGGTAGGGACCCGTTACTGGACTGTGCCCTGGAAACAGCCAGCGGAGGAGTGGGATTCACAGGGCCAAGGGGCAGACACCTTACAGTGGGACTTTGTGCGGCCGGCCAACGTCCCATTGGTAGAGCTAGAGTTAAAGGGACGCCATAAGGATAACATGGCGAATGGTTGGCCGCCATCAGATTGGAGGACTGGGGTTTAAAGGGACGCCATAGAGTTAACATGGCGAATGGTCGGTCCCATTCTCATTAGCTGTCGAACATCAAGCCTAAAAGAGAATTTTACCATTGACTTAGAATGGGGCCGTCGTTCGCTCCCTGATTGGCCGTCGACCCAGAGACTGAGTTAAAGGGACACCATTGACTTAACATGGGAAAATGTCGGTGGCCCAGGGATTGGCTGAGAAGACTCCGTAGCTCAGTCTCTCATTGGCTGAGACCCAGAAGCGGAGCTTAGACCCTGGCGTCCCCAAGTCTGCTACCCATTGTCCCAATCAATCACCCCGACCCATTGTATGCCCCAAACACCCATTGTGTCACCAAGTTCCCACAACCCTCCCTTTGTATGTGTTAATTAAGTTACCGTCATGTTATTGTTCTGTGAATTCAGTCCTTTGGAAATCTAAGTTGATTAAGTTATTATAATGTGTTTAACTGGACATAAAAGTACTGAATTTGCGTGAATAAAGTGTGTGTTCTTGGTTGACCGAGAAGCATGTCCTGTCCATTCCTTGAGGAGTGGTATCAAGGGTCTTCTTGTGACCCCCATCCTTGGCAGAGAAGCTGACGAGGCGACCGAGGGTTCTGCTGACTTCAGGCGGCTACAGAAGGCTACTAGCCCGGTACCAGGTCTGGGATCTCCCTGGGAAGGCTAAACCCCGTTACAGTGTTCCACTGGGTTCTCAGGTTGAGTTTGCAAAGATATCAGATATTCAGCAATGAACCAATTAAATCTTATGACTGCATAACACAAATGTGGCTGCTTCTACCACAAATATTAATGGCCTAGAGAAGGAAACCACAAAACTTAAAAGGACTGTAAATGTAATATTGGGGTTCTCCATTGACAGTTTTGCCAGGGGCTTCAAATTATCTTAAAACATCCCCGGATAGAAGCATCTTTGCCCCCAGATATTAATTTCCAAGCACACCAGCTCTGTTTACCTCATCTTGCCTCTGGCGATGTGTAATTGGAGTAAATGTGCCTGAATTTGCTGTAGCTTACCTCAATCCCTTTCCTTTTTTTGAGGGATCACTCAAGGGTGCAGTACAACCTCAAAATGACTTTCTATCAAGTACGTACTAAGAATGATTGCTGTTTGGGCTTTCCCTATTCTTGGGATGCCCAGAATCCTAGTCCTAAACATTATTTTCAAAGGCTAGGAAAACTTTGACTGTCCTGCTCATGGGGACTACAGCCCCTATTATTCCTGGTCAGTCAAAGGCTTGTTGCAGTTAATTTATAGTCTCCAGCCTCTAGATATTACCTTCTCATATTTTATACCAGTGGAGGCTGATCATGAACTGACTCATCTACAGAACTTTTGCAATCCTCAGGACATGATTAAGTCTCATTTGGCTATCACGTTAACCCCTCGTTGATGAGTGATTTTTAACACTAGAGTACAACAGCACTTTTGGCCTTTTTTAGTATGCCTTTTTCAACCATATTTCCCTCTATTTCATTTAGCACACTCACACAAATGATACAACTTTTTTTAAGGATAAGAGGGAATTATTTTGGTGACATAGTCATATGTATAAGCCTTGTTTTAAACCCTTGCTTTAATTTGATAATAATATAGAAAAATGAAAAAAAAAATTGAAACAAACAAAACATTTTTATAGGTTTTCCTGTTATAATTGGTGATACATTAGATTTTCTTTTTTTACATGGACTGAATAAAAAAGTATGACTATTTATACATACTTCCCAAGTGTCCCGTTTTAGGGGGGGACCTTCTGTCCCTCTTTCCCAACTTGGTGTACCTCTGTGTAGGCGATCAAATGATGTAGTATGCATATAAGTGTATCAAATTGCTCCACAGCAATAAAAATCATATTAATGTTTGATTAAACTTCAATATGTATGTTAATAAATTGTTATGTTTATATAAAATACTTTGCTCTTGCCCTAATACTTTTATTCAGCTGCACAAAGATGACGTAATAGGTCATCAAATGACCAAACCTGCTCTACCCCAGTCTTACCCCTAGCACCAGCAATTAAAATAAAAGTGTCCTCTTTAGTCACTTTATTTGTTGGACGCTCTGTTCTTTGCTTCTCTCTTCCTCAAGGTCACAGAAGCAGAGAACACTGACAAAGGCAATGTGTACTGTACATTTCCTTTGTCATGTGGCTCTATCAGCACATGTGATCACTGTAGCAGCGATCACTTGTGTGGAGCCACTGGGGAACTGACAGAACTGACTGTTTATGGTTTTTAATTTTTAATTCTAGGTTGTAAATGCAAAAAAATAGCAAAACTTCTAAGGGGGTGAATACTTTTGCAAGGCATTGTAAGTTTAAAATAACTTTATTTAATAAACAATAGATAAATGGTAGTTTACAATGCGTTATTATACATTATTGCCCTGCCCTATATATAAACAAAATCTTACTTGAAGTAGACCTTTCATCCTATGACAACATCATTTTGTTTTTATCACAGTGCCCGTGCTCATGGCCGCAGGCGGTGACATTATTATTCCTGGTTCACTGCCTCTCTCTTATTGGCCGTGTGATCCTGACTCTGCCCAGGGCCAGCCTATATATACTCTGTCATGTCTATATGGGGCACCCTTTCGTGGTGTACCTGTTCCTGACGTTAGTTCCTGTTTTTGCTCTGATCGTGTATGACCTGGCCTGCCTGACGATGTTCCTGCGCATCCTGTGCTGCTGTTTCCATTGCTGACTGATCTGGCTGAGAACCCGCTCCGTTGCTGACTGATCTGGCTGAGAACCCGCTCCGTTGCTGACTGATCTGGCTGAATACCAGCTCTGTTGCTGACTGATCTGGCTGAGAACCCGCCACGTTGCTGACGGTATCTGGCTGAGAACCCGCTCTGTTGCTAACTGTGCCTGGCTAAGAACCCGCTCTGTTGCCTCTATCTGGCTAGCGTTCCACTCTGCTGCCTAACCTGTTGCGCTTGTCTGTAGTAGCACTACGGCGCACTTTCGTTATCTTGCTGACCGTAGGCTGAGCATTTTTGCTATAGCCGCCTATACTGGTTAACCGCCGCAGGCGGTGTGCACATGCGAAGTACCGGTTCAGTGCTGTAAGGCTCTGACTGTGTTACTCTGTGATCCATCTGTGTCCTCCTCCACTATCCTAGCTGGGCTCACTCCCTGTGGGAGTTGCAGACTTCACTCTGAACGTTACCTAAGGACCCTTTCAGTGCCTGGATCCTTTAGGCAGGGTCAGTGCTCCATTCCTTCCTGCAGTAGCCTCAAGGTTCAAGAGCCAACTGTTGCGTGACATTACACCTTGCACGTGTGCAGGGACACAAGTTGCTTTTCGTGTTGTGCTGTCTAGATCCACCCCTAGCGTTCTAGGGTTTTTCCTACCAGAGGCAGTTGCCTTTGTCTTACGGTGACCCTAGTCCCTAGGGTCAGTGTTGCCTCGTTGCTGCTGGGTTCAGTGTCTCCCAGGCATCTGGGTCTCGTGCCAGTTACCTTCCTCTGGACTCCTAGTGATCTAGGGTCCTGCCGCCAGTACTGGGGCTGCGTAGCCTCCGCTAGCCCCTAGTCCACTAGGGTTTGGTTGCCTTTAGTCTCGTGAGCCTCCAATCATCTGGGTTCAAGATCAGAACTCTCTCCAGCCAGCCGTTGCCTCCATCTCTCCTAATCTCTCCTGGGGCTGGCTTGTTATTTCTATATTTGTTCTGTTATTGTGGGCTTGTGGGCCTAACTTACTGTATGTATTTTATCTTAATAAAGTTATTTTAACCTTACCAGTTGGGTCTGAGTGTTCATCAAAAAAAACGTGACAGTTTTACAGATAATTCAAATCTGCCTATATCTTTTACTAGCCATTTTTTGGTAAAATAATTAGTTTTTGAGAAACTAGCCTTTATTTTTAGGTGACACAGTCGGGCAATTTTTGCTAATTCATTGCATGGTTTGACTTGCTTTGCTATTAGCAATAACTCAGGCATATGGCTTCTGCCTAGATTCATTCACAGCACAGTGCATTCTAATATTGAGTCAGAAACTAATTAGCATAAAGTGCCACATTTTACCACCAACAAATAAGAGTTAATTTCTCAAAAATTAGTTGTATTTCAAACAAACGGCTAGAACAATATATATGCGGTTTTTATTTATCTTCAAATTGAACCAAACTTATCTTTGTATCATGGGTCTAATTTAAATCTTACTTAAAGTAAGTTACACACGGCTACATCAAAGCAGATGCAGTAATTTTTTTTCTTGAACCATAAACAAGCAAAACACATTTCTGTACTCATACTGTTTGTGCAAGAAATACTTCCATTAGATTTATTTCTTATCTAACAAGATCCTTTCCTTATGTTGTTAGTTTATATTCCCCAATATTCTCATTTCATGAAATTACTTCTATGTCCTCATCAAATGCTTGTTACATTTCGGATAGTGTTTCAGAGAATTTTTAACAATTCTTTTAAATTCTCTAAGCAATTCTCATTTTTATAGGTACTTCAAAATATATAAATAAATAGATTTCATGGCCTGTATGTGAGTACATGGATTAGGAAATGTTACTACAATTTATCTTTTTTATGGTACTGGCTACACGCCCAGTATTATCACATTTTTAGTTTTTAACTGTTTTACTTAGAGGTGGGCAAGATGAGGCTTTCCAATTCTGGAGAACTACAGTTCCCATCATCCTCACGCAGCTGCATGCTTGCTGTGGTTTTACATAGTAAAGCCAAGTTCTTGTTTTTTTTTTCAGTATTGTAACAGCTGATTAAGATACTGAAATAGCCTTAACTCCTCAAAAAAAAGCTCATTAAATCATAAATAATCTAATCGTTTATGTCGTCACTAGTAAAGAAGAGGAGCTTCCAACCTTTGGCTCTCCAACAATTATAACCGATCATTCCCAACAAACCAACAGCTAATAGGACTTGTAGCTACCATCAGCTGGAGAGATGAAGATCGTCTACCCTTGGTAGGGGTACTATATGGATTCCATAGTCCCTGAGCCAGTGGTTCTCAATCTTTGTTTTGTCAAGGCATCCCTAACACACAGACAAGAAGTTTTGTGTACTCCTAAATATGTAAAGGTCATTTGTCAAGGTTATGATGAATGAATACAGTTCTTAGGTCTCACAATCAATAAGACAAATACAAGGTCATTGTGCATAACACATTCCATAAATACATATCCGAAATTAAAAATTCTATTTCTTGTCAAAGTTCTCATAGAAAAAGGGGCATGCTAATATGAGAGGTACACCAAGATGCCCAGAACCCTGCTATTGTTCACTACTGTAGGCATTGGTATACTATATTAAGTGGAGTTTTCTAGTATTTTTGGAGTTGCTCAAATATATAAACCTCTTGGAGGCAAATATACAGTTAATGGAATCATATTTAACTTGTAATGCATAATATGACACATAGATATGAAAGCTAACATGAAAGTGAAATAATATAATGGATACAAAATCAATTGCAAAATAGGGGACAAATAAAAATTAACCAAATTCCTATTTATTTAAATTTGCTTTCAACCTCTTAATGCTAGAGAGGTGATGAAGCAGTAAACTGGAGACCACTCTAGCAATCAAAGTGGTAAAACCTCTATTTAAATCTATTCACATTTTTTGTCCCCTATGTTGCAGTTGTTTTTTCCCAGAATGATGCTTCTTTGTCTTTATACATATGGCCCACTTTACACATAAGGCCCAAAATGAAGATTTCTGATCTCTCATGCAAATTATTTTGCAAAAAAGTAGCTCTTTCGATGCATGACAAAAGATGAGAAATTCTGGACCAAACCAAATGCACAACAGGTGGAAATAAAAGCCCAAATTTTGGTACGCCCCAGAAGTTTGTATATTTTGCTTTCTTGATAAGGTTCTAGTCAACTTACACTTCTCCAATTTATTCCTATAAAAGAAGACTGTAAATCTAAGAAAAATTGGGGTGTTCAGAGCAAAAATGCACCAAAGTGGAGTATTTGGTGTTGTTATATGTATGCCAGGTTATGTAACTGTCTTAGAAAAACCTATATCCAGCAACCTCTACTGGTCAGGAACCTGTATTTATTTATATGTGAAAGGCTCGCCTGAATTTGTGGGAGGGGCTGCAGGGTATTAAACCCGGCAGCTTCCCTGCATCCGGCAAGCTGTCGCTTCCAGTCCCTCATGCACACGAAGGAAGGTATCGATAAGTCTCAGCAGCCGCAGTCAGCCAGGCGGTCGGTACTTTTCACTTTTACTCTTAAGCGCTACTCACACGTTGTATATTGCTAACCCCCTGCCTTGCATATCCAGCACTTTCAGGTGATCCTGATTCGGTCTGCGGTTGCCCAGTGACGTCATCACTACGCAACCCGGAAGCATCGGCTTCCTGCACATTACTCAGTATTCCAGGTGACTTGTTACCTTGCTGTTCATTCACGAACGCTTACGGAGAGTGTCTATCAATTATCACTAAGCTACCTAAGTTTATGAAATACAGACTATACACCAATGATGTATATCTTAACAGAGGAATTAGATCTAGAGCCCGGATGGAGCAGCCATCCATACGTCAGAGCCTCTCCCTTGTCTGTAACCTGTATTTGCTAGGATCAGCATATTCTAGCACCGCACGCTGGTATAGACATATTTCATAATTGTTCATTAACTTAGAACACACACACATATGCTAAGAACAAGCTCCATGAGCTGTGTTTACAAGATGTAACTCATGCTGTAGTAAGTTACCTTGTCCTTTCATTAGATTGCATTTGCCATAGTGCATGCTTTTCATTTTCATTTAGTATATATCTTGACTGCTCACTACCAAGTAACTGGAGTATCGTTCTAGTTATACATTAGTTTCTTATGTACCTCCAGCAGTAGAAGCCAAGGTCTGCAGTATCAACCTTAGGCATTGGATTGCCCCCTGCCTTAAAACCTGGTATGTCTATTCTTATTACTATGATTATTAATGTATTCTTGTAATTTCGGGGGTTCCAAAGACTTGGAGGATCTAGGAATCTGGGATCTACGTATTTCAATTTTGCCATTCTCAGCAGATTGTCAAGAATTTCAATCTTAAATTTTAAGCTAATTCCTTGTGGTATATGTTCCATTGTATCTATTTACAGGTTAGAGGGTCTTGGGTAACAGTTCACTCTTCCTCAAGGCCTGCCCTTACCTCTTTAGACCAACATTTCCCCCAGTTCAAGCCTCTTCAGGCTTGATTCAGGTATCAGTCATGGATCATGATCAACCTATACCCACCTTAATTCTTTCTATCCTAGTTTTAGCACCTATTCATGTTCGCCTCAAGCGGTTTATTAGTCCTACCTTACAACTACGGCATGATTGTTACATCTATTTCACTGTCGTCCAGTACAGGTCACTGGTACAATGGGAGGTGATCCGCCCCTTTAATAGGCAGGAACATTCATTCAAATGTATGCAGGGGGTGGAGCCTCCCCTCCTACTTAAGCTGCCTTCAGGCCAGAGCCAAGCCAGATTGATTTGTTCCTGTGTGCTGTGCACACCAGGTGGAGAACATCTATCATTCAGCTTTAGTTTTTTTATTGTTTTCTTCAAATATGGAATACCACCATTAGGAGGGTGACCATGGCTGTGAATTGCCCTCTCCAAAGTGGCTAGTGCAGCTTCCAGGGATTTTCTGGTGGACCTTATGCCCTGAAGAGGGAACAGCTTGGGTCAAGTAGCTTCCCTGCTGGGGAATTTGCCTCTGGTTAATTCCTATTTCAACATGGTCACCTGAAGACAGAAGTCCTGCAGAAAGGTGAGCCACCCTTTGAGTGCTGAAGGTCCACTTGTCCCCACAGTGTCCCTTACTTGGGCTTGTATTTGGGAGTTTGCATTTTGCACTCCAGCACTCATAGGGTGTTTTTATTTCTATTGCTTGTATTTATGCAATTTCTGTGGTATTCCCTGGGTTTTGGAGCTTTGGAATATTATTTTCTCATGTTTCTCATGTGTTAAAAGTATGTTTGGTGTACTTTCTATTTCAGAAATATTTTATTAATATTTGATGTTCCGCGCCTTTAAGCGCGCCTTTTACCGCATAGACGCCATTGCTCCTTTACTCTCTATGGGTTTGCACAGTGTGGGACATATCTCTGGAACCGCTTATCACAGCAACTTCAGAGAGGGCTCATTTTGTTGGTCTTCCCCTGCTCTATCATCCGGTGGCTAGTTTCGGGGTCTTGGGAGTTTGGGGGGGCTTCGGGCACTGTTTGGGGTACTTCTGAGAGAAAACTACATTTCCCATGAGCGCCCGTTTCGCGCTCGTTTTCTGATTGGCTGCAGTCGCGGCAGCCATTTTGTGGTGTTATTCTCAGCGAGTATACTACGCAGGGACCGAGCCTTCTCTCCTCTCAGCAGATTAACCCTTCGCTGGCCAGATAAGTCCGATTTTAGACATTTCTGGGGTGAAACTTTAATCTTTCACACTTCTACTGGGTGATTTTTCTTAGTGGTGTATATCTGACGCGGTGAGCATGTCTACTCCACTGGAGTCAGGGGCTAGACCCAAGACTAAGGAGGCTGGGGTGTCTGTTTCCCCCATTGCGTTTTGCTCCTCTTGTCACTCTGGGCTGCCTAGAGAATTTTCAGGTCATTTATGCCCAAAATGTACAGATAGTCATGATAGCAACCCTGGGCTTCCAAGCCACGCTATTGAGCCAACTTGGGTGAAAGAGTTCAAAGCTGCCAATAGGGATCTCAGCTCCACTCTCCAACTCTTTCCCTCTCAGGTTCAGGGGGCTCTACAAGTCTGGCAGACCCCCTCCTCAATCAGGACCTCCCTGCCTAAGCCACAGGGAGCTCCTGATGTGTCTGATTCTTCTGAGGAAGAACTTTTACAAGATTCTGATGCTGAGGAAGGCACTGTTATTGAATCTAATAGGTCCATTGGGGACCCTTATGAATGTGACCCTGAGGTTTCTGCTGAGGGTTTGATTAGAGCGGTGTTAACCACGCTCAACCTTCCTCTGACTCAGGAATCTACTCATGATCCAACTGACGTTTTTCAGAAACCATCTAAGGCGGTTATATGTTTTCCAACTAACCCTACTCTTGCCCGTCTAGTCTCTGATGCATGGAGGAATCCTGAAAAATCCTCTTCTGTGTCCAAAAAGTTTGCTAAGCTTTACCCTTTTCCTGAGACTGAACTGGCAAAATGGGTTCATCCTCCTAAAGTGGATGCTCCTGTTTCTAGATTATCCAAATCTACTGCTTTAGCTGTATCTGATGCCTCTGCCCTGCAGGACTGGACGGACAAAAAGTTAGAGATTTCTCTTAAATCCATTTTTGCCTCCATTGGCACTGCCATGCGTCCAACCTTTGCAGTGGCGTGGGTTAATAGAGCTATCGCAGCCTGGACTGAACGACTGACTGAGGCGGTTCGCTAGGATGCGCCAGTGTCTGAGCAGTTACAACTTCTTGCTAATATAGCAGAAGCCCAGAATTATGTTTCTGACGCTGCCTTTGATTCTGTGCGCATGATGGCAAGGGCCTCTACTTCATCTGTGGTGGCTAGACGTGCTCTTTGGCTGAAAATTTGGTCTGCTGATACTGCCTCTAAGAAAGCCTTACTTTCTTTGCCCTTTCAGGGGAACTTGTTGTTCGGTTCTGAGCTTAAGGAGATGATTAGTGAGGCTACTGGTGGTAAAAGTACTCTTCTACCTTCAGTCTTCAAGAAGAAGTTTCCAGCCAAACGCAATCGGTCCTTTCGTTCCTTCCAGACTGAGACACGCTCCACATCCCAGACAGGTCCGTCCTCCACGTGCTCCTCCTCCAAGCCCAAACAGTCCTGGAAGCCCAAAGTTGCCCCTAAGGCCAAGACCTCCAAGACTGCTTCGGCATGACTCACCGAACCCGGGTCCGCATCCGGCTGTAGGTGGACGTCTCCACATCTTTCGCCGGATTTGGGAGGAGTCAGTGACGGACCCATGGGTAATTCAGGTGGTATCAGAGGGATACAGGATCCCTTTCTCTTCCCTTCCTCCTTTCCGGTTCCATTTTACTCGTCCTTCTCAGGAACCTACAAAGAGACGTCTGTTCGACGACGCTATTCAGGATATTTTGGACAAAGAGGTCCTGGAATTGGTTCCACCAGAGGACACAGGTTCCGGATTTTATTCCAACCTGTTCATTGTGGCCAAAAAGGACGGAGGCGCTCGTCCTATCTTGGATCTCAAGGATCTCAATTCCTTTGTTGTGAGTTCCCACTTTCGCCAGGAATCCCTGCGCTCTGTGATAGCCGCAATGTCTCCAGGGGAGTTCCTTGCCTCCCTGGACCTTCAGGATGCGTATCTTCACATCCCTATTCATCCAGAGAGCAGACGGTATCTCAGGTTTGCCTGTCACAAGGGCCACTTTCAGTTTTCAGCTCTTCCCTTTGGACTGACTTCAGCCCCTCAGGTCTTTCAGAGGGTATTAGGATCTTTGATAGCTGTGCTTCATCGAGATGGTGTCAGGGTGACTCCCTACATGGACGATCTGTTCCTGAAAGCTTCATCTGCGGAGATTCTCCACCAGCAGCTGCAGCTGTGTATACACACACTGAATCGCCATGGCTGGATTGTGAATCTGGACAAGTCAGACTTGGTCCCATCTCAACGGCTCCTCTTCTTGGGTCTCCTGTTCGACACTCAGCAGTGCATGGTGTTTCTACCAGAGGAAGTTGCTCATCAGATTGCTATCCGAGTAGCCAAGATCCTGGAATTCGACAGGGTTCCAGTGCCGAAGTTGACCTCTCTGGTGGGGAAATTCATTTCCACAATAGAGGCGGTGCCATTTGCTATGGCAGACACCAGGGAACTTCAGAGGTTTGTGATCCAGACGTGCAAGAATCATCCAGATCATCAGCATCTGTCAGTCTCTCTGCCTCCTCATGTCAAGTTGAGCCTGCAATGGTGGTTGGACTTGTCTCATTTTCTGAAAGGGAGATCCTTTCAGGTTCCCTATTGGACCACAGTCACGACGGATGCCAGCCTCCGGGGATGGGGAGCTGTGTTGGGTCGTTTCAGTGCTCAGGGGAAATGGGGACTGGAAGAATCTCTTCTCTCCATCAATGTTCTGGAACTTCGTGCCATACTTCTTGCCCTGAGGCACTGAGAATCTCAGCTGGAAGGCTGTCCAGTCAGAGTGGAGTCCAACAACGCCACCGCAGTGGCTTACATCAACAGACAAGGCGGCACAAAAAGTCTCACCGCTTGGTTAGAGGTCAAAGCCATTTTATCCTGGGCAGAAGATCATGTGCCAGTCATCTCAGCGGTACACATTCCAGGAGTAGACAACGTCATAGCAGACTTTCTCAGTCGTCACACAGTCGACAGCGGAGAATGGGCGCTTCATCCAGAGGTGTTTCTCCTTCTCACCCATAGGTGGGGGGTGCCTGTAGTGGATCTGATGGCTATCAGATACAACAGGAAGGTGCCGATGTTTGCCCCCTCGCTCTAGCAGTGGATGCCTTGTCGATCCCTTGGAACTTTCCTCTGGCTTACATCTTTCCTCCTCTTCCTCTGTTGATCAGAGTCATCCAGAAGCTGAAGTTGGAGCGTTGTCCTGTCATTCTGATCACTCCAAATTGGCCTCTTCAGTCCTGGTATCCGGAGCTGCTATCCATGTCTGTGTCGGATCCTGTTCCGCTTCCTGCCCGTCCAGATCTACTTCTTCAGGGTTATCTGTGGAAGGAGGATGTTCAACATCTCCATTTGATGGCTTGGAGGTTGAATCCTCGATTCTAAAGAAGAAAGGGTTTTCCTCTTCTGTGGTGTCTACGATGCTTAGAGCTCGCAAGCCTGTGTCTTCCAAGATTTATCATCGCATATGGTCAACCTTCGTTGCATGGTGTGCTGAAAAGGGATCTGTCACTTGATTTCCATCTTCCCACGGTCCTGGCCTTTTTGCAGGATGGGGTTGAGAACGGACTCAGCCTGAGTTCTCTCAAGGTTCAGACTTCAGCTCTGTCTGTATTTTTCCAGGAACGGATTGCTATTCTTCCTGATGTTAAAGTTTTCTTTCAAGGTGTGGCTCATGTTCGGCCTGCCTTCAAGAGTCCAGCCCCCCAGTGGGACCTCAATTTGGTGCTGGGGGTTCTCCAGAGACCCCCGTTTAAATCCTTGGCTTCTATTCCTTTACGTCTCTTGACCTGGAAAATGGCCTTCCTTTTGGCTATTGTCTCAGTTCGCCGGGTAGCAGAGTTACAAGCTCTGTCTTGTAAACCTCCTTACTTGGTGTTTCACAAGGATAAGGCAGTGCTTCGCACTTCCAAGGAGTTTTTACCCAAGGTTGTCTCCGGATTTCATATCAATCAGGAGATTGTGGTTCCCTCTTTCTGCCCTAACCCTTCCTCTGACAAGGAAAGAGATCTCCATTTATTGGATGTTGTGCGTTGTCTTAAATTTTATGTTCATCGCACTGAGTCTATCAGGAAGTCTGACGCCTTGTTCGTCATTCCTGAGGGGCCTAGGGCAGGGAGACCGGCATCCAAGGTAACTATTGCCTCTTGGATTAAATCTACCATCCGTGAAGCCTACAAATTTCGGAATAAGCACGTTCCCTTCAGGGTTACTGCTCATTCCACCAGATCTATTGGGGCCTCTTGGGCCTACAAGAATCAGGCATCTGCTGATCAACTGTGCAGAGCGGCCACTTGGTCCTCTGTGCACACATTCTCGAAGCACTATCGCGTTGATGTACTGGCCTCGGCTGATGCCAGCTTTGGAAGGAAGGTCCTGGAGGCAGTTTTGCCTGTTTAGGACTTCTATTCTGTGATCCTTAGTGCTTCTTTACTGTTGAGCCCTGTTGGTTCTAGTTCAGTGTGCTGTGTTAGTTTGGGGGTTTGTTTTTCCCCCTGGTTGGTGTCCGTTGACACTTCTGTTACTGGGCTATATGATTAATTGGTTCATAGCAGTTCTAGTGACTTGGGCCTTGCGCCTGGTCCTTGCCTTACTTCCCGCCTCAGGGACAGCTCAATGTTTGTACATCCCATTGTACCAGTGACCTGTATTGGACAACAGTGAAAATAGGATTTTAGTCTTACCTGTTAAATCCTTTTCACTTAGTCCATACAGGTCACTGGTCTCCCACCCTGTCAAGGGACCATGCTTGGCTCTCCTGTGGCAATCAGTGGGAGACCTTCGGGGCATGCTCACAGGAGTCTTCCTTTTCTTGCTTACCTCTGGTCAGTTTAAGTGTCTCAAATCAATCTAGCTTGGCTCTGGCCTGAAGGCAGCTTAAGTAGGAGGGGAGGCTCCACCTCCTGCATACATTTGAATGAATGTTCCTGCCTATTAAAGGGGCGGATCGCCTCCCATTGTACCAGTGACCTGTATGGACTAAGTGAAAAGGATTTAACAGGTAAGACTGAAATACTATTTTTTTATTTACTCCTTATCTGATCAGGTAAGTAGGTATGTTTGCTATTAGTCTATTGACTAACCGTACCTCCCACTTCAGCACCTTCCACTTCACCTCTCACGTGGCACTAAGCAGTACGTTTTTATGCATCTACCTGTATCAAATTATACTTCATCTGCACGTCACTATTACATCATTTTGCATTTATCAGTTCATGTGTTTAGTTTACTGCAGGACAGACAGCTGGATATTAGTTTTCATACCTTACCTCTCATCAAGAGGCGAAGGTTTCACCTACCTCAATCACTGAGGCCGACAAGGTGATTAGGTATAAGAACCTACTAGTAGAATCTCAGCCAGACGAGTTAGCAAATTTCATTTTATACCTTACCTCCCATCAAGAGATGAAGGTTTCACCTACCTCAATCACTGAGGCCGACAAGGTGATTAGGTATAAGAACCTACTAGTAGAATCTCAGCCAGATGAGTTAGCAAATTTCATTTTATACCTTACCTTCCATCAAAAGGTCGAAGGTATCACCTACCTCAATTACTGAGGCCGACAGGGTGCACAGGGTATTAGGAATTTGTCTTGGCTTTTAGTTCTTCCTTCCCTTGTTGTAGGCAGGAATTAGACCAATACCTGTACCTTATAGTAGATCTAGGGTACAGGTACGGAGGTTTTCAACTTCTATGATTACCACCGGGCTTTTTCAGGCAGCTGCGGCCTTGGCTCAATTCATTTTCAAGACGGATTTGAGCTTACTGGATAATGAGCTTGTTTGCAGGCACTTCTTTAGTATCCAAGCCCCAGTTTGTCAGCTTTGCAAGTCTTCAAACCATACTCAAAACCTATGGCCCATGGCCGATTCCAGAGGTCCTTCAACTTCCTCAGCAGTAGCTTCAGCAGCAGCAGCTCCCCTCTAGACATGCCCGCCTCCCCCCCGCAGTCTGTCGATAAACTAGGCCAGAAGATCCATTATTTAGAAGATACTCCTATATACAACAACTTTAATGCTAGGGGATGTGTAACGGTTTTTACGACACTCAGACCAGAGGTTAAAATAAAACACAGTTTTATTGAGGTAAAACAAGGATAGGTAATAGCACGTATCTAGGCAAGTATAAGTGATGTAATACAGGCCCAATATGGCTAGGAGCAATATAGCTTGCACAGGAATCAATACAGGTACAAGGGTTAATGCCCAATACAAATAATCAGTCTCTGTTGTGGTGTGATTAGCCAACGCCCGGTGAATATAAAACAGTCCAGGTAGTGGTGCAGAAAGAAAGAGCTTAGCAGTGCGACGGAACTGAATCACTACAAGATCAGAAGTTCCGTAATATGCCCAACGGTATAGCAAGAGCTGACTGGAGCCAGAGCCAATAGCACCCCAGGTGCGGTAACGGATTAGTGACACTGCAAGAGCAAATGGGACCGGAGCCAATAGCACCCCTTAGGTGCGGTAACGGAGGAGAGACACTGCAAGAGCAAATAGGACCGGAGCCTGTAGCACCCCTGAGGTGCGGTAACAAAGTCAGAGACACTGCACAAGCAAATGTAACTTGAGCCAGTCGCACTATACTGGTGCGGTATGATGGTACAACACTGCGAACAGAATGAGACCAGAGTCAAGACACCCTTCCGGTGCCGAAACGGAGATACACACTGCAAGAGCTAACAGAATGCCCAATAGCACCACGCGGTGCAACGACTGCAAGGGTGTAAGGTGGAGGCACCGTAAATGGATGCCACGATTGCTCTGCTAGTGTTAACGGTCAGGCTCGGTAGTGGAGGCAACAAGCTCAGCAAGTGTTAATGACAGGCTCAGTATCGGAGGTAACAAGCTCGGCAAGTGTTCACGGACATGCTCGGTAACGGAGGCAACAATCTCAGCAAGTGTTCACTGACAGGCTCGGTAACGGAGGCAACAAGCTCAGCAAGTGTTCATGGACAGGCTCGGTAACGGAGGCAACAAGCTCAGCTAGTGTTCACGGACTGGCTCAGCAACGGAGGCAACAAGCTCTGCAGAGGTAAAGTAAGTGATCAGTCTGTACAGCACTGCAAGCACAGTTCAGAATGTCGCCAGGCGATGTGATCAGGATCTCGCAGGAACACAGGAAGCAATCACGGAGCAGGAACGTCAACCAAAACCAGGTCAATCATGGAGCAGGAATGTCAGCCAAAGCCGGGTCAATCACGGAGCAGGAACGTCAGCCAAAGCCGGGTCAATCACGGAGCAGGAACAACAAGAGTAGTCAGACGGGCCGAATCGGTACGCAGGAACGCAGGAACACAGCAACGAATGCACAGGTACAGGAACACCACGAAAGGGCACCTGACAGGTGCCAGAGGCCCGGTATATGAAGGGACACCCTGCGCGGGCCAATCAAGCTCCGCCAATGAGAGAGCACCAAAGCAGAGAGTGACAGAGGAATCACGGGAACCGTGATAGGATGTTTCTTCAGTGCATGTCGTATGGCTCATGTTTGCTCTCTCTGCCGTAGGTCTCATTCCCGAGCTATATGCCCGAGGAATCCGAGGCATAATAAATTACTAACTTCAGTTAACCTCAGTCTATTGCAGTCTTGCTACTCATCCCGACCGCACATTAACCAATTTCGTCATATCAGGTTTTCAAGAGGGTTTCCATACAGGTCTATTGGCATGCCCTTCAGTCTCATTAGACCTCCCTGCTCTGTTCTTCTAGAGCCAGAGTTGGTAGACACGCACATCAAAGCAGAATTAGATAAAGGCTTCCTCATCTGCCCACTCGAGTCACCCCCTTTTCCAGTATGGAGAGCTAACCTACTGGGCATCGCCACCAGGAAATTCTCTCTTAAAAAATGCCTGATAGTGGATTTCTTAGCCCCTCATGCGTCCCGGAAGCCAAGTATTAATTCTTTGATTCCTTCTGAAGAATTCCGCCTCAAATATTATTCCATCAATGATGCCATGACCCTGATGCGAATGGCAGGAAAAGGTTGCTGGTTTTCCAAAGTCGACATAGAGGATGCCTTCAAGCTTATTCCGGTTCATCCTTCACTATGGCATCACCAGGGCATGAAATGGCAGGAATTGTACTATTTCGCAGTAAGGTTGCCATTCGGCCTTAAAAGCAGTCCCAAATTGTTTGACTGTTTTGCCGAATTACTTAACTGTATTGTCTGTTCTCACATTCATTGCTCAAATGTGATTCACTATTTGGACGACTTCCTAATCATAGAGTCTCCCACAGAGCATCCAGCCGGTTTGTCCAATCTCATGTCCGTTTTTCGGGAATTGAGGGTCCCCATTGCTCCTAAGAAAATCTCTGTCCCCGCTACCTCCGTACAGTTTCTAGGAATTTGCCTTGACTCAGTCAAAATGGAAGCTTATCTGCCAACTGACAAATTAGTAAGAATCCAAGCCATACTCAGCTAATTTCTTACCAGTCCATCATGTATTAAGAAGGAATTACAGTCCTTGTTAGGTCACCTAAATTTCGCTATGCTCATAATTCCTCAAGGGAGATCCTTTATTTCCCACCTCCTTTCTCTACTTCCCACAGCCCAGGATGAGTTCACTCCCATTCTCATAGATGAAGCAGAGAGATCTGATTTGTCTGTGTGGTCTTCATTTCTTAACCACTGGAATGGCCTCTCTCTATTTCCTAGGCCTATGAATATTTCATCTCCAGTAGTTTTTTCAGAAGCATCAGCCTCTCAGGGCTATGCAGCAATTTTCAAATCCAAATGGTTTGCAGCCCCTTGGCCCTCAGAAATTCAAAGCCTTCCAGAATTCCTTCATACATCAGCTTTGTTTGAACTATATCCGATAGTGTCAGCAGCAGTATTGTGGGGTCATTTGTGGACGGGGGAGATGGTGACTTTCAAAACTGATAACCAAGATACAAGTTTAATGCTTACTAAAGGTAGATCTTCATCCCAGTACATTATGATATTCCTACACAAACTGACCTGGCTGTCTCTGTATTATAAATTTAGCATTCATAGCTCTTTTCTCCCAGGTTCCTGTAATCAAACAGCTGACGCCGTCTTATTTTAATTTCCAGGAGTTCTTCAGATTGATGCCGTCAGCCAACAACAATCCTTTATCTCCCCCGCTGCTACAAGAGCTAGTCCTGAAATGAGTCACTTCATGTCCGAAGCCAATACTATTATGCTACGCAGTCTGGCTCCAAGCACTGTCAAAATCTACGGAAAAGCATGGTCTGCTCTGCATCAGTTTCTTGTTCTCACTAAATCACCCTGCCACTACTCAGTTCCAGTTATTCTCACTTTCAGGGCTTACTGTCACTAGTCCCTTAATTTGACACCCTTTAGCATCAAGTTATACTTCGCTGGGATACAACACCACCTGACTCAAATGCAACCAAACTCACCTTCCCTGTTGGCATCCTATCAAATTAAATTGTTTCTTAGAAGCCTTTTCAAGAATCCACTAGCCCCTACCTGTACTAGGCTTCCTATTGATAGCCTGCTCTTTCACAAACTTTATGACACTCTGAAAGCAGGCCCTTTTGATCCTAATACCAATTGTATTTTGTTAGCAGCCATATGTCTTGGGTTTTTCGGGTTTTTGAGGCCAGGTGAATTTTTGGCCTCTCCCGGTCAAAAAACTTTTCTTAAAAAAGGGGACTTATTAGATCACGCAGAATATTTTAACCTATATCTTTCACACTCTAAAACGGATCAAAGAGGCGAAGGAGTGAATATTAAAATTTTCCCCACTAATGATGATTGTTGTCCTTACCAAGCGCTTCAGATAGTCTAGCCTCATCTCGGATCAGCCAGCTGACAGCCTATTGTTGCCACTTCAAATAAAGACATTCATTAAATTGATCAGGATACTTTTAGCTCGCCTGGGTTTAAACCCAATGGAGTTTGCTGGTCATTCTTTTAGAATAGGAGCTGCTTCAGCGGCCTCTAAGAATAATGTGCCACCTCACATTATTCAGCTTTTAGGAAGGTGGAAATCCCATTGCTTCACTAGATATATTCCCAATCCACATCTAGAGATTAAAACATCAGTAACTAAACTGTCCAGTTAATATCAATACATTTTCAACAATTAATGTGTCTTTTCGTTTGGCCTCCAATCAGGTTGACCGCATCGTCATCACCCCATGTCTCAGGGACTTGGGATTTATGCCATATAAGACCCACTACTCAGGTATTATCATGGGCACAGGAGGCCCTGACTACAAGTGAAAGGCTGCCTGAATTTGTGGGAGGAGCCACAGAGTATTACACCCCGCGGCTTCCCTGCATCCGGCAAGCCGTTACTTCCGGTCCCCACCCTTCTTCCCCCCCAGTTTTCACATATTACACTAAGCCAACCCTCTAATCAGGTTGGCTGCATCGTCATCACCCCAGGTCTCGGGGACCTGGGGTTTATGCCATATAAGACCCACTACTCAGGTATTTTCACGGGCACCGGAGGCCCTGACTAAAAGTTATATTTAGAGACATTTTCATTAAACTTATTAATCTCTTCTGATTCGTAAAGGTTAAGAAGTTGCTTAAACTGGCAATACTTTTCTACAATAAGAATGTATTCGTATTTTGTGCGTTTTTATAGCCCCTTTAAAATGCAACTAATATGGAAAAAATATTAAAGCTTGGTCGCAGCCTCAATACCTATTGCCTATAATGGTGGTTGTTGTAACACCGAATCAGCCAAAATAAAGCAAGCACCAGGTCTTGGAGTATAAGCTTGACTGATAACCTGTGAAATCAATACTGTAAGTTAATAGTGCTGATACTCGCAATGGTGGAAATAGCAGTGATAAACTAGTAAAATATTGAACTTTTACATATATTTTTAATTTTTATTTTAGTTACTCTTTAAAATGCTTCATTAAAAATAAAAAATATATTTTACCGGCTCTGTTTCAAAGAAAGGAATCCAGTATATGGAACTGTAAAATGTCACCCACACATCTGATTGCCCTAACTGGTTGAGTCCCATAGTTTAAAAGACCATGAAGACTTAAATTCTAAAATTTGAAGTAATCAGGAAGCATAGAGTAAGCTTCATAAAACACTGTAGAAATTGTATAACCAGGGAGCACAGATTAGGTGTAGTCAGGCTAAGCAGGAATCATAACCAGAATTGAAGTTCAGGCATAGTCATACAGAGCTGAGGTCTTTTGAGCAAGGAGCTCGGAACAGTTATAGTTAGGCTCAAGCTGATTTTGGTACACAGAAGATAATCAGGAACACAAAGCAAGGAACTCTAGATCTAGTAAATAGAGAGTGGCTGAAAAGGGAAGTCAGAGTAGTGCCAGAAGATTCTGGAAGATGCTGGACTTTGGCACAGCTAGCATAGCTGCTGCCTCCCATGTGAGCAGATGCAGGCTCAGGTAAAGACAAAAGACTAACTCTCTGAAAGAAATCCCCCTTAGTCTTATTTCTACACAATTACATTTATGTTTTTGCTTGTCTTGTTTTGGGTTTTTTATCTGAAAACAGGCCCACAGAGATAACCGTTAAGCTAGAAATACAAATGTTTCATGTATTCTATCACACATATTTTGTTAAGTTCTGGCACTGTGTATTTTGTTCTTTGTTTTTTGGGTTTGGGGTTTTTGTTTTGTTTGTTTGTTTGTTTTTTTTTATTTTGAAATTCCTGTCTCTTTGGTTATCAGTTACATAAAACTATAAAAAGTTTGCAGTTTTTAACAGCTGCCAATCTCACACATCAAGCTGTGCAAAATATATATTCCTGAGAAGTACCATCTGTGCATATGGCTCAATGCTTTCTGCCTGCTATTTTCATGAATAATAGCTCTGAGTAAAGCTGCAAGTTGCATCATTTTGATAAACAAGCGTAGCTTTAGTGTGCTCTAAGATTTGTAGATGCTTTTGAATGTGAGTGAAACTGGATGGAATACCAATATGAAGCACAGTATGGAAAGTATGAATGCTATATTTTAGATGTCGCTTTATGTGCCAACAAGTTAAATTACTATTTACAATAACAAACATAACAAAAATAAGTAATTGAACAATATGCAGATGATTTCAAACATTTTTACTCTTAATTAGGGCTGCTTCTACTGCATTGTATAAACACATTTTATAGTCTGTTTTTCAACGAAATATTTTTCCCCTTTCATTCTAGAAGGGTATCCAATGCATTGTGAAGCAATGTGATGGAGACCTCTCTAGCATTCACGGGGTTCAGATAAATAATCACAGGAGAAGGGTGAATTTTATACTTGGAGAGGCTAAAAAGAAGGTCTTTCGCACATGTATATCAAGTTATCTATATCACTTTTTAAAAAAAATAAAACACTTATGGAACAGACTTACATTTTACGTAGTGTAGCTTTGCAGTGTGCATTGTGGCACCTATTTGATCATCATTGTATTAATTTTAAATAATTTAAATGTTTTAATTTCTAATACTTTTTTTAAATACTGTCTCTCTCTTTCTCTCTCCCGCTTTTTTCATCACTAGGGCAAGAAACCAGCTAACCAGGCTTTATTCTGGGACTCCAATAGATATATCATCTTAGCAGATATGTCTGATAAGGGGGTACATACTTCTGCCAGTGCAGCACATAAGCAGCTTTAATATGCAGATTTGAAAATCCAGAGCCCGTAGCTGACTTATAGACCAATGTCTTCATTACATACCTACGTATACAACTCAGCGATCACAAGATTTTAACACAAACAAGCTCTAACATAACCCTTTTAGCAGGCATAAGAAAATGAATTGTTTAGCTTACTCCCTTTGAGTTTTTTAGTACATTGAGTAAAACAAGTACAGGGGAATGACATACACCAAAATTCCCTTAGAGTCTTACACTGCCTACCACTTGCACCAAGACATATTTTGAGTAAAAAATGTAGTATATAGGTATTAGCATACTGAAATAGATCACCCTGAGATTCAAAAAAAAAATTAATTCATTCATTTACTACCAGGTTTAAAAGTGTTTATTATCATACTGGAGGTAATATTTTTCAAGTTTTAGATGGCTTCAGCACATAACTAATGGTGGGAAGAGTTAACCATGAAACATTTTTATTTCTTAAATTATTTATGATAATAAAAGAAGAAGGATGGCATGTGATAAAAATTCTCCATCCATGACAGTCACACCCAAGGGAGGCAGTAAGGAGGAGATATTCTGCCTCTCCATCACATTCAGAAGGGTGGGACTTTGCTAGAAATGGCAGGAGGAGCACAGCCTTCCTGGCAAAATTTGTGCAAGGAGTTTCATAGTTCTCCACTGTTCTCCCATAGTCCACTAATGCTCATCTCTCACTCTCTCTTCCCAAGTTTCAGCCCATTCACCCACCTTTGCCATTCCTACACCAGACTCTGCCTATCTCATTGTCCATGTCACAGGAGGCTGTCAGCAACTGTGCCAGGTCACACAACTTTGTAACGTGTCTCATGCTCCCAAACTATTTTCCCAACCCTAGACTCTTACCATCCCCAAATACTTCACACTAACTCCCTCCAACCCCAATATTGTACCCACTCTCACCCTCCTGCCCCCTCACCAAGATTGTACAGGTAATTACCCACCTTTCCCCTTCCTGCAGGGAAGTGTGGCATGTTAGGTGGTCACTTACTACCTCATCATCTCACATACACTTCATGGAAACCTCCACAGTGACTGTATAAGGCTGTGTCTGTAAGATACTGTGTCTGGTTTACTGTATTCAAGATATCTGACCGGGATCAGATTGTCCTATAGGTGTATTAGGGATCCCCCAGTTGGCAGCACATCCAGATTGTGACACCTGCTGCATCCAGTGTTCTGTGTGTATAGTTCTGGCATCATGAAGAAAAACACACCAAGAAAATCAATAAAAATACATACTATTGAAAACATACAAGAGAAACTAAGGGTAAGCCTACAATGATGATAATAAAATGCCTGAGATCTAGCTGAAAATATAATGTGGCGGTTCTCATGTCATCCTGTAGGGAAAAAGTGAGTTGCATCAAGAGTTGTCATCAGTAATTGATTATTAATTTAGGAAATCAAGAAACAGTTTAGAAATGCGACTATTAAAAATTACAGATGATTTAAGGCAATAATTAATCCTCCAAGTGCCAGCCTCTCCCTCTGTCACAGCCCCTTAACACAATAAGACTTTATGTTAACCATATCAGTGCCACCTCCTTCTCAACAAACACACACACACACACATTGTCTTTCCTTATAACCTTCCAAACAACCACAATATCCTGTCTCACCTCCCTCCGTCAAACCTGTAAAACACAGTAAGCCTTTCTGATAACCCTGTTAGTGCCCCCTCCTTCTCCACTCAGACACAGCCCTTTAAATCTTTCACACATCTACAATATCCCATCTCACATCCCTCCCTCTCTTTCAGCCCCATAACTCTGCCACTCAAAGGCTTAATAAATATTGACCGATCCATCTGGTCTGCACATTTCCCTGCTCCCTCTCCTCCCACCCACTGTTCGCTGCTCTCTCTCTCTCTTTCTCTATGGTGTGACACAGTGCAACACTAAACTGCTACTCATGGTCTGTACACCACAACTAACAAGGTTTACCTCCACACCCATTCAGTGCACTAAGTAAGAAAGGGAGGGGGACCCTCTATGTGTATTTGCTGCAAGTGTGAATGTGTGTGAATGTGTGTGAATGTGTATGAATGTGTAAAAGTGTTTGTGTCTCTCTGTCTTTCCATCACTGACATTACATGGGCAACACAGGGATCCATTTGCTAGTATAATATAAATAAGAACAAAAAAATAAATATTTAGTGCAAATTATGAAGTTCTAAAATTCCTTCAACAGAAAGTTCAGAACAACATGTTCAGTGTGTTTAATGTAAATTCTTACTTCATTTTACACCAAACATGCAGGTTTTGTGAATGGCTGAGATATGTTTGTCATATCAAATACAATGCTTCACCTGGCCATAGTTATATATTAAAAGGAGAAATTAAACCTGTGTTTAAAGATTAACTTACATTTACTGGCTTCAAGAGAGCAAGAGAGAATATTAACTTGCAGCTGCACCTCCAAATATTTCCTCTTCCTTTGGTTCTGTGGCTTCTGAAGACCTTGTCCTATTGGCTGTGTAGGCTTCCATTTTGGCCTTTTGCAGAAGCTCATTTCTATGCTTAATAGAATAATAGGTGTCCAATTCAAACACGTTGCACAGCACTGGGATCAAAATGCAGCTCTTTTCTGTTTTGTTTTTTTATCAGGGGAAATAACACTTGCAATGTCTATTTGCTGCGCCATATCACTAAAACAAGTTTGACAAGTTTATGTAACACAGGGAAAAGGTCAGAACCACTGAAAGCTGACTTCATTTGCAAGATTAAAATTCACAGATTTGCTTGCAATGTTGAGGTGCCCTCAGTTTGGAGCTCCTGCACTTCAGTGTCTGTCAGAGTTTGATAGTCCATGAACTCATCTGCCAATATGTCTTTACTTTCATCATCTATCACATTTGGAAAAGTCTCCATAAAGCACTCAAGCATATGTTGTCTATGTTTGCTCTTTTGGGGACACCAAGAACATGAGCCACGTTTTTAAGTACACAGTCATGAATGGGCATCTTCTTCTGAAAGTAGCAAGCAGCTGTCACATAGAAATTGAGCATGTCTGCGTACAATTTGTCCATATCACTACATATCAGATCTAATGAACTTATGAGCTGCTTAGTGGTAAAGCCTATTGGAATGGATTTTCCACTCATATGTCCAGAGCTGAAGGTCTGCAATAACAATGGACTTTACAGATCTGCTGAGCAATATTTTATAAAATTCTGTAAGTGCTGTAAAACGTTTTGCAGAATTCTTTGTTCTTTTTACAAGAACATGTTCAGTAGCACAAAGAGAGGCAAGGTGGTATTGACAAATAATAACTAGATTTCAGTTTTTGGATAACAAAGAATATTCTTTATGCTATTCAGCTGTTCGTATTTTCATTCTTGTTATTCTGCATATGACTTTAGAGCTTGCAGTTAATCCAAAACCCTCCTTACAACCTTCCCTAGGCTTAAACAGCAGCTTGCCATGTGTTTTAGATAAGGGCCACACTTGCCATTCCACCATTACCTTTCCCTCCAGCTACCAAACCATCATCAACAACTAAACCAGATACAGCATAGTACTTTAATGGGTTCTTCTGTCTTTCTGGATATTTCTGGTATAATATACATGTATATGTATAATGCATAATATACATGTATGTATTTGCATTAGTTAATGGGAAATAATATAAGCTGGGGTAGGGACGTTTTATGTGCTATTACCTTATCAATTAGTATATCTATAGAAATACTCCATCATTTAGTTGATTAAACAATATTCCATACTTTTTTTTAATAATAATATCACAACCTAATAAACTATCTGGGGCTAAATAAAGTATATCCTATATAATAATTTGCTAAAACGTGTGTAACGACAAAGTCATGCACAGTAGAGACTGCTGCACGTGCTGCAGTCATGCGCAGTACAGACTGCCCGCGCCGCGGCTGATACAGAGCCAGCTCTGTATCAGCCGTGGCGCGCAGTCTCTACTGCGCATGACTGCCCCGCGACCGGCTGGCAGTGGCATTGTGGCCCGTGTAACGGGAGCTTCAACTAGTTAATAATAAATCAAGTAACCTGGTGAAATTCTTGTAACACCCTATTTGATAAAATTCACATTAGCATGAAAATAATGACAAATGGATACCATAATAATGTGATACAGTTTACAAATCCCATGGAGTGCTGGAAGCTCTTTCTCTGTTTTCTAGAAGCAATGTCCTTGCTGGTAGGTAGATGAACAGCACAGCAAAAAAACCTACTTCTCTGCTTACCTGGCCTCAGGTAAGCGCTTTAAACGTAATGCCCCTGCCCTTTTTTTTCCTTCCTCACAGAGTTATCTGCCACCGGAGGGGGGTGGGGGAGGGAGCCCATTGCTTTGTCCAGGGCCCCCTCTCCTTCTCGCCACAGAAACCAGGCAGAGAGGGGGAAGGGGTTTCAGGCTCCCTGGCCCTTAGTTGGCTTTGGGTGCCATTTTGGCACCCTCCGCCATTTATTATTTCTGTTGAACTCCTTGCAAAATAGTACAAAACAACAGTTACAACATTACCAGGATCTACAGAGAGGGCACACAGCACATTTTCCACACAAATATTGATCAGATGACACAAGAAGCTTTGCATTTACATATTTTTTGTTCGATCAGATATAATACCAGGCCATTTATTCTTCCCATGTTGACATCAGAATTATCCATAGATAAGCCAGAACAGTTTTTCCAAGGGATTCCTTGTCTTGAAAACAAGCCATCCACCAAGTTTTGTGACATCCATATCCATATCGCTTAGCTATGTTAGTCACTAAACCTCTGCTTTAAAGTGGGCCTGCGTGATCCGCTGCTGCTAGTGCTGAGTTGTGCTTTATAAAAAATCCTATAGAAAGTGTTTCTGTTTCAATTTTCTGGACCAGGTCACTTTTTAAGTTTACAAAATGTAATATATTCTGTGTTTCATCATGTCTTTCAGCAGCTTACTCCTTGTGGCAAGAGCTTTCCACGTGTGTTTTTCAATCCACAAAACCTTTGTGAACAAGTGAAAAATTTGTGCAGCAAACTGAACAAAATACATACCAATCCCTTTTGTGATTTCTTCAGTACCAGATATGTAGCAGTATAGCTAGCTATCTTTCTAAGAGCATGTATATTTTCTTTTAGGCATTGTTCTACAATTGATCAGTAGGCATATATTGAAATTAATATGGTAAGTAGCTCTGTTTATTAACACCATCCTAGGATAGATATGTCAGGCACACTCTTAACACATTCTGAGGTTATTGTTTATACTATCAGTTACATTTCTACAAATAACATTTCATGGACCTTTACTGATGCATATCACTGGGAAAGTGCTTGTCCAGTGAATACATCTATTCATTATTCTCATAACCAATTATTTATATAGCCCCAGCAAATGCTGCAGAGCTAATTACAGTATTTAAGGTATTGCAAGACAGAGACAAACCAATACAGTTTCACCGATGTAATACAATTTTTAGCTTCTCAGTCCAGGGTTGAACTAAACATTAGGGCAATAGAGCACTGCCTGAGGGCCCAGGGATTACAGCCTGTTACATTAAAAAACAAACCTGTTAACAACAATTTGTAACATCAATGGCAATCTGTCTCAATGTCTATTTCATTGGACTTTCCATTTTTCTCACTCCAGGTCCCTTCATCTTTGGCCCACATCTGACACATTTACAGACCATTTTTATAACCCAACATTGACCATGGATACTCAGGACGCATATATAAGTGCTGCTACCACTACCTAAAGACATGAGATTGGTTCAGAAAATCATTCCTTTTGGGTATTTTTCCAGTATTCAGTGATGATCCATGGGAGATTTTTGTGCACAAAACTACAAACTCACTGAAAGTAAGATAAAACTGGAAGGTGACATGTATCTAGTTTTGTCTGAGGGAGTAGGATGCTATCAGTCTGCCCCATCTCAATTTTGCGCAAACACAAATGTTGTAAAATATAATGTTTGTGCCAAAATGCTGAAAAAACTAAGCAAGAAACATGTTAAACTAAGGTGGGTATGTATAAAAGTATTTTGGTCATACCCAAAACCCGCTGTCCTACCCTGATGTTCCTCTTTTCTAGGAGGTCAGAATGTTTAGTGTGTTTGAGGTTATCACAGGTCTCTATGGCAATAAAACTCACATTCATGGCTGTTTAGATGGCAGGAGATGTGTTTATAAGTTAGTTTGTCAAGTAAAATACTTTATACTTGTTCTAACTGAATTAATTTCCTAGGGATGGTCGAAAAGTGCAATTTTTTGTGTGTTTTTCATCTAGCTCATTGCACTGAAATCAATGGAAAAACAGATTTTCTCCTCACCACATGGCAGGTTTCTCTTATTTTCCCACAGGGATCATAAAAGGTCTTAGCTTCTCACATCATGTCATTCTGTGACTGTGACAGGAAGAGAAAGCAGCACATTTTAGAGCTAGAGAAGACATGCTAACAAAGTGGAGTTGAAGCTTAGTTTAGGGAGTCTTGTAGACAGGAAATCTGTTGTCTGGGGGGACAGGAAGAGAGAAAGGAGGATCCCAAATACCCCACAATTCAGTGTGGCTGACTGAGAAAAGACACATACAGCCATGTTTATATCTCTGTCCTATGGGAGTCTGGGCGTGTGTGAAGGGAGCAAAGGAGGCTTACCCCAAACTTTGTGTGGCTGACTGAGAAAAGACACATACAGCCATGTTTATATCTCTGTCCTATGGGAGTCTGGGTGTGTGTGAAGGGAGCAAAGGAGGCTTACCCCAAATACCCCCAAACTTTGTGTGACTGACTGGGAATACACAGGCGATCCAATCCGAGTTTCTTCCTGATCTTGCTGTTGTCTCTGTGCTAGGGAAGCCTGGGGGTGTGAAAAGGGAGAAAAGGAGATTTAACCTAAATACTCCCAAATGTTGTGTGATCAAGTAAACACAGGCAGCTATGATCCAAGTTCCTTCCTGATCTAGCTGTTATGTCTGTGCTAGCAGACACATGGGTTGTGAGAATGGAGCAAAGGAGAATTACCCCAAGTACCCCGACATTCTAAGTGACTGACTGGGAAGACACAGCCAACCCTGATCCAAGTTTCTTCCTGAACTAGCTGTTATTTTTGTCCTTGGGAGTCTGGGGAAATAAGCAGTTGAACAGGCAGTGTGTTTTTTGTTGTTGTTGACAGTGATAGGGATGGGGAGGCAGTTAATTAAAATAAATAAATAAATTAAAATAAAAATTGATAGGTGACTGAGACAAGGACCCTGATGTGAGCTGTGACTGAGGCAGATTGATACTAGAAGAGATAGAGTATTTTGTAGAGTTCCTAGGCAAGACAGTGAACTTTATATATGCACATGAGCAGGGGGAAGCAGGTTCACAGATAGGCACCTCCTCAATAAGTTCCCACCTGAAGCACAACCACAAGTCTGACTGGGAGACACATCATCAAAAGGTCAGAGGCACCACAACTATCAGAAGCAGAAGCACTCCTAAACATTCTGGGGTATATAATAGTGTTGTAGATGTGTCAGAGAGTGTGCCAAGATTTTCTGCTCCTGCTACAGAGGAGTATGACTCTGAGTTTGTTTTTGGAGTGCCTACACATACCACCAGCACCTCCACAAGTCCTGTCATTAAAGCAATAAAGTTACACAGTTCTTCTAGTATGTACAGCCATCCCACACTTACTAAGTTGTTAGAAAGAAGTCAAATTCACAAAAACAATGCAAAATTATGCCTATGGAATAGATAACTTGCCAAAATGTTGGTGGTTGATATGCTACCATTTTCTTTTGTTGAAAACAGAGGCTTTAAAGAACTGATGTCATGTGTTGAACCCTGCTGAAATATCCCAAGCCGCAGTTATTTTTCAAGGATGGTTGTACCAATGTTACTTAAGCAGAAAGTTATTGTTAGTCACAACTTTTACTTTCAGCTATTTATTTCTCCACTTCGGCCCTCAAAAGAAGTAATATTGTGGTGGGAAATATTACAGTCATAGAAAACATAGGCAAAATATGGCAAAGTTCTCAGGGGAAATGTATTAGTTTCACAAGAAAAAGGAAATCGTTTTTCTGGCTGGAAATTTATCTGACTTTTCGCCCTCCCCATTCATAACTAGTTATTATTAGGCCATGAAAAACAAATGTGTCCCTCATCTGCCATTTGACATGCTGGGAGGTATGCTCATAAAAGTACTAAAGTTGTGTAAGTACCTATGTTTAAAAAGATTACCAGAAGAAAAAAAAGCATTTTTGTGCTGTCTTTGATCTCATTTTAAGTTAAGAATTCTGTTTTAAACTATGTATAAAAAGTCAGAAAACAGCAACTCAATGGCACTTAAATATCCTTCTGGTTAACTTTTAAAATAGAGCATTTTTAGGAGTGCACAGCTTGAGGCCGCATTAAGTAGGTCGCCGTGTTGAAAAGGGCAACATGAGAATTGCTTCAAAATAAGGGTAGGCAAGGCTGTGGAAGGCTCTTGATATGCAGCTGCGCACCTCCTTGTCTGCATCATTTAGCTCACTCACTACACTATAATACCTGCTGGAGATGCCCTCATGGACCCCGCATCAGTAGGAGCGGTGTTTTGCTTTGCCTGTACATCGCTAGGGTCATTTATAGCCTTGGATGCAGTTTTGATTGTTAGGAGGATCTGGCCAAAGGGGATCCCGAGCTTGGACTGTGCCTCCCCTGAGCTGGCTGGCTTGTCCCTCGTGTTGATAATGCAGCTGACCAAAGTGTCTAGTGAGATCCCAGATATGTGGGGCAAAAGGCAAGAAGGGGAGATATGGGAGGGCACTGCATTATACACTTCCTCCTGTGCAGCTGGCAACGCGAATACCCGAATACCCGAACTTCGGGCTGACTCCAGTGGACAGCACCCCTGCATCTCCCTGGAGTACGCCTCATTTGACAGCCAGGGGGGAAGCCCAACCGATGAGAAGAGAGACAGGAGTGTTTGACAGCTGGGAGGCAGGCTTGTTTGACAGCCAGGGGGGCAGCCCAACCGATGAGAAGAGAGACAGGAGCTGCCACTGACACTTGAACCAGAGCGGCAGCTGCTGTCCTGTGCAGGCAAAGCTGGAAAGATGGCCAGTACAAGTAAAATCAGGTATGCGCCATTTAATGAGGCGACATGAGAATCTGGCGCTTATATGCAGTGTGACATTTTCATGTCGCCCTTTAATCCAGGCAACATATTTAATTCGGCGTGCAGCTGTACGATATTTCAAATGCGACCATTTAAATGTATACCCATCCTTCTGATAGTTAACTTATTATGTGGCATGAACACCAGTGCTCAGATGCGCAGGAGACAAAGGGCTACTCCATTCTAAGGCCCAGTGTAGACCAAATGGAACATGTGAGCTAAAAACAATTTATTGTGAACAACATACTTAATTGTGAAAAAAGTAGTTAAAAATAAAATTAACAAAACCATGAGATAACCAAAGTAGCTGAGGGATTGTGAAATCCATTCTTGATCACCACCTCTGGAAATAAAAAGGTGTTAAATGCAAGTAATTGTTTTACTCCAGGGACTAGGCAATAGGACATTGAAAAAAATATGGACTATCCTTAGAAATATATTGGATAGCATCTCTTCTATCGATTATAATACTGGTATAAAATATTTTTTTTGTAGCATGCAGAGCACTCAGTGGATTAATAATGGAAAGTTTTCACACAAAGGGGATAGATTATTTTCTAAGCTAAAACTAAACTTATCACAACTATTGAAAGCCAGAGGTGTAAGTAAGGTATTTACCAATACCATATTTATAAAAATAACTGGTGTTATTCTGGAGTAAACCAGCTGCACCACAGGAGACAAATAAAAATCCTTATTAAATTAAATTGGCCTTTTATCCCACTGAATGCTACAGAAGTCTCCAGTGCATTGTGAAGGGGTTAAAAAGCTCTATCCAAGTGCACTGGAGTTTAAGACTTTTTATTTTGTCAACTATGGTGCAGTTGGTTTAATCCATAATAACTACAGTTTCTGTGGCACTCGGAGGGTTAATTGTGTCATGTAGATTGATACATTTGTCTCACACACACATAAAGCAAATCACAAAACATGTCTTTAGCATGATTCATGAGTCATGTCCTGCCCCTGTAATGCTGCAAAATAAAATTTAATTTATAATTGTAAAATTGTATTTACATGAAAATAGGTTGGGGAGGGGTCACTGAGATGTCAAGAAAGACCAGTGTGAAGAATATGAGAAGGAGGCTGGCTTTGTATAATCCCGTGTAGAACAGATATATGAGGGTACAGCTGTGTGCAAAAGAAAATGCAGAGCACATGCATGACAAATAGTTTGACAGTATCCTTGCATGCAGACTGCTGACCTACATCACATGCACATGACACTAACCTTAAAGTCATACATTGCATGTGCATCAACACATTAATGTAATTCTCACTGCCATCTTTAAAAGCCAATATATACTTTACCTAAACACCTCTGCCGGGGAAATAAATATGTATGAACCTTAATTTATATTGTGCCATACAGGTACACAATGCTTTACAAAAATAGTAATCCTATACAATAATTCGCTAAATCTTATGTAACGCCACGACATGCACAGTAGACACTGCTGCGCGTGCTGCAGTCATGTGCAGTAGAGACTGCCCGTGCCGCGGCTGATACAGAGCTGGGTGCTCTGAAGGAGCGTCCATATCTGTATCAGCCATGGCGCGGGCAGTCTCTACTGCGCGTGACTGCTCCGCGACCGGGTGGCAGTGGCACTGTGGCCCGTGTAACGGGCTGTTCAACTAGTAGTACAATACAAAAATACAGGACAGGGTTAAGAGCATCAGGCTAAAGTGTGATCTCTATGTTACTAGTGGTGAGGATAGTGAAACAAAGGGAATCATACATTGGGAAGTTGGCACTGCCTCAGAGAGCTTACAATCTAAATATGTGGAGCTGTGCATGAGCAGCAAATGTTCTCCTGAACCCAGAGAAAATCAGCCTTCACCAAGAGGCAAGGAGACATTGCCCAAAATCCTGAGAATCTCGGTGAAACCCAGCAAGTTCCCACCTATTCTGTAGTGCCATATCAGTGCATACAGGGAATTATTTAATTGCTCATTCCTGAGTCTATAGAGATATAAATGAACTAAATGGTCTCTCTCAGTAAACATGCCATCAGCAGTGTTCAGTGGGTACAAGGAAATCCAACCTTTATAAACTCCTTGAGGACCAGAGGGGTTAATATAAATATTCCCCTATGCCTCATTTCAGTAGTCATATCTTGCCTGGAATGCCACAGCAGGTATTAAACACCAAACTATCATGCTCTTAATATAAATATGTAAAATATGCTTTTAACCCTATGAGTGCCAGCGAGGCATCCAACACATTGCATTATGTATTCCTGGCCAACATTTGTACGTTTTTATCTTAAGTGTATAAGTACCAAAACAAACGATAAACATAATTTTCCAAATCATATCTTGGCATTTATGCTTGACTATTTAACCTTGGTATCTTTATATAAGTGCAAAGTAGATCATGACTGGGGTAAATAGGAGATCGGCATTTCTGTGAGCTGAAAAGAAAAGGTTCTAATGTCAAAATAATTATCTTATTTGTGGTTTTATTAGTCTTTGTTTGACAAACCTGATTCCTTTATTTAGAAGCTAGAGATAGTCAATGCATTTCAATATATTGGAGATGTTTTTAGCACCCATGGGGTTAATTATGTTTTATTACATCTGTGCATGTTAACAATTGTAGAAGAGAGCCTCTCACAAGATTGGCTTCATTTCTTTTTTTCAGTTTACATGAATGTGTTTTGTTTTATTATAGCCAATCTACGTATGTTCATTTTGCCCATGCTGTATCACTGAATAATAGATTTTAGAAAAATGAATGGCCATTTTGGCAATATATATTGTGCTGGGGTGAAGGGGTCAAATATTTGGTTCCAAAGCTGGAGATGGCAATTTGTGTCCTCGCATCTGTTGATGGACTCAAGTTTAACTCATCATCCCCAGGCTGTCAAAAGCTGGCTGTAGTCCAACAATAGCTAGAAAGCTATTAGACAAGTCTGTCTGATTGGGTCGCTGGCTACCCAGACCAATTCTAATAATTATGTTCAATTCTCACTCAGTATTATTCTTTGAATATCAAGTTTGGTACACCTTATTATATTGAATAATATCAGGTTTTTTAAGACTGTGTCCCTTCCCACAGATGGCTGGGGATCATCTGAATTGTAGTCCTCCACCGTTGAAAGGCATCAGGTTTCCTACCACTGGCCTAAGCAATTCCTGACATGAATCAGGTACCTCCTAATGGAGGTAAGACAGAGAGCCATCTGATATGATCCGACAGTAATATGAGGTGGAATAAGGGGAGGGGAGCATGAGGAAGATTAAATTAAATCAATTAATGAGTACGTTGATAAGAAATTAATGAGTAAGTTAATTATGCTCTCTGCCTGAAACAGACTGATTCCTATGCAATGAACTAAAAGCATGAAGTTAAGTTTGGGAAGATCAGTGTGTATTGTGTACCTCTCTACTCCTGATGGGGTCAAGAAAACAGTTATCAATGACTCTCCATTTCAAATGAACATAACAGGACTAATTAATTGTATGTTTCTGCTGTATATTAAATATGCCAACTGTTTATTTAACACATTTGAATTTGTGTGAAATTTATGTTTCAGGGGAAGCTAATGTGTCACTGATGAGAAGAAGGGAAGCGAGTTGTTAGAAGCAAACTAAAAACATGCATATCATTTGCTGTTATGTACGAGTTTATCTTTGAAAACCAAGAGTCCTTTGGTTCATTATTAGTCTGGCCTCTAAGCCAAAAACCATTTAGTCATGCAATGAGGTCAAATAAAGTTTTTTGTTTAGATCATTATGCTAAAATTGTAGACTGGGTTAGTGTGCGTTTTTGTTCCAAGGTGCAAGCAGTTTTACAGTTGTGCTACTGTGAGAATAAACCATGAACATCGATATGTAAATCAGAATAGCAGAAGTCCTTTATAATTGCAGCTAAGAGTTAATGCAGAGGGCATTATGTACGACAATGTGTTTACAGATCAACCCCTTTAAGGACCAGAGGGATGCATAAAGCATTGTGAAACAACCTTCTGGTCCTTAAATGGTTAATCAGGATGCATTAACAAGACTATTTATATAGCATGTGTGGTGGGAAATATGTGGTGTCAAAGCAGGTGAGAGAATATGGGGTGACAGTGGAACTCCCTATTCACTCACCTATTTGTTACATTCCTTTAACTGTTATTAAAACCACTATAAACTCAATTTGTTAGTTAATTTTAACTCTTTCAGTGCTATATATGCGTTGCATACCCCTCTAGCACTGAAAGGGTTAAAGAGACATAAGAACATGGCATAGGGAAGATATTCAAGAGCCACAGGTTCTCACATGAATAATGAATCTAGATTATTTCTGCTAATAATTACACCTCTTGAAATAGAACTTTATCACCTCCAAGCTGTTATGGTAAAAACAATTTTACAGATGCTTGGTTTAATATGTACCTTTATCAGCTCATATATTTTCAGCTTATGTTTTAGAGTAACTCAGTATATTTTTTAATTGATTAAAATTAACTCTTATTAATGAAAAGTTTGACAACCCTAGAAAACAGTTGTGTGGATACCATTTCAGCTTTGTACAACAAGAGTCCATTGACCTTCGCAATAATACAACAGAAATTCTCAGCACCTTTACAGTGGTCCCATCACTTTAAGTCAAGTTCATTTTTTTTTTTAAAACTGCCTATATTATGTATTAGCTAGTAAAATTATTTTTGAGAAAGTATCCTATGTGATTTGGGGGTGCAGTGTGGCATTTTATGCCAATGCACTTCCCAGTAAGCAAATTTGTTTTCTATAAATCTAAACTACACATTGTTCTATGAGAAATTATCCCAGTGTGTGAGATCTGCCTAGATTCAATGTTATCACAGTGACCTTATTCATAAGTTATAAGAGGAGTAATTTAGGGGCAAACCAATAGTTCACCTATTTACCATTTACATAAATGGGTTGTTTAACCCTGTGAATGATAGAGAGATCACAAATGTACTACAGATCAATGTGTTGGAGACCTCTATAGCATTCACAGGGATAAAATTCCATTTAAATTGTATAAACTTTGATTTCTCCCCTATAGTACAGTTGGTTTGCACTAGAATTGCTATTATTTTGTTTTGTACAGAAGGCCCAACGCAGTATTTCATAATATTGAATGAATTGTGGCACAACTGTTATAAACAGACTAGCCTGGCAGATAAGTAAGCAGCTCAGATAATGCCCCTACTTCCAAGGTGCTAAAGAAAATTTAACAAATAAGTGTAACAGTATCACGCAATATACATCTCTGTATAGAAAGAGATACTTAAAAAAAAAGTAAAGTGACCTCACAGTCTTAAAAAAACAGATGGAAAATCTTTACCGTAAAATCTTGGGTATAATACGCACAATTTTACCCCACTTCATCTTATGTGAAGTGGGGGGTGTGTATTATACACGAGAGTTTAAAAAATAAAAAAATTAAGGTTGGCTGATCCCTTCCCTCCCTCCCTCGGGTCAAACACGCTGTCAGAACAAGCCTTACTTGCTTGAAGTTTTTTCTTTTTCTGTTACAGGTGCTGGGCTGCGGAAGTAGCTGAAGAGACGCGCTGCCATGGAGCTCGGTTCAAGCTGTCCGGAGAGGAGAAGACGTCGCCCTACGAGGTTCTTGGATTCTCCAGTAGTGTCCAAAAAGATAAGTACTCCTTTGCATTCAGGGACTGGTGGGGGAGCGCGGGGTGGGAAGCGGCGGCGACAAGATGGAAGCCTGCTTGCTCCGGCCGCCGCTTCCCGGTATGTGCAAGCCAGGTGTCGCGGGATTTCGTCTAACTGCAAGACTTGGCCTGCATCGGGTCCTGATAAGGACCTAGGCTCGGGGCTGTCTTTGGCACCTGGTCATTATGATGCCCTACTGGCAATGTAGGATGGGGGTAGCAGGCAAAAGGGGGGTGGAGGATGGGAAAAGGTGAGAGCGGTCAAACAGGGGTATGAGGAGGCTGATATGTATAGGGGCAGGGATGTGCTAGGGGGTAGGCAGCGTTATGTGCTGGGGGGGAGGGGACTGGCTGGTTGTGTGGCAGCAGTGGGAGGAAAGAGGCAGAAGGGGTTAGCAGATGGGGAAGCCAGCAGGAGGAGTAAAGGGTTAGGGGGAAAGGCAGGTCAGAGGGGGTTCTGTCAGCTGGAGGAGGGGAGGATGAGGAGTTTGAGGAGGAGGGGACTTTACACTATAGGGGGAGGGGAAAACGGGGGGGAGTACAAGGAGGAAAGGAGGTCTAGGCTGGGAAAAGGGGGGAAAAGGGGGAAGCCGGATGGGTCAGGAGGGCTGGGACCAAGGGGGGGAAGGGGGAAGCCAGTGGCTTTGGAGGATTGTGGTATTGGTTTCCATGAGTGGTGGAAACAGACTTACCCTTTATTTTCTCCAGCAGCAGCAAGTAAGCGGAGGAGGGTACAGGAGAGGAAGGTGTTGCAGCATCAGAACCAGGATGGAAACAAGCAAGCACAGGTCAGCGGTAAGAGAACACCGAAGGAGGTGCAGGCTACAGCAGAGGAGATCAACACAGAGTTGGGTGAGTCTTGTGAAAGTGATGATACTGTTTCTGATGATGTAACAGAGGATGAGGTGGTTGCTGACTCATCTGAGTCAGGGGAGGACACAGAGGAGTCCGCTTCTGACTCAGATGATTCGGACGATAGCAATGCTAGTAATAGAACTTTTCATATGTTAAAGAAATGTTTTAAGGCTATTAAGGGGACGCAGACCAAGCATCCGCACATAAAGGGTAAGAAGAAAGAGGTTAAGAAAGGAAAGGTTAAGAGGGATGCTATTGCATGTGAGGTAGCGGAACCACGTGTGCATGTACCTAGAAGGATACAGAGGCAAATAAAAGAAGGGAAATATGTGGATATCTATAAGATTTCTAGGGACGCAGTGGAGGCAAAGGAGGAAGGGATGCAAGAGGAGAAAGAGAAGGTGAGACAAAGGCATTTCATGGAGTGGATTAAAGGTTTTGTGCCATATGCTAGTTTATACTTGAAGTATCATCCAAAGGAAGGTAGGAATGTGATGAAGTATATTGATGTCATTGTGGATATACATAGTGCTTTTGGGGGACAAGCATGGTTTAATTATGATAAGTCATTCAGGCGTAGGATGGCGGCCAGCAAGGTGTTGTCTTTTGGGACTAGGGACATGGACACATGGTCTAGACTGGCCACGCATGACAGGAGACAGAGCATGGGAAGGTCATAAGGGAAGCCAGGATTGCTAGGCTTTAAGACAAAGGATGTGTGTTATGCATTTACTGATCGTGGTTGTGCTAGGGGTGCGGCTTGCAAGTTTTGCCATGCGTGCACAAACTGTGGAGGGAGCCATATGGCAAAGGCTTGTTTTAAAAAGGGAGAAAGCGAGGGGAAGAACAATTTTCACAACTTCTCTGGGAAAAGTGGTAACGCCAGTGAAGGTAGGCCGGTTAAGTAGGGTGTTGGTAGATCACCCTGATAAGAGGGCGGTGAGTTTTCTGTTGAAAGGTTTTGAGGAGGGTTTTGTGATTCCAGTGCAGGGAGTGGTGAAACAGAGGAATCAGCTGAAGAATTTGAGATCAGCCACACTATTGCCAGAGGTCATGGGGGATAAACTAGTATCATTGGGCAGAATAGTGGGCATTTTGGGGCACCTCAGATGGAAGTACTCATTGTTTCATCACTGGGGGTTGTACCCAAAAAAGAGGAGGGGAAATATAGGTTGATTCATCACTTGTCCTTCCCAGTGGGGGGTCAGTGAATGACGCTATTCCCCAGGAAGATTGTGGTGTGGCATATCAGTCATTTGATGATGCATAGCACTTGGTGCAGGAAAAGGGTCAGGGAGCATTGATGGCAAAATTAGATATTGAGGCAGCATTTAGATTGCTGCCGCTGCATCCTAATAGTTTCCGATTCACTGGGAGTTACTTTCATGGGGGGTTTTATGTAGACAAATGTTTAACAATGGGTTGTTAAGTTTCATGTGCATTTTTTGAGAAGTTTAGTTCAGCATTGCATTGGGCAATAGAACATAGGGAGGGGGCTGCAGGGGTGGCTCACTACCTGGATGACATTTTGTTTGTGGGGGATAGAGGGAGCGAGCAGTGTGGGGATCTGTTGAAGTGTGCAGAGCAATTGTTTGAGGAAGTTGGGGTGCCAGTGGCGCACGACAAAACAGTGCTGCCAACCACTAAATGATCCTATCTGGGGATTGAAATCAACTCAGGGGCAGGGCAGGTACACCTGCCCATGGAAAAGGTGTTGAAAGCCAGGGTGGCGGTGGTAGGAATGGTTGACAGAGAGAAGTTCACATTAAGGGAGATGCAGGAACTTTTGGGATTGTTGAATTTTGCATCAAGGGTTATTATCACGGTGCCCGTGATTGCTCGCCTTGCTGTCAGTCAGATGTGTGTATTCCCCATTGGCCGCCTGTTTAACGCCCGCCTAGCACTGCCTATTTAAACCAGCCTGAGACACCCTTTGGTTGCCCTTTCGTGGTGTCTCTGTACCTGCAGTCACCTGTATGGTGTTTCCTTGGGCCTGTGATCTTCTGCCAGTGTCAGCGTTTCTCCACTGTCAGGGCTGCTGCTGTATGGTTCCTGTCCTCGTTCCAGATCCGGTTGCCCATTGTTCGTGATTCTGCTCTGCTCTGGTCCTGGCGCTGTTCCTGCTTCCGTTCCTGATCCGGTTGGCCGTCCTGCCGTTCCTGCGGTTGTCCTGGAGGGCAAACTGTTCCCGTGCTATATCCTGATTCACTGCTACTGGCTGCCTGTCGCTTGGGCGACATTTTCATTTTGTGGTTTAATCCATCTACCGGTTGCTGATCCTAGTGCATAGAACCGGTTGGGCATTCCATTTACTCCAGTACGCGGTTCTGGTTTACTCCATATAACCGGTTGCAGATCCCAGTGCATAGAACCGGTTGGGCATTCCATTAACTCCAGTACGCGGTACTTGTTTACTCCATATATCCGGTTGCTGATCCCAGTGCATAGAACCGGTTGGGCGTTCCATTTACTCCAGTACGCGGTACTGTTTTACTCCATGTAACCGGTTGCTGATCCCAGTGCATAGAACCGGTTGGGTGTTTCATTTACTCCAGTACGCGGTACTGGTTTACTCCACATATTCGGTTGCTGATCCCAGTGCATAGAACCGGTTGGGCGTTCCATTTACTCCAGTATGCGGTACTGGTTTACTCTATATATCCAGTTGCTGATCCCAGTGCATAGAACCGGTTGGGCGTTCCGTTTGCACAAGTACGCGGTACTGGTTTACTCCATATATCCGGATGCTGATCCCAGGACATAGAACCGGTTGGGCTTTCCATTTCTCCAGTACATGGTACTGGTTTACTCCATAGAACCGGTTGCTGATCCCAGTGTATAGAACCGGTTGGGCGTTCTATTTACTCCAGTACGCGGTACTGGTTTACTCTATATACCGGTTGTAGATTTTGTTGCATAGAACCGGTTAGGCTATTCCACTGTCCTCATATTCCTGCAGGCTGCCTTGCCCGGTATTTTGGCAGGGCCGGTAGAGTCTATTTACATTCTGTTGTACCATCTTACTGGCTGCCCTGCCCGGTATATTGGCAGGGCCGGTAGAGCCTATTTTTCATTCAGTTTACCATCTCACTGGCTGCCTTGCCCGGTATATTGGCAGGGCCGGTAGAGCCTATTTACATTCTGTTGTACCATCTTACTGGCTGCCTTGCCCGGTATATTGGCAGGGTCGGTAGAGCCTATTTACATTCTGTTGTACCATCTTACTGGCTGCCTTGCCCGGTATATTGGCAGGGTCGGTAGAGCCTATTTACATTCTGTTGTACCATCTTACTGGCTGCCTTGCCCGGTATATTGGCAAGGCCGGTAGAGCCTATACTGCTGTATCTTGCTACTACTGTTTGCACCCAGATTGTATATTGATATATGTGTACGTATTGACCTATGGGGGTTCCCATTAAACTTTTCAATAAAGTTTGATTTTTATCTTACTCTGTGTCTGAGATTCATAACAAACCGTGACAGTTATACCTATGGGCAGGATTTTCAGCAGAAGGCTGGAAAGAGCTACGGTGGAAGTAAGATGCCCACTGCATAAGATAAGGATTACTAGGCAGCTCAGGGAGGATTTAAAAGTGTGGGAGGCATTCCTCATAAACTTTAATGGGGTTAGGTTGTGGAGGGAACCTGCAATGCTGCATATGCAACTCCAGTTGCATACGGATGCAGCAGGGGAAGTTGGCTTTGGTGCGTTTTTTCAAGACCAGCGGTGTGCTGAGAGATGGCCAGAGGCATGGCATTCACAGGGGTTGACAAGGAATTTGGCATTGTTGGAACTATTTCCTATTGTGGTAGCGCTGGAGTATGAAGGAGTAGCAAACAGGGAGATAGTATTCTGGACGGATAATATGATTGTAGTTTATGCCATCAATCATTTGTCATCTGGTTGTCAGTATGTGTTGGCGCTGCTAAGAAGATTGGTGTGGAGGTACATGAGACACAATATTAGTTTCACAGCGCGTCATGTACCTGGGGTTGATAACACTCTGGCAGATGCCTTGTCTAGGGAGAAGTGGGATGTCTTCTTTGCATTAGCACCAGGAGCTAACAAATATGGTTGTTTGTGTCCGAAATATGTTTGGCAGTTGGGGATGAAGATATAGACGATTTGATAACAGCATCCTTAGCACCAAGCACTTGGAGGGCGTAGAAGAAGGCTTTTCAGGATTGGGGTGAGTTTGCAGCAGCACAGGTGGGGAGAGAGGGGGTAGATACTGTGAGGGTATTATTGGAGTATTTAAAGCACCTATGGAAGCAGGGTGCAGCCAGAGGGAAGGCAGTAACAACTTTAGCAGCCATTTAATTTTTCACAAAACTCAAGGGGGTGAAGTCCTTGACAGACAATTTTGTGGTAAGGAAAGTTATGAAAGGTTGGGGGAGGAAACGGCAAAAAGCGGCAGATACCAGAAGACCCATAGATCAGCTAAAAATGAGGCAAATGTGTAGGGCTTTGAAGGAGGTGTGTAGAGATAGTTTTGAGAGAGTCTTGTTTAAGGCAGCATTTGTGATGGCGTTTCATGGAGCGTTCAGGGTGAGTGAATTGGTAGCGGGAGCAAAAGCTAGGCAGGATACAGGGTTGAAGTGGGATGGTGTACAATGGTCACAGACAACCGTGGACACAGCGGGAATGGAGTCAACAAGTGATGCAGGACTAGGACAGGTTCCAATTGCCAGTGGCAGCAATATTCCAAGTCCTGGTCCTTGTTGCAGTGCTGATTCTGAGGCAGTAGCAGCAACAGCAGCAACATCATCCGCTGCCACAGACAGTGAAGGGGAATGTAGAGGAGAAGAAAGTGGCCATTCTTCTCCACCAGTTCCCTATTTTTATCTCCTGAAGTCATGGGTGTGGACTATGTTTCTCTTGGGGCAGGCACAGTGCAGTCATCACCAATGGCACTGTGCAAAATTTGTGACAAGTCAATGAGAAGGGGAAAAGATGGAATTCACCTTGGCACGACCGTACGACATAACATTTATGTCAAACATGTTATAGCCAAACACCCACCACAGAAATCAAGCACCACTGTGACTCTCCAGAAAGGCAACAAGAGGCGAGGCGGAGACCAAAGACAAGGAAGAATAGAGAAACCCAGGCAGAGACTGGAAGTTCCATGTCAGTGAAAAAACTAGCTCGCCATCACCATCACCTTCTTCCTCTAGGGTAACTACATCTTCTGCCAATCCACCTCATTCATTGTTACCTCCCCTGCCAAATGATAGCCACTCTGTTGAGGTTAGGATGTGGCAGTTCGTCTCCACCCATTGCACACTGTGTGGTGCACTGACCACACATGCCAGTGTGGTGGAGAAGAATTGCAAGTAGGGCAGCAAGTAGCATCTGAGGAGATTCCATCCTGCAGAATATGCTAAGTTGCTGGCAGGGAGGGTTCATCATTACTATTAAACTGTCAGCAAGTTGTCATGTGTCCTTAGCAGGGTCTGGACAAGGGGTATAGTGACAGCGGCAGTACTTGGGTTCTGGTGTCATGGTGTTTGGATACAGTTGTGCCCCCAGATGTTATTTACCACACACTCTGTGCATATTGCAGTTGCTGATGAGAGGCACAGTTTCTACTCTCAAGGAAAAAATTGATATTCTAATAACAACACACCCGTGATTTTGGGCAGGTGGAAAAGAATTATTGGCCAACTTCTTCTTTTCTCCATGTATACTGGGGGCTACTTATTGTGCTGCTACTGCCTGAGCCGCATCACTGGAGCTAGGTGGAACCTTCATCATCCATCACCCATGTAACTGGTATTGTTGATCCCATTACCTTTCAGCTGCCTAATCATCCTGCTGCTTAAACAACTCAGCAGCAGCAAGAATAGAAGTTGCAAATTCTGCATCTACATCAGGGCATTTGACAATGGCCAGTGGCCACTGGCCAACAGGACATAACCTGTTGGCACTAGGCCATTAAAGGGATAGTAATGGTTCATAATAAAAGCAGCTCCAATTAATCATCATAGTATTTGGACCTTGGAGAGTGTTATTTCAATTATGTCAGAGTTGTAGTTCAAGAGTAATTCAATGACAAAGTATCCTCCTCCCTCCCCTTTTATTGATGTAACACTGCTCAGCCAGACCAGAAGGGAGGTGCACAGATAGATTGCAGAGAGGGACAATCTTCAATTAAGATAAGGGAAAAACCTGGACAACTTGTTAAGGGGGGCAGGGCTTTCATTGTTCTCATAGGAAGAAGATTGTCCCTTGCTGTTATCTGTCTGGTCTATGGACTGCATTCCACATCTGAGAAGAGATGGCTTACACTAGGTAAAAGGGGCAGGAGGGGAAACTTTGCTTGTGAATATCTCTCAAACCATAAAGGTTTGAGAGATAAGATTTATATCGTTCTTCATGTTTTTTTAATGCCTACAAAATAAAATAAACATAAAAGGAAGTATTACTATCCCTTTAAGGCATTTTTTTCCTCAGGGCTTGTGCTAAAAATATTGTGCTAAAAAACATAGTTCTACAAAAAAAAATAAACAATTTTTGGGGGTTTGTTTCTAACAAGCATAAGTTCTGCAAATCAGTGTTTCATTAGGGCTTGTGCCAAACAAGCTTAAGTCCTTCAAATCAATGTTTCCTCACTGCTTGGGCCTCTAACAATAAATATAACAAATCTACAAAATACTTTATCAAGTCAAGTATCAGTCCACCCCAGTGGCACTTATGTCAAGGGGTTCGTGTCTCTATCACTTTATATAAAAATGTCTTATTTTATTTGTTTTTTTATTAACTGTCCCCCCAATACGAGTCAAGAACCCCCCAAAACAAAATCCCTGTTCAACTGATTCATTCCCAAGACTCCACCCACCAACACAGGCATCTTCCTCAGTCCCTTTTATATCATGTCTTATAGGGTGTTTTGAATTGTATTTAGGATTTATTTTTTTATTAACTGCCCCCAATCTCAGTAAACAAGCCCCCCAAAAAACATTCCCTGTTCAACTGATTCTTTCCCCACACTCCACCAACACAGGCACCCTCATGCCCCTTTTATACCATGCCTTTGGGAAATAAAATAATATTTGCTGTGTGTTGTGTGTAAATTCAATGTTCCCATTGATTTCAATGGAATGAGCTACGTGAAAAAAGCAGAAAATCGTCACTTATCGCAGGAATTTATTCGCCAAGCGGGAAGTGCCACTATTGGCTGATTTCAGTTTGAGGCGAACATTTTTTCTCATCCCTTTTTCCAGGACTTATGATTCGAAGAAACAAGCCACCTCTACAAATTCCAGGGGCACTTTAAGTAAGGATGGATTGCACAGGAATCAGCTTAAAAAATAATTATTTTGAAGATCAGTGGATCCTGCTTCCAGCTCCAGCAGGTGGTTGGGTAGAGTTATTTCCTCACGCATGACAAATTAATATGAAAATAAAATTAAGAACTAGCACTAAAGAGAGTCATAGAACCAGTACCTATGCAGTTCAAGAAAAAAGGATGGTACTCAGTAATATTCATTGTTCCAAAGTCAACAGAAGGGTACAGACCTCGTCTAGACTTAAAACTCCTCAATCCCACATGAGAGAACTAAGTTTCAATAATTCAAGCAATCCATCCAGGATCTTTTCTGTCCAAAATAGACTTACAGGATGCCTGCTACCAGATTCCGATACATCAAACTTCAGGAAGCTTCTCAGATTTTTTACAAGGGAAATCATTAGCAGTTCAAAGTTCTGCCATTTGAACTTCCCTCAGCCCCCAGAATAATCTCAAAGGTACTAGAAGTGGTGTTAGAGCCTCTGAGACAGAAGTGAATCATAATAATATCTTACTTAGAAGTTCTTCTGTTCATAGCAACTTCCAGAGTTCAAACACAACATCATACAGAAACTGCACTCAACCACCTTCAGGAATTAGAATGGGTAGTGAATTTACAGAAAAGCCAATTACTTCCGACTCAGCATCTTATGTTCCTAGGATTGATCCTACATACAGCAAACTTAATAACACCATCCCACAACAGAATCAAAGAGATAATCACAAAGGTGAAATTGTTCAGAAAACAGAAGATACATACAGCGCAAGATGACATGACAGTACGGGGATTCATGGTGTCAACAATACAAGTGACCCCATGGGCAAAACTACACATGAGACCACTGCAGCGGTGGTTTCTGAGTCACTGGAACAAAAATCCAATAAATACATCTCAAAGGATTCCCTTACAGTCAAATTTGTGAAAGGAATTAACATGGTGGACACAAGAAAAAAACCTCAAGAAAGGATCTTCATTTCAAATTCCAAAGTGGCAAAAGATCTCCACGGATGCAAGCTTGACAGGATGGGGTGGATACTAGAGGAACAAGGCTGTTCAAGGGACATGGTACAAAAGGGAACAGTCATTCCATCATATATAATAATTATCTAAATGTGTGTTTGTCAGAAGCCATCCTGCACAGTCAAGACGGCTGCTTGCACTGCAGTCATGCGCAATACAGACTGCCTGCGCTGTGGCTGATAACGGAGCAGGGCTCTGAATTCAGACGGCGCACAGAAAGGACTATGGTCTGAATTCGGAGCACCCCACTCCGTATCAGCTGCGGCGTGGGCAGTCTCTACTGTGTATGACTGCACCGCGGCTGTTGCTGGGTGGCACTGTGTACATGGGCTCTTCAACTAGTATAAACATATTAGAACTAAGGGCAATTTTCTTATGTCTAAGGAGATTTAAAAGGCTCCTGAAGAACAAACAGACAGTATCAGACAGCATGATAGCAGTATTATGTATAAAGAATCAAGGAGGAACTAAAAGCGGGAACAAAAAGAATCCTCTTATGGGCAGAGAAAATTCTGTTAACATAAATCAGGCAGCCTGAATCTCAAGTGCAGATTATCTAAGTCACATCAAAATAGATCCAGGGGAGTGGTTCCTCAACAAACAAATATTTGAGCAAATTGTTAAAAAATGGGGACATTCGGTTGTGGCTTTGATGGCATCATTGAAAAACAAGAAATGTCAGAATTATTGAGAGAACAAAGCAGCCACAAGCATTAGCAGTATACACCATGACTAAACACTGGAAATCCAAACTAGCTTATGTCTTCCCACCAATTCCTATAATCCCTCTAATATTAAGGAAAATCAGACAGGAGAAAGCAGACTTTATTCTCATCGCCCCAAATTGGCCACAGAGAATATGGTTTTCAGAACTTGTGAACTCTCAATAGAACAACCATGACCACTATCTCAGACTGGATCTACTATCCCAGGGTCCAATATTACATCAGAATCCGGGGTTTTTTTAAATAAATGGCCTGGAGGCTGAGAGGAACTCCCCAAAAGCAAGAGGTTTTAACAGATGTACAATTATTTCAGGAAGAAAGTCTTCTACATCAAAAGTTTATTGCAGAATATGGAAAGCATTTTCTGCATGGTGAAAGAAAAATAAGATTACCAGGCTAACCAATTCCTCAGCACATCTCCTAAGTTTTCTACAGAAAGGCCATGAAGAAAGATTGTGTCCATCATCATTATAGGTGCAAGTTTTTGCCATATCATCCTGTCTGCCAAAACAATTCTCAGAGGATGCTTTAGTTAAAAGATACCTAAGAGCGGTTGATAAAATAAGACCTATTGTCTTAAATCAATTGACATCTTCCAATAAGTTTGAACCCCTGGAATAAATTCCAATAAAATGTTTGACATTTTAGTGAGTTGCAAGCACTTTCTTCAAAAAAACCTTCCCTTATATTTCATCAAGAAAAAATAGTTCTAAGAACAAGACTGGAATTTAGATCAAAAGTAGTATCTTCTTTCCACCTGAATCAAAGCTTACACAGAGCTTTGTTCACCGTTACTCAGCTACAGTTCCCACAGTGGGGAGTCTGGACATCACATGGGAATCCGGACATCACATGGGAATCCATTGTAATAATGATTGGTATGCATCTTCTATCAGTGTGGATTATGAAATGATAACAGATGAGAGTTGGTACAGTGTTAGCTGTAGAGATACAGGAAGCAAATATATTCAAGTCGATACCTTTATTGGCTAACTAAGAAGATTTAAGTGCTTTTGAGAATTTTGTTGAGCATTAAGGCACGACATCACACTCAGTTGTGTACTGTAGAAAGTAAAAACACACACACAGTAGTTGAGTAATGTCCATCAAAAGCACAAGGGGCAGGGGGAGGTGCAAAGGTGGAGCAGTGCAGGGACATAGGAGTAAAATGGTAGTTCAAAAACTAACTGTAGCCATGGTTGCTGCAGTGTTTGCAATAAATGATGATGCTCCCTCTCCTCCCAGGAAAGATGCACTTTGTCAAGGTCCCACCAATACTTCCAACACCAGTGCCAGTACAAAAAAAAACATATAAGAACACTGAAGACGACAAAGAGTTGCATTCTATTGTTGATGATGGCAATGGCATAATGGAGGAAGGTGTAGCAGCTGAACCAACAGCTGCATCTGACATTAAGACAAACATGCACCAAAATACCTGTCCTCAAAGTAGTAGCAAACTTTGTGAAAGTAAAAATAAAAAAAAACATTGTTTGACACCTCTAAAAGCTTAGAGGAATATAAAGGTAGTGGGCAAGAAGGTGCGGGTGATGCTGATGCTGAGGATGACCTAATGATGACTGATGATGATGATGTTGATGATGATGCAGATCTACAATATATCCCTCCAGCATCCTCCTCTTGTTCAGATACAGATGAAGTTGAGAGTGAGAGAGATTATGACATGGCCAGAATGTTAGCAGAAAGGCTAAGGCTCAAAATCTTCCACCACTGAAAAGGAGCCTGTCTATAAACTGTTTGAGAAAATCATTGGAAACTCTGACCCTGGGTGGCAAAAAGTACACAATCATCCTGCCAGTCATCATCAGCATCATCACTGCTTCCATGTCCCAGTCCCACTCAGTCACACGCACTTGTGTTGAGTAACCAGCAGCAAGAACAACAGCAGCACAAGTGTCTCTGCTGCTGCTGGAAGTACTGCACCTTTGAGAACTAGTAGCAGTATTAGTAGAATTGGGTCAGCATCTAGCCCCAGTAGTAGCAGCAGCCCCTCAGGAACCCCTCAGTCCATGAGGTCCACAGTAGGGAGATACTTGACTCAGGATCCTTCAGGAGGGTCGTGAAGAAGGGTTGCTACCATCTAGTAGACTTGGGACCACTGCTATAACCAATAAGTAATGTGTCTCAGTAATCTGAGAAGAAGGACAGTTTCCATTTGACACAAACATAAGAATGGTAAAAAACTGAGGTAAGAATATATATATATATATACACACACACATCAATCACCCCATGCCAGTCTCCCCACCACCATTACCATAAATATCTGCCACATTGTAGGCTGTATTTGTTTTTAAGCTCTTGACATACTCATGAATATCTGCCAGTGTCACTTAAGCAGGAACCATATATTTTTAAGTCATATGTTGCTGTAGGACTCCCTACTTTGACTTTCAGACACTTATTTAGCTACTTCAGCCCTCAGAAGAAGTCAGATTGTGGTGGGAAATGTTGCGCCATTTTTTTTCAAAAAAGTAATGAGATAAATTTTTATCAATTTTCGCCCATCCCTAGCAATATGGCTTGGTGTCAATCTTAGGCTTATGAGTGGTAATATCTTGGGCAGAGATATGAGGGTTGGTATGGAAGGGCAGAAAAAGAGTATACATTTGTGAGTAAATGTTTCTGGAATGAAAATAGAGCAGATATGAAAGATGAAATGTGGGTTTGTTTGGTGAAGAAGGTATAGCTGTAGGAGAAGAGAATAAAAATTACCATTGATTTGCATGATGGTTTTGACTCACTGAGTGCAGACCATGACTTAATTAATGATGTTCAGCAGTGCAGAGACGCTTTGTAGATAGCATAGCTAGATTTGCCAGGATTGTCGTATGTTAGTTGAAGCCACCATGTCAAAGGCAGTTGTTAAAGCTCTGTTGCATTGTCTATTATCCACCTGAATACAGAAAAGAGTGTCATAATCTTTCACCATGCTTAAGCGTGTATGCATTTACAATCAATAGACTAATTTCTATTCTAGCTACTGAAAATGAATCATTCCCTCTTTGGCAGATGTTATTTCATAATGGTTTACAACTAGATACTGGCAGTCAGCCACTAACTGGAATAAACAATTCTATGCATAAATAAAGCGACATAAATAAGATACACCTGCGGTATTGCTGGCACAAAATAGATTGTAATAAAATGCAATATACCCATGAATTAACTGTGGAATCCAGATGCACGTCCAGTTTAGTTTATGAATATAAATCATTTGTACACAATATTTTAAGTCACAGCATCTGACTATTTATTGCATATTCAGTGGTGTAATGCACCAGAAAGGATTAATTGCCTAATATTTCTAATTTCCATCAGCATGCATTTTATGCAAATATAAACAAAATGTAAGCACAACCTCATGAAAACTTGACAACCTATTATTAATATCAGATATACGGTTTATGCATGAGCCTGGAGCACAAAGTGCTCACTAGACTATGCAGGTTAAAACTGCAAACAAAAAGTGCCACACAATGCCCTTATCTGTTTAGAGAATCTTAAATTTGTCATTTATTGCATAAATAGAAAAAAATGGTTTATAAAATTTCAAAACAGCAGTCCAACAAATGTTCCTATTAAGGATGAGAGAAGTCAAATTTTGTGCCCGCATAAAACTCGCCCACCAAATATTTTGGTGTTCTTGAAGGAGATTTCTCCTATGGAAAGGTACATTTCGCCTCACTTTTCATTTAAAGGGATAGTAATACTTCGTTTTAACTTTATTTTATTTTGTAGGCATTAAAAAAACATGAAGAATGATATGTCTTATCTCTCAAACCTTTATGGTTTCAGAGATATTCACAAGCAAAGTGTCCCCCTCCCGCCCCTTTTACTGATGTAACACTTCTCAGCCAGGGCAGAAGGGAGCTGCCCAGGTAGACTGCAGAGAGGGACAATCTTCAATTAAGATAAGGGAAAAAGCTGAAAAACTTGTCAAGGGGGGCAGGGATTTCATTGTTTTCATAGGAATAAGAGTGTCCCCTTCTGTTATCTGTCCAGTCTATGGACTGCATTCCACATCTGAGAAGATATTGTTTACAGTAGGTAAAAGGGGCGGGAGGGGGAAACTTTGCTTGTGAATATCTCATAAACCATAAAGGTTTGAGAAATAAGACATATCATTATTCATGTTTTTTTAATGCCTACAAAATAAAATAAAGTTAAAACGAAGTATTACTGTCCCTTTAATGCTTGAATTTTGAGAAGTTTGACATTTCCGCTAATGTTTCTCTATGGTGGCTGGATTTCCCTCCATCATAGGATAAAATCCTGAAATTTCCCTTTGCTGAACAGTGTTGAGTCCATAGAGCCATACTGATGACTTTAAAGAGACAGAAAGAGAGAGAGAGAGAGATTGTGAGCAGACTTACATAAAACTGCAAAGCTTGAAAAAAATAATAAGCAAGCCTTTAAAAACAATTGGTGGAAGCCAAGCCAGTAATACTCTAATGCCACCAGTGCCAGCCAGGAACATATGCAAACCATCTGTGGCATTATTGTGTTTGCTGTAAATTTAGTTCCTGCTGCGGAGTCATCTGAGTATCATATGCCACAGCATCTTCTGTGTTGGCATACATTTTCATGGGGACAGGTAGGAATTGAGCAGTCCTCAGGAACTGCATTGTGCACAGTGTGTGAAAACAAATGCTATGAAGAATTGGAAGGACTGGGATCACACAAATGGTACATCAGCACTCCTAAAACACCTCCAAATTTCAATCATCAAAGATAAAGTGTTGGTTATTTTAAAAAGTCCCCCAAGAAATTGTATGCTGTCATTCATTGACTGAGGCCTTTGTCTGTTTCACAACATATATAAGCCAGTCATTTCATTGTAGGTGGGTGAGTGAATTACTCTACACTTAATAAATAGAGTGTACCATCCCAGCTATAACCTTGAAATATCCAACAGGGTGTGAAATCAGCAGATGCTTACTTATTCCCTGCATTCTATTGCTCTCCACAACAATGCGATGTGTGGTAATTGCACCATAAAATGTGTAATATGTGTAGACATATTTCCACATCTTCATATCTGCTGGTCTACTGGTATAGGTGGCATTACTCTGGCCTGCTGTTGCTGCTGGTGATGACATGGGGTGCTTCCACAGACCTGCTGGGGAGACTAGCTAAACTTCCCTGTTGGCTGGTAGCAAGACCTGTTGCAATTGCCTGCTGACTGGGAGTGGGATTGCTTACAATCACCTGCAGGGACACTGAAATTTTCTGCCCAGCACTCCTCTAACAACTCCAAAAACAGCTCACATTGCCTTTTTTATTTGTATTAACTCATCTTAAATCAAAGTATGCTCCTTTCTCTCTAAATCCCAAACACCTAATAGTTGAGACCCATTTATACTAGCACCATGGGAATACTCATAGAGCTGAGGGGAAATTTAGCACTACCATTGACTTCATTGCAATACATAGTTGGAAAAATAAAAGAAAATGGTCACTTTTCACAGAAAATGTCCCACTGGAAAATAATTGGCATTTTCCACCTGTTTCGCTTTTGAGACAGGAAGTTTGCCCAAATCTAGTTATAAGAACATTGATCCCTTAGATATTAGTGACATCTTCCTCTGAGACCATAGCTGGTAACCAGATTCTATCTGCTTTTTTGGGGGTTTTATTATCAAATGTAAACATTGTACCAAAGTAGTAAGGTATCTTAACTTCTTCGCAAGGTGCATTTCCTCTCTCTCTCTCTCTCTCTCTCACTTTGGCCTCTCAGTGATTTTCTGCTATAATAGCACCAAAGCAGGTTTGATTAGATTGTTAGGCTTAGGGATGCGTGAAAAGTCAGAAACATTTCTCACAGACATTTTCATGGAAAACAAATTGTAGTTTTTTTTTCGCAAAAATTTCAATGCACAGAAAACACATAAAATGTTTGCCTTTTTGCCACTGCCAATAAATTTCCCATGAGAACTTTGCCATTTTTCATTTATGATTGCAAGATTTCCCAATATTACTTCTTCTATGGGCTGAAATGGAGAAATATACAGCTGACAGTAAAAGTTGTGAGTCCTACAGCAACATCTGCCTTGAAACGTTTGTTAGCAGGCTGAGTGTCTTTGTCCTTTGCCCACAACACTGACTTCCTGATAGGTAACACTGGCACAGTCATCTGAAAAATAACTGTGGCTTGGGATATTCCAGCAGGGTGCAACACATGATATAAATTCTTGAAAGCAAACAAAACAAAAAGGCAGCATGTCAGCTGTCAACATTTTGACAACCTTACTTTTCTACAGACATACTTTTACATTATTTTTGTGCAAGTATTGACTTCTTTCTAAGAACTTAGTAAGTGTGCTATGGCAGCGCATAGTAGAAGATCTGTGTAACTGTATTGCTTTAACAACATGACTTGTGGAGGTGGTGGGAGTGGTGACTCTTGTCATCTGCAAAATGCAGAGTTAAACTCCTCTGCAGCAAGCGCATAAAACTTGGCACACTCCCTGATACATCAATATTTCTTCTTTTATATACCCCAGAGCCCCAGGAATTTTTAGGAGTACTTCTGCTGCTGCTGCTAGCTGTTGCACCTCTGACTTGTTGATGGTGTGTGTCCCAGTCAGATCTGTGGTTGTGCTTCAGGTGGAATCTCACTGTGGAGGTGCCTCGGTGTGAGCCTCCTTTCCCCCGCTCACACGCTTTTAACACAGACAATATATAGTAAGATACCTAGCTTTTGGATCCTGAGTGAAATATCTCCATATCTCCATACTATGGACTTCATGGACTACAATGCTCCTGAGGGGCTTCTACTACTACTGGGGCTAGATGTTGCTGCAGTTGTACTACTACTAGGTGTCACAGGTGCTGCACTTCCGGCAGAGGTGCTCATCATAGCTAAGATTGTAGATGTTGATAACCTGTGTTGCTGCTGGTTACTCAACACTAGTAGTGTTTGTGACTAAGTGGGACTTAGACTTGGAAGCACTGGTGACAATGCTGATAATGACTGACAGGAAGGCTGTGTATTTTGCATCTTTGCCTGTCCAGGGTCAGACTTAACAATTGTTTTCTCAAACAGTTTCTAGACAGGCACAGTTCTCATTTTCAGTGGTGGAAGACTGAGCCTTAGCCTTTCAACTAACTTTTCGCCATGTCATCATATCTCTGACTCTAAACTTCATCGGTATCTGAAGAGAAGGAGGATGCTGGAGGAATATATTCTAGATCTACAACATTAGTATTTAGGTCATCCTCAGCATCATCTTCTGCTTCTTCCCCACTACTTTTATATTCTTCTAGACATTCAGAGCTCTCAAAATATTTCTTTTTAGTTTTGCCCTTTATTTTCACAGTGTTCACTGTTACTTTTATGACAGGTGTTTTTGTGCATGTTTGCCTCACTGTCAGATGCAGAAGTTGGTCGAGATGCTACACCTAATTGATCTATGCTATCAATACTGGAATGTGACTCGTCATCTTCAGTATTTTTAGGTTGAATATTAATAGTACTGGTGCTGGTGGAACTTTTGGTTGGGCTTTAACAAATGGCATCCTCCTAGAGAGGAGAGTGTCATGTCCTTCCGGGGTTTTTACTGTTAACCTTGCTGGATTTTCTATTTTCCTTCTGAGTTCTTGTCTCCACCTTGTTTGTGATGCTCTGTGTGTGCCTTAATAAAATGCCAGCACTTTCTGTTGGCACACATTAAAACTGTTCTAGTTGGTATCAAGATCTGTGAGTTCCTGTTTATCCTAGGGATTTCAGTGTTTGACCTGGTGTCACGGTTTCGTAAGCACACTCAGACAGTTAGTTTAGTTTATTGAAAATAAATAGAGCAATCACCATACTCAGGTCCAGATGAGGTCCGTACCAAGTACTTCCCAGATTTGACTCGGGACAGGATGAGGAATATCACAGTAGCAATTTGTTTTTATAAGACTTTGAAGGCTTGATCCATGGACAGGTTCAGGAACAAGTATAACCTCAACAGCCCCACACCGCCACTAGGTGAAACAAGGTGATAGGTAACTGCAGGGCAATTCCCTAGTAGACTAGGGATAATGGAGGCAACACAGATAGTATTCAGGTAAAGACCTGACCCTAGAATTCTAGAGTTAATGGAGGCAACATAGGCAAGACTCTGGCAGCGGACTGACCCTAGAGGGCTAGAATTAACTGAGGCAGCACAGATTGAACACTGACAGCGATCTGACCCTAGTACACTAGGGTTAACGGAGGCAACACAGACAGGACTTTGGCAGTGGATTGACCCTAGAACGCTAGGGTTAACAGAGGCAACACGGACAGGACTATGGCAATGACTTGACCCTAGCACGCTAGGGTTAACGGAGGCAACATAGACCAGACACTGGCGGTAATCCGTCCCTAGAACACTAGGGTTAACGCAGGCAACACGGACAAGAGTCTGGCACAGACTGGACCCAAGTACACTAGGGTTACCAGAGGCAACACAACCACCTGAAGACTACTGGGGCAGACAGGCCTAACAGACACAGTGCAGTATAGCGAGTGGGAGTGAGCAGTGTGCGTACACTGACAGAACAGAGCCAGCGTTGCCCTAAACGGTACACACGGAAGTAGTCGGTCAGTCCCGTCGTGAACGGAACAAAATGCTCAGCCAGGTCGGCACACACGGAATAGTCAGCCAGTCCTAGATAGTACAAACCAGACACTTCGCCCAGCCAGGTCAGTACACACAGGGTTAGTCAGCCAGTCCTTAGTCGATAATGGAATCGGATACTCAGCCAAGCCAGGTCGGTACACACGGAGTTAGTCAGCCAGTCCTTAGTCGGTAACGGAATCGGATACTCAGCCAAGCCAGGTCGGTACACACGGAGTTAGTCAGCCAGTACTTAGTCTGTAATGGAATCGGATACTCAGCCAAGCCTGGTCGGTACACACGGAGTTAGTCAGCCAGTCCAAAGTCAGCAACGGAATCGGATCACAGGAGCATCAGGAATATGAGCGTAGTCAGGCGAGCCGGGTCATACACGGAAACAGGAACAAGTAGTCATAAATGCTAGGTACGGGTACACCACGAAAGGGCACCGGTAGAATGACAGGAGGGGGTATATAAAGGCAAACCCTGGGAGGAGTCACCATCTCAGAGCCAATAAGAATGAGGCAATGGTAAAACCAGAAGTAACAATGTCGCTCAGTCATAGGAATCACGGGCACCGTGTATCACAGTGCCTGTGTATTGCTGGAGACATTTTGACACATTATTTCTGATGCTTTCTTATTGGCTAGCGTGTGATTGCTCCACCTAGTGGTAGCCTTTAAGTACTGTGCCTTGTCACTCATACAGGGCCCTTTCGTGGTGTTCCCATTGCTTAGAGCTTGCTGCCGTTATCGTGTGATATCCTGTGTATGACCCGGACTGCCTGACCACTCTCTCTGATCCTGTTCTTGCTCCGTGTACCAAACCGGTATCACGGTGCCCATGATTGCTCTCTTTTCTTGTCTCTCACCAGTAGGGGGCTCTTCATTGGCTGGCTGCCTTCAGCCCGCCCTGTATGGCCTATTTAAACCTAGCCTGGGCATCCTTTGGTTGCCCTTTCGTGTTGTCTCTATGCTGTTGCATATGACCCTGTTCCTGAGTATCCTGGGCCTCTGCTGTGTTCCTGCGACCTGTATTCTACCTGTTCCAGTGCTTCCAGTTGCTGAGTTCCTGCCTTCGTTGATCCGGTCGAATCTCCGCTTCCTGCTGCCAGTCTCCTCCGATGTTCCGGTTGACCGTCTGCCTGCTGGTTCCTTCTTCCATTCGCTGACTCCTGTCCAGTCGTTTCCTGTCCTCAGACGTTCCTGAGTCACCTTGGCGACATTGTTACCTTGCCGGCTATTGTACAGGGTACTGGTTCGCTCCCCAAGCCATCCGGCTGCCTCAGTGCTATAGCGTTCCACGTACAGGGTACTGGTTCGCTCCTCAAGCCTTCCGGCTGTCTCTGTGCCATAGCGTCCCACGTACAGGGTATTGGTTCGCTCCTTAACCCCTTAACGACCCTTGACGTACCAGGACCGTCAAGGGTAAATTTGCTTTAAGGACCAGTGACGGTCCTGGTACGTCAAGTGTTAAATGGTAGCAGCGCGCCGCCGTGCACACTGCTACCATTCAATCCAGGCTGAGACTGAGCGGTCCAGTACCGGACCGTTCAGTGTCAGCCTCTGTCGGTTGTGCCAGGTCATGTGATCGCTGCGTCAGCGATCACATGTCCTGGCATTCTAAAACAATGAATGAAGCAGTGCTACTTACTGCCTCTAGTGTCTCCTCTCTGCCAATGCGTCCCTTACATCAAAGTAAGGGACAGAGAAGCAGGGAGGAGACACCTAGTGGAAATAAAAAATACAGCAGCTGGGGGTGTTAACCCCTTCACTGCTGGTGCAGGAGGATGGCTAGATGCAGGTCAATTTCTGACCTGCTAAATACACTTTTTTTTTTTTTTTTTTTAAATAAAAACAACACACTTTTTTTTTACAAATAAAATATTTTATTTAAAAAAAAAAACATCTCAAGAAACAAAATTGGAAGTGTGATTGTTGTGGAGTCATGTAATACACTTACACACACCGCCAAATGTAATGAACAAAAAAGTGGGAAAATAGGGTGGGAAAAAGGGACATGGGGATTTTCACCCAGGGGGGACAGTGGCCACTTTAAACTGCGCATTTTATAGGTATGACTGACCGGTCATACCTTTCATGCAGTCGCCATAAAAATTTAACCCTTTGCGCCCAATGGATCCCAAGAGAAAAAACAAAAATGGTGTTTTTTTACATTTTTTTTACCTTTTTCTTTAATTTTAGTAAAGTAAATGGTGGGTTATCCATATAAGTGGGGTATCAAAGGAAAGCCCTATTTGTTTGTAAAAAAACAGTATATCATTTATGGGGGTGGAATAAAAGCCTAAAAGGGAAAACACTGTTGAACAAAGACATAGTCAAAAAGGTCAGAATTGCTCCGGTCCTTAAGTCAAATCCACCTCTGATTTTCCCGGTCCTTAAGGGGTTAAGCCATCTGGCTGTCTCTGTGCTTTAGCATCCCACGTACTGGGTACGGGTTCGCTTCTTAAGCCATGCGGCTGACTCAGTGCTATAGCGTTCCACATACAGGGTACTGGTTCGCTCCCCAAGCCATCCGGCTGTCTCAGTGCTATAGCGTTCCATGTACAGGGTACTGGTTCGCTCCCCCAGCCATCCGGCTGTCTCAGTGCTATCGCGTTCCACGTACAGGGTACTGGTTTGCTCCCCAAGCCATCCAGCTGCCTCAGTGCTATAGCGTTCCACGTACAGGATACTGGTTCGCTCTCTAAGCCATCCGGGTGTCTCTGTGCCATAGCATCCCACATACAGGGTACTGGTTCGTTCCTTAAGCCATCCGGCTGTCTCTGTGCTATAGCGTCCCACGTGCAGGGTACTGGTTCGCTCCTTAAGTCATTCGGCTGTCTCAGTGCTATAGCGTTCCACGTACAGGGTACTGGTTCGCTCCTCAAGCCACCCGGCTGCCTCAGTATATATTGCATTCCTCGTACTGGGTACTGGTTCGCTCCTTAAGCCACCCGGCTGCCTCAGTATATATTGCGTTCCACGTACTGGGTACTGGTTCGCTCCTCAAGCCACCCGGCTGCCTCAGTATAAATATTGCTTTCCACGTATGGGGTACTGGTTCGCTCCATGCACACCTGATTGCTCTATAGTGATATGGCGTTCCATCTGTGGATAGCATTACTAAGCTCCACACCCTTCTCTATCTCTGCTGCTGGCGACTTACTTACTGACTCAGCCTCTTTACCATCATAGTGACTGTTTTTCCACCAGTCAGTCACTTTAGTGTGTGGTTGATTTTATCTCCTATCTACGGCCTGCCTTGCCCGGTATATTGTAAGGCCGGTAGAACCTGTCCTGTTTCCTTGGGTTGCCTTACCCGGTATTGGCAAGGCTGGTAGAGCCTCACCTCACCAGTTCCGATTCCCTGGCTGCCTTGCCCGGTATATTGGCAAGGCCGGTAGAGCCAATATTACTCTTATTTGCATTGTATTCCTGTCTAATAAAAATATGTGTGTGTACGTGTATATTACCCTACGGGGTTGCATTAACTTTTCAATAAAGTTGAGTTTTTTACCTAACTCTGCGTCTGAGAGTCTTAACAAACCGTGACAGTATGAAAGGGCCATGACCTCAGACAACAAGAGTGATGGTAACCCGCAAAACATCCACTGGAGAATGGATGCACACGAGCAATGATTGGATCAGCTAGCGGTAGCGATCCAAACTATACTTGAACGCACGGTGCTTTTTGAGAAGGCTGGCCTTAGTCCTGGGCAGACATCTGAGAACATTACCATGCCCTCAGGGGCAGCAGTCAAGGGGTTAACCGCCTCTGCCCCGTTGCCACTCAGATACGATGGTGACCCTAACCTCTGCAGAGGATTTATTAACCAACTTGAAATATTTATGGAATTGACGGCTCAGGCCTTTCCCAGTGACCGCAGTAAAGTTGGTTTTATGATATCCCTGCTGACCGGTAGAGCATTGGCATGGGCAAATCCGTTATGGGAAAATGTGAAACCCTGCACTAGGAGTTTCAGAGAATTCGTGCAGTCATTTCGGAGAGTGTTCGAGCCTCCTGGTAGAACCACCTCTGCTGCTAAGCGCCTTATGGAAATACAACAGGGCAGGCGTACGGTATGTGACTATGCCATCGAATTTCGCACCTTGGCAGCAGAGGTAGGTGGGAACAATGAAGCATTATTGGCAGCCTTTGCTCAGGGCCTAAGTGACCAAATTAAGGACGAGATTGCTGTGAAAGAATTGCCTATTGATCTGGATGACTATATTGAATATTTCATTCTAATTGACACATGGATTTGTGAGAGACTAATGGCCAAAGACCGCATGTCGCGGCAAAAGAGTAATGGTGCTAGTAGTACTTTTTGCCCACCCGTCCCTCCCTTGGCTTCTAAGCAGGTTGATCTACCTCGAGAACAAGGTGAACCTATGCAGTTAGACTTCACTAGGCTAACCAAGGATGAGAGAACACATCGCAGAAAACATGGGTTATGCTTATACTGTGGCAAGAATGGGCATCTACTATCTTGTCCTGTACGTCCAGGAAACGAACACACCTAGGGTACCTTGGGGGACAGGCCCTAGGTGGTGTTCAGGCGTCCCCAGAATGTGGTATATTGAAACCCACCATACAGGTGGTACTTTCTTGGGCAAAACGCTCAGTGGAGGTTTTGGCCCTGGTCGATTCTGGTGCAGCTGGGTATTTTATGGACAATACCTTTGCTGAATTACATGGGGTTCCACGCATTGAAAGGGAAACCCCACTCGCTATTGAAGCAATTGATGGCAGACCCCTGGATCCTGCTCAGGTGACTTTTGAAACTATGCCTTTGTCCATGTCAATTGGGGCTCTCCACAGAGAGGAACAGCAGTTCCAGCTTATTAACTCTCCTCATCACGCAGTAATCCTGGTTTTTCCCTGGTTACAGTTGCATAACCCACAGTTTGATTGGAAAAAATGTGAAATATCCGCTTGGTCTCAGTCTTGCATGGAACATTGCATAACCCAACCAGTTAAGATCTTGTGTACCTCTTCTGCTCTGCCAGACGAATACGAACAGTTTAGCGATGTATTCAGTAAGGGAGAAGCTGGCACCCTAGCCCAGCACAGATCTTATGACTGTTGTATTGAATTGCCTCCGGGGGAGGTGCCTCCCAGGGGACGCACATATCCATTATCTTGTGAGGAGGACCAAAAGAATATATCGCTGATGCCCTCGAAAGAGGCATCATAAGGAAATCCACCTGTCCGGCTGGGGCTGGATTTTTCTTTGTAAAAAAGAAAAACGGCGAGCTGAGACCTTGCATTGACTACCGGGGCTTAAATAAGTTAATATCTAAGAATGCCTATCCAATACCACTCATCACCGAGCTATTTGACAGACTTAAAGGTTCCTCTATTTTCACCAAATTGGACCTACTTGCTGCATACAATTTAATCCGGATCAGAGCTGGTGATGAGTGGAAAACCGCCTTTAACACGAGAGCTGGCCATTACATGTACTTGGTCATGCCATTTGATCTCTGTAACGCACCCGCTGTATTCCAAGAGTTCATCAATGACATTCTTAGAGATATGTTGCAGTCCTGTGTCATTGTCTATCTTGATGACATTCTCATTCATTCTGAGAATATGTTACAACACGTCAAGGACGTGTCTGAGGTGTTGCTTCGCCTACGAGAGAATAATCTATATTGTAAACTCGAAAAATTTTAATTTCACAGAACTAGTGTACCATTTCTGGGATTTATAATTGGCAAAGAAGGCATTGCCATGGACAAAGAGAAATTAATGGCAGTGTTACAGTGGCCACGCCCCAAGAGCTTGAAGGCCATTCAACGATTTCTGGGCTTCGCTAATTATTATAGGAAATTTATTAAGAACTTCTCTTCTATGGTAAAACCTTTGACTGACCTTATGCACAAGGGTGCCAATCCATCCCAATGGTCAGTGGCTGCAGAGGAGGCCTTTGAGAAATTGAAGTCTGCCTTCATTAACGCTCCTGTGTTATCTCACCCCAACCAATCGCTTACATTTACACTGGAGGTGGACGCCTCAGATATTGGGGTTGGAGCAGTGCTCTCTCAGCGTCCCATTAAAGAAGGAACTTTCAGACCTTGTGGGTTTTTCTCTAAAAAGTTGACGGGGGCACAAAGCAATTATGAGATTGGTGACAGAGAACTGCTAGCCATTATTCTAGGTGGCGCCACCTATTCGAGGGTACCAAGAACCCTATCTTGATTCTGACCGATCACAAGAACTTAATTTATCTCTCTGAGGCAAAGAGGTTATCCCCACGCCAGGCTAGGTGGGCACTGTTCTTGTCTCGATTCAACTTCATTGTATCTTATTTACCTGGGTCTAAGAACATCAGGGCTGACGCATTGTCAAGACAATTTGAGGCTGAAATTGACAAAGATGAGGTACCAGCACCTATTATTCAGCCTGATCGAATTTTGGCTACTATACGCATGAGTATCACCTCACCATTAGGGGAAGAGATCTTGGCCTCCCAAGCCTCCGCTCCTCCTGAAACCCCGATGGGCAAGTGTTTTGCTGATGTGCCATTCCGCACACAGTTACTCGAGACTTACCATTCCTCTAAGGCTGCGGGACATATTGGCAGAGACCAATTGTTATGGTCTCTCTCGCAAGTTTTTTGGTGGCCTTCTATGCAAGCAGACTGTGCCGATTTTAAGAATGCCTGTGCTACTTGTGCCTGTGCTAAGACCCCTAGACACCTCCCTGTGGGTTTACTCCAACCGGTATCTAATGGTGAACGCCCTTGGTCTCATGTTTCCATCGACTTTATGGGAGAATTACCAGTGTCTAGAGGTTATTCCTTTATACTTATGATAGTGGACAGGTTCTCTAAAATGGCTAATTTCGTGCCCCTCCGTGGCCTTCCCTCTGCTAAAGAATTGGCGGTGGTATTTGCTAAAGAGGTATTCCAATTGCACGGTGTACCCAGAGTGCTGGTGTCCAACCGGGGGAGCCAGTTCGTATCCAGGTTTTGGAGGGCATTTTGTGAACAGATGAGCATACAGTTATCTTTCTCCTCCGCCTACCATCCCCAGACCAATGGGGCCGCTGAGTGTGCCAGTCAAGGCTTGGAACAGTTCTTGCGCTGTTTTATTACTGACCATCATGACAATTGGGCTGACCTGTTGCCCTGGGCAGAGTTCGCCAGGAATTGTGCAGTTAACTCGTCAGTAGGGAACTCTCCGTTTTTGATCAATTATGGGTTTCAACCCTGTTTGCTCCCAGACTCCTTTCAGGCACAACAAATTCCAGCTCTGGATGAGCATATCGAGCAGCTCCGCTCCACATGGGCACAGGTGCAGAGGGCATTGGGTCAGTCATTCCAACAACAAGCGCCCGTTACCAGGGCCATCCGGTACTCACCCGGGTAGGAGCTATTCTTTGGCACATTATACGCTGGCTTGACATTACTCCATTATTGAGGTTGGTCTCCTGGGCGCCTCAGTCGGCTCTGTCACCCGGCAGTTGCCATCGAGCCTAGTGTTATTACATCTATTGTCCGGTACCGTTACCCTGGGTAGCAGTCTGTGTGTATTCCTGGGCATTCCATTGTTCCTCCGGTTGCAGTACTACTGGTAGTCTGTTATCTATCTGGGCCTCACTCACCCTTCCTGGGCCTAGTCGCTATTTTGGCACTCATCCTCAGAGAGTGCTTCTTGGGCCTCGTTATTAGGGCCTCCCATCCTCCTGGCCTAATAGCATTTACCATCAGTCTCTCACTATATCACACAAACTGTTCCTGTGTCAGTATATGTATTGCTCTCTGATATATGTATACTGGACCAGTGTGGGCTAATGTTATTTAGTAACCTGTCCTGTGTCAGTACTGTTTGTTAACTATTGCTGGACCCGCGAGGGTTACTTTATTCTGTCTGGTTTCAATAAAACTGTGTTTTACCAAATTGCCTGCCTCTGAGTGTACTGAAAACCGTTACACCGTGATACCTGTATTCCCTTCGACTTCTTCTTTGTCTTCTGATTTGGCTCCTGTATTCTGCTTTAGTTTGACTTTGATTTGTTTGTTCGACTCCTCTCCTGCCTGCCGTTTCTGTGCTGTCCTGCCCAAATGGTTTTGACTTTGGCTTGTTCGACTGTTCTTCCATCCTCTCCTTAAGTACCGTTACTGACTTGACTTTCTCTGACTTCCCTGCACCAGCCTGTGTCAAGCTCCCCATTGTTGACCTCCTTCTGTGGACTTCGAGTCTTATAACCTCCCGTCGGGTTCAACTTCTTGAGTCTACGACAGGTTGTCTCTATTCGGCTCTGAGACCAACAGTCAGATTCAACCCATCAAGGTAGTTCTACCTTGTTCACCATACGACAGAGACAACTGTACTGCTAGTAGGTTTATTACTCTGATTCTGGACTTGGTCAGTAGTTGTCTGTAGCTAGAGTTGTCAATGCTATCTGGCTTTGCAGCCAGCACCCTTAAACTCGGCTTAGGCCACAGCAAGGCTTCCCTAGCACAGCCCCTGCTTGCTAGCCATGCTCCCCAGCCAGTGAACCCTAGCTGAGAATTATCTCCATTTGTTTGTCTGTTGTCCTGTATATATATATATATATATATATATATATATATATATATATATATATATAAATAATGTTAACAGCAGTCTGACTCCCTTTATGCAGTCCCCTCTTCGCAAAGCACACCAAGCAGCTAACATTTGGGTGCTTGTAGTCTGATCATTACAGAGAGGGATAACCATCATTTATTGCACACACTGCAGCAACCATGGCTGCAGTCAGTTTTTAGACTAGTACTTTACTCATACATCCCTTTACTTCTCCTAATCCTTTCACCATCCCCTGTGTGTTTGCTGGACATTAATCAACTACTGTGTTTTTTTACTGTAATGTGCACAGTAGCACTGATTGTATGTGTTGTCTTGCCTTGGTCCTCTGCAAAAGACTTTCATCTAGTATCAGTCTGCTTCAGTTACCTATCAATTATTTTTTTATTAACTGCCCTCTCAATCCCTATCACTGTCAATAAAATACAAAAAAACACACTGCATGTTCAACTTCTTCTTTCCCTAGACTCCCCTAGCAGAGAGAGAACACACAGATCAGGAAACAACTTGGATCACCTCTGCCTGTGTGTTCCCAGTCAGTGACACAGAGTTTTGGGCTATTTGGGCTAATTCTCCATTGCTCCCTTCTCACACCCTTAGACTCTGCTGACACAGAGATAACAGCCAGATCAGTAAGGAACTTAGATCACAGCTGCCTGTGTCTACTCCATCACACAAAATGTTGGTTTATTTGGAGTAAAACTCCTTTGATCCCTTCTCTCAACCCAAGATTCCCTTTGGATAACAACTGCTTGTTTCTTCCCAGTCAGTCACACTGACTGTTGGGGTATTTGGGGGACAACCTGCTTTCTCCCTTCCTGTCCTCCAGAGTCCCCCAGACTCCCCTAATACAGAGATTTCCTGTATGCAAGGTTCCCTAAACTAATCCTCAACTCCACTGTATTTGCCTGTCTTCTCTAGCTCAAAAATGAGCTGCTTCCTTGTCTTTTGACAAACATAGAATGGCTTGGGGCTGTGGGAACCTGACTCCCTTTCATATTATGCCTGCAGTAAAAGAAGGGAAGCCTGCCACATGGTGGGGAGAATTTCAGTCTTCCCATTGATTTTAATGCAATGAAATAGGGGAGAAAAACAAAAAAACTTCAGTTTTCATGAAAAATGTACCACTCTGTGAAAAGTGCCATTTTCCTCATGTTTCTCTTTTAAGGAAAAGCTTTTCATACATCAATATGTAGGATCTAGTGTGGCCTACCCATCCATAGGGACCTTAGTGGCAGGCCTAACTGAAATATGGACCTCTTTGAAGCTGTTACACATTTACCTCTCTACACCTTTACCTCTGAGTGTCCGTAAGCTGCTGGAACTCAAAGGGGGTTATGCACTTAGGCGTGAAAAAGGCTGTTTAAAGAGAAGATGACTTCCAATGATATCACTTCTCCAATTTCTATGCTATTCTATAGAGTCTATATTTTCAGAGTTGGAGACCTCTTAGTGCATTGGCTCCATAGAATAACATAGGACTTAGAGAAGTGACATCACTGGAGAAGCCATCTTCACTTTATCACCTCTTTATCACACCTTAGCGCATCTCTTCAAGGACTTAAGAGAGAACCTGTACTTAACAACACATTTACCAGTGAATAGGTGGGGTTCAGCAGTCATCCCCCAGAAACTATTGTAAAGCAGTGTTTCTCAACATATTCACTGAAAAGTACCCTTAAAGCAGTAAACATTGCAGCTTATCCCAACATTAAATTGAACTATACTGAATTAAGATATATAAACTAGCAAAACTCATCATGAGACTTTAAAAGGGGCAGACACCAATACTGGATATTGAAACTAGATTTTGAGCAGTAGCTCTTGCCTGGATTATTGCATCTCCTTATAGGATTAATAAGATGAAAGAATATGAAATGTTGTGAGGGGGTAATGGAATAGAGAAGAAAGGTGAGTATCTGGCTTCAGTCTCATGATGAATTATATATTTTCACACACATATTCAACCCACCCCCTGATGTGCAGTCTCAAACACAAGAATTTTTACTCATACAAATGCACACTCAGACACACACACCTAATTTGACATACACTATAGTTCAAAAGTTTGTGGTCACTTATAAATGTTTTCCATCAAATGAGTTGCAAAATGAATAGGAAATACAGTCTAGATGTTGACAAGGTTAGAAATAGTGATAGCTCAGTGGTAAATTCCCTGACTATGGAGTCTCTTCAAACCTCAAGGTTGCAGGTTTGAATCCCAGCAGGGTCAACTTCAACAGCAGCCCTTCATCCTTCTGAGGTTGATAATGAGTACCATGGATTGGGTAATAATAACATCTATTATTTTAGCTGCCGATTTGGTTCATTCCGAGAGCGTGCTCTGAAAGCGCTTTGAGTCCCACTGGGAGAAAGGCGCTATATAAATACTAATTATCATTATAAACTTTGCTTTCATCGCAGAATTCTCCATTTGCAGCAATTACAGCCTTGTAGACCTTTTGGCATTCTAGTTGTCAGTTTGTTGAGGTAATGTGAAGAGATTTCACTTCAAGCTTCCTGAAGCACATCCCACAATTTTGTTTGGCTTGATGGGCATTTCTTACGTACCATACGGTCAAGCTGTTCCCATAACAGAAACAAGGACATTTCTATGTGATCTCAAACTTTTGAACGGTAGTGTACACATATACTTTCTCATACATAGACAAAAAGACACACAAACATACACTGGCACATACCTACACCTAGTCAAACACCCATACAGGTAAACAACACAACAAAACACACATGGATGTTTTGGCTTCAGATGCTTCCCATAATGCTGCTTTCAGTGAACTGTTTTAGGAGCTTCATGTCTATGCAATGTATTTGCTTCACACTACTTCTAGAAGATGGGTAGATGTTAATGGTTACTTTTCCATCTTTGAGCTTAAAATGGAAAAGTAAGTTTTTTAACAGATGTGATTTTATGATTTAGTTATATATTATGACTATATTGTGGATGTTAATAACCTGTGTTGCTGTTGTTGCTGCTGGTTACTCAACACAGGTGTGTGTGGCTGAGTGGGACTTGACTTGGACTTGGAAGAGGAGATTATGCTGATGATGACAGACAGGGTATTTTTTGCCTTCTTTGCTTGTCCAGGGTCAGAGTTTCCAGTGGTTATCTCAAACAGTTTATAGTCAGACACAGTGCTCCTTTTCAGTGGTGGAAGATTGAGTCTTTGCCTTTCTGCTAACTTTCTGGCCATGTCATAATTTCTCTCACTCTCAACTTCAGCTGTATCTGATCAAGAGGAGGATGCTGGAGGGATATATTCTAGATCTGCATCATCATCATCAGTAATCATTAGGTCATCCTCAGCATCACCTGCCTCTTCTTGCCCACTACTCTTATATTCCACTAAGCTTTCAGAGGTCTCATGTCAGATGTAGCAGACGGTTCAGCTGCTACATCTTCCTCCCTTATGCCACTGCCATCATCAACACTAGATTGCAACTTGTTGTCATCTTCTTACATGGTTGCTTTTTTGTACTGGCACTGGAGGTGGTGGAACTTTTGGTGGTGTGCAGGTGGCCTAGTCTCTGTTACTGCTACGGCAGTGTGCAAGTGGCCTAGTCTCCATTACTGCTCCTGCAGAGTGCAAGTGGCCCAGTCTCCGTTACTGCTACGGCAGTGTGCAAGTGGCCTTGTCTCTGTTACTGCTCCTGCAGTGTGCAAGTGGCCTTGTCTCCGTTACTGCTACGGCAGTGTGCAAGTGGCCTTGTCTCCGTTACTGCTCCTGCAGAGTGCAAGTGGCCTAGACCATAACAAACTGCATCCTTCCCTGGGAGGAGAGGGATCATCATCATTTATAGTAACCATGGCTGAATTTTGTTTTTGAGCTACCATTTTACTTCCACGTCCCTGCACTGCTCCAACTTTCCCCCTCCCCCTTGTGCATTTGCTGGACATTACTATCACGGTGCCCTTGCTCCTCTTGTGACATTCTGTCAGTCTACACTCTGCTTCACTCCTATTGGCTATACTGTGCTTGTCCTGCCCAGTATGGCCTTTATATGCTGGGTTCTGGCACCTCTCCAGTGCCCTTTCATGATGTTCCTGTACCAGTGCTTGTTCCTGCTCTCAGTATTCCCAGTGTATCGACCAGGCCTGCCTGACTACTCTGCATCTCGTCTCCTGCCTGTGAACCGACCCGGACCGCCTGACCATTCTTCTTCTCCTGCTCCTGTGCACCGACCCGGCTTGGCTGACATTCCTGCTCCGTGTACCAACCCGGCTTGGTTGACGTTCCTGCTCCGTGTACCGACCCGGCTTGGCTGACGTTCCTGCTTCATGAATCGACCCGGCTTGGCTGACGTTTCCGCTCTGGCTGCCGGTGTCGCCTTGGCGACATTCCTATTGGTTAGGCATTCGTGACGCTCCCGGTTGGTTGCGACCTCAGAGCGAGTTGCTCAGTTGCTCAGTCCGTTCCTGTCACGGCAGTGCTCAGTTGTGTATTCTCTGTTACTGCTCCAGCAGTGTGAAAATGGCCTAGTCTCCGTTACTGCTACGGCAGTGTGCAAGTGGCCTAGTCTCCATTACTGCTCCTGCAGAGTGCAAGTGGCCCAGTCTCCATTACTGCTACGGCAGTGTGCAAGTGGCCTTGTCTCCGTTACTGCTCCTGCAGAGTGCAAGTGGCCTAGTCTCCGTCTACTGCTACAGCACTGTGCAAGTGGCCTTGTCTCTGTTACTGCTACAGCAGTGTGCAAGTGGTCTAGTCTCCGATACTGCTCCTGCAGAGTGCAAGTGGCCTAGTCTCCATTACTGCTATGGCAGTGTGCAAGTGGCCTTGTCTCTGTTACTGCTCCTGCAGAGTGCAAGTGGCCTAATCTCCGTTTATTGCTACGGCAGAATACAAGTTGCCTGGTCTCCGTTACTGCTACAGCAGTGTTCTATGTTGCTCAGTCTCTGATACTGCTCTGGCAGTTCACGTTTGTCTGCTAACCTATTACTGGGCGTTACTCATCCTTAAGCTCTCTATCCTAAGTGAGCTCCTTCACAGACCTCTCTTCACATGGGACTGTTTACACTCGCTGAAGGCCATTAACCCATGCAGTACAGATACTCTGGGAATCCTTCGTATTCTGCCTGACCTGTGTCAGTATATTTTGTTATGGACTCTATGGTTATACTGGACCTGTGTAGGCATATGTATATGTAACCTGTCTTGTGTCTGTATTATTCTGATAAAATACTACAGGACCTGTGAGGGTTATTGTATTACTGTTTTTTCAATAAAACTGTGTTTTATCCTAAACCACTGTGTCTGTGTGTCAAACAAACCGTTACAATTTCTCAACTACTCTACAGTACACAACACAACTGATGGAGTGTGATGTCTTGTTTTAGCCCTCAACCAAATTGTTAATTTCGTTGTTTGCCTATCAAGTCTGCCTCAGACACATAACTCACGTCAGGCTCCCAAGTCAACTGTCTGTCACCTAAAATATAATAATATCAAAGTATTTTACCAGGAAGGATACACTGAGATTGTCTCTTGTTTTCAAGTATGTCCTGGGGTTATAGATATTATTACCCAATTGAATAGTACTCATTTTATCTACCTTGGAAGGATGAAAGGCTGAGTCAACCCTGCTGGGACTAGAACCCGTGACCTTGTGGTTTGAATATATATAAACATTTATTTATTTATTTTTAACAGTTGTCCACCCTACCTTATCACTATCTAAAAAAGAAATTATAACTAAAAAACAAGATCCACAATTGTTTTCCCAGACTTCCCAAGCACAGAGACAATAACAGCAAGATCAATAAGGAGATTGCTTGGACCACAGCTGCCTGTGTCTTTCAAATCAAATCAATCAGACAGAATGTTGGTATATTTGGGGTCAGCCTCCTTTGCACCCTTCTCACATTCTCAGACACGTCCAACAATGATTAATAATAACAGTAAGTCAGCAAGCAAATTGGGCCCCAGTATCACGGTGCCCGTGATTGCTGCAGTTCCTTGTCTGTCACCAGTAGGGGGCTTCTATTGGCTGTCTGCAGATAGCCCGCCTCTTATTGCCTATTTAAACCTGGATTGGGCACCCTTTGAGTGCCCTTTCGTGTTGTTTCTGACCTTCTTGCTATCACTATGCTAGTGATAGCTGGGCCTCTGTTCCAGTGTTCCTGATCTCATGTGTTCCTGAGTTCCTGATCTCTACTCTTCCTGCATGCTGAAGTACTTCCAGTCCTGGTTCCGGCCTAGTCTCTGGTGTTGCAGTTCCTGCTGAACTTCTTCTCTGTCGTTTCCTGACCTGACTGATCGTTGCTGGTTCCTGTCATCGCATCGCCTGTCTCCTGTATCCTGGCGACCTCCTGCCTGGTCGCGTCGGCGACTCGCTTGTTACACCAGTATGCGGACGCTGGTTTGCTCCTAAGCCTTGCGGCTATACAAACTCGCTTGTTACACCAGTGTGCGGTCACTGGTTTGCTCCAAAGCCTATCAGCTATACAATTCTGTGTTAGTCCCAGCGTGCGGACGCTGGTTTGCTCCAAAGCCTTGCGGCTATACAAACTCGCTTGTTACACCAGTGTGCGGTCACTGGTTTGCTCCAAAGCCTATCAGCTATACAATTCTGTGTTAGTCCCAGCGTGTGGACGCTGGTTTGCTCCAAAGCCTTGCGGCTGTACTATCCTGTGTTGGTCCCAGTTTGCGGACGCTGGTTGGCTCCAAAGCCTTGCGGCTATACTAACTAGCTTGTTACACCAGTGTGCAGTCACTGGTTTGCTCCACAGCCTATCGGCTGTACTATCCTGTGTTGGTCCCAGTGTGCGGACGCTGGTTTGCTCCAAAGCCTTGCGGCTATACTAACTCGCTTGTTACACCAGTGTGCGGTCACTGGTTTGCTCCAAAGCCTATCGGCTATACAATCCTGTGTTAGTCCCAGCGTGCGGGCGCTGGTTTGCTCCAAAGCCTTGCGGCTATACAAACTCGCTTGTTACGCCACTGTGCGGTCACTGGTTTGCTCCAAAGCCTATCGGCTGTACTATCCTGTGTTGGTCCCAGCGTGCGGACGCTGGTTTGCTCCAATGCCTTGCGGCTATACAAACTCGCTTGTTACACCAGTGTGCAGTCACTGGTTTGCTCCTAAGCCTATCAGCTATACAATTCTGTGTTAGTCCCAGCGTGCGGACGCTGGTTTGCTCCAAAGCCTTGCGGCTATACAAACTCACTTGTTACACCAGTATGCGGATGCTGGTTTGCTCCTAAGCCTTACGGTTATACTAACTCGCTTGTTACACCAGTGTGCGGTCACTGGTTTGCTCCTAAGCCTATCGGCTGTACAATTCAGTGTTGGTCACAGCGTGCGGACGCTGGTTTGCTCCAAAGCCTTGCGGCTTTACGATTCCCCTGTTAGTCTCAGTGTGTGTACACTGGGTTGCTTACGATCCTGTCAATTTGCCATTACCATCTGACTGCTGCTACTATCTCTGGGCTGCCCTGCCCGGTATTGGTAAGGCCGGTAGAACCTTTTGCCACATTCCATCTGAGGTTGCCTTACCCGGTATTGGCAGGGCCGGTAGAGCCTACATTATGAATCTATTGAGGCTGCCTTGCCCGGTAAATTGATAAGGCCGGTAGAACCGTTATGCGATTCCATCTGCAGGTTGCCTTACCCGGGATTGGCAAGGCCGGTAGAGCCTAACATTCTATTACTTCAGACTGTCCTGTCCGGTATATTGACAGGACCGGTAGAGTCTGCCTTCTGTCTTGTTTTAGTCTGAATATATCTGTATGTATGTGATTGCCATTCTACGTTATCAATTTATTATTTCAATAAAATTGATTTTTACCTAAAACTTGTGTCTGAGAGTCATAATAAACCGTGACACCCAGCTGCCTGTGTCTTGCCAGTCAGACATAATTTTGGGGTATTTGGGGTCAACCTCATTCCTCCCTTCGTCTCCCCCAGAGTGTCCAAATGTCCAGATGTTAATGTAGATTGAGAGTGGTGCTGGGAAGCTTAGCTCAGAAACGTTGACGGTGGCACCTATCCCTTGCTGCAGCCAAACCCAGTAAAGGTACTGGTCGCAAAGCCAGATGTCCAATCCTGGTTGAGCCCAGCCCCTGACTAGGATGGGAGCAGATGCACAGCGGTGTTGGTCTCAAAGGACCCAGTGAGGACCCCAGATGCAGACCCTCTAAGCTTACACTCAACCAAACAGGATCTGCTCAAGATAACAGACTGAGACTGCTTAAGGTTCACCAGTAGGGCAAAAGGACTAGCCCTTTAAATGTAGCAGGCTGGGACTGATTAATGTTCGACCATAGGGCAATAGAGACTACCCCTTTAAATGCATCAGGCTGGTACTGCTTAAGGGTCACCCAAAACAGGCAAGGAATATCTCTCACCATATGGTGGTGAAGGAGATGGAATAGGACAGCAATCTCAAGTGTGATGGACTTCGAACGAGGCATGGGCAAAACTTTTTGCCTCCAACTAAAATCGCCAAAAAATGGCACTTTCCGACTGGCAAACAATTTCCCGCGAAAAGTGGGGATTTTCTGCTTTTTTCGCCTAGCTTATTCTATTGAAATCAGTGGGAACATTGAATTTACACAAAACACATAGCATATATTATTTTATTTCCCAAAGGCATAGTATAAAATGTGCTTGTGTTGGTAGGGTGTGGGGAAGGAATCAGTTGAACAAGAGATGATTTGGGGGGGTGGTTATTTACTGGGACTGGGGGTGGCAGTTAATAAAAATTAAATCCTAAAAAAAAAAATAAAAAAAAAAAATTAAAAAAAAAACCCCATAAGACATGGTATAAAAGGGGTCTGAGGAGGGTGCTTGTGTTGGTGGGTGGATTCTGGGGAATGAATCAGTTGAAGAGGGAATTTGTTTGGGGGGGTTTCCTGACTGGTATTAGGGGGACAGTAAATAAAAAAATAAATCAATAAAATAAAAGAATAAATGTTTATGTAAAGTCATAGAGACAGAAACCCTCTGACATAAGCTGCCACTGGGGTGGACTGATACTTGACTTGATAGAGTATTTTGTAGAGGATGATTTGTTAAGATTTGTTGTTAGAGGCCCAAGCCCTGAGGAAACATTAATTTGTACGACTTAGACTTATTAGAGGCCCAAGCCCTGAAAAAACATTGATTTGTAGGACTTAGACTTGCTTGGCACAAGCCCTAAGGAAACATTGATTTGTATGACTTAGGTTTGTTAGAAACAAACCCCCCAAAATTGTTGTTGTTTTTTTTATAGGACTATCGCCAGCAGGTCATATTGGCCAGTGGCCACTTGCCATTGTCAAATGTCCTTCAGTCCTGCTGAGTCCGAAATTGCGGAATTTTCTGGAGAGTCAGGGGTTGCAATAATAGCAGTGCTTGATTTCTGGGATGGGTGTTTGGCTTTAACATGTTTGACATAAATGTCATGGTGTCTGTGTTTCATGTGTGATTTGAGTGAGGGTGTGCCAAGGTGTGTTCTCTCCCTTCCCCTTCTAACTGACTTGTCACAAATTGTGCACAGTGCCGTTGGTGATTACTGCACTGTGCCGGCCCCAAAAGAAAAACAGTCCCACACCCATGACTTTGGGTGGGGGGGACAGGTGGAGAAGAATGTCCTCTTTCTTCTTGTCCTTCACATTCCCCTTCACTGTCTGTGCTGGCAGTGGATGATGTTGCTGCTGTTTCTACTACTGCCTCAAAATCAGCACTGAAACTAGGCGCTGGCAAGTGGAATCTGTCCTAGTCCTGCATCACTTGTTGACCCCATTCCCACTGTGTCCACAGTGGTCTGTGGCACACTAGCCTGCTCCTCAGCATCCTGCTGCCCTTGCATCTCAGCGGCAGTAGGAATTAGAGCAGTTGCAAATTCTGCAAATTCTAAAAGCTCATTGCTACTGGTGGTGGTGGTGGTGCTGATGCCCATCCTCGTCCCTGTCTCCCATTCCTTCTCAGTTTATGATAAAAAGGCCATCAATGTCTCTTCAACCCCAGCTTCTCTACCATCATCACCGCCACCACTAGTCCCGCTCCCTACGTGCTGCTGCTGTTCTATTACAGACATCTCACTGCTGCTTGGAGGAGGGAACGAGCATTGTGACAGGGGGTCCCCTAATGTCACACTTGGCATTTCCTTTTGACCTGAAGAAGAAGGCAGACTAACAGCAGTAGCAGCAGGCACAGGCAGCTGATCTGTGCTCCTGCTGGCGGTGGTGGTATTCATTCTGAGCCTGCTTTCCCCCACCACGAGTTCTGGCCTCTTCAGGATCATGTTCCACCTGGACACTGTAGTGAAGGGAAGGAGAGGAGGACTCCCAGAGCCAGAGGAATGGTGTGGGCTCCCTTGAACGCTAGTCTGGACGCTTTCAAATGCTTCCCCTACCACTCCCCTAACACTAGTCTCACAGGCTGTTTCACCATTACTGCTACTACTACTACTAACACAAACCACATCAAGTTCAGCCCCAGAGTCTTCCTCCTTACAGTCTCTAGTAATTACCCGCTGCTTTACATCTAACACTAATAAGCTGCTGGATCTTCTTACTACTAGCACTGGCAGGACTGCTTGGGGTTGGCAAGTGTGACGTAGGGTCCCCTGCTGACAGAATTGGCATCACCTTCTCCTTTCCCCCTCCCGAGTATTACAAGACACACTTGCAACTTCAGCACTGGTGGCAGCAGCTTCAACACTGGCAGCAGGCATAGCACTGGTGGCACTGGCAACAGAGGCAGCACGACTAGCAGCAGTTACAGGCAGCTGACCTGTCCTGCTCTCACTAGTACTACCCTTTTCTCCCTTCTATCCCATTCCCTTTCCTCCCTCCCTTCCCATTCCCTTTTCTCCTTCACTTCCCATTAAATTCCCTAAGATCCTTTGGAGTGGTTTAGGGGGACTGTAAAGCATTGGTTCAGTAGTGCTCACTTCCTCCTCCTCCTCAGACTCAGTGGACACATAAAGATCCTTCCAGCTCCTCCATTTATTATTCTTAAGCCTGATCATAGTGATAGTAGTCACTATGAGGCTCTCCTTCCTCAATTTTCCAAAACATCACAGCAGAATAGCACAGCACATTTACCTTGCTCTGTAGCTGCTTCTATTGTGTTTGATTTCTGCAAATACGTCACTTTTTTATAGCGAGAAGGCGAAAACAATGTAAATCAATTGGAGGAAACTTTCTAGTCATTGAAAAAATGAAAAAATTTGGCCAATGGCAAAAAAATGCAAAAATTTTGTTTGTTTTACAGCGGATTTTTCCATGAAAAAGCGGACAACAACGTGGTTTTCGTGGAATTTCTCGCAGGAACACGGCAAGAGCTTTCGCCCATGCCTACTTTCAACCACGGTTAGAACTGAATACGACTAGGATCGATAAAACTCTAATAACCCCAGAGATAGGGTAAAGAGGAACACTACCGCCACCACAGGTACCCAAAGAAATATAGGGCAACAAAGTCAAGGTAACAGATCAACATGGAGGATATAAATACTCACCCCCTGCTACCACTGACACCTTGGCCAGGATCACAGCTAGTAGCAGAGTACCCCTGAGCTCTAAGAGATGGGACCAGAGATGCGGAACACCTGGCTTTGATTTGCTATGCAGTTGAAACACACTGTTGAGCTGAGTCGGCCAGGGACCAACTAGGCAGATGCGGAGGCCCAAATCAACAGCAACTATAGGCGTGTAGGTAGGAGAATACAATAATAGTACCTGTCGCCTGGGTCAGAGGAAACATAGATATACAGGTAATATAGTTAGTACAATAAATACCTCCTGGGCCCTGAGGCCCAAGATACAAAAGTACCAGATGGTGTGGAATTAATCAAGTAGAAGAACAGTCAAAGCAAGCCGAGTCACTGGGAGTGTTTAGATAATCAGAATCTGTAGTCCGTAAATGTAAGCCAGGGAGTAAAAAACCAGGAGGACAATCCAAATACACAAGCCAAGGTCAAAGCACAAACAAAGTCAAGTCTATCCACAAACAAGCTCAAATAATCAGGAAAGGAGTTTACAGAGGCCTAAGGCTATAAACCCTAGCTGACCAATAAGTTCCCAGGAGGAAGAGGAAGTGATGCAAGGGGAGACAGGCAAAAATATGCAAATGGAAAAACCTGACAAAGACAGGCCAGAATGGTGCACAGGTGAATCCTAACAGCAACAGACCAAAATAGGTGCAAACTGAAAAACCAAACAGGCCAGAAGGATATACAGGAGAATCCTGACACTAATGCGGAAAACAAAAGTCCTACCTAAAGGACTTCCTAAATTAAGCTCCAGTTTGTCTCTTGCTCAAAAACATGCTGTTTCTACTCTCACAAACTCAAAATGACATGCAGTGAGCTAGGTCGAAAAAAGAGGGAAAACAGCACTTTTCTCTGAAAATTATTTGCCAAGCGGGAAGTGCCATTTTTTCAGATTATGGTTGGAGGTGAAAAGTTTTTGCCCATCCCTACTAATCAAAGTAAAAAATTATACCTCATGAAAAAACATTACAGTATTGCTTAACGGTGCCTTTGAAATGAATTATCCTCATTAGAATGACAGAATTTGTGTGGGGGAGGTACAAGAGTGGGCCAAGTTGTATGAAATTTATTTGAATTAATTGTATTCAAATATCAGTCCAGAGAAAGAAGCAAGGCCTTCTCCGTTGAAAATAACATTGAACAAAGTTTGTCCTGCAATGAAAACATTTAAAGGGTTAGTAATCTTACCTAAATAAATAGTAGTAATGTAGAGAATCAAAAAAGAAATGGATCAATGCAACTCCTATCTCTCAAACCTTTATGGTTTGAGAGATATAATCTTTTAAAGCCCCCCCCTCCCCTTTTCCTGACATGAGCGTCTGGCTGACAGTAATAGATGCTGGACCTGGAACTGGCAGAAGGCTCTTCAGCAGAGCTGAAATAGCATGATTTAAAAAGAAATACTTAATTGGAACATTCTACAAAGTGTGCCTACAAACCAGGCATACTTTGTAGACCGTTTACAGCTGACACCAGGGAAAGGGGAGTGGGGGGGGGGAATCTTTAAAACATTATATCTCTCCAACCATAAAGGTTTGAGAGATAGGAGTTGCATTGATCGATTTCTTTTTTGATTCTCTACATGACTACTCTTTATTTAGGTAAGACACTAGCAATGTGGGACGGCGCTGCCCATCAGGCTATATAAGGAATTAATGCACACACACGGATGCAAGAAACACACACACAAAGAGACACACACGCAAACGCACACGCATGCACTGAGATGCATAAAGAGCTACACAGTCATACACACATACATGCAATGCACAACATGCAGACACATGTAGAGACATAGAGTGTAATACAGACATGCAACACACACACAGTGAGGAACACACAGGCACACAGAAGTGAATCATAAGGGGGTGACTTATATGTCATTGTAATGAGTTTGTGTTTGTACTTATGCCTCCAGTGTGGCATTCATTCATATAGTTGAAATGCATGTGGTAACTGCACATACTGTGGTGGAAGGTGGATCGTGCTGGCTCATGGGGTGTGAGTGAGTGTGAGTAAGACTTTGGTGGAAGGTGGATCGTGCTGGCTCCTGAGGTGTGAGTGAGTGTGAGTGAGTGCATGTTAGTGTGAGAGTGAGTGATTGTGTGTGAGTGATTGCTTGTGAGTGATTGTGTGAGTGTGTGTGAGTGTGAGTGAGTGTGTGAGAGTGAGTGAGAGTGTGTGAGTGAGAGGGTGTATGAGTTTGAGTGTGAGTGAGAGAGAGAGAATGTGAGTGAGAGTGTGTGTGATTGTGTGTGAGTGAGTGTGAGTGTGTGAGTGAGAGTGTGTGAGTGATTGAGAGTGTGAGTGTGTGTGTGTGTAATTGAGTGTGAGTGTGTGTGAGTGTGTGTGAATGTGAGAGTGTGAGTGAGTGAGAGAGTGAGTGAGAGAGTGTGAGTGTGTGTGATTGAGTGTGTGAGTGAGAGTGTGTGAGAGTGTGAGAGAGTGTGAGTGTGTATGATTGTATGTGTGTGTGAGAGCATGAGTGTGTGAGAGTGAGTGTGTGAGAGTGAGTGTGTGTGATTGAATGTGAGTGTGTGTGAGTGTGTGTGTTTGTGTCTGATGTGTTTGTGTCTGTGGTGTAGGAGCGAGTGGCAGCCATTTTTTTTTTCAGACACTTGGATAGTGGTGGGCGGGCTGGATAGTGGGGGCAGGCCAACTCCCTGCATGATTTAAATCACTCCCCTATTGAATCACCCAATGGGAGCAGTAACTCCTCCTTACTTAAGCTGAGGTAGCATAGCAATATAACACACAGTGGCTCTTCAGTTGAGGCAACAGAGCAAAATGTTGAGGGAACAAATAGAAAGTGGTGTTTGAGGCTTGCCCTCTGTAACATACAGCAAAGCATCTATCTCCCTTTAAGGAGAAAGTGACAGTTGAAAACAGACAGTTAGTGAGGTTGACTGAAGAGATGAAAAGAGCTAAATAAAAGAGTTGCTATTAAGTTTATCCCTGAGTTTGTATTTTATGGAAACATTACACCCTTGTACTGAAACAGAGTGTTTGGAGGGTTACAATTATCTGTGGGAGGTGAAACAGTGTGTTTGTGGGGTCATGATCCTGAGTGAGAGTGTGTGTGGACCGGGAGAAGTTATTGATATCCCCTACTTCAGGAGAGAGTGGCAGCTATATTTTTTTTTTGTCAGTTGGATAGAGGGCTGGAGGGGGCGGGCCAGCTCCCTGTATGATAAACATGCCCCCATTGAATCACCCAATGGGAGCAGTAACGTCCCCACTGAATCACCCAGTGGAAGTTGTGTCTCCTGATGAGACATAAATTATGTAATGAGGCATTCTGTGCAATGTGTGTGTGTTTTCTGAGGAGACATAAATTATGTTCTGTGTGTGAGGAACCATAAATTATGCAATGAGGCTTTCTCTTTTATATATATAGATTACACTTTAATAAAATTCTGACTAACCGAACGCAATGGTAAACAAAGTTCATTTTTACAGATCTCCGTCTCATGCTATTACACCAACATCATGATGTCAATTGACCACTGTCCACCTGAAGTAAAATAGTGTATGTTTTGAGAAACTTTGTTTGGGTAGGAATATCATCCATTGACAAAAATCTTTTGTCCCAAAATGTGTGAAATCAAGTTTCAGTTCTCTGTTCAAGACTGAGCGTGTATGTTAGGATTATTTTGTACTTTTCTGTACACTGCTGTCTCAACACTGTTATGTGATTATATGATGTATGATGAACCAGATTACACTCTGTGGTGTCTTATTCTTGTTCCTACATGTTACAGAGGATAACTTACTAGGGCAGACTGAGCAAACTTTTTAAGTTCTAGCTTTTATGTGAACAATCGGCCTTACCTAAAAAGGTAAAATGAAGCAATTCTAGAGCACACAAACTGCACCACAGAAGACAAATAAACATTCTTATTTGTTTAAATGGGGCTTTTAACCCCTTGAATGCCATAGAGGACTCAATCAAATTGTTTAGCAATTCATTAGCGGCTTAGCTTTCAAGGGGTTAAAGTCCCATTTAAATCAAAGGGAATGTGGGCAATGTTTCATTTCTTCTTTACAGTATGTTTTATTTGCTCCAGAATTTGTCCACTTTATGCATAAAAGGGGAGGGATTGTGGGAGAAGGAGAGGGAATAAGGGCCATATTTAGCAAAATTAAGAGGAGAAATTCCAGAGCAAACTAATGGCACAATAGGAGACAAATAAAGGATTCCAATGTAAAAATAATAAAAAGCCTAGAAAAAGAAAAGTTCCATTGCAACTCTATCTTCTTGTATGCACAGAATATGAATTTAGTGGGTGAGAGGAGGAGGGAGTCTCCACACCAAAGATCCTGTCTTTTTTAAGTGCCCTGACCTCCTCGAGGGGGGGGAGCTCAGCCCCATGCTTCCTGTATTCCATATATTGGATGTAAGAGAAGCTTTCGGGCAGGGACCTCGCACCCAATGTTTTACTCTACAAAGCACCTGTAACCCTGTATTGTTTAAACCCTGAAATTGTAAAGCGCTGTGTACACTTGTGGCGCTATATAAATAAACATATTCATTCATTCATTCATTTTATTATCTTTGAAGTGACTGAACTGTAAAAGAAAGTGTGTGTTTTTTCTGGCACCATCAACGTTAAGTCAAGCCATACCAATGGGGTTCCATTTTTCTTGGAGGAGAAGTAGCTAATGAATGTAGTAAATACATATATTTCAAATATATTGGTACACTTAAAGGGACAGAAATGTAAAAAATCACCTATTTTTCCTGTTACCACCTTCTGGGAACATTTGTGCACACCAGGTTAGGGACAGAAAGGAAAGTGACCCCTCATTTGGTGCACTGGGTTGTCTTCTTTCCAAAATGGTCTGCTTTGTGTATGGTATCCTCATTTATGTAGCTGGCACAACCAGGACTGGATTTACACACCAGGTGTCCCTAGTCAAGGCACTCTAGGTTCCCTTAGCTCCACCCATAGACAGACACTCCAATCATCACATGGCCCTGCCCCCAGTCCCATCCACTATTTCCTGGCAGAGAAAATACTCTTGACCTAGAATGAGAAAAGCCCAAAACAAGGGCTTTAACCCTTTGGTTGCTAGAGAAGCAAAGCAATGAGTTGGAGATCTCTCTAGCATCCAATAATAGCCTGTAAAGGGGATATAAAACTGTTGCAGGGACACTAAGATTGCTCTGGCCAGACCCAGAACTCAGAAAATGAGCATGGTCAGCAAAGCTGAGATGCCTGTCAAAATTTGGAAATCTAGTCAGCTGCCTATTCGGCCTATTGGGAAGTCCGGCCCTAGGACAAACATTTTAGTACAGGCAAATCAGGTTTAAAATGCCTATTTTCTGTCCTGTTAATTAGGGGACTGTGTAGATCATGCTTGTAGGTACAATTATACATATTTTATATTTTTGTACTCAGGAGGTTCAGGGCTGTTTGATATATTATTTATGATAGTGGCAAAATACCTAATTTTGAAAATGACATCATAGCTTGTCACACAATGCAAAATTAAGTGTTTGCGAGGTGCCATGAAAAAGCTGAATGTGTGCTGGGAAAAAAACTGTATATAGTTTACCATGCATAACTAGAAAGTTACCAGCAAAAATCATGTCTAAACAGAAAAAAAACTGAAAATATGTCTGGCCTACAGGGTACAGAAAATTCCCCAAGCTCCTGGCGCTGAAGGGTTTAAATAAATCCATGATTGTTCATATTTTTCTTTCTGCAGATGTACTATGGTGTGATCCAGCCACTGCTATTTTGCATATCAGACCTATTGGTTAAACTTACAGCATCAATCATCCATATCCTTTCCTTCTCTCCCATTTTGCACACCTATGCTCTATACTTAACATTTGGTAATAGAGTAACATAGGAATTAGAAAGACTCCTCTCATCGGTGATAGCCCTTTAGCCTTGGTATCTGTCTACAGTCCTCAGTCATCTTCTTTCCTTTATACCATTCTTTTGACTTTTCAATGTATCTCATTGCCATAGAGAAATTCCCCAAATTCCCATTGATTTAAATAGGGCTTTTAACCCCCTTAAATCCTAGGCAAGTCTTCATTGCATTGCAGACCTCTCCAGCATTCAAAAGTGTAACCCTTTGCGTGCCAGAGGGGTACGAAATGCATTGCGTACCCCTCTGGCACTCAAGGGGTTCAATAAAATAGCTTTTTAAATCAATGGACTTTTAAGCGTTTGACTAAATAAATATCTCATGCAATACCAATGTATTATTTCTAATGTTTTGCTGGAATAAAGGGCTTCCATGTCCTGAGAGTTTGCAAACTGTTCTCAGAAGCTGATATATTTTCAATATCTGGGATATGAATTAGACTATTGATTGTAAACACATACACACAGAGGTATGGAGAAAGATTCTGTCACCCTTTCCTGTCTTCATTTGGTTACAGAACAGTAACTATATCTCTTGACAAGGCACTTTCTACTAACAAGACAGTTCAAAAGACTTAGCTTCTACTATGTTATCTACAAAGTATTCATTCGCTACTGGACATCAGTAGTGGAAGTCAATGTTGGATAACCCTCTGGCACAAAAAGGGTTAAATTAATGGGACATTATTATTTTTCCTCTGTGGTGCACTTAAATTAACCCTTTTAAGGACCAGTCCTTAACCACTCCAGTCCTTAACCCTTTAGTACAAGAGGGGTACGCAACGCATTGCAGAGCACATACTATCCTATTTACCAATTAATGTGCAATATGGTAAATACTCTGCTCGGGTTTTGTACATTCTTAAATCTGACAGTATCATGGCAGTCTTCCAAAACAGCATTATAAAACAGTTTGTATCTTTTTCCCATTCTGAAAAGGCCCAGCACGTAATTTGTTATGCCTTCAGGGTTGTTTGATTATTAATTTTCACAGTATTAGTTTCACATTATTCTATAACAAAGCAGCTTTATTTGATTTCGCATTGGGATGAAAAAACAATCAAATATTTGCTTTGCTTTGCTGAGTAACATGTACTGTAAAACAATTTATTTATAGATTTCAGCTTTTCAGCAGTTTCTTAAAGGGATAGTAATGTCCTTTTATAAATTGCTGCTATATTTTAGATTAAAAGAAAATAAAGTATCGGGAGCAAGTCCCATCTTTCAAATCTTTATGGTTTGAGAGATATAAAGTTTTAAAGTTCCCCCTTTCCCTGATGTCAGCTGTAAAGCTGATAGAAGGAGATCTGTGTTGGCCGACTCAAGGTGGCTCTTCAGCCAAGATAGCGATATTTAAAAATAACTACTTCATTGGAACTGTCCACAAAGTGTGATTGCAAACCAGGCACACTTTGTAGACTGTTCCAGTGAAGTAATTATTTTTAAATTTCGCTATTTCTGCTTGGCTGAAGAGCCGCCGGCTGATCCCATAAAGGTTTGAGAGATAGGACTTTCTCCAGATACTTTATTTTTTTTAAATATACAATATAGCGGCAACTTCTAAGCAGGCATTATTAACCCTTTAAAGGGATAGTAATGTCTGAAATAAAGTAGATTGCCGAGTCTTCTATATTGTAAATCTAACATTGTTTAATAACTTACTTTGATTTAGTTCCAAAGATATGAAATGTAGAAAGATCCCCCTCCTGCCCCTTCCAGGTGCGCTAAGCTGCCTCTCTGTCTGGTCTGGATGGATCCTTCCCTCCTTCTTCAAGGGGGACAGGGTTTTCCTTATACTTGCTGAAGTTTGTCCCTTGCTGCATACATCCAGTCTCAGGACCAGATTGCATATTCAGTGGGAGGAGGCCAAAAGGGGAGGGAGGGGGATCTTTTGAACTACATAAAAGTAAGTTGTTAAACATACTGCAATATGTTAGATTTACAATAATGAAGACTCTGCGATCTACTTTATTGCAAACATTACTATCCCTTTAAAGGAGAATTATACCTCTCTTGGGCGCAACTACAGGGAGCACATAATGTACAGTGATGGGACAAGTACCTAAGGGGGTTAGTTAACTCTTTATTATCCGCAGACCCCTTACAATTAGACCAGGTTGCTATCTTATTTGGCAGTCATTTACATTATCATCACACACAGCCACCGTCAGACACTAACATAGCAAATGAGTTAATGAGCTTATTCACCCTATCTTCATTAATCCTTTCAGCACCAGAGACGTATACATGCATTGCAAAACAATGTGTTGGATGCCACTGTGAGAGTTTATTGTCAGCACATATCATGGGATGGGGGGCTCAGCCTCAAATTTCGCCCCAGAGCCCAATAGGTATAGAATCTGTTGAAACCTGAAGGTCACAGGTTCTAGACCCAGCAGGGCCAACTCAGCCTTTCATCCTTCTGAGGTAGATAAATTGAGTTCCATTAAGTTTGGTAATAATATATATACACCCAGGACATACTTGAAAACGAGAGACAATCTCAGTGTATCCTTCCTGGTAAAAAAAAACTTTGATTTTTATTATTCCCCTGATGCAATTGTCCCTTAAGAAGAACTAGATGCCCTTCACACAGCAGTTAAACATATGCATCTACTTTACTGAATTGTGTCTTGTGCATTCACACAATCACGTGTGGATACACACACACACAGACACAGACACATACACACAAACAAAACACACTTTTAATCCCTAACTGCCAAACATGAACTCTAACACTCTAAAACAGTGATTCTCAGCTCCAGTCCTCGGGGCACACCAACAGATCATGTTTTCAAGATATCCCTAATTAATCACAGGTGACTCAATCACAATGACTGAGCCACTAATTACTCACCTGTGATTAAGCAGGAACAACCTGAAAACCTCCATTGTTAGTGTGCCCCAAAGACTAACGTTGAGAAACACTGCCCTAAAACCTAGCCCAACTTTAAAACAATACTCTAACAATAATAACTAACTGCAATCCTATTCTTAACCCATAACCCTTATATTTAACTTTAACACATCAACTACCCTAAATAACCAAATGGTACCCCTGCAACCTCACTCTAACACTTAGGTTCTAACATTGATGCTAGCTTACCGCCTGATGTTTGCCACTCTCAATAGCTGTGTGAAACAGGACAGAAGAGAAATCACTTGCAGTTCTAGATATTGCCACCTCAAAATACACAATTTCAGATTAAAAAACACAATTACACTCCTTTTATCCATCCTTGAATAATATATATATATATATATATATATATATATATATATATATATATATATACACACAATTAATGGAGACAGACGGCACTCACAGGGTCCTTTTTCAAGTTTCAAATGCAGTTACATTTTATTGGAATCAGATTCCAATAAAATGTAACTGCATTTGAAACTTGAAAAAGGACCCTGTGAGTGCCATCTATCTCCATGAACTGTATGTATCTTCAGTATTCTTTGATGTGCACCCAGGCCAATTTCTGCTGTTTACAGCAAGTGCATTCCAACACCAACTCTATATTATATATATATATATATATATATATATATATATATATATATACTGAGTAATTCATATATTATGTGTGTGTAAGTGAGACAGTTTTTTGTCAAGTAATCACAAGTTTTTTTGAATTTTAAAAATCTCTATCTATATGTTCAATTGTCTCTGATCTGATTTTATGGCAGTTACGCTACTCCAGGCTTCATAGCATAACTGAAATTTGTTCATCCGTTAAAAGCAAATATACATTAAAAAATACTAACTTAGAAAAGAGAATTCCTTTGGAATGCATTCCTTTTAAACCTGGTCATATTTTGATGCATTTATTGATATGGTTATTTATTACGTAACTCAAAAAGCAGAAGAGAAGATTTTCCTCATTCTCAAGTAAGAAATCTTACAGGATTTAGAATTTTTGGAGTGGAGTTATAATGTACTGCATTCAAAAAGGATAAAGTGGATCAAACCAGGTGCACCATAAAGATAAAGAAAACAATCCATAAATTCCTATTGATGTAAGTGTTTTTTTAACACCTTGAACACAAAAGAGATCTTCAAAGTATTGCCAAAGTGAATTTTCCTCTTTGCCCTTGCCCAACACAGGAACCATCAGGGTTAGGTAGCTACCACTAGGTGGCAGGGCACTTCCAAACAAATGCTCTCTGTTGAAGGAGACTCCCAGCAATATCAAAACCTGCCCAGCAGCAAAAGCTCTCAGTTTTATGTATAGCAAAGATGCAAGAAAAAAAAAGTAGAGCAGAGAGGCAGTCACCGAGGGATGTCCCATGTTCCACAAGGACTAAGGTAAAATGATTAAATCCTTAACCCCTTGAGTGCCAGGGTGGTACGGAATGCATTGCAAAGCAATGCATTCCGTACCACTCTGGCACTCAAAGGGTTAAGGACCAGAGGTCCAGGGAAGTTATCTTCCCTTAAGGACTGCTTTGAACCTTTCCGATGTGCTGGTACACGTGATCTCTTATGTGTCAACAGCTGCAGTGATATGGGTGATGATGATCATGGTTCAACTTGCCACTAGCTCTAATGATGTACCTGAGGCAGTAGCAGCACCACAACTAGCCCCCACCACTTCAGCTGTATATAGAGAAAATAAGTTGTCCAATAATGCTTCTCCTCCTGCAATTCCTCCAAAATCATGGGTGTGTTGGAATATTATTTTTTCCCATGACACTACAGCAGGAAGGGACGTCCCACAGCAACTTCAATGTGCACAATGTGTGTAGGAAACAGAAGAAGGACTGGGAACAATGGATACATCTTCACTCACATCAAACAACTGAGATAACTGAAAGCAAACACCTTGATGCTTAGGTCTACAATGTAAAATCCATAATCCCCCCAGAAGCCAAGTACTGCTGCTGTCACTATGCCCCTTGTTCTCTCCGCTAAGGACACATGACAGCTTGCAGACCTAATAATAATGATGAATCTTCCTTGCCACCACCTTAGCATATTCTGCAGGATGGAATCTTCCCAGATGCTGCTTGATTCCTAGTTTATTCTAATCCAAGTAGACTACCATCACCTTCCTGTTCTGAGAGTTAGATAAACCCTAATCTGTATCCAAAACCTTTTTCTTGCAGATTCTTGAATTGAGGCAAAGGTTTCCTACATGCATGTTTTCATCCAGCCAAAAAGTCTTTGAACAGAGAATGGATCGCACTGCCTTCAACCTTCCTCATACAATCCATGCAAAGCTTTGGAGGTATTGGTTGGGGGTAATTTATAATCATAACTAGCACAGACTTTTCATGCTCTGGGGGTACAAACTGTACAGATGTTTTTGGCTGGTCTCCCTGTCCGCCTTTGGAAGAAGACATGCTAATCTAAGTGCATGCACAATAGCTATATACTTGCAAATGTGGCAATAATTTCAGAAAAAAGTATATATGAAGAAAAATGCACTTACATAGAGCAGACGTCCCTGAGAGGACCTGAAACGTGAAAAGTACTCTGCCAAACTTTCTGTTTGCATCCACAAGAAGAGAGCTGACTTTCGGGCAAATCTGCGGCTGCCCCTTGAATGTGTGCTCCACACAGAATGCGGAAATGTCAAAATGATGAGTCTCCCACATAGTGCCCAGCCTGCCTAGCTTAAATGCACTTCTTGACAGACCCACACGACCCTGACATACATGGTATCTGGTCACAATATAGCCCATGAAAAAGAGAAATGTACTCTTAATTTAGGTCTTGTTTACAGAAAACAAAGGAGATGGAGCCTACCTACATCACCCCACTTGGTAGAACCAAAATAACTGGGGAAATTCAGGATTAACAGTGCTTTATAATTTTGATACGTCTTAACAGCTGGGAGGCGGAATCAATACCCATTGGTCTGTTGCTGTGGATAGGACACAGAGGAAGTTGAAGTTTTATAAAACTAATAAGATAGCAAAAGTTGCTGAAAGTAAATAAAGTATAAAGGCACCATTGCCAATAAGAGACTTCTCAAATGGAAAATAACCCCAAAGAACAAGGAATGCCCACAGACAGACAGTGCAAGTGTTTAAGGAAAACAAACAAAAACATTAGTGTAAAGAATAGTAACATAAAACTGCAAAATCCTTTATAGATGTACATAAGCAAACTCATCAAAATGCAATTCGGGCTAGCAAATCACTTTAAAAAATGGTTGTTACATAGAGAAACTACGACATACTCACAGGACCTGTGCACTCAGGGGAGAAAAATCCCTTCTTCAGGCTCATATGAACAAGAAGCATCATCGAAGCTGCGAGGACACAGGAAGATAAAATAAGCTATTCTCCATAGACTATGGGGTGGTTATGCGGTAAGGAGTGCTAAAGAGGTGAACAAAATTCCTCCTACTTCCATGTGGCTATACCCTTCCTCCAACTGTCTGTCAGTTTTCGTCTAGCAAAGTTGGGAGAGTAATAGACACTCAAACAAAGCCGCAAAGAACTGGTAGGGCATCCCTACTCAAGTTAGTTTTTTGTAGGTGGGATGCCCTGCATCTCTCAGTGGACTAAAATAAAAGGATTTATTGGTCAGCACAAAAATCCCCTTTTCTCTAGCATCATTGAGGGATGCACGGACCATGGGGACATCCCAAAGCAGTCCCAAAAATGAGAACGAGTGAAAGAAAAATAATGAATAACAGCCTGAAGAACTTTGTGCCCAAAACTGGCATCTTGAGCTGCAAAAATATTAACTTTATAAAACTTAGTGAATGTATGAATGTATGACCACGTTGTTGCCTTGCAGAGTTGTTCAACAGTAATTTCATATTTCATAGCCCATTAACTACAGTGTAAGCAAGTAGAGTGGGCAGTAATCCAGAAAGGAGCTGGAACCGATTTAAGTCTATAGGCTTGTCTTATAGTCTGCTTAAGCCATGATGCAATGGTTGTTCTGGAAACTGGTCTGCTCTTTTTCATAGAGCAAACAAAGCAACTGTCTGTCTGAAAGAATGGATGATGAACATTTGTGAAGACACTGAACTCCATCTATTGGTGCCGATACCGGCATTTGCGCGAGTACTCGTACTCGCGCAAATGTGGCTGATGCCAGCACCGATACCCTGTGACAGGGTCGGTGCTGCCGAGAGGGAGCCCGGGGAGCTGCTCACAATGTTCCCCGGTCGCCTCTCTCCCTCCTGCAGAGTCGGAGCATTGCCGCGGGTTACCATGGCAACGCTCTGACACTGACCTCTGCCAGGGCTCACGAGAGAACAGAAAGCACCTGGCAGAGGAGGGTAAGGCAGGCAAAGGGGGATCAATAGAGGCAAGATGCGCAAATGTGGCTGATGCCAGCACCGATACCCTGTGACAGGGTCGGTGCTGCCGAGAGGGAACCCGGGGAGCTGCTCACAATGTTCCCCGGTCGCCTCTCTCCCTCCTGCAGAGTCGGAGTGTTGCCGCGGGTTACCATGGCAACGCTCTGACACTGACCTCTGCCAGGGCTCACGAGAGAACAGAAAGCACCTGGCAGAGGAGGGTAAGGCAGGCAAAGGGGGATCAATAGAGGCAAGATGGGGCATCAAGAGCGGGTGAAGAAAGAGGCAGAGAGGGGGGGTCAAGAGGGAGAAAAAGAGGCAAAAGGGACTAAGGGAGAAAAAAAGGCAAAAGGAGGAAGGATCAGGAGACAAAAGGAGGGGGGCCAAGAAGAGGCAAAAGGAGGGGGGGATCAGGAGGGAGAGAGAGAAAGAGGCAAAAGGATGGGATCAAGAATCAAGGAGGGAGAGAAAGGGGGATCAAAAGGGAGAGAAAAAGCCAAGGCAAAAGAAGGGCTCAAGAGGGGGAGAAAGAGGCAAAAGGGCAGAATCAAGAGTCAAGAGGTGGTGTGTGTATATGTATATATATATATATATATATATATATATATATATATATATATATATGCTCTAGGTACTTGGAATCTGGCAAATGACCACAAAAAAAGTATCGGTAATTGGTATCGGTGAATACTTGAAAAAAGTATTGGTACTCGTACTTGGTCTTAAAAAATTGGTATCGGTGCATCTCTACTCGTTTTTGTTACTCAGATTAGGACAAAAGGAAAGAAGAATTAGATCCTGATTGATGTGGAATGTAGAGACAACTTTGGGTTGGAAGTCAGAATGAGGTGTGTTGATGATGTGCATGATAACGCACTTAGTTCTGAACCTCTTCTTGCTGAAAATTTAGTGATGAAAATAACTGTTTTATATGTCAGATCTCTGATAGATGCTGAATGCCATGGTTGAAAGGGAGAGTACTGAAGAGCCTGTAAAACCGGGTTTAAATCCCATAGTGGGATAGGCTCACTGTAAGGAGAGAGAATTCAAATAACTCCATGAATGAATGTTTGAATCTCTGGAATGATAGCGATTTTTTTCTGGAAAAGGAAAGATAAAGCCAATATTTGTACTATGAGGGAATTAACTTTCAGTCTTTTCTCAAGACCTACTTGTAGAAAGTCTAGAACTGAATGAAGATGGAAATGGAATGGTTCTTTTGAATGTTGCTCACAAAATGAGAAATATATTCTGCAAATCCGATTATATATTTTTGCTGACACTGGTTTTGTGAGCTTGTAGCATTGTTTGGGTGAATCACTCTATCCCTTGTCTTTCATGATTTTGGTTTCAAGTTCCACACTTTTAATGCGCGATTGTGCAAGCTGTGGTGCAGCATGTGACCTTGTAACAGAAGGTGTAGTGTCTGAACAAACAAACAGAAGAGGGTGTGCCTCATAGTGTAATATAGTCCTGGCCACAACACAATAGAAAACCCTCCAAATCAACCCTTATAACGGTACTCACATTTATAAAAGGTCTGTTGAGCACTTATATGCACCACAAACACTTCAAGCTTCAACCCACTCGGGCTCTTTCCTTCAGTGTATTTCAGCTGCTCCTTCAATCATCCATAATGCTCCCCTTCACAGGTACAGCGATGAGCCAAGGGATACAAAAGAAAAAGAGTGCCAATAGCTATGCTGCCAAACAAGCGCTTAAATACACATATTTAAAAAGAAGAGATTGGTACTCACAATATCAATAATACCGGTGTATGGCCCACACCTGTATTTTAAAGAGCCTGCAGGGATATTTGCTCAAGTAGCCAGGTCAATTTCAAGTGAGTGATTTGATAGTATATATGCACGATCCAGTGAGTTAAAGATATAAATATATATAGAATGTACATTATTATGTTTTAAATTTTGAGTGACATTTAAATTGTTCCTCTTTTAATTGTTTTAAAATAGGTTATATGCTCTTTAATTAATAAAGGGGGAATTGTCGTCCCCATGCTAGGGGGGTGTCATGAGGGGTCATGATACTCCTCTTGAGGTCTGAAGTACTTTTTTAATACAAATTACATATATAATTTAAAAAAAGAAAATCATTGTTACACATAAATTAAATATTTAATTACATTTTCACACAAATTACATATATAATAAAAACAAACACCTTTTTTTATACATATACAGGTTGCCTATTAACCCTATGAGTACCAGAGGGGTAGCAAACACACTACAATACCTCTCTGGTACTCATAGGGTTAATCTTGCAATACAAAATACGAGGGTATGTCGAATATAATAGGAGAAGAAAAATGTTGGATAAAAATGGTGAAAGAAAGTCATGGGAGCACTGTAGTCAACTTTTCAAGGGGGAGGGGGGGTAAAATGTCAGATGTACAATATTTGTCGAATTATTATGGTTAAAGAAAGCACTATAAGTCGGATTTGGAAGGGGAAGGGTTAATTGTCGACTATGAACAATATTTGTCGGATTAATGTGGTGGAAGAAAGCACGGTAAGTCGGATTTGGAAGGGGAAGGGTTAATTGTCGACTATGAACAATATTTGTCGGATTAATGTGGTGAAAGAAAGCACTGCAATATGACTTTTAAAAAGGGGGGTTAATATGTAGGGGCACTCTGTTGGATTTTGTTATGTGGAGAACACATCTAATACTGAACTTGATCTTTCTGTTGTCAAATGTACGCCAATTTCCTTTGACTTTTACATTTTGCGCGTTTTTTTGTAGGCGGTAGTCGGAAAAAAAGCAGACAGCTTCAGTTTTGTTACTACTCTGAAAAGTGCTGCCTACGCCAGTTGTGTTTTACTGTGGTTCTGCAATTGAATACCGGTGTAGCACATTTGTAAAATTCGCTCTACTTGTTTTTCTTGTAATGTCGGTTTTAGCGCGGGTAAAAGAATCGAGCCCCTAGTGAGCAGCTGCAAGGGGGAAACCTCTATACCTTGAAACAGTTGTAATGATCCACTGGCCAACTGTGGAGTGAAAAACTATTTCCGTGAGGGACACGCTCAGATACAAAGTATCACAGCATCAATCTAACAAGAACACCACTCCAAAATTAACAAGTGCAATAAATTGATGTAATGAATCTCTACGTGCTGCCTCTCCCTGTATTCCAGAAACAATTACTGCACACTAAGAGAAGTGGCTACATTATAATAATACTAAAATAATCTAATGAAACCACAATATATAATTTAAATCCACCTGCACCAACTAACGTTATCGTAAAAATAACTGAATATACTTTAGCCTGCAATACTTGTATAGGGTTCAATGATATAAAACACCTCACATAGCTCAATAATAAATATAATTACAATTTATTTAAAAAATCATAGAAAAATGACTGTTAAACACGTTGGGTCCACGTGAAACATAATGTTGGTGTACACTTAGTTGAAAATATATTGCTGGGTTGCAAAGTGAATTAGTCAAGCAATAGATGATGGTGAATCTATGGAGATTTAGCTGGAGTTCAACATCACAGTTCTTGGAAATGGCGTTATTGGGTTAAACTTTGCCGAGACTTAATGGCAGGTGGAATAAATGGTGTAATAAACCTTGAATATTCTTTACCCAATTAACATATAGGGAAAAAAACTCACCACCACCATTTTCTCTTGGACTTACAAGATGTTAGTCAAAGTCCTTGTAGTTATACCAGTCTCCACTCATAAAGCGTGCACGTACTTCCATAGTTCACAATGCTTGAGCTACCATAATTCACAATAATCTAGATTCAGCTTCTGTGACTCTTATGTAATATAGAGCTTCACAGTTTTGTACACCTCCAACTCTTAATCGTAGTCCAACCACTCAATAAGGACAATGAAATATCTTTAAATGTCCTTAAATGCTTAAATGTAGCAAATCACTCTTCAAACTCGTTGTCTACGCATTTCTGAAGGACACCCCTTCCTTTCTCAAGACAAAGGCATTTGGAAACGACTCCCCTGATGTATTAGGTGAGGAATTTTGTGGGTTACTTTTAGGATCTCTGTTAGAGCGATATGTTGAGCCTCTCTTTTTTAAATAAACCTGCAGTGTTTGGTTTGTGGTAAAAAAGGACTTTTAACTCTTGTGGCTTGACTGACTATCCTGTCTAATTCTGGTCTGAACAGCAGTGAACCATTGAATGGTAATTCCATTAATGCTGTAAAATCTGCATTCCAAACTTTAAGCTATAATGTGTGTTGATCACCTCTGTGGAAGCTGAGCACTTAGCTGCTATTCTGTCTAACTCTGACAATGCTTTGACAGTGTAAATTGAAGCACCTTGGAGGAATCCTAATAAGGGAAAAACATTCTCTAGTAGAGCATTTTCTTGGATTGCTTGTAAAATCTGAGTTTACCAGGCTTGCATTGCCCTGCATGCCCATGCTGAAGCAAATGCTGCCCTAATTATAGCTCCCTATCCTAGGAATAGTAGTTTATTAATTCTCTTATCCGCTGTATCTTTAAGTGCAGCTGTACTCTGTACTGGAATGGTTGCATGTCTGAATAATCTAGAGACTGTGAAATCCACTACAGGTAGAGTTGGCCATAATTCCATTTTCTCTTGAGGGAAAGGATACATTTGTGTAAACATTTTTCGGAACAGCTAATGATTTATCAGGATTATGCTATTCATGTTGAATAATTTGGACTAATTGTGCAAAAGCTGGGAAGGCAACTGAAGACTTCTTTTTTGCATTTCAGTAGGGATTTAGGAGAAGTATCATTATTTTCATCAGAAACTTGTAGAACCTCTAAAATTGCTTTTATAAGAGACTCTACTGATTCGGTTTCCTCCTTCTCTTTAGTTGAACATTCAGAAACTGAATGGATCAGGTTGGAATTATCACTAAGAACCTCTCTGTCCTCATTGGAAGCATCTTGATATGTTGAAAACATATAAATTAAATTAGTTGGTGGTGGTCTTCTATTAGCCCATTTTGGTGAGTCTGTAAGCCACTTGCCCAAAACTCTTTCCAGAATATTTGCAGCTGACCCTGTTAAGGCTTTGGCTCATTTGGAGGATATTCATTTGAGGTGTAAGTTGGTTGTTTTGTTATACTAGCACACTTTGAGCAATTTGAATTACTGTTACCAGGTATTTTTTGCCACAGACCAAGCAAAAAGCTATAATGCTTTTATCACTCTTGGCCTTTTTCTCTCCCTTTTTAGGCTCTGTCATTATGTGAATTTGCCGAACGGATATATTTGGTTTAATTAGTTATAAGCAAACCGTCACTTTCATTGTCTTGTCTGAGGAGAAAATTGTGTGCACTTGAATACATGACGTTCGTACATACGATCGTGATTTAATTCCTGTGCATTGTGCCGAGAATCCCAACCGTTATAACACCTGTCATTAAGTTGTGAGGTGCACTACAAGTTTGCATACTGCAATGAGATTATGACAACATTGGGTTAGATTCTATTGCAGGTGCTAAATGTTAACAGCCGTTTTATCAAACATTTTCCTATTGAAGTCTGTGGGGAAAACTGGAGATAAAAGCAGTGATAAAATTAGCAACTGCAATAGAATCCAGCCCATTATCTCTCTCTCATTCTGATCTATGTTTAGGAATGAGTGAGTCCCTCTTTGTATACTGCAATGCGTTTGTGATATGTCATTCTTCTCATTCTATTCAATGTACCACAATGTTGTTCCTTCTCATTTCAGTCTTTGTACCGGCATGAATAGATCATTATTTGTTCCCATACTGCAATGCGGTTATGATACAATGTCTGTCCTCTCATATTCCAGTCTATTTACTGGAAGGAGGAAGTCCTGTGTCAAATGTCAAGTGGCTTGTAAATAGCCCATCCGCTATTCCAATGGAAGCAGCCACTTCTACCATAATGGACCTCAGTATAATGACTCTATTCATAATGTGAGGGTCCTATTAGGTTGTAAGTTGATACAGGTGAATGAAAATTAAATAAAATTGATTAAATATAATTTCCCTCTGCCTCCTAAGGGACACTACTAAAAAACTGAGTGAGGGAGTATAGGCACCTGGAAGTGGTACCTATACCCTTCTTCCAATTGTCTGCCAGTTTTCGTTTATCAGAGTTGGGAAGGTAATAGACACTCAAGTAGAGCAGCCAACAAAACTGCATGGCATCCCTACCCAAATTAGTTTTCTGTTTGCGGGATGCCCTGCATCCCTCAATGTACAAAGAGAAACGAAATTATAAGGAGTACAAAAATTCACCTCTTTTTTTAGTGTTATTGAGGGATGCAGGGAGAACTCTTTTAGAAAAAAAAAAAAATCATATATACATCCAGTGTTGTGTTAGAAGAGACGATTTCGTGGAATGCTTTTATAGTCCCTGAGAGTTCAATGTGATGAGCCTCTTTTGTTTGTTTTATAGTAAAAGCTACTTTTCCGTTCTGTGGCTTGAATATTTTGTCTAGTTCTGGGCCGACAGTAATGAACCATTAAATGGTAGTGCTATTAATGACTTCTTTGAACCAGAATCTGCATTCTAAATTTTTATCTACGATGTACATGAGGCTGCTATAGTTGTAGCTGAGCACTTGGCTATCTCCAAAGATGCTTCACCAATGTAGGCAGTAGTATCCTGGAGGAGTCCCAATGGGATGGTTGTATACTTCGATAATCTAGACACTGTGGAATCTACTCTAGGATAAAGTCTACTGAACCTTTTTTGGAACGATTTGCCAGGAGTGTGCCATTGTTCTTGGATAATTTGGTCTAATTCTATGTAAGATAGGAACACAACTGAGGAGTCTTATTTTTGTGTTTAAAGAGAGATTTTGGAGAAGTGTCCTATTTAGTGTCATATGAAACTTATAAAACGTGTAAGATCTTTTATAAGAGATTAGCAGGCTTGGCACAGCGTTGCCTGTGCGTTAAACCTTTTAGACGGGTATGCAAGACATTATGCAATGTATTAGATACCACCCTGGCAGTGAAAGGGTTAAACAAAATAAAACCAAACATACACAGACCCCAAACGCTGTTTAGAATGTGAGAGAATATACCTATGTGAACAATTAACCCTTTGAGTGGCAGAGAGGCTTGCAATGTGTTTCACACCTCTGGCATTCAAAGGGTTAAAGAACAGACTACTGTTTTTTTGTGTGAGGGTTGGGAGTAAAGGTAGATTTCTCTGCACTTTTGGGCCACATACCATACCTGTGAAGCAATTATTTAATATTTTGTGTTTTATTGTGTAAAATACAACCTGATAGCAGCCTGTGTGAAACACAGCTGGCTAGTGCAGGAGGATCATAAGAGGTGTTGAATTACAGAAAAGTGCCGGTTAGGATGCGAGAGGGAAGCAAAATGCAATTAACCCCTTAAAAGTAAGAGAAAGTGCATGGTGTGTCTGCAGTGGGTGTTTGTATGGGCCAAGTTTTGTGCTTGGCTCCTTTATTTACAGAGGGTGAGGAAGCATTGTGCACCTCATGTTATTGTCTGTGGTAAAAGTGAATGAGACAAAGACAAAAGTGGCAATTGGGTGGCGAGACAAGAGGTGGACATTAGCTATGATTAATAAAAACAAATAAATAAAAAAGCGTATTTGATATTTTCTTGCAGGGCAGGTTCCCTGCTGATGCACAGAACAGGTGAAAAGGCCAATGGGGAGGGATGGTATGAGCACAGAGGAGTAGGAGAATTATAGAGAGAGGGTGGAAGGTGTAGGGTGGCAGTGTGTAGAAGGAGTTGGTCAGAGTGAACGGCTGTGTGCAAGAGGGGTACGCATTGCGTAAAGCAGTGTATACCACTCTGGCACTCAACCAGTTACACACGGATACCACAACAAACTGTGTGATATTTTCTTGCAGGGCCAGAGGCCCCCCTGCACACATCCGGAAATGTTCCCTACTGGTGCACAGCATGAGAGCACTGGAGGAGGGCAGGCAGAAGGCCAGCGGGGATTGTATGAGAACAGAGGAGAAGCCTAATGACGGGGGAAGGTGTAGGAAGGCAGTGTGGTGGTTGAAGGAGCAGACAAAGATTCAGAGTGGCAAAAGTGAGGGTGGGAGGATCAGGAAAGGCTGGCAGTGGTCAATGAAGCACATTTAAGTGCAAGTTGTAGTCCAAATGTTACATCAGGGGAACGTACATAACTTGATGTGGTGGTCTGAGGTGAATGTATATGACAATTGTCTAGTGCAGCACATGTATGTGTTGACTTGGTGTCTGTTTTGGCTCAAGTTATATTAAAATTGTTGGTGTGAATGAGTTGAATACAGTATGTAAATGAGGGAAGCATGCGTAGTTAAGTAGTTGCAAAGTAGACTGTGTGAAAGTAGAGTAAGTGGCAATTCCTTGTGAGATTTGTGTAGTGCAATTGTAAAATGGAGCAAGTGTAGTCGGATGAAGTGTGAATTCTTGCAGAGATCTATGGGCAGGAGAGCACAATGCCCTTCTACCCACTTGTCATAATCACATCCCGATGCTTACACCAATGGGACAAGTAGTTCCACCCCTGGGTGTGTGCCCATGTATCCAGACTTTTGGGGTAGAGGAGAGATTCAACGGATTCATAGTTTTCTCATCATCTCTAGCTGATTATTCAGGAACTGGCTTAAGTCAGAATCACCAATAATCTACCCATCCTCATAATTACGATATCTTGAGGACAGATCGGTAAAATTAGTTGGAGGTGGTCTTTTAGAAGTCATCTTAGTTGACACATCCATTTGTACAACAATTTCTCTAAAGTAATTGTCAATTGAACCTGTTAAGGCTTTGGTCCATTCAGGTTCCAAATTTGGAGGAATGTGCTGGCTGTTCAGATAGGTCATTGATCTTACAACATGTTTTTGTTACCAAATACAGAAGAGCATCTTTTGCTACTCCTGCCTTTTCTCTCTTCCCCCCCCCCCTCTTTTGGGGCAGCCATTATATAGATTCAAAAAATTTGATAAGATTAAGTAAATTGAAATTTTTCAGCCATCAGAATTAGTGTTTCACTACAGCAGTCTCATCTGACGAGAATCTTGTGCATGGGCTCATGTACTTGATGTTTGTATGTGCTCCCAATATACTTGTTAAAACTTTGAGGCAAAGTGTGAAGCACATAAGGTCCCAATCTACCTCAATACAGCTATTCCCACCCAGTCTCCCTTCTTCCAGTGAGCTCATCGGAATGAGCAAGTTTATTAATATAATACTGTAGTGCAGTCATGGGATATGTTTAATTTCAGTCAATGTACCTGTTGATAATCTTAAAAAGTTGCCAAACATTACTTGCTCCACCTGGGTCCAAAGTGTATCACAATACAAATACCCATCAGTAGTTTACCACATACCAGTTTGAGAAACCGCTGTCTGCCACTTACCAAACCAGATCACTGATCTTCTAAAGAAGTGCAATCTTGTCAGTTCACGGACAAATGGCAAGTCAATTGATAATAGCCCTTTATATTATTGCCTCAATAAATGGTGTGCCAATGGAAGCTGCCACTATACAAATAAAGGACATATGACTGAAGACTCTCCTCACCACGAGAGGACCCCAAGAGATTGTAGTGACAAGCATAAATAAAATGAAATAAAGATACTACTGTCCAGGCTACACCTGTATTTGTGGGAGGGACAGCAGGGTATTAATACACCCTCCAGACACCCCTTCTATGAGACGTTTCATGAGTTATCGCTAGCCTTTAACGGATGGGTCCAGTCTGTGATGTCGCTGCCACGCGATGGCCCGTCAGCCTCCTCCATCCCGTCATGCGGCTTCAGCACCTGCCAACTATCCAAAGTGCAGAGACAGTCAGTCATCCAGGTAACCCCGCTGTCCAGGATAACCTAGTGATAGTCGCTGCACAAACAATAGGCCCTCAGTAACCACCTCTCTTCCATCTGCAGCTTCCCCCTCAGCAAATCACGGTGCCAGCATTGGTTCTCCGAACCTGTCAGCTATTACCTCTCTTATAAGGCTCTCTTGTTCTGTATTCTAGCTGTAACCTAGCATTAATCCACCTGTAATTGGTAGATGCTCCAATTAATTGTACACCTCTGACACTCCTGCCCAATAGACCAGTATCAGACTTTAATAAGACTCCACCACTGTTTCCCTATGTGAAGTCTCAGTAGCTAACCAGGAACTCTGTCATTCCACCTCACCATCACTGAAGGTTTCCAGTCCCTACAGCACTAGCTGCCCGTGCAGGCTTAGAAGCCGGTTCTTAAGGGAACAATTAGCTACTAAGAGAAACATCACTTGCACTACTTGCCTTCACCTGCGTATATCCCCCCGGGGAAATGCTTTACTCCAGACCCAGCAGTTTTCTCCTCCTGTAGCCAGGATTAAGACCTCACTTACCACCTCTCCCTCTTCTCCCCAGATCCTGAGGCAGCCCAGATCCTGAAGCAGCAACTAACTGCTCTCCCCTGTCAAGCTATCAGCCCATATTTTAGAGGACACTGCGTCCGTACATTGCTACTACTCCTGTGAGTATCCCATAAAAAAAACTGCTAATTATTACCTTCTTTCTAGACTGTAGCAATTACGGAACCTTCTCAAGGTAGGTGCTATCATAGCCAGCATCCTGTTTAGCTCATCACGGGAACACATGTCACACTAGCACACTTCAATTACCATAAGTCATTTCAACCCTGCACGTCTTTCCCTGCTACTATAGTAAGCCTCCCATCAGAGGCTTGGTGCCTTTTCTATACAAACCTGGTCTGCCTCCCGTCAGAGGCACCGGCTCGTCTCTATTCTACCTGGTTAACCTCCCGTCAGAGGTACCGGCTCTTCTTTGTTCACGCCATCACGGTTCCTCAACCTTCTATGCACTTTGAACCCCCCATAAAAGTTTCAGGATTCACCGATATCTTCCACTGCCTGGTGGTGAAACAGGTCAGCCAGGATGTCAACCTGCAGGGAGCTCTCCTAAGTCTACAGCCTGACCTTAGAAGCAAACACTGGGTTCCCGGCTGCCACCTCGACCCCACCTCTTCAGATACCATGTCTGCTGAGTCCATCCGGGTCAGGAGGTCCGAGCCTTCCAGCCTGTCCACCAGGTCAGCTTAGCACCCTTCATCATACTCTCTAACCTCCTTTTCACCTCTCTGCTAACCATTCTATGTTCTCCTCTCACCCAGCAAAGGAAGGCAAGTCTTCTCATGCAGCAGCTGGTCCCCAGAGAGACTTACCATCTGCTCCAGGGATCAGCAATCAACCTTACTGAGAGTGGACAATACCAATAATCACAACAGAATTATCTCAACAGCACATTCCATATGCAACTTCTGCAAAGAAGCCTGAACTCTTCTGCCTCCTATCCCCCCCCCCCAACCTCTTCCTCCCCAGGATCACTCAGCCCAGCTGAATCACATAACTCAGCTCCTTACTCATATGTCTTCAGCAATGGCTGATATGCAGGCTAGGATCATCTCCCCGGAAACCATCTCAAGGTCTCCAACTCAAGTGGCCGCATCCTTGACTCAGCTTTCAGACCAAGGTACTCCCACACCAACTCACAGTCCGCAAATAACTCCCACCCACACAGTACCCGCCTACCTCCACAGGGACATCTTGGAGGGATGTTAACCTGGTGTCCCTGTTGGTAACAACCCAGGACTTAGCCGAAAAACGCACGGTCCAATGCGGAGACATTTCCGTAATGCTCAAATCTAAGGACCTGCGACTCTCCAAGAAGCTTACCATTCTGGAATTCGCCCTGGCGTTCAGCATCTTTGGGTGGATTTGGGCTATCGTAATGGTAGTTTTAGTTATTATGATTATCACAACACCTTTTCTGTCAAGGCAGCTGCGGCCCTAGAACATTTCAATTTCGTAACACACTGGGGATCTTTGGACCATTAACTTTTCCGACGATATTTTGCAGATCTAAAGATCCCAGTCTGCCCATCTTGCCAAATCAGCCAACCACACCCTAAGTTCATGACCATCAGCTTGGCCAAGCATATCCACTAGTTCAACTCCAGCACCTATTGAACTTCCAGTCGACCCCCTGCCCCGAGCTCAGCCCACCGTTGACAAACTGGGATGCACCATTCATTACATGGGGTCCACCCTGATTTGCAATAATTTTAATGGAAGGGGCTGTTTTTTCCACAACTGCTGAATGCTACACATGTGCTCTCAGTGTTGTCAGTCCCACTCTCGCTCTATATGGCCCCGCAATTCCCACCATAATAAATGACTAGAAAACATCAATATCAGTCTCCTTGCCTTTTTACGCTCATCTCATCCAGACCAACTCTTCATCTCCTTTCTTACCACTGGATTTCAGGAAGGCTTCCACATAGGAGTCATCTCGTTGCCTTCCCACTCAACTGAATGTCCTAACCTTCAAACAGCTCTAACTGACCCTTCTTCAGTAGACTCCCGACTCAAAGAAATTTCAAAAGGTTTCCTTATAGGCCCATTCCAGTCCCCACCTTTCCCGATCTAGCATACCAACCCCATTGGTATAGCCACCAGGAAATGCTCACTAAAACAAAGACTTACAATAGACTTCCGTCCCTCACTCATCACCCATCCCTAGTGTAAACTCCAATTGTACAGCGCTATGGAATTAGTTGGCACTATATAAATAAATAAATAATACCTTCAGCCGAATATTCTCTAGAATCTCACAATATAGAAGACTCCATCTCTAATTCGCCAAGCAGGTCCTAATTGTTCGCTATCCAAAGTCGATATAGAAGACGCGTTCAAATTACTCCCCATGCACCAGTCCCTTTGGCACCTACAGGGCATTAAATGGCGAGACGTTTACTATTTCGCCATCCACCTTGCTTTTGGTTCTAAGAGTAGCCCTAGGCTCTTTGATTACTTTGCAGAGTCACTATCTTGGCTACTTTTGAACCATTGTAGGTGCCCCATGGTGCTCCATTATCTTGATGATTTCATGCCGATAGAACAAACAAACGTACAACCATCCGCCCTACATTCACTAACCAATCTTTTGCAGGATCCCAACATTACAATAGCCGCAAACAAAGCAGTAGGCCCCTCTACAGAAGTAGAGTTTCTCAGCATCACCTTGGACTCCTGCAAAATGGAAGCCCGACCTCCTACTAGAAAATAATTCCTTCATCCAAGCCATAGTACACGATTTCTCCACCAAGACTTCCTGCTCAAGAACTGAACGTCAATCCCTATTGGGGTACCTAAACTTCGCCACTAGAATCATCCCCCAGGGAAAATCCTTTATTTCGTACCTCTATCCCTCCTTTCAGCCACTGAAGACTCATCCACGATAGCCATCAGCAACTCTGCCAGGTCAGACTTGGCTATGTGGGACATTTTCCTTCACCATTGAAATGGGCGGTCAATTTTTCCACTCCCCCCTCTCCACCTCATTCCCCATAGTCTTCTCTGATGCATCCAAAGATTTCGGCTACGCAGCCATTTTTGGATCCGAATGGTTCTCCAAACCTTGGCCCCCTCCGAGTCTTTAACATACCCCGATTTTTCAAGTCCCATACACTCCTGGAACTTTCCCATAGTAGCAGCAGCTATCAGCTGGGGCCACAACTGGTCCCTCCAGTCAGCAACTTTCCATACCCTTGACCGAGCCACCTCCCTCCTCCTGAGCAAAGGCAGGTCCCCTTCCTCATTAATCATGTAATTTATTAGGAAAATTAATATGGTTATCCCATTACCACAAATTCACTATCACCAGCTCACCTACCCACCACACCCAACTCCCAGGCAGCTCTCTCTCCCACTCTGATTTACAGGCTTTCAGAACCCCTCATGCCAACCACTAGCCGTTAGCTAGGAACTTGCATGCCCACCTTGAACTATTCACCTTTCACTTGCACCAATCAAAAACAGACCAAGCCAGTAAGGGCGTTATCATCCCCTTTTACCCTACCAACGACCAGTGGTGCCCATTTCAAGCACGTTTAAGTCTAAAGAATCTGATAGCAAACAATCCCGATAATAGCCCGCTACTTCCTACCCCGAACGGACCCTCATCAACCTCAGAGTTCACCAGAATGCTCCAAATCATACTCTCGTGAATTGGTGCTGACCCAGAGTCATATTCTGGCCATTCATTTCACATTGGAGCTGCATCAGCAGCCTCCCTCATAAGCTTTCACCTCACATAATCCAAAAACTAGGGCGATGGAAGCCCGTGTTTCTCACGCTACATACCAGACCCTCAGGATGAGATCAGTCTTACTCTCTCATCCTTCTCAAACTGAATTCTGCAATAAAATGTATTTTCAAATCTACTGATCTCATTTTTGACGCTAAGTGGCCGGCCACTTAATCATCAGCCCTTGGTCCACAGGGACCTAGGCTATGCCACAGTGCTTCTACAACCAGTATTACCGTTAGCCCCTACCACAAGTGTACAGGCTGCACCTGTATTTGTGTGAGGGGCGGCAGGGTATTAATACACCCTCCAGCCGCCCCTTCTACGAGATGTTTCATGAATTATCCCCTCCTCAACCCCACCCATAGATCAAACTTCACTACCCTACTCTAATCCAGGCCGGCCACTTCGTCATTAGCCCTAGGTCCAAAGGGACCTAGGCTATGCCACAACACTTCTACAATCAGTATCACCATTAGCCTCTACCACAATTGAGCTTAAAGGGATAGAAATACATTATTATTTACTGCCAAAATGATGTATTAATGAAATAAATGAAAGCATCTATGTATTTTTTTCTGTAACTTGCAGTGTTTAGGAGCAAATGCTAACGATAACCCCTCCCATCCCTTTTATACATGTCACCGCTCAAGCAGTCACACTTATTCTGATCTGCGGACCAGATGGATCGGCTGGAAAGCCGAAATAGGAGTGGATACAAAGGAAAAATCTTCATGGAGGATAGTCTACAAAGTAGGCATGGTTTGAGGCATTAGACCTTTGTCATAAAGATTTCCTTGGTATCCACTCGTATTTCAGCTCTCCAGAAGCTCCGGTCCACAGAACAGAATCCAAGACTGACAGCCTGAGCCGTCATATGCATAAAAGGGACGGGAGGGGCAACTTTAGAAAGCTGCAAGTTACAGAAAAAAATACATAGATGCTTTTCTCTCTTTACATACAATATTATATACTGCCAAAATGAAGTATTACTATCCCTTTAAGTATTACTCCCCTCACACACAAAAAAAAAAAAAATACATCCCTAAACCTTAAGGACAAAAAACACACAATACCCCTCCCATCAAGTGTGGTTAAGGGACCAGGAAGTGGGAGGAGTTTCATTGAGTGTTCTGCCTCCAGTAAGCATGCTGCTATACCCATAGTTCCTGCCTCCCTCAATGACACTAGAGAAAAGAAAGTTTAAACTTTCAATGAGTACTCCAGTACATCTGGACCAGCGGGAGCACAAAGTACACGTCAATCCCAAATTTGTGTGTGTAATTATATATATATATATATATCCTATATAATTCGCTAAAACGTGTGTAACAACCAGTCATGCACAGTATAGGAAAGCCTCATTGCATGATTTATGGTTCCTCACACAGAACAATTGGTCTCCTCAGAAAACACACACTGCACATAATGCCTCATTACATAATTTATGTCTCATCAGGAGACACAACTCCCATTGGGTGATTCAATGGGGACGTTACTGCTCCCATTAGGTGACTCAATGGGGGCATGGTTATCATACAGGGATTTGGCCTGCCCCCTCCAGCCCACCCACCACTATTCAACTGACAAAAAAAAAAAAAAAATAAATAAAATATATAGCTGCCACTCACTCCTGAAGTAGGGGATATCAATAACTTGTCCCAGTCCATACACACTCTCACTCAGGAACATGACCCCACAAACTCACCGTTTCACCACCCTCAGATAACTGTAACCCTCTATACACTCTGTTTCGGTACGAGGGTGTAATGTTTCCATAAAATACAAACTCAGGGATAAACTTAATAGCAACTCTTAACTCTTCAGTCAACCTCACTAACTGTTTTCAATTGTCACTCCTCCACTTCCTGATTCCCACCCTTTCTCCTTAAAGGGAGAGGGATGTTTTGCTGTATGTTACAGAGGGCAAGCCTCAACCACCACTTTCCATTTGTTCCCTCAGCTTATTGCTACGCTGCCTCAACTGAAGAGCCACCGTGTGTTATATTGCCATGTTACCTCAACTTAACCCTTTGAGTGCCAGAGGGGTACGCAACGCATTGCAAAGCAATGCGTTGCGTACCCCTCTGGCACTCAAAGGGTTAAGTAAGGAGGAGTTACTTCTCCCATTGGGTGATTCAAAGGGGGAGTGATTTAAGTCATGCAGGGAGTTGGCCTACCCCCACTATCCAGCCCGCCCACCACTATCCAAGTGACTGAAAAAACAAAATGGCTGCCACTCACTCCTACACCATAGAGACACACAATCATATATACACACACACTCACGCAATCACTCTCACACTCCGGGAGCCAGCACGATCCACCTTCCACCATAGTATGTGCAATTACCACATGCATTTCTACTGTATGAATAAATGCCACAGTGGAGGCATAAGTACAAACACATTACAATGACACAAGTCACCCGCTTACGACTCACTTCTGTGCGACTGTGTGTGTTGCATGTCTGTATCACACTTTGTCAGTGGTTCTCAACTCCGGTCCTCAGGACCCACTAACATGCCAGGAATTGATGATTTCCTTGTTAGAGCACAGGCGAGTTAATCAATGTGAATGAGCCTCTGATCACCACACCTGTGCTCTAGCAGAGAAATTCCCAAGTCCTGGCCTGTTAGTGGGTCCCGAGGACTGGAGTTGAGAACCACTGCTCTATGTGTCTGCATGTATGTGTGTATGACAGTGTCGCTCTTTATGCATCTCAGTGCATGCGTGTGTCTTGCATCTGTGTGTATGCATTAATTCCCTATATAGCCTGCCGGGCAGCGCCGTCCCACATTGCTAGTGTACATATACATATAAATATTTTTTTTTTCCCCCTACACCATTACAGTTTAGTAGTCTTAATGGGAAAATGTTGCTTTGTGCCATGTTTAAATATAAACTACTAAAAGAGACTAGTATTTTAAAGAAATATATGCATCTTCCTTTTGGAATCACCATAGCACAAGCCATTGTTCATACCTGCCCAATCAGTGACTCTATATTTTGGTCTTCTACTCGAGACTGCCATAACACACACACTAGACAAAACTCCAGACCTATACCACTGCCGGAAAGCCAAGACCTTTATACAACGGTGCATCCATAAAGAACAGCAATGGTTCACCACATCTGCACAGCATTCAGAATAGAAAAGGCACTCATAATTTAAGAGTTTATTTGTTTCCACTCATATTACATGAGTTAAGACAAATGGCATTTGTTTTATATCCATAGGATGAATATTCATATGGAGTATGCCAAGAAAGTGCAGGCTATTAAAATGTTAAAACAAAAAAAAGCACAAACATTTGATCAGTTGCACAAATCATACAAACAAATGTACAGATAAAAATATTGCACGTTACATAGTTCCAGAGTAATGAATTGAAAAAATAAAAAGCTCTTGCTTCTTATTGTAGAAGATGGCTTAACCCCCTTAATACCATAAAAGGGTTTAAGATTACTTAGAGAAAGTCAGTCATATGTGGACTTTGTTTTCACTGAAAAGAACAGCATGCGGTAAGATCATGTTAATGCTATTCCTCTAAGCAAATGAGGTCCATTGTCTGATAGTATGAACTATGGTCTAGAAATAAGTGACTCAATTTATTAAACATAATAGGGGAAATGCACTAAGGAGGTACTACAGCAGAGAGGACTTATCCAGTGATACCACTTCTCCACATTCCTATGAAATTCAGTGGAGCCCAAGAACTAAGAATTCTCAAATGGGAGAGATCTTGGTGCATAAAGGGATAGTAATACTTCATTCTAACTTTATTTTATTTTGTAGGCATTAAAAAAACATGATGAATGATATAAGTCTTATCTCTGAAACCTTTATGGTTTAAGAGATATTCACAAACAAAGTATCCCCCCCTGTTCAACCAGATCAGAAGGGAGATGCCCAGGTAGACTGCAGAGAGGGACAATCTTCAATTAAGATAATGGAAAAAGCTGAAAAACTTGTCAAGGGGGGAAGGGCTTTCATTGTTTTCATACAAAGAAAATTGTCCCCTTCTGTTATCTGTACTGTCATACAACCAGACTCACATCTGAGAAGATATTGTTTACACTAGGTAAAAGGGGCGGGGAGGGGAACTTTACTTGTGAATATCTCATAAACCATAAAGGTTTGAGAGATAACACTTATATCATTCTTCATGTTTTTTTAATGCCTACAAAATAAAATAAAGTTAAAACGAAGTATTACTATCCCTATAAGCTCCACAGAAAACCACAGGAACTGGAGAAGTGATGTCATTGGATAAAACATTCTCTGCTTTAATTAAGCCTTAGTTTATAACACCCAATGACTTGCCTAGGTTTTGTGCGTTTTGTAGGTAAAAGGCAGTACTGTGTTAGTCGAGGGAAAATAAGACAGTGAAAAAGGGGTACCTTTTATTGGCAGAGTAGCTTTAGAAGGCAAGCTTTCAAGAAAACTTGGTCGCTAACATCTAAAAAAAGAGACTCAAGTGGTTTTGAAATTTTGCACTCTAACACTAAGTAGTCAGCCAATAAAAAGTGAGAAATAGTCATCATTTAAGACTTATTAAGTAAACAGCAATAGAATAGCATCCTAAAATGAGCATAAGCAGAACATGAGCAAGTTTCAGGAAGATTGATGGCATTAGCAAATGACAGTCTACACACAACTGTTGAACGCTGGTTCTCTTAACGACCAGACACGCTGCGGTCACTAAAGGACCACGGAGCATTTCTTTTTTTCCCCATGAGGGTCATAGTACATCATAGGTCGGTAAGTCAGATCTACCCATGACGTACTATGACCGTCAAGGGGTAAAACTCCTGAATAAAGGAGTCAAACATGCAATGATAAACAAGTCATCTGAACATTATAGAGGTAAACATCCCAGGTCTTCCTGCTTGGTGACATAGGTGATCTGTTCAGCATTCTAGAAATGTTAACAGTGAAAACTGATGGCAAATTTGCAGTACTCTCAAGTCTTAATTTCTTGCAGCCAACTGAACATTTATTGCATTACCATATTATTCTAGTGAATCTAGCCCATGTGTTTCAGATTACTTCCAATACATTTATATTAGAAGTTGTAGGCTGTATCGAGATTAATTATATTGTCTACTTTGGCATGCACCGTTACATCCAGCCCAAACAAATCAGAGATGCATTTCTGGAGCAAACCGAAAATTCATGACCATAGGGTTAGAAATGAAGACTAAACTCCCTTTGATTTATAGGAGGCTTTTATCCCTTGAATGCTAAAGAGGTCTTCGAAATGTTGTGGGGAAATGCACTGGAGACTTCTAGCATTTAAGGATTATTATTATAGATTAATCTTCTCCTGTAAATGAAAAGCTGTCTAAAATAACAGACTGGTCTATATCAGATGTAGCCAACTAAAGCCCTTCACAACTGTTGGGCAATTCTCATCATCCTTAGCAAGCTGCCGGCTGACATAATATAATAGGAATTGTAGTCCCAGCAGCGGAAGGCCTCAGGTTGCCAGCCCCTAAATTAAATACCACTTCTTGATATCAAACAAGGTTCTCCATAGAGTGCGAGGATGGTATGCAACACATTGTAAGCAATCCACTTCACTGAACATTCTTTTTGAAGTTCAGGAGTTGCACACCTCTCTGGTCCTTAAATGGAGTAATGGCCTTCCCATTTGCCACACAAATAAAAAACGTGCCTTTTGTATAAAGCCAAACCGGAGCAATTTGAAGGCAACCAAATGCATTGTAGGGGAAAAATAAAACCTTTCCATTGAAGAATGAGGGGGAAGCCATACAGCAAGAGCTTTTAAAGGGATAGTAATGTTTCATAATAAAAGCAGCTCTAATTAATCGTCATAGTATTTGGACTTTGGAGAGTGTTATTTCAATTCTGTCAGAGTTGTAGTTCCAGAGTAATTCAATGACAAAGTGTCCCCCTCCCTCCCCTTTTACTGATGTCACACTATTCAGCCAAAGCAGAAGGGAGGTGCCCAGGTAGACTGCAGAGAGGGACAATCTTCAATTAATATAAGGGAAAAACCTGAAAAGCTTGTCAAGGTGGGCATGGATTTCATTGTTTTCATAGGAATAAGAGTGTCCCCTTTTGTTATCTGTCTGGTCTATGGACTGCATTCCACATCTGAGAAGAGATCGCTTACACTAGGTAAAAGGGGCGGGAGGGGGAAACTTTGCTTGTGAATATCTCATAAAACCATAAAGGTTTGACAGATAAGACTTATATCATTCTTCATGTTTTTTTAATGCCTACAAAATAAAATAAAGTTAAAACGAAGTATTACTATCCCTTTAAGCCCCCATATGCCATGTCCCCAAAGCAATGCATTGAGACCTCTAGATTTCCATTTAAAAGCCTCCTTTTAATTTAAAGGGGAACTACCACCCCGCAATAACTGTACATGAATGCAGTCTTCATCTGGCGACTAGCTGCTTAGTAGCGCTAGTCGCCAGAAATATTACCTGGTTACAAAGTTTTTGCCGTTTTTCTGAGGCTCACAGGAGCAGGAAGCACTGACATCTTGTCACAGTGACGTCAGTACGCCTGCGCTGTCAGTCCCTAGTTCCCCTTTAACAGACTTGTTGGGAGTTTATATTCTTCCACTATAGCCCATCTGGTTTGACCATAACGTTCTCCATTTTACCTTTGTACACAAGGCCCATTATATTTGTGGGATTTAAGGAAACACAGCTTCTTTCAGTAGCAGCATGAATTTTCCTGACATACTGGTTATTATTCCATTAACTGGGACACCCCAGTCCCCACCATCCCTCAATATAAGTGCCAACCATGCTACTCTTTAAAAAGGGAGATTCGTTTTATCAAGTCGCCCAAACTTAAAGGATGGAGATCAAGGACAGTGCTGGGACTCCCATAATAAAGAGGCAAGTTAATGCTTGAGTTAGTAATCATCTCAGACATTTGTAAGCCTGAGAATTGCACACCCATCTAGTCTTTAAAGGGTTACAATACTTCCATTGTACATCAGTTTTTACAAGGGTTACATATAATTTCACATTGTTAACTGAGCAACCCTTTTAGTTAGGTTTTATGAAATTCATATGTTTTTTTTTTTACTTCATTAGATGTACACTTCAATGTTTACATTAATCTGCCAATTGCTACATGCTCTGTTTACCAACTCATTTACGTATTTTCATAGTATATTATAAATCTTTAATTGAAACAGTTCATAGGCTCTCATTGGAGTTTTGTAGAAGCAGAGCTCAACACAAATCACTCACTGCCCTGAGCAATCTGTATATGTAGTAACCATGTTTCCTCGTCGCTGAGTGACTGTCCTACAATGTTTGCTGGAACCATGAAATCCATTTTCTGTTCTCACATGGTTCCTCCGGGGGCTATCAAAACCACCAAATGTAAACATTTTTTCCATATCTTCAAACATGTCATTAAAAAGTCCTCCCCCAAATGAGAAATCCTCAAAGTGATGTCTGTGTCTGTTGTGAGATTCCTTGTGGTTCTTAAAGTGGGTTTCAAAGTGCCTCTTCGATCTAGTATTTTGGTTTTCACCAAAAACATCAAAGTCTCTGAACAAGTCATCAAAATTGAAGTTAAAATGTTGGTGGAAGTGTTGATCATTGCCTCCTCTTCCACCATTTGTGAAGGCATCGTGACCAAACTGGTCATATTCTTTCCGTTTTGTTTCATCTGAAAGCGTTTCATATGCTGAAAGAGAAAAAGAAAGTTTAAAAAAGGTTACAAAAATTGGTAAAACGCAGGCTACATCAAGATGCAAAAAACATGAAGTGAATACTATGGAGGTTATGCACTAAGGTGTAATACTATGGAGGTTATGCACTATGGTGTGGAAAGAGAGAGGACTTCTCCAGTGACATCACTTCTCCAATTCCTATGTCATTCTATGGAGCCTATGTATTAAGATTTCTCCAACTTTGGAGCTTAGTGCATATACTCTATAGAATAACATAGGAACTGGAGAAAAGATATCACTAGAGACGTTATCTCCACTTTATCACGCCTTCATGCATAACCCCCAATGTTGGATAACTCTGCGACATTCAATGTGTTAAAAAGGACCATCTAAGCAGGGAAACAAAACAAAATTCAGGAAAAATTTGCATATATACTCTTTCCTCCAGGCTTTTAGTATCAATATGCCACACAAACTGAATAAGAAACAGATGACTGCAAAATTGTTAAAAATTTTCCCCACCTCTCCATCTCCCTTTTACTTTCTCACCCACTGTTCCCCACTATCCAAGTCACTGTAAAAGTGTGTGCGCGCATATCACAAACTGTTTAGAAGTTTATACCTACGCTAATGGTCAAAAAGGCCATCAAAAGGCTGGCAATACTATATTCATTATTTACTTTATAAATAGCAGGTTATTTGATGTGCATTCATTTCCTTAATCCTACTGAAAGCCAGTTGTACCATTCTCAGATATACTTTTACAATTTGACTTTTACAGAAATGTTAAAGAATCAATGATACTACTCTATTAAAAATCCTTATTGATCAGACCTGGTACAATATCCTGTGAGTTCCCTCACTCGCGGTTCTACTCACCCCCCCCCCCCCCCCCAATTACATTTTCTAACACCATGCCTGGGGCAGACAGACAAGCTATTCTGGGAAGTATGTAAGACTGAATATGTTATTAGATGGGGAAGTGTGCAGACTGGATTTGATTAGATTGTATTTACATCTGAAGAGGGCAATCACACAAACGAAAAACAGGAGCAATTCTCAACTGAAATGCTGCATTTTGGGGAAAACAAAACTCAGACAAAAGCACACAAAATAATGTACTTTTCATCTGAGTGAATGTCCTACAGTAACCAAAATTGATATACTTGGTTAAAGGGATAGTAATGTTTCATAATAAAAGCAGCTCTAATTAATCACCACAGTATTTGGACTTTGGAGAGTGTTATTTCAATTCTGTCAGAGTTGTAGTTCAAGAGTAATTAAATAATAAAGTATCCCCCTCCCGCCCTTTTTACTGATGTAACACTGCTCAGGCAGATCAGAAGGGAGGTGCCCAGGTAGACTGCAGAGAGGGACAATCTTCAATTAAAATAAGGGAAAAACCTGAAAAGCTTGTCAAGGGGGGCAGGGCTTTCATTGTTCTCATAGGAAGATGACTGTCCCCTGCTGTTGTCTGTCTGGTCTATGGACTGCATTCCACATATGAGAAGATATGGCTTAAACTAGGTAAAAGGGGCAGGAGGGGAAACTTTCCTTGTGAATATCTCTCAAACCATAAAGGTTTGAGAGATAAGACTTATATCGTTCATGTTTTTAGTGCCTACAAAATAAAATAAAGTTAAAACGAAGTATTACTATCCCTTTAATGTCCAAGGCCATAAAAAAAAAAAAAAAAAAAAATAAATAATATATATATATATATATATATATATATATATATATAATAAATAATCCGCATGCAGACCAAGAGAAATCATTAGAGTGCTATTCATCTTGTGAAAAGGAGGCAACAGGAACAATTCTTACCCAGTGCCAGAGGGACCCCCAAAGCATTGGACATATATAGATTATACACACACACAAATAGATACAGATGTGTACAAATACATATTGCAATGCACTGGAACCCCCTTTGGCACTCGGTCGTCTTCATTCCCTCACCTTCTGCTCCAGCTGTTTCCCCTGCAAGGTACCTCTCCCGGTGCTGCTCTACCTTACACTGAAAGGAGGCACCATTAAAATAGGTGTCCATTGCAAAAATGAAATACTTCCTGCCTCTCTACCAGATGTAGAATATTTTCACATTTTAGATGGAGCCTCATCTCAGTGCAAAGCAGTGCATCACCAGGACAGACTGGGTAGAGTCAAGAAGGGGTGGACAGGAGTCTGGTTACATGGTGAGGGTGATGGCTACCACAATGCAGGTTATTAGGATAGGTAAATTATCCTGTCCAAATCATAGAAATGGTGTGTAAAAGGCTTGAAAGTGTTAGTGCAGAATGTGGGGTGGACTCTACCATCATGTGTTACTCTATATTCAGGTGAATTCAGCAGCAATGTGTCTGGGGCTTTTCAGCCATACACAACAACAAAAGCACACACTGGCCATTTCAGGATATATTTCCCATCTCTCTCTACATATACCACCTTCTCTTACCTTCAGCTATTTCACGAAACTTTGCTTCTGCATCGGGACTTTTATTCTTGTCGGGGTGGTATATCATTGCAAGTTTGTGAAAAGCTTTTTTGATCTGTCGCTCAGAGGCATTTTTAGGAACACCTAAAATGTCATAATAAGTTTTTTTTGCCAATATGATTTCTGATATTAATAAGATACAAACTGCAAATGTGACCACTGATTGCGTGGATGCCATGGTTGTGGTATCTGGAGACAAAAAAAGAAGCAGAGAAGAATATCATTTGTTAGTGTATAGAAGTGAGAACTGCAGTTCTAAGACAAAATTAGAGAAGGCCAAGTTTTAGGACGGAGGATAAAATAATATACTTATTTTAGTGATACCCTAAGGCTGTGATAAAACACCACTCTGTTTTATACATATTTAAATAGACTCTTGACCTTGAATTTAAGATTCAGAAACACAGTCAGTCTGAACAACTTTGATTCACTCACCTTTGCTGAAGCAGGGAATACCTCAAGTCCTAGCTTGTTAGTGAGACCTGTGTGCACAGATTGAGGACCACTGGTTTAAGAGATACTTAAATTTTATTGCCATATGATGTGCTTTCAGTGTGGTATAAATCACTAAGTCATTGTACTAATTAAGCCCTAAAAGACCAGTGGTATTTCGCACATTTGTGCCCAAGGGAATTTTTGCATTTTAGCCATCAGCTTGTTTAACCTTGCAAACCTTCCCTTGTGCCCAACATGGAAGCTCCAAATGTTATAAAATGCAGGCACCTGGAAGTTGTGAGGTATCTAAATTTGATTAGATCACTCCCATCCCCACAAGTTGCAAAGGTTACCAGCTGTCTTTCAAGCAAGGTACAACTTAAGACTTTGCAGCTTATGAGGCTTGGGATTGAGTATGAGTACTTGCTAGGGGTGCACCGAAATTTCGGTGGCCGAAATGTTTCGGCCGAAAATGGCCTTTTCGGCAAAAAGCCGAAATAAAAAAAATGGCCGAAAATCCTTGTCAGCCCGCATCATCACGCGCCCCTGCGGGCCGTGATGACATACAGACAGAGAAGAGGGCAGAGGCACCGGAAGAGAAGCGCTTGCTGCCAGCAGACTGATCGTTACTGTCTGGCAGCAAGCGCTTCTCTTCCGGTGCCTCTGCCCTCTTCTCTGTCTGTATGTCATCACGGCCCGCAGGGGCGAGTGATGATGCGGGCGGGCAGGAGGGAGCTCAGAGCCAGCCAGCCGCAGGGGACCGGGAGAAAGAGAGGTACAAAGGGGGAGAAAGTACATAGGGGAGAAAGAGATGCACAAGTGGGAGAAAGAAGTACATGGGGGAGAAAGAGGCACAAGGGGGAGAAAGAAGTACATGGGGGAGAAAGAAGTACATGGGGGAGAAAGAGGCACATGGGGGAGAAAGAGGCACATGGGGGAGAAAGAAGTACATGGGGGAGAAAGAGGGGAGAAAGAAGTACAAGGGGGAGAAAGAAGTACAAGGGGGAGAAAGAAGTACAAGGGGGAGAAAGAGAGGCACATGGGGGAGAAAGAGAGGCACATGGGGGAGAAAGAAGTACATGGGGGAGAAAGAAGTACATGGGGGAGAAAGAAGTACATGGGGGAGAAAGAGGTAAAAGTACATGGGGGAGAAAGAGAGGCACAAGGGGGAGAAAGTGAGGCACAAGGGAGAGAAAAGTACATGGGGGAGAAAGAGGCACAAGGGGGAGAAAGAGAGGCACAAGGAGGAGAAAGAGAGGCATAAAGAAGTACATGGGGGAGAAAGTGAGGCACAAGGGGGAGAAAGAGAGGCACAAGGGGGAGAAAAGTACATGGGGGAGAAAGAGAGGCACAAGGGGTAGAAAGAGGTACAAGGGGGAGAAAGAGAGGCACAAGGGGGAGAAAGAGAGGCACAAGGGGGAGAAAGAAGTACAAGGGGGGAGAAAGAGAGGCACAAGGGGTAGAAAGAAGTACAAGGGGGGAGAAAGAGAGGCACAAGGGTAGAAAGAAGTACAAGGGGGGAGAAAGAGAGGCACAAGGGAGGAGAAAGAAGTACATGGGGGGACAAAGAAGTACATGGGGGAGAAAGAGAGGTGCATAGACCCCATAGTAAAATAATAACAATGATGCATGTTAACTGTGTAAAGTTTTTTATTCTACAGTTTGTTTTTAACACTCAGTTTGTTCATTAAATAATGAAAAATTAGCATATTGTTTTTTTTATCCAATTAATCGAAAAAATAATCGGCCAACTAATCGATTATCAAAATAATCGTTAGTTGCAGCCCTAGTAATCCTAGTACTGAGCAGCCGCGCTACGTCACAACGTAGCTAGCGCGGGCTGCTTAAAATCAACAGACACAAAAAAAACAGCTAGGTGGTAAGCTGTTACCACAGTGCTCCCCTGCTGCTGCTTTTGGACATTTCCCGTGCCGAGAGTGACAGGAGACCCTGAGTGGCTGCTGTTGATGCCCAGCCTGCATTCCTCTGCTGGACCATAGAAGAGGTATTGGTAATACACATCCAAAATACCAAAAATGTTTAGAAGAACTAAAAGCTATAGAAAAAATAAATAATAATAATAAAAAGCCACACTAGATGTAAAAGGATAATTTTATAAAAACCTTTTTCAAAGTCAAGGTTTAAATACATTCATAATGCATATTTTAAAACCCTATCTCTGACTTTGAACCAGTTTTGACAAAATTATCTTTTAAAACTTGTTTTTGTTTGTAAAATAGAAACATCTTGGCCATTGCTGGGCAGTCATAAGAATCTCATTTCTCCACTACCAGAAATGAGATTCTTATGTTTGCCCAACCCTGGCCAAAATATTTTTTTTTCCTTTTTACAAACAAAAACATAATATAACAGGCTAAGTTTATGAAAACTTTTTAAAAGTCAGGGTTACGGTTTTAAAATATGCATTAAAGTCATTTTCGGTTTTCGGCCAAGTGCATCCTGACGTTTCGGTTTCGGTTCAAAATTTTCATTTCGGTGCACCCCTAGTACTTGCAGTCTCTGCTTAAGTGCAGAGAGTGCAATAATTACAATCTAAGGTCCTCAGGAGGGTGGCCTGCTGGTGGAGCCACAAATTGACCATTACACCTTAGGTGGCAGGCCACTGGAGTCCACCCCTGCAATCTTTAACTCCCTGCTGCTACCATCCTTCAGTTCTAAAATGTTCACTATATCTCCTGTGCTACTTGCATGGTAACATGTCACCAGATCTAGGTGTATGGTTATAGTACTTCCTGGTAATCTGGAATTCAACAATATATATATATATATATATATATATATATATATATATATATTTATTTACCCTGAGGAAGGTCCCTAGTGGACCAAAAATGTTAGGCATGGGTGCAATAAATTAACCTCTTTTTTGCTACATTTGCTGGTTCAGTGTGCTGTGTCTTACAAGGCCAGGCTGAGTATATCTAATGCTCTATGTATGTATATATGTAATATTGTGTGCACACACACACACACACACACACACACACACACACACACACACACACACACACACACACACACACACTGTGTAGAAAACTCAAATGCTACGAAGAAACACGAACAAAAATAAAATACTATATAAGATGCACATGACTGGGCTGTAAATATAGAGGGCTATTCCCTGTTTAGAAGAGACAGAATTAATAGAAAAGGGGGAGGTGTTTGCTTATATTTGAAAACAGAGATAAATCCAGTTTTGCAAGGTGATATTAGTGAGGAAACTGGCCAAATTGTGGAGTCCATGTGGGTAGAAATCGAGACTAAATGTGGTGTGAAAGGTAAAAAAAAGTTGTTGGTGGGCATATGCTACAAACCACCAAATATCGATGACAATGATGAGGCCCAACTGCTATTGCAAATGAGGAAAGCTGCCCAGTTTGGGCATACTATAATTATGGGAGATTTTAATTATCCAGATATCAACTGGAAAAATGAGACCTGTCAGAGTGCTAAGGGTAGCAGGTTTTTGAACACACTTTGTGACATGTAGCTTTCACGAATGGTGGAAGCGCCAACAAGAAATAACAATGTATTGGACCTAGTGCTCACTAATAACACAGAAATGGTATCCAATATTAAGGTAAGAGATTTGGGAAACAGTGATCACAACATGGTTACATTTGAGATCAGTCTGGCAAAGCAAAAATGTATAGGTTCAACCAAAACTCTTAATTTTAAAAAAAGCCAACTTCAAATTGTTAAGGGCTTCAATGCAACAGAGTGGGAAATTTTATTTAAAGGCAAAAATACTGAGGAAAAGTGGTCAGAATTCAAATTTAAATTGCAGAAATGTACCCAACAGTATATACCAATGGGGAACAAATGAAAAAGTAGTAAGTCACAGCCAATGTGGTTAACTGCACATGTAAAGAAGAAAATGGCAAGGGGAGAAAAACAAAAAAACAAAAATGCATTCAAATTTTTTTTTTTTTTTTTTTTTTTTTTTTTTTTTAAGTCTGAAGGAACTGAACAATTAGGGTAGCAAAAATAGATAATGAAACTCGAATTGCAAGGGAAAGCAAGACTAATCCAAAAAAGTTTTTCAAATATATAAATAGCAAAAAACTTAAGAGGGAGTGAATTGGACCATTCAAAAATGGGATGGGTGAGTTGGTTAGTGAGGATAAGGAAAAGGCCGATGTTTTAAACACTTTCTTTGCATCAGTATATACAAGGGAGCAAGGAATGGTAGAAGAGCCTCCGCAAGTAACAAAACAATACAATTAATAGGTATTGGGTTAACTCAAGGAGATGTCATGGGAAGACTGAACAAAATTAAGACCGACAAAGCACCGGGTCCTGATGGTATACATCCAAGGGTTCTTCAGGAACTCAGTGCAGTGTTAGCAAAACCCCTATATTTACTCTTTAAAGATTCTATTACCACAGGCTCAGTGCCACAGGATTGGCGAAGAGCTAACATAGTGCATCTATTTAAAAAGGGAACTAAAACAGAACCTGGGAATTATAGACCAGCGAGTTTGACCTCTGTAGTGGGAAAACTGTTAGAAGGGATAATAAGGGACTATATTCAGGATTACAACACAAAAAATAAAATCATTAGCACGAATCAACATGGTTTTATGAAGAATAGATCATGCCAAACTAATCTTTTCAGCTTCTATGAGGAGGTAAGTAGCAACCTTGATAATGGCAAGGCAGTAGATGTAGTATATCTAGACTTTGCAAAGGCATTTGATACAGTGCCACACAGAAGGCTGGTGCATAAAATAAGGATATTGGGTCTAGGAGATAACCTTTGCAATTGGATACAAAACTGGCTGAAGGATAAGGAACAGTGTGTGGTTGTAAATGGAAAATTCTCCAGTACAGTTAAAGTGGAGAGTGGAGTACCTCAGGGTTCAGAATTGGGTCCGCTGCTTTTTAACATGTTTATAAATGACCTGGAAATAGATATAGAAAGCAAAATATCAATATTTGCAGACGATACTAAATTATGCAAAGTCATTAATTCAGAACAGGATATTTTCTCTCTACAGAAGGACTTACATACAATGTCAGATTGGGCAAACATGTGGAATATGAAGTTTAATGTGGGGAAGTGTAAAGTCATGATTTGGGAGGAAACAATCCCAAGGCTACTTATAAACTTAATGGAATAATTTTAGGTGACTCATTGCTAGAGAAAGACCTGGGTATCCTTGTCAACTACAAACTTGGAAACAGTAACCAGTGCCAAACAGCAAAGGCAAACAAAGTGCTGTCTTGCATAAAAAGAGGTATCGAAGCAAGAGTGGGTAACATTATTTTGCCATTATGCAAATCATTGGTAATACCTCACCTTGAGTATGCAGTGCAATTTTGGGCACCGGTTCTGAAAGAGGATATACTAGAACTAGAGAGGGTACAGCGGAGAGCAACAAAATTAATTAAGGGAATGGAGGACTTGACATATGAGGAACGACTAAACAAACTTGGTTTATTTACTCTAGAGAAAAGACGACTAAGAGGAGACCTTATTACATTGTACAAGTATATGAGAGGTCAATACAAGGATCTCTGCTGTGAGCTATTTATTCCAAGGCCTGATCAGGTGACCAGGGGACACCCCTTGAGATTAGAGGAAAGGAGGTTTAAACTTACTTTTTTACAGTAAGGTCTGTCAAATTGTGGAATTCATTGCCCAGGGAGGTAGTTATGGCAGATGCAATGGATACATTTAAGAGAAGATTAGATACATTTCTTTCAAAAGGGAACATACAGAGTTATACTGTTTATCAGTAGGCTGATCAGGAAGGTCTGATAAAGACTAATTTAATTGGTAGCAGGAAAGCTATAAAATTCTCAGTTACTGAGGTATGAGGCGAAGGTTGAACTTGATGGACTTGTGCCTTTTTTCAACCTAATTTACTATGTTACTATGAGTAGTAGTTTATTAGAATACAATGAGAATAAAAGACAGTTGTTGTATATATATTTTCTACACCTCCAGTGTTCCGATTATATTTCATGTAGTGTAATTGTTTGTAACCTGTCCCCCAATGTATCCCGTGCTGCTAGAACGGCATCCGTTCATTGGTTTAAGTCACACAGATATATGTCAAATACCAGATTTAAATGAGCTTTGAAAACAAACAAGACTTGAGTAATTATAGGTTATTTCAGACAATAGCCTGAGATGTTTGCATAAACTGACAAACCTAAAATGAGTTAGCACTGGCTGGCAAGTAGTGGCAGTTGGGATGGGGAACAGTGTGGAATGCTCATATCTAGCAGGCATTCCTGACAATACCATGTAATGGGAAAAGCTAATCTCTAGTGTGTGTGTGTAAATTAGCAGTTCAAATTTGTTACAGGTAACAAAAAAAAACAACACATCACACATCTGTCTTGAGAATTCACAACTACCCTCCCCAATCCTATATAATAATTTGCTAAGAATGCTGGAAGTTCTGTGCTTTCAGGCAGTCTCTATAGTGCATGACTGCATAGGCAGCAGGATGCAGAGCTGGACCGGCCTCTTAACCCTTTGAGTGCCCGAGAGGTATGCAACGCATTGCAAAGAAATGCATTGCGTACCCCTCTGGCACTCAAAGGGTTAACATCACCCAGACCTTGGCTGGTGTACACAGGCTTTTACACTAGTATTCCATGCAACAATGTGCAAAGATGCATTACTAGTACATATAAACCTTTGAACATTTACGATTCAAAGTGTAATCTAGATCCCTCTTCTGATGGCAAAGACAACTGGTTAAAAATAAACTGGTTCACATTTAAAAGTGATGACAAAGCAGTTTTAGTTTTTATGCATTTTAAATATAGCAACATTTCATGAGCAATAATGAAAGTTGTATTATTTGTCACCTTTAGAATCATGTTACATGTGACACTCTTGAACAAGCACAGGGACAGACATGTATTACCTGAAATGCTAACAGAATTACTGTTTTAGACATACAGAAACCAACAGCAGACCAAAACTACTTCTAGTTATAAGAGCTATACAAGATTAAAAACTGCTCATCTCAGAACCAAGAAGATGCAGAACACTTAACCCTTTGAATGTCAGAGAGGTACGGAACACATTGCAATGCATTCCGCACCCCTCTGGCACTTAAAGGGTTAAGAAATGCTCAACATAATCCACAGACTATTCTGCACAGGGGCTGTCACCTGCACGTGTGAAAGTCTGGAACACATCTGTTAAAAAGATGTTGCAACTGTTAGCAATAATTTAACACCAGGGACAACAACAAGGTATATGACGAAACATGAAGCAACATGAAGACTTATAATGCAATAGGTAAGACTTTTCAAGCATAAACAAATTACATGTAGATATTGAATAAGGGATAATGTCAATTGCTTTAATGTTAAAGGGATAGTCTGATTTTATTAAACTTGAATAGTGTAGCTATTACGATACTAAACTAAGCGATAAAAGTTCCATCTTTCAAACCTTTATGGTTTGAGAGATATAGGAAGATAAAGTCCTCCTTCACCCTTTCCCTGATGTCACCTGTATTATCCTTATCCTAGGAGCAGATGGAGGCTCATCAGCATAGTCAAAATAGCAGAATCTATAAACAAATACTTTATTGGAATGGTCTACAAAGTGTCTCTGCAAACCAGGCACACTTTGCAGACCGTTCCAATGAAGTGTTTGTTTCTAGATCACGCTATATCGGCTCTGCTGAAGAGCCTCCATCTGGTCACGCAACCAGAATCTCCATCTGAAGGCTTTACAGCTCATCACAGAGAAAGGGAAGGGACGGGGAACTTTATCTTCCTATATCTCTCAAACCATAAAGGTCTGAGAGATGGAACTCGTACAGCTTAGTTTATTATTGTAATACACTATCAGAGTTTAATAAAATCTGACTATTATTCCTTTAAAGTGGAGCTTTCACCTTAATTCAAGTTTGCATATTTGAAAATTGCATTAAAACTGCCAATGTGTCATGTTAGCCAAAAGATCAACAAAAAGATACTCACACTTGTTACAACATGCCAACTGCAGTACCTGTGCATTATTAGATGTTTTCATATGCTATTTAGGCTAGTTGGTTATGTGTAATATACTAATAAAGGTTTGGATGACACTTAATACGCTAATGAAACTTTGCACAGTACCAGTAAATATTCAGTTTCACTTTGCCCCAACAATAAATGTGAATACCTCCTGATCCATACATCTGCTGGACTTTTGGTTAGCATGACATGTAGGCAGGTTTTAAGCATTTTTCAAATACGTAAACTTCAATTAAGGTGAAAGATCCACTTTAAAGACTAAATGTATTCTGCACCCATTTAAGATGTGAAAAAGTCCAGAGGATAATTTGCATAAAAGAAGACTCAAATAAAATAGTAACAGATTTACATGACACTAATGAATTGGATGCCAAGCTCGAAGGGGATCAGTTAATAAGTTTTGTGGGACAAATTTATGAGTGACAATCTGGAACCAGGAGTCATTCCAATCTGCTTATTTAGTAGGTGCTACTAGGGCCTTCAGGGGAAGAAAATAAATAAATTATATTTTTCTTCTTCCCCTGAAGGCCCTAGTATCACCTAATAAGCAGACTGGAATGACTACAGGTACCAGAGAGTCATGATAAAATTGCCCCACAAAACTCATTAACCAATGCCCGTGGAGCTTGCCATCCAATGAATTAGTGTCATGTAAATCTGTTACTATTTTTATACTTATAAATATACATAAAAGTCTCTGTAGTATGAGCAAGACAGTGGCACTCACAAAAAACAATTTAAACAGATTGGTGCAAGTTCTATAAACATAAGATAATAAAGTATACTCAGCATGGACATTATCTCAGCGAAGAGGCAGCACTCATTTATGCAATAGTGTATCAAGCTAATTTAATCGTATCCATGTCTCCAAGCTCTATCAGTCCAAGAGAGACCTTCATTTTCCCTAAGGAAGGTCCCTCTTGGACCGAAAGTGCTTGTCAGATATGGATACAATAAATTAACTTGTTACACTATTACTTCCATGAGTGCCATCTCTGTCTGGGGCAATTAGTCCAACAGCAGATATACAAACTGTACCTCAGTGATCTGCTAAGATTTATCAGTAACTCAGATGTCAGTAAATCCTTGCTTCACGCAGCTTCTGAAAGAGGTCCAATACTTTGAGGGATGGCTAACAGATTCTCAAAGAATTAACAGGAAGCTGCTTTTGCTATGTATTCCAGAGAAGGGGGTATACTAGATGATGCACATTTATTAATATAAACTCTACTTTGAAAAATGTCCCCGAACTTTAAAAGAGCTTTTTATCTCCTTCAGGAGTAGATTACTGACTCTGCAATAAGCAGTGATAAATGACTTCGCCAGTGATAGAACTTCTTCAAGCCCTATTTTATGCTATGGAGCCTATTCCCTAAGATTTCTCCAGTTTTGGAGATAGTACATTGGTTCCTATGCTCTTCTATGGAACACAAGAAGTCATCTCTACTTTATCACTCCTTAGTGCATCCCCCCAGTGTTCCTAATCCTTTCATGTGCTTTGGCACACAGTAATAATTCTAGACAAACTTACATGTTAGAAAATAAACCACTTCCCCTACTCTTCTTCTAAAGATCTGACCAACTTTCCACATTCTCCACTCAGTGAAGTCAAGAAACACAGTGCACTGGGACTGAAAGAGTTAATGGAAAACTTTTGAGGTTTTTCCTGCAAAGTAAAACAAGGGCACTCCCACCTGTGAGTTTTATTCAAAAGGTATAACAGTTCAAGTAATCAGTAAGTGACTTTGCTGTAAATTTACTTTGACAGTTCTGACAGTATCAACACTTTATATCACATTCTATGGATAATGGTTTTTCATTGACTTTCCTTTCTAATAGAATGTAACAGAATAGATAGTTGCAAGTTGACCACTAGAGGGCACGGTTAATGGAAACAGTTTCAACTGAAATGACTCTGGAAATATGTATCAGCAGTGCAAGTACCCATATTTTAATCAACAGGAAAAACCCTTATATACACACACATTTTAATGAAGAAGGTTTACTGCTCCTTTAACATTCTGAGTGCCAGAGGAGTACTGAAAAGTCAGAAGTGGCCTCAAAAAAAAAAAATGCGTTACTGAAATTAAACATTTGGGTGCCAAAGGTCTCAAACACAGGTGTGCATCTAGCTGGCACCCAAAGCGGGTAAATTATGATGCCTATCAGCTGGAACCTTTTTATTACATGCTCTTCAATTGTTTTGCTCTGGAATCACTACACTTATTATGCATTTACCCACATGTTATTGGAACCACAAACAACATTATACGAAGACAATACTTGTAAATAAAGAGTTGTACTTCAACAACTAGAAAAAAAAGAGAAAGAGACGGGGAATACACTGCAAAGCGATGTGCCCCAGTGGTCCTTAACACTTTGACTAGCCAATGTTACCCAACCCATTTGGACGCAAGGATTTGTATACATGACGCTCAAAGGTTTAAGCCATTAAGACTTGCACTTCACCCTTATACAGACATTGAGTCCAATAACCAGAGCGCTTCACTCACATTCAACAGCCCAAACAATGGGTGACAAAGACGAGCCCATTTAAATCAGAGCTGGCGATAGCCAACGCAGACAACCAGTCAAAGGCATCTTTGCGCTCGCACACTCCTAACCCAGGCAAACTCACCTTGTAGCCGTTATCCAGTGACCTGCCCAGAGCAAGGACTTATCTGTGCTACTAGAGCCGACCCGCCCACTCAACAGCCAGCGCCCGCGCCACCAACACAGCTACACGACACGTCCCCCTATTGGTCAGTTCCGTGTCATGTGACTTTAGAGGCACGTGGAGAACTGTTGCTACCCGAAGAGTATGGGAAATGTCACTTCCGCTGACTTGTCTCTACCTGGGGTGCTGAGTTCTGAATGGTTTCTATAGCAATGCATGAACTCTAAAACGGGACGGAACTTTTATGTGGACATCTTTGAATAGGGCATAACGTCACTTTTAGAAGTGAAACCAGTAACCTGAGTCCCTCTACCCGTTGAACTACAGTTTTTTTTAGCCAAACCCTACTTGAAGTTCTATAGTTGCCAATACCTGGTTAAACAGCATTTCAGTTGTTTAATTTATCGCTAGCTTTACAAATCCCTAAACATACCCATTTAGACTGTAAGCTCATTGGGGCAGGGACCTCGCTCCCATTATTTCTATGAATGTCGCACTTATTTCATTCCCTCTTTATTGTAGCATATGCCTATTGTAAGGCGCTGCGTACACTGTGTGGTGCCATATAAATATGTACATACATACTTAGCTGCATAGTTGTCAGAATTTGGGATAGGAAACGCACTGAACAAATATGTTGTCTTTAAAGGGGTGATTTTAACAATCGGTAGAAAATTCCCATCATCAGCTGACTGAGACTTGTGGAAGTCGTAGTCCACCAAGAGCTGTCTGTGTCTTATTGGCCCTTACCCTACTCAAATATGGCGTCCCAGCACTCTTCGCGGCAATAGCGATACATCAGGTAGGAATGCTCAGCCTTGAAGACGTCAAGTGCCCGGATGTAGAAGGACGAAGGAAAGTTCGGTTCCCGTGGTTACGACGCTTCGTGTTCATCTGTGTGAGGTCTAGAGCTTAGCAGTGGTGTGAGCATGACTCGATATTGCGCGGCTCCCTGTTGTAAAAACCGGGGAGGGCAGCTGGCCGGGACACCGCGCAGGGTCTCATTCTACCCGTGAGTTTCCTCTCCCACTCATGTTCAGCCGCAGACATGCACTGAAAGAGGGCGATGTGATAAGCGTGTCTATCTGTGCTTGTGTGTATAGGATCTGCTTGGTCTCAGGGCGACCCAAATCCGTAAATAGGCAACATGTGGCCGGCTAAGAATATATACCACCAGCTGGAAAGCTACCGGTTGCTCAAGAATATCAAATTTAACGTTGATGTTTGCTCTCCTCCGTGTTGGTGTTTTATGTGTTGAAACCATGTTATGATAGTGTTTTCGGGTTAAAATAAATACAGTTACAAACATCTTACGGGCAATAATGATATATACACACTCACGTCAGGTCATTGATGTGAATTACAGTTTAAACCCTTGAATGTCAGAGAGGTATGCAACACTGTCACTCAAAGCATTAACCCTTTACCAACCAAAAGGGCGTGCAACGCATTGTACATCCCTAGGTTATTAAGAGATGTAACATTTCCTAAATAGCCATGTACCTTACTATAGTAGGAAGACAACTGTGGCTCCTATATAATTGACGAAGGCCCCAATAGGCAGTGAAACGTCAAATTTTATCCTGCAGTCGTCAGATGCTTAATAAAAGCTATGCTTTACATTTATTTATTGAATTGCATTGTGTGTGCGAGTGTGCCAGGTTTGAGACTACTGTATTTAAGGGCCACTTTTATCTGACACTAGCTTGCGCTTCTGTGGATCAAGTTCAGCATATACTTTTGAACGATCCATACTATGTTTTTCACGGTACTTTTGTTCAAGAGTAAGAAACGACTATGGAGATAGACATGACAGTTGGTGATATATATTATACTAGTTGAACAGCCCGTTATACGGGCCACAGTGCCTCTGGCAGCCGGTCGCGGGTCTCCCCCGCCTCGGCTGATACAGAGCCTCTGGCAGCCGGTCGCGGGGCAGTCACACGCAGTGAGACTGCCCGCGCCTCTGCTGATACAGAGCTGGACGCTCCTTCGGAGCGCCCAGCTCTGTATCAGCTGCGGCGCGGGCAGTCTCTACTGCGTATGACTGCCGCACGCTCAGCAGTGTCTACTGTGCATGTCGGGCGTTACACACAACTTGGCGAATTATTATATAGGATATTTTAAACTGAAACAAGCAGAGTGTATTTGCCTGTTTAACCCTTTAAGTAATAGAGCATTGCACACCCCTCTGGTTTGTAAAGAGTTATATGAACAGTGCACACAAAACCTCTTAACTCAAAGGGATAGTAATACTTCATTTTATCTTTATTTTATTTTGAAGGCATTAAAAAAAACATTAACAATATAAGTCTTATCTCTCAAACCTTTATGACAGATAACAGCAGGGGACAATCTTCTTCCTATGAGAACAATGAAAGCCCTGCCTCCCTTGACAAGTTTTTCCCTTATTTTAATTTAAGATTGTCCCTCTCTGCAGTCTACCTGGGCACCTCCCTTCTGCTCTGGCTGAGCAGTGTTACATCAGTAAAAGGGGCGGGAGGGGGATACTTTATCATTCAATTAGTGTTGAACTCCAACTCTGACAGAACTGAAATAACACTCTCCAAAGTCCAAATACTATGATGATTAATTAGAGCTGCTTTTATTATGAAACATTACTGTCACTTTAAGTAAAGGATTGGCAACGTGTTCCTGCTAACCAAAATAGCATGCTACTATAGCTCAGTTGCATGGCTGATGCTGCTGTGCCACGAAAAGGAGTAGAATGAATTAGGGATTTCAGTGCTGTACAAGTGCATTGGCTCCATGGGGTTTTGAGAAGTCTCAGCCCCTATATAGTCAAACTCAACCAGAACTGGAAGGGGATTCCAATTATCTATTCTTGTTTGACAGAGCAGCACTAGCAGTGCAACTGGCCTTGGGTACTAATCCCTGAGCTACAGGAGCATGATAGTGGCAGTCAGGGACACATGGCCAAACCTAGTTAAGTTAGAGGTTTTAAGATTTACATGAGCACTGAGCAGATTTTATGTGGACCTGCTTGCAGCTGTCATGTCTGCCCCAATGTCTCTCAGTGGGGGTTTATTGTGATTTTTTTTTTTAGCTACCTATTGTTAGACTGTGTAGTGGTCGCATCATTTTGTCCACTGGCCATCTTGATATGGGTTTCCATATAATTCTAGACTAGGACAGACTTGTTTCCCTCTCATCTTCTTTTAATTGTTTTTATTTGCCATCTTTGAATTTACATGTTCTTTGCACCAATAAAGATTGTTATATTTTGTACTTTTGTATACCAGGTTTTGAGTGCCTCATTTAGGAGTCTTGCTTTTTGGGGCGTATTAACTAGATCCCTACATTATATGTACTTGTGAGTCTCAGAGAGCATCTCGCCATTCTAGTGATTTATGGACCTGGTTGGTGTCATTTTCCAGTGCTAACCTTCCTTTATCTGTACGGCCCCTTAGATATAAGATCTTCAATCAGTCCTGGATGTTATATCTTGAACAAAGGCAATTTTAAGTGGTTATAATTAAAGAAAAAGTGGGAGATTATTATGAGTTGTACGTTATCCTTTAAAGTGCAACATATGGTTTTGTTCTGTATGATAAAACAATGGATTTCAGTTTCTGTTGTTCGTTGTTTTTTTTTTTTTTGTTTTTTCCTCAATATCTAACTATACAAGATACCTACTCATGCTCTGACCACTGCAAATCAAGAACCCATATGAAGCAGCATATTGCCTTCTGATAATTTTAAGTGCAGAGACATTAAGAACCTGAACCAAAAATTGTAGTTTTGTTTATATCTCTTGTCTTCTAATGACCTTATATGTAAAGGGGAAATAGTAGGAATGACCTTATATATAAAGGGGAAATAGTAGGAACTATGAGGAAAACTAAGTGCAATATAGGGGAACAAAATAATAAAATATTTGATGGAGTGCATTATAATATATGTAACCCTGTACTAATATGGGTCATGTTTTCTGTTTATTTTAGGTCACTTTTTCATCAGTGAAACAGTGCTAGTGTGTTGTATGGCTATTTTCCATTCATACCACATTTCTGTTAACCAGAGGTGTCAACATTTTTTTTTTTTTTTTTTTTTTTAATGCAGTAAAGATGGAAAAAGTAGTAAAATAAGACTTCTCTATGTACATTTACATTGAAATGTGCTAAAACCAAGGTCACACTTACCCCTTTTTTGCAGTAATAATTTTGCAAGGCGTAGTTGCAGTACAGTCTCAAAAGCTATTGCTATATGGCCTGTAACACTTTTCCAAGTGTGAACAATGTGTCTGCGTTTATAGTTATGAGGAACTATGGACTGAGTAAGCGACTACTGTCTGCCATATGGCTGGAGATTTACAATGGTCCACTAATCTGTCACTTAAAAATCCTGCAGACAAGTAGAAGTTATGCTGTCCTCTATGTTTAATAGTGGGTGAACAAATAACTTTTAATCCCTTGACTTGTTGTTTTTTCCCTTGTGGTGAGCCTTAAGAAGAGGTTTGTAGCTCTGATTATGTAGAATGCAACATTATATTTTCTTTGATGTAGTTATAGTCATGGGAGACTTGGAGAAATAACGACTCTGACATGTACAAGTAAGATCAACACCACTTTATTAAGATCAAATATAGGAGAATGGTAATAGTAACTTCCCCAACCTCCCTGGGGTCAGGCTGAGGACAGTGCTGCAGTCCACTACCAGGAGCTGACACTGAACTTGGCCAAGCTCTGCGAACAGACAGGAAGCGAACCAGTAAGGTCAGCCGAACCACTAGAAATAGCGTGCAGCGGTAAGCGACACAGACTGAGGTGCAGAATACATGAGGCCCAATACCCTAGAACACTAGGGTCACAGATACAAATCCTAGAACGCTAGGGTCACCGTAACTACCACAACCCTAGAATGCTAGGGTCCTCGAGCAATGGTAGGACCAGACGCTGTCGGTCTAAGGACTGAACCCTACCCTGACCAAGGACCAGGACTAGGAACCTGCACAGAGGGAGCCAGACCCTAAGGAGATCCAGCAAAGACAGACAGAGCCAAGGTAATACACAGATCGGGTAGTCAGACAAAGCCAAAGTACTTAGCACGGAGCGGGTAGTCAGCCAAGCCAAAGGTCATACACGAAGTGGGTAGTCAGATGTAGCCAGGAATCAAGCACGGAGCAAATAGGCAAGGCCAGAGGTTCAGGCACAAATCGAGCAGTCAGAGCCATGGGTCATACACATATCGGAATCAGCAGCCAGAAACGGATCACAACAGAAGACTAGAAACGCACAGGTACACCACGAAAGGGCACTGAGGCTAGGACAGGAAGCAGCATGTAAGGCCTACCGGAGAGGCGGGTCAAGCTAGGTCAATAAAGTACAAGCTATAATAATAGTGAGCGCACAGAATGACGCTCGAGTAACCAGGAAGTCACTGACCCGATGTGCTGCCACTAAGCACACACAAGGGAGCGAACAGGTAAAGCCATAGACCTGAATCACGGGCACAGTAATAGTTACAGTGAGTCGCTCAAGCAGCTTATTTTGTCGCCATGCAACTCTCCCGGGAACATTGAGAATCAATCCTCACTCTACCTTTATCATGTTGTTGCCATATGCAACTGAAAGCAACTGTTGCATAAACTATAAGCTTTTGGCTATTTTCACAGATGACATCATGGCACTGCTTAGTTCTACAGTGTTGTGCTTGCAGAATATACATAGGATTCCCCACCTTATAGTTATTGCCTTACAAATAGAGCCAAACGTAGCATTCTGTAACTTTACAGAGTGTAACACAAAGTTCAGTGAATATGCAGTAGGAATGATATGAAAGGAGGCCATGGAACATTGGAAGCTGTGATGGTTATAATTACCTACACTTAATGGCCTTTCCATGCAGGCATCAGATGCATATGGCTTGCGCAAATGTGTGCTGGCCGTAAGTCATGTCCCCCCTACCCAGTAATAATGCATGTGGGCAAATGTAAGTAGAATGGGCAACTGGCAAACAAGCAGCATCACTGGTGCATTTCAGTCACCCATGTGATGAGAATGTAGCTTGCCAAGGGCTGAAAAAAATACAATAAACTTAGAAACCAGTCCAAATTGATATCAACTACTCAAAAACTTTAGGAGGAGCATAAATTTAGGAGCAGGGCATAACATTTTAAGAGCCTAGGCTCTTGGGTTTTTTCCCACCCCTTGAGTTTACCCATTAGAAAACCATAATCATTTGCAGCATTCAAGCTGTGTGAGGCCTTGACCCTCTGCTCCATTTGCACAAGCATTTCAAACAAGGAAGCATGACTGTCACATTTGTTTCCTGCGCACTTCTCTCCCCCCTGCAAACTGATCTTTGGTGTTAGTGGTGTTTTGTACACTGAAAAGTGAAGAGCCATTACAAGTGAATTTTGGCTGTATATGTTTGTCTGACACCCATTTGAACCAGCTATTGATTAGATTGTTACACTGATTAAGTCACACAACATAAGATTCCATGGCAGCCCCATAAGCCTCCCTGTATAATTTCATTGCTGCAACCATCAATAGTCACTTGAAATTATCTGCTTCATCCTGCGCAACTGACAGCTGTCAGTCACCGATGTGAATGGTAACATAGGGTGTGCCCTAATTTTCAGCGTCTAAGCATGGTAATGTTTCCATGGCACTACTGGCTCTGCCATGTAGCTTGTAGTATCATTTATTTTGTAATTTGTATTTAGAGCAACATAATTGTTCAACCAGCTCATGTTAGGTGCAAAGTGTTAACACTAATCACTTCCCTTTTGAAAATGGTGGTGTGAACGCCGAAACCTGTCAAGGGTGTAAATTATATTTCCTATGTGTCCAATCCACCTCATAGTACTGTGAGATTGTCTCTGCCTCCCAGCTTGTAGGACCAAATTTTAATATATAAGCTTCCATTTCCCCTCCTGTTGTAGTTAATTTGGTCCTACCAAGCTGGAAGGACGGAGGCATTTGCCTCTCTCTCTCCCATCATATTGTGGTTGGATTTGGCCACTTAGTTTTGTTATTTTCTCTTCATGCTACCGACCTTAAATGTTGGTACATGTCCAGCAAATCGCTTTTGCTCCGGACACCTTGCTTGGGTGCCAGGTGGCATGGGTAATGGAACACAAGCCGCATGCTGTGTAACCACGGTCTTCATTGTAACCGGCATTGTGCTCTCCTTCAGGCAAACAGTGAAGCATGGCAACGACGCATCTATCTGAACCCCAAACTGGAAGTCCATGACTCTGCGTGTCAGAGTGGAACGCAAGCTACTGCAGTATGGGATATGGCCGGATGCTATAAAGGAAGTGGTGAGCTGCACGAGCAGCGGTTTTGTGAGTAGCAATTTAATTTTCTGCTATATATTTCATGTTCTTTTGCCTACATTTACCCATATGAACATTGTATGACCAAATAGCTTATTTAAATAAGAGCGACTTCCTATATGTATATTCTGCATACCTTATAGTATTGCCAGAATTGTATTATGTCTGCCTCTAAAGCTGATCCTCCTAAAGATGAAAAGTATGTGTCTAAGCAAAAAGTGTGTGCAAGATGTGATAATAAAATACCTGCCAGTTATGCCCTGATTGCTTCAGAAAGTAGCCACACAGGAGATTCCTTCCCAGTTTAAGGACTTCTTAGGGTAGATGCGTTCATCTATGCAAGAGACCTTTAATACCATGCAAAAATCTTCAAAAAAGCTTCCCAGAACATCCGATCCTGACGAAGGCCCATCTCACCTTCTGGATGATGATTATGAAAGTAGCATGTTGGAAATGGAGTCTGCCCAATCCTCTGCTGAGGAAGGAGAAATTTCAGAACACACAGGCAACTTTAATTCTGAAAAGATTGATGGGCTCATACGCCTGATGTGGAAGTCTCTGGTACTCGCCCAGACCCATAAGGCTCTTAACGTTATGGACTCTGCTTTTATTGGGTATAAAAAGGAATCCCCAGTATTCTCTGTGCATAGCTCCATTCAAGAAACCATCACCAATGAGTGGAAGACTGGGGATAAAAGATCTGGCATGTCACGCAGATTCCAAAAATTATACCCATTTGCACGTTGGACCGTGCCTCCAAAAGTGGACGCTGCAGTTTCACAGATCTCATGCAGGACAACCCTATTGTTAGAAGATGGTACAACTCTACGTGAGAATATGGATAAATGTGCAGACAGTACGCTTAAGAAACAGTTTACTGCAATTAGCCAAAACCTCAAGACCGCTACAGCTATGGTATGCATGTTCCGTACTCTCAGAATGTGGATAACAGAATTCGAAGAGAAGATGGAATCCTCTGTGTCTCGTTCACATCTTCTTAAAGACTTACCAACTATAAAAGACGCTGTTAATTACTCATGCAATGCATCCTTGGACAACATTAGCTTCTTAGCTTGTGCATCCTCACTGTCTGTTACTGCCAGAAGAGCCCTCTGGGTTAAAGCTTGCGTGGCAGACGCTTCCTCCAAAAATAGACTAGTCTCCCTTCCATTCACAGGTCAGAAGTTGTTTGGCAGTCAACTGGAGGAGATTATTAAACAATCCTCGGGGGGAAAAAGCCCATTTTTACCAAGGGAACGTAGAGCAAGAGTATCTCCCTCTAGATCTTCAGCTAGACGTCAGTTGTTTTGTGACTCCAAAAGATACCGACCAGGGAAACACTTTGCAGATCAAGAAATCCTCTGCAGGGCCCAAAACCGGGAACAAAAAAGGAGTTCCAGGGAAAGAACCGCTTTCAGAGAAGTTTCCAATGAAGGACGGATGGCCCCATCTCTAGCTCCAGTAGTGGGCAGGCTGGAGTTTTTCCAAGATGCCTGGAGAGCCATCAATCCAGACAGATGGGCCATGGAAACATTAAAGATGGGGTACGCCTTATAATTTCACACTGTCCCAACCCAAGACAAATTCAAGACATCAGGAACCAGGGCATGACACAAGACATGAAGAAAGGCCTAGCTATTCTTCTTCAGAACAGAGTGATAGAATTGGTCCCACAGAATTAGAAATTTCATGGATTCTATTCCACTCTATTTGCCGTTCCAAAAACACCAGCAGAACTACGCCTGATCTTGGATCTGAAAGAACTCAATTCGTTTTTACGAATCCAAAAATTCAAAATTGAAACAGTGACATCAGTCTTCAAGATGATGCAACCAGGGGCATTGCTCACAAGAATTGATCTGAAGGATGCCTATTATCATATAAAGATATATCCTTCACACAGGAAATTCCTACGATTCCACATATTTCATCAGCACTACCAATAGGTCCTGCCCTACGGGTTAGCATCAGCCCCAAAGGTTTTTCCAAAATGTTGTCTATTCCCATGGTGGAATTACGTCGACAGACTGGATTCTCCCTTACCTGGACGATCTTCTAATATTAGACTCAAGGACCCAGGCTCAGGCAAGCACATCATTGTCACTGAACCTACTACAGTCCTTGGGTTGGATCATTAACATATCAAAAAGTAATCTCCACCCAACACAAAAACTTGTGTTTCTGGGGATCGAATTCGACACAGCCCTTCAACAAGCAGTACTGTCTCAAGAAAGGCAGGATCGCATTTTCAACAAGGTACGTGTGTTTTTTTCCAAAAACAACAGTCGGTGAGGGAATTCTCCAGACTACTGGGACATCTGTCTTCCACGCAACAGGTAATACCTTGGGCAAAGACTCAGTCGTAGCACTCAGTACAACTTTCTAACTTCCTTCAAGAAGAGTCCTCACGACCCTCATCAGAAGATTCCATTATTCCCCAGCACCAAAAAAGAATTGAGATGGTGGTGCCAAAAAGCAAACATAGCAACAGGAAGATCACTACAGGTTCCAGATTAGCACATAGTATACACGGACGCAAGCATGACCGGTTGGGACGGAATTTGGGAGAACACAGCAGTACAAGGCACCTGGACTCCCAGAGAAGGAAGCCTTCATATAAATCAGTTGGAACTCAATCAGTGTGGAACACTCTATTGGGTCTACAGAAACAACTATATCACAGATCTGTGATGATCTGATCCCACAATGTGACAGCAGTACAGTACCTTGTCAACCAGGGAAGAACATGAAGCCCCACTCAACAGGATTGCACTGAAAATCCTGTACTGGGCCGAGGAACATCTAAAAGCCCTGACGGCAGTCTTCCTGTCAGACAGCTCAAATTAGCAAGCAGACTTTCTAGGTCGTCAGACCATAGACCCAGGGGAATGGTCTGTAAACTACAAAATGTTCCTTCAGACAGTTCAGAAATTCTGAACCCCATCAGTAGATCTGATGGCATTAGACAACAACACAAAATGCCCTTGCTTCCTGTCCAGGTGGAAATCTTGCAAATCCATGGGGCAGGATGCTCTCAGGATTCCGTGGAATTTCGAGCTGGCCTACCTCTTTCTTCCTCCTCCTCCTCCACTCTTAACAGAGGTAATTCAAAAGATAAGAAGAGAACGGGCACAAGTCACTCTCATTGCCTCCGACTGGCCGAGAAAGGTATGGTATGCCGACCTTCAAAGAATGTCTAAACTACCACCATTGCACTTGCCACTGGTGCCAGATCTACTATCAAAAGGGCCTCTAATGCATCCAGACCCAGCTTTCTTGAGGCTGACGGCCTGGAGGCTGAACGCATCTCTTTGAAGCTCAAAGGCCTTTCTGATCAAATCATAGAATCAATCCTGGCTGGCAGGAGACCTTCATCATCTAAAATTTACTACAGGATTTGGTCTACATTTCAGAAATGGTGCAAGGAGAAAATCCTATATAGGTCTTCTATTTCCCCTCAAAGGATTTTAGATTTTCTACAGGATGGCTTCAAGAAGGGCCTAAAACCATCATCACTTAAAGTACAGTTGTCTGCTGTTTCAGCCATACTAGCTACGCCTTTTTCTGAAGTATATGTAGTCAAGAGATATATGTCGGCAATTTCAAAGACCAAGTTGTTCCTCCATGGGACTTGAATCTGGTACTCGCACAGCTCGCGTCCCATCCTTATTTTGAGCCACTAGAGGAAGTATCGATTTAAACTTAACTTTCAAGACTATACTACTTACAGTAGTCACATCTGCCCGTCGGGTCAGTGAACTACAGTCCTTATTGTGTGCACCACCATATTTAATTTTTCACCAAGACAAAGTAGTACTGTGACCACCAACCTCCTTCAGATCTAAAGTGGTGTCAGAATTTTAATTTAAGCCAGGAGATATTTCTTCCCTCCTTCTGCCCTCGACCTTCTAATGAAAAAGAATGCAGTCTGCATCGGTTAGATCTAGTTCAATGTTTACAGGTATATTTGAATAGGACTGCCCTAATTCGTAAGTCAGATTCTCTGTTCATGCTTTTTGCTGGCAAGTTTAAAGGCTCCCCTGCCTCAGAACCCTCCATTGCCAGGTGGATTCATTACTGTATAAACTTAGCCTATGAATCAGCCGACAAGACACCTCCATTAGGACTTAAGGCTCACTCTGCGAGTGCAGTATCCACTACCTGGGCACTAAAGGCCATTGCTATGGCCGAAGAAATTTGTAAGGCGGCCACATGGTCGTCAGTGTCCACATTTACGAAGCACCACAAGTTGGATCTCCTCGCCTCTGCTGACAGGAGATTTGGCAGGAAGGTGCTAGAAGCCGCCCTGCCACAATAGGGGGATCTCTTTCCCTCCCTCTGTTCTAGGGCACTGCTTTGGTAAGTCCCACAGTACTATGCTGTGGATTGGACACAGAGGAAAAGGTGAAATTTACTCAGATATTTTGTTTTTCTCTGTGTCCTTCCACGCCACCCCTCCCTTTTGTTGGTCTTCACTGGTAAGGTATCGTAAGGTAAGGTATGCTTACATGATACAGTTTGACAGTTATTTCACATATGAATGACGACCTTGGTGTTTAAGACATAATTATAATAATCAAGTTTGTTTTTCAGCTTGGCCAGAATGGTTAACTACAACAGGAGGGGAAATGGAAGCTTATATATTTAAAATTTGGTCCTACCAGCTAAGAGTCGGAGACAATCTCACAGTAATATGCCGTGGAAGGACACAGAGGAATTTCACTTTTTTTTTAAAATATACTTCCCAACTCCAGACCTTCTTGCTTCCTATAGCATCTTCCTTATAGATTCTTGTTCCACACTGGACGGCACAGGTATACAGATATTGATACAACTGCCTAATGGTGAACCGCAGGTATTCCAGTCCACAACTTTGGACCACACGAAATTTTAGACAACATGAGGGTACCTAGTGGTCAGTCGACTGGTGAGTATATATATTTTATTATTCTGATGAACTGTTGTCTTATGTGCCAGTAATGATACAGGTGTATACATGTGAAAGAAACAATAACGTACTTGACCTGAATATCTCCAGTATTTTAAATTCAGGTGTGTTTTTCGAGAAATGTTTTTTGGACACCCCCTACAGTATGTCAACCTATATGAATGGGGTACCAGTTTTTTTTGAGATCTGACATCAAGTGCCCAATACAGTACAAAAATGGTTGAAAGATTTTAGTGTCATTGAAGTGTAAGGGGAAAAAAATTATTTTCCTACAGCGCCATGTTCTGTAAATAATAGGAATTCAAGTGACCCCCCCCCATTTGATCTGGTTATTAGTCTCCTTTCCAAATAGTATATCCAACAGCATAGCAGATTTACTCAGCAGGAGCTCAGTCTACTCTTGGAATGGATCCCAATATCGTCAATCAGATATCGCTCAGATGGGGCAAGCCAGTGGGTCAGGATGTGCTGATGGCTTCTTGTAAGGTTTCCCAAGCTTATATTTTCCCTCCTATTCCCATCCTGATGGATGTGGTTGGGAGAAAGCAGAAGTCATCTTAATTGTTCCTAGATGGTCAAGGAGGGTATGGGTTTTCTCACTAATCAAAATGTTGGTGTTACCTACTTGGGGAATTGAGAAAGGTCCTCAACTTCTGACACAAGGTCCAGTGGCTCACTCGAACCCACCATCTCTTGAGATTGATGACTTAGAGGCTGAGCTGTGCTCTGTAGGAGCCAGAGGCCTGTCTGAGGCAGTTTGTAATACCATTATAGGAAGAAGGAAAATTTCTATATCCAAGGTATAATGAACGGTTTGGTCAACCTTTTGGTGTAAGGCTAATTATTTGGTTGGGTCATCTGTTTAGCTAGCCAATCATGATCTGGTGATGGAACATCTGAAGGCATCCTCTTTGATAAAGCTTGAATTAGAAATATTGTTCCTCCTTTTGGACCTCAACTTGTTCTTGGATCAGTTATCAAAAATCAAAATCCTTTGGATACAGCTTCTTTAAAGAACCAGACCCTCAAGGTAGCATTCCTAACAGCTATTACATCTGCTCAAACAATTATTGAACTTCAGGCACTTTTCTTGTAAGCCCCCTTTCTGGTCATTCATCAGGATAAAGTTGTTCTGAGGATAAAACCATGTTATTTCATTAGGCATAGTGCCCTGTGATTGGAGGAAAGCTGATGCAGTACCATTGTTCAAAACATGGGCAAGATCCATGCCAGGAAATGTTATAGACCTGTGAGCTTTATAAGATTTTAGAATGGTTACTATCTGACAGTATTCAGAACTACATGAAGACAAACAATATTAGTAGGAGTAGGCATGATTTTATGAAGAATAGATCATGTCAGACTAATTTACTTGCCTTTTACTAAATGGTAAGTAGTAATTTGGACAGGGAAACTGCTGTTGCTGTATTATACTTGGATTTTGCAAAACCCTTCAATATAGTGCCTCACAACAGATTATTGCATAGATTAAAAGGCTTCAGTTTGGGAGGTGATATCTGTGCATGGATAGAGAACTGGTTAAATGATAGATGGCAGAGAGTTGTTGTAAATGGAATATCCAAGTTGTAAGTGGGGTGCCACAGAGTTCAGTCCTTGTCCTAATGTATTTTAACTCGTTTATTAATGATCCAGAAGTGTGAACTGAAAGTAATGGCTCAGTATTTGCTGATGACACTAAGCTGTGTAATGAAATACATACAGAGCTGGATGTGTTTTCTCTTAAGAAGGATTTGGATAAACTGAGTGAAAAGGCAGCTTTCACGAGCAGGGCCCTCTGACCCTTCTGTTCTCCACATTTGATTTGTACTATTTAATATCTCTGTATGTCCATTCTCTATTGTACAGTGTTGCGGAATTAGTTGCGCTACATAAATAAAGAATAATAATAGGCAGAAAACTGGCAGATGACCGTAAACATAGCCAGGTGTAAGATTTTGCATTTGGACTGTAGAAACAAACATGCCACATATATAGTAAATGGGAAACCACTTGGAGAATCCTCATTAGAGAGACATGGAGTATGGTTTTGGACATGAGTTCTTAAAAAAAAAAAAAAAAAAAAAAAAAAAAAAAAAAAAAAAATACATTTATTGAATGGGAAAAAGGACAGACGTGCAACAAAACTGATAAAGGGATTGGAGGATCTGACTTATAAAGAGAGACTAGCCAAACTGGGTTTGTTTACATTGGATAAGACTTAAGGATTTTATTCAAGGTAAATATGAAGACCTCTCAAATGAACTATTTACTCAGTGACCTGAGCAAAGAACAAGAGGTCATCCATTAAGACTACAGGAAAGGTGCTTTTCAATTAAAACAAAGGTAGGGTTTTTTACATTAAAGTTATGGAATTCTTTACCTTGGGATGCTGTGCTTACAGATACTGTAGCTGCTTTCAAAAAAGTAATGGATGATCTATCTAGCACAGAACAAGATTGAGAATTAAGACAATTTGCTTCAAAGCAGATAGGATGTTGATCCAGGGAAATAACTTACACCCATTTGGTGTCAAGGATATTTTTTTTTCTCTTCAGGTGTGATTTGGTATGGGTTGGACATGATGGACACGTTTATTATTATTATTTATTTATTTTTCTTTTCTTCAGCCTCGTAAACTGTTACCTATTTGTTATCTTTCAGAGGGAAAGTAATTTCTGGATATCACCTAAACCAGGAAGTTACTTGTCCCTTCTTTTGTCCCAATCCTAAGGGAGAAAATGAGATGCAATTTCATAACCTTGATTTTGGTGAGAGTCTTCTCTTTATATATTAAGAGAACTGAGTATTTCAAGAAGATGGACACTTTATTTGTGCATCTTCAAAATATTCATAATCTATTTTTATATTGGACTGCATAAGATTATTTTATGCGGAAGCTGGTCAGAGTACTTCTCTCAAGTTAAAGGTAAGTTCAACCAGAGCTATGTCTTCCTCATGGGCCAGGAAAGTGGAAACCTCTCCTTTTAGAGATTTGCAAGGGGGCTACTTGGTCATCTATGTTCACCTTCATTAGACATTATCAGCTGGATGTCCAGGCCACAGCAAATGCAAGATTTAGAAAGCAGATCCATCAGGCTGTGGTTACAGTATAGTCTGGTAGGCTCTTTGTGTGGGCCTAGTTGCATCCCCAAGAACAGTGGTTTCCTGGTTAAAGTAACCATTCCCAGGATTATGCCCTCTGGAAACAGATCTGTCTCCTTTAGGGGTGACAGCTTATTTCACCAAAGTTGTGGGTGCTTCCTGGCACTCCAAGAACCAGGCCTTTACAGAGCACTAGTGTCCGTCCTTTCATACGTTTGTTGAACAGTACCGTGTCCATGTTATGGCTTCTGCTAAAGCCAGTCACGGATGGAAGGTCCTACGGGCTGTCATCATTCTTCTGTTTTCCTCCATAAAATTGTGTTGATGTTATTTGTGTTAGTTTTTTCCTTCCCCCTGTTACTTGGTTTGTTGTATAAGTTTCCGTTCACAACTGAGGTTGTCTGTGCTCCAGTCCCTCTGTTAGAGCTGGCCTGTGCTTTGAGGGATTTTCTTCTTTCATTTCCTAGAATTTTGGTGGGTAACTGTGGTATACTCCCATGGTTGCTCTGCTCCCCATTGGATGAAAGAGAAAAGGGTATTTTTTTTGTACATCCTGATAAATCTTTTTCTCTTAAACCATGTGAAACATAGGACTTCCCTCCCATTTAAAAATGAGTTGCGTTCCAGGAGGGAGGTTCCTTTGTGTGACCCCCTTTTCTGCCTTTGCTATTCAGTAAAACCTGAGCTGGCTTGTTGAGGGTAAATGGGGAGGAAGTATCCACCTCCTGACAGCGTGATAAGGCAAGTGCCCAGCCCTACTGAATGAGGGAACTTTACCCCCCCACACACACTTGAATACTGTGTTCCATGTGGTCTAAGAGAAAATTATTTCAGTAAGTACACAAAAATCCCCATATAGAAGTTTTCCACTAAACATACTTTAATCATTAGTGCAAACAAAGCAGACTGTGCTGCTCATACCCATTCTTTGAATCTGCTCCAAACTTCTGACCACTTCTGTAGAATCGTGTAATTGCAAGAAGTAATATAGCTATTATTAAGCTAGTCGCCACCTGCCTAATTATTGCAGGGCAACTTTACCTATGGTGGTAGTTCCGCTTTAACCCCACAAATTCATATAATTGCTGCGTTTTGATGAAACTGTTGCCTCAGTGATTATGTACACTGTGGGCCATAAGCAGAAAGGTGGAGCAATTTTGGAGCAAACTATTTGCACCAGATGTTAAATGTAATTTCCCAGTTAATGGGATTTTTAACCACTTTAAACACATTCAACAAAAATGTACTGGAGACTTCTCTAACATTCAATGGATTCTAAATGCCAGTTTAAAGCCATGGGAATGTTTGTTCCCATGGTACATTTGGATTACCCCTCTTTAATTTTCTGCATACGACCCTGTGTATATGCCTTTGATTGCCAGTGGCTTTGCAATGTGTTGCCTTCCCCTCTAGCACTCAAAGGGTATTCCTTTTAGAACAGCTTACACGTTGCTAAATGTGAAAGGGCGGGTGGGGGTGATGATGCATAATAGGTATGTGCTAACACTACAAGATTGCATTAATGTGACTAGTTAGCTGTTAATAATGTCTCTCTTTGGCTCCTTTCTATTTCAGAGCAAATTGCCTGAGCTACTTAGTGTAGAAATTTGAATGGGCATGCATATTGTGAAAACAGCACTTATGCATTGTTTGAATTAATATTTCCATTGTGAAGGAATAGTAACCTTTTTATTTTGACTTTACATATTCTGAAAATGCAGAATATTTTAAGTCAAATTGCCTATAATTTTTTCATTATTTTATTTTTCAGATTTTATGTCCTAGACAATGAGTTTCCTAGATATGTCTGAGAGCTTTCTGTAAAGGCAGGTCTTAGAGATATTTAAATAGTACATAGAGCGTTCAGTGTTGCAGGAAGATGTACTTGCCAGAACACTGTGGGATTACATATAAAGTGGCAAAATATGTGAAGATGAAAAAGTATATGCAGTTTGATGATATGTGCTCACAGAATACGTAATGCCAACGTATCAGGTTACCATTCCTTTAATGAAAAGTCACACAAACTGTTATACTGGCAAACACTGTATGGGTTTTTGTTTTGTTTTCTAGCATAATGTGCAATGTGTTACCCCCCCCCCCACTCCCATTTTATAATTTTAAAGGGATAGTAATGTTTACCAAAACAAGCAATTTAGATTGTTGTTATACTCAGTAGTACTGATGTGTGCAGCTCTTGAAGTTCATAACTTGCTAGTTTATGCTGTAATAGTATGATGAATTTTACCCCTCCCTCCCCTTTTCCCTTTCTCAAGCCACCTCCCCTCAGATATGTAGTCCTGTCAGATCAGGATGAGGGACAATCTTCTCTGTCAGTATAAGGAAAAACCAGCCCTCCTTGATGAAGGAGAGCAGGTTTTTCCTAATAGTGACTGAAGATTATCCTGGGTTGTGATCTGCTGTCGGACCTGAGACAGAAATGCTTACATTGGGGGGGAAAAAGTGTCAGGAGGGGTAAAATTAATCGTACGATTACAACATAACTAGCAAGTCACGTACTTCGAGAGCTGCACACATCAGTACTATTCAGTATTATAAATTATCTAAGCTGCTTGTTTTTGTAAATATTACTATCCCTTTAAAAAAAAAAAAAAAAAAAAAAGATAAATTATTAAACAGAGATAATTTAGTTTGAAAGTAGAGCAGATCCTTGCAGTTCAGACACTTCTGTCTCTTATTTGTTTGTGTACCTCAGTGATTCACCTGCCCTGGCACTAGCTTAAGGTTCCACATTTTTCTATGAAGGTTTTACCAAAAATGTGAATGTTTGAGTTTCAGATTTATAATTACAAAAATTGGTCTTTTTCTTTGTCATTATTATGGTGGGATTAGTGAAAATCAAAATAAAGAAAAGAGAATGGGGTGTATAGTGCTTCGGCATAGATAACAATTCCACTGTATTAACATATTAATTGACAAAATCCTTAACTCTTTCTTCCCACTAAGTATCAGAAAGAAAATACTGGTGATGTTTGGTGTGTGGATAACTCAAGAACCATCTAATATACAATACTGTGCAAAAGTCTTAGGCAGGTGTGAAAAACGCTGTAATGTATAAATTCTTTCAAAAATAGATACGTTAATAGTTTATTTTTATCGCTTAACAAAATGACAATTAGTATGTCTATTTTTTAAATCATTCTTACATTACACTATTTTTTCACACCTGCCGAAAACCTTTGCACAGTACTGTGTGTATGTGTATATTTTTAGAGAGTGTGTGTGTATGTATATATCATTTTATAAAATAAGTGGGGGGGATGTTCATATTCAGTGGGAATTCTTGTTTCAGTTTTGTTTAACGAACATAAATTTGGTGCATCCACAAACCTTTCCCATAGACCAACCAGGGTTTCACAACTTCTAGAAGCCATGGAGTATGGACTCCTAAAACTTTACTTCTGGTTTTTGGGATTACTTTTTGTATGCATATATTATGTCATTATAGTTTTGTTCACTTTTGTCAAAGATAAATAATTTTTACTCTTGGTTTTCCACGACTATTTTGGCTTATCCAGAGAGACACATGCATATAGATAGATAGATATAGATATATAGATATAGATAGATGTATATGGTAATATTTCATTGAAGTGTCATGGAAATTTACAAATCAGTTATAGAAAAGTCTCATTATCATATGGGAAAATTCTAAGGTGGTTGACAGCTATATGGTCTCCTCCCAGATTCCCTAATGTTGACAATTTCTATATTCCAGCTGTTAATATGTGCAGTTTTTAAAAAGGTATTGGTGGGCCATCTCCAGGAATAATAGAATTATTGCTAGAACAACTCCAAAAATCCAAATACCTTCAATTTTGGGTTTGACCAACCAGAGTCCAGATAATTAAGTCATATTATAATGATATGGCTACTCATCCAATCAGAAGAAGGATAGAGACCTGTCTGATAAAGGAATATACCTTATAAAATGCTTATGCCTAGGGGAGCTCTGGCTCTTGCTGCTGACTTGACGTGTCCCAGTCATCTTTTGCCAGACCAAAGAAGTTCTAAGAAATCTACACTTATTGTCTGGTAATTATAAACTCTTTATAATAATTCTGTAAAGCCCTAAGAACGATATATATATATTTCTTCTGTGTCTTCCCCGGCATATAATGGGTTAATCTCCGCCCTTCAGCAGGTAGGACCAATCATTTTTGCTTTAAAAAGCCTGCCTTCTGATCCGACATCAGTTTTTTCTTGGTCCTGTTTAGTGGGATGACAGAGGGGTTTCCCCTCCGGTATTTATTAATTAAGAAATTATTTATTTTGCTTCTTATTTTTTTATTTTTCAATATTGCTTATTCTGGGACCGTATTTATGTTCTTACCAGTCCTTATTTCATTAAGGTTGCTTGTCTCTTTGATGTCCCCTAAAGCGGTGCTAAGATTAAGATTCTGTGCCTTACCAAATTACTCCTATAGCGAGGTCTATCCGGCATGGTGACCTGCCGCAAGACTGTGTAACTGCAAACCAGATGTTCTTCTTACTTCGGAGACAGCAGGAAACGGAAGTGCCCATGAGTACCACAGGTGGAACGCACGCCACACAGCACGCATGAGGCAGCAGTTAAAAATTAGCAGGAATCACCAACGGAGGATAAGGTTAGTCTAATTTTAAAGAAATTATAATATCTGTGGCTGAGGGTGTTCACTTCCTCTCTCTTTATGGCTCAGAAGTCTGTTTCCAAAGATCAGGATAAGGAAAAGGGCACTATGGAAGATACCAGGAAATTTGTTATATGTCAGAAGGAGTAAGCAAGCTCTGATACCTCTAACTTGTGCACAATCTGTTTTAAGCAAGAAGCAGGGCAGGACATGACCTTCCATTTCCAGGACTTTTTAGCATGGATGAGAGTCCATGCAGCAAACTTTTACTGCCATGCAAGATTCTGGACCAGCAAAAAAGAGACAATGACATGATGACCCAGATGAAGGCCCCTCAGTCAGGTCTCAAGCTCAGGAGGATGCCTTTAGTATGGATCTTGAATCCCTATATTCTTCAGAGGAAGAAGGTGAACTGATTGATGAGGCCGGATCTTTTAATACAGATACAAATAAAACCATGAGGAAGACTCTGGGACCTACTGAATCCCAGAAACAACTTGATGTTATAGATACAGCCTTTTTAGGCAATAAAAAGACAGTACCTGTTTTTACTATCCACATTTCAGTCCAGGATTTAATAAAGACAGAGTGGAACAAGGTGGATAGGCGTTTTACTTTATCTAAGATTTTTAAAAATGTACCCCTTTGGTGATTCTGAAATTCAGTCATGGGTTACTCCTCCCAAAGTAGATATAGCTATATCTCAGCTGGAAAAAATAACCACTCTTCCTATGGAGGATGGTTCTTCTTTAAAGGACCCCATATAAAGAAAGGTAGATACAGTTCTAAAAAAAACAATTTGCCCTGATGGGTCAGAACTTAAAGGTTGCCACTGCCTTAGCTTGTGTGTCCAGGGCTATGAGAATTTGGTTGACTGGGTTAGAAGAGAAAATTGATTCTTCTGTGTCTAGGTCCAAACTGTTAAAGGAGGTTACTGTTATTAAAGAAGCAACTAACTTTTCTTGTGACTCTTCGCTTGATATGGTCAAATTGTTAGCCAAATCATCTGCTCTGTCTGTGGTGGCTAGACTATCCTTGTGGCTCAGATCCTGGGGGGCAAATTCATCTTCAAAGGCTAAATTTGTTTCCCTGCCTTTTTCAGGTGATTCTTTATTTGGTTCCCAGTTGGAAGAATTGGTTAAGAAAATCTTGGTGGGGAAAAAGTTATTTCCTTCCCCAGTATAGGACATGTAGATCACCTCAGAATTCTTTTAGGAATCAGGGGTTTTGTTCCCAAAGGTTTTCCTTTTGGGAATCCAGAAAATATCAGCCTCTCAGGCCATTCCAGCACTCTAGAACTAATGCAGGTCAGGCCCAGAGAGGGTTCAGGAGAGATTTCCAAAGGATATCTCAAAATAGAAAGGATTTCCAATGAAGCTCGGTGGATCCCTTCCCTAGAGACAGTAGGTGGCAGACTGTCTCAGTTTGCACACCTATGAACAATGTCTGCCTGTGCAGACAATTGGGTAGTGCAGACTATAGAGAAGGGGTATCCGCTCTAATTTGTCTTTGTCCCCAAGGGAAATTTTTTCAGACAATCCAGCTTTCCTCTAAGGAGTCGGAAAGCAAAGGCTATTTTAAGGTCAGTTCATAATCTTCTACAGGCCAAGGTCATAGAAAAAGATCCAGTGGAACAGCAATTTCAGGGTCTTTACTTGGTCATGTTCCTGGTCCCAAAATCCTCAGGGGTTTCAGGTCAATCCTAGATTTGAAGCATTTGAACATTTCTATCAAAGCTGCTTCATTCAGGATGGAAATGGTGGCATCTGTAATGAAGGCTATTCCTCCCCAGGGATTCCTGGTTTCAGTAGACCTTCAGGAAGCTTATCACCGTATAATAAGACCCTTTCACAGGAAATGTCTTTGTTTTACTGTCCAGAATGATCATTATCAGTTCAGGGCAATACCTCTTGGCATCTCTTCAGCGCCAAGGGTTTTTAGCAAGGTGTTGTCAACATCCTTGCAAGTCTTAAGGAAGGAAGGAAGGAATTGTAATACTTCCTTACTTGGATGACATTTTGATAATGGCAAGATCATATCAGCAGGCATCACAGTTTATCAGCCGCACCCTAATCCACCTCAAGGAAATAGGGTGGCTTGTCAATCATCAGAAAAGTCCGTTATTGCCAGCACAGCAATTAGTATTTCTGTGGGTCCAGCTAGATACCCAGATGATGACAGGAGGTTTATCCATAGACCGAATAGTGAAATTAAAGAAACCGGTTCAGAGGTTCAAAACTCGAGCAGTCCTCACAGCACAGGATTTCATGCAATTGATAGGTGTTCTAACTTCAACTATACAAGTACTGCCTTGGTCTCGCTTCCTTCTTCTACAGAACAACTTTCTGGCATACTGGAACAAGGATCCGCACAGTCCCAATCAGAGGATAAATCTGTTGCCAATAGTGAGGAAAGACCTGTCCTGGTGGATGGAAACAAGGAATCTACAAAGAGGACGCTCTTTAATTCCTCCAGATTGTGAAATCCTCATGACAGATGCCAGCCTCAGCAGCTGGGGAGGAACATTGAATTCACAGACTGCACAGGGACTATGGACAAACACAGAGAAAAGTCTGCATATAAATACATTCGTGATGAGAGCAGTGAGAAAGTGTCTTCTACAATTAAGCCCATTTCTCAAAGGAAAGGCAGTCCTGGTAAGATCGGACAATCAGGCAGTAGTCACCTACATAAAAAACCAAGGGGGCACAAGAGGCAGAGCACTCATGGCCAAGACCAACAGTTTGTTGAGATGGACAGAAAGCAATCTTCTAACCATATCTGCTACTTGCATCTCGGGAAACCGCAATGAGGTAGAGGATTACTTAAGCAGGACAAGGGTAGATCAATTGGAATGGTCAATCAAAACATCAGTGTTTGCCCAAATAGTAGAACGGTGGGGTCTCCCAGAGATAGACCTGATGGCATCTCACCTCAACTCGAAATTCTGGAGGTTCTTTTTGAGATGGGCAGATCCGAAGGCAGTGGGCCAAGACTCTCTAAGACAAAAATGGAGCTTCAAGCTAGCCTACATATTCCCTCCAACTCCAATTCTGCTGGACGTCTTAAGCAAAATAAGAAAGGAAAGAGCAGAAGTCATTCTAATAGCCTCGGACTGGCTAAGAAGGGTATGGTATCCTCAACTAATCCAAATGGCCACCATGGGCACTTCCGGTCATCAAGGACCTACTGTCTCAAGGGCCAATCTACCATCCCAACCCAGCCTTTTTCCGATTTTATGGCATGGAGGTTGATCGGAGTGCACTAACTGTATAGGGTATTTCATTAGCAGTAGCAAATACTTTTATAGCAGAGAGAAAAACCTCAACTTCAAAAATTTATTGTTGAGTCTGGAAGACTTTCAGGGCTTGGTGTCTAAAGAATCCACTTTCTTTACAAGATATTTCCACTCCTCAGATTTTGGAATTTCTGCAACTAGGTTTTGACTTGGGACTTAAGCCATCATCTATTAAAGTCCAGTTATCGGCCTTATCCGCCATTCTAACTGTCCAGTTCATTGAGGACCCCATGGTTAAAAGATTCATAAGGGCCATAGGGAAAGTGAGCCCAAAAATCAAGGATATTTTTCCTCCATGGGACCTTATTCTAGTTCTAGATCAATGGTCTGTCTGGGTCAAAAGTTTTCGAACCTATGCATAGTATCTCACTGAAAATTTGAAATCTTAAAACAGTTGTTTGCTGTTTAAAAAAAAAAAAAAAAAAAAAAACCTCTGCAGAGTTGGGGAACTACAGGCTCTATCTTGTAGATCCCCGTTATATTCCATCAGGATAAAGTGGTGCTCAGAAAACAAGCCTGTAGGTCTAAGGTAGTGTCAGATTTCCATCTCAATCATGAGATTGTTTTGCCATATTTTTGTTCTGCTCCCAAAAATGAGTTGGAGAGGAAATTTCATCATTTGGATTTAGTAAGCTGCTTATCATACTACTTGGACCAAACAAAGGAGATTAGACAATCATAATCTTTGTTTGTTCACTTTTTTGGCAAATATAAAGGCAAATCGGCATCTAAAGCCTCTATATCCCGATGGATCAGAGAATGTATTCCAACAGCATATCAAGAAGCTAATGTCCCGATACCAGCAAGACTGACCGCTCATTCTGCTAGATCCCTGTCAATCTCGTGGGCCATGAATGCTGAGGCCTCAGCCACAGACCTATGTAAGGTATCTACTTGGGCTTCCATATCTACATTTATCAAACACTATAAAATAGACGTTCTAGCATCAGCAGATGAGAGATTTGGAAGAAAGGTACTAGAAGGAGTTATCCCAACCTAATGGTAATATTTTTCTCTAATTATGTGTATGATTAGTTGTTTTTTCTGCTTATATATGAAATTCTCCCTCCCTTCTAGTTCATTGCTCCTGTATGTCCCATTATATGCCGAGGGAGAAGACACAGAAGAAAGGGAGAAATTTACTTACCAATGTTTCATTTTCTTCTGTGTCTTCTACACCGCACACCCCCTACCCTTTATTATGTTATGATCCCTGTGTTTTTACAGCTTGTTCAGAGAGATAACTGAAGTCTGATCAGAAGGCGGGCTTTTTAAAGCAAAAACGATTGATCCTACCAGCTGGAGGGTGGACATTTACCCATTAAATCCTGTGTAGAAGATACAGAAGAAAATGAAATATTGGTAATTAAATTTCTCCCTTTCCTCTACATTTGAGGAAAAATTGTTTCTTATAATTTTTCTTAAAGAGATAGTAATGTTTCATAATAAAAGCAGCTCTAATTAATCATCATAGTATTTGGACCTTGGAGAGTGTTATTTCAATTCTGTCAGAGTTGTAGTTCAAGAGTAATTGAATGGTAAAGTATCCCCCTCCTGCCCCTTTTACTGATGTAACAGTGCTCACATAGGAGTGTCCAGGTAGATTGCAGAGAGGGATAATCTTCAATTAAGATAAGGGAAAAAGCTGAAAAACCTGTCAAGGTGGGGGCAGAGTTTTCATTGTTCTCACAGTAAGAATTTTGACCCTTGATGTGAGCTGTCTGGTCTATGGACTGGATTCCACATCTGAGGAGTGGGGGCTTACACTAGGTAACAGGGGCGGGAGGGGGATACTTTATCATTCAATTACTCTTGAACGACAATGCTCATAGTAATTAAATAACTCTCTATGGCTCAAATACTTTGAAGATTAATTGGAGCTGCTGTTTTTGTGAAACATTACTATCACTTTAAGTGAGCTGGCCACCCATTTTTAGAATTATTATAATAAGCCATATGGCTGTAATATATTCTGGGAACTAAATAAAATTAATTAGCAGTTTTATCCAGATAATTGTAAAATAGTTGATAGCAGTTAGATCAATATAGCATATATTGGTTAAATCTAATTATTGATGCCTATTGAAAACTATATTTGTGTTTCTGAAAATGTTATTGAGCTAATATTTGATCTGGTTAATTCTTTTATTAACCCTTAATCTGCTCTTTGTCTATTTTCGTGTCTGTTTCAAAGATTTTCTTTGTATGTGTGTTTGGGCTTAACTTTTGTCTACTGAGAAAAGCCTCTCACTAGACAAAAGAAGCAGCCATCTTGGGTGGAGCAACCATATACCTTTATAATCTGTGGATTAACCCTTGAAGTGCTGTGAAGGTGTTATAAAAGGAATGCTATTGTCATTTTTATAGTATACGTTGCAGGAAATGTACTAATTATAGTTTTGCTTTCTAGACATATATTATTAGATTTATTTCCTCTGTGTCCAATCCACGGCTATGCTGAGATTCGGCTCCGCCCTCCAGCTGGTAGGACCAACAACTTTTTATTTCTTAAGGTACTGCTGCATGCTGCTTCCCCAGTTATTTGGTCCTACCACAGCTGGAGGACGGAGGCAGGAGCCTCCGCCGCTTAAATGAAAGAAATCATTGCCTTTTTTATTTTTCTATTATGCGGTTAGCCATAAACGCTAACCGCATTACCTGGATCTCAAACCCTGGAGGCATCCCGGGTCGCATGGGTCTGTACTGAGTCCCGCCGCCATAGACAGTCGGCTTACTGTGCTCCGGACACGCCGCAGACGCAGGGAGGGCCAGCCCGCATGACGCCAGCATTCTATGAGCCTCAAACCGGAAGTTCGGCTGGATGCGTTCCAGCAATGGAACGCACGCCGCGATACACGCGCCTGAACGGCTGGAGCTCAGGGGGACTATAAGAAGAGATCATAAGGACATGTAAGTCATAATTCTTCTATATATATAAGATATACTTAATCATATACTTATATAGATTGCTCAATTGAGTTGCACTATGTCCAGCAAAGATCCTAAGACAGAGAAAGTTAAGAGTACTGGGGAAGTGGCTAAGGATGACAAACCTGTCCCAAAATTCAAATCTTGCATGGGGTGTGATGCTAAGATCTCTGCCTCTGACCCAGCCAAGTTGTGTCCTGACTGCCTTAAGAAGGTTGCTGGAGAATCTGTTCCACCTCAATTCCAGGATTTTCTTGGTTGGATGCGCACATCCATGCAAGAAACTTTTTCTTCCATGCAAGAATCAGCCAAAAAGCGCCAACGGCCCCTAGACGCAGATTAAGGCCCTTCTAGACGTCGGGTGGAGGATGAAGAGGAAGACAGCTTGATTGAATTAGAATCCGCCATGTCATCTGCTGAAGAGGGTGAAATTACTGAGGATACTGGTAATTTCAGTATGGATAAGATTGACGGTCTCATCAAATCCATAAGAAACTCTAGGCTTATCTGAAACTCAGAAAGATTTAAATGTCATGGATGCTGCATTTATAGGATACAAGAAATCTGCCCCACAGATGCCAGTTCATAGCTCCATTCAGGATATTATCAAGAGTGAATGGAAACAAGGGGATAAAAGATCCGCAATGTCCAGACGTTTCCAACGCATGTATCCTTTTGCGGAGGAAGATGTAGCTACGTGGATTAATCCCCCTAAGGTGGATACAGCCGTGGCGCAGATTTCACGTAGAACTACTATCCTCTTAGAGGATGGAACCACATTGAGAGACCCAATGGAGAAAAGGGCAGACAACGCATTGAAGAAGCAGTTCTCTACAATAGGCCATAACTTAAAATCAGCCACAGCCATGGCCTGTGTATTTAGAGTACTGCGACTATGGCTAACGGAGTTTGAAGAAAAAATCGACTCTTCAGTGTCAAGATCTCGGCTGTTAAAAGAAATAGCCTCCATTAAGGATGCGGTCAATTATTCATGCGACGCCTCTTTGGATAACATTAGGCTCATGGCTAAAACATCAGCTTTGTCCATCACAGCCAGAAGAGCTCTTTGGATAAAAGCCTGGGAAGCAGACGCATCATCTAAGAATAGATTAGTCTCCTTGCCATTTACAGGGTTAAAATTGTTTGGCGATCAATTAGAAGAGATCATCAAAAAATCCTCAGGAGGGAAGAGTCCATTTCTGCCACAGGAAAAACGTTCCCGAGCATCTTCGCCTCGGTCCAACAGGTTTAGGCGTCAGTCCTTTCGAGAGGCCCGAAGATACCTTCCTGGATCATCCTTTGAACAGAGGAAAAGACCAGGTCAGAATCAGCGCACTGGAGCCCGCAAGGACTTCCAGCGAAAGTCCTCTTTCCAACAAACCTCACAATGAAGCCAGCAGAACCCTATCTCCAGCTCCGGTGGGGGGCAGACTGGAGTTTTTTCTAGACAGCTGGAGCAAGATCAACCCAGACAAATGGGTGAAGCAGTCACTGGAGATAGGATATGCGCTGGAATTTCAAACTGTCCCTCAAATTACTCATTTTCAGACGTCAAAAATTCGGAGAAGAGTTATGTCATCAAGAATGAAGTTAGCCATTACGGGTCTCCTTCAGGACAGAGTAATAGAGAAGGTTCCTCAGAATCAACACTTCAGAGGAATTTATTCCAATCTTTTTTATGTCTCCAAGCCTTCTGGGGATCTTCGATTAATACTAAACTTGAAGAGAGTAAATGCTTTTCTCAGGACCAGGACTTTCAGAATGGAAACAATCCAATCAGCTCTGAAGTTGATTCAACCCTTCTCCTTTATGACTCGCATAGATCTCAGGGATGCTTATTACCACATACCTGTGAGGGAGGTACATCGTCGATTCCTGAGATTTCACATCCTTGGGGAACATTACCAATACAGAGTTCTTCCTTTCGGCCTGGCTACAGCACCAAGAGTCTTCACAAAGATCCTGGCTGTAGCCCTAGCTGCATTAAGGAGACAGGGCGTTCGGGTGATACCATATCTAGACGACCTCCTAATAATAGCAGACAGCATACAACAGTCAGCGGAAAATACAAGAATTTGCTTACAGTTACTTCAAGAACTATAACGCAAGCAAAGCAGACAATGCGCTCAAATGGAATTGGTTAACCCCGTAGGTGGGATAGGGAGGGGGACTAGATCTTGTATGTATATAAAAAGAAGGGGTTAGAAAAGATGGTATAGTCCTTCTATGTTAAAATAGGAAAATCTATTCTGGACAATTGTGATAATTTGAAGATCGTAGGTTCCCTCTCCCCTGCAGCTTGTCCTTAATTTCCAATCACATGGGTCTAGTTCTCATCGAGGATCCATAGTACACATGTAAAAGAAGAAAAAATAGAAAGGGAGGGGAGGACAGCGCAGAGAATCTCCTCTAAGTGCAGTATTTAGTACAACACATATAGTTAATAAATCTGTAGGATGTTATCAGATGATTGGAGCATGTGAAAAAATGATCACATAATAGTGTAGTGATCAATAAAATACACCTTTAATGTTATTTGAAAATAAAATCAAATGGTAGCAATTCAAATGTAGAATCTTGATGCAATGTGTATATGAACACACAAAGCAATATAGGTAATATTGAGAATAGGACCTAAACAGTATGAGATGGATCCGCACAGACTAATCGTGTCTGCCGGGAAGCTCTCTACACAGTGAATAATAGCTGGAGATGTGGAGCGAGGTGTGTGTGTATCAAGTAGATGGTAACTGTAACACAGTGTCAATTAGCTGAATCGGAGGCTTACTAGATGTGTGGCAGATTGAAGCATGTAAGTACATAAGTCACAACATGTAACGAATAGATTGTCTGCTTACTAGACCTCCGATGTATGCAGGCGTGGGTCCAGCTACGGTATACGGCTTGCATGTATCCTCGCGTCCCTCATCTACTTCAGTTTCATTATACTGGTGTATTAATGTACCCCTCAATGCCCACCATCTAGATAGACTCATGATAATTGGGCTGCACATATCACTTAGCTTTATTAACCCCTCGTGGGGCATATGTGTAAGTGATATGTGCAGCCCAATTATCATGAGTCTATCTAGATGGTGGGCATTGAGGGGTACATTAATACACCAGTATAATGAAACTGAAGTAGATGAGGGACGCGAGGATACATGCAAGCCGTATACCGTAGCTGGACCCACGCCTGCATACATCGGAGGTCTAGTAAGCAGACAATCTATTCGTTACATGTTGTGACTTATGTACTTACATGCTTCGATCTGCCACACATCTAGTAAGCCTCCGATTCAGCTAATTGACACTGTGTTACAGTTACCATCTACTTGATACACACACACCTCGCTCCACATCTCCAGCTATTATTCACTGTGTAGAGAGCTTCCCGGCAGACACGATTAGTCTGTGCGGATCCATCTCATACTGTTTAGGTCCTATTCTCAATATTACCTATATTGCTTTGTGTGTTCATATACACATTGCATCAAGATTCTACATTTGAATTGCTACCATTTGATTTTATTTTCAAATAACATTAAAGGTGTATTTTATTGATCACTACACTATTATGTGATCATTTTTTCACATGCTCCAATCATCTGATAACATCCTACAGATTTATTAACTATATGTGTTGTACTAAATACTGCACTTAGAGGAGATTCTCTGCGCTGTCCTCCCCTCCCTTTCTACTTCAAGAACTAGGTTGGATCATAAACTTAGAAAAAAGTCATCTGGAACCAACCCAGTCCTTAAAATTTCTGGGGGTCATCATCAACACAAGAGATTCTCTGGTGACACTGTCAGAAGAAAGGCAGCAGAAAATTCTTCTAGCAGTAAGAAGATTTCAACAGTCAAAAGTCAGAACAGCCCAGGAGTTTGCTCACCTAATCGGAAACTTCACCTCTGCCCAAAACATAGTGCCATGGGCCAGGGCTCATGGGAGGCAGACTCAATACAATTTTCTGAGGTTCCACAAAAGGGATCCATCAGACTTTCAGAAGAAAATTCCGGTCCTACCCTCCACCAAAAGAGAGCTGCTATGGTGGAGCAGACCAGTTCACCTTCAACACGGAACATCCCTCAAGGAAACAACCTGGGAGATAGTAACAACAGATGCCAGCACTGTAGGCTGGGGAGGAGTATGGAACCAGAGATCAGTCCAGGGCATCTGGTCTCCAAAGGAATCCAGATTTCACATAAACATCTTGGAGCTCCTAGCAGTCTGGAAAACATTAAAGAACTTCCAGAATCATCTGTTACAGACGGCAGTATTAGTCAGATCAGACAACACCACAACCGTAAGTTATCTCCGGAACCAGGGAGGCACAAGGAATGTGGAACTCAATCAGCTAGCCCTGAAGATTTTCTCATGGGCAGAAAAGCATCTAAAAGATCTAAAAGCCACTTATCTCTCAGGCACACAGAATCTTCAGGCAGACTTTCTCAGCAGACTTCAGATTCTACCAGGAGAATGGTCACTAAAGAAAGATATTCAGACACATCATATCAGTCCTGGGGAAGCCTGTGATAGACCTCATGGCCACCTCCAGGAACACTCAATGCAAAAGATTCCTGTCCCGGTGGAAGGATCATCAAGCAGTAGCTCAGGATGCCTTCCAGACAAGATGGACATATCCTCTAGCCTACGTGTTTCCTCCAATTCCACTCATCACGGGAGTCATAAGAAAGATCAGAGAGGATCAAGCAAGGGTCATTCTAATTGTCCCAGACTGGCCAAGAAAGCTCTGGTATGCAGATCTGGTGCAATTATCGGTCCAGACACCTCTAAAGCTACCAGACATTCCAGATCTGTTGTCCCAGGGCCCGATATGGCATCCGGATCCAGCTTTCTTGAACCTAGCGGCTTGGAAGCTGAACGGAGCTCTTTAAGAAATAAGGGTTTATCTGAAGAAGTAATCAACACCATTCTATCAGGAAGAAAGCCTTCTTCTTCACGGATTTATTATAGAATCTGGAATACTTTTCACAACTGGTGTAGTTCCAGAAAATTGGATAGAAGTGGTATTCTTCCCCATACTATTCTAGAGTTCCTTCAACAGGGTTTCAGCAAAGGCCTGAAGCCTGCTTCCCTTAAAGTGCAGCTGGCTGCTATCTCAGCTATTTTGGCCTGCCCTTTTGCTGATATGTACCTCATTAAGAGATATATGTCAGCAATATCAAAAATCAAACCTACCATTAGGGAGATTATCCCTCCTTGGGACCTCAATACTGTTCTTCAACAGATCTGTGCCCACCCATACTTTGAGCCTTTGGATTCAGTTTCCCTGAAACATCTTACTCTCAAGACAGTGTTTCTCACGGCAATTACATCTGCCAGAAGGGTAGGGGAACTGCAGGCTCTTCTGTGTAAATCTCCTTTCCTAGTGTTCCACCAAGACAAAGTAGTCTTGAGACCCAGAGCCTCCTTTAGATCCAAGGTGGTATCTAGCTTCCACCTTAGTCAAGAGATCATTCTTCCTTCTTTTCCTCCTGATCCAGACAAATGCGTGGATAAAAGACTTAAAAATTTAGATTTATGCAGATGTCTAGAGATTTACCTCCTCAGAACAAAGGATTTCCGCAAATCAGATTCATTGTTTGTTCCCTTTGCCGGAAAATTCAAGGGTTCGGCTGCCTCAAAAGCATCCATCGCCCGATGGATCAGGGACTGCATTGCTTTAGCATATCCGTCAGCTAACCTGGATCCACCTTCCAGAATTAAGGCCCACTCTACCAGGGCAGTTGCCTCTTCCTGGGCCCTGAAGGCTGTGGCTACACCAGAAGAAATCTGTAAAGCAGCTACATGGTCTTCGGTATCCACTTTTATAAAACATTATAAACTGGACATTCAGGCATCTCAAGATGCTAGTTTTGGCAGAAAAGTGCTGCTTGCAGCCAACTCTGCTCAATAATTATTCCCTCCCTAAGGATACTGCTTTGGTAAGTCTCAGCATAGCCGTGGATTGGACACAGAGGAAAAGGTGAAATTTACTCACCGATATTTTTATTTCCTCTGTGTCCTTCCACGGCAACCCTCCCTTGCATAATGGTAACTGTATGGTATCGTTCCACTTAAAGATGCTTGTGTATATATATATATATATATATATATATATATATATATCTATATATATATATATATATATTAGTCTCTTATTACTCTTACTAACCTACTTCTCGTTCCAGCTTTGACAAATGTATAACTGGGGAAGCAGCATGCAGCAGTACCTTAAGTAATAAAAAGTTGTTGGTCCTACCAGCTGGAGGGCGAAGCCGAATCTCAGCATAGCCGTGGAAGGACACAGAGGAAATAAAAATATCGGTGAGTAAATTTCACCTTTTCTGTGTATTTCTTGATCTCATTTAATATTGACAATAAAATAAATGTGATTTCTATATTTTATCCAAAAGGTATCCAATATGGAAAACAGTAGATAAATAGAAATTTGACTATTTGTCTAAATCTGGGACTTTCATGTTCCAGATAAGTTTCTAAATTTTGAAATATTTTATATGGTACAAGGAAATTGTTATGAGCCCTATTTTGTTGCATTAGAAGCAACTCTCATAACAATCCTTAAATCTTAATTAGCATAGTTTATACAGCTTCTGGGCCAGGTATTTCTATACACTGCTGCCAACTGTATTATGATTGATTTAATTCTAGGCTCAATTAACCCTTTCTATGCTGCTGTGTTCAAATATTGCTACCAAATACCTCTGGATACACCTATGCGATGTTTAATCCTGTTTATGCTGGGTAATATTATTTTGTGATATTGGTTATTGGCTTTACTGTATGTCTGTTTCAAAAAGATATCTTAGTATATGACTAAGTAGTATATTTTTGAGTCAATTCTTGTTTACTCATTCATATCATTTTGTTGTGGTATACTTTTACTTAAATCAATTGTATATTTTTGCACAAATATGCGTAATTATTTCAATCAATTCTTTACTGTGTAGTAGTGTGGCAATACATAGTATTGTGTAAAGTTCTCAAATTAATTTTAATATTATTATTATTACTAGTTGAACAGCCCGTTACACAGACCACAGTGCAGGCCGGTCGCTGTGCAGTCATGCGCAGTGGAGACTGCCCGCACCGCGGCTGATACAGAGAGGGGCGCGAGCGCCCCTCTCCATATCAGCTGGGGCGCGGGCAGTTTCTACTGCGCATGGCTGCGCCACTCGCAGCCGTCTATACTGCGCGTGACAGCTTGTGACAAACTTTAGCAAATTATTATATAGAATTATATCTATTTATGTGAAGATATACAACCTAATTGTGTCTCCTGTTTAACTCTTTCCTGTATATCCTCGACAGGATAGTGTAGCCTGTCCTTTAATTTTAAGTTATTTACACATCCATTCACTGAAGTATGTAGGAATTACAGCCCTTTTTCTACATAGTCCCTCCATTTTAGAGGACCAGAACTAATTGGACAATTGGCTGCTCAGCTGTTTCTTGGCCAGGGATGTACCGTAACATCATTAGCTCATGCACAAGAGAGCTAAAAGGGGTCTAGAGGTGAGCTAGGAGTGGCATATGAAGTCTGTTGCTGTTGTCTCTCAGCATGAGGAGCAAAGAAGTGTCAGTAAAGCAATCCATCAAAGTAGTGGGAAGCTTTTGCATGGCTATCATCCCAACTACTGAAGGGATAATGACAATACTGCCATATATCCATCTGGTACCTGGAGCATCAAAGAAAAGATTTTTTTTGTTGCCATGTTTTCTGGCTACAATAAAGTAAGGGTGATTTATGGAGCCTTTATCGTTCCTTTAATGTCTATCCCAGTGATTTCAATGTTAGCCCTCTGGTAACGCCAACAGGTCAGATTTTCATTATACCTCTGCTTGATTGCAGATGAGTAGTCAGTGGATCAGCCATTTTAATGGATTTAGCTGTGCTTAATTAGTGATATCTTGAAAATCTGATGTGTCGGCATGCCCTTGGACGGGAGCTGAGAATCACAGGCTTATCCTACCTTGAAAAATAGAAAAAAATGCATAGTAATATAATTGTTGAGGCTGAACAAAAAAGACATGCGTCCAAGTTCAGCCTGTGCCATATCGCCTTTGTTGGCCCAAAAGAGGGCAAAAAAAACCCTCCTCCTTGACACCAAATGGCAGTTGGATATTTCCCTGCATATACTATCTGTCATAATTCTGTATATTGTTCTGAGCTAGAAAGGTATCCATTTTTTTTGTAGCAAGTACAGTGGTCTGTTGTTAACAAATTAGGGATAAAGGAGGAAATGTAAGCAAGTGCCTTTTATTTTCTGATTTATAACGTGTTCTTTTGTATTCTGCACAGATTTCCTTTACATGACAAGGGAAGACTTCAGGAATGGCTGAGGAACATGAAACAAAGCAAGTGGTATCCCTCCAAACATCAAGTCTTATGTAGTGACCATTTTACCCCAGAATCTTTTAATATTCGATGGGGTATTCGATATCTGAAACCTAATGCGATACCAACTATTTTTTCCTTTTCACCAAGTTTTCAGGTATGTAATGTTGTTTAACATCTCTACAGCATCAAAATAGTTTAACCCTTTGAATGCTAGAGAGTCGATTAATTCAGGGACTCCTGCCCTCTGACACTCAAGTGGTTAAAGGGCAATTGTTGGTCGCACTCTTATAAACACTATATTTAGGCAGTTATTTTTATTTATATATTTACTTTATTTTATTCGACATCAGCCTTCTCCTTTCAAGTGGCTAGCTTGTCGACCGATTGCTGGAGCTGGGGTGCCACGAGCATCATTTCCATTCTTGAGTTGAGATGCTTCCCTCAGGGGAACTGCTGCAAATAAATCATGATTAGCAGCTATAATGCATAATGTTCACCACTGCAACAAAGAGAAAGGGAAGCATCTCAATCTACAGATCGCCTGGCAAGATTGCCGTGACAACCCAATTTCTGTCAATCTTACAGGTTAGCCCCTTCAAAGGAATAAAGACTGGGAAGAGAGGGAGGCAATAAGGAAACTTATTTAACTGCTTAAATTAGTAAACAATGGAATTAAAACAAATTTAACAGTAAGATTTATCTGTCTTTATATCCTCATCCGTAGTATGGCATTTTTTTTTTTTTATTGTACCTTCTATACAAGAACAGCTTACTGTTTTTTTTTTTTTTTTTCTTGGTCAGCATTATCTGAGAAATTGCTTATGATTTTAAGCTCCCACCCCAGCTGTAGGACAGCAAACACTTCCAAGTTTATAAATGTCTCCTATTCCTCTGATCGTGCAGTCTTTGTTATTCGCACTGTACTAAATAGAAAAAAGAAAAAAAAGAAGAGTAGTGTGGCAACTAGGTGAATGCTGCTATGATGCTAATTAGGAAAAGAAAATAATTGTAAGATAATAATATAGTTTTCTTTTACTGTCACCTTTGGCCGTGCTGTCCGGGTCCATCGCGGAACTCCTCGCTCTGCACATGCGCGAGACGGCCGTCGGGTTCCTGCTACTGCGCATACTCTTCCGGCTCTCACAGCCGACGTGCATGCGCAAGGTGTATAGTCGCTGCTTACAAATTAGCAGCACCTCCCTTCTGTCTGTCCTCTTCTCTTTTCATTGGGCATTGTCCTATGCCCAGTAAGAGAGGATGGACTTCTGTTCACCCATTGGACATCTCATAAGTCCATTTGGGTTTTTGGAAGCCTTTCTGTTCTCTATTGGGCAGTATTGCCCAAAGGGACTCAGGTCTGCCTCCTTTTCCTAATGGTAGCCATTAATATTTATATCCCCATCTGCCCTTTAGTCCTTTCCCGTTCCACTAGCTTGTTCCGTATTCCTGATCCTGACCTGGCTTGTTTGACCATTCCTGACTCTCTGGTATCCTGATCCGGCTTGTTTGACCATTCCTGACTCTCTTGTATCCTGATCCGGCTTGTTAGACCACTCCTGGCTCTCTGGAACCCTTTCCCGGCTAGTCTGCTCCTCCCTCTGTTGGCCTTCTAGTTCTGGTTTACACGGATCCTTGGTACTCTCATCCTGGTTGCACCCTGGCTCAGCTGGGGTGGAACAATCTGGTTTTGCGACCAGCACCTTTACCCAGCTTCGGCTGCAGCAAGGGAGTACCTGGCATACCGTCAATGCGCCCTAGCATCGCTCCCAAGTTTCGAACCCAAGCAGCTACCAGTACCTAGGCTAAGAGGGTTCCTACCCCTCACGTGGTGACATTTACAGTATGGAACACAGGTACCATGTGGTTTAGTCCCTCCTCCTGGAGGGCAGGGTGCATCACAAAACACAGGGTCTTTGGGGGTGGAGACACCCCCTTCTAGCTCAACTCTCTGCCTACTAACGCCCAAAATTAATGTGTCCTGCAAGCAGTTTGGGCAAGGCCATCCTCTTTGTTTATCTTTTAGGCATTTATTACTTTCCTATTGGATATGGGGATGTATAATCCCCCATTAGGCAGGTTACCATCACTGGGCTGCCCAGTCCACAGGTGCCATGTGGACCTTTTCTCCATGTGAAGAGACTCTTTCTTCCAGATTTTCCCTCACAACTGAGTCTCTTTAGATTCTGTCTTTTACTATGGAGGTAACCTGAAGAAAGCAGATTGAATGCCTTGGTCCACTTTATGTCCCAACTTGTGTTGCCTCTTCCTTCAGTGGCTGGTGTGAGCTTAGTTATGCTTTGGCATTCTTTATGGGTATCTTTCCTGTTCTCTAAGAAGGCTTTAGAGTGAGGATGGCTGCTTTTTCTATGTTCTTATAATGGATAATCCTTTCTTTGCGGCTTTTCCTTAACAAGCACTTAAACATTTGGTCTATAGACCAATCTTCAAAAAAAAGTCACTGGTTTCCTTGCCTTACCACTGTAAGTCCCTGTTTGGACCCGAACTGAAACAGATCACCAGTGACGCTACAGGCTACAAGTATCCTGTTACCTCAACTCACTGCAAAGCGTTAATTTTGTCGAGGAAGCTGCATATTTTTCAATTTCCCCCCCAGCCCCACCAAACGGGGTGGTACAGAGGCCAAGAATTCCGCAAACCCAGATGACATGGCAACTGAAGCGATCAGCTGCAAAAGCTAAGTCTGGCAAACCCACCTCTGCATGACTCTCTGAATCCTGGTCCGCTGCTCCTTGTAGGTGGTTGTCTCCACCTTTTTTTTTTTTTTTAAGATGCCTGTGCATCCTCCTTGTAGGACCACTGGTTTTTACAGGTGGTATCAGAAGGGTATGGAATAGATGTTCTTTTTATCAAATGCTCCGGACAAAGCAAGACAAGGCCACGAACGCTGTTCTGGAAAAACAGGTGCTGGTTCCAGAGCGCTCTTCAGGTTTCTTTTCCAACCTGTTTGTGGTTCCCAAGAAGGACGGGGACTGTCTCTCTATTCTGAACTTCAAGAGGTAACTACAGAGGGACATCCTCTGGTCCTGGCAGATAACTGTTTCAGGAAGACAGGGAGAACCTCTGGAGGTGGCTTCATCTGCCTAATCTGGAGAGGGGGGAAGCCCTTCGTGATCCTTGTGTGGGCTCTGGTCTCCATGGATTTCAGCCTGAGGGTCTGGGGTGTTGTGTCCTGGGACACCTGAATATTCTGGATCTCAGAGTGAATCCGGTAGCTCTCCTTTATTGGTTCTCATGGGAATTCTGTTGATAGTGCAGTCATACAACACCACAGCTGTGGCATACATCAGTTACCAAGTGGGAACTTGCAGCGAAGTGGCATGGTGGGAGGTGAAGGCTCTCCTCACTTGTTAGGAAATGCACATTCCAGGAGTATAAAACATGCTGATGGACTTTATAAGTCCCCAAGATGTCCATCCAGAAGTGTTCTCTATGGTAGTCCAGTCCCGGGGGTTCCAGTGACAGAGCTCATGGCAACCAGAGAGAACAGGAAAGTTCCAACATTCTGCTTTCACACAAGGGATCCCCTGGCCTTTTTAACAGATGCAATGACCATTCCATGTGTTTCCCCTGATTCCTCTTATCCCCAGGTTGATCCAAAAGATCAGAATGGACGGGTGATGGTTATTCTGACTGCTCATTACTGGCAAAGGAGGGCATGATTTGCAGACTTGGTCAGTTTGTTCATTCAGGACCCGATTCGGCTGTCTCCTAGATCAAATCTGTTGTTCCAGGGTCACCTATGTTATGCAGCTGTGGAGAGGCTGGCTTTGCTCTTGAAACAAACATCCTGAGGTCATCTCCACCATGACCCAGGCACAAGAATGTGTCTTACTAGGTGTTTGACATTTCCGTGGTACTATCTTTTCTTCATAATGGGGTGAACAAGGGTCTTAGTTTGAGCTGCCTAAAGGTTCAGATCTAGATGCTGTCCGTTCTTTTTCGGAGTCAGACTGCGGTCATTCCTGATGTCAACATTTTCTTGCAGCTCATACCTTTCCCTGCGTTCAAGGACCCCAACCCGTCGTGGGATTTCATTCTGGTCCTGGGTGTTTTGCAGATGCCTCTGGCTTCCATCTCTTAACATCAACTTTACTCACCATGGCATCTCTCTTGGCAGGTGTTGGTGTTTCACTAGGAAAAGATGGTACTTCTGAGGCCTGCATTGGCCAGAAGGTCCTTCAGGCAGTCCTGCCTGTTTAAGGACTTATACTTTATTTTTATATATATAATATAATACATATTTATTTTTTATTTATTTTTTTTAAATTCTCTTTACTGCCAGATGTTGTTCAGTAGTTCTGATTTGTCTTGTTTGGTATGCTGTGCTAGTTTAGCTTCTGACACTTGTTGTTTCTGGGTTATTCAAATGCTTAATAGTCCTAGGGAACTTTAGTGTCCTGTGGGCATGAGAGGTCTTTTTCTCCTTTCCCTCCCCAAGAATCTTAGCTTTGGTATATCCCGTGTTCCATACTGAACATAATAGATACGTCTCACACTTGTAGAAGAAGAAGAAAGGAAAAAAAAAAAGTTAATTGGTGTTGATTTTTCAAACTAAGGAGTCCTCTTAGGGTCTTAGCCTTGGGAGCTTTCTACTCTTCTTTCCCACGTAATTGCCTTTGGGTGACTTCAGGTGCATTGATTCTGGGAGTTAGTAGGTGGGGGGGGTTGAGCTGGAGGAGGAGGGAGTCTCCACCCCAAAGATGCTGTCATTTGTCATGTGCCCTTCCTTCCAGGAGGCACTCAACCCCATGGTACCTGTGTTCCATATGGACTAAAGAGAAAAGGATTTAACAGGTAAGAACACTAAAATCCTATCTTCCTGGTCTATCCTGGCAGCATTCACTTATGGGAAATTCACTAGCAGTACACACATCAGAGAAGGGAGGGTAATTGTAACTGAAATCAAAGCCAAAACCTCCATTTCAGCTTAATTATTTATTGCATAGAAAAGTGAGATACAGATTGAAGAATCATTTTTCCAAACTTGCAGCATTAGCGGATCTGATGTCCAGCCGGTATGAAACAGAAGACCGATGACCACGTCGCCACTCTGAAAATTTCCTTTGAGGGGATAGCTGCCTCTGCTTCCCATGATGTTGATACTGCCCATTTAGAATTGTGCCTTCAGGACCTGTTGTACTGTTTTTTTGTTTTTTTTTTACCTGTTTAAGACCTAGAGATCCCTGTAGCCAGAAGTGATGATGAAAAGTCTGTTAGATTTCTGTATAGAATACTTTGTCAGTGTAAGTCCTGAGATATCTGTCAAGGTCCAGGTGAACCAAGTCTGAGTTGTCTCTTATAAAACACAAACACATATGTGCAACATATGCTAATCTGTACTATGGACCCGCTATTTGACCTAGATGCCACGTGTATAATAAAATGTTAATCTGCTGAAATGCATCTACACAATTTGTCAACAATCACGTATATAAAATAAAATAAAGATATTGTATACATGTTTTTGTATTGTGGTCTTTAAGTATGTGACCACAGTGCATTTAACTATATGCTGTTTGATGTGCTGTTTGATATATACAGATATTACTAGGCATAATTGTGGTTTTTTTTTTTGGTTTTTTTTATCATATAGGTATTCTTCAATTTCATTATATTTATAATTTTGGCTGCCAGAAGACCTATGATGTACTTAGAATGGTATCCAGTCTCCTTACAGTGCTAATTATGTTAGTGGAGCTGTGTGATTATTTCTTGCTGGTGGGCTTTATTGTTACCATTTCTCCCAACTGTGATTCTGGTTCCTGCACCTTTACTGCATGTTTGTAGTAGGAGTTTGTAGATTACATTTCAGATATGTTATATGTTGGTATTCTTGATTACTACTTTTACCACATAATGCTTGCAACCTCTTTTAAGAATTAGTAGTGGATATGATCTCATGATACGCTTTTATCACAGTTCATGTTGCAGGATTTATGTATTTTTGTGTATGACTGATTTCTTACTTGGCAGGATTTCTCTTGTTGATACATCTCCTTATTGGTTTCTCCATTTTCTCTTTTTTTGTTAAAGCTTCTCCAACTTCCTCTCAATCCTAGAAAAGTGTTTCCGTTAAAGTATGAGTGGTCAATGTGCAATAAAAGAAGGGGGAGACAAACTCTAACATACCTTGATATACACGTGTGTGTGTGTGTGTGTGTGTGTGTGTGTGTGTGTATGCCCCACCACGAGGACTCATTTTTAATAGTTTCTCTATCATCCAATATGGAACACAGGTACCATGGGGTACCCCTTTGGAGGGCAGAACACATTCTCAAAAAAGACAGGGTCTTGTGGATGGAGGCTCACAGCTCCCTCTGCAGCTCAACTCAGCCCAGCCTCCAGTTATGATCTGTTCTTCAAGGTGAAATAATGGCCAGAGCACTTCTACTTTTAGAATCTTTATTTTTACTTTAGATACATTCCTGAAGCAAGAGCCCGATAATGCAACAGTGTCATAAGGAGTGATAATATACGTAACCAAACAAATGGGTACTACACTTTGGCAAGGTTAGACCCCTGCTACCAGCTGGACTAACAGTCATGCGTACGGGCAATTAACCCATCTACTTTCAGGTGCACCTTCAGTAGTTAGCGTTTTCTCGCTGAATTTGTGCAATAATCATAGGCGGCGGCTCCTCTTTTGTGTAAATACATACATTTATTAAAACAATTATATGGCTATAAGATTTGCAGTTTTCGCTGTTGAGAACTGCTTTCTCAAAACTTACAAGCCAAATTCTAGAATTGTTTTTACACAAAAAAAGAGGAGCCTCCGCCTAAGTATATTGCACAAATTCATTGAAAATACTGCAAAGACTGATGGTGCACTCGAACGGAGACAGGTTAATTGCCTCCATGTGCTTGATCGTTAGTCCGGCTGGTAGCAGCGGTCTAACCTTGCCAAAGTATGAGTACCCATTTGTTTGGTTACATATATTACCACTCCTTGTGACGTTGTTGCACTATTGGGCTCTTTCTTGATTTTGTTTTCCATTTTGGAGACATTTCTTGCCGCTTTGGGGAGTGTGATCTCGAGAGCAGTCCTTAAAACATTTGGATATCCAATATGAGTTTAACCCCAGAGGCGGTGGTGCTGGTCATGGCATAGACCAATGGCCAACTTTTGGCTTGTGAGTGCGCACCGATAGGGTGTTGGTGGTGGTCTAGCATTCATCTGATTGATATACTCAGGGGCGGGTGCCCCTTTGTTTGTCCCCTATTCCCTTTTTGTTTTACCCCAGATAAGAGGTTGTCTGTCACTAAGAGTTTTTCTAGGCTGTACCCACTTTTCAGAGGTAGCTTTGGCACAGTGGTCTTCTCCACTTTTCTGTGGATCCCCCCTTCTCCAGGACAGCCAAGCCCACTGAGGTCAGATTGTCTGCTAAAGCCTCAGCCTTCTCTGTTACTGAGCTATGCACCGTGTGGCTTAAAATTTGGCTTGTGGAACAGTTTTCCATGAAGTCACTGTTTGGACCCGAGCTTAAGCAAATCATTAGCATTGCTACTGGGGGCAAGAGCAGCTTGTTGCCTTAGATGTCCACTAAACATCCTACTATGGTGAGAAAACTGCTTCTTTTTTTGTCCCTCACAAACTGAGGTGCAAAAGCTGCAAACTTCACAGGCATCCAACTCGCAACCCCCCCACCCAAGCCCAGACAGCAGTGGCAGCCCAAGCGGCCTGCTTCAAGGTCTGTCTATCAAGCCAGCTTCCACATCACTTGCAGAATCCTGATCCGCAGCTTTTAATAGGCAGACACCTTTGCCTTTTTCAGGACACCGGTGAAGCCTTTATTGTGGGCCAGTGGGTTTTGCAGTATTTTCAGAAGTGTACAGAATTGGTTTCAAATCCCTTTCTCCATTTTATTTTCTACCCGTCCAAAGTCCCTACAGTTCTGGCCAAGTTGCTGTTGTTCTGGAATGCAGTGCAGTCACGGCTGGACAAGAATGTTCTGGTTCCAGTACCTCCCGAACAGAAAGGTTCAGGTTTTTATTCCAACCTGTTTGTGGTTCCAAAGAAGGACAGTGGTTGCCGTCTCATTCTGGACCTCGACACAGGTGTATGGGAGACTGCACGCTTCAAGATGGAATCCTTGAGTTCCTTCGGGATGCATACCTGCACATTCTGATCTACCCTGACAGCCAAAGCTATGTGCGTTTTGCCTTAGGCTTGGAGCACTACTTGTTTATTTTTCTGCCTTTTGGCCTGGTCTCAGGTCCTCAGGTGTTTACCAAGATCATGGGGGCATTGACAGCCTTCATTCACATCCGAGGCATTTACATGACTCCTTATCTGGGCAATCTTTTGATCAAGGCTCCTTCAGAGGAGCTCTTGGCCCAGCACGACCAAGACTGTGCTCAACTCCTGGTCCACTGTGAGTGGATTATGAACATGTTGCAGTCTTCTCCTGTGCCATACGAGGAGCTGGTATTCCTAGGCATGAGTTTCTATACCCGCCTAGGGAAGGTCTTTTTGCTAGAGGACAAGATCCTGTAGATTATGCAGGATGTCTCTGGCTCTGGAGTGGCCATTGGCCATGGTCAGGAAGTACATGGGAGTTCTGGGCCGACTAGTGCCTTACTCTTGGGTACACACCAGGGACCTTCAGAGACTTGACATCCAGAAGTGTCACTGGAACTTTTCTGTTCTAGATCAGCAGATCTCACTCTCACCGGAAGCCAGACATGATTTGCAATGGTAGTTGCAATGGCACCACCTGGAACAGGGGAAGCCCTTTGTGATCCCGGAATGGACTCTTATTAAGACGGATGCCAGTCTGAGTGGCTGTGGTTCGGTGCTGGGTCACCTGGGGATCCAGGGCAGGTGGACTGTGGAGATATCTCTTCATTCCATCAGTGTTCTGGAGCTCAGGGTGCTCTATCTCTCTTGTGTACTGGACCTCTCCGTTGAAAGGTTACCCAGTACAAGTCCAGTCAGACAATGCAATGGCTTATAGCGGCTTTCAAGGGGCACTACAAGTGCAAACGCCTGGTACATGGTGAGGTACATTCTAGGGTAGGCAGAAGCCTATGTTCCGGCCATCTCTGCCATTCACATTCCAGGGGTAGAAAATATTCTTGCAGACTCTAAGTTGCCAGGGGAGTGAGAACTCCATCTGGAGGTGTTCCACCTGATTGTTTTACAATTGGGACTGCTTCTGATCAATGTTATGGCCAGGAGGAATAACGGGTTCCGGTCTTCTGCTGCCGATGGGTCGTATCCTCTGGCTTTTGGCATGGACACAATGCAAATTCTGTGGTACTTCCACCTCGCTTATGTCTTTCCTCTGATTCCTCTCATTTATAGGGTGCTCTGGAAGATCAGGACGGATGGTGCACCACTGATTCTGGTCACTCCTTATTGGACCAAGAAGGTGTGATTTGCGGAACTAGTGAACCTTTCCATTCGGGATCTATTTCCACTGTCACCCAGACGGGACCTCCTCCTTCAGGGCTTCTTTTAGAAAGAGGATGTGGAAAAGCTGGCATTGATGGCATGGCTGTTGAAGCCCATATCTTGAGGAGAAAGGGTTTGGTGGGATCACTGATTCTTCAGTGCTTGCATGAATCTATTGGTTAAGTTTGTGAGTGTAATATAAGCTGAATAGCTAGGGAATGTAAGGTTTTGGCCAGGAATTGGGTGGGAAATAGGTAGAATAAGGTGTAGATTGAGGGGCCAACATGAATTCTGATGTATGTACAAGTGGCTTTTTGTGCCCAGAGAGATGGTACTTAGCCGACAATACTACAGTCTCCTACATAAAAGTTGCAGTCTGAATTGAGTTTTAGGGAATCTGGCTTCCTGGATTAGTCTAGTCTGTGAATTAAACAGTGCTTCTTTCAATTGAATATTATTGCAGAGGCATATATTGAATTGAAAGCAAAATTAATCAAGCAAAAATCTGGAGCAAACCAAGTGCTCCATAGGAGAGAGGAATCTCAATCTGTCATTGATTTTAAATGTCTTTTAACCCTTTAAATGACAGTGATGGCCGGGACATTGCTTTGCAATGCATTTGCGTCCTGGGGATAAAAACTCAATATATACGTATGGAAAATTGTTATTTCTCCCCTAGTCAGTTGATTTGGCCTAGAATTACTCTTTCTGTTCCTTGTCTCGCATACATCTAGTCATCGTTAAATTAAGGTGTCTCGCATGATCATGGCAAAGGGTGGTGTATTGGATATGCTGCTTTTTCCACAATTTGGCAAAATCTGATGTATGTATTAATATATAAATATTGTATTATTTGCAGACTTTTCTACATTGTATGAACCTTTTGTGAAAATGAGTGTAGCTATAGACCAGTGATTCTCAACCAGGGTGCAGTGGCACTTTGGTGTGCCACGGGCATCAACTTAGGGTGCCCTGTGTTTTCTATAAAGACTAACAAAAATTGATTTTTTTAAATAAAGAATTATAGAAATTGTTATGCACAATATGTTTAGTTATGGTATTCTGATTATAAGACCTAATAATACTGTATATTTATGTATTGTACCCTTCATTATGCCCTTGACAAAGTACATGAAATATGTTAGGGGTGCCCCGAATGTTCAAGATTAGTTGTTAGGGGTGCCCCGAGCAAAAAAAGATTGAGAACCACTGCTATAGACTGTTGGGATGGCTAGACATTTCTAAACCAGTGGTGAATAGTTAGATGCTCCTAGTCTACTTGACACACAGACACGCACACACGCACAGTATCCTCTTCTAATCACTTGATATAGAAAAACATTTGAAAATGTTTTGGTGATGCTCTTGACCAACTTTTGTCTTTGCTTTTGTTTTCCTAGGAGCAGTTTCACTTGCAACCTAATGGAAACCCTGAAGAAGGAAAAAGAGACACAGTGTGTTCTGATCTAAATGATTTTTGTCACCCCACAAAAAATTCTTTGACTCATGATATTCAAGCAAGTGAATCTTCTGTAATTGGATTTAAGTCCCTTTACTCAAAAAACATGATGGATGGGTTTATTACTTCAACAGAGACCTCAAAAGAATTGCATTGTCTACAGGCAAAACAAGACTATAACATACCAACTTGCCAGATAATGACTTCTAATTTGCGTCAGACTCCATTGGGAAGTCTTTTTGTTAGCACAGTTGGAGATCTACCTTCAAAAGATGAGATGTGCTTTGAGGTTCAAGCAACCACTCAAGATGATATGGAAGAACATCTCAGTACATTGCATCTAGAGGGCAACCAGCAACCCAATAAAGAATCACTTGTACTCAGTACAATTAAGCAAACTATTGAAAAGCTGAATACACCTAAACCCTCTGTTATTACAATCATTATACCAGATGAACTTTCTGAAGAACAGTCTGTTTTGGCAAGATCAGTCATCTCTGATAACCCTCAGCTTACCAGTATAGAAACCTTAGCTTTAGAAAAAGATTCAGACAGTGGAAATGAAAGCTCAGAAATGGAACATTCCTACTGCAAGCAAGGTTTTGACAGGGATCATCTCTGGGAAAAGATTGGTAAATTGCAGTCTAAAATAGCACTCCTTGAAGTACAGGAAAATGCAACTCTGTGTCGTCTGAAATCATTAGAGGCCCTCATTAGGCGATTAAGACAGGAAAATGTGCTATCTGAGGAAAAACTAAAGATTGTAGAAAATTGTTGTAATAGCTTTGAAATTGCCATGTTGTAATAAGAGTGCTATTTATTTTGCATATATCTTGATTTCATGAGATGTTTATATGGCTGAGTAAGGAAAATTCACCAAAGTCCCATACTGAGTGACAAACAGTGATGATTATTCAAATCCATTTTTACATTAAAGTGAGTTAGGCAACCTTCAGCACTGTAGAGCACTACAATTCCCATCACTGGCTGTTCAGGGATGATTGAGTTATAGTTCCCAAAAACTGCAGAACAGTGTATTTTGGTAAGATCAGTCATCTTACACAACCCACAGCTTACCAGTAGAACACACAAGTTTGGAAAAAGATTCAGATAGTAGCAGTGAAATCCCATAAATGGACATTCCTTTTGCAAGCAAGGTTTCGACAGGAAATGTTTTTAGTAAATTGCAGTCTAAAATGGCACTCGAAGTACAGGAAAGTGCATCTTTGTCCCATCTGTAAACATTGGAGCCTCTCATTAGGCAACTAAAACAGGAAATTGGTATCGAAGAAGAACCTAAAGATTATAGAAAATTGTTGCAATAGTTTTGAAATTGCCATGATATAATAAGAATGCTATTTATTTTGCATAGATTTTGATTTTATGAGATGTTTCTCATAAAATAGAAAGTGCACCAAAGTCCTGTGTTGAGTCACAAACTGTGCTTGTTACTCAAACTATCATTGCAATACTTTTATATTAAAATGGGTTAGGTAACCTTCAGCACTCAAATCTGTTGAGAACTACAATTCCCAAGATTCCAAGACAGACAATGAATGTTTAGGCATGAATTAATTTGTAATTCCCAAAAGCTTGAGTGCCAAACATTGCCTATCCCTGTGTTTATGAAATAGTAATGCTTTATTTTAATTATTTTTTATGTTTTCTTTGGGGTTTTTTGTTGTTTTTTTTTAATTAAAGTAAGAGAAAAACTAAAATAACTGTTTCAAGTTATATATATATATAGAACTAATGTTAAAAACAATGCCCAATAAAAAGCTTTTAATGTTGGCAATACCTGACATGTAATACTAAATGGTAATCACTTTGTGGATGAATATTTTTCTCACTTCCATATTGTGCTAAATATCACAAAACAATGAATATCTAAAGTGTGACCTAATTCTTTATAATTATTTGGCTGTTACTACTTAAATCCTTATACTGTTTAGTCAACTAACCAGAATATATACCAAGTACGAGCTTCTTTACATGGTGATTACGTATTCATTATTGTGGTATTGATACTTAATATAAATCTCCTACAAATTAAATGTTCATCTTCAACAAACTAATGTGCCCTATCTCCTGATCATTGTATTGTGCAGTTATATAACAATGAAATTCTACTACCACCCATTTACTTCTCCGTCTGCATCATTGCATTCCTGGCAGTGTCTAGGCTCGTCAAGCTATCTTACATGGCGTGGTAGCAGATGAAAATGTAAAATTAGGTCAGTTTACCATTATTTTACTTTCCTAGTCACAATGAGGTAGCATTCACAAACTTTTACAAGACCAAGGTTTTTTCTGTTCCCCATGATCTCAAGGTTCATTCTTCAAGATCGCCATCAATTTGTTGGGCTGCAGAGGCTAGGATATTTTCAGAGGAAATCTGTAGAGAAACAGCCTGGTTGAATATTCCCTTAAAGCGGATGTATTGCCTTATAAAAAGGTGTTACCATCTGCTTTGTGAATAAAAGTTATTATGTGAAAGCTGAGCTTTAAAGAAAAAAAAAAAAAAAAAAAATCTAAATACTTATAAAGATATTCTGTGCTGTGCACTTATGCATTATGTGCACAGCACAGATCTTCAGCCCATCCTATTTCTCCTCCCATCTCCCTCCCAGCTGCCCCAGGAAGCACATTCACGCTTCCCTTCGGTGTGCTGTTAATGGGTCCTAGTTTTACAGCAAGCTACCATTAGAATTATACTGAGGTTGCAACCTCAGTATAATGCTAATCGTAGCTTGCTGTAACGCTAGGAGCCATTCACGGCACACCGAAGGGAAACGTGAATGTGCTTCCTGGGGCAGCTGGGAGGGAAATGGGAGATGAAATAGGAGGTGCAGAAGAGCTTTGCTGGTCAGCATAATGTGACATGCTATGCTAATCGGCAAAGCTCTTCTGCACTTCTAAATGGAATATCTTTAAAAGAGTTTGTTTTTATTAAAAAAAAAAAAAAAAGGTCAGCTTTCATATAATAACTTTTATTCACAAAGAGGATGGTAACACCTTTTTATAAGGTGATACATCCCCTTTAAGTCTGCACAGTTGGCATGGGGAGTTCTACATTCTGCTCTTAAAAAAAAAAAAAAAAAAAAAAAAAACCCTTAAGGGGATAGTAATGATTCACAATAAAAGAAGCTCTAATTAATCATCATATTATTTTGGGCTTGGAGAGTGTTGTTTCAATTCTGTCAGAGTTGTAGTTCAAGAGTAATTGAATGATAAATTATCACCCTCCCACCACTTTTAATGATATAACACTGTTCATCTCAGAGCAGCAGGGAGGTGCCCAGGTAGATTGCAGAGAAGCACAATCTTCAATTAAGATAAGGGAAAAAGCTGAAAAACCTGTCAAGGGGTCAGGACTTTCATTGTTCTCACAGTAAGAAGATTGCCCCCTGCTGTTATCTGTCTGGTCTTACAACCAGATTCCACATCTGAGGTGAGCAGTGTTACACTAGTGTTACAACTCTTGACAGTATTGAAATAACACTCTCTATGGCTCAAATACTATGAAGATTAATTGGAGCTGTGGTTTTTGTGAAACATTACTATCCCGTTAATAAATAAATCATCGAAGTTGGGCTCTGCTGATTCTCCTTTTTGAAAATCCCCTACCATTACCCTTTAGTGAACATTGCCTCAAAGGACCAGGAAAATGGAAAGTTATTTCAGCTTACTGTTATTTTCTTTTCCTGGTCACTAAGAGGCAGTGTTTACCAGAATTTTCCCTATCCTGGTTTCTGCTCGTCAATGTAAGACACTGCAATCTGGAAGGGAAGGGTAATTTATAACTGCTTCTTTGTGACCAGAAAAAAAAAAAAAAATTTTTTCTACTGTCATGCTGGTGACTGCAGAAAATGGAATAAAAAACAAAAAAAAAAGTTTATTTTTTTCTTTTAGTTAATATAACTTTATTAAAATGACTGCACACACTGGTGTAGAAAAATAATTGTCACAGGCTGTGTCTGAGATGTAATCAAAGCTTTCCAGTCATAGCAGTCAGAACTGTGATGAACTCCTTCCTCTCATAAAAGGATCTTTTTCTGTTGCAAGATGGAAGTGCAAAACATTGCAGAGCAGGCCAACTGTGACAGCAAAGAGGATACTGTACCTAACATGGAATTTCAATGCCTTTTACCCCCTAAGGACCAGAGGGGACATCACTGCACTGCTTCACAATGCTTTGTTCACTCCTTTGGGATCCAAAAGGAATCAAGCTATTCTAAAACTGGACATAGAATTCACTATGGCTGCGGTTCTTCACAGGTGAAGTCCTTTTCAGTGTTTTTCAAACTGTGGGCAGTACGTAGAGAGAGAAATGGAGCAACTGTGGGTCAAACACCCTTGAAAAAAATGCATGGTATTAACGCCTTGAATGCCAATGGGGTAGGCAATGCATGGCAAAGTAGTCACTCACCCCTCTGGCACGCAAAGTGTTAAAACACAGTAAGTTGCTTTAGTGCTCGGGAAATCAACATTTTATTTTTAAACTACCTCCTTTTTCATTGGTGGTTCCAGTGTCAGCAGCCATTACAGGGAGCATGCTATACCATTAGAGGGATGGGGGGGGTTTAAAGCACCAGAGAGCTCTGTGTCTGGCTGTATGTCCCCACCTGGATGAGGTTGGACACTCTGCTAGTACTGAGCAATAGTGAAGGAGAAATAAGCCATTCTAAATATATTCTGGCAGGGGTAAGAAGCTGGGCTAAGCTTCCTTCAGCCTCAGAATACTTAACATCACTTGGTACAAGAAAGGTAAGTTCCATAATTTGAGAGCCAGGGATCCACCTTCTGAACACACCAGTTAGGGTACAGGGGCCGTATCCTGTTGAAGTGTGTGTGTTGGAAAAAAATAAGCTTCAGCATGTCCAGGAAGCTGCCATATAGAGGACACAATAAAAATTAAAATACAGAACTGCTGTCAGACAGGCAAAGTATTAAACTGCAGGAAGTGCATCTCTGTATGAGTGCCCTTTTATTAAGTTTTGATAATTTTCAATAAGTTTGCTACCTTAATCAGAAACTCCCAAAGCCTTTATTCTATGGTAGTATGTAGGACATATCACACTGAGTGAAAATTATTACAGATTTGTCCATGTATTTTCTCTGAAGTATTTCTCCCAATCACTTTATTAAGTCCCAGATTTTATGTCTGCAAAAATTGTATCTTCTGCTTTAAAGTTCAGAGCAGAATAGCACCAATTCCACAAGTAGTGAATTTGCTACCATACCAAGACTTAACTTAAGTTCAATAAGTGGATGTAGGGAGAAGAGTATGTCAGTGAGTAGCTGACTACATTTAAGTCAAGGTAAACCAAATCCACCACACAGGAAAAGTAAACATTCTCATTAATTTAAATTGGGCTTTTAGCCCTTTGAACGTTAGAGAGGCCTACAGCGTAGTACAGCTGATTTGTCCGAGAATGACTCCACTTGTCTTTTGAACATAGGGCCGTTAATAGCTGGTAAAGGGGGGAGACCAATGAAAGTGAAGAACTACTATTAAAGGTCTCTATTTACTAGTTTGTCAAAGGTCTGGCCATAGCGAACATAAACTTAGCAGCAGTTGTCTCTTTGAAATATTTGTGTTACAAAAAAAAAAAAAAAAATTTGGAACAATTCTGGGACAAACCAACTGCATCATAGGAGGAAAACTTTTCCATCAATTTTAACTCCTTGCATGCATTGGAAACCTCTCTGGCATTTGAGGATAAAAGGCATATTTATATCAATAGGAATGTGGCCCTTATTGGGTATCTGATTTGTCTCAGAATTACTGGTTCTCTTTTGAACATACAAAGGCTTGGTTCAAATCGGTGATAATTTAAAAAAAAAAAAAGTAAAGGTACATGTAAAATGGTGGTGTAAAGAGTGCTGATGCAGTTTCTCGTGTGAAGCCAGCCTAAAAGCCATTCATTTTTTACTTCTATGTCTGCACCTAAATGATCTTCCAGGTTCTGACAGTGATATTGTAATTCTGTGGCTGCACGGATACTAATTACTTCATTTGTACTGTTGAGTTGTATATCCTATAATGACTAAATCGTTTTCAATTGGGAAAGTAAGTACTTGTAGCCATATTTTGATTCATGATAGTATATGTCCTTGTCTTCCTTCTTTGTAGATTGTATTTACTTTTACAAGGCCTTTTTTGTTTCAGTAACAAGATTAAAACTGATGTCTGCAATAAGCACATGCAATTGTTGCCTCAGCTTTTACTATAACAGCAAAAAGATGTCGAATGCCTACTAAATGTGTTTTCCCTAATCATTAAACTGGTTACTTAGCTTATAGCTGCCATGCTTTCCTGATAAAATTGTTTCATTAAATAGCGATTGTTTCTTCTGTAAACTTTCGGTGCTGAACAAATTTTTTTTACCTTCTTTTTATAAATAAAAAGGTGGACCATAAGGAAAATAAAAACCCATTTGTGGCACTCCAGCTTAATCCTATATAATAATTTGCTAGGATGTTTGTCAGAAGGCGTCATGCAAAGCAGAGACTGTGCATGTTTGGGCAGTCTCTACTGCGTATGATTGCATTTAGTGAGTGAGGAGATGCAAGACTGCATTGTGTGGAGCAGTGAGGTAGCGGCCACTTAAAAAGCAATGCGTTGCGTACCCCTCTGGCACTCAAACGGTTAACATTACCCGGACCTTGGCTTTTACAGTGGTAAGTTAATAAGACCTCAATATTAAAATCCTTAGCATATTTATTAGTCTTCAAATAACCTATTAAAATTCTACCCTCATGACACGAAGATTACACAGTGCCCAAATACCAATGTGAAGAGACTGGAGAGAAAAAAAAAAAAAAAAAAAAGCCACTCTCCAATGCTGCCAAGTGAATCTTGCTGTGCACCAGCAGTGTATTTACAAACACCCACTGTCAACTAGAAAGTACCTGTCCCCCTACACACTCTCCTGTTGCTGTGCTCTGCTCTACATTGAAGTAGACTCAGTCTAAGCTTGCCACTAAAATATGCTACTTACTGTGTCTTTGCTATACGCGATTTATTTTAGCAATTAACTCTGTCTCTCATCCTGGTGCAGAGCAAGACACTGCAAAAGGAATTAGTAATACATGGAACACATTGCATAAACACAGTGAGGGTCTGTGAATACATCAGAGGAGCACTGCAAGACACTTGGGGGGCATGCCTATAACCCTCTGAGTACCTAAGGGGAGTCCAATGCCAAGGACATCTCTTTAGCTTGCATTCTAGACAGTATATGTGTGAGTCACTTGCCTAACCGTGGGAGAGAGGAACAGGACTAATGTGCCATACAATATATATGCAATTCTGCATCTACCAGTGTGACAGTAGAATAAGGCTATGATGATATAATATATATATATATATATATATATATATATATATATATATAAAATAATATACTATCAATGTGGGACTGCGCTGCCCGTCAGGCTACACACACACACACACACACACACACACACACACACACACACACACACACACACACACACACACACACACACACACACACACACACACACACACACACACATTCAAGATGGACACATATGCAAATGCACACGCATGCACTGAGATGCATAAAGAGCGACACAGTCATACACACATACATGCAATGCACAACATGTAGGCACATAGTGTGATACAGACATGCAACACACACAGCAAGGAACACAGAAGTGAGTCATAAGGGGGTGACTTATGTTTCATTGTAATGAGTTTGTGTTTGTACTTATGCCTTCACTGTGGCATTCATTCATATAGTTGAAATGCATGTGGTAATTGCACATACTATGGTGGAAGGTGGATCGTGCTGGCTCCCGGGGTGTGAGTGAGAGTGAGACTATGGTGGAAGGTGGATAGTGCTGGGGTGTCAGTGTGAGTAAGTGTAAATGAGTGTGTGTGAGTGAGAGAGTGAGTGTGTGAATGGATGTGAGTGTGATTGAGAGTGTGTGTGAGTGAGAGGATGTGTGAGTGAGAGGGTGTGTGATTAAGTGTGAGTGAGAGAGTGTGTGTGAGTGTGAATGAGAGAGTGAGAGTGTGTGATTGAGTGTGTGTGTGAGTGACAGTGTGAGTGATTTGAGTGCGTGTGTTTGTGTCTGTGGTGTAGGAGCGAGTGCCAGCCATTTTTTTGTTTTTTTTCAGTCACTTGGATAGTGGTGGGAGGGCTGGATAATAGGGACAGGCCAACTACCTGCATGATTTAAATCACTCCCCCACTGAGTCACCCAATGGGAGCAGTAACTCCTCCTTACTTAAGCTGAAGTAACATAGCAATATAACACACGGTGGCTCTTCAGTTGAAGCAATGTAGCAATATGCTGAGGGAACAAATAGAAAGTGGTGTTTGAGGCTTGCCCTCTGTAACATACAGCGAAGCGTCTCTCTCCCTTTAAGGAGAAAGGGTGGGAAGCAGGAAGTGGAGGAGTGACAGTTGAAAATAGACAGTGAGTGAGGTGACTGAAGAGATGAAAAGAGTTAAATAAAAGAGTTGTTATTAAGTTTATCCCTGAGTTTGTATTTTATGGAAACATTACACTCTCGTAATGAAACAGAGTGTATGGAGGGTTACAGTTATCTGTGGGAGGTGACACAGTGTGTATGGAGGGTTACAGTTATCTGTGGGAGGTGACACAGAGTATATGGAGGGTTACACTTATCTGTGGGAGGTGACAGAGTATATGGAGAGTTACACTTATCTGTGGGAGGTGACACAGAGTGTATGGAGGGTTACACTTATCTGTGGAAAGTGACACAGTGTGTATGGAGGGTTACAGTTATCTGTGGGAGGTGAAACAGTGTGTTTGTGGGGTCATGATTCTCAGTGACAGTGTGTGTGGACTGGGAGAAGTTATTGATATCCCTACTTCAGGAGCAAGTGGCAGCTACATATTTTTTTGTCAGTTGGATAGTGGTGGGTGGGCTGGAGGGGGCGGGCCAACTCCCTGTATGAAAAACATGCCCCCATTGAATCATCCAATGGGAGCAGTAATGTCCCCATTGAATCACTCTATGGGAGTTGTGTCTCCTAATTTATTTTGTAGGCATTAAAAAAACATGAAGAACAATAAAAGTCTTATCTCTCAAACCTTTATGGTTTTAGAGATATTCACAAGCAAAGTTTCCCCCTCCCGCCCCTTTTACCTAGTGTAAGCCATCTCTTCTCAGATGTGGAATCCAGTCCATAAACCAGACAGATAACAGCAGGGGACAATCTTCCTATGAGAACAATGAAAGCCCTGCACCCCTTGACAAGTTTTTCAGGTTTTTCCCTTATCTTAATTGAAGATTGTCCCTCTCTGTAGTCTACCTGGGCACCTCCCCTTCTGCTCTAGCTGAGCAGTGTTACATCAGTAAATGGGGCGGGAGGGGGATACTTTGTCATTGAATTACTCTTGAACTACAACTCTGACAGTATTGAAATAACACTCTCCAAAGTCCAAATACTATGATGACTAATTAGAGCTGCTTTTATTATGAAGGCTATCCCTTTAAGCTTGTTAGAAACAAACCCCCCAAATATATATATATATTTTTTTAATTGCAGGACTATGAGAAAAAAAATATATATCCCTACTGGCTTAAAGCCAGCAGGTGATGTCCTGCTGGCCAGTGGCCATTGTCATATGCCTAGATGTAGATGCAAAATTTGCAACTGCTGATCAACAACAGCAGTAACTTGGTTTATGGATGATGAAGTTTCCACTTGTCATGACTAACTCTAGTGATGCGCCTGAGGAAGTAGCAGTACAATAGCTAGCCCCCACCACGTCAGCTATATGTGTTGCTGCTGGCAAGTGGAACCTTTCCTAGTCCCAGATCACTTGTTGACCCCATTCTCACTGTGTCCGTGATGGTATTTGGCACACTAGCCTGCTCCTCAGCATCCTGCTGCTCTTGCAACCCAGCAGCAGCAAGAAATAGAGCAGATACAAATTTCCAAATGCTCACTGCTGGTTTGAGGAGGTGACGAGCAATTTGACAGAGAGTCCCCTAATGTCACACTTGCCATTTCTTGGTGACATGAAGAAGGCAGACTAGCAGCAGGTACGGGCAGCTGATCTGTGCTCCTGGTGATGGTGGTATTATTGCGGTGGTGACAATTCTGCCTTCTTCAGGATCGTGTTCCACATGGACAATGCCGTGGTGAAAAAAGGGGGCTCCAAGGGTCAGGGTAATGGTGTGGGCTCCCTTGACCGCTAGTCTGGATGCTCTCAATTGCTTCCTCTACCACTCTCCTAACCCTAGTCGCACCGGCTGCTTCACCATCACTGTTACTACTACTATTAACACCAACCACATCAATTTCAGCCCCTGACTCCTCACAGTCACTGTTAATAGGAGGGTATTGTTTACCCCCCTCCTTCACTCCTAACACTAACAAGCTGCTGGACCTTAGTAGTAGTACTAACACTGGTGGTACTGCTTGGGGATGGCAAGTGTGACCCTGCTGTCACACTTTGTATCATCTTATCCTCCCCCCCACCTGAGTATTACAATACACACTAGCAGCAGCTTCAGCACTGGTTGCAACAGGTTCAGCACTGGCAGTAGGCACAGCACTGGTGGAAGTAAGAGCAGTGCTGGCAGGAGGCGCAGCACACCTTCGAGCAGGAGCAGCACATCTGGTAGCAGGCACAGGCAGCTGACCTGTCCTGCTCTCACTATTAGTACTATCCTTTTGTTCCTTCCCTGATAGTAATTTCCCCAAGGGGTGATTTAGGGTAGGCTGACCATGTTTCTTTGAGACAAAAACTGGATGGAGTGTGGGACAGATGGACAGTGGGACTCCGAGTCCGATCGTAGTAAGCTGCAAGCAGCGAGAACGTGCTTGCTCCATCTCTTACTAGCGGTGTTCTCTCTTTCTGGCCAAAAAGCCTCCCCCTGAAGTAAATCGGAACTTCCTCTCTCTTTGTCATTCACACTAGTGGTTTTACTGTGTTTACTGTACGTATTGATTACCATAGAGTCTTATGAATTGTCGGCATATCACTGTCTAAGAGACTCTATGGTAATTTACCATAGACTTGAGAGTCTTAGTCAGTTATGAGTCATAAGACTCTATGGTAATCAATGTGTACAGTAAAACCACTAGTATGACGAAAGGAAGTTCCGATTTACTTTATCTTAGGAGAAATAAACAAGCCACGTTCATTTTTTTCTTTTACAAAAACATTAAAAACTATATAAAAGTTATATTAAAAACAGGACAGTCCCTTTTAAAATGGTATGTATGGTCAGCCTAATTTAGGGGGACTGGCCAACATTGCTTCTGTAGTGCTCACTTCCTCCTCAGACTCAGAGGACACATGATGGTCCTTCCAGTTCTTCCTTTTAATATTTTTAATCCTGCTCATAGCGATAGCAGTCACTATAAGCTTCTCCTGCCTCAATTTTGCCTCAAAATCACAGAAGCACAGCACGTCTACCTTGCTCTGTAGCTGCTTCTGTTGTATTACACTTCCTGGAATACGTCACGTTTTTAAAGTGAAAAGGCGAAAACCACAAAAATCTGTGAGTGGAAACTTTCTAGCCATCGAAAAAATGGCAAAAAATTTTGGCCAATGGGCGAAAAATGTGAAAATTTCAATTACTAGTTTTAAAGTGGATTTTCCCACTAAAAAGCAAAAACAATGTGGTTTTTGCAGAATTTCCTGCAGGAACATGGCGAGAAATTTCACCCACCCCTAATTTAAAACAAGCAAAAGAAATGTTGTGTGTGTTTAAGGGGGCAGGTGCAAAGGTATGTGTATGTATATAATACATACAGTTGTGCTCAAAAGTTTGCTTACCCTTGGAGAATTGGTAATAAATGTACCATTTTTAAAGAAAACTTGTGTGAGCAGGCAAAACACATTTCTTTTATTCCTTACGGGATTCATATTCAACTGTAGGTTATAACAGAATGGCACATTCCTAAAACAAAACATGGCAACAAATAAAATTAAATGACCCCTGTTCAAAAGTCTGCATACCCTTAGTTCTTAATACTGTGTATTGCCCCCTTTAGCATCATTGACCACGTGCAGTCTATTGTAATAGTTGTCTATGAAGCTCCGAATTCATGCAGGTGGTATAGCTGCCCATTTGTCTTTGCAAAATGCCTCCAGGTCATGCAAAGTCTTTGGTCCAGGAGACTGTAGTGGCCACTCCAGAGCCTTCACCTTTTTCTGCTGTAACCACTGGAGGGTCAACATGGCCTTCCGCTTAGGGTCATTGTCATGCTGGAAAGTCCAAGAGAGTCCCATGCACAGTTTTCATGCAAAAGAATGCAAATTGTCTGCCAGTATTTTCTGATAACATGCTGCATTCATCTTGCTATCAATTTTCACAAGATTCCCATGCCTTTAGAGCTTACACCCCCCTCAAAACATTAGTGAGCCACCACCATGCTTCACAGTGGGGATGGTATTCTTTTCTCTATAGGCCTTGTTGACCCCTCTCCAAACATAGCGCTTATGGTTGTGACCATAAAGCTCTATTTTGGTCTTGCCCTCCACAGTCTTTCATAAGCACAACATCACCAGGTCTGAGATTAGGTTGGGTGGTTTGCCACCTTTTACCCTGGTTGTATTGCTTCTTCCACCTGTCCCAAAAGGTATTGGCAAGGCTTTGTACTTGTCTCCACTGACGTTTATAAAGGTTTTAGCACTGAATTCTCCAGCCGGAGCACCAACAGTGCCAGTCTTCTGAGTAAGCAGCATGGTGGGATTAAGGATTGCTGGATCTTCGGGGTCACTTGAGAATGGAGCCAAAGGTCTGGCATTAATAATGGCTGAGATTTCTGCAATGAAAGCAGTTATTCACGTATGAGTAAGTCTTGCAGTACCCACTTGCAGAAAGATAGAATCTAGGATTCTATGTGCTATACCTATCATTCTCTCCCAAGCTCCTCCCATGTGATAAGAATGTGGTGGATTAAAAGTCCAAGTGCAACCTTGCTCGCTCAAGTATCTTTCTACACTGGTAGTGTCCATGTTTGAAGGAATTTGTAGTTCTCTAGCTGTTCCTACCAAGTTTGTGCCTCTGTCAGAGCAAATATGTTTCACAGGAACTCTGATGGCAATGAAACGCCAAAGAGAATTTATGAAGTTAGAAGTGTCCATAGACTCGATCACCTCTATGTGGACAGCTCGGATGGACATACAAGTGAATATGACTGCCCAGCGTTTACTGTTTGCGTGGCCTCCTCTAGTGTTCCGGTTGGAGACAGACCAGGGATACATTGAGACCAACATTGGTGAAGGATGGATGTATGCTAAGTCTGTCAGATGGAAGATTAGCCATCTTCTGTGTTTGAAAAATACCACGGAGCTTGCAACAGGTAACACATTTAAAAATGAATCTGCTCACACATCTTTTTGCTCCAACTATCCACAGTCCAGCAGCTCATAAAGCCCCCTCTGTAAATAACCGACCCTGATGTTTTACCTGATTGTGGTAATGTTGCACAATCAAGGAAGCAATGTGATGATGACCAGGGATTAATATAGGATGTTTCTCTGTAAGGTCTACTCTGTCTTCCTTAAGGCGGCCTCCTACTCTTAACAGTCCATTTCCATCAATGATTGGATCAGGTTTCTTTAAAACACTGTCTCTAAGGATAGGTCTCTGGTTGGTGATATTATCAATTTCCTTAGCATAGATTTCATGTTGCACATTACGAATTATCATGCTTTTTGCCTGTTCTAGATACAGTTACATTGTAAACATAGTTACAGTGGTGCCAACCTTTGCTATCCCTTTCCTCTGCAGATGGGGCATCCTTGAAAGAGTGATCTATGTGGGCTAAGCAGGCAATAGCTTTCACAAGTGACCTCCAGGTTGAGAACCTGCTAAAAGGTGGGGTTCAAGTTGTTTGTGTGAAGTCACTGTATGTAGTGTAGACACCTGAGGATGGATTTCTTCAACTGTATCTGCATCTACCAGTTCAAATGTTTTACAGTCAGATGTAGTGTGCTGTGAATTGTATTAGAATGCAGGACCTGTAAACCATATTGTCTTTTAGATGGTTAGCAGCAACAGATCTGGTGGCTAGGTCTTCAGGATTGTGGTCAGTAGGTACAAAGTGCCATTGTTGTGGGTAGCTGGACCGTCTGATTCTTATGACCTAGACATAAAAACGTCTAATATAACCAAATATAAGCTAAGATTACTTTACTGTATGTGTAAAACTCAGTGTCCTTGATCTCAATGTTCATTTCTGTAGTGATCAGTTCAGCTAGCTCCACTGCTAATACAGCAGCACAAAGTTCTAATCTGGGTATTGTGTGTTCGGGAAGTGGTGCAAATTTTGCTTTGCCCATTACAAACCCTATATGGCATTGTCCTTTGATGTCCACAGTCTTTAGATAGGCTACAGAAGCAATAGCTTTGACAGAAGCATCAGAGAAAACACAGAGGTTTTGATCTTGAACTTCTGTAGATGGCACAGGGGCATATGAGCATGCAATATGAAGTCTAGATAAAGCTATTAGAGAGTTTTTCCACTCCACCCACATATCCCTTTTCTCAGTGGGAAGCGGATCATCCCAGTCTGATGTCTCATGGGTTAAGTCTCTGAGTATTGCTTTACCTTGAAGCAGACCAAGACTACGCTGTATGGGGGAGAGCCAGTACCTAAATCCAAGTCTTTAAGTCATTTGAGTGGTCTTGGGAAGGAAAGGCTTCCATGAAATCCTTGCTGTTGGAACAATTTTATGGAGTCGAAGATTTGAGCAGGCGAGCATTCCCTGAGCTCTCTTAAGGAGATTGATAGCGGCCTCATCTGTAGGCAGTAATTTTAAACAGTCGTCTACATAAAAGTCTTTTTCAACAAAACGTCTAACGTCTGACCCATATTCTGTCTCACCTTCCTTAGCAGAATGTCTGAGTCCATAAATAGCAACAGCAGGGGAAGGGCTGTTACCAAAGATGTTTACCTGCATGCGATACTCTATGATGTCTTTCAGGGGGTCATTGTCTCTAAACCAAAGGAACCTCAAGAAGTTTCTATGTTCCTCTTTAACAAGGAAACAATGAAACATCTGTTGGATGTCAGCTATAAATGCAACAGAGTCTTTGCAAAAGCGGAGAAGTACTCCTAGGAGTCTGTTATTAAGGTCTGGACCTGCCAGGAGGACATCATTTAAGGAGCCACCCTCATGTTTGGCACTGGAGTCAAACACTACCCTAATCTGACCTGGTTTCTTTGGGTGGTATACTCAAAAAATGGGTAGGTACCAGCACTCCTCAGAGTCATTTAAGATAGGAGCTATCTCTACATGACCATTATCAAATATTTTCTCCATGAAGGAGAAGTGGTTTCTCATTTCTGGCTTTCTTTGGAAATTGCACCTAAGTGATGCAAAGCATTTATAGACTTATTCCCTGTTTTTGGGCAAACGTTGTCTTTGGAGTCTAAAGGGTAGAGGTGTGACCCAGCTATTAGAGTCATCCTTGACTATTCCCTGTTTCATTATCTCTAAGAACAGTCTGTCCTCAAGAAACATTGCCACCTGATTGTCTCCTTTAGTACTATGGAATACTGAGCATCCTGGTGATCTTGGTCACTGTCACTGGCATGATTGTCACAGGAAGGGCCTATGAAGGGGCGAGGCAGATGGGTGCTATGTGGCAGTTCCTTTAGGAGGAAACGATTTTGACATGATTGGAAAAGAGAGGGGCGTCCATTCTCTAGTGTACTAGTAAGCATGTTGTTGACTGAGGTGGGTCTGTGCACACTTCCTAGACAGACATCCCCTATAATAACCCCTCCTAAGTCAAGTCTTTGGGCATAGGCAGCATTGTGAGGACCATTAATCTGAACTCTAACTTTGTGGAATGGTAAGATATCTCTCCCAAGGATGGGGTGGTGTATTGCAGTATCTGGTGTAGGGATTTCAGATCTATTGTCAGGGATCTGGTTACATTCTACAATAGTTGGTAAGGGCAAGCATGTCTGACCATCTATTGACTCGATTTGTTAGCCAGTCGCCCTCCTCCCCGCCGTCTCAAAAGTACCTGCACAAGTCTTTAGGGAGTAAGGGGAGCTTGGCCCTTAATGCTGAAAATGTCAAAGAAGGCAGATCTGTCTAGAGACTTGTTAATTTGATCATCTAGAATTGCATAGACTTTTATAGCTACGTCCTGTTGGGTAGACCCTGACTAGGCAGATTTTGAGCAGGACCTGCCACCCATGAGTCCTTTGCAGACCTCAGTACATTGTGAAGTAACTACTGATGTATCTGTACCAATGTTCTTTTCCTCCCTGCCATGCTCTTGGGCATAGTCTGTATGGGTTAAACTCCATGTGTGTGACCCTGGGTGCAAAGTGGTGTTGTGATCTGTGCTGTCACATTCTGTGCATCTTACGCTGACCTTACAGTCTCTGGCAAAGTATGCTGTATATAAGCAACATTTGTAACAGATACTGTTCTCTTTGAGGAAGGCTTTGCGGTCCTCTGTGAACTTCTCCCACGAAGCCTCTGCATTTCAGGAGAGGATATGGCTTCCTGTGCAGGGGACACTGTCTACTAGGATCCTTGATTTTGCCTTCTAGGTATGAGGAGGTTGAAGACCTATAAAAGGAATCTGTAGAGGAAACACTAGTTTTATGAACCGGCACTGGTGCTTTATGGTGTTTGAGACCAGGAGGAGTGGTACATGACAGTGTAAAATCAAAACCGGGGTCATTTCTAATTTTTGCTTGTTGGTTTACAAAGTCCACAAACAAACTGAAGGGAGGAAATGGTACATTGTGGGTTTGTTTATATCTAGAACCATGTGTGACCCATCACTCCTGGAGGTTGTAGGGGAGCTTTTGTACTATAGGGTTAACACCCCTGGCTGAATCAAGGAATGTAAGTCCCAACAAGTCTCCTTCAGATTTGGCTACCTGCAGTTCCATTAGCAAGACGCATAGTTCTTTGAGTTTCTGATAACCCCTACTAGCTATTCTCGGGAAATCATCAATTCTTTTAAATAATGGGCTTTCTATAGCCTCTGCTGAGCCTTAGCACTCGTCAAGTCTGTCCCAGATCATTTTAAGGCCTATTTCTGGGTAATTTATGTTAATGTCTCTGATTCACTTAGCATGTTCAGCAGACTTATTCCCAAGCCATTTTACTAGGAGATCTAACTCCTTACTGCATGACAAGTCTAAGTCTCTGATTACATTCTTAAAGGTAGGCTCTGTAGTTTTCCGGACGATCACTGAACTTTACAAGTCCTTTAGTGATTAGCTCATGCCGTGAAAGGAACTTGTCAAAGTCTAGTGTGGCTTGGTTAGCACTAGAATAGGTTGGCAGTACATTGCCATGGTAAAAGTGTGGTGTGTGACCATACCTGTTAGGAGTCTCTGCTTTAGGCCAGCCGTTGTCATACGGTTTTGGTGTCAAAGACATTTCTGTATGCTGGAATGGAGGTTGAGTTCTTTGCTGTGCAAAGGGGTTTTTGAGGGAAGTGTCACATTGCTCTGTATTCCCTTGCTTGAAGCTCTGAAATTCAAAGTCGGCTGCCTGCTGCTTTGTATAATACATTTGAATTGTCTCTCTGTCGACATCCTTTGCTTCTTGTGCAGGCTGAGATCTGTCGATTGATCTGGAGTGTTGATAAATGTACTCCTCCATGAGCCATAGTGAATCCTGGAGGTCCCATTCTGGTCCAAGCACATTGCTGCTTCTGCTGTGCTCACTGTTGGGGTATGCGACTGCTTCCAGGGCTGCTGCTTAAGCTATAGCCACTGCTGTTTCCTTCTCTAGTGCCAGCTTTTCTCGGTTAGCTTCCAGGAGAGCTCTCTCTTTTTCTAGGTTAGCTCTCTCTTTTTTCATCTGAATCTCCTGTTCTGCAAAGGCGGTTCATGTCTTTGCAGCTTCGGTCTTTGCTCGGGCAATGATGGCCGCATTGCTGACAGATGACTTGGTAGAGCTTCCTACTTGGGACCTTGTCTTGCATGACGTCTGGCTTCTTGACATTGTTTGACTGTATAGAGGTCGCTGAGGTTGTCGTTTGCAGGTGACTGCGTTGACAGTAGTAGGCCTCTGTGCAGTCTGGTCCTCTCACCCACTCCCTGGACACTTGTCGTTTTACTGTCCTGCCCCCACTACACGTACCCCCAGGATCTATGTGCAGCTAGACAGGCAGTTAAACACCCTCCTACAGGTCAATAAATGAGACTAGGTTGAAGTCTGTGTCTTTAATAACCAGCCGTAGGGATGGGGTAAAACTGAGGGAAAAAATCAAACAATACAAACTGTAAAAATACAGAATACATAAAGATGACACATCATTACAACAATACAGTTAACAAAGCATGTTGACAATGTGATGGGTCATTATCACGGTCCCTGTGACTTTCTGTCAATCTGACCTGATTTGCCTGTGCATTGGTGGAGACTGATTGGCCCGCCCAGGATGTGTCGTTATATGCTGGAGCTTGGGCACTTGTCAGTTGCCCTTTCGTGGTGTTCCTGTTGCTGCGCCTTGTTGCTGTATTCCTATGTCTCCTGTGTACCGACCCGGCTAGTCTGACTCTTCTCCTGCTTCTGCTCCGTGATATGACCCGGTTCTGGCTGACGACCCTGCTCCGTGATTTGACCTGGCTCTGGCTGATGACCCTGCTCCGTGAATTGATCCGGCTCTGGATGACGACCGTGCTCCGTGACTTGACCCGGTTCTGGCTGACGACCCTGCTCTGTGATTCATTCCGGCCTGCCTGCTGTTCCAGTTACCATTCCGGTTCTGCCTGCTGTTCCGGTTGCCATTCCGTCCTGCCTGCGGTTCCAGTTACCGTTCCGGTTCTGCCTGCTGTTCCGGTTGCCATTCCGGTCTGCCTGCTGTTCTAGTGTTCCTGCATAATTCCGGTCGCTCTGGTGACATTCTGAACTGTTTAAGCGACTCACTGTTCCTCTCACTAGTCAGTAGCTGTAGCCTGAGGTTGCTTTGCCTTCTGCTGGTTGCCAAGGTGCTCGCTCCTGTGCAGAACCACTTAACCCTTGCAGTGCCTGTAGTCTCCGGTCTAGTGCCTCTGATATATCTTGCCAAGCATACGTTTTCTGACTTGAGCCTTTACTCTGAGTGCTTCTGTGTGTCTCTCATTCACCCTCAGAGCCTTGTCTGCTCCATGCTCGTATTCTGGTAGCCTGTTCGCTCTCACTGTGATCATTTGGTACGGCACCATAGGGGTGTTCGGGCTCCGGCCCACAGACGCTGAAGTTACATTTCCTATTGCACTTCAGAGGGTGCCGGCTCTACTACAGCTTGTGCAGTCACCATCAGTATAGCACCCAAGGCGTGTCAGGGCACAATCCAAGTGGCACACGCAGGGTTACTACTTTTCCAGTTAAGGGCGATTTTGGTTCTGATCACTACAGTGTGGCAATAGCATTCCTCTGTAGCCCACGGTGGTGGTATCGGCTCAGCTCTGGACTTTGTTGCGCTACTATACCAACTTGAGAGTGTATTCAGTGCAGTTACTTATTTCTATCCAGCTATTGAGAGACTGCGTTCCAGAGACTGCTATTTATCCCAGGCGTTGGCCAATCTTGTTTATATCTCACCTATTGCATTTGTTAACCCTTTGGGGGAGTATTCCCTATCCATTCATAGCACCTATCACTATCATTGTGTGCATTCACTTTGTCAGTATTGCCATTACTGCTATTCCTGTACTGGCCTTTAGGGGCATTGTTTTATTTTCAATAAAACTGTGTTTTTACTTCATACCCTGGTCTGAGTGTCAGAAAACCGTAACAGTCATATGTAAGTTATCCAGACTGCAGAAATATCTAAAGGAGCAGCTGGCTGATAATACAGCAAATATGACATAAAAAGTGTCTCTAAAGCAGCTGGAAACAGTAAGGTGGCTGAAGAAATGGTAAACTTTTGTCTCTTACCGACAATGCTTCCATAAGAGGAGAGATTGAAGTCTAGAGCTCTTCCCAGCTTCACTTGGTGAAGAAAATGGCTTTCCCCTTCCCACAAGTCTCTGCTAGTAGCAGGAAAAGGAATTACATCATAGCCTCAATTACAACAAATGGCCACTAGATGGTGCCAACACTTCTACTTTACATAATAGGGCAGCATAGTAAACCTTAACCTTAGTCCTGGACCTTCATGGGTTGTCATACCCTGCACGCCGTTCGGTCCTGCGTGCAGGGCCGGTCCTTAAGTGACCGCCACGTGGGTGCACGGCCGGTCCTTAAGGGGTTAAACGAATTATTTAAACAAACATTTCTTAACTATCTGTCCTGAGGACAGCACAAGCACAGTAAAGACTTCTTTCTGGCAACTCGACCATGCAGTTCATTTTTGTTCAAGTATCATTGTTTCAAGGGGCACAATACAACCACACCATCTTTTTCCAGAGCAGCCTGTATTTCTCCAGAGGTTACCTGAGGGTTTTTCTTTGCATTCCTAACAATTCTTCTGGCAGTTGTGGCTGAAATCTTTCTTGGTCTACCAGGCCTTGGCTTAGTAGCAAGAGATTCCCAAATTTTCCACTTCTTAATAAGTGATTGAACAGTACTGACTGGCATTTTCAAGGCCTTGGATATTGTTTTATATCCTTTTCCATCTTTATAAAGTTCCATTACCTTGTTACGCAGGTCTTTTGACAGTTCTTTTCTGCTCCCCATGGTTCAGTATCTAGCCTTCTCAGTGCATCCACGTGAGATCTAACAAACTCATTGACTATTTATACACAGACACTAATTGCAATTTAAAAAGCCACAGGTGTGGGAAATTAACCTTTAATTGCCATTTTAACCTGTGTGTGTCACCTTGTATGTCTGTAACAAGGCCAAACATTCAAGGGTATGTAAACTTTTGATCAGGGCCATATGGGTGATTTCTGTCATCATTATGATTTAAAAAGGAGCCAAACAACTATGTGATAATAAATAGCTTCATATGAACACTATCCTCAGATAAAAGGAGGATATTCCACTCCACTTACATGCACACTATCTGACACACCAGCCTTATTCAGCTCACCCACTGGTAGCTATTAAACCACATATACATTGTCTAACACCCCAGACTTAGTCCACTGTCGCACTAGTAGTCATAGAACCTCACATACACTGTGTGAAACCAAGCCTTGTTCTGTTGTCAGCTAGTAGTCACAGAATGACTGACACCTTAGAAGTTCCACTGGTATCAACAAAGTCGTACATAGACTGTCTGTTACTCTAACCTTGTTCCACTGTCCTTCTACTAGCCACAGAATCACACATATACTGTCTTCATCTACTAATTTGGTCAAAACAGCACTGATTTATTTTTAAACTTCATTACTAACCCAAATCATTAAGTACCTCTGTACTGGACTGTATACCTGTAGCCTGCCCTACACAACAATTTCTGCAGCACATTTATAATGAGCTTTTCCTAATCACAGCACATGCTAGATTGCGTGATAGACTGAAAAGACAGACTTTATACTAACCCACACCACAACCACACACACACACACCCTCACCCTCCCGTTGGAAATAATGTAAGTTTCTCTTACATCCTATGTGGAACATAGGAGCCATGGTGTAAAGTACCCTCTAGGAGGGTAAGTCACTTGATCAATGAGTTGTCTGAGACAGAGACTACATCCACTTTATCCCTGCATTGGCATGCCAAGTTTTAAAGGTGACCTCACTCTTGCTTGACAGAGGGCAAAGATTCTCTCTTAGCTAGCCCCTTTTTTTCTTCTTCTTCTCTCCTTCCTCTCTTCTGATGGGCATGGTACTTTATAACCCCCATTATGTGGGCTTCAATCTCTGGCTGTCACTCTGTTTGAACCAGAGTACAGACTTCAAGGACCTTGGTCTGGTTGCTTGTTTAGGCATCCATTACATGGTTATGTTCTCATGTCCTAAATCACACATTTAGCTTTCAGAACCATTTTCCTTTTTTTCTCGTTGTCTTCTCCCTGATCTGTTTTGGTGGGAAAAGGACAAAGAAAGGACCAGCTCCCTTTGTCTCCTATGCTCATAGGGGGAAAGGGAGAAGGGGTGTTTCAGTCAGGTAAAGTGGGCTGGTGATGGGGGGGCTTGCATACAATAAAAGAGGTGTGTAGTGAGAACTGTTCCAGATCAGAGCCTGACCTTGACCTCCAGTGGAGGTAGCCCAGTATCCAGTTCTCCTGGCATGCTTCTTTTCCTCTCTCTTGTCCGAGGATTTTAGCTAAGTATCTTTACTTTCATACTTGATTTCTAGGAAAAACACCCTAAGTAACCATGTAATTGTGTGTTATTTGCACTGCAGTAATTGTCTAGTTAGTATTATTAGGCATGTAGCTAGAATATATTTGATAATATACAGTGTATTGTTCTTATTATAATATTATTAATTATTATTAAATACTATTGCTAGTACTGGGGTGTTATTGTGTTAATTGTGGTATTGGTCATTAGAACAGACTTCTCTGGGTACATCCTAAAATGAATTGGTTGGCTTTTGGGTTGTTGGCAAATGCATGTTGTTTGCAATAACTGTGCTAGTGTCTGTTAGTGTGAGTATACTGTAGGCCACTCTGTTTGTGCTAGGCCCCAGCCCGCATCTTGGGACTCTCAGGCCACATGCTCTGATGTCATCTTGCTAGGCCCCAGCCTGTGTCTTTGTTCTCGAGCCACATTGGTGAGGACTAAGAAAGCACATGTTATGTGAGTTTGCAGTTCTTCTCAATCACATTAATTTTAACACAGCTTTTATTGGGAAACCCTTTGATTAATGCACCTAAAGCCATGAACCTCAACAACTGGTGTAGTTGGCAGAATATCCGCATAAGTTATTGATATTAATGATTAATAACCATTATTGACACATTTCCTAGAAATTAATATTTTGTTAAGAAATTTAGTTTTTTTATTAATTTTTTAATTAATATTTTTTCATGGGCAATTTAGTCAGTAAGCCTCCCAAGTTATTTTTGTGTTTTAGTGTTGCCACATTGCAAGGGGCTTATTCACTAAATGAGGATTTGTGTGCTGGAATACTGTTGGATTGTAATATGTGTACTTTGCATGCTTTGAGTATAGACTTGTGTGCCCTCATAGAGAAGTTACAAACTTTGAAGTGTATAGAGTGCTCCTTTTACAGATATCTGTATTGCATATACACTGCAATGACTGGGAGAGGATCTGCAAAGAGGAGTGGTACTAAATCCCTCCCGAGATGTGTGAAAACCTGGTGGCCAACTAGAAGAAATATCTGACCTCTGTGATTACCAACAAGGGTTTTGCCACCAAGTACTAAGTCATGTTTTACAAAGGGGTCAAATACTTATTTCACTCGGTAAAATGCAAATCAATTTATAACTGTTTTGAAATGCATTTTTTCAGTTTTTTTTGTTGCTATTCTGTCTCTCACTGTTCAAATAAACCTACCATTAAAATTATAGCCTGATCATTTCCTTGTCAGTGGGCAAACGTACAAAATCAGCAGAGGATCAAATATTTTTTCCCCTCACTGTATATGTGTGTGTGTGTGTGTATACAGGCTCAAAATTTCCACTCGCCACTAGCCAATGGAGAGTGAAAATTTAGCCCTGGCGAGTAGAAATTCCGCACTGGTGGGTATGTTATGGTTTGCAGTGGTGAGTAACTTTTCAAGTCTGGCTAGTAGCAAAGGACTTCAAATTTTAAGCCTTAGTATATATATATATAAATATATATATATATATATATATATATATATATATATATATATTTTAGGTGCATACTTGTATATGTGACTAGGTATTGTATATGTGTATGGGTATAGATATATACAGAGGCAAGAGGGAGCATTTGAAATTACACTGTTTCAGTTATAGCCTTGTGTGAGGAGTGCTAACTTTGAAGCATTTTAATTGTAACAGTTAGGTCAAGGTTCTGCAACCATTATGGTGTAAATGGAGGATAATATAAAAGCACCCAAAGGTAAACTCAAATGTATTAAAAAAAAAAAAAAAAAAAAATGTGTGTCCCAACGCACTAGAGTATCTAGGCCAGAGATGATTGCAGACTTTATCAAAGCAGATATAATTGAAGATTACCTCAAAAGCAGACAAAATCAAGTCTTATTTAAGAGGTTGAAAGCTTTAAAGCGTAGTGTACAAATACATATTGCAGCAGAGGGTTTTCCATCAGATGAAAGGTTAATTGATTTTGTTGAAATTCCCAATGTTAAAGCTAGGACTGTTGCAAATCTCAAATATATACAATCTGAGATCAAATATACTGATACTAATCCTTGTCCTCCTGTTCCCTATCCTAGGAAAACAAAATCCATGTACCCATCAGCTGACTTATGTGCCACAGCAGACAAAGATGGAATGGACCCATGGGACGGACGATTCTCCAATGTGACGGTACCAGGATTTACCGGACCCTTTTAGGGTCATTGTTTCCTGAACCGCCACTGCTGCTGCCCCTCTTCCATGGCTGGCTGGAGCCTTGCTACTTCCTGGTGTCTGGAAGTCCTGGATACTCAGGCAGGAACAATTGGATGCTGCCCCCTGGCAGACCTAGTGAATTTAGCTGCAGAACCCTAGGTGAGGTTTCCAGAGGCCCTATGCTAGTACACCGGTGAGGCAAGTGAATTCACTGTTGCAGTGGCTAGGGAGAGAATTCCCAGCCCAAGCCCCCTTCAGAAATACAGCCGAGACTTGTATTAAGGAGGGTAGAACAGACCAGTCTTTATTGATAAAACACACTGCTTATATACACTTCCAGACACTCTTATCAAGATAAGAATACAAATTAGTGCTTGAAAAAGGGACATTTTAACTGGTCCAAAATAACCTCCCCTGATTGGTCACTGAAGCACAGCAGGAGTCAATCCACATTCCAAACATTCCTTAGCACACAAACATGGAATATACTTTAAACAAGCCAGAGTGCTGGGCTTAACAGCCCACTCTGCACTCTGGTTCCCCACTGCCAAATCCCTTTACAGGACTTACAGTATAACACTACACACACTATTACCCAATGTCACACAATGTACAAAACAGTGATCAATATTTCAAATGTTATAGTTCTAAATTACTCCGTCTGGTCACACCCAGCACAAAGTTTGTTACACATCATGGCTGAGGATTGACAGCCCCATGTTTCTTTGATTGTAGGGTGGGGAAAGGAAACCAACCACACCTAGGTTTTAGCCTTAGTAGACATTGGGGCAGAGGTAACAGTGTTGCAGGGTAACCCTTCTAAACTTGTAGGCCCCGTCATTTCACATAGAGGGTCTAGTGGAAGAGTAACTAAGGCTATACAAACCACAGTAACATATGCCATAAACAAAAGGCCCCTGGGTTTATGGCTAATATTTTGGGTTTCCAATTTCCTGACAATATCTTGGGGGTAGATATATTGTTAGGGCACATAATAGAGATGCAGGTGGGAGGTGTTCAAATTTTTGGCTTTTCTCACAAACCCTCTTATATGCATGCAGCAGGGGATGTGGTGAGAGAAAACTACAAGCTGAACACCTGTTGTCATTCTCACTCCCTGTAGTCCAACAAGGGCTGCCGGAGGGTTGAAAGAAATCAGATTATAGTCAGGTGTAGTTCATCCTGAAATTTAGCCCTTTTAACGCTCCTCTGTTTCCTGTTAAGAAGCCAGACGGTTCTTTGCATAGGACTCAATAAAGTAGCACCGCCATTGAGTGCTGCAGTCCCCAATATCATCCTTGTCATTTATAACAGCCAAACAGACACAGTGGCAGTATGTCATAGAGGGGGTGGGATATAACTTTTACAAAGGCTCTTAGGATTTTACATGACTTGCCACCTATGGAGGAGTTTGCGGGCTGGTAGGAAAATAATGCTGCAGTTACATTGTGAACAATGAAGGAAAGTTCAATTATGAGCTAACAGCCATAATAGGCAAACTCCAGAAAACACCAGAGTTTGGATTATTTGAGTGATTGGGAAATCTGAGGGTTACCTATCCAGTGAGTGACTTTAGTGTGGTTTATGGCATGGGACTATCACGGTGTCCGTGATATCAAGTGACATTTTGACATGTTTACTTCCTGATGCCTTTTTATTGGCTACGCTGTCTAGCGCCTCCCAGTGACAGCCTTTAAATACCTTGGGCTGGCACTTATGGGTTACCCTTTTGTGGTGTATCCGTTGCCTAGAGCTTGTTCCATTTACTCTCATATGATACCAGTGTATGATCCGGATTGTTTGACTACTCTGCCTGTTTACTTTTCCTACTCTGTGTACCAACCCGGACTGGCTGACGTTCCTGCTTCCTGTAATGACCCGGCCTGGCTGACATTCCTGCTCCGTGTACCGACCCGGCTTGATTGGCGATCCTGCTCCGTGTATCGAACCGGCTTGGCTGACGTTCCTGCTCCGTGTACTGACCTGGCTGAGCTGAAGTTCCTGTTCCTGTACTGTTCCTGCTTGCCAGTCACCCTGTTCCTGCTGTTGCTCACGCTTCAGTGGTCTTGCCAGACCTCTGGTTGCCCAGTTCCATATAAGTAGTCCAGTCCGTGATCCGCTCACTCATAGTGCCTGTGTTACCCTCCGGTTTATTCTGATTTGCACCACGTTCCCTTGGTCTGTTTCTGCCATTCCTGAGGTTGGGTTCAGTTGGGCTCCTCAGGTTACTTCCCATCTGCAGACCGGAGCATTCATTAACCCCTTCAGGGGCTGTGCTGGGCATGCGTATATGCATTTGAACTCTCAGTTGGGTGTACGTTATTCCTACGGCACTAAGCACTGACTCACGATAGTTTGCAGTCTCTGGTGGGTGTTCACTTTGGCAGCCTTCCTCCTATGTTGCCTTGGGCAGTTCTACTCTGGCCTCACCTGTTCCATACATTTCAGTCGCTGTTGTTACTCTCTGCGTAGAGAACTACATTGGGCCTTCCAACATTAGGGCCAACTCTGTCATTGGCCTGATAAGTATCACTTTGTCATATTTACACTGTATCATATGCGATTTACCTGACCTGTGTCAGTACTGTATATTTGTTCTACATACCGGACCCGTGTGGGTTAATCATACCATTGTAACCTGTCCTGTGTCAGTTTACCGTTTATCTGTATGCTGGACCCGCGAGGGTTACTGTTAGTCATTGTGTTCAAATAAAACTGTGTTTTTACCAAAACCTTCCGTTTCTGAGTGTACTGAACCGTAACAGTACAAAAGGGCCATGACCTCAGTTGGTACAGTTGACGGTAATGCACAAAGTATCCATTGGAGGATGGATTTACATAAGCAGCGTTTGGACCAGTTGGCGCTGGCTGTTCAAACAATTCTTGAGCGCACGGCACACTTGGATAAACCAGTACCAGCCCCGGTGATCTCCCCCGTTTCGACACCAGGAGCTCAGTCCTTGTTGCAAACTAACTTGAACAGGGGGTTGAATGCTACAGCCCCACTACCTCTAAGGTACGATGGTGAACCCACCCTGTGCAGAGGGTTCAATAATCAGTTGGAAATCTTCCTAGAATTAACCCCTCAAGCCTTTCCTAGAGACCGCAGTAAGGTGGGCTTCATGATTTCTTTGCTGATGGGCAAAGCCCTGGCTTGGGCAAATCTATTATGGTAAGCCGCAAAACCATGTACAAGGAACTTCAGTTAGTTCTTAAGGGCGTTTCGTAGAGTATTTGAAGTTCCTGGGAGAGCCGCCTCTGCTGCAAAAAAACTTATGGAGATCCAACAAGGGTCTCGCACAGTTGCTGACTATGCCATCGAATTTCGTACGTTAGCAGCAGAGGTGGGCTGGAACAATGAGGCGCTGGTGGCAGCATTTGCACAGGGACTATGCGAACACATTAAGGATGAAACGGCAGCCCGAGAACTGCCGACTGATCTTGACGAGTTTATTGATTTCTCAATTTTGATCAATTCCCGTATTATGGAACGAATGGCAGCTAAGGACTGTAAGCAGAGGGCCAGAGAAATGGGACTAGCAAGACCAAGCTTCCCACCCATGCCTCCCTCACCTCCCAAGCCTCCTGAACACACTGGTGAGAATAGTGAACCTATGCAATTAAGGTTTACTAGATTATCTAAGGAGGAACAGGCGCATTGCCATGGACAATGCCTCTGTTTATATTATGGCCTAGCTGGTCATTTGCTTCGTTCATGCCCTACACGGCCGGGAAACGAACTCACCTAGGGTACCTTGGGGGACAGGCCCTAGGTGGCGTTCAGCTGTCCCTAGATCTGACTAGTCAGAAGCCTACTATTCAGGCTGTACTTTCCTGGGCAGAACTCACGGTGGAAGTTCTGGCTCTAGTTGATTCCGGTGCTACCAGATATTTTATGAACGAGTTATTTGCTGCCTCGCACAAAATTCCACTGGTGGAGAAAGAGTCTTCTTTGACGACAGAGGCCACTGATGGCAGGCCGTAGGTACCTGCCCAAATTACTATGGAAACTATACCATTATCTTTGCGCATTGGGGCACTACATTCCGAGGAACAACGGTTCCAGATTATCCGTTCCCCTCACCATGCCGTGATCCTGGGGTTTCCTTGGTTACATTTGCACAACCCCAGGTTCAACTGGCAGACTTGCGAAATTATGGCATGGTCTGAATTATGTGACAAACATTGTATTTCCCACCCCACTAGGATAATGTGTACCTCTCCCTCAGTGCCATCAGAATACTGAATACCAATTCAGCGACGTTTTCAGTAAGGGAGAGGCCAGTGCACTGCCACCACATAGGGCGTGTGACTGTGTTATTGATCTGCCTCCTGGTGCCGTTCCTCCTCGGAGTCATGCTTACCCATTGTCTTGTGAGGAGAATCGGGCCATGGAGGAGTACATTTCAGATGCCATAGAAAGGGGTATTATCAGGAAGTCATCCTCGCCCGCGGGGGCTGGTTTCTTCTTTGTAAAAGAGAAAAGTGGTGAACTACGTCCATGTATAGATTATCATGGACTGAACAAACTGATGCCTAAAAACGCTTATCCTATACCACTCATTATGGAGCTGTTTGACAGATTGAAGGGCTCCTCCATCTTCACCAAGCTAGATAGGGCACTATCACGGTGCCCGTGATATCAAGCGACATTTTGACATGTTTACTTCCTGATGCCTTTTTATTGGCTACGCTGTCTAGCTCCTCCCAGTGAGAGCCTTTAAATACCTTGGGCTGGCACTTATGGGTTGCCCTTTTGTGGTGTATCCGTTGCCTAGCGCTTGTTCTGTTTACTCTCATATGATACCAGTGTATGATCCGGACTGTTTGACTACTCTGCCTGTTTACCGTTCCTGCTCTGTGTACCGACCCGGATTGGCTGACGTTCCTGCTTCCTGTATTGACCCGGCCTGGCTGATGTTCCTGCTCCGTGTACCGACCCGGCTTGACTGGCGATCCTGCTTGGTGTACCAACCCAGCTTGATTGGCAATCCTGCTCCGTGTATTGAACCGGCTTGGCTGATGTTCCTGCTCTGTGTACCGACCCGGCTGGGCTGAAGTTCCTGTTCCTGTACTGCTCCTGTTTGCCAGTCACCCTGTTCCTGCTGTTGCTCACACTTCAGTGGTCTTGCCAGACCTCCAGTTGCCCAGTTCCATATAAGTAGTCCAGTCTGTGATCCGCTCACTCATAGTGCCTGTGCTACCCTCTGGTTTATTCTGATTTGCACCACGTTTGCTTGGTCTGTTTCTGCCATTCCTGAGGTTGGGTTCAGTTGGGCGCCTCAGGTTACTTCCCATCTGCAGACCGGAGTGTTCGTTAACCCCTTCAGGGGTGGTGCTGGGCAATCGTATATGCATTTGAAGTCTCAGTTGGGTGTACGTTATTCCTACGGCACTAAGCACTGACTCACGATAGTTTGCAGTCTCTGGTGGGCGTTCACTTTGGCAGCCTTCCTCCTATGTTGCCTTAGCCAGTTCTACTCTGGCCTCACCTGTTCCATACATTTCAGTCGCTGTTGTTACTCTCTGCGTAGAGAGCTTCATTGGGCCTTCCAACATTAGGGCCAACTCTGTCATTGGCCTAATAAGAATCACTTTGTCATATTTACACTGTATCATATGCGGTTTACTTGACCTGTGTCAGTATTGTATATTTGTTCTACATACTGGGTTAATCATACCATTGTAACCTGTCCTGTGTCGGTTTACTGTTTATCTGTATGCTGGACCCGCGAGGGTTACTGTTAGTCATTGTGTGCAAATAAAACTGTGTTTTTACCAAAACCTTCCGTTTCTGAGTGTACTGAACCATAACAGGGACCAAGAGGTGGAATGTTGTGGACACAGGTAAGTTGCAGCAAAATTTCCAACAAAACTGCATCCATTATATGATTATGTTCCCATGTCCTAAATCACACATTTAGCTTTCAGAACCATTTTCCCTTCTCCCTGGTCTGTTTTGGTGGGAAAAGGACAAAGAAAGAACCAGCTCCCTTTGTCTCCTATGCTCCTACGGGGAAGGGAGGAGGGGTGTTTCACTCAGTTAAAGTGGGCTGGTGATGGGCAGGGCTTGCAAATAGTAAAGGAGGTGTGCAGTGAGAGCTGCTGAGAACTGTTCCAGATCAGAGCCTGACCCTGAACTCCAGCGGAAGTAGCCCAGTATCCAGCTCTCCTGTCCTGCTTCTTTTCCTCTCTCTTGTCCCAGGATTTTAGCTAAGTATCTTTAGTTTTATATATGTATTTCTAGGAGAAACACCCTAAGTAACCGACGTATAGTGTTTCTACTATAATTGTTGTATATTGTGTGTTATTTGCACTGCAGTAAGTAATTGTCTAGTTAGTATTATTTGGTGTTTAGCTAGAATATATTTGATAATATACAGTGCATTGTTCTTATTATAATATTATTATTTGATGTTAAATCTTATTGCTAGTACTGGGGTGTTATTGTGTTCATTGTGGTATTGTCATGGTTCCCAGGAATAAACCAGGAGTCAGTACAGTAAAGTAAAACAATCTTTATTTAGAATAATAACAGTAAGGCACGTAAACAGATAACACACAGAGGGTGATCAAACAGGCAAGCACTGTATCAGAAATAGCAGTCCGCCAAGAGATCCACCACACTGTCCAAGATTAGGCCTCAGCCCACTGGAGCCTTGAGGTAATTCGGAACACCCAAAGGACTAGCATTGACTCAGCCTGCAGTCAGTCTAGGAGTCTGATAGAGCCCCAGGTACGCTCTAGGATGGGAGTCTGTGGAGCGGGGACCAACACACGGAGGAAACAGACTGAGCCCCCAAGTCAACACCAGAGTGGGTAGTCAGACAAGCCAGGTCATACACAGTTCAGGTAGTCAGCCAGAGCCACAGGTCTGCACCAGATTGGGTGTCCAGTACACAATAGGAGCAGGCAAAACAGTAGTCAGACAGAGCCACAGGTCAGCACCAGAATTGATGCTCAGACAAGCCAGGTCATACACAGAGCCCAAGGGAAACAGGACTGTATTGTACAACAATGCAAAGGCAACTGAGTCAGGACTCAGTCTGCCCTTTAAACCCCTTCTCAGGAAGTAAGTAGGAGGAGCAGCTCAGAGGGAGGAAGTAGGTAGGAGGAGACAACAGGAAGCAAACACGTTAAACAGAGGCCTGCTGCATGCTTGAAGCCTTGCGCCTGCAGATGACGCTGAAACCAAGGTAAGCTGTAACAGGTATTGGTCATTAGAACAAAGTTCTCTTGGTATATCCTAAAATGAATTGGCTGGCTTTTGGGTTGTTGGCAAATGCATGTTTCCAATAATTGTGCTATTGTCTGTTAATGTGAGCATACTGTAGGCCACTCTGTCTGTGCTAGGCCCCAACCTGCATCTTTGTTCTCAAGCCACATGGTGTGATGCAGTCTTGCTAGGCCCCAGCCTGTGCCTTTGTTCTCAAGTCACATGGTCTGACACCATCTTGCTAGGCCCCAGCCTGTGTATTTGTTCTCAAGCCACATGGTCTGAAGTGGAGAAAGCACATGGTATGTGAGTTTGCATTTCTTCACAACCACATTAATTTTAACACAGCTATTATTGTGAAACCCTTTGCACCAGATTAATGCACCTAAAACCACAAACCACAACAGCATCCATCCTTAGCTGCATGTCTTTTTTTCTGAGCAGCTACTTTGTTTCCTTACAAAGGAGCCTGAAAGAGGCCAAGTGAAATTCAAAGACCATCACAAAAATGTCCTATGAGGATGGTTGATGGGCCTGGCCTGTCATGGGTTAATGATCGCAGAGTGACTTAGGTTGCCCTGCTATCTTGCAGGGAGGTTGAAACAAAATGATCTGGTTCCCAGTGGCACAGCGGATGTGATTGCTGCTACAATGATCAGACATGCCAATGGAGCCACATGACAGAGGTAAAGTAAGCACTGCCTTTGTCACTATTCTCTGCCTCTCACCTACTCATTGTGAGCATGAAGAAGAGGGAAGCTGAGAACAGAGCTCCCAATGCCTCAAATAGTCAAAGATGAGGTATTTCTGTTGTACTGGGAGCAGGACTGGTGGCAAGATCTTACACCAAAAAAAGACTATGACTGACCACAATTGTGTAACTGAAGAAATTATTTAGAGCGATTACAAAGTATTTTATTTACACATAATCATTTATTAACGTATATAATGACTTTTGATGGTCCTGGCATGTCATGGGTAGATTTGCATTAAGGACCCATGACGTGCCAGGACCATCATGGAATTCAGGGCTCCCTGCGCGGTTGTACGCCATTCGGGGAGCCCTGAACCGGATGCGGAAGAAAAAAAAATGGTCCGTGGTCCTTAAGTGAAGGCCGCATGCGTGTTCGTCTGTTCTTAAGGGGTTAAGTTTAAATAAATATTAATGTGATTTTTTTTTACATTTTTTTTTGTATTGCTGTGGAGCAATGTGATACACACACACCCATATAGATACAACATAATCTGATAACCTAAAAGAGGGCCACAGGGTGGAAAAAGAGGAACAAAGGGACACTTAGAAGATTCTTACCTTTTCTGCAGTCCGTGTTACAAATTGGGGGGATCAGTTCTGCTGCAACAAGGATGGACACGTATTGAAGGAGCTTTCTCCTAGACAGGACCACATAGTGGCATTATACCATACATATTCTGTTTTATTTTTTATTTAGTTATATCCCAAACAAAGAAGAAGATGTTTGCAATGGCAATTTCGCTCAAACATAAGAACTCTGGTGCGTTATCCTGTTTTTTTTTCCTCTCCTTAAAGTAGACAGAGCTGTGTCTGAGCACATTGTAGAACAAGATGGCAGCACCTCATGTGAAAACTATGAGTCAGGCAACTCCCAACCCACTAATTGCAGTCATAAAGCCAAGTACCCGAATATCCATTGACCTTGTCAGATATCTGAGCCCTTCTTCTTGAGCTGTGAGACTCCCTAAGGGAAGATGACATGTTAGAGCTGGGAATCAGAACGTATACCCCAGAAACTATCACAGATGATCTTATCTATGGCCATAATGACCTGATGCAAAAGAATCCTGAATTAAAGGTCAAAATGAACCTCCTTCAAAGCAAGCTGGCAGATTTGGAGGACAGGTGCTAAAGAAATAACCACAGGTTCCTGAGACTCTCCAAAGAGGTTCCCCAGGAAGCCATATCACACTTCCTTCTGCAGTCCATGAAGGCTCTCTCGCTGGATACAGATGCTGAACGATTCATGAGCGGTGGGGCTCACTGGGTCCCTAAACTGAGACACTTTGATGATGACTTACCACAAGATGTTGCGGCAAGGTCCAACTTTTATAAAACTAAAGAACAACTGCTTCTCTGTAGGGTTTGCCAAGCTTCACAAGTGGCTCCAAAAGGGACTGACAGCGCAGGCGCACGGACGTCACTGTGACGAGATGTCCGTGCTTCCTGCTCCTGTGAGCATCGGTAAAACGGCAAAATCTTTGGAACCAGGTAATATTTCTGGCGACTAGCGCTACTAAGAAGCTAGTCGCGAGATGAAGAATGAATGCATGTTAAGTTATTGCGGGGTGGTAGTTCCCCTTTAATACGCCATGTCACTTCCAGTAACCCCTGTAAATCAGCTGGGATGGCCATACTAATCTTTAATAAATTTCTTTTTGAAGTGTTGGAAGATATCATATATAGACTGAGTAGCTATATCATCTTAACCCTTTGAGTGCCGGAGGGGTCTCCAACGGATTACTTTGCAATGTTTTGCATACTCCTCTAGCGCTCAAAGGGTTAACATTCTTTATCCACTCTATCACTTACACATTAGCCAACTTATACTGCCAGAATGGCAGCCAGATTCACTTTCTTGATAGAAAGTATTTTCTTGATAGAGTCATGGGAGTGATGAGGAGTGAAGCAATGCCCACAATCTCCTCTCTATGCACTTATTATCTCCCTTCGCAGTCAAATTAATCTTTACCTGAAGGAAAGGGGTGAATACATGCTTCTATATGTACTATAAAGGCACAAAGGAAGACAAACTTATTGCTACAAAATTGCATTCTCAAACAACCAAGATGTGTATCACCTATCTTAAAGGCCCTTACCAATCTAAAATCATAAATCCTAGAATAATTGTGGCATAATTTGCTTAATATTACTCCATCTTTGACAATCTTCACACCTCCCTGCCTCAACCAATAGAACAGTTTATTAATCCCATTCTTGATATAAAAAAATGTCTTTACTACAATTGAATGACTCTGAGGTGGCCTACCTTAATGCCCTGTTTATGGATGAGGAAATTGCAAAGGCCCTAAAGCTTTTTAAACTAGATAAATCCCCTGGCCCAGATAGCTTCACCATCTGTATTCTAAAAAGTTCTCCCACTTAACCCCCATTTAAATTGCCTTTTCAGCTATACCCTTCTTCCTCTTCCCTCCCCCTAGAACGTTTGTAAGCCATGATAGTCACCATTCCCAAACTAGGCAGGGAACACACCTAATGTCAACATTTCAGCTTGATCTCTCTGCTGAATACATATGTTAACCTTTACTCTAAACTGTTGACAGAATGGCTTAATCAACTCCTCCCATAATTGATCGCCCTTGGGAGATTTATCGCAAAACATCAAGCTCCTGAAAACAGTAGATTACTGATGAATATCCTGTCTTTTTCCAGGCCACGTAATGTTTGACTTTGCTTTTTGCCCTTAATGCAAACAAAGCATTTGATGGAGTTCACTGGAGATTCATAAAACTAATTTGAAAATCAGGTATGTTTGTCAAGTTCCTCCAAGCCATATTAGCTCTCTACCCTAATCCAAATCCATCAGCTTCGGTCCTGTCTGAGGACTTCTTGTCCCCCTCATTTGATATATCTAATGGCATGAGACAGAGCTGTCCCTTATCTCTATTATTATTTGCCATTGTGATGGAACCTCTCGTGGAGACTATTTGACAGGACCCTAACATTCAGGAAGTACAAATTGGTGAAGTCCACCACCACAAAATAGTACTTTTTGCTGATAATGTTATTTTGATACTCTCTAATCCGGTCACTACACTACCTCTTATGCATATGGTTCTCCGTGAATTTAGTCTGTCTTCCCTCTATAAAATGAACTTATCACGGTGCCCGTGATCTTCCTCTGTCACTCTTTGCTGTGGTGCGCTCCCATTGGCTGAGCTTGTTTGGCCCACCCATTTTGGCCTTTTTATACCCGGCCTTTGGCACCTGTCAGGTGCCCTTTCGTGGTGTTCCTGAGCCAGTGTTGCTGAGTAGCTGTGTTCCAGTGTTCCTGCTTCCTGTGTACCGACTTGGCCTGTCTGACTACGCTCCTTGGTTCCTGCTCCGTGATCTGACCCGGCCTGGCTGATGTTCCTGCTTCGTGACCTGACCCGGCTTGTCTGAGGATCCTGCTCCGTGACTTGACCCGGCCTGGCTGACGTCCCTGCTCCGTGATCTGAACCGTCTCGTTGCTGACCCTGCCTGTGTTCCTGCTGTTTGCTGCTTCAGTGTCGCCTGGGCGACATTCTGACTTCCGCTGTGCTGTGGCAGGGCTAATTGTGTCATTGCCTCCTGTGTACTGGGCCTTTCCATTTACTCTAGCTGAGCCTGCTGCCTCCGTTACTCTGGGCCTCCGTTTACTTCTACAGAGCACTGTGCCTTCCGTTAACACTTGCAGAGCCGTGCCTCCATTCACTGAGCCTCCGTTAACACTTGCAAAGCTATTGTCTCCGTTCTCTGAGCCTCTGTTAACACTTGCAGCGCAATTGTCTCCATTCTCTGAGCCTCCGTTAACACTTGCAGAGCAGTTGTCTCCGTTCACTGAGCCTCCGTTAACACTTGCAGAGCCGAAACCCTGAGCCTTCCGCTACACTTGCCGAGCCTTGGTTACCGTACAGCTCCCGTGTGGGTGTCATTGGCTCTTTCCAGCTAAGCATTTGCAGTGTAGTCGGTCTTCGTTACAGCTCCCGTGGGAGGCGCCATTGGCTACAGTCAGTTTAGCTCTGGCAGTGTATTGGTATCCGTTACAACGCCCGTGGGGGCTATTGGCTCTATTATCCTCAGCTCTTGCAGTGTAATTAGTCTCTGGTACAACGCCCGTGGGGGCTAGTGGCTCTAATTATCCTCCACTCTTGCAGTGTAATTTGTCTCCGTTCTATGCCCGTGGGGGCTAGTGGCTCTATTATCCTTAGCTCTTGCAGTGCACTTGCTCTCCGTTCATGCACCGGTTGGGGTGCTAGTGGCTCTAGCTCATCAGCTCTAGCAGAGTATTTTGGCCTCAGTTTCCTGATCAGCATAAGCAGTAGTCTCTGTCCTGTTCTACTACTGGTGTTTATTCACCTAGCACCACTTACCGCTCCATTACCATCTTATGGGCGTGTCAAACACACCACAACAGAGACTGATTGATTTCTATGTACTTTAACCATTGAGTACCCTTTATGTTACTATGCCTGTCCTATGACAGTATATATTTATTTCTCTGTATACTGGGCCTGAGAGGGCATCTATACTTTACTGTTCATTTCATTTATTCTGTATTGCCTATAGAGGGCAGTCTTTCTTGTCTTTTAATAAAACTGTGTTTTATTCTAACCTGCTGGTCTGAGTGTCCTACAAAACTGTTACAGTACAAAAGGGCCATGACCTCAGACAGCAAAGGTGAAAGTAATACACAAAACATCCACTGGAGAATGGATGTTCATGAGCAGCGCTTGGACCAGTTGGCACTGGCCTTACAAACATTACTTGAGCGTACGGTACACCTTGACAAACCGAAACCAGAAACCGGTGGTCCCCCCAGTTTCGACACCGGATAGCCGTTCTGTGGTTCCTGCTGCACCTGCAGGAGGCCTAAAGGCGGCGGAGCCGTTACCGTTGAGATATGATGGCGAACCTACACTATGCAGGGGGTTTATTAATCAATTGGAGATATTTCTGGAACTAACGCCTCGGGCATTTCCTAACGACCGAAGTAAGGTCGGATTTATGATATCCTTGTTAATGGGCAAAGCTCTGGCATGGGCCAGTCCCCTGTGGGAAAATGCCAAACCCTGCACTCAGAACTTCAATGAGTTCGTAAGAAAGTTCCGCAGAGTGTTTGAGGTTCCTGGTAGAGCTGCCTCTGCTGCCAAAAGGTTGATGGAGATACAACAGGGCGACCGTACCTTGGGCGATTATGCCATTGAATTTCGGACCTTGGAAGCAGAGGTGGGATGGAATAAAGAAGCATTAGTGGCAGCTTTTGCTCAGGGCTTGTCTGACGCCATCAAAGATGAAATAGCTGCCAGAGATGTACCCAGTGACCTGGATGAATACATTGATTATGTTATGCTTATTGACTTCCGCATTCGTGAAAGACGGCTGGCTAAAAGGGCGAGATCCAGAATTTATGGGCATGGCAGTCTTTTAAACCCACCCTCGCCTCCCATTCCTCCTGAACGTGCACCCGAACCTGGCGAACCAATGCAGCTTGGGTTCACCAGACTCACAAAGGAGAAACGGGCGCACCATAAAAGGCAGGGTCTATGTTTATATTGTGGCAAAGCTGGGCACTTATTACGCACATGTCCGGTACGGCCGGGAAATGGACACACCTAGGGTACCTTGCGGGACAGGCCCTAGGTGGCGTACAGCAGTCCCTAGACTCAAGTACACAGAAACCCACCATCCAGGTGGTATTCTCCTGGGCTGATCTGGCCGTGGAGGTGATGGCCCTGGTAGACTCCGATGCAGCCGGGTACTTCATGGATTGTTCTTTTGCCGAGTTGCACAAAATTCCCTTGGTCAAAAGGGAGACTCCCTTAGCTATTGAAGCTATTGATGGTAGACCTTTGGAACCTGCATTTATCACTATGGAAACGATTCCTATTACTATCTCTATTGGGGCTCTCCACAAGGAGGAATTACGTTTCCAAATAATTCGTTCCCCTCATCATGCAGTCATCCTGGTGTTCCCATGGCTGCTATTACAAAATCCCCAGTTTGACTGGCAGAGGTGTGAGGTCAGATCATGGTCTGAATACTGTATGAAAAACTGTTTGTCATCCTGTCAAGATTTTATGTACCTCTCCCTCCGTGCCAGCTGAATATCGTGAATTCAGTGACGTGTTCAGTAAGGGGGAGGCTAGCGCATTGCCTCAGCACAGACCCTATGATTGCGCTATTGATCTGCCTCCGGGCGTGGTGCCTCCCAGGGGTCGCACTTATCCTTTGTCCTGCGATGAAAACAAGGCTATGGAGGACTATATTGAGGACGCCCTCAAAAGAGGAATCATACGCAAGTCTACTTCCCCGGCTGGTGCCGGTTTCTTCTTTGTAAAAAAGAAAAGTGGCGAACTAAGATCATGTATTGATTACCAGGTGCTGGTTTGCTTATGTCTAAGAATGCCCCCCCCCATACCACTTATTACAGAATTATTTGACAGGTTGAAGGGCTCTTCCATTTTCACAAAACTTGATCTGCGGGCCGCTTATAACCTGATCAGAATTAAGGCTGGGGATGAGTGGAAGACGGCATTTAATACCAGGTCAGGGCATTATGAATATCTAGTGATGCCATTTGGTCTATGTAATGCACCTGCGGTATTTCAAGAGTTCATTAATGACATCCTCCGTGACATGCTTCAGTCTTGTGTGGTTGTATACCTCGATGATATATTGATTCACTCTGCCAAACTAACCCAGCATATTAAGGATGTATCACGGTGCCCGTGATTGTTGCAATTCCCTGTCAGTCACCATTAGGGGGCTCCTATTGGTTGTCTGCCTTTATCCCTCCTTAGGCTGCCTATTTAAACCTGGTTTGGGCATACTATGGTTGCCCTTTCGTGGTGTCTCTGACCACTTAAGCTTTGATCATGTTCTAGTATCCAGCAGTACCTGTACCTGTGTTCCTGAGTTCCAGTATGCATCTTGTTCCTGAATCTCCTGTTTGCAGAGTTGTTCCAGAGTATGCCGGCCTAGTCCTGTGATGTTGACGTTTCCTGCTGATCGCCTTCACGGAACTTTCCAGTACGCTTGGTTTCCTGCAAGTCCCTGTCGTCTCTCGTCCAGCTAGATGTATTTCTGACGTCTGATCGCCTTGGCGACATTCTTACTCCAGTGCGGATGCTGGTTGCTCCCAAAGCCTTGCGGCTACACTTTACTGTTGGTCCCAGCGTGCGGACACTGGTAAGCTCCCTAAGCCTTGCGACTATACGTTACTGTTGGTCCCAGCGTGCGGACGCTGGTTTGCTCCTAAGCCTTGTGGCTACACATTATTGTTGGTCCCAGCGTGCAGACGCTGGTTTGCTCCAAAGCCTTGCAGCTATCCATTACTGTTGGTCCCAGCGTGCGAATGCTGGTAAGCTCCCAAAGCCTTGCGGCTATACGTTACTGTTGGTCCCAGCGTGCGGACGCTGGTTTGCTCCAAAGCCTTGTGGCTATCCATTACTGTTGGTCCCAGCATGCGGACGCTGGTAAGCTCCCAAAGCCTTGCGGCTACACATTACTGTTGGTTCCAGCGTGCGGACGCTGGTTTGCTCCAAAGCCTTGCGGCTACACATTATTGGTGGTCCCAGCGTGCAGACGCTGGTTTGCTCCAAAGCCTGGTGGCTATCCATTACTGTTGGTCCCAGCGTGCGGACGCTGGTAAGCTCCCAAAGCCTTGCGGCTACACGTTACTGTTGGTCCCAGCGTGCAGACGCTGGTTTGCTCCAAAGCCTTGCGGCTACACGTTACTGTTGGTCACAGCGTGCGGATGCTGGTTTGCTCCAAAGCCTTGCGGCTACACGTTACTGTTGGTCCCAGCGTGCGGACGCTGGTTTGCTCCAAAGCCTTGTGGCTACACCTTATTGTTGGTCCCAAAGTGCGGGCGCTGGTTTACTCTTAAGCCTTGCGGCTACACATTATTGCTGGTTCCAGCGTGTGGACGCTGGTTGCTCCAAAGCCTCGTGGCTACACATTACTGTTGGTCCCAGCTTTCGGTCGCTGGTCTGCTCCAAGTCTGGTGGTTATTTACATTGCTGTTGATACCAGTGTGCGGTCGCTGGTTTGCTCCAACGCATTGCGGTCTATACATTATTATTGGGTCCAGCGTGCGGATGCTGGTTTGCTCCATGAGCATTCTGATTGTACTCACTGTTGAGCGTCCCTGAGTGAGTACCTTTGGGCTGCCTTGCCCGGTAATGGTAAGGTTGGTAGAACCTGGTACATACTCCATCTACAGGTTGCCTTACCCGGTATTGGCAAGGCCGGTAGAGCCTTTTGTGAGATAATTTGGGCTGCCTTTGCCCGGTATTGATAAGGCCCGTAGAACCTGGTATATATTCCATCTGCAGGTTGCCTTACCCGGTATTGGCAAGGCCGGTAGAGCCTACAGCATTAGATACGGCTGTCTTGCCCAGTATATTGGCAAGACCGGTAGTGCTTGTTAACTCCTAGGCTGCCTTGCCCGGTATTGGTAAGGCCTGTAGAACTTAGTATATACTCCATTTGCGGGTTGCCTTACCCGGTATTGGCAAGGCCGGTAGAGCCTATTGGATTGGATTATTAGCTGTCTTGCCCGGTATATTGGCAGGACTGGTAGAGCCTGTATCTGTATCACGCTATTATTGTATGTTGTATGTCATGTTGGAATCCTAAGGGATCACCTTTTAAATATTTTCAGTAAAGTTTTGTTTTTACCTAACTTTGTGTCTGAGAGTCGTAACAAACCGTGACAGGATGTCTCTGAGGTTTTGCTTCAATTACGCAAAAATAAACTGTTCTGTAAATTAGAAAAATGCGAGATTCATAGGTCCCAAGTACCCTTCCTGGGGTTCGTAATTTCTAAAGATGGCATTGCTATGGACCAGGAGAAACTTGCAGCAGTCCTACAATGGCCTCGTCCCAACTGGTTAAAAGCTATCCAGCGCTTTTTGGGCTTTGCCAATTATTATAGGAAATTTATCCAGAACTTTTCTACTATTGTTAAACCTCTGTCTGACCTTACGCATAAGGGAGCTAATCCCTCTCAATGGTCCGAGGCAGCTGAAAATGCTTTTGAGACTCTGAAATCCACCTTTGCTTCTGCTTCTATACTGTCCCACCCCAATCCAGCCCTGCCATTCACCTTGGAGGTTGATGCCTCCGAAGTTAGGGTTGGGGCAGTACTTTCCCAACGTCCTGTGGGAGGTGGCACCTTGAGACCTTGTGGGTTCTTTTCTAAGAAACTCTCCAGTGCCCAAAGCCATTATGAAATTGGTGACAGAGAACTTCTGGCTATTATTCTTGCATTAAAAGAATGGGTCACCTATTGGAAGGTACCAGAACCCCGGTGTTAATCCTAACTGACCATAAAAATTTGACTTATCTCTCTGAAGCAAAAAGGCTGTCCTCCCGACAAGCTAGGTGGGCACTTTTTCTGTCTCGGTTCAATTTTGTAATGTCCTATCTACCAGACTCAAAGAACGTTAGGGCAGATGCCCTGTCCAGACAGTTTACATCGGACATTGAGAGGGATGAAGAACCTGTACCTATTATTCAGCCAGATCGTATCCTGGCCACGGTGCATACTAGCATCACTTTGCCACTGGGGGAAGAGATTTTGGCATCTCAGGCAAGGGCTCCCCCAGAAACCCCAGTTGGCAAGTGTTTTGTGGATGACCTATTCCGCATCCGTCTGCTGGAGACATACCACTCTTCTAAGGCTGCTGGGCATATCGGGAGGGATCAGTTAATATGGTCTCTATCACAAGAATTTTGGTGGCCCTCCCTTAGAGCCGATTGCTCCGCTTTTACTGCAGCCTGTGCCACTTGCGCTCGTGCCAAGACCCCAGGCATCTCGCAGTGGGCCTACTCCAACCTGTGCCTAATGGTGAACGTCCATGGGCCCATATATCGATTGACTTCCTGGGAGAACTGCCAGTGTCTAGGGGGTACACGTTTATCCTAATGGTGGTCGACAGGTTCTCCAAGATGGCTCATTTCGTGCCCCTCTCTGGCCTTCCTTCGGCCCAGGAATTGGCGATAGTTTTTGCCAGAGAAGTGTTCCACTTGCATTGGGTACCCAGAGTGGAGGTGTCTGACCGTGGGAGTCAGTTCATGTCCAGATTCTGGAGGGCATTCTGTAGCCAGATGGGCATTCAATTGTCCTTTTCCTCCGCCTACCATCCCCAGACCAATGGGGCCGCTGAGTGTGCCAATCAGGGATTGGAGCAGTTCCTGCGATTCTTTGTGACCAATCATCATGACAATTGGGCTGACCTGTTGCCGTGGGCAGAGTTCGCCAGGAATTGTGCAGTTCATTCATCATCCGGGAGCTCCCCGTTTCTCATCAATTACGGGTTCCAGCCGTGCCTGCTCCCGGACTCAGAAAATTCCAGCTCTGGACGAGCATATTGAGCAGCTTCGCTCCACTTGGGCACAGGTTCAGAGGATCCTCAGTCAGTCATTCCAGCAACATCAGCGGCATGCCAATCGTAGACGGCTGCCAACGGTCTCCTTCTAGGTTGGGGATAGGGTATGGCTCTCCTCCAGAAATCTCAATTTTCAAGTACCTTCCAATAAGTTGGCTCCCCGGTTCATTGGTCCGTTCAAAGTAATCCGCAAAGTGAATCCTGTCTCGTACGCATTGGAACTCCCAGCTTCTATGCGCATACATAATGTGTTCCATGTATCTCTGTTAAAATCCTTGGTATGCAACCGCTACACTACCACTCCGGTGGTTCCTGGGCCTGTGGACGTTCAAGTATTATTGATTCTAGGAGATTTAGAGGGAAATTGCAATATTTGGTTCATTGGAAGGGCTATGGCCCCAAAGAATGTTCTTGGGTAGATCAGAAGGACCTCCATGCGCCTAGATTATTGCGCAATTTCCACTCTAAATATTCCCAGAAACCTAGACCTCCTGCTAGGAGAGGGGGTCTTTGAGAGGGGGGTACTATCACGGTGCCCGTGATCTTCCTCTGTCACTCTTTGCTGTGGTGCGCTCCCATTGGCTGAGCTTGTTTGGCCCACCCATTTTGGCCTTTTTATACCCAGCCTTTGGCACCTGTCAGGTGCCCTTTCGTGGTGTTCCTGAGCCAGTGTTGCCGAGTAGCTGTGTTCCAGTGTTCCTGCTTCCTGTGTACCGACTTGGCCTGTCTGACTACGCTCCTTGGTTCATGCTCTGTGATCTGACCCGGCCTGCCTAACGTTCCTGCTTCGTGACCTGACCCGGCTTGTCTGAGAATCCTGCTCCATGATTTGACCCGGCCTGGCTGACGTCCCTGCTCCGTGATCTGAACTGGCTCGTTGCTGACCTTGCCTGTGTTCCTGCTGTTTGCTGCTTCAGTGTCCCCTGGGCGACATTCTGACTTCCGCTGTGCTGTGGCAGGGCTGATTGTGTCATTGCCTCCTGTGTACTGGGCCTTTCCGTTTACTCTAGCTGAGCCTGCTGCCTCCGTTACTCTGGGCCTCCGTTTACTTCTACAGAGCACTGTGCCTTCCGTTAACACTTGCAGAGCCGTGCCTCCGTTCACTGAGCCTCCGTTAACACTTGCAGAGCTATTGTCTCCGTTCTCTGAGCCTCCGTTAACACTTGCAGAGCAATTGTCTCCATTCTCTGAGCCTCCGTTAACACTTGCAGAGCAGTTGTCTCCGTTCACTGAGCCTCCGTTAACACTTGCAGAGCAGTTGTCTCCGTTCACGAGCCTCCGTTAACACTTGCAGAGCCGAAACCGTGAGCCTTCCGCTACACTTGCCGAGCCTTGGTTACCATACAGCGCCCGTGTGGGTGTCATTGGCTCTTTCCAGCTAAGCATTTGCAGTGTAGTCGGTCTCCGTTACAGCGCCCGTGGGAGGCGCCATTGGCTCCAGTCAGTTTAGCTCTTGCAGTGTATTGGTATCCGTTACAACGCCTGTGGGGGCTATTGGCTCTATTATCCTCAGCTCTTGCAGTGTAATTAGTCTCCGGTACAACGCCCGTGGGGGCTAGTGGCTCTAATTATCCTCCGCTCTTGCAGTGTAATTTGTCTCCGTTCTACGCCCGTGGGGGCTAGTGGCTCTATTATCCTTAGCTCTTGCAGTGCACTTGCTCTCCGTTCATGCACCGGTTGGGATGCTAGTGGCTCTAGCTCATCAGCTCTAGCAGAGTATTTTGGCCTCAGTTTCCTGCTCAGCATAAGCAGTAGTCTCTGTTCTGTTCTACTACTGGTGTTTATTCACCTAGCACCACTCACCGCTCCTTTACCATCTTATGGGCGTGTCAAACACACCACAAAAGAGACTGATTGATTTCTATGTACTTTAACCATTGAGTACTCTTTATGTTACTATGCCTGTCCTGTGACAGTATATATTTATTTCTCTGAATACTGGGCCTGAAAGAGCATCTATACTTTAGTGTTCATTTCAATTATTCTGTATTGCCTATAGAGGGCAGTCTTTCTTGTCTTTTAATAAAACTGTGTTTTATTCTAACCTGCTGGTCTGAGTGTCCTACAAAACCGTTACAGAACTCTACCCAATCTGAAAATGTAAGTGTTGGCATTTCTCCATTAGAGGTCAAATCCCTCTGACGGTACTACTCTTGCTCCTGGAGAGACTCTTGCATAACAAACTGAGGGGTTAAAATCCTCAAATCTCTCTTACTCGCTGAACTACAAACCTTTGATAAAGAATGCTAGATACTCTTTCTCTCAATGGAAATCATTTGAACTATCTTGTTTTGGGAGAATAGCGTCCAATAAAATGGCAATTCTTCCACGTTTACGTTATATTTTTTACCTATTATTCCCCCATTCTACCACCACTCTTTCTCTCACATGCTTCAACGTCAGATCTCCTCATTTATTTGGAATGCAGGAAGACCTAAAGTCACCTGGTCTGTTTTACAGAAACCCAGGAGTCAGGGAGGTTTAGCAGTCCCTAACATCTGATTATACCACAGTGTAGCTGTGTTAGATCAAGCTTTGATGTGGCAACATCGTCCTTCTTACAAACGCTGGCTTCAAATAGATTCATATCTTTTGTCATCTGGATCACTGTTCAATCTACTATGGACTCCATCTTGAAACTGACCTACAGTTGATCAGGTTGATACTCCCTTCTCTGAGACTTTGGGACCGGCTAAACACAAGCTGCAAACTAGCTCTTTCCCTTTGCCGTTACTACTGATTACATTTATTCAATCCTAAGGTCCTTACATAACCCTGTCTTCTTGGTATAATAGGGGCATACACTACCCCGACATCTCTGCTCTCTTTGCTCTTTAAAATCTTTCAGAGAATTTCAATGAGAGTTTCAACTTCCTGATTCTGATTATAAAAATATCTGCAAGCCTCCCATTATTTAAACTCATTTAAAAAATCTGGAGATCATCTCTTATGTTACATACCGTTCAAGTCCATCTCCTGCTGAGTCCCCAACATCTCTAAAATGATTACCTCAATCTATGGATTTCTAATATCTGTACCAGAAGCTAACTTTAAAACTCATTGCATCAAGCAATGAGAACTCAACATGGGTCTTACTTTTGATCCACATGATTGGGAACAAGCTTTTAATTTGACATCTAAAATGTCTGTGTGCAAATCATTATAAAATTGTAACGGTTTTGTGAGACACTCAGACCAGTAGGTTAGAATAAAACACAGTTTTATTAAAAGACAAGAAAGGCTGCCCTCTATAGGCAGTACAGCATGACTGGAAATAGACAAGGAAGTACAGATGCCCTCTCAGGCCTAGTATACAGGGAAAATAATATATACTGTCACAGGACAGGCATAAGCTAGCATACAGGGTACACAAGGATTAAAGTTCATAGAAATCAATCAGTCTCTGTTGTGGTGTGTTTGACAATGACCATAAGATGGTAAAGGAGCAATATTGTGGTGCTAGATGTGAGAGCACCAGTAATTTGAGCAGGACTGAGACTACTGCTTAGGCAGTAGATCACGGAGCAGGAATCTCAGCCAGGCCGGGTCGAATCACGAGGCAGGAACCTAGGAGAGTAGTCAGACCGGCCAAGTCGGTACACAGGAACGCAGGAACACAGCTACACAGCAACACTGGTACAGGAACACCACGAAAGGGCACCTGACAGGTACCAAAGGCCCGGTATAAAAAGGCCATACTGAGCAGGCCAAACAAGCTCAGCCAATGGGAGCGCACCACAGCAAAGAGTGACAGCAAAGATCACGGGAACGTGATAAAAATCTACCCAGCTCTGGATGGGTAATGCTGCCAAGGATGAGAAGAGAAGGACATGAAAATATTACAGTGTAACCAAATGAAATCTCATGGAGACTATGTGAATTATAAGATACAATGTAGATCATTGTCCATTAAAGTTGACTATCTATCGACTCCCTGAAAAGAGTGACCAGCTCAGTGTAATATAAATGCCTGACTTTTCTATGGGAACCTAAGACATAACCTTTATTAAAGTAATTAAAAATGCAAAATATATCCTCTAGTAATCTGGAGTAGGAATAAAATGGAAATATTGAGCAATATTATTTTGTGGTTGAGAGAGATCTATATTAAGGGAATGTTATCAGTTCTAGTCCTGCTTTACACTGAGACTTACTAAAGTAGTATTAGACGGATCTCCCAATATTATTTTAATCAGTATTTTATGGACAATAATCCACATTGTAGGTTATAATTCACAGAGTCTCCCGGAGATTTTCTTTTGGTTACTCAAAGTATATTGAAAAGGTTTGTGATGTAGATAATCTTTATTTTAGTTTATAGTTTGCATCATGCTAGACTGAGGCAGACATTTACCTGTTGAATTGTAGGGAGAGGTAAAAACCATTTTAATACAATGCATGTGGGACCTTGAATAATTTGAGTGTCTAGCCTGTATATGATGCAAAATTGGCAATGTGATTGCAAGTGTAAATCCTATATCAGGTACAGGATCAGGCTAATTCTCCCTCTCACATGCTTTGGGTTTTTATTCATATTGGACCTCTTCAGGGGATGGAGCATCAGGACCTTCCCTTCTGCATCATATGGCTATATGTAGGTTACAAAATACCTTCAAAATATCCCCAGAAAATGTTATTTAATTTAACATGTACTTTTATGGATATTTCAGAACTGTAGTAGTGCTCTACTATGGGTTGCCTGCCTGTTTTCTGAACTCCCCTTTTTCTGCATTCCCCTGATGATCCCAGTGAAGGGTGTGTGTGTATGGGGGGGGGGGGCTTAGCTGAAGCCAAGAGCTCCAGTCGATTATTATTGGCTTATGCCCATGTGGCTGGCAGACACTAACATCTCTCATGTAAAAGGTCCTCCAGTGGACCCATAGGCCGCTACCTGTGGTCCATCACAGTGATGAAATCTGTCAGCCAGAAACAAACCTCGTTCATGGGATGCAGTGTGGATTATCCATGTTACATCTTTACTGTGTTCCTGCATGAATGTATTAACATTATAGATAGCTGGACTTTGTTGTGTCCATAAAAGGAGATAGTCACTCATATGGAAAACATCATAGCCTAGCACCATGGGGTTCTGCTGTTGTTTTTTGTTTGTTTGTTTGTTTTTTAGGAAAAAAACTGCTGTAGAGGTTCTCTTACTCTTTCTCCTTTAAGTAACCAAAATTTCACACAAAAAATCCAAGATTAGTCCCTGATCAATTTGTAAATACAAAATTATTTTTAACCACTTAACTACAGCCATTCTGGGGAGTGACTAATCACATGTGCCAGTTCTCCAAATGAGGGTCTGATACAGAGTGCTCCGGTCTTGGTATGGTCTGTTTCAGACTCCAGAAGTGCTCACAGCTCTCCTACAGTAGCGCTGTGAGCAATAAACCCATGACGTGCCAGGACCATCATCAGTCCTTAAGTCGAACTCACTGACGATGGTCCTAGCATGTCATGCTCATTAAGCGGTTAAAGTCCTGATTGTTTTGGTTTATTTTTGTATTGATCAGTGGCTGATCATGTAATATTTTGGTTATTTAAAGGGATAGTAATGTTTCATAATAAAAGCAGCTCTAATTAATCATCATAGTATTTGGACTTTGGAGAGTGTTATTTCAACCCTGTCAGAGTTATAGTTCTAGAGTAATTCAATGACAAAGTATCCCCCTCCCGCCCCTTTTACTGATGTAACACTGCTCAGCTAGATCAGAAGGGAGGTGCCCAGGTAGACTGCAGAGAAGGACAATCTTCAATTAAGATAAGGGAAAAACCTGAAAAGCTTGTCAAGGGGGGCAGGGATTTCATTGTTTTCATAGGAATAAGAATGTCCCCTTCTGTTATCTGTCCAGTCTATGGACTGCATTCCACATCAGAGAAGAGATGGCTTACACTAGGTAAAAGGGGCGGGAGGGGGAAACTTTGCTTGTGAATATCTCATAAACCATAAAGGTTTGAGAGATAAGACTTATATCATTCTTCATGTTTTTTTAATGTCTACAAAATAAAATAAAGTTAAAACAAAGTATTACTATCCCTTTAAATATAACACTAGTTTTAATTACATAGTGTTTTTGTGGTGGAAGTAGGTACCACAGTACAGGAAATGTCATTACTCTTTCTGCTTAACCCTTCAAGGACCAAAGGGGTGTGTAACACATTGATTTGCAATTTTCTGCACATACTTCTGATCTTTAAATGGTTAACCTTACCCCCACTCTACACAGGAAAATATGCTCAAAGAAGTAAAGGAAGCAATTCTGGGACAATCCAACTACATACAGGGGAAAAGAGAAATTGCTGTGCATTTGTGGCTCTCCCAGGGTGGAGGGAACAGTAGATCAGTTCACTGTTCAGGTTGATTAAAATAAGTGATTGCCACTTTGTGATTTTTAATCCAATACAGGACATGCTTAAGAAGATTTCATTTTAGATGTCTTAAAGTGTAGCCAGCAGACCTAATTCCATTGATGTACATCTGTCTGTGAAACTGTAGATGGAGCTCCAGTAATTCTAGTGTGAAATAAAGTTGGATTCGGTAGGTAAAATAAATTAACAGTTTTACGTGAAGATTCCACGGCATATAGCTACATTTCCATATATATTTTTCAGTAAATGTTTCAGGTATTCCTTTGTTGCCTCTAATAAATAAATACAAGAGATGCTTCTGCAATTCACTTCACTGATTGATTTAGCTGATATTGAAAAAGTGTGGATTCCATCAAAATTTATTTGAACCAATTCTATCCCCTTAAGGACGGCCATCACTTAAGGACCACAGACCATATTTTTTTGGCATCCAGTTCAGGGCTCCACGAACGGATGGTCCTGGCACGTCATGGGTCCTTAATGCAAATCTACCCATGATGTGCCAGGATTGTCAAGGGTTGTTAAGGGGCTTTGGAAGGGGAGGGTGTGAGGAAGTGAGATTCAGTGTTAGCAATTGTCCATGCTTCCTGAACAAAAATCTATGAGGACCACGAAAAAACTACTACACAAACTGCAATAAAATTATTCTGTACAGAAATCATTTGTGTACATTATTTAAAGGGATAGTAACGGTTAATATTGAAAATATTTTTATTTTATAGGGTTTTATCCTCCTGATTAAACAAGGGTACTTCCACTTGTGGGAGTTGTTTTATTCAAAATGTATTGAAGCTCAAACTTGCAATTTGTGGTTGCAGTACCTTCATGGCCTGAAATTTTACAGTGGCACTGTTGCTACATCATCCTATGGAGGTTTATGGTCAATGGACCAGAGCTGTCAAAGCCTGCTGTAATAACAGCGCCATTGTAAAATTGTGAGAAATGGAAGTACATTACACAGAAAATGAAAGTTTGAGTTGCTATAACCTTTGAATAAAACATTTCTTATCAGTGGGACTACCCATGTTTTACTCAGCACAATAAACCCTGCAATACATATTTTCCATTACAGTTCCATATTCATCATTATTGTTCCTTTAATCTGCTCTTCTATGTATATTTTGTATCTGTCTCTTTCTGCTAATTCACTTTATGATAACTGTTAGTACCTCCTACCAGGCCCGGACTGGCCATCGGGCACACTGGGCATTTGCCCGGTGGGCCGGGCCGGTGACACAGTCTCCGTAGTAATACAGAGCGCTGGGAGATGACATCATCTCCCAGCGCTCTGCATTATTGCGAACCGCGCGCGGGAGATGCAGCTCTGTGCCAAAGGAGGCAAAGATCACCGATGGTACGCTGCGTCGCCGCTAGATCACCAGGGCTTTAAGGTAGGGGATCAAGGGGCATTGCGGAGATGAAGGGGCAGTTGATGAAGGGGGCGTTGTGGAAGGGGCATTGTGGAGGTGAAGGGGGCATTGTGGAAGGTGCATTGTGGAGTGGAAGGGGGCATTGTGGAAGGGGCAATGTGGAGATGAAGGGGGCATTGTGGAAGGTGCATTGTGGAGTGGAAGGGGGCATTGTGGAAGGGGCATTGTGGAGATGAAGGGGGCATTGTGGAAGGGGGCATTGTGGAGTGGAAGGGTGCATTGTGGAAGGGGGCATTGTGGAGATGAAGGGGGCATTGTGGAAGGGGGCATTGTGGAGTGGAAGGGGGCATTGTGAAAGGGGGCATTGTGGAGTAGAAGGGAGCATTGTGGAAGGGGCAATGTGGAGATGAAGGGGGCATTGTGGAAGGGGCATTGTGGAGATGAAGGGGGCATTGTGGAGTGGAAGGGAGCATTGTGGAAGGGGCAATGTGGAGATGAAGGGGGCATTGTGGAAGGGGCATTGTGGAGATGAAGGGGGCATTGTGGAGATGAAGGGGGCATTGTGGAAGGGGCATTGTGGAGATGAAGGGGGCATTGTGGAAGGGGCAATGTGGAGATGAAGGGGACATTGTGGAAGGGGCAATGTGGAGATGAAGGGGACATTGTGGAAGGGGCAATGTGGAGATGAAGGGGGCAATGTGGAGGTGAACAGTGTGGGGAGGAGGATGGGGTGGGCAGAGTGTGGAGGTGAATATGTGGGCGGGGGCAGGGGATTGTGTCGGAGGGGGGTGGGGACATCAAAATGCACCTTTGCCCTGTGTATACATAAATTCTTGCACCGGCCCTGGGTCCGGGCGTTAAAAAAAAAAAAAAAAAAAAGCGAAACCCCCCCCATGGGCTGCTCAAAAAATAAAAATGGGCTGCTCAGCTTTAAATGCCCGGGCCTATTTTTTGTCCCAGTCCGGGCCTGCCTCCTACTCTTGTTTGACTCTACACTCATAATCACACACTCTACCAGTAAGGTGATTTGATTGTCCATATAAATGAATTGCTGAAGTTGCAAGTGCAATTTTCTACACTTATGATTCCAGTAGCTCATTTATCAAGTGCAGACCCTCTCCAAAATGCAATTGCACACCAGGTATTATCAAAGAGGGAGGGTTACAAAACTTCAACAGTGTAATTACTCCACCCAGTGAAGTATATTAAAAAGTCTGTTCCACCACCAGTATCACCACTTTATTGTATGTTTTGCAATCTACTCGCATTCTTCACAGGCTCAATCCTTCCTCTAGGTGCATTTGCCTGAACTGGCTCACACCCACACCAATCTGGGGTATCTTCACCGTCCTTCTGATATACTTCCACTATAAAGGTTTTCACTTTAAAGTGGAAGTATATTGGAAGGTTGGTGGAACTACACCAAACTGGGGTGAGAGCCATTCCAGGCAAATTGTACCTAGAGGCAGGATTGAGCCTCTGAGAATGTGAGTAGATCATGAAACATACAATAAAGTGGTGATACTGGTGGTGGAACAGACTTGTTAATATTACTACACTGAGAGAGGTCTCCTGCACCGTCTCTGTTTTTTGTTGCTTAAAGTTGAGGATTGTAGGAGCCCAACCCAAGTGAGTAGAGCAGCGGAGAACTCTGGAAATTTTGGGACTGAAGTATATGTTGTTATTTCATTCATAAGACTTCTGATCTGCTATTTTAACATATTTTAATTTTCTTTAATATTACTTGAGTATAACTTGTTTATCTACTAGAAAGTAGAGGAAAAGGAGCTTGTTTCTCCATTGCACGTTTTACTGTGAATTCATAATAATTTAGTACACCCCCATATAGAACATATGCTTTCTTATATTTAAAGGGATAGTAATACTTGTTTTATACAATCTTTAATATTGTAGTTATTAAATTAAATAAAGCAAAGCATCTATGTCATTTTGCTATAACTTTTATAGTTTTAGTGTAATCTTGATCAAAAATGTACCCCTCCCACCCCTTTTAGCCATATCAGTGCTCTAGCTAACAAAAACTTTGATTCTGGTTTGCAGACCGGATGGCTCGTCTGGGGCTAGATTCTATTACAGGTGCTATTTTTATCACTGCTTTTATCTCTGTTTTTTCCCATAGATTTCAATAGGAAAATATTTGATAAAACGGGAGATAACATTTAGAACCTGCAATAGAATCTAGCCCCTGGAGAGCCAAAATAGCACTGAATGCAAAGCAAATTTTCATGAGAACAGTCTACAAAGTGTGACTGGTTTGAGGCAGTAGACTGTACCGATGAAGATTTCTGTGGAACAAGGCTCAGTGGTCAGTATATGTTGGTTTTATGGCTACCAGTACCATAGGACAAGGCTGGAAGTCAGTATGTGGTTTGATAGCTATAGTGAGACACAGCTGAGATGCCATTATATGTGGTTCTAGGATTACCAGTACAATGGGACAAGGCCGGGGGTAATAAGAGTGGTTCTGTGGCTACTGTGGGATAAGGCTGGGGGGCAGTATATGTGTCTCTAGTGCAGTAGAACAAGGCTGGTCATTGCTGCAGACAAAAGTGGAAAAACTGCACCTTTTTCACTGGAATTCCCACAGAATGTGAGAAGTGACATTTTTCTCACCCTTCTCTTTTTGAGAGAAATGTTTCACTTAGCCATAATGACTGACACAAATGTTAGACTGCTTCCCTGAGATATATTAGTTGCTTTCTGTGATGATGATGATGATTATGTGTTCTGCAAAATATTATGATGTTGATGATTCTGCTGAGGATATAATCCTTTGCTTACTTTTTCACAATATTTCTAGTAATTTTGTAGAACATTTCTCACTCTTATCCTCCACAATGCAATCTTCCACTTGATCTATAAAGATTTCTTCAGTGTCCCTCTTAAGGTATTAATGTCAGAGGAATCATCTCTGCCCTCTAAGTGGGTAGTACCAATCAGAAATCTTTAAAAGGTGATTTCAGATCTCCCTCCTTCAGTTTCTTTGGTCCCACAGAGCTGTCAGGATGAAGGAGACCAACTGCTCTTGCCGCCATGAGTGTTGCATCTTGAATTTGATATCATTTCTGGCTGTGAATCGGGTATATCAATTACCTTAATATTATCATGTTCCTTCCTTTCCTCCTTCACTGTGCTGAGTGAGGAAAGAGGTCTGATGACTGCATTCTGTTCTGGGTTCCCAAGCGTTGGGGCCTCTGGCATTTGCAAAGGTCAGGCTGCTGTTGGAACTCATAGTAAGATATATACATTGCATGGCTTAACGTGTGTTTCAAGCTGGAATACATGTGAAGTTAGTATCCAGTGGAGTACAGGAAGCTGCTATTAAATGAAGTAGCAGAGGCATCTATTAAAACCATATGAAGGTAAGCACTCTGGTTTTTACCTTAGTATAATTGTTGGGCAGTTCTGCTTTAGCATGTCAGCTCTAACACTTTGCTCTTCAATGCATTCTGTACCCCTCTGGCACTTAAAGGGTTAAATACCTAGCTAAGGACAAGACTGCTCCTGATAATGCTACCAAAGAAGACAAGACTACAGTGCCTTGCAAAAGTATTCACCCCTCTTGGAATTTTTCATATTTTGTTGCATTACAACCTGGAATTAAAATGGATTTTGCAAAGCATTGCAAAGCAATGCGTTGTGTACCTCTCTGGCACTCAAAGGGTTAAATCAGAATGGAATCTAGGTAACCATAGGGCTTCAGTTTCAAGATGATTTAAGAGGATGTTTCCATTTAGTGAAGCTGAAGTGAAGAAATGGTCCACATCACCTAAGATAGATGTGGCTATTGCCCATTTAGCTAAAGGAACCCCTTTTACCCCATAGAAGATGGTACATCTTTACATGACCCCATGGAATGCTAATTAGATGGACATTGAAGAAACAATTCTCAGTCATAGGAGAAAATTTGAAAGCAGTCACAGCCATGGCTTGCATAGCTCTCACCATGAGGATCTGCCTCATAGAATACAAGATAGAGTCATCAGTGTCCAGGTCCTGCTAAATGAGGTAGCTCTAATTAAGGAGGCAACTCGTTATTCCTGTAATGTTTCCCTGGATATAATTCAACTGTTGGCTAGATCTTCAGCCCTGTACATTATGGCCAGAAGATATTCATGGCTAGATCTATAGGGTGCAGATACCTCTCCTAAGAGTAAACTAGTATCTCTACCTTCTCGGGATCCTTCCTTGGCAAGCATCTAGAGGATATTATTAAGAAGGTCTCAGGTGGAAAAAGTTGTTTCCTACCTCAAAAAATAAAATGCAGATTTTCCCCTCTATTGCATTCAACATACTCAAGATCTAGAGGGAAATCATTTTTAGATTCAAGGAGATTTGAATCTGGAAGACAATGTGAGTCTAGGAGAAGATTTCCTCAGGATCAAAAAGGGGGCTTTAGAAAGGATTACCTCAAGAAATACTCACGTAATCCTGGATGCTTGGGTCTCCCAGATTCTAGAACTAGGGTACCCCCTTGAATTGCTTACTATTCCACAGTCTCAGACATTCATGAAGTCCAGCGTTCCAAACAGCCCCGAGAAGAGGGAAGCATTATGGTCATCAATAGGGGTGCGTGAAAAGTGAGAAAAATTTCCTGCATGACTTTTCATGAAAAATGGACGATTTTCTCTTTTTTCGAGAAAGTTTTCTCCTTTTCTCCATTGCAAAATTTTCCTCCTTTTTGCCTAGTTCAGAAAATGTTCTCCTATTCCAACACATTTTTCGCCTATTCTAACACATTATTCTCCTATTCCAACACATTATTCTCCTATTCTAACACATTATTCTCCTATTCTAACACATTTTATGCCTATTCAACACATTTTTCTCCTATGTTTAATATGTTGCAATATTTTCCAGCACAATATTACTTCTTCTGAGGGCTGTAGTGGAGAAATAAGTAGCTGAATTTCAAAGTTGTGAGTCCTACAGCAACATATTCCTTGAAAAATGTGTTCGCATGCAGAGTGCATTTGTCCTTTGCCCACAACACTTACTTCCTGCTTAAGTGACACTGGCACATATACTTGATGATGTCAAGTGCTTAAAAAGAACTAAAGTATAACCTACAATGTGGCGGATGTGTATGGTAGTGGTGGTGGGGGACTGGAGTGGTGTGATTGGTGGGATCTTGACAAACTGCATCCACCCCAGGAGAAGAGGGATCATCATCATTTATTGCACATGCTGCAGCAACGATTTCTGCAGTAAATTTTTGTACTAACACTTTACTCCCATGTCCCAGCACTTCTTCCACCTTTTCCCCTCCTGCTTGTGCATTTGCTAGACATCACTCAACTACTGTGTGTGTTTTTACTCTCTACAGTACACAGTTGATGGAGTATGATGTCTTGCCTTGGCCCTCATCAAAATTCACAATGTCGTCTGCTGTCTATCAAGTCTGCCTCAGTCACAGAGCTCCCAGTCAGCTGTCAAATATATTTATTTGTTAAATTATTTATGTATTTTTTTCTTTTTTAATTTGTCAGACCTACCTTATCACACTTAGTCCAAAAAAAAAAATAACAAAAAAAATAAAATCAACAACTTCTTTCCCCAGATTTCTCCAGCACAGAGACGATAAAAGTAAATTCAGCAAGCAATTTGGACCCCAGCTGCTTATGTCTTGCCAGTCAGTAACACTAAATTTTGGGGTATTTTGGGTCATCCGCCTTCCTCCCTTCTTCTCCCCCATTGTGCCCCCAGACTCCCCTACTACAGAGAACAAATATCCTACCTAAATGACTCCCTAAACTAAGCTTCAATTCCCCATGTATTTGCCTCTTCTCTAGCTCAAAAACATGCTGCTCTCTCCTCTCACAAACACAAAATGACATGCTGTGAGAGCCTAACACTCTTTTATATGGCTGTAGAAAACTTTCGTGAGGTGAAGAAAACATTTTCTACCCATTGATTTCAATTAGTGTTGAGCGAGCATGCTCGGCCGATGCTCGGATCGGCTCGAGCATCGCTCTGCTCGGCACATGGCGGTACTCGTACGAGTACCGCATGTGCTCGCCCGCCATGTTCGGGTCTCCTCCCCGCACGTTTTGCGGCTGCTGCGCAGCCAATAAACGTGCAGGGAGGCTCTGACATCGGTGTAATGCCAGCAGCCATGTTGGCTGCTGGCATTACACTGATTGGCTGGCCAGAACCCGTGGTCAGGTGCTGTATAGCACCTGACCAGCGAGTTCGGCTCAGTCTGAGCCAGGGAGAGCTGAGGATAGGAAGGGAAAGGCAGTGTAGGGAGGAAAAAAACAAAAATTGTGAAAAAAAAAGAACCAAAAGTCCTTTTTAGGACTACTGTGTGTGGGGGCAGCAGGTTATTTGGTGTGGGGGGAAAAAAACAAAAAAAAAAAAAAAAAAATATATATATTCTGTTTAGTGTGCAAAGTTGCAGATTAGAGCACATTCTGTTTAGTGTGCACAGTTGCAGATTAGAGCACATTCTGTTTAGTGTGCAAAGTTGCAGATTAGAGCACATTCTGTTTAGTGTGCAAAGTTGCAGATTAGAGCACATTCTGTTTAGTGTGCAAAGTTGCAGATTAGAGCACATTCTGTTAAGTCTTCAAACTAAAATATCAAAGTCACGTATTCCATTCAGTGTGCGTCGCCGCAGTTTAGCAGCACATTCTGAGTACTGTGCAGAGTTGCAGAATAGGAAGAAATACTGTTAAGTCTTCAAACTAAAATATCAAAGTCACATATTCCATTCAGTGTGCTTCGCCGCAGTTTAGCAGCACATTCTGTGTACTGTGCAGAGTTGCAGAATAGGAAGAAATACTGTTAAGTCTTCAAACTCAAATATCAAAGTCACATATTCCATTCAGTGTGCTTCGCCGCAGTTTAGCAGCACATTCTGTGTACTGTGCAGAGTTGCAGAATAGGAAGAAATACTGTTAAGTCTTCAAACTAAAATATCAAAGTCACATATTCCATTCAGTGTGCTTCGCCGCAGTGTAGCAGCACATTCTGTGTACTGTGCAGAGTTGCAGAATAGGAAGAAATACTGTTAAGTCTTCAAACTCAAATATCAAAGTCACATATTCCATTCAGTGTGCTTCGCCGCAGTTTAGCAGCACATTCTGTGTACTGTGCAGAGTTGCAGAATAGGAAGAAATACTGTTAAGTCTTCAAACTAAAATATCAAAGTCACATATTCCATTCAGTGTGCTTCGCCGCAGTGTAGCAGCACATTCTGTGTACTGTGCAGAGTTGCAGAATAGGAAGAAATACTGTTAAGTCTTCAAACTCAAATATCAAAGTCACATATTCCATTCAGTGTGCTTCGCCGCAGTTTAGCAGCACATTCTGTGTACTGTGCAGAGTTGCAGAATAGGAAGAAATACTGTTAAGTTTTCAAACTCAAATATTAAAGTCACATATTCCATTCAGTGTGTTTCAACGCCGTTTAACAGCCTATTCTGTGTACTCTACAGAGTTGCAGAATAGTAAGAAATACTGTTAATTTTTCAAACTCAAATATCAAAGTCACATATTCCATTCAGTGTCTTTCACCGCCGTTTAACAGCCTATTCTGTGTACTCTGTACAGTTGCAGAATTATAAGAAATACTGTTAAGTTTTCAAACTCAAATATTAAAGTCACATATTCCATTCAGTGTCTTTCACCGCCGTTTAACAGCCTATTCTGTGTACTCTGTACAGTTCCAGAATTATAAGAAATACTGTTAAGTTTTCAAACTCAAATATTAAAGTCACATATTCCATTCAGTGTGTTTCAACGCCGTTTAACAGCCTATTCTGTGTACTCTGCAGAGTTGCAGAATAGTAAGAAATACTGTTAATTTTTCAAACTCAAATATTAAAGTCACATATTCCATTCAGTGTCTTTCACCGCCGTTTAACAGCCTATTCTGTGTACTCTGTACAGTTCCAGAATTATAAGAAATACTGTTAAGTTTTCAAACTCAAATATTAAAGTCACATATTCCATTCAGTGTCTTTCACCGCCGTTTAACAGCCTATTCTGTGTACTCTGTACAGTTCCAGAATTATAAGAAATACTGTTAAGTTTTCAAACTCAAATATTAAAGTCACATATTCCATTCAGTGTGTTTCAACGCCGTTTAACAGCCTATTCTGTGTACTCTGCAGAGTTGCAGAATAGTAAGAAATACTGTTAAGTTTTCAAACTCAAATATTAAAGTCACATATTCCATTCAGTGTCTTTCACCGCCGTTTAACAGCCTATTCTGTGTACTCTGTACAGTTCCAGAATTATAAGAAATACTGTTAAGTTTTCAAACTCAAATATTAAAGTCACATATTCCATTCAGTGTGTTTCACCGCCGTTTAGCAGCCTATTCTGTGTACTCTGCAGAGTTGCAGAATAGTAAGAAATACTGTTAATTTTTCAAACTCAAATATTAAAGTCACATATTCCATTCAGTGTCTTTCACCGCCGTTTAACAGCCTATTCTGTGTACTCTGTACAGTTCCAGAATTATAAGAAATACTGTTAAGTTTTCAAACTCAAATATTAAAGTCACATATTCCATTCAGTGTCTTTCACCGCCGTTTAACAGCCTATTCTGTGTACTCTGTACAGTTCCAGAATTATAAGAAATACTGTTAAGTTTTCAAACTCAAATATTAAAGTCACATATTCCATTCAGTGTGTTTCAACGCCGTTTAACAGCCTATTCTGTGTACTCTGCAGAGTTGCAGAATAGTAAGAAATACTGTTAAGTTTTCAAACTCAAATATTAAAGTCACATATTCCATTCAGTGTCTTTCACCGCCGTTTAACAGCCTATTCTGTGTACTCTGTACAGTTCCAGAATTATAAGAAATACTGTTAAGTTTTCAAACTCAAATATTAAAGTCACATATTCCATTCAGTGTGTTTCAACGCCGTTTAACAGCCTATTCTGTGTACTCTGCAGAGTTGCAGAATAGTAAGAAATACTGTTAAGTTTTCAAACTCAAATATTAAAGTCACATATTCCATTCAGTGTGTTTCACCGCAGTTTAGCAGCCTATTCTGTGTACTCTGAACAGTTGCAGAATAGTAAGAAATACTGTTAAGTTTTCAAACTCAAATATTAAAGTCACATATTCCATTCAGTGTGTTTCACCGCCGTTTAGCAGCCTATTCTGTGTACTCTGCAGAGTTGCAGAATAGTAAGAAATACTGTTAATTTTTCAAACTCAAATATTAAAGTCACTTATTCCATTCAGTGTGTGTCACCGCAGTTTAGCAGCCTATTCTGTGTACTCTGCAGAGTTGCAGAATAGTAAGAAATACTGTTAATTTTTCAAACTCAAATATTAAAGTCACTTATTCCATTCAGTGTGTGTCACCGCAGTTTAGCAGCCTATTCTGTGTACTCTGCAGAGTTGCAGAATAGTAAGAAATACTGTTAAGTTTTCAAACTCATATATATTAAAGTCATATATATCGTGTAAGATGAAGAAGGCGGGTAAAAAGGGACGGGGAAGTGGACGTGATCCTGAAAGTTCAGGGCGCGGGTCAGGACGCGGAGAAACTGTGCCTGGTGCCAGAGCACAAGAAAGAAAGACATCCACCATACCTAGCTTCATGTCTGATTTCACAGGGCGTCACAGGACATCACTCTCGAGGTCCGACCAGTGCGAACAGGTGGTCGGTTGGATGACAGCTGATACTGCTTCCAGTCGGTTAAGCACCACCCTGTCTTCCACCAAGTCCACACTCAGTAGCCAAGAGTCTGGTCAACATAATCCTCACTCTGATCATCCTTCCTCCCACCATACACGGTCTGGTCAAAGAAGTGATCCCACACTGGGATATAGTGATGAGCTCGTCTCATCACCAATCCTTCATTTGACCCTCTCTCCAAGCACGCTTGCAGAGGAACATGACATCTTGTGCCCTGATTCACAACCTCTAGAGGCTACCCAATCACAAGAAGATGACAGATGTGAACGGCATTTAAGGTCAAAGGAAGTAGTGGATGATGATGATGATGATGAGACACAGTTGCCATTAAATCAACCACTATTTCCTTCTCAAGACCTTGTTGAGGAGAATGTTATACAGTTGTCAATGACCGAGTATGTGGTGGGATCAAGACTTGAGGAGGATGATCAGAGTGAGGAAGTGGAGGAGGACTTGGTGGACGATGAGGTGACTGACCCCACCTGGGAAGGTGTAGAGCCGAGCGATGACAGCAGTCCTGAGGGTGAGCCATCTGCAGCACCGCAACAGGCTGGAAGAGGCAGTGGTGTGGCTACAGAAAGAAGGCGGACCGCACCAAACCGGCCCGCAAATGTTCCACGGAGCACCCCCTTGCGTAAATCTACCTTGCCAAGGGGTAGGTGTTCCGCGGTATGGCGTTTTTTTAAGGAAAGTGCGGACGACAAAAGATTTGTAGTTTGCAACCTGTGCCACACCAGAATGAGCCGAGGCATGAACACTAGAAACCTCACCACCACCAGCATGATCCGACACATGGCATCCAAGCACCGTAGTAAGTGGGAGGAACGCCTGGATCGCCCATCTGTGTCTGCAGGCCACACCACTGCCTCCTCTTCCCCTGTTTTCGGTGCCGGCCAATCGCCTGTCGAAGGCGCAGGCCCGCATACCTCCCGCCCTGCACCTGTAGCATCTGAAGCACCATCAGCGACCACATCCACTTCCCTGTCCCAGCACAGCGTCCAAATGTCGTTACCCCAGGCATTTGAGCGCAAGAGAAAATACCCAGCCACCCACCCACAGGCCATAGCACTAACCTCACACCTTTCAAAATTACTGGCCATCGAAATGCTGCCATTTAGGCTTGTGGACACTGAGTCCTTCCGCAGCCTGATGGCAGCAGCTGTCCCTCGGTACGCGGTCCCCAGCCGCCACTACTTTTCCCGGTGTGCCATCCCCGCATTACACCACCATGTGTCCCGTAACATCACCCGTGCCCTGACCAACGCAGTTACTGGGAAGGTCCACTTAACGACTGACACATGGACAAGTGCTTGTGGCCAGGGACGCTACATTTCCCTGACGGCACACTGGGTGAATGTCGTGGAGGCTGGGAGCGACTCGGACCCTGGGATGGCACGGGTGCTACCCACGCCGAGGATTGCGGGCCCTACCTCCATCAGGGTTTCCACCAGCACCTACGTTATTGGCTCCTCCTCCTCCGTTTCCACCTCCGAATTCTCTACACACACCGCCACTCCCCCATCAGCCAGTAGCTGGAAGCAGTGTAGCACTGCAGTGGGGAAGCGTCAACAGGCCGTGCTGAAGCTGATCTGCCTTGGGGACAAACAGCACACGGCCTCAGAGCTGTTGCAGGGGATTAGTCACCAGACCGAGCAGTGGCTCTCGCCACTCAACCTGCAAGCAGGCATGGTTGTGTGTGATAATGGGCGTAACTTGGTGGCGGCTTTGGAGCTCGGCAAGCTCACACACGTACCATGCCTAGCGCATGTATTTAATTTAGTGGTGCAGCGATTTCTAAAAACCTACCCCAATGTGCATGATCTCTTGACCAAGGTGCGCCGCGTGTGTGCACATTTCCGTAAGTCATCTACAGCTTCGGCCGGCCTGTTGAAGCTGCAGCAGCGCTTACAATTGCCAGCTCACCGGCTGCTGTGTGACGTGAGCACGCGCTGGAACTCCACCTTCCACATGTTGGCCCGGCTTTGTGAGCAGCAGAGGGCAGTAGTGGAGTACCAGCTGTTACACGGTCGTCGCCTCTCCGTTCAACTTCCTGTAATCAGAAGTGAGGAGTGGGAATGGATGTCAGACCTCTGCGAGGTTTTACGCAATTTTGAGGAATCGACACAGATGGTGAGCGGCGATAACGCTATTATCAGTGTAACCATCCCACTTCTGTGTCTACTGAAACGCTCGCTGCTCACAATTAAAACCGACGCTTTGCATGTGGAAGAGGTGGAAATGGGGGAGGAAGAGCTTACACAAGGTGATAGCCAGAGCACCCTCACTTCGTCTTCTCAGCGACAATTGGAGGAGGCGGAGGAGGAGGAGGAGGAGGAGGAGGAGGAGGAAGACACGGTTGCCTCCGCTACAGAGGGTAGCCATGGAACTTTAGTTCCATCTCTTCAGCGTGGGTGGGCAGAAGAGGAGGAAGAGGATGAGGATATTGAGAGTCAGCCTCCTGGTGAGGACAGCGAAATCTTGACTGTTGGTACTCTGGCACACATGGCTGACTTTATGTTAGGCTGCCTTTCCCGTGACCCACGCGTTGTACGCATTTTAGACAACACGGATTACTGGGTGTTCACCCTTCTGGACCCCCGCTACAAAGAGAATTTCTCATCTCTCATTCCTCCGGTGGAGAGGACAAGCAAAATGGTGCAATACCAGAAGGTTCTTGTTGAAAAATTGCTCCAAAATTTTCCATCTGACAACGCTGGCGGCAGAGTACGTGCTACCTTGGCCAACCGAGAAGGGGAGAAAAGGGGAGCACACAGCAGTTCCGAGAAAGGCAGGGCAACACTCTCCAAGGCGTGGGACACCTTCATGACACCCCGCCAGCACCCTCACCCTGATGCGCAGCCTAGTGTCACAAGGAGGGAAAAGTTTTGGAAGATGGTGAAGGAGTACGTAGCAGACCGTGTCAGCGTCCTCAATGATCCCTCTGTGCCTTACAACTACTGGGTGTCCAAGCTGGACACGTGGTATGAACTGGCACTCTACGCCTTGGAGGTGCTGGCCTGCCCTGCCGCCAGCGTTCTGTCTGAGCGGGTATTTAGTGCTGCTGGTGGCATCATAACAGATAAGCGTATCCGCCTTTCCACCGACAATGCTGATAGGTTGACACTTATAAAAATGAACAAGGCCTGGATTTCCCCTGACTTCTCCACTCCACTGGAGGAAAGCCCCGGGGGAACATAAACTCACTTTATATATGTTATTTACAATGATGGGAATACTCTGTATTCCCATTCACCCCTTCCACCCCAAAAACGGGTATATGGTTGACTCTTAATGTTCTCATCCTCCTCCTCCTCTTCCATATGCCCTGGGATATAATTTTTATATAGGGCCAGCTCACCAGCGTGCCCTGGGATATAATTTTTATATAGGGCCAGCTCACCAGCGGGCCCTGTGATATAATTTTTATATAGGGCCAGCTCACCAGCGGGCCCTGTTTGCCAATTTTTATATAGGTCAGCTCACCAGCGGGCCTTCTCATATAATGTTTTATTGGGTCAGCTCTCTAGCGGGCCCTCTCATATAATGTTTTATAGCGTCAGCTCACTAGCGGGCCTTCGCATATAATGTTTAGGATGGTCAGCTCTGCAGCAGACCCTCACCCATAATGTTTTAGATGGTCAGCTCAGCGCACGTTTCCCTCTTAATCATGGCCTCAGTTCTGAAAATCAAGGAAATTTTTGGGAGAATTTGCCTCTGCGCACGTTTCCCTCTTAATCATGGCCTCAGTTCTGAAAATCAAGGAAATTTTTGGGATAATTTGCCTCTGCGCACATTTCCCTCTTAATCATGGCCTCACTTCAGAAAATCGATGAAATTTTTGGGAGAATTTGCAGATGATATACAAGTAAATATACAGCAAATACTGTTTGGTAACAATTTTTCGCCTAAAGTCGTTTTTATTTTCCTTTTTGTGTGTTTTACGGTCAGTCTGTAAAAATGGCGTACTACGGGCGAAAGATCGTTCCCAGCAGCGATGTTGGAGTCCAAGGTGCATCCAGACATCCTCCCTATGCTGTCCCTGAACCATTTCTGTAGTGTTTCCATCTTTTTCTGCCCTTTTCCTATGGACCAGGCACCCTCCCCTCATCAGAGCAGGGGGTGCCTGGTGTAATGCTCGAGTCCTCCCATTGACTTCAATGGGGCTCGGGTGCTCGGCCGAGCACTCGAGCCTCAGGGGGTGCTCGGTCAGAGCACCCGAACATCCGAGCATTGGGGTGCTCGCTCATCACTAATTTCAATGCAATGATCTAGGTGAAAAAAGCGGGAAAAGGCCACTTTTCGCAGGAAATAATATATATAAAAAATCTAGGTGGTACAAGGAGCAGAACTCTAAACAGAGAAGCCAAGAGTCTCCTACTATAGTTAGAGAAAAACTTGAAGGCCATATCAGCATCACACATCTCGAGGAAACTCAACATAAAGGCAGACTTCCTCAATAGGAGCAAAATAGATTGGGGAGAACGGACTCTGAATTAAAAGGTCTACACTCAATTGATCACAAAGTGGGGTCAACCAGAAATAGATCTTATTGCAATGAGAGAAAAGAGTATAGTTTTCATATCTAGTGCAAATGTCAGTGGAAAAGCCTTGGGAACTTCCTCTGAGGAAGTCAGGGGCCCATTCTTCACAACAGTCTGAAGATGGTAAGATTGATGGCTTGGAAGCTGAGCATGACTTTCTAAGAGATAGGGGTCTCTCGGAAACAGTCATAAGCACTGTTCTTACTGGTAGAAAACCATCTACCTCTAAAATCTACTACAGAATATGGTCTACCTTAGTAAGATGGTGTATTAAGCAATAAACACTGTATTAATCAAGCAGTAATTCTGAATTTTGTACTGGAAGGTTTTCAGGATGGACAAAAGCCAGCATCCCTGAGGCTTCAGTTATCAGCAATCTCTGCCATCCTAGCTCGACCTTTTGCAGAGAATGAGCTTGTCGAGAAATAGCAATCTGTAAGGTAAGACAACCATTAGAGACATAGTATCCCCATGGGACTTAAATTTAGTTTTTAATTAATTGTCCTAGTCTCAGGAATTTTAACCCATTGACACAATTCCTTTACTCAACTGTACTCTGAAAACCACATTTGTAATAGCAATAACATCAGCTAGAAGAGTGAATGAGATTTAGGCCTTGTCTTGCAGACCTCCATTTTTGAGCATTCATCAAGACAAGATGGTCTTCAGAGAGAAACCATCCTTCAGACCTAAGGTGATTTCAGATTTTCACCTTAATCGGCAAATTATCTTGCCTTCTATTTGTCCAAATCCCTTAAGTGAGAAGGAAACTCAATTTCACAATCTAGATCTAGTAAGAAGTGTTTCTATGTATCTGAAAAGAATGGACTATATGCTACAGCTTACCTTGGTTTCAGTGTCATCTGCTGGCACGAGGCTTCAAGCATGCAGCAGGCCTCTGTTTTATGCGTTTGCTTCCTGTAGTCTCCTCCTACCTACTTCCTTCCTCTGAGCTGCTCCTCCTACCTACTTCCTGAGGAGGGGTTTAAAGGGCTGAATGAGTCCTGACACACGGTGCCCGTGCTATGCTGGTGACATTTTGACACTTTGCTACTTCCTGATACCTTTTTATTGGCTAATACGAACTTTTGAAAATATAAAGAAATATAATGTGACAATAAACAAATTGTATATAATACAACTGAAATACAGATATCGCAATAATGAAATATCGTCTTGCAATCAAAGGATGGTCGGGACCTATAGTCACTGTCGCTGTCAACTCACTTGGAATACCAGCCACCTGGCTGACACACCTGTCAGTCAAGCCGATAACTCATGTGGAGAGAACAGTGACTGTCTCCACTCTGTCAACCCCCAGGTACGTTGAATACGGTCCGGTCACAAAGCTGGATAATCGATACTTGATTATATTGGTCTGGTACTTAAAGGAACAGAATATTCACTGTTTATGTATTCATACCTGATGGGCTTATAACCTCCCTCAGGTATAGGCACACGGGGATAATTCTCTGTACCGTCAACGGTCAAATGGCTTGATGTCTTATGCCATGTTGGACCCACAAGTGATAACAATATGAACAAAGAAAATAAAAACGATGTATATGCTTCTATCTTAACTAAAAAAAGTTTATTGAGCCAGCTGATGCAATATAGTGTAAAACAATCAATAATCAAGGTGTTTCATAACCCTACTGGTTATTTCTTCAGGACAGAAGAGAAGTACACTCACACTCTTTTTTTTAGTTCAGATAGAAGCATATACATCATTTTTATTTTTTATTTTTCTTTGGATTGTTATCACTTGTGGGTCCAACACGGCATACGACCATCAAGCCGTTTAACCGAACGGTTATAAAACCCTCAGGTGTGAATATATAAACAGCGAGTATTCTGTACCAGACCGATATAATCGAGTATACATTCAACGTACCTGGGGGTTGACTGAGTGGAGACAGTCGCTGTTCTCTCCACGTGCATTATCAGCTTGATTGACCGGTGTGTCAGCCAGGCGGGGATATTCCAAGTGAGTTGACAGCGACAGTGACTATATGTCCCGATCATCCTTTGATTGCAAGATGATACACCGTTTGACAGATTACTGTTTGGACTTTTATAGCTATACAGATCACGCTACATATTTATTTTATATTTTTTACATGTTATCCACTCTGTGACAATTAGAGAGGTCTTCTCTACTTTCTTGAGACAGTTCATTTGATGCTGTATCGGGTGTATATTTTATTGCTAATATTAATGCAAATTATTGTACGATATATTAGTCACATATATTTTGGAGTTTATACACTATTTCATTATTGCGATATCTGCATTTCAGTTGTATTATATACGATTTGTTTATTGTCACATTGTATTTCTTTATATTTTTGATCACTGCAATAGTTATAAGTTATTTTTTTGGAGCGCCTCTTGTTCACTATTTATACAGTTTCTTTTACCAATGGGCACCAGTCTTGTTCATTTAGAAGAGGAGCAGCTCATATATACATTTCCACCAACAATTTTATAATCAATGCGCCTCTTTATTTTTGTATTATACTTTGGATGTTGCACAGAGTTTCTATTCACCGTTCCTTAAATATTGTTGTAACATCATTTATCTCTTAACCCTTTGAGTGCCAGAGGGGTACTCAATGGGTTAATATGACGTGCTGTTTATCCTTCTTCTACTGAACTTTGTCATTGTTTGTGCTATTCTGACGTACTGTACAGCACAAAAAGTCATAAGATTATAAAAGAAATAATGAGAAATACTTTTTGTATTACTCCAAGTAAAGAAAACACACAGGAGAGCGCCCAGTGGTGAAATATTGCATCAAATATTCTTCTATGAGTAAATAATAAATAATGTACTCACACTTATATATGGTCAGCAAAGGATATCTCCAGAGCTGACAACCAAGCAGATGGGGAACTCTCACCGGCCTCACTTGGTGGCACACAGTCAGCTGCTCCACTCACTTCTGCTCCAAAAAGCATCCACACGTCTGGTATCCAAAAAAATAGTTAATATATATTTCAGAATAAAACAACATTACTATTGATGATAAAACCATCTGCTTGGTTGTCAGCTCTAGAGATATCATTTGCTGACCATATATAAATGTGAGTACATTATTTATTATTTACTCATAGAAGGATATTTGTTGCAATATTTCGCCATTGGGTGCTCTCCTTTGTGTTTTCTTTTCTTGGAGTATTCTGACCACTTGGAGGGAGTGTGGAGAGGAGGAGCAGCCTGATACAGTGAACAGTACCCGGCATCAGGGGCAGGATAATAACCCAGATTGCCCTTTTAGCTGTTTCTCACATAAGTGACAAACAGCCAATATATTTGTGAATACCCACATGTTGGTACAATGTGATCTCAATTTTGATTGCACTAGGGCGCTCCCCTTTTGCTCTCCTTGTTTTTTGTGCTTTATTTATTACCTCTTGGTATTTTCTCTAAAATCCTATTTAATAATTTGGTAATGTATGTTTGTCAGAAGCAGTCATGCACAGTACAGGCTGCCCACGCTGCTGCTGATAACAGAGCAGGGCGCTCCGAATTGAGACTGTAGGAGACTCAATTCAGAAGGCCCCACTCCGTTATCAGCCACGGTGTGGGCAGTCTCTACTGTGCATGACTGCACCATGGCCGTTGCTGCCTGGCACTGAGGCCGGAGTACACTGGCTGTTCAACTAGTAATTACATAAGCCCCTACAAAATCCTTGCCTTGATTTTAGTTGACCTCTTATCCATCCCCCAGAAATCTCCTCTAATGTATTCAAAATAGCCTCTCTTTATAACAAAAAACTACCATTTAAATCAATAACCATTGTTTCAGTTTTTATTTACCCCTGTGGTCCAATTGATTTACCCTAGAATTAGTCCAGTTCTCTTCTAAACATAGGCATCTTAGGGTTGAATGCAAGAAACATATGCAATTGCTATTTACAATGTACGTTTGAATGTTTTTTTTATGAATTAGTGAACATCTGAGCTTTTTTGCAAATGTCTTTGAAAACGTGGGTATATGGCTAAAATGTCTGACATTCTGGAAGATGAAGCAGTTAGCACACACACTTTCATATGTCTGGCAAACTTTGCCGTTAATGTAGCACCGTGTACATGTACTAACTTTGCCGTTAATTTAGGAGCATGTGCTATTCATCATCAAGACATCCTAACATGAACAATCGAACACAGAATATAAATTTATGGCTGTCAAAAAAAATAGTCACTTTCTTACATTCTGGCCTTAGTTTTAACAAAGCACAAAATATATCTATATTTGCACGTTTCTAAAGATCCAGATACATGCCATATTACATTCTGGAATTCTATAAATGGAGGAAAATGCTGGTTGTGTTTTTGTTTATTTACTTTTTCCCCTCTATATTTAAAGTGTTGCAGTGTGCTCAGACACCTGAGGTGATACGTTGTGTACTGTTTTGTCTGCATTACAATATACTTCTCTATAACCGGACACTAGTAGGGACAACTACTTGTAAATGTACACTGATGATGTGTAATTCCTATTTTATTTATTTGTTTAATGTAATGTACACTATAGTACTATACTTGATGATAGTAAAAAAAACTGAACTCCATTGGTCTCAACCTTTGAACTGTATTCCATTACAGGTAATAACTTTACTTTTGCAGTTATCTCCTAATTTCTCCATAGACTTCAATAGGGATGTGAGAGTTAAAATTAGAGATAGCATATGCATTCATATATGCATCTATAGGGAGATCAGAGGATGCAGTTGTATCAGGGCCCAGCATCCACAGGTCCCTGTGCTATCCTGCAACTTCTCACAATCAGACCAGTTTCTTATCTTGGCTGGTGGCATCACATGTGACTACTGCCATCCAGTGAAAGTGAAATAAGAATAGAATACATTATTTATGCACCAGATAGGTGACCATCTAGAGGGTCATGATGAATCATGATTCAGCAGCTCTGCAGGGGAGTCAGCCTCAGATTTCACCCAGAGTCCAGGAGGTTTTAGTTACTCACCTGTACCTCTCAAGTCCTCAAAGGTAAGTGAATTCTAGAGTTTTAAAAAATAACAATGTGGACACTGTCTTTAAAGTTGTCTTTGCCTGTATGTCTGTTTTGCTAGACATGGAAGGGTTACATATAAAAATACTTTTCAAAAGTAATAAAAGCAGCACATATACCATACATCTGTCCTACATACATACACAAGACAGATACACATAACATGTAACACTCCCATTATTTCAGTAGCTGTCTGTTCCCATCTCCAATAACCATGAAAGCTGATAATCTCTCTTGATTGTTAAAGGAGCTAGTGCTGTTAATATTATTTATTATTAATTTGATCATGCTCTCCATGCTGCCTTGTTATTATTTTCTTATTAAACCAAAATGTATGTGATATTAGAGGATATTCATAAGTATTAATTCTGTCTCTGTCTGCATTGCAAGAATGTTACACTGCATCAGTGTTATGCTTTTTTGATAAACTGGATCATTCTTTCTTGGTGGAGAAGGTAGAAGTGATAATTTTCTTTTTAGCCACCTAGATTTATACAGGCTTCCCGATCTGAAGGCCAGGGAAAATCAGAGAGAGAGCTATATTTCATCAATCTCTGCTTTAAAGGTTAAAACTGTAACACAGAATACAGCTACATAATATCTGGTCTTTCAAGGATACCAGGGAAATTGCTCCTGGGCCCTATCATCTGAGGTGCTTTCCTCCATTATCCTACGTAGAGAGAGTGCCTGCACTTCTGATCTGCCCATACCACAGCCTAGTAAATAAGGAGTACAAATGTACATACATGTAAATAGATAACATATGAGGTTTACGAACAAGCAGAAGTTGAATCTGTGGTTGGGATGACTCATCCAATTCTTACAGCAAAAAAGTATATAACATCATCACTTCTCTGAAACTAAGAGGTGTATATTCATTATTATTATGTTTTCAGTCAAACACAAATCTGCCATAGTCCATACATTTCCATTTATAATCTACATTACAATACCGAAACAATATATTGTGATCAGTGTTTTTTAATTATACAAATATGGTTATGAGAAAGGGAAGATTTCCACCTTCTTAACATTGACACAATACATAATGTAATCCCTTCCTATCAGTCTCCAGAATTGCATCTTCCTGATCCTCCATCCCACTCATTTAATTATCTTGGTCACAGAAGCAGATGTCTTGTTTTTGCTCCCCAATTCACCACCTATTCCCTTTATCCTATACCAATTTGCCTTTTTAATCTTTTTCCATTCACCTTAGTTCCCATGGTAACTCAAGCATTAAACTCTTCCCTGTCCTCTGACATCTTCCCCTGCTCTTTCAAACTTTCAATAGTAGCTCCAGTTCTCAAGAAAAGCTGCATCTATCCATTTAACTACTGCCCCGTATCACTCTTGCCATGTGCCTAAAAACGTCTTGAGCATCTATTCTACTTTCATCTGCTTACCTTTCTCAAGTCTGATAACACTGCGGACCCACTGAAGTTTGGTTTTCTTCACAGTCTCTATAGAGACTCCCTTATGAAATTAACAAATGATCTCCATATTGCAAAACCAATGGTCATTTGTTGTTTTTTACACTCCTTGATCAGCAGCATTTCACACAGTCAGCTATACCCTTCTCTCCCAGGTTCTCCAATCTCAATTCATTTGTGGTTTGGCATGTTCCTGGTTCTTGTCCTATTTGTCTCTCCCTCTTTCTCTGTGTCAAACGCCAACATGTTCTCACCTCCTATTCCTCTATCAGTGCAAGTACCCCAAGGCTCTGTTTTATACCCCCTTTTTCTAGGGCATTTGGCTTTAACTACAATCTCTATGCAGACAACACACGAAACTATCTTTCCATGCCCTCACTTTGATCAATTTTATTATGTAAATACAGCAGCGTGGTCTAAGAAGGCATTACTGCTCTCTCCTGGATGACTTATTGTCACTGCAAACTTAATGTGTCTAAAGCTGTGATACTTATCTTTCCTCCTGCACAATACTTCAGTTTCTATAACTGTTGAGGGCTCCACAATTTACCCTGTGGACAAGGCACAATGCTTAAGGGAACTTTGGACTGTTCGCTTTCCTTCACCACACATATTAATGAAGTAACAAAAACATGTAGCTTCTTTCTTTGAAACATAGCAAAAATCCACCCATTTATTTCTCGATCTAGAACAAAAACTCTCCTGTAAGAGCTTATCTTTTCCTGTCTGGACTATTGCAACTCTTTATCATTGGTCTGCCTGCTAATTATATCACTCCTCTTCAATTGACTCTTAACTCAGCCACCAGAATACTCTTCTTCTCCTCCAGAACAATACTTAGCACTACGCTACACTACTATGGCTTCCCATAAAAGCACTGCTTAATGTTCAAAATCCTCCTCATTACATTCAAGGTTCTCCAACACTCGTCCCCATACTATATTTCATTTATGATATCCTACCATACCTCTCCCTTTACACTCCACTCATAGTGGATGGCTCTCTGTTCCTTTAACCTCTATTGTTGTATCGCGACTGAAGACTTTTTTATTTGCCTTTCCTTACCTCTGAAACTGTCTACCACCCACCACTCACCTAGACTCAACCCTCTACAAGTTCAAATCCAGGCTAAAAGAATATCTTTTAAATGTATAACTACTGTAATATGTAAACCTTATTGCATTTCCTCCTCTACCTCATTGTATCTGTATGTCACCCATTCCGTGTTTAGTTGTAAGCTCTATGAGCAGGGACTGCCAGTCCCAATGTATGCTGTCTTGTATAACCCTTATGATATTTGTCTGCATAACTTCTTGACTAGCACTTATTGTATCCACTCTATAATAAATGTAAACCGCAAAGCGTTAAATACACGTTTGTACTATATGAATAAAAATATACATACATACATACATAAAGTACATTCTTAATGGGAATCAATACATTTAGGAATAAGTGGATCTTAAGGGGATATAATCACCAAAAAATGAAAAGGTTTCAAATCCATTAACAAGTCATGGACATCTAAACAGCATTTTTTTCAAATGTTTTTCTTAACTAAGAAAGTTCAAAATCATTCAAAATAAAACATAAACGTGTCCACTATTGGCCACTTTTTATCGGGTCTGTTAAAAAACTGGTAAAACAATAAACAATGAAAATTGTATTGAGATTAGAATTCACCCAGTTCAGTTCATTGAAACTCTTATCTGCTAGTTTTTAACTTAAATCATGCTATACATTGCCCTTCTGACTTTACTAACAAAAATGGTGTCAGCTGGTCATGTGCAGCTGCCTGCAGATAAAAAGCATGTTGAAAATATTTATTGGAGGTTATGCTCTTAAGAAAAAATATTTACAAAAGCTGACTATAAGTGCATGATATTTAACCCCTTAAGGACCAGAGATGTGTGCAATGCATGCGTTGCTCACCCCTCTGGTCCTTAAAGGGTTAAAAGGGTATCCGCCCTATTTATGTTTTGGTGATGCGTTCCTTTATTTAATAGAAGGACTTAGCTAAGCAATTGCAAGTAATCAGTACCATCTATCTATCTATCTATCTATATATCTATCTATCTCATTGCTTTGCATGTCTACAGTTTCCACAATTTATCTGTAGCCATTTGAAGCCTGCCTTGATGAGTAAACTTTTTTGTATGAAAACACATATTGTATACTTTTCCTGCTAAGTAAAATAAGGGCATTCCCACTGCTGGAAGTTGCTGTAGTCAAACGGTATAACAGTTCAAACTGTCATACAGTGAGGATACTGTTACTATCACATTCTATTAAGAATTGTAGTGAGTGACTAACATCCTCCCATATAATGCAGGTGACCTGCCTGGGCAACAGATGACGCTGTAATGCATAAAAGCATTTTTTACACTGTTACAGCTTTGAAATGAGCCATATGCTACCAGTAGGAGTAACCTTGATTTAGTCAGCAATAAAAGCCCTCTATAATTTTTTTTTTTTTTTTTTTTTTTTAATTGTCTGTTACATTCACTCAGATTTCACAATAAACAAAAACCATTGCTGGAAAATTATAGTAACCCTTCCCCAAAGACTCAACTACAGCAGATGTTCAGTGCATTAAAATGATATGGATAAACCTGATAGATGTATGTATGCAGAACACTTCCTTATGGAAGTCCTCTTATAAACAAAATATGAGCTAAATATTTCTAAGGGCATACATTTCCTTAAACAGAAAGTAATATATTACATTTATATAGAATAACTTTATGTTAATGATAATCCTCTTTCATAAGGGGTTGAATTATCTAAAGGTCAAACTAGTGAACAATAACCTCTAGATCAGGGGTAGCCAACTCTGGTCCTCAAGAGCTACCAACAGTGTATGTTTTCAGGATGTCCCAGTAGAGTAAAGTTACTGAGCCACTAATGTGTCCACCTAACTTCAGCAAAACATGCACTGCCGGTAGTTCTTAAAGGGATAGTAACACTTCGTTTTAACTTTATTTTATTTTGTAGGCATTAAAAAAACATGAAGAATGATATAAGTCTTATCTCTCAAACCTTTATGGTTTATGAGATATTCACAAGCAAAGTTCCCCTCCCCGCCCCTTTTTCCTAGTGTAAGCCATCTCTTCTCAGATGTGGATCAGGTTGTATGACAGTACAGATAACAGAAGGGGACAATTTTCTTTGTATGAAAACAATGAAAGCCCTTCCCCCCTTGAAAAGTTTTTCAGCTTTTTCCATTATCTTAATTGAAGATTGTCCCTCTCTGCAGTCTACCTGGGCATCTCCCTTCTTATCTGGTTGAGCAGGGGGGGGGATACTTTGTTTGTGAATATCTCTTAAACCATAAAGGTTTCAGAGATAAGACTTATATCATTCTTCATGTTTTTTTAATGCCTACAAAATAAAATAAAGTTAAAATGAAGTATTACTATCCCTTTAAGGATCAAGGTTCACTGCCTCTGCCCTAGATAATGACTTAAAAGCATGCAACAACTGTATGAGATATTTGCACTGACCTACTTGAATATTTCCAAGAGCAGACAATTGTAACACATAAACAGCAATTACGTTGATTGCTAGAAGCGTACAGATGTTTTTTAAAATGTACAACCACTAAAAGGTCTGGAATAGTTTTTATACAGAAGTGCCTCTGTCTTCACAATCTCTGTCTCCAAAATTGATACTGGCTGTAATCAGAGATTCTTCTCGAGTTAATATAATTTCTTGTTGTTTTGCACAATGAGGAATGTGACCACAAAAATACATATATATCCATGGGTTGGCACAGCTGTTCAGGTTCCCGAGAAGCATTATAATTGTAAATGCTGCACCTGAAAAAAAAATAGGAAAATAATGAAAATATAAATAGCGACAGAGTCCTGTTTGTATCATTTGTTGAAATAATATGTTTTTTTATTACATTAAATCCAACATTTTTATTTCAAAAGGAAACTATTTATTTATTTATTTAAATCATATTTAGGCATATACGCAGTTGAATCAGTTGACTAAAATGGTTGTGGATCCATTCATGTATGCAAGATCTCAGTTTCTTCATGGGTTCTGAAAATAAATACTTACAGCAGCAGCAGCATGTGGAAAGATGGAGGCCTAATTGCTAAGGATCAGAACATTTCAAAGTGGAAGTGTTGTCATTGACCAGAGCAGAATTGGGCCATCTGTGATTCTCCAGATATTTGAATGCAGTGCCTATCATCCTGAATTCCCACTATATGCAGCTTGGAAATGGCAAGCTGAGAATGATGAGTATTATATTATGACAATACTTTCAGAGCCACAGAATTATCACACTCAGAAGTGAAACATGTTGTTGCTACCAAAGAGGTCTATAGTTTTATAAACTGAATGTGGATATAAACAATTAAAGTTAAATTGTACCCTAGGAATAAGTAGCTCCTAATATGTTTCAGATATTAACTTGTTTGGGTAGACTATCCATTATACAGCAGGCAGGTGTGTGCATACTGTATATATATATATATATATATATATATATATATATATATATATATATATATATATATTATGTAGTATCCTGCATATACAGTATCTATCTAGGTAACAACTTTTCATAACAAAAGGTCTAATAATTTTTATCAAATTGTCAAATTGTAAGTAAAAACAGTTAAAAAGAAGTGATAACTGACTGCTCTTTAAAGAACACCTACAAAGGTAAGTCTTTCTGTTCAGAAAATTAAAGGGATAGTAATGTTTAAAACAAAAAGCATCTCATATTCTTTGTCATAGTGAATATTACCAATGTATATGGCTCTCAAAGATCATAACTTTCTAGTTGCACTGTTATCATATGATTAATTTTACCCATACCTACGCTTTTCCCATTCTGAAGCAGCCTCCCCTCATATCTGAAGTCTGGACAGATCACAACGAGGTACAATCTTCCCCCTGTCAGTGTAAGGAAAAATCTGCCCTCCTTGAGGAAGGAGGGCAGGTTTTTGGCAATGCATATTTCCATCACAATGCACATCAATGCACTGGATATGCCCCTAGTATTCAAAAAAAATTATATTTACTTTTTTTCATGGTAGGCTTGTAAGCTTTGAGAAAGAAGTCAGACACCTACGGATTATCGTTCAAGCCATTTTAAATGTTTTTGATTATGTGTATTTTTTAATAAATTTGTACTGAATTTGAAGCTCCCACCTGAGTTATGCTAAATAAGTGTTCTAGTGAGAACTAACTCCAGTTTTACTGAACAAGTGCTCCTGTGAGAATTAAGCCGAGCAGAGATGAAGTTATAGTCTCTGCATGCATTTTAGTCAGACTGTATGACATCAGTTGTCTGACCATCTTATCATGTGAGTATATCTCCTTATGTTATATCAAATAGTGTGTGGTGATAATTCACTATTCTGGCTTTTTTATGGAGTTGTTTGGAGATTGCTATGCCTCTTGGGAGAACGTGACGGAGAATCCTCAAATTTGTACACTGGATCTGGGGGCAGTTACATATTCCCCAGCAGTCTGATAGGTTGGAGGTGGCATATGTCATTTCTCCAAATGATTCCTTTGATTCCATAGGGTGGTGGTGATGGCCCAGTGTATTTTCCAAATTGCTGTACACAGGGGTGCTCCCTGTCGTTTCTCCTGTTTCTTTTTTTCTGCAAAAAGTTAATCTTTTGAGTGCCAGAGTGGTTCGCAACGCATTGCAAGTACCACTCTGGCACTCAAAAGGTCAATATTAGTGATGAGCGAGCACCCCAATGCTCGGGTGTTCGGGTGCTCTGACCGAGCACCCCCTGAGGCTCGAGTGCTCGGCCGAGCACCCGAGCCCCATTGAAGTCAATGGGAGGACTCGAGCATTACACCAGGCACCCCCTGCTCTGATGAGGGGAGGGTGCCTGGTCCATAGGAAAAGGGCAGAAAAGGATGGAAACACCACAGAAATGGTTCAGGGACAGCATAGGGAGGATGTCTGGATGCATCTTGGACTCCAACATCGCTGCTGGGAACGATCTTTCGCCCGTAGTACGCCATTTTTACAGACTGATCATAAAACACACAAAAAGGAAAATAAAAACGACTTTAGGCGAAAAATTGTTACCAAACAATATTTGCTGTATATTTACTTGTATATCATCTGCAAATTATCCCAAAAATTTCCTTGATTTTCTGAAGTGAGGCAATGATTAAGAGGGAAACGTGCACAGAGGCAAATTATCCCAAAAATTTCCTTGATTTTCTGAAGTGAGGCCATGATTAAGAGGGAAACGTGCGCAGAGGCAAATTCTCCCAAAAATTTCCTTGATTTTATTGAACTGAGGCCATGATTAAGAGGGAAACGTGCGCTGAGCTGACCATCTAAAACATTATGGGTGAGGGTCTGCTGCAGAGCTGACCATCCTAAACATTATATGCGAAGGCCCGCTAGTGAGCTGACGCTATAAAACATTATATGCGAAGGCCCGCTAGTGAGCTGACGCTATAAAACATTATATGCGAAGGCCCGCTAGTGAGCTGACGCTATAAAACATTATATGCGAAGGCCCGCTAGTGAGCTGACGCTATAAAACATTATATGAGAGGGCCCGCTAGAGAGCTGACCCAATAAAACATTATATGAGAAGGCCCGCTGGTGAGCTGACCTATATAAAAATTGTCAAACAGGGCCCGCTGGTGAGCTGGCCCTATATAAAAATTATATCACAGGGCCCGCTGGTTAGCTGGCCCTATATAAAAATTATAGCACAGGGCATATGGAAGAGGAGGAGGAGGATGAGAAGATTAAGAGTCAACCATATACCCGTTTTTTGGGTGGAAGGGGTGAATGGGAATACAGAGTATTCCCATCATTGTAAATAACATATATAAAGTGAGTTTATGTTCCCCTGGGGCTTTCCTCCAGTGGAGTGGAGAAGTCAGGGGAAATCCAGGCCTTGTTCATTTTTATAAGTGTCAACCTATCAGCATTGTCGGTGGAAAGGCGGATACGCTTATCTGTTATGATGCCACCAGCAGCACTAAATACCCGCTCAGACAGAACGCTGGCGGCAGGGCAGGCCAGCACCTCCAAGGCGTAGAGTGCCAGTTCATACCACGTGTCCAGCTTGGACACCCAGTAGTTGTAAGGCACAGAGGGATCATTGAGGACGCTGACACGGTCTGCTACGTACTCCTTCACCATCTTCCAAAACTTTTCCCTCCTTGTGACACTAGGCTGCGCATCAGGGTGAGGGTGCTGGCGGGGTGTCATGAAGGTGTCCCACGCCTTGGAGAGTGTTGCCCTGCCTTTCTCGGAACTGCTGTGTGCTCCCCTTTTCTCCCCTTCTCGGTTGGCCAAGGTAGCACGTACTCTGCCGCCAGCGTTGTCAGATGGAAAATTTTGGAGCAATTTTTCAACAAGAACCTTCTGGTATTGCACCATTTTGCTTGTCCTCTCCACCGGAGGAATGAGAGATGAGAAATTCTCTTTGTAGCGGGGGTCCAGAAGGGTGAACACCCAGTAATCCGTGTTGTTTAAAATGCGTATAACGCCTGGGTCACGGGAAAGGCAGCCTAACATAAAGTCAGCCATGTGTGCCAGAGTACCAACAGTCAAGATTTCGCTGTCCTCACCAGGAGGATGACTCTCAATATCCTCATCCTCTTCCTCCTCTTCTGCCCACCCACGCTGAAGAGATGGAACTAAAGTTCCATGGCTACCCTCTGTAGCGGAGGCAACCGTGTCTTCCTCCTCCTCCTCCTCCTCCGCCTCCTCCAATTGTCGCTGAGAAGACGAAGTGAGGGTGCTCTGGCTATCACCTTGTGTAAGCTCTTCCTCCCCCATTTCCACCTCTTCCACATGCAAAGCGTCGGTTTTAATTGTGAGCAGCGAGCGTTTCAGTAGACACAGAAGTGGGATGGTTACACTGATAATAGCGTTATCGCCGCTCACCATCTGTGTCGATTCCTCAAAATTGCGTAAAACCTCACAGAGGTCTGACATCCATTCCCACTCCTCACTTCTGATTACAGGAAGTTGAACGGAGAGGCGACGACCGTGTAACAGCTGGTACTCCACTACTGCCCTCTGCTGCTCACAAAGCCGGGCCAACATGTGGAAGGTGGAGTTCCAGCGCGTGCTCACGTCACACAGCAGCCGGTGAGCTGGCAATTGTAAGCGCTGCTGCAGCTTCAACAGGCCGGCTGAAGCTGTAGATGACTTACGGAAATGTGCACACACGCGGCGCACCTTGGTCAAGAGATCATGCACATTGGGGTAGGTTTTTAGAAATCGCTGAACCACTAAATTAAATACATGCGCTAGGCATGGTACGTGTGTGAGCTTGCCGAGCTCCAAAGCCGCCACCAAGTTACGCCCATTATCACACACAACCATGCCTGGTTGCAGGTTGAGTGGCGAGAGCCACTGCTCGGTCTGGTGACTAATCCCCTGCAACAGCTCTGAGGCCGTGTGCTGTTTGTCCCCAAGGCAGATCAGCTTCAGTACGGCCTGTTGACACTTCCCCACTGCAGTGCTACACTGCTTCCAGCTACTGGCTGATGGGGAAGTGGCGCTGCGTGTAGAGAATTCGGAGGTGGAAACGGAGGAGGAGGAGCCAATAACGTAGGTGCTGGCGGAAACCCTGATGGAGGTAGGGCCCGCAATCCTCGGCGTGGGTAGCACCCGTACCATCCCAGGGTCCGAGTCGCTCCCAGCCTCCACGACATTCACCCAGTGTGCCGTCAGGGAAATGAAGCGTCCCTGGCCACAAGCACTTGTCCATGTGTCAGTCGTTAAGTGGACCTTCCCAGTAACTGCGTTGGTCAGGGCACGGGTGATGTTACGGGACACATGGTGGTGTAATGCGGGGATGGCACACCGGGAAAAGTAGTGGCGGCTGGGGACCGAGGGACAGCTGCTGCCATCAGGCTGCGGAAGGACTCAGTGTCCACAAGCCTAAATGGCAGCATTTCGATGGCCAGTAATTTGGAAAGGTGTGAGGTTAGTGCTATGGCCTGTGGGTGGGTGGCTGGGTATTTTCTCTTGCGCTCAAATGCCTGGGGTAACGACATTTGGACGCTGTGCTGGGACAGGGAAGTGGATGTGGTCGCTGATGGTGCTTCAGATGGTACAGGTGCAGGGCGGGAGGTATGCGGGCCTGCGCCTTCGACAGGCGATTGGCCGGCACCGAAAACAGGGGAAGACGAGGCAGTGGTGTGGCCTGCAGACACAGATGGGCGATCCAGGCGTTCCTCCCACTTACTACGGTGCTTGGATGCCATGTGTCGGATCATGCTGGTGGTGGTGAGGTTTCTAGTGTTCATGCCTCGGCTCATTCTGGTGTGGCACAGGTTGCAAACTACAATTCTTTTGTCGTCCGCACTTTCCTTAAAAAAACGCCATACCGCGGAACACCTACCCTTTGGCAAGGTAGATTTACGCAAGGGGGTGCTCCGTGGAACATTTGCGGGCCGGTTTGGTGCGGTCCGCCTTCTTTCTGTAGCCACACCACTGCCTCTTCCAGCCTGTTGCGGTGCTGCAGATGGCTCACCCTCAGGACTGCTGTCATCGCTCGGCTCTACACCTTCCCAGGTGGGGTCAGTCACCTCATCGTCCACCAAGTCCTCCTCCACTTCCTCACTCTGATCATCCTCCTCATGTCTTGATCCCACCACATACTCAGTCATTGACAACTGTATAACATTCTCCTCAACAAGGTCTTGAGACGGAAATAGTGGTTGATTTAATGGCAACTGTGTCTCATCATCATCATCATCATCCACTACTTCCTTTGACCTTAAATGCCGTTCACATCTGTCATCTTCTTGTGATTCGGTACCCTCTAGAGGTTGTGAATCAGGGCACAAGATGTCATGTTCCTCTGCAAGCGTGCTTGGAGAGAGGGTCAAATGAAGGATTGGTGATGAGACGAGCTCCTCACTATATCCCAGTGTGGGATCACTTCTTTGACCAGACCGTGTATGGTGGGAGGAAGGATGATCAGAGTGAGGATTATGTTGACCAGACTCTTGGCTACTGAGAGTGGACTTGGTGGAAGACAGGGTGGTGCTTAACCGACTGGAAGCAGTATCAGCTGTCATCCAACCGACCACCTGTTCGCAGTGGTCGGACCTCGAGAGTGATGTCCTGCGACGCCCTGTAAAATTAGACATGAAGCTATGTATGGTGGATGTCTTTCTTTCTTGTGCTCTGGCACCAGGCACAGTTTCTCCGCGTCCTGACCCGCGCCCTGAACTATCAGGATCACGTCCACTTCCCCGTCCCTTTTTACCCGCCTTCTTCATCTTACACGGAATATGTGACTTTAATATTTGAGTTTGAAAACTTAACAGTATTTCTTCCTATTCTGCAACTGTGCAGAGTAGACAGAATAGGCTGCTAAACTGCGGTGACACACACTGAATGGAATATGTGACTTTAATATTTGAGTTTGAAAACTTAACAGTATTTCTTCCTATTCTGCAACTGTGCAGAGTACACAGAATAGGCTGCTAAACGGCGGTGACACACACTGAATGGAATATGTGACTTTAATATTTGAGTTTGAAAACTTAACAGTATTTCTTCCTATTCTGCAACTGTGCAGAGTACACAGAATAGGCTGCTAAACGGCGGTGACACACACTGAATGGAATATGTGACTTTAATATTTGAGTTTGAAAACTTAACAGTATTTCTTCCTATTCTGCAACTGTGCAGAGTACACAGAATAGGCTGCTAAACGGCGGTGACACACACTGAATGGAATATGTGACTTTAATATTTGAGTTTGAAAACTTAACAGTATTTCTTCCTATTCTGCAACTGTGCAGAGTACACAGAATAGGCTGCTAAACTGCGGTGACACACACTGAATGGAATATGTGACTTTAATATTTGAGTTTGAAAACTTAACAGTATTTCTTCCTATTCTGCAACTGTGCAGAGTACACAGAATAGGCTGCTAAACGGCGGTGACACACACTGAATGGAATATGTGACTTTAATATTTGAGTTTGAAAACTTAACAGTATTTCTTCCTATTCTGCAACTGTGCAGAGTACACAGAATAGGCTGCTAAACGGCGGTGACACACACTGAATGGAATATGTGACTTTAATATTTGAGTTTGAAAACTTAACAGTATTTCTTCCTATTCTGCAACTGTGCAGAGTACACAGAATAGGCTGCTAAACTGCGGTGACACACACTGAATGGAATATGTGACTTTAATATTTGAGTTTGAAAACTTAACAGTATTTCTTCCTATTCTGCAACTGTGCAGAGTACACAGAATAGGCTGCTAAACGGCGGTGACACACACTGAATGGAATATGTGACTTTAATATTTGAGTTTGAAAACTTAACAGTATTTCTTCCTATTCTGCAACTGTGCAGAGTACACAGAATAGGCTGCTAAACTGCGGTGACACACACTGAATGGAATATGTGACTTTAATATTTGAGTTTGAAAACTTAACAGTATTTCTTCCTATTCTGCAACTGTGCAGAGTACACAGAATAGGCTGCTAAACTGCGGTGACACACACTGAATGGAATATGTGACTTTAATATTTGAGTTTGAAAACTTAACAGTATTTCTTCCTATTCTGCAACTGTGCAGAGTACACAGAATAGGCTGCTAAACGGCGGTGACACACACTGAATGGAATATGTGACTTTAATATTTGAGTTTGAAAACTTAACAGTATTTCTTCCTATTCTGCAACTGTGCAGAGTACACAGAATAGGCTGCTAAACGGCGGTGACACACACTGAATGGAATATGTGACTTTAATATTTGAGTTTGAAAACTTAACAGTATTTCTTCCTATTCTGCAACTGTGCAGAGTACACAGAATATGCTGCTAAACTGCGGCGAAGCACACTGAATGGAATATGTGACTTTGATATTTTAGTTTGAAGACTTAACAGTATTTCTTCCTATTCTGCAACTGTGCTGAGTACACAGAATATGCTGCTAAACTGCGGCGAAGCACACTGAATGGAATATGTGACTTTGATATTTTAGTTTGAAGACTTAACAGTATTTCTTCCTATTCTGCAACTGTGCAGAGTACACAGAATAGGCTGCTAAACGGCGGTGACACACACTGAATGGAATATGTGACTTTAATATTTGAGTTTGAAAACTTAACAGTATTTCTTCCTATTCTGCAACTGTGCAGAGTACACAGAATAGGCTGCTAAACGGCGGTGACACACACTGAATGGAATATGTGACTTTAATATTTGAGTTTGAAAACTTAACAGTATTTCTTCCTATTCTGCAGCTCTGCACAGTACACAGAATGTGCTGCTACACTGCGGCGAAGCACACTGAATGGAATATGTGACTTTGATATTTTAGTTTGAAGACTTAACAGTATTTCTTCCTATTCTGCAACTCTGCACAGTACACAGAATGTGCTGCTACACTGCGGCGAAGCACACTGAATGGAATATGTGACTTTGATATTTTAGTTTGAAGACTTAACAGTATTTCTTCCTATTCTGCAACTCTGCACAGTACACAGAATGTGCTGCTAAACTGCGGCGAAGCACACTGAATGGAATATGTCACTTTGATATTTTAGTTTGAAGACTTAACAGTATTTCTTCCTATTCTGCAACTCTGCACAGTACACAGAATGTGCTGCTAAACTGCGGCGAAGCACACTGAATGGAATATGTGACTTTGATATTTTAGTTTGAAGACTTAACAGTATTTCTTCCTATTCTGCAACTCTGCACAGTACACAGAATGTGCTGCTACACTGCGGCGAAGCACACTGAATGGAATATGTGACTTTGATATTTTAGTTTGAAGACTTAACAGTATTTCTTCCTATTCTGCAACTCTGCACAGTACACAGAATGTGCTGCTAAACTGCGGCGACGCACACTGAATGGAATATGTGACTTTGATATTTTAGTTTGAAGACTTAACAGAATGTGCTCTAATCTGCAACTTTGCACACTAAACAGAATGTGCTCTAATCTGCAACTTTGCACACTAAACAGAATGTGCTCTAATCTGCAACTTTGCACACTAAACAGAATGTGCTCTAATCTGCAACTGTGCACACTAAACAGAATGTGCTCTAATCTGCAACTTTGCACACTAAACAGAATATATATATATATTTTTTTTTTTTTTTTTTTCCCCCCCACACAAAATAACCTGCTGCCCCCACACACAGTAGTCCTAAAAAGGACTTTTGGTTCTTTTTTTTCACAATTTTCCTTTTTTTCCTCCCTCCACTGACTTTCCCTTCCTATCCTCAGCTCTCCCTGGCTAAGACTGAGCCGAACTCGCTGGTCAGGTGCTATACAGCACCCGACCACGGGTTCTGGCCAGCCAATCAGTGTAATGCCAGCAGCCAACATGGCTGCTGGCATTACACCGATGTCAGAGCCTACCTGCACGTTTATTGGCTGCGCAGCAGCCGCAAAACGTGCGGGGAGGAGACCCGAACATGGCGGGCGAGCACATGCGGTACTCGTACGAGTACCGCCATGTGCCGAGCAGAGCGATGCTCGAGCCGATCCGAGCATCGGCCGAGCATGCTCGCTCAACACTAGTCAATATACATTTAAGACCGAGTTCCCTAAATAAAGGAGACAGCTATTAGGAAGGGATAGGACATTGTACACTGGATATCTTTTAGAAGCACAAACACACAATTCTCATAACAGAACATTTCTCATAACAGAACATTTTAATTATTTTTTGGGACATGTAGAGACAGTTATTTTTAACCAAGAACTGCAAACTGTTGTTTTGTCCATAGATTACTTGTTACAGAATTGTAATTGGATTTGTTATTCACTGAATTCAATCTTTTTTTTTGCACTGTGTTTTGCACAGTGAATCTACCATGACTTTAGCCTCCACACTTTAACCCTTTGAGTGCCAGGGGGCGTGCAGCTCATTGCTTTGCACCAATACATTGCAGCCCTCAACAACATTCCTAGTTTTAACTATAGTGCTGCCAGTGAACCCATTTTAATTCCCCAACCTTTATTTAGATTTTTTTCTGTAATGCAGGGCTCCTTTCTGCTGGGCTTAGTGCTGTCCTGCAGTACCTCCAGTCTCTGACTTTACACTCCCTCTAGTAAATGTTATTGGTGAAGTGCTGTGTAGATCCAGTCCCCCCTCTACTGACAGTCCCAGGTATTGTACACGGAACACTACAAAAGCTGATAGAAAAGGGAGCATGGATGGTGTAGAGCAGGAATGTCCAAGTTGATTCCTTAAAGGAGCAGTAAACTTTTTTTTATGAAAACACATATTTTATAGATCTTTTCCTGCTGAATAAAACAAGGTCACTCCCACTGCTGTCAGATGTTTTATTCAAAAATTATAGCAGTTCAAATAATCAGGAAGTGAATTTAATGTGTTTATTTCCTGATAGTTCTAACTGACAGGAAGTGACAGGCAGTTTCTATCACATGCTATGGAGAACTGTATGTCTCTGACTTTTCTGACTTTCCTCTCCATTAGAATCTAACAGGAAATCTAATTAGAATTTGACCACTAGAGGGCACTGCTAATGTAAAAAAACCATGGGTTTAAACTGTAATAACTCTGGAAATATAAATCTTTCCGCAGTGGGAGTACCCTTATTTTACTCAATAGGAAAATCCCTACAATATATATTTTTTCATTAAAAAAGTTTACTGCTCCTTTAAGGGCCACCAACAGGCCAGGATTTATGGATTTCCCTGATTAAGCACAGATGAGTCAGTCAAATTGAATGCTCCACTGATTAACTGTTTTTACTCAGGGAAATCCTTACATCCTGGTCTGTTGCATTCACCATTACATGGGTTGCTCAAGATCTTATAGTATTGTTATAGTAATGGTGAGATTTTATAAACAAACTGGGTTATATCTCATATGTACCGTATTGTACCTCACCTATCAGTATAAATCATCTTGAATAAATTCAGTTGGAGGTCAAAAACCTTATTAATATCCAGTAATGAACCATTACCATTTTCAATCAAGCTATGGTTTTCAAACACAAAAGAATAATTACAAAAACATCTCTTCATTTAACCATTTTGGATAACAGGAACCTAGCATATATATCCATTTTGTTTCCCTCTGTAATAAGATCTTATCAATAGCAACCCTCCTGTTATCACTTTTGACATGTGTTATACCCAGTGCTTTAATTCCATTGTTATCCCCTCCATAATTCTCATTACAATTTGGTTCAATGCTCTTTGATATCCTCTCCTCAATTATTTAAATTAATAACCCCTTTGTAAAAATATATGTGTTAGATCTTTAGACTGCATCTTAAAATTGTGAATATTGCTATAGTTCCTGTGGAGTCTTTGGTACTGTCTATAAGGAATCCCTTGAATTATTGATCGTAGATGATGACTTTTAGCATTTAACAAGGTATTAAAAGACAGTAGGAGAGATAGTGGCATTTACTGTGGGCTCTTATGCCTGCAATGGGAGTAAGTCATGTCAATATATGAAATCTACCATCTCTTTCAGTAATAGTAACAATACTAAAGAATATATGATTAAACATTTCTATAACTGCAAGTATAGGTGTGATTTATTGTTTAACGTGTAGTTGTCCAAAGTTATATGTTGGCATGACTACCAGGCAGCTGAGACGAAGGATCCTGAAACATGTCAGCAATATAATAAATGTACATAAGACTCCCATTAATAAAAAGTCAAGTCTTGTGAGTTATTTCCAAATTTTGTATTAAAAAAACCTATGGACTTAGTGGCTTTTGCCATTGATTCCTGTAAGTTGAGGATACTAGGTGGTAATCATACATGTTAACTTCTAAAGAAGAAAGTACATTGATTTTTTGGGTTGGATAGTGAATTTCCACAAGACTTAAATGAGGAACTGCAATTCAGTTGATTTATTAATGCTTGATCTAACACAGATATTGTTTGCAGTGGAGGTTGTTATTATAGTTGTCTCACTTTAATCACTTTTTATTTTGAGTTATATATAGAAAGATGGATGAACATCCTTAGAAGATTCATATAATGGGATGATCAGAGATGTTGTATCACCTCCAACAGGGCTGTCCAAATTCAATCCTAGAGGGCCACCAACAGGCCAGGATTTATGGATTTCTCTGATTAAGAACAGGTGAGTTAATCAGTGGATCATTCATTTTTACTGACTCATGTGTGCTTAATCAGGGAAATCCATAAATCATGGCCTGTTGGTTTTCCCTTGAGGACTGAACTCGGACAGCCCTGACTTACAACATTGTTTCCAAATAATATGATGATTTAAGTTGATTGAAGCTACCATGACAATGGGTAACATGCTCTACAGAGCTCTGTTGGTTGAGATTTCTGTGGATGATTGTGGGGAAGGTAAATCCTTTGGAATGGATTACAGTAAACTGTTACTCTATATTAGATCACCTATGGACATGGTGTTTACTCCAGTTGATGCATTTGAGACAGATGTGAAACCAACTTTGCGACTTGTTTCCCTCCTACAGCATTCTGGTAATGAGTTACTCATGGGATAATATAGACTATCATTGGACTGAAGAAGTGGTTTAATATTTCTGCACTTTGATATTTCTGCACTGTATTGCTCCTGTTTTTTGGACTTAGCATCTGTTGTTTACCTGTGTATTATATTAATTGTTCAGGAGCCACGTCCTCCCCAGTTAGAGGACTAATATAAACCACCTCTGGGGTATTTTATATCCATATATTTTCAGTATGGAGGGAGTTCTTTTAAATTGTCCTGTGTATTATGTGATTTTTAATATAATTTTTTGCCATTGGTGGTAATAAAATATTATATAAGATCAGATGTGAGTGCTTTATTTTGGTAGGAAGCTCCATTACTATTTTAAGCTTGGTGATATCACTTGCTTTACTTCACATTATTGCCAGTTCTAAAATTAGCAAAAGGGGATGTGCTGGGAAAGTGGTCTGGAGCAATGGCTCAGGGGCAGGACACAAATATGGGTGGGACATTACAGGGGTGGGGTAAAGGGAGCCCATGAACTCCATTTTCACGGGGGCCCCAGGTACTGTCAGTCTGCCCCTGCATCAAGAAATTGTCACGGTTTGGCTGATCTGCTCTAACACTCTGCTGTTGATTACTGCTGTCTTTCCTTCCCTGTGTCCGGCTGACTCAGTTGATGATTAAAGAACTGCCTTGACTTCTCTTTTTCTATGGTTACTCACCTGACTTTTATCAGCCAACCCCTTCCAGACTATTTGAAGCAGCTAGGCTCACTTCCTTCTTGCCCTTGTGTTTGCTTTTGGTTGCAAGTGCGTTCTCCTGTGCTTATGATTATCCATGTATGGCCTGGCTTCCTATGACGTCCCTTCTGGCTCCTGACAATGAGGCTGTCATAGCTGCTTTCTCTAATGGGCTCTTGGATACAGTCAAAGACGAGATTGCAGCCCGGGACAACCCCAGAGATTTAGAGAAACTGGTCTCATATTGCATCCTGATTGACTCCAGAATCCCTAAGAGACCTTCCTTCAGGGTCAGCCTGCAGAGGTCTCCCATCCATTTAGCCCTGAGATTTTCATCCTCCCTCTCCTCCTGCACCTCCTAGTCTCGAGACCTCAGGTGATGTGGAGCCCCTCCAGCTTGGGTTCACCTGCCTTTTGGTTGAGGAGAGAACCTTTAGGAGGAGGAAGGCCTGTGTCTTTACTGTGGTAAGGCAGGGCACCTACTGCAAACTTATGCCACAAGTCAGGGAAATGTCCGCACCTAAGGCTCTATAGGGGATAGACCTCAATGTCCAAGGCTATCCATAAGGATAAACCACTAGTCTCTGTTGGGCTCTCTTGGGGCAAGATTTCCATTATTACAGAGGCACTCATTGACTTCAGGGCTGCGGGCCTCTTTAGCGACAGTGCCTTCGTCCAGAAGGACTCCATCCCTTTGCAGCTCTGTACCACTCCACTTGCCATTGAGGTGATGGATGGCAGACCCCTACAGCCTCCGCAGACCACCCATTAAACCGCTCCTTTGTCTATGGCTGCAGGGGCTCTCCATCACAAAATATTAGAAGCACAATCCCACGTTCGACTGGGTAAGAGCCAAAGTCATGGCATGGTCACCCAACTGTTCCAAGACATGCCTAGTGAAAGTGGTGAAGGTGCTAACCACATCTCCTGTCTCTTCACTGCCTGAAGAGTACCAAGAGTTCCAAGAGGTATTCAATAAGGGCTGGCTGGTGAGCTCCCGCCTCACCGCTCATACGATTACACCATTGAACTGCAAATGGGTGCCATACCTCCTTAAGGTCGAGTCTACCCACTTTGTGTCGCTGAGAATAAGGCCATGGACGAGTATGTTGTGGATGCGCTGTCTTGGGGGTTCATCTGCAAGTCCTCCTCTCCCACTGGGGCCAGATTCTTCTTTGTGAAGAAAAACAGTAGAGAACGGAAATCCTGAATTGATTACAGAGGGCTCAACCATATCACGGTTAAAAACGGCTACGCAATTCCCCTTATACCGAGCTATTCGATCAATTGAAAGAGTCCAAGGTGTTTAAGCTCGACCTGCGAGGGGAGTATAATTTGGTAAGGATAAAGGAGGGTCACAAATGGAAAACCATTTGTGGCCCTCCTTTAACACCAGGAGCAGTCATTTAACACCAAGAGCAGTCATTACGAATAACTCATAATGCCCTCCGGTCTCTGCAATGCTCCCGTGGTTTTCCAGGAATTCCTAAATGATGTCCACCGGGACATGCTTCAACAAGGCGTGGTGGTATACTTAGACGACATTCTGATCCATTCCGCCTCCATGGAAAGCCACCACGCAGATGTAGCCCGAGTTCTGCAAAGATTAAGGAGAGAATAACCTATTTTGCAAATTAGAAAATTTGTGAGTTCCACAGAAAACAGGTCACTTTCTTAGGGTATGTAAATTCAGAGGTCGGTTCCGCTACGGACCCTGAGAAACTTTCGGCTGTTCTCGGGTGACCGCAACCCGTAGGTCTCCTCTTTCTTCAAAGTTTCTTCAGGTTTGCTAACTACTCCAGAAAATGTATTTGCAATTTTTTTTTTTTGTAAAAAAGTTGATAACTCCACTCACTGGCCCCTGGAAGCCATCAAAGCATTTGTCATTAAAAGCTGCTTTTGCTGCAGCACCCATTTTGGCACTCCCGAAACCCGAGCTTCCATTCATACTTGAGGTCGATGCATCTGAGACAGGAGGACAGGAGGAGCCCTTCTGTCTCAATGTACTGCTCCTGAGAGCCAGTTGCATCCGTGTGTGTATTTCTTCAAAAAGTTAAGTCCTGCAGAGTGCAACTGTGAAATTGGTGACCATGAGTTGCTGGCGATAACACTCACTCTCATAGAATGGAGGCATTTGCTTGAGGGAACTTCCGTGCCAACCCTAATCCTCACGGATCATAAAAACCTCACTTACCTGTCTGAGGCTAAGTGCTTGACTCCAAGGCACGCCCAATAGGCCTTATTTTTATCTCATTTTAATTATGTGGTCTTGTACCTGCCGGGGACCAAAAATACGTTGGCTGATGCCCTATCTACACAGCTCTCGGGCTCTAAGGAGGAGAGACCTCCTAGTCCTATTATTCCTCCAAACCGAGTACTGGTTACCATATGTACCAGCATAACATCTCCCCTCGGGGAGAGAATACAGCTGCCCAAGTAGATGCACCTGTTCAGACTCCCTCTGAGCGCTATTTCGTACCTGTTAACCTCCGTACCAAGGTACTTTCAACCTACCATAATAAAGTCAGCAGGGCATCCCATAAAAACAGCTTCTCTGGTCTGTTTCTCATCTCTTCTGTTGGCCAGAACTTAACAAAGATATTGCTGCCTTTGTCGCTGCCTGTCCAGTCTGTGCGCAGACAAAATCACCCCATCACCTTCCAGTGGGCCTTATCCAACCCATACCCCATTGGGTGAGAAGCCATGGTCACACCTTGCCATGGGCTTCGTAGTCGACCTCCCTCTGTCCAACTGTAACACAGTCATCCTCATGGTTGTCGACCGATTTTCTAAGATGATCCACTGCATACCATTAAAAAAACTCCCGTCCGCTAAAGAGTTGGCTATGGTCTTTATCAAAGAAGTCTATCTGCTGCATGGGGTTCCCAAAGTCATAATTTCCGCCCGGCTAGCCAGTTTGTCTCGAGACTCTGGAAGGCCTTCTGTGCGCAATAAGGTATCCATCTCTCCTTCTCCTCGACCTGCCACCCCCAATCGACTGGTGCTGCAGAAAGGGCTAATTAGACCTTGGAGCAATTCCTGCAGTGCTACATCTCAAACCATCAAAATAACTGGTTGGACCTGCTACCTTGGGCGGAGTTTACTCATAACAGTGCAGTCTCGGCTTCTACCCGGCTCTACCCCCCTTCATGGTGAATTACAGGTATCAACCCTCCATGATTACAGATTATTTAGCTTCCCAGGGGATTCCGGCACTGGAGGATCATCGCCAGCAGATCCATTCCACATGGGTGCAGGTCCAAGAGGCACTGCGACGCTCACAATCCCAGGAGTCCCAGGTCAATCGTAAACACCTGCTTGCACCCTCCTACCAGGTTATCAGCCAACCCCTTCCAGGCTATTTAAAGCAGCTAGGCTCACTTCCTCCTTTCCCTTGTGTTTGTTTTTGGCTGTAAGTGCGTTCTCCTGTGCCCCTATTTTTCCGTGTATGACCTGGCTTCCTCTGACGTTCCTTCTGGCTCCTGACTCCTGGCTTGTTCCTGACATCGCAGACCTCCATATTCCTGACTCTGACTTGTATGAGTACCTGTCTTGGTTCCAGACCCCAGCTTGTCTTTTGGTTTATGCTCCTGGATCACCATTCTACCTTCTTTTTCTTTAATAAAGGTGTTTTGCACTTTACATTTTTGTGTCTGTCTGGTTCCTGGTCCTTAACAGAAATAAAGGTTAATTTCTTGTAAACTATTTAATAAACAAAGAACACCCATTTGGAATTGACCCCAGGGCCCTGGAGATGTAGTGGCAGAACTATCTGCTGGAGAGGAGGCAAATGCAACAAAATCTGGTGCTGCTGATGGGCTCTGAGTAAAAGTGAAGGTGGTGGACATTATAGCAACACTATCTGCTACTGGTGAGCTTTGGAGTCTGATTAACAGTGGATGTGAAGGAGTGGTAGCAGCACTATCTGCTACTGGTGGGCTTTGGAGACTGAGTCATAGGGGATGTGTTTGGGGTGGTAGTAACTCTATCTGATAGGCACTGCTGCAGATGCTGCTGCTATTGGAATCCTTCACATCATTGGCAACATCCCTTCAACACCTCTAATTAATGTTTTCCCATAAACAGTGCAACAGACAACAACAGCAATAGGTATACTGGTGATACTTCCTAACACTCTCTCTTTCTCACTACATAACTACTCCACAAAGTATTTTTCTTCACTGTCTTTAGCCCTCTGCTGATACATCTCTCACTGTCTCTACCACTCCTCCTAGAATTGTAAGTGCTGTATTTTATAGTAGTGGGTGGAAATTATCTTAGAAATCATTTGGTGGGAAACAGCAATGGTGCATGTGGAAACGCAGAAATATGAATTTTCAAGGCATAGGAATTTTTGTGAAAAAAGTGGCAAATCTTGTATTTTCCATAACATTTTCAGCCAAAAATTGGGAGGGGAGGTGCCCATCTTTAACTGTAAGGTCCCTTCTACTATAATGTTCTGAGAATAATCATAACATTTTCACGTGTCATAAAAAGTTGTGATTATGCCCTAAAACAGAAAAACTACCAGGTAAAAATTTAGATCCAATTGTTCAAAAGTATAATGGAATGATAGCACCATAGGGATCAAACACATTGTCCCAATCATTTCCTTTTTAATTAAATGGGGCTTTTAACCCATTTAATGCTAGCTAGGTCTCCAATGCATTGTGAAAGAATGCTTTGGAGATCCCTTTAACATTCAAAGTGTAAAAATCCTAATTTAAATTGACTGAAACTTTTATTTGTCCCCTACGATGCAGCTGGTTTGCCCCAGAATTCCTCCACTTTTCGTTTGAATATTGGACACTACTGGCACCTAATCAGAAGTCATCACATGGAGTAAAGAGGAGAATTATAATTGTAAAATAAATATAAATTAAAGTGAAATTATACCCCAAAAACTGTGTTTCTTTACTTAACCATTGGAGTGCCAGAGGGGTACCCAACGCATTGCTAAGCAATGCATTGGTTACCCTCTGGCACTCAAAGGGTTAAAACAGATTTGGCTATTCCTGAAACCGTCCTGTTTGCCATGCACAAATGTAACCCTTTATAAGTTTTCTTTCAGTCAATTCACAAAGAAAATACAAGCCAAAAATGTAGGGACATGAGGAAAAGAATACATTTGTTTAAGTTAAGTTAATTAACTGTTTTTTGTATACTTTCCCATATAAAAATTTTGTTTTTGTAACTGACATTATTTAAAATGTTAAAGACCAATAAGATTGTCTGGAAATTTGGCCAGCCTATTGCATTATTAGTGTACTGAGCTGTACAATTGTACCATTAACAGTAGGGAGATTAGCACTGTTACATGCTCCAAGATGACGGCAAGACCCAAAGCTTTAAAGGACAATTATCACATTTTACTGTCTGCTCCAATAGGAGCAGACTTAACCCTTTGAGTGGCAGAGGGGTATGCAATGCATTACAAAGGGTTAATAAAAATCCTCTATCAGACATTTAGGAGTACAGAAAACATACATCCTTGGCTGAAACACAACCTGCAAATACATGGCTTTCGGCCACAATTTCCTGGGTTAACTAAGCAGTCCCCATATACCTGCTGTGCTGGGCTTTCAAACCTGATATAGCATGTCTATGGGGACCTGCAGGAAACTCACATTTCGTCTCCTACTTAATTGGCAAGCCTGCTTCCAGTGTAGCTGATCTGCCAATAGGGAATTATCTGATGATAGCTGCCTTTTAGGCAAGAGACCTGAAGCTTTAGTCCTCACAGCCATTACTTTGAAACTCTCATGATAGACAAATAACCCCTTGGATGTTAGCAATGTCCCCAGATTCCCCAATGCATTGTTTCACATTAACCCTAACATCTAAGGGGTTAAATAATTCTTAAGAAAGTGTAGTCATATTGCCTTTAACAGTTTGCAGTTTGTCTGCAGTATACATTAGCTATCTCTTTCCAATCTATAATAGTCTGTTACATGCACACAAACTAAAGTAATTTCATGGAACACAGATGAGCAAATCCACAAATGTAGAAATCTGCTGTAAATTACCAGAATACTGTCAGGTTTCCATGGAGAGACCTCATTTACCAAGCTTTGGGTTATAATCACAAAGCTGAAGATGAGTAATCCTGGCGCAAACCACTGATTTAAATTGGACTTTTAAACTCTTGAATGCTAAAGAGGTTTCCACTATACTCCAAAGTTATGTTTTGGAGACCTCTTTAAAATTCAGTAGTTTAACAACCTAATTTAAATGAGTGGGATTTAGTTACATTTTATTTATCCCCTATAGTTCGGTTGGTCCATTCCAGAAGCGGTCCTCTGTAGCTGAAAATAAATCTTTGAATGTCAAATAAACCTAATGCAAAAAAGAATCAGATTGTCACTGAAGCAGGTTACATCTTACCTTCTGTGACAACACTCGGAGACCAAGCAGACCACAACTGAGCCAGAAAGAAAGGTGTCCAGCAGAGAATATATGCAACAACTGTAACCACTGTCATTTTCACAGTCTTAATCATAGCCTTTGATATGCAGTTTATACTACTTGCCCTGGATGTACCATTTTGCTTCTGGTCTTGAAGTTCTAAACCATTATTTTGCTTCACATATATGTTCATCTGTATTGTTCTAAAGATTTGTATCTGACATGTAATGAGTATAGCTATCGGGATGAAAAAAATGGCTACAAAAATCCAGGTCACATATGCTCTTAAGCCCCAGGGTTGGATGAATTCTGCCCAGCATTCAAATATACCTGGAGCAATTTCTGTCTTAGAGAAAATAAATACCTGTGGGATGCTGAAGATAAGAGATATATACCAGCTTGTGCAGATTGAAGCATTCCACAGAGCTCTTTTCTTTTGAAATGTGACCATGGGGTAACATATTGCCTGAAATCTATCCACAGTCATGACCACGATCATATATGTAGAGGCAAACATGCCAACAAGTTGCAAATATTTGATGGTTCTGCAGACAGGATCAGGTCCAATGAAGACATCTGTGATATCCCATATTAGTTGAGGAAGAACTTGAAAAAATGCCACAACTAAGTCAGCTAAGCTTAGATGAAGCATAAACACATACATCCGAGACAACTTCTTTCTTCTGTTCCACAAGACCAAAATAAGAGTAAAGTTTCCAATTGAAGCAATTATAAATATTAGAGCAAGGACAGAAATCTCAATATGAGCCAACTGTTCATTCCTCTCGGACCAACCAATAAAATCAGACTTATTGGTCAAATTTATCCCACTGTATGGAAATGGGGTTTCTTTCTGATAAGACTTTCCTTGAAGAGGACATGAGAAATTCTTCATCATACAATGTAGCTAAACACTTGCTTTCTAAGTCAGTTTGAGGGAGTCACTGTAGGCTGAGAAGTAATTCAGATACCAGATGGCAATGAAAAGCCTCTCTCGCCATACAGCATGTGAATGAACATGCAGCAGCTTTTGTGTTCTGTGCTAGAATTTTCCTACTCTCTCCTCCTCCTTACCAATTTTAAAAGCTTTGCGCAGCTGTCACTTACATTGCTTCAACATGATTTCTTAGCCCAGCCAATAAAATGGGGGAAAGGGAAAATAAAAAGGAACAATAATGTTAAACTTTAAATATACTGCAGTTCTAGTACACAAGAGGGGGAGATATTACAAGAGATTTATAAATCATGGCATGCAAGCTAAGTAATAAAGTGTATTTAAGATTAACTAATGGAAAATAAAGAATTTATAAACAGTGTTATTTACTAAAAGAAATTAAATAATTCTGGGGCATAACTGCTGTGCTACAAGGGGTAAAGGGTCTAAAAACACCCATTGGTTTAAAAGGGACTTTTAACCACTTAAGGACCACAGTGGTGGCAAGCTTATTGGCTCAGTTTGTTTGTGCCAGAATTGATCAATTTTCTTTTGGTATACCAGCCTTTTATAGTGTGTTCCACATCACATTGAGGATGTCATAACTAAGGAGAAAGGGTGCACATCTAGGACAATGCAACTGCACCAGAGTGAATAAATCAAATTTCCCCAAATCGCAATTGATTTAACTGGGATTTTTCACCCCTTGGATGCTAGGGAGATCATGGATTAAAAGTCCATTTATATCAATCGAAATTGGTGTTTCTTCACTATGCTGCAGTTGGTTCAGAATTGCTCCACTTTTCTTAATATATCATCATCACATCCTTGCAATACATTTCCTCACCTTCTGGCAAGTGAAGTGGTTCTCAATCAGTAATGGTGGACAGAGAAAAAAGGCTGGGTTGACAGATAGTGTTTATGTCATGTCATTCTGTGCTTCCCATGAAAGATTTAAATATTTCAGTGTCATTTCTATTTAATTTAAAATTCCCATTTTGCTACGGGGGACACGTGAATTTGATTTGACTTGATTCAGGAGGAACTGCTTTTGTTTGTTGTACTTACTTAAAGCACATGTACAATGCTAGTTGTGTGTTTAGTGACACTTCCACAAAGGCATGGGCAGTGTATGGGCATGCCATTCCTCTGTGCCCTTTCCTGCACTATATACTAACAAGAAGCAGAGGAAACCAGTGCAACACTCTTCCTTCCATTACACTACATATATGGATGGCATTAAGGTCTTATTTTCATAGAAGTTGAGCTCTACTATGTACCAATGTAATGCAAAGACACGCACCGGAATAACAAAAATTTGGCCTACATCCCAATACAACTGAAATGAATTTAATCTGGCCTTGTTTAGCCTTTTTCTGACCCTTGCTATCACATTGAGGCCAGTATATAACCGGTATTCATCAAATTGGGATACATATCAAAATGTCCAAAAGCAGCACTGCAAATGGTCATTCTGCTGTTACATTGCAGCAGAATGGACTTTGCAGTTCTCACTTGAAGTGGCATGCCAATTGGCAGCTAAGGGCTTTTGAGGCTGGGAAAGTGGCCTGCTGTGCTGCAAAAGGCCACAACCACCAAAGCCACCTCAATGCCTCCGGGTATGCCCAACCACCTGCCATACACTATCCAAAGTCCCTATTAACCCCTCCAATGCCAAGCAGCTTGCAGTGCATTTCTCGGCAATATATTACAAACTATCTGGCAATGAAGCAGTTAACAGTAAAAAAGCATAACTACCCCTGCCCCTTCCCCCCCACACACACACACTAGCCTAACTAGGCCCACCATTAATGCCTTCATTTCCAGGAGACCTACAAACAAAAAGTGTGATGAATGCACATTGAGACTGAACAAAATTTAGTTCATTGCAAGATTTGCTGGAAATGTATTGCAATCAGTGTATTCCAGCTGCCCTGGCAGTGAAGGGTTAAACCTTTTCAATACAAACAATTACATTAAAAAAAATCTGGGGTATATTCACCTTACATTTTAAATAATTAAAAATACAATTAAATAAATCAATATGGGGTACATATATCCCCTATTAAATATATATAATTATCTAAGTGATTGTGGTTCGCTGTCAGGGGGAGTGGTTGGAAAAAGCTGATTGGCTGAGGACGTCCCCTGCTTCCTCAACCAACCACCATTGCCACTGTTAGGTGGCCTTACAAAAAAGCTTCCATTCTAAACAAAGTACCCAGGTAGGAGTGGGTGGGATTGATAATCCCTCTCACTTAAATAAGGAAAGCCTCTTTCATTCACATGAAAGGGTTTCCTGATCCCACCCACTCCTACCCGGTACTTGGGGTAGGTTAGAAGTAGGGGAGCTTTCTTGCCATCCTGAGTCACCTCTATTGATCAACCAGCCAGTAGATCCGTAGCTGTGGGGCATCAGGAGGGGTCCTAAAGCCCCACCACGAGGTCTGACTTTTGATACAATATAACCCTTTCAGTGCCACAGAAGTATCCCACTGGATACCTATCTGGCAAGTAAAGGGTTAAAAAAAAAAAAAGTTTACTGCACGGGGAAACCATGCTGAAGATATGCTATTAATTGATAAAAAAATAAATTAAAAACTGAATAAATCAACATGGGATCCAGGGGCCCGGTATTGATTATAACAAATTTTAATATTGTAGATATTAAAAAATATAAATACAATGATGTACGTGTTGTCTCTCAAACATGTATAGTTCAGCAGAGCCGAAACAGTGCTGTCTAGAAAGAAATACTTGATTGGAACGGTCTACAAAGTGTGCCTGCAAACCAATTAAGTATTTCTTTGTAAACAATGATATTTCGGCTCTGCTGAAGAGCCACCAGCCGGTCCTGGGACCAGGATCTCATTCTGTCAGCTAGAACGCTGACGTCAGTGAATGGGGAGGGGGGGGGGGACTTTAAAAGCTTATTTCTTTCAAACTATACATGTTTGAGAGACAACACGTACATCATTGTATTTATATTTTTAATATCTACAATATTAAAGTTTGTTAAGAGCAAGCATTACTATCCCTTTAAATACTGACCAAAGAATGGGTTCAAAGAGCTCTGCTTCGACCCAAAAAGAGAGTATGAAGTCCTCATTACAATAAAAAAAAAGTCCAAGGAAGGGTACCAAGGCCTAGATGCACTAAATGTCGATGTGGTGTTGGTATGATATTGTCGATGTGTTCGAATCACTTCAACAATTCAGTCTGCACACACATCAACATATTCACCAAAATTGTCGGATGGAAGGGGAGGGTTGGAGAGGTCCCTATTAGCATACAGCATTATGAGACAAGGCATTGGAGACCTTTCTATCTTTCAAGGGGTTAAAACCAATGGGGATTTTGTATTCTTCCCTATCCTGTACTTGGTTTGCTCCAGTATTAAACAAGCTCTTCTAAGTCAGTGGACTCCAGTTCTTGTACTCAGGGAACACCAAAAGGTCACTTTAAGGGATATACCTAATTAAGCACAGGGTTATCAAAAACCACTGAGACACTGATTATACATCTGTGATTAAGCAGGGAGTGCCTGAAACATGAATTGCTGGTGTGTCTTGAGGACTAATATTGGGAAATATTGCTCTAAGCACACAGACTTCAATGTGAGTATTGTATTTAGTATACAGTGCTACCTATCAGATAAACATATCACTGCAAATACATCTGGCAAGAACATCAGATGCTAAATGGAATTGAAATAGTTAAAAGTATTTGAAACTAAAACAAGGTCATTGTTATCACTACCATAAATTCACTAGCTTAGTTGTATCCAGTATATGTACTTGTAACATAAATGTATATGATATAAAAGCAAAGAGGAAATAACTTCTCTAGTGAGATAAACTCTGCAATTCTTAATTTGTTCTATGGAGCCTATGCACTAACATCTCTCAAGCTGTCTTAGTGCACAGTCTCAATAGAATAACATAGTAACTGGAGAGTTTATCACACTGGAGTACAATAACCTCACTGTAGACTGAAAACACAAAACTACAGGTAGGGGAAATAGAATCTGAATAGCGAATTTTAAGTATATTACAGCTCTTCTGCTTCTGCTGTACCTAAAAGAAATTACAGAAATAGTAATGTTTCAAAATAAAAACAGTTACAATTAATCTTCATAGTATTTGGGCCATGGAGACTGTTATTTCAATACTGTCGGAGTTGTAGTTCAAGAGTAATTGAATGATAAAGTATCCCCCTCCCACCCCTTTTACCTAATGTAAGCCGCCTCCCCTCAGATGTGAAATCTGGTCTTAAGAACAGACAGCTCACAGCAAGGGACAATCTTCTTACTGTGAGCATAAGGAAAACCCTGCCCCCACTGACAGGCTTTTCAGGTTTTTCCATTATGCTAATTGAAGATTGATCCTCTCTGCAAGCCATCTGGACACCACCTTGAGCAGTGTTACATAAGTAAAAGGGGTGGGAGGGGGATACTTTATCATTCAATTATTCTTGAACTACAACTCTGACAGTATTGAAATAACACTCTCCATGGACCAAATACTATGAAGATTAACTGGAGCTGCTTTTATTTTGAAACATTACTATCTCTTTAAGCCTTCTCCAGAATGTTAAGATTTATTGAAGATTTTCTTGAATTGTTACAACAGGGATGGGACTATTATTGCTCAAGCAGGTAAAAGCACAGGAGTCCACAAAATGTTAAGGTGAAACAATATCTTTGTAACAAATAGGTCATTCAAAATAACCTATATTTGTTATCTATTTTATTAAAAATAACAGTTTATTTGCTCTTTAGATTTAGTAATTTGTCAGTCTATGCAAATTATACAGGACTGACAGGCTGAGGCATAACTATAGGGGTACCACCCAGTACTCGCTAACTTGTATAAAATGACAAATAAGTAAAATAAAATATATTTTAAACTATTGTTTGAAATAAAACATGGCTGACCTATAATTAAGTTATTTACAAACCACTTTTAAATTCACCTGTTACAGAGTGACAGTTCCATTTTAAGAACCCATTGAATTCAATTAAAATAAAAATGTTCATTATTTTTCATTGACTTCAAATAAATGGGAATCTAAAACACATTCTTGTGCCACAGTTCCATTTTGTATTTGTTCAACTTACAATGATAATTGATTAAAAAATGCAGGATACAATATTTTTTCATTCAAACATATAAGCAGTTACACAGTAGATTTACCAATATATTGAGAAATAATCCCTCAGGTCTCACAAATGAAATAAGAACCAAGTTGTATATTAACTTAAGAAAGCAGTAAGGTTAAAGTACAACTTGCGTGTATATGAAATAGCACTAGAAAATATCTGTGTAATATGTTTGTGATGTCATGGATAGCTTGACCATCAACCATGCATCAGCCAGTCAGAGTACAGGAGGCCCTTTCCAAGCTACAGCAAGAAGAGGGTGTGCAAAGAAAATTGCTTCCCCGAATCATGGTTCTTCTTAGAAAATCTACATATTATCTGATTTATAGAATAATATGTTAAGAAAACTGGGTTAAACCAACTCCAAATAAGAAGCAAATAAAACCCCCCAGTGATATAAATAGGGTTTTTAAGCCCTTGAATGGTAAGGGGGTCTCTAGTGCAATGCATTGGGAAGCCTCTATCAGTTTCAGTGCTAGAGAGGCAGCCATCGCATTGCATTGCAATTATATGGATACCACTCTGGCACTCATAGGTTAACCATCTGAGTGCCAGAGAGGTACGCAGTGCATTGCAAAGCAAAGCGGTATGGAGCATACCCCCGTGGCACTCAAAGGGTTAGAGCATTCAATGGGCTAAATTCCTCAATAAAATTAATGGGATTTTTGGAAACTTTTATTAGTTCCCTCTGGTACAGTTAGCTTGCTCCATATACTTAGTACATCAGTCTGAGTGGAAAATTAAAATTCCTCAAACTGCCATTGATTTAAATGTTAGATAGTTCCCCAGCTGGGCTAAAATCCCCATTTAAATCAATGGGAATTTGTATGTCTCAAAGTTGCAACTGGTTTAATGTAGGATTGTTCCAGTTCTTAGTACAGATTATTAAAGGGAGCTATATTCCTCCTTTCTGCAGAAATTCACCCAGGGAAGAAATACAGGTGAAACTAACAGCTGGACCTTTAATATCCCTGGTTTTCTGATGTTTCCACGCCAGTGTCACAATGTACACGTCACACAGCAACACAGCACACATACACTGCTTTCCATTACGCTGAAGAGGTTGGTAGGAAGGACCTTCCTACAGGAGTCCCACGGAGGCAGAAGGCCCTGTTTTTAATTGAAGCTCTTCATGTGTTAGAATGTTTTGCACACCCAATCAGACTAACTTGAGTATTTAACCCTATGAGTGCCAAAGGGGTACATATATTGCTCTTCAGTGTGTTTTGTACCTCTCTGGCAACTCAAGGTTAAAAATATTTCTCCTTTTTCATAAAAAAGGAAGCTGGTTAGTGGCATTGCTGCAGGGGTGAGCAACATCCAGCTGTTGTCGAAATACAACTGTCATCATCTTCATTGCCAAATGAGGATGATGGGAGTTGTAGCCCAACAATAATAGCTGGGGGGCCACTGAATACTACCCTTGTATGAGAGGAGAAACTAAATGTTAAAGGAGTGGGAAGGTAGCCTGTATTACTTGATGCTTGTTGCAAACCTAAGGATTGCAAAAGGCAATGCACTGCATACCCCTCTGGTCTGGTCCAAAATTTGTATATGAGGATCTGGAAAAAAAAAGCACCATATGTTAACCCTTTCAGTGCCAGAGGGGTATGCAACACATTGCTGAGCAATGAGTTGCGTACCTTTCTGTCACTCAAAGGGTTAAAAGAAATTAAATCCCAAAATACAGTGAGGATTTTTTCCCATTCAAAAATCTAGAGAAAATGTTTGCAGAACCAAGTTTGTTCCAGTTTTTCAACAAGAAGACTTTATCAAATTAAAGAAGTAACACCTTCTAATAATAAATCCCCTATTACCTCATTAGGTCCAGAAAATCCTAAGGGCCCCTATGAAGTTTACACTTTTTCAAAAGATAACGGGGGAGATTCACTAAGGTGATAAAGAGGAGATGACTTCTCCAGTGATATCACGTCTCCAGTTCCTGTGTTATACCACAGACCCTATTCACTAAGATCTCCAAAGTTGAATACATTTTAGTGAATTGGCTCAATAGAATAACATAGGAATTGGAGACGTGTTAAACTGGAGAAGTCATCTCCACTTTATCATCTCTTTATCACCGCTTAGTGAAATTCCCTCCATGGAAGAAGAGATGCTAGCAGGACGAAGGACAACAAACTCTTTAAGAACAGGGTGGTGTTACGTACCCCTATGGTCCTTATGGGGTTAAGCTGGCTCATGAGTTCTCTCTGCTTCAGTGTGATAAAAACTGTCAGCAGCCATCATGTGTGCCTCCAGGGGTATGACTTCCAGGATGGGCAAAATTCATAGAGGCCATTAGGATTTTCTTGGCTATAGTAAGGAAAGTGTGGGTTTATTATTAGGAGTTGTTACTTCTCCTTTAACAGTTACCAGTAAAACCAGTGCTGATGCTGCATAAAAAAATCCCATTGACAAGTGTGGAAAATAATGTACTATTGTTACAAGTTAGAACACATCATAAAAATGGAAAACAGATCTCGGAAATGATGTAGCAAATTAAGTGCAAAAAATGAATATCTGGAAAAAATGGCTTAGAGCTTTGGTATGCTTCTGTCACGGATACCAATGAACAGACAGGAGACAGTGCTAATTTGAAACACTACCTTTATTGGACAGTGTAAATATATACTATCCAGGCCTGAAAAGTTTCCACAACTAGCCCCACCCATATCCCCACCTTTAACCCCACCCATCTCAAGTATTGACCCCTAATATCTCCTAAAGAGGGACACTTTATTTTATGTTATTTTATGATCTATCTTGTACAGGAGGATAAATATTATCTACCTTGAAAAGTGAGCTATTAAAGGGGAAATATGCCCTAGGAATAGGTTAATCTAATTTTGTCTAATAGACGTATTTAGTTAGACAGATGTCCTTCAAATAGCTGTCCGGTATATCCATATAAATCATTTCTGACAGGAGGTAATAAAGCCCCAGGCAACAGGCTTAAAGCCCTAGGTCTTGTTTGGAAAATGTAATGTTGAAAATTTCCTTACTAAATACCTTGTAGTTGTGCCCCAAGTCTCTTGGGAACAACACAAATCCTTGGTTGTAGTCTACTGCTCATTGTTTCTGTTTATAATCTGATAAAAACTAGTGATTCTTACAAGCCATTGAGATCTGTTGAATCCTATTGTAAGGGAAAGACAATATATATAATAGCAAATTAATTGTTTACATTTTTAAGAACTCTCATTTGCACCATGCACAATGAGCAAGCTTGGAGATCTCACTCAGTGCCCATCTTGTCATATGTATGCATGCTTGGAACATCAGGGTCCATACAGCTGTGGGCCAGTGGCCTTTCTGGAAGCTCAGATTGGAGCTCTGGAGAGTCATATTGCAACACTGAGAGATATTGACAACCTTGAGAGGAGTCTCTTGCTAACTGAGCAGAGTCTAGCTGTGTCACCTAGAAAAGAGGGAGGAGATCAGCTAGAAGGGAACCAGGCACATAGTTGGGTGACAGTTAGAAGTGGTTGCAGTGGAGGAGGGAAGAGGAAGAGGGCAGCCAGTCCTGAGTTTTTCCATCTCAACAAATGTGTTCATTTAAGTGAAGATGTTGGTGAGGCAAACCCAGAAGTGGAATTGCTGGAGAAGACTGTTCTCCCTAACAGCCGGGATAACAGCTCCTCTAGCACAGAGGGGATCCAGAGGAAAGTGAAGCCTAGGCAGGTCGTGGTGGTAGGGGACTCTATTATTAGGAAAACAGATAGGGTAATCTGTGGCTCTGATCGCAGCAACCGAATGGTTTGCTGTCTCCCGGGTTCCCGGGTTCGGCATGTTGCAGACAGGGTGGGCAGATTATTGGGAGGGGCTGGAGAAGATCCAGCTGTCTTGGTGCATATTGGTACCAATGACAAAGTAAGAGGAAGGTGGAGAGTCCTAAAAGATAATTTTAGGGATTTAGGGAGTAGGATTAGGAACTGGACCTCCAAGGTAGTATTCTCAGAGATACTACCTGTGCCATGCGCTACGCCAGAGCGACAGCAGGAGATTAGGGAGCTCGATGCATGGCTGAAGTCTTGGTGTAAGAAGGAGGGCTTTGGGTTTTTAGAGCACTGGACTGATTCTGCTTTGGGGTACAATCTCTGTAGTAGGGATGGATTGCACCTGAATGCAAGAGGCTCTCAAGTGCTTTTGGAGAGGATGGCTAGACGGTTGGAGATTTTAAATTAGGAAGGGGGGAGGGCCCAATAAATACTGGGGTAGATAGTATAGAAAGGGGAGGCATTGTAGTTAAAAACCAGGTGGGTGGATCTAGGGGCTGGGTTAGTACAGGTGATAGGGAGAAGCCTATAAACCACATCAAAATGAAATCACAAATGGAACATAGCAGTGGCATAAATTGTATGCTTGCAAATGCCAGAAGTTTAACTGGTTAGATAGGGGACTTGGAGCTGGTAGCTGAAATCGAAAACTATGATTTGATTGGCATAACAGAAACATGGTGGAATGACACACATGATTGGCCAATCAATTTGGAGCACTACATGTTGTTTAGAAAAGATAGGTCAAACAAAAGAGGTGGTGCAGACCTCACTCTTCGTGTCTGGATCTGGTAATAACATACATTGAAGAACTAACATCCAAGTAAGGGAGCACTTGGGGAATAGTGACCATAACATGGTATCGTTTGAGATTAATTCAAAAAAGCAATTTGGTATGGGTTCCACGAAAACACTGAAGTTTAGCAGATTTAATTCGTCCCTTGGTTTCGTTGACTGGGATAGAATATTTTCAGGAAAAAACACAGAAGGTAAGTGGAATGCCTTCAAAATAACATTGCAAAAATATACATATAAATGTATCCCCGTTGGAAACAAATACAAAAGAAGCAAATTAAAACCAATGTGGCTAACCAGTAAAGTAATTCATGAAAAAAATAACAAGAAAGTGGCATTTAAACATTATAAAGCTGAAAAAAATATTGCTAAGGAGAGCAAGAGCAACCAAAAAAAATTCTTTAAATACATTAAAGGAAAAAAGTAAAGTCTGATAATGTTAGGTTCTTGTTATCTGAAACGGGTGAGGTCAGTGGGGACAGAGAGAAAGCAGATATTTTAAAAAAATTTATTTTCTTCTGTTTTTACCAAGGAAGACCCAATGGACAAGAATCTGCAAACTACTTTTACAGAACAGTCACAGCAAGCATGGAATTGGCTAACACAAGAAAAAGTGTTAAAACAATTCAATGGTGTTAAGGTAGACAACGCTTCGGGGCTGGATGGTATACACCCACGGGTACTTAAAGAGCTAAGCCAGACCCTACCAAAACCATTATTTTTGATTTTCAGGGATTCTTTTAATTCAGGAATGGTGCCCACAGATTGGCGTAAAGCAGATGTGGTGCCCATATTTAAAAAGGGATCAAAATCACAGCCAGGAAATTACAGACCTGTAAGCTTGACATCTGTGGTAGGGAAGCTGTTTGAAGGGTTGCTAAGGAAATATATTCAAGAATTAAAGTTGAACAGGAATATCTTTAGCAGGAGCCAACATGGCTTTGTGAAAGATAGGTCTTCTCAAACTAATTTGATTGAAAAAGTGAGTAAAAATATACATGTGGGAGCGGGGGTTGATGTGATCTAATTAGACTTTGCCAAAGCATTTGATACGGTTCCACACAAGAGGTTACTGTACAAATTGAATGAAATAGGCTTAGGGCAAAATGTTTGTGCATGGATTGGAAATTGGCTGAAAGATAGAATGCAAAGAGTGGTAGTAAATGGGAAGTTATCCAATTGGACAAACGTGATAGGTGGAGTACCTCAGGGATCTGTCCTTGGTCCTCTTCTTTTTAATTTGTTTATTAATGACCTCCCAGAGGGCATAGGGAGCCATGTATCAGTGTTTGACGATGACACAAAATTAAGTAAGGTAATAAAGTCTGAACTGGATGTGTCTTCATTACAAGAGGATTTGGACAAATTGAGTAACTGGGCAGGCAAATGGCAAATGAGATTCAATATAGACAAGTGTAAAGTTATGCATTTTGGGTATAATAATAAAAATGCAACATATAGTTTAAATGGTGTTTCTCTGAGGAAATCTACTAATGAAAAGGATTTGGGAGTAATGGTAGAGAATAGACTTTGCAGTAGCGTGCAGTGCCAGCTGGCAGCTGCAAAGGCCAATAACATATTGGCATGAATTAAAAGAGATATTGACTCAAAGGAGGAAGACATTATTATGCCTCTTTACAGGTCCATAGTAAGACCCCACCTAGAATATGCTGTTCAATTCTGGACGCCCTTTCTGAAAAAGGACATTATGGAACTAGAGAAAGTGCAGAGGTGGGCTACAAAACTAGTAAGAGGAATGGAAAGTTTTAGTTATGAAGAAAGGCTAGAAAAGTTAAACATGTACACACTAGAGAAACTGTGTCTTAGAGGGGATATGATAACATTATATAAATATGTTCAGGGTCCATATAAAGGGCTCTCCAAAGACCTGTTCATTAACAGAACAGTACAAAGGACAAGGGGCCACCCTCTTAGACAGCGGAAGGGTTTCTTTACGGTAAGGTCAATAAAGGTATGGAATTCACTGCCTGAGAAGGTGGCACTATTGAATACATTAGATGCCATTAAAAAGGGCCTGGATACTTATTTAAAAAAGCAGAACATAGAGGGCTATGTACGTTAGTATTGGGATTAATATTTAGTCAGTGCATGTTGATTCAAGGAAAAATCTGATTGCCATTTGGAATCAAGAAGAATTTTTTTCCCCCATGCAAGGCAGAATTTGAAATTGCTATATTGAGGGGGGGGTTTTGCCTTCTTTTGGATCAACGATAGTAAATAGGAATAGGAAAAGGTTTGAACTAGATGGACCCAAGTTTTTTTTCAACCTAAATTACTATGTTACTATGAATGATACAAAGTGTTGCCTGTTTGATAAAGCGAACAGTGCACTTTGGGGACCCACTAGAACATTGCAGCAGTGAGAATCACTGTAGTGATTTGCTGCCTGCCGCCTATCTCCGGCCCTATACCGCTTTAAACATTTGAGTGCCAGAGAGGTACATGGTTGGTGTCTAGGCCATTTCATCTATCTTATTCATAACAAGCAAAGGGGAAATTGGTCTGGCATTTTCTGGAGGTTTTTTGTTTGTTTGTTTTTTTAAAGTTTAATACAAAAATGTTATGGTTCTGCATATGACTGAACACTCCTACGCCTTCAGGAAAAAAAAAACATTTATTGATATGCCTGGCTTTAATAAAAAAATAATCTAAACTTCCACAGCTATTTAATAAAATATGAAATGTGGTAATCACACACTGATGCGATTTTAAATAAAACCATAAGTCCTTTACCAAGTATCCTGGATAAAACATTTTAAGTGTTTTCTGAGAAATGAATGATGTTCTTCATTTTTATGTTACAATACGTCAATCTCTCCCTCATGACGGTCCAATTTATTCAAGAGCTAGAATGCTTTCAATCTAGCTGTGCTTTTGCTACCAGAGATATTTGTGCAATGACCACACACAGTCTTATTATTTAGAATACAGAGAATGTTCATATACTGAGAAATGGTATATTTATAATGTACCATTCAATTACTGGAAAACATATGAATTTGTTTCCTATTTATGATCTATTGTAGTTGGTTCTCAACTGTTCATCAGAGATTGCTTTGCAAAGACGTAAATAACAAATTAATCTTGAAAGCATTCTTGTCTTTGATTCCATTCAGAAAACAACCTTCAAGGAAATATATGAAGATAAAATACATTAACCTATAATGCCTATCCACTTAACTAAACTAAATACCGCAAGGGAATGTTACCATAGTAAAACTAAGTACATTTCTATTTATAAATCCTATTTGGCAATTTCTCTTATTGCCAATTTGTCTATAAAGCACCTGGGTCTTCAAAGTGCCCCTGCTTTTCAACCGTTACTTAAATGAACAGGAATAGTTTTAATATGCTAACAATAATTGGGTTATATTAACCCTTTCCATGCCAATGTTCTGCATTGGTTACCCCTCTGGAACTGAAAGGGTTATATGAATACTAACCCCCGCCAATAATAAACTTCCACAAGCACTGAGCTTCGCAGGAAGTCCTAATAACCGCTTTAGTCAGTAATGCTGGATTGGTTGTCAAAAATCAATCTTCAGTAAGTACTGATATCACATTCATGGAGGTAGACATGATTCTTCCTGCAGACCTCTCGGATCTCAGACTTCTTCCACTGAAGCTTTCTGTGGAAGCATTATAAAAAAAATATTTGGTAGCAAAAACACAACTAAATTGAAAGCAAGTATAAGAGTATTGTACAGTGACCTGTATGGTATACTGAAAAGAATCCAAAAAAATAGATACTAGTGCCCCTAATTCATGGTTGCATACTTAATGGATATGTCCCGGACACTTAGATGGAGGCTGAATCCTGGAAGCTGCTTTTCAGTTGTAGGAGGAGGCTATCTCCACTAAATGAGAGATCTCCCCTATCACAAAATGTCATATCCTGGAAGTTGAAGGCAGTAGCATTGCAGGGGGGAGGCTTTTGGGCCCAGGCCCCCTGTCAGAATGCCTGCCATCTGTGTGCCCACCCCCACCTGTCGGTATGATGAGCATCACCCCTGCCAGGTTCCAAGTTGTCCCACTACCATCAAGCAAAGCTTCTCTTCATTAAGTTTTTCGAGACTCAATGAAAGGAAGTTAGTATTGCCTACTGCACATGCGTATGCAACCTTCTGGTCTGTGTACCGTGAGCAGTGTTGTCATTACGGCCCTCAGGGGCACATGATGATGAAGATGGAGCAACAAATAGCAATCTAAAGTGTGTAGGGCAGAGAGTGTCAGGCCTAGAGGCCTGTTTTCATGCTCCCTCACTCCCTCCACGCCAGTAGGCTGCTTCTACTTGAGAAATAAAGAAAAAAAGAAAAAGGTAAGAAAATCTTGTGGGAAGAAGAAGGATATTCTTTTTTTGTGGGGAAAGCTGTGGGGTGAGAAATCTGTTGGTGACCTGACTGCAGGAGAGACCTGTGGAGAGTAGAAAGAAAGAGATTTTGTGTGGGGTAAAGAGATTGTGTAGAAAAGAAAAGGGGAGAGAGACATGGGTGGAGAGGGAAGAGAGAAAAGGGAAGATACATAATTGACAGAAGAGTAGGAGACACACATGATAAAGACCCTTTGCTGTAATGATGGAGGGGGGAGTGGGAGACTGACCAGGTTAGGGGAGTTAGAAATCTGTGATTGGAGGAGAGGTTGGGAAGAGAGAGATGGAGACCTGTTTATGTTGGGGGTTAGAAACTCTTGGGTGTAGGCATGTAGGAGAGATAAAGCAGGAGATAACTATACCTAACTCCTGAATGAAGGAGTCCTACCTAAGTACTATTACACAGTAATCATATAGCTATATTTTATACTTGATTACTGTATGATGGCACCTACCTAGATCAGTCCTTCTGTTACATGCACTAATTATATAGATATTCCTGACTGCTCTACAATGGACTCTTATCTAGGTAAGTGCTTTTTTATACACAGTAATTATATAGATACTGTATACATGACCGCTCTATTTTGGACTCCTACCTAGGTAAGTCCTTCTGTAACAAATAGATTCACTAAGCTGTGATAAAGTGGTGATAAAGAGCTGATAAAGTGGAGATGACTTCTCCAGTTTATCACTTCTCCATTTCCTATGTTATTCTATGGAGTCTATGAACAAAGATTTCTTCAACTTTGGAGATGCATCACAGTATCCTTAGGCAGCCTAGTGCTCCTGTGCTTCCTACCTCTGTATGGCTGCCAGCCAGCATGGCCTCTGGCTACTTCCTCATTGCTGACATCAGGTAACAGGCACTAGCACGGATGCCTGTTTATGGGCCTATTCTGGATGGACTTATTGGGTCCCGCCTCCTTCTGCTCCTTTATAATCCTCCTTGGGGCTAGGAGTCATTGCCCTTACGAGGTGTTTCTGCACAGTACTCTTTACACTCCATTGTGACCCGTGTATGTCTGAGAACTCGCTCCCTGCATGACCCCAGCTTGTTTGACTCCCCACATCGGTTCTGACTTGTGGCTCTGGCTGTCTACTTGCTCAGTGTATGACCTTGGCTTTTTCTGACTCCCAACATCGGTTCTGACCTGTGGATCTGGCTGACTATCTCGCTCTGTGTTGACCCTGGCTTGTTTGACCAGAGGACTGGCTACTACTCGCTCAGTGTAGTCCCCAGTTTGCCTGACCAGAAGCCCTGGCTACTACTCACTCAGTGTAGTACTCGGTTTGCCTGACCAGTGGCTCTGGCTCTACTCGCTCCATGTAGTCCCCGGTTTGTCTGACCTGTGGATCTGGCTGCCTATTCTCTCCATACACTTCTAGCTTGCCTGACCTGTAGTCTCGATGCTCTGTGGCTCTGGTCTGCTCTCTCTCCCTGTTGCCTCAAATCGCAGACTGAAGTGGTGACTTACGCATACGATACTATTCTCACTTGAGCTGCTCCCCTAGTCTCAGTTTCTCACAGTAGTGTGGTGCGCAGCACAGTGTGCAGCTCCGGAAAGGACCTTGGGTCCTATCAGCTTGTGTCTGGGGTTCTGTGTGGGTTTTACCATTATTGCTGTATTTATTAATAAAGGTGGTTATATTTATATATTCTTTGTGTCTGTCCCTCTTTGCCTGAAAACTGTGACAGAACGTAAGGGACATGTCTACTGAAGGATCAGGCAGTCCACCTAGTCAGAGTCTCAGGATCAGAGAATCGACCAGTTGTCTTTCGCTATGCAGACACTATTGAATCACATGGCTCACCTAGATCGCTTCTCCCAGCAACTGGTGGCTTCCCCAGTACCTGCACTGGTTGTGGCAACTTCCTCTGAGGCTGGAATGAGTAGAGGGTTGTCTGGCTCCGCTCCTTTACCCCAAAGATATGATGGGGAACCTACACTGTGCTGGGGGTTCCTTAATCAGTTTGGAATTTTTTTGTAAATGGTTCCTTCCCTATTGAGCGAAGTAAGGTGGGATTCCTGATCTCCCTCCTGTCCAACAAGGCATTGGCCTGCGACAACCCAATCTGGTAGACCGAGAAACCCATAATCCATACCTTCACAGAATTTGTGGCCTCTTTCGGACAGTTTTTGTTATACCTGGCCGCGCAACCTCCACTGCCAAAAGACTTACGACAATACAACAGGGCTCACGTACAATAGCGGACTACGCTATTGAGTTACGTACTCAGGCAGTGGAGGTAGGATGGAACAATGAAGCCCTAGTTGCCACTTTCTCCCAGGGCTTGTCTGACACGATTAAAGATGAGACGGCAGCCCGAGACCTGCCTGGTGATCTAGAGGAGCTAATCTCAGTCACCATCCTGATAGACACAAGAATCCGTGAGAGGCCTTTGTTCAAGGAACAGGGAAGCAAACAGTTACCTCGGTTGGCACCTAACTTCTTACACCAACCCTGTCCTCCCTCACTTCCCATACCTTCTAGTTCTGACCCCGCTGGGGGGGAAACGATGCAGCTAGGCTTCACACGTCTGTCAGACTATCATGGCGTCCGTGATTCCAGCGACACTTTGACATGTTTATTTCCTGGTGCCTTTTCATTGGCTGTGCTGTATAGCTCCTCCCCATGACAGCCTTTATATACCCTGGGCTGTCACTTATGGGTTGCCCTTTCATGGTGTACCTGATGCCAAGCGCTTGTTCCGTTACCATTGATACCAGTGTATGGCCCGGACTGACTGACTACTCTACCCGTAACTGTTCCTGCTCCTTACGCCCGGCTGGGTGAAGTTCCTGTAGAGTTCCTGCTTGCTGTTCTCTCTCTCCGTTCGCAGTCTTTCACGCTACTGTGGACAGCTGTGCTATGGTACTCCGGTACCGTCTTGTAGTCCAGTCCAGTCTTCCAGGAATTCTTTAATGATGTCTTGAGAGTTCTACTACAGAGTTGTGTCATAGTATATTTGGACGATATAATCATCCATTTTCATACCTTGGAGGCACGTAGAGCAGATGTAGGCCGGGTCCTACAACTGCTGAGAGAAAACAAGTTGTTCTGCAAGCTAGAAAAGTATGAATTTCACAAATCCCAGGTGACATTCATAGGATACATTATTTCTTCCTCTGGCGTAGCGATGGATCCGCAAAAACTGTCTGCCGTATTACAGTGTCCACTTCCCGGGGGTCTAAAGTCCATACAGAGGTTCCTGGGCTTCACAAATTACTACAGGAAGTTCATTCAAAACTTCTCCACCATAGTCAAACCTCTCACGGACATGACTCAGAAGGGAGCTAATCCTTCAGACTGGTCACCTGAGGCCTTGCAGGCATTTGAGGACTTGAAGTCGGCTTTTGCCAAAGCTCAGATATTGTCCCACCCTTCTTTTCACCCTGGAGGTCGACCCTTCAGAATTTGGAGTGGGCACCTTGCTCTCCCAGTGCGCGGGCCCTGGGAAACCATTGCTTCTGTGTGGTTTCTTTTCTAAGAAACTGTCTCAGACTGAGAGTTTATCCTATGTGGACGACCAGGAGTTACTCCCATCATCCTTGCCCTGAAAGGATGGCGATATCTGTTAGAGGGTACTATAGTTCCTATTATGATACTGACAGATCACACGTCAGGCCAGATGGGCCCTATTCCTCTCGAGGTTTAATTTTGTGGTTTCCTACCTCCCTGGTACTAAAAATATTAGAGCAGATGCTCTTTCTCGACAATTTGGGGCCGAGTCCCAGGAGGAGTCTCCTCCGGTTCCTATTATTCCTCCTAACCTCATTTTGGCTACGATACATACCAGTATTACATCTCTGTTGGGAAAGGAGTTTTTGGCTGATCAAGCTTCCGCCCCAGTGGATAAATCTAATGAGAAGTGTTTTGTGCCTGAGTCCCTCCATACCAGATTGCAGGAGACCATTCCTCGAAAACTCCTGGGCACGTTGGGAGAGACCAACTAATATGGTCTATGACTAGACTCTTTTGGTTGCCCAGCTTGAGGGCAGATTGTTCCACATTTGTTGCTGCATGTTCCACTTGTGCATGGACTAAGACTCCTAGACACCTCCCAGTTGGTTTCCTGCAACCCATTTCGAATGGGGAACGTGCATGATTTTATGGTGGCGTTGCGAGAGGTTTTTGACCATTGTATCCTCTCAGTCCTTACACAGGGCTGTGAAACATGGACACTAAATGCTAAAGCCATAAAAAAACTTACACAGAGAAGTATGGAGCAGTGAATTCTACACATAACAAAAAAGTGTGCATGGATTCGTCAGCAAATAAAGCTCTCTCCTTGCCCCACCACACACTCTCTTTATGCACCTCTCAATGTACCTGCCCCCTCCCTCAGACAGGTCTTTTCACAACTTTTCCTCTAGTAAGGCTTTCCCTATCCCTAAGTCACAAACCAAAAAAACAAACATGTTTTCCTAAGCCTCTGCAGTTTTCCCTCATCCCCACAAACACAAGTGACCCCCCCAACAGATCTCACCCACCGCATGTACTACCCATAGACTTATAATATTTTATAAGTACAAAAGGAAAAAAATAAACAAGTCAGCACCTCATGGTATACTAGAAAAGTGGATACATTCTACTGCCTCATAGGGAAAATATTAAAATCCCCACTGCTTTAAATGGGGCTTTTAACCCATTGAATGCTAGACAGGAGTCAAATACAATGCATCAGAGACCTCTCTAGCATTTGAGGTGACAGAAGCCAGAAAACTGGACAGGACCCAAGACTAGGCTGAGGTAAGGAGGATGGGTGAAGATGCTAGGCTGCAGGACAACTAAAACATTTCTCTCTATGGAGGGTCACAAGTTAGAGGCCCAGTGCTCATATGTTTAACATGCCTGTTGTATGGGAAGTGAATCCCTCTAAAATGCTCATACAAAGAATGAAGTTGCATTCATAGGCTGTGCACCACTATTATTAATTGGTTAAAAGATGAATTTTTTTTTTTTAGAAAAATGTGCTTGTTTACTAGCCTTGGCATTTTGCTTTTCATGTAGCTTTTTTATGAACACTTTAAGGGCTCGATCCAAATGTTGGCATCAGCAGAAAAAACTGGCGATGGTGGTTTTTTAAGTCAAGTATGCGATGCAAATGTTCCCGCAAGTAACAAATAACGGCAGTTTTGAAAACACGAATATCAAAATACCGCCCATTGAGGACAATGTAAAAGCGAACCCCAGAGCCATCCAAATGTTGGAGTTATGGATAATGCGAGTTAAATTGCAACATTTTTTACCTCCAGAAATCTAACACCTACTTTTTTAGGTGAACATCACACAACTCAGAGTAGAAAACCACCGTAGAGAAAAACAAAACAGAGAAGCAGGTCATTCAAGGACATAACCCAAGCACACAGAGATCAGATATTAACCACTGCAATGCCTAGCAAATACTACAACAAGGCCTAGACCAGTGGTTCACAACCCCTCCACCTAAGACACCCCTAACATGAAATCCTGATGTTCCAGGGCACCCCTTGAGGGCACAAGGGAATTCCCAAATAAAAATAACATATGCCTAACATCAGGTCCCACTGTGCCAATGACAATGAGGAGAATATAGTGCATCTTATGTCCCATACACACATCTTCCCAAAAAATATGTAAAATGAATATTACCAATCACCAATGCAGAATATAGCAATATGGTAGAAGTGACGCACCCTGAGCTAGTGCACATGGCACATCAACATGCCATGACACCCTGGTTGTGAACCACTGGCCAACACCATACAAACAAGTCACAGACAAACAAGAATCCAGCAACCGCACAGGGACAGAAACAGATAAACATAGAATTTGACGGCAGATAAGAACCATTCAGCCCATCTCGTCTGCCCATTTTCCTACAGTAAAAACTTCAAACCTTTTTTGGTCCTTGGTCTTTTCTTAAGTTAAGGACAGCCTTATGCTTATCCCATGCATGCTTAAATTCTGTCACTGTATTAACTCCTACCACTTCTGCTGGTATGCTATTCCACTTATCTGCTACACTTCCGGTGAAGTAAAACTTTCTTACATTACATATAAACCTGTGTCCCTATATTTTTAGACTATGGCCTCTTGTCCTAACATTTTTACTCCTTTGAAATATACTTCCATCCTGCACTTTGTTGAATCCCTGAATGTATTTGAATGTTTTAATCATATCCCCTCTCTCTCTACTCTCCTCCAAGCTATACATGTTCAGATCCTTAAGTCTATCCTGATATTTCTTTTCCTGTAAACCAGTCACCATTTTAGTAGCCCTTCTTTGAATTTTCTCTAGATTATCTATATCCTTCTGGAGATGGGGTCTCAAGTACTGTACACAATACTCTAGGTGAGGTCTAACTAGAGATCTGTAGAGTGGCATGACCACGTCCCTTTTTCTGCTACTAATGCCCCTAGCTATACAACCCAGTGCCCTGCTTGCATTCCCCACCGCTTTATTACATTGCCTGTCTACCTTTAAGTCATTAGAGATAATTACTCCCAAATCCCTTTCCTCTGTTGTCTCTGACAGTACAGCACCCTTAATAGTATATTTTTCCTTTGGATTTGTATGTCTCAAGTGCATTATTTTACATTTATCAACGTTAAACTGCATCTGCCACACTTGTCCATTATCTAAATCATTTGTCATTTGGCTTATTCCTCTTGGAATGTCTACCCTATTGCAGATTTTTATATCATCTGCAAAAAAAGCATACCTTACCTTGAAGACCTTTTGCAATATCACTAATAAAAATATTAAAAAGAATGGGTCCCAATACAGATCCCTGAGGTACTCCACTAGTAACACTCCTTTTGTCCAAATATTCTCCATTGACTACCACCCTCTGTCTCCTGTCACTCTGCCATTGCCTTAACCATTTAACTATTTTTGCATCCATACCCAAACACTGCAATTTATTAAAGAGTCTTCGATGAGGGACAGTGTCAAATGCTTTACTGAAATCTAGATAAGCTAAAGCTACTGCTCCACCTTGGTCTATTATTTTAGTTACCCAGTCAAAAAAATCAATGAGGTTAATTTGACAAGATCTCCCTGCTGTAAACCCATGCTGTTTGGTATCTTGCAAGCCATTCAAATTCAGATATTCAACAATTATTTCCTTTAACATAGTCACAGGGTGGGTCACAAAGTAGCACAACATAAGCCATTACAACACACCCAGGAACAACAGGGGTTAACACACAACACAACATGCACACCTGGCACACAAATAAAAAAGCAAGCTCACCCATGTAACTTCTGCAGCCAATGGAGACAAAACACACACCTGACAGGTCCATACCAATTACAACACATCACACCACCAACCACGGACACACCAGCAATCAACTACCTGTATGACACACACCTTACCATTGGTCTATTGGGACCACATGACTGCTCATGGACAACACCTTACTGCTTTTGAAACCTGACAGGCCACCCTCCTCAGATGTAGTGTGAGAGAGAGATTGGCATGTGCCCTATTATATAACGTTGATGTGGACATACATCTCGTGGAGGATGTTGAGCCACAACAGCCCATGGAGGTCCCTGTTTCCATTGATGGAGAGGAGGTTCTGTTGAGCGGGACACAAATGTGAACCAGGATCATCAGGGAATACTTCATCTGTGAGTAACATGCATGTGTGAGCATGGTTGTGCTTGTGGAATGCATGCAAACATATGCACACCAAAAATAACCATCTGTTCCACTCCACAAAATGATTGACACAGCCCTAGCATGTTGAGGACATCATACCTCAACCTTGGATCAACGGTACACCAGATTGGCCATGTACATCACATACTACGTTGTACTGATGGCAAACTCCATCTACCATTTGGAACATAGTCACAACACGGGTAAAACCCTTTGAGCCACAGAGTGATATCCAATGCAATGACATGCAATGCATTAGATACAACTCTGCAATCACATGTGTTAACCCATTGATTGCTAGATGTGTACACAAAACGTTGCAAGGCAATCAGTTGTGTACCCCTTCGGCACTCAAATACTTAATTATTACTAACCCCTATATTAAAGACATATTAAAAATAAATATATTGTTGCCCCCAGTGTCATCTCTCAAATCTTTATGGTTTGAGAGATAATTGCTCCTAAAGTTGCCCTCTCCCTCCCTTTCAATGAAGTCAGCGTTGTAGCTGACTGAAGGGAAATCCAGTCTTACGATCATCAGGCGGCTCTGCAGCAGAGCCGCGATCACGTTAATAAAAAAAAAATCTTTCACTAAAACGGTGTTCTACGTGTGCTTGCTAACCAAGCACACGTAGAAGACCATTTCAGTGAAAGATTTCTTTTTTATTAACACGATCTTGGCTGTGCTGCAGAGCCGCCTGATGGTCATACGACAGGCTTCCCTGCAGTCAGCTAGAACACTGACTACGGGGAAGGGGAGGGAGAGGGCAGCTTTAGGAGCGATTATCTCTCAAACTATAAAGGTTTGAGAGATGACACTGGGGGCAAGAATATAGTTTCTTTTAGTATGTCTTTAATATAGGGATTAGTAATAATTAGTGTTGAGCGAGCATGCTCGGCCGATGCTCGGATCGGCTCGAGCATCGCTCTGCTCGGCACATGGCGGTACTCGTACGAGTACCGCATGTGCTCGCCCGCCATGTTCGGGTGTCCTCCCCGCACGTTTTGCGGCTGCTGCGCAGCCAATAAACGTGCAGGGAGGCTCTGACATCGGTGTAATGCCAGCAGCCATGTTGGCTGCTGGCATTACACTGATTGGCTGGCCAGAACCCGTGGTCGGGTGCTGTATAGCACCTGACCATCGAGTTCGGCTCAGTCTGAGCCAGGGAGAGCTGAGGATAGGAAGGGAAAGGCAGTGTAGGGAGGAAAAAAACAAAAATTGTGAAAAAAAAGAACCAAAAGTCCTTTTTAGGACTACTGTGTGTGGGGGCAGCAGGTTATTTTGTGTGGGGGGAAAAAAAAAAAAAAAAAATATTCTGTTTAGTGTGAAAAGTTGCAGATTAGAGCACATTCTGTTTAGTGTGCACAGTTGCAGATTAGAGCACATTCTGTTTAGTGTGCAAAGTTGCAGATTAGAGCACATTCTGTTTAGTGTGCAAAGTTGCAGATTAGAGCACATTCTGTTAAGTCTTCAAACTAAAATATCAAAGTCACATATTCCATTCAGTGTGCGTCGCCGCAGTTTAGCAGCACATTCTGTGTACTGTGCAGAGTTGCAGAATAGGAAGAAATACTGTTAAGTCTTCAAACTAAAATATCAAAGTCACATATTCCATTCAGTGTGCTTCGCCGCAGTTTAGCAGCACATTCTGTGTACTGTGCAGAGTTGCAGAATAGGAAGAAATACTGTTAAGTTTTCAAACTCAAATATTAAAGTCACATATTCCATTCAGTGTGCTTCGCCGCAGTTTAGCAGCACATTCTGTGTACTGTGCAGAGTTGCAGAATAGGAAGAAATACTGTTAAGCCTTCAAACTAAAATATCAAAGTCACATATTCCATTCAGTGTGCTTCGCCGCAGTTTAGCAGCACATTCTGTGTACTCTGCAGAGTTGCAGAATAGTAAGAAATAGTGTTAAGTTTTCAAACTCAAATATTAAAGTCACTTATTCCATTCAGTGTGTGTCACCGCAGTTTAGCAGCCTATTCTGTGTACTCTGCACAGTTGCAGAATAGTAAGAAATAGTGTTAAGTTTTCAAACTCAAATATCAAAGTCACATATTCCATTCAGTGTGTATCACCGCCGTTTAGCAGCCTATTCTGTGTACTCTGCACAGTTGCAGAATAGGAAGAAATACTGTTAAGTTTTCAAACTCAAATATTAAAGTCACATATTCCATTCTGTGTTCGTCACCGCAGTTTAGCAGCCTATTCTGTGTACTCTGCACAGTTGCAGAATAGTAAGAAATAGTGTTAAGTTTTCAAACTCAAATATTAAAGTCACATATTCCATTCAGTGTGTATCACCGCCGTTTAGCAGCCTATTCTGTGTACTCTGCAGAGTTGCAGAATAGTAAGAAATAGCGTTAAGTTTTCAAACTCAAATATCAAAGTCACATATTCCATTCAGTGTGTATCACCGCCGTTTAGCAGCCTATTCTGTGTACTCTGCACAGTTGCAGAATAGTAAGAAATACTGTTAAGTTTTCAAACTCAAATATTAAAGTCACATATTCCATTCAGTGTGTTTCACCGCCGTTTAGCAGCCTATTCTGTGTACTCTGCACAGTTGCAGAATAGTAAGAAATACTGTTAAGTTTTCAAACTCAAATATTAAAGTCACATATTCCATTCAGTGTGTATCACCGCCGTTTAGCAGCCTATTCTGTGTACTCTGCACAGTTGCAGAATAGTAAGAAATACTGTTAAGTTTTCAAACTCAAATATTAAAGTCACATATTCCATTCAGTGTGTTTCACCGCCGTTTAGCAGCCTATTCTGTGTACTCTGCACAGTTGCAGAATAGTAAGAAATACTGTTAAGTTTTCAAACTCAAATATTAAAGTCACATATTCCATTCAGTGTGTTTCACCGCCGTTTAGCAGCCTATTCTGTGTACTCTGCACAGTTGCAGAATAGTAAGAAATACTGTTAAGTTTTCAAACTCAAATATCAAAGTCACATATTCCATTCAGTGTGCTTCGCCGCAGTTTAGCAGCACATTCTGTGTACTGTGCAGAGTTGCAGAATAGGAAGAAATACTGTTAAGTTTTCAAACTCAAATATTAAAGTCACATATTCCATTCAGTGTGCTTCGCCGCAGTTTAGCAGCACATTCTGTGTACTGTGCAGAGTTGCAGAATAGGAAGAAATACTGTTAAGTCTTCAAACTAAAATATCAAAGTCACATATTCCATTCAGTGTGCTTCGCCGCAGTTTAGCAGCACATTCTGTGTACTCTGCAGAGTTGCAGAATAGTAAGAAATAGTGTTAAGTTTTCAAACTCAAATATTAAAGTCACTTATTCCATTCAGTGTGTGTCACCGCAGTTTAGCAGCCTATTCTGTGTACTCTGCACAGTTGCAGAATAGTAAGAAATAGTGTTAAGTTTTCAAACTCAAATATCAAAGTCACATATTCCATTCAGTGTGTATCACCGCCGTTTAGCAGCCTATTCTGTGTACTCTGCACAGTTGCAGAATAGGAAGAAATACTGTTAAGTTTTCAAACTCAAATATTAAAGTCACATATTCCATTCTGTGTTCGTCACCGCAGTTTAGCAGCCTATTCTGTGTACTCTGCACAGTTGCAGAATAGTAAGAAATAGTGTTAAGTTTTCAAACTCAAATATTAAAGTCACATATTCCATTCAGTGTGTATCACCGCCGTTTAGCAGCCTATTCTGTGTACTCTGCAGAGTTGCAGAATAGTAAGAAATAGTGTTAAGTTTTCAAACTCAAATATCAAAGTCACATATTCCATTCAGTGTGTATCACCGCCGTTTAGCAGCCTATTCTGTGTACTCTGCACAGTTGCAGAATAGTAAGAAATACTGTTAAGTTTTCAAACTCAAATATTAAAGTCACATATTCCATTCAGTGTGTTTCACCGCCGTTTAGCAGCCTATTCTGTGTACTCTGCACAGTTGCAGAATAGTAAGAAATACTGTTAAGTTTTCAAACTCAAATATTAAAGTCACATATTCCATTCAGTGTGTATCACCGCCGTTTAGCAGCCTATTCTGTGTACTCTGCACAGTTGCAGAATAGTAAGAAATACTGTTAAGTTTTCAAACTCAAATATTAAAGTCACATATTCCATTCAGTGTGTTTCACCGCCGTTTAGCAGCCTATTCTGTGTACTCTGCACAGTTGCAGAATAGTAAGAAATACTGTTAAGTTTTCAAACTCAAATATTAAAGTCACATATTCCATTCAGTGTGTGTCACCGCAGTTTAGCAGCCTATTCTGTGTACTCTGCAGAGTTGCAGAATAGGAAGAAATACTGTTAAGTTTTCAAACTCAAATATTAAAGTCACATATTCTGTGTAAGATGAAGAAGGCGGGTAAAAAGGGACGGGGAAGTGGACGTGATCCTGAAAGTTCAGGGCGCGGGTCAGGACGCGGAGAAACTGTGCCTGGTGCCAGAGCACAAGAAAGAAAGACATCCACCATACCTAGCTTCATGTCTAATTTTACAGGGCGTCGCAGGACATCACTCTCGAGGTCCGACCACTGCGAACAGGTGGTCGGTTGGATGACAGCTGATACTGCTTCCAGTCGGTTAAGCACCACCCTGTCTTCCACCAAGTCCACTCTCAGTAGCCAAGAGTCTGGTCAACATAATCCTCACTCTGATCATCCTTCCTCCCACCATACACGGTCTGGTCAAAGAAGTGATCCCACACTGGGATATAGTGAGGAGCTCGTCTCATCACCAATCCTTCATTTGACCCTCTCTCCAAGCACGCTTGCAGAGGAACATGACATCTTATGCCCTGATTCACAACCTCTAGAGGCTACCCAATCACAAGAAGATGACAGATGTGAACGGCATTTAAGGTCAAAGGAAGTAGTGGATGATGATGATGATGATGAGACACAGTTGCCATTAAATCAACCACTATTTCCGTCTCAAGACCTTGTTGAGGAGAATGTTATACAGTTGTCAATGACTGAGTATGTGGTGGGATCAAGACTTGAGGAGGATGATCAGAGTGAGGAAGTGGAGGAGGACTTGGTGGACGATGAGGTGACTGACCCCACCTGGGAAGGTGTAGAGCCGAGCGATGTCAGCAGTCCTGAGGGTGAGCCATCTGCAGCACCGCAACAGGCTGGAAGAGGCAGTGGTGTGGCTACAGAAAGAAGGCGGACCGCACCAAACCGGCCCGCAAATGTTCCACGGAGCACCCCCTTGCGTAAATCTACCTTGCCAAAGGGTAGGTGTTCCGCGGTATGGCGTTTTTTTAAGGAAAGTGCGGACGACAAAAGAATTGTAGTTTGCAACCTGTGCCACACCAGAATGAGCCGAGGCATGAACACTAGAAACCTCACCACCACCAGCATGATCCGACACATGGCATCCAAGCACCGTAGTAAGTGGGAGGAACGCCTGGATCGCCCATCTGTGTCTGCAGGCCACACCACTGCCTCCTCTTCCCCTGTTTTCGGTGCCGGCCAATCGCCTGTCGAAGGCGCAGGCCCGCATACCTCCCGCCCTGCACCTGTACCATCTGAAGCACCATCAGCGACCACATCCACTTCCCTGTCCCAGCACAGCGTCCAAATGTCGTTACCCCAGGCATTTGAGCGCAAGAGAAAGTACCCAGCCACCCACCCACAGGCCATAGCACTAACCTCACACCTTTCAAAATTACTGGCCATCGAAATGCTGCCATTTAGGCTTGTGGACACTGAGTCCTTCCGCAGCCTGATGGCAGCAGCTGTCCCTCGGTACGCGGTCCCCAGCCGCCACTACTTTTCCCGGTGCGCCATCCCCGCATTACACCACCATGTGTCCCGTAACATCACCCGTGCCCTGACCAACGCAGTTACTGGGAAGGTCCACTTAACGACTGACACATGGACAAGTGCTTGTGGCCAGGGACGCTACATTTCCCTGACGGCACACTGGGTGAATGTCGTGGAGGCTGGGAGCGACTCGGACCCTGGGATGGCACGGGTGCTACCCACGCCGAGGATTGCGGGCCCTACCTCCATCAGGGTTTCCACCAGCACCTACGTTATTGGCTCCTCCTCCTCCGTTTCCACCTCCGAATTCTCTACACGCAGCGCCACTCCCCCATCAGCCAGTAGCTGGAAGCAGTGTAGCACTGCAGTGGGGAAGCGTCAACAGGCCGTGCTGAAGCTGATCTGCCTTGGGGACAAACAGCACACGGCCTCAGAGCTGTTGCAGGGGATTAGTCACCAGACCGAGCAGTGGCTCTCGCCACTCAACCTGCAACCAGGCATGGTTGTGTGTGATAATGGGCGTAACTTGGTGGCGGCTTTGGAGCTCGGCAAGCTCACACACGTACCATGCCTAGCGCATGTATTTAATTTAGTGGTTCAGCAATTTCTAAAAACCTACCCCAATGTGCATGATCTCTTGACCAAGGTGCGCCGCGTGTGTGCACATTTCCGTAAGTCATCAACAGCTTCAGCCGGCCTGTTGAAGCTGCAGCAGCGCTTACAATTGCCAGCTCACCGGCTGCTGTGTGACGTGAGCACGCGCTGGAACTCCACCTTCCACATGTTGGCCCGGCTTTGTGAGCAGCAGAGGGCAGTAGTGGAGTACCAGCTGTTACACGGTCGTCGCCTCTCCGTTCAACTTCCTGTAATCAGAAGTGAGGAGTGGGAATGGATGTCAGACCTCTGTGAGGTTTTACGCAATTTTGAGGAATCGACACAGATGGTGAGCGGCGATAACGCTATTATCAGTGTAACCATCCCACTTCTGTGTCTACTGAAACGCTCGCTGCTCACAATTAAAACCGACGCTTTGCATGTGGAAGAGGTGGAAATGGGGGAGGAAGAGCTTACACAAGGTGATAGCCAGAGCACCCTCACTTCGTCTTCTCAGCGACAATTGGAGGAGGCGGAGGAGGAGGAGGAGGAGGAGGAAGACACGGTTGCCTCCGCTACAGAGGGTAGCCATGGAACTTTAGTTCCGTCTCTTCAGCGTGGGTGGGCAGAAGAGGAGGAAGAGGATGAGGAGATTGAGAGTCATCCTCCTGGTGAGGACAGCGAAATCTTGACTGTTGGTACTCTGGCACACATGGCTGACTTTATGTTAGGCTGCCTTTCCCGTGACCCACGCGTTATACGCATTTTAAACAACACGGATTACTGGGTGTTCACCCTTCTGGACCCCCGCTACAAAGAGAATTTCTCATCTCTCATTCCTCCGGTGGAGAGGACAAGCAAAATGGTGCAATACCAGAAGGTTCTTGTCGAAAAATTGCTCCAAAATTTTCCATCTGACAACGCTGGCGGCAGAGTACGTGCTACCTTGGCCAACCGAGAAGGGGAGAAAAGGGGAGCACACAGCAGTTCCGAGAAAGGCAGGGCAACACTCTCCAAGGCGTGGGACACCTTCATGACACCCCGCCAGCACCCTCACCCTGATGCGCAGCCTAGTGTCACAAGGAGGGAAAAGTTTTGGAAGATGGTGAAGGAGTACGTAGCAGACCGTGTCAGCGTCCTCAATGATCCCTCTGTGCCTTACAACTACTGGGTGTCCAAGCTGGACACGTGGTATGAACTGGCACTCTACGCCTTGGAGGTGCTGGCCTGCCCTGCCGCCAGCGTTCTGTCTGAGCGGGTATTTAGTGCTGCTGGTGGCATCATAACAGATAAGCGTATCCGCCTTTCCACCGACAATGCTGATAGGTTGACACTTATAAAAATGAACAAGGCCTGGATTTCCCCTGACTTCTCCACTCCACTGGAGGAAAGCCCCGGGGGAACATAAACTCACTTTATATATGTTATTTACAATGATGGGAATACTCTGTATTCCCATTCACCCCTTCCACCCAAAAAACGGGTATATGGTTGACTCTTAATCTTCTCATCCTCCTCCTCCTCTTCCATATGCCCTGTGCTATAATTTTTATATAGGGCCAGCTCACCAGCGGGCCCTGTGATATAATTTTTATATAGGGCCAGCTCACCAGCGGGCCCTGTGATATAATTTTTATATAGGGTCAGCTCACCAGCGGGCCCTGTTTGCCAATTTTTATATAGGTCAGCTCACCAGCGGGCCTTCTCATATAATGTTTTATTGGGTCAGCTCTCTAGCGGGCCCTCTCATATAATGTTTTATAGCGTCAGCTCACTAGCGGGCCTTCGCATATAATGTTTAGGATGGTCAGCTCTGCAGCAGACCCTCACCCATAATGTTTTAGATGGTCAGCTCAGCGCACGTTTCCCTCTTAATCATGGCCTCAGTTCAATAAAATCAAGGAAATTTTTGGGAGAATTTGCCTCTGTGCACGTTTCCCTCTTAATCATGGCCTCAGTTCTGAAAATCAAGGAAATTTTTGGGAGAATTTGCCTCTGCGCACGTTTCCCTCTTAATCATGGCCTCACTTCAGAAAAACCGATGAAATTTTTTGCAGAATTTGCAGATAATATACAAGTAAATATACAGCAAATATTGTTTGGTAACAATTTTTCGCCTAAAGTCGTTTTTATTTTCCTTTTTGTGTGTTTTATGGTCAGTCTGTAAAAATGGCGTACTACGGGCGAAAGATCGTTCCCAGCAGCGATGTTGGAGTCCAAGATGCATCCAGACATCCTCCCTATGCTGTCCCTGAACCATTTCTGTGGTGTTTCCATCCTTTTCTTCCCTTTTCCTATGGACCAGGCACCCTCCCCTCATCAGAGCAGGGGGTGCCTGGTGTAATGCTCGAGTCCTCCCATTGACTTCAATGGGGCTCGGGTGCTCGGCCGAGCACTCGAGCCTCAGGGGGTGCTCGGTCAGAGCACCCGAACACCCGAGCATTGGGGTGCTCGCTCATCACTAGTAATAATTAAGTATTACTATCCCTTTAAACCAAACCATTCATTCCAAGCAGAGACATAACCTTCCCAGGTAAGGTGAGGAGGACATAGATGACCTTAGAGCTGTGCCTGTGGAGCCAACTCACAGAACTTGTGCATTTATAATCGATATAAAGCATCAGCTATATCATTATTATACCCTGGAATGTGTTTCATTTTTAATCTGATATTTAATGACAAGCATTTCAGCACCAAATGTCGCAACAAAATAACCACTGGAGTTGACTTTGCTGACATGCTATTCACTGTTTCTCCCATGCTCATATTATCACAGAAAATTGTTATTTTTTAATTTACAAATTGTTACCCAACAACTCCATGGCTACAACAACTGGAAACAATTCCAATAATGTTAAAGTTTTGCAATATCCCATTTGACTTCATCTAGATGGCCACTCCTAAGTACTCCAATGACCAGCCCAGTATACACCATAGCCTGAAGAACCTGCTGCATCTGTTAAAAGGCTAATACCTCTATTAGTAACAAAAATCTCCTGAAAAATTGTTCTCCCATTACCATTTTCAAGGAAAGTATTCCACACCACCAAATCTGTCTTAATTTCTTTATTAAGCCTGACATGGCAATGTGGTGATTTCAGACCTGCAGTTGCTGCTGACAGCCTGCAGGAAAAAATTCTTCCCATAGGCATAATCCTAGTAGCAAAGGCCAACAAACCTAAAACAGACTGCAATACTTTCAATGTTGCTTTTTTATTAACCAACAACAAATGGATGTAATAGCGCAATTTAAATATTTTATCAAAAGGGAGTCTAATTTCCATATTCAAAGTATCTATAGTTATACCCAAGAAAACTAATTCAGTAGTGGGTTGCACTGTTTTTTCATGTGCCAATGGTACACCAGATTCTTCTGCTACCTCACAAAACAAATCTAGTAATTGCTTGCATTCTAAAGATACTTCAGGGCCTACAAAAAGGAAATCATATAAATAATGAATACATGTATGCAAACTGCTCCTAAATTTTACAACCCACTCTAAAAATCTGGCAAACTTCTCAAAATAAAAACATGACAATGAACATCCCATCGGTAAACACTTATCAAAATATAACAAGCCCTGAAATTTAAAGCCTAGTGATAGGAAACTATCAGGGTGAAAAGGTAGCAGCCTGAATGCCAACTTGACATCCCCCTTTGCTAATAATGCTCCTGGACCACATCTCCTCACCAACTGAAGGGCCCCCTCAAATGATGCTTAAGTAACAGAACTATCCTCTTCACTAATTTGATCTTTTAAATAAGCCCTCAGCGGAAAGGAGAGATGGTGTATCAGCCTAAATGAAGTTGACTCTTTCTTCGGGACTAACCCAATGGTGACAACCTAAAATTAACAAAAGGAGGTTGTATAACAGGATGCTCTACCCTACTCACCTCAATCTCTTTTTGAATCTTTTCCCAGGCTATAGCTGGAGATTCCTCAACTGATTTCAAATTATCCACCCATATAAACTTTCTGTCTGGGCAACCATTTATAATTAGGGAAGCCCTCCCCTTATTTGAGCAATGATCTAACCACGGTGATATGTTTGTCAAATTCACCAGTGTTACCACTTTTGAGAAAATAAAATTTTGAACCTGGCTGTTATGTGGATAATTGTTTATTGAAGCAGCAAAAGTTAGGGTGACTCCCATTGCAGACTGAACACTCATGACAAAATTTACAGTTGTTTGGAAATTTGCATTGGGACTTGTTAAAGGCCCAACAGACACCTTTCTTAAGCCCTTGAATAATAGGTGTAAATTGTGCTTTGTGTAAAGCACCTGACGCCTGCTGGGACATCAACGAGACCCACAACACAAAGTCTTTTTGGCCCCATGCCAACTTTTGGCAGAATTGCTCATTGTATGAGTACCATGTAAAACTGCCAAAAGTACAAAAAGCCTCCAGAACAATCTCTACATGTTGGAACATGCCTGAACAATGTTCCGTATGCTTTTCGCCTATCACTGCAGAATACATGCAGAATGCCTGCAACCAATTTTTACAATTTTTTTTATACTGCTCAATGCCTATCCATTTTTCTCCTCACTCCTTTTGGATATAAAATCTTTAGACGCTGGGAGTAATGATAAAATATCCATAAATTCCCCTCTACAAATTATCTCTGATGAGAATTGACAGGGAAATGCCATGAGGGGAAGTATCACATGTAAGATATTCCCTTAAACAGGCCTCTCCCACACTAGATACATTATCCCCTCTAATACCATCTTGTTGACATACACTAACATTACTCTGAGACCTATCTTCTTCCAACACTCTAAGCCTACCTCTAGTATCCCATACATTCGCTATATTTTTGTCCATACCACCTAATTGACCCACTATCTTCTTTAGGGAGCCTGCCACTTCCTCTAGAGATTGCACACTGCTAGCATAATTATACTTACCTATCTGGGGTGCCCCAGTTTGTGAACATCTTGAAGTTGCATTTATTTCATCTTCCAATGATGTAGGCTGCAGAGGTCTCTCATGCTGACGGCTGCTGCTGTTGCTTGATGAACTGGGGTTGATCTTGAGATGTGGAGAGTGATGATGCTTAGGGGGGTGAATGCTAGCTAAAGAATGAGCAATAGAAGAATTCAGAACACTGGCTTGATATATTGAGCTGAGAGGCATTAAGGGAAAATGACTGACACAAATATTGAATTTCAGATAAGGGCTCTGATTGTGACTGAATTTGAAGGGAAATTAAAGAGTGAGACGTACTAGGGGCAGACAAGGATGAACTAGCCACTTCTCTCACTTCTTTAAATTTCTTTTGCCTCCTTTGCTGTGAAGCTGCTCTAGAAGATGTCCTTTCTGGAGATAATGGGCATTTGGAGTCCGTTTGTGCCTGTACGAATCTTCAGCTGAAACGCAAATGCCACCCTGCGTTCCAGAACTATGGCTCCTCTTCTTTCCTTCATTTCCACATCATGCTGGCTGGGAGGAGGAACATGAGAAACATCTGACGCGGCCATTAAGGAGGCGCCTCTGGGGAGTGGTGCAGCTTCTTGACGAGAAGTAGATGGGACGGTACTGAGGCAGTCCCTTAACCAGGCTCCGTCACCGCATTCTAACGATTTCCTCTTCAGTTCTTCAGCGAGCCACAGCAATTCTTCAGATGCTCCAGAAGCCATAGCTATGCTGGAAACATCCACAACGCTCAGATTATTTTAAAGAAGTTGAGGAGAAAAAGCGGGAAGGAGCTATAAATAGCCCCTCTTCCTGCCCAACAGCCTACCCGGTGTGAGGTAGCATACCTGGCCAATCACACTGCCGGGCGGGAAAAAAGAGCAAAATTCTAGCATATTCCTTACAATACTTTGCTATTTAAAGAGACATAACCTAACTAAAATTGCTTAACTTAAAATATAATTTCTAACGAGAAAACATAACGAGATTATAAACATTTCTTTCAAGAAGGAACATACTGTGTTGTACTGTATATTAGAAGGCAAAACAGGAAAGTCAGATAAATACTAAAATATTTGGCAGCAGAAAATCTTATATTACTCTAATATCTCTGGGTTATGAGGCCATGGATAACTAGCTAATTTACTATGTTACTATGTAATATCCAGCAAACGCACTAGGAGCACGTAGAGGGCTAAAGGAGTAAGAGTGGTGCAGGGATGTGTTAGTAAAGCTGTACAGTCAAAAAACTGACTGTATCCATGGTTGCTGCAGCATGTGCAATAAATGATAATGATCCTTCTCCTCCTGAGGAGGCTGTAAAAGCCTTATAAAAAGTTCCACCACCAGTAATATCAATAAATCATCTAAGAAAACTTAAGACAACAACAAGTCTCATTTTAGTGTTGATGGAAGAATGTGTAGTAGTTTACCCAACTGATGCATATGACTGTGAGACAAGTACAACACATGTCATGAAAGTAGTAGTGAAAATCCTTATAAAGGGAAAAGTAAAAATACATTGTTTGAGACTTCAAAAAGCCTAGAGGAATATAATAGTATTTGGGAATAAGGGGCAGGTGGTGCCAAGGATGAGCTAATTACTGATGATGTCCAGCATCCTCCTCTTCTTTTGATACAGATGAAGTTGAGAATAAGTGAGTAGCCAATTCGGATAGTCAGCAAAGCCAGGATCAGGATACCAGAAGGCAGCATAATCAGATGTAGCCAGGTAGTCAGGAGCCAATGCAGATAGTAAGCCAAGCCAGGATAAGGATACCAGAGGCAGCATAGTCAGATGTCACCAGGTAGTCAGGAGCCAATTCAGATATTCAAACACAAAGGGACAGGCAATAGAGTAATGGAGTCTAACTAAGCCAGGAAGTCATATACAAGGATCAACAGGAACTGAAGACTAGAGCAAGACTGCAGCAAGGCGCAACCTCTCTGCACCTTGGAGTTAGAAGGAGCGATCCTCCGGGGAAGCAGGGATGAAAACAGAGGCACCAAGGAGGGATCTCAAGTAAGAGGGGAACCTTGACAGTACCCTCCCCTCAAAGACCCCGCCCTTGAGGAAAAGGGCCGGGTTTAGCCGGAAAGAGGTTATGAAAGCTCCGGAGTAGTGTGGAAGCATGGACATTGGTAGAAGAGACCCAGGAGTGCTCCTCTGGACTGTAACCCTTCCAGTGAATGAGGTAATACAACTGTCCCCTGGAAATGCGGAAGTCAGTGATGCTCCTGATCTCATACTCCCCGTGATTGCCGACCCTGACAGAACATGGGCGAGTGGGCCTTGTAGTATACCAGTTACAAACCAGGGGTTTGAGAAAAGATACATGAAATACATTGGAAATGCACATCGTCGGCGGGAGGTCTAAGGAATACGCACCTGGATTTACCCTTCGAATAATCTGATATGGTCCGATATAGTGAGGAGCCCATTTTTTGGCAGGAATCCAAAGGTTCAGATTTCCGAGATGATAACCAGACCCTATATCCAATTTGGTAGGATGGTGCGGGTAGCCGTCTGTGGTCCGTCTGGCATTTTTGTTGTTGCCTGGATCCCAGTAAGGTCATTTGAACCTGTACCCACTTGGAGCGAAGTTCCCTTAGATGCTCCTCCAGTGCCGGAATAGTCTGTGGAATGAAAGAATCTGGCAACAATGTAGGTTGGAACCCATAGTTAGCCATAAATGGAGACAATAGGGAGGAAGAGTTAATAGCACAATTGCGAGCAAACTCCACCCAGGGTAACAGGTCAGACCAATTGTCGTGGTGATCCGATATGTAGCAACAAAGATATTGTTCCAGAGCCTGGTTGGACCGTTCAGCTGACCCGTTGGACTGAGGATGATAGGCCGAGGAGAAAGAGAGCTGGATGCCCGTTTGGCCACAAAAGGAACGCCAAAACCTAGAGACAAACTGGCTCCTGCAGTAGGAGATTATCTCTTTAGGTAAACCGTGGAGTCTAAAGACTAGGCTGACCATACCTCACCTTTAAAAAGGGACACGTAGGAAATAGGCATATTTCAGTAGTGCACCAAAATCAAAGCAACCCTGTAGTATGCATTTTTCATGTGTGTCCCTTTTTAAAGGTGAGGTATGGTCAGCCTACTAAAGACCTCCCGCGCAAAAATCACTGCCAACTCCTGAGCAGAGGGTAGTTTTTTAAGAGTAACAAAATGGGACATTTTAGAAAATCGGTCGACAATCATGAGGATGACTCGATGACCACAAGAAGCAGGAAGATCAACCATAAAATCTATAGAAAGGTGTGTCCAGGGGCATTTGCCTTTAGGTATAGATTGGAGGAGGCCCAAAGGAAGATGTCGAGGGATTTACTCTGTGCACAAATAGGGCATGCTGCAACAAAAGTGGTGACATCATTTTTAAGAGTAGGCCACCAGAAGAGGGGGAAATGGACCATATCAGTTGATTTTTCCCAGGGTGGCTTTCTGCTTTATTAGAGTGGTAGGTAATGAGCAATTTGACCAGAAGATTTTCAGGTACAAAGCACTTGCCATCAGGTTTCCCAGGCTGTGCTGAGGGTTGAGCAGCCAGGTTCTACTCCCCCAGAGGAGAGGTGAGGTTAGTCCGTATAGTGGCCAGTATATGGTCCGGGGAAATAATAGACATAGGACCTGTCTCCTCCCTGGAAACCATGGAAAACTGATGAGAAAGAGCATCCGCCTTAGTGTTTTTGTACCAGGAAGGTAAGAGACGAGAAGACAAGCGCTTAGCTTCTGAAAGATAGGTTCAATTTTTATGGTCCGCGAGAATGAGAATAGGAACTTCAGTTCCTTCGAGCAGGTGTCTCCACTCATGGAGGGCAAGGATAATGGCCACAAGTTCCATGTCCCCGATTTCATATTTACTCTCAGCTGGGGACAATTGTTTGTGAAAAAATCCATGCGGATGGACAGGGCACCTATTCCAGTCTCAGACGCATCAACCTCCAGGACAAAGTGAAGGGCAGTATTCGGGCAGGCCAAAACTGGAGCCATAGCAAATGCGGTCTTTAAAGTCTCAATGGGTCGAGTCCGCCTCCTTACGAGTCATATCAGTGAGAGGTTTGACTACGGATGAAAAATTCCTTATAAATTTCCGATAATAATTTGAGAACCCCAAGAACCTCTGAATAGACCTAAGGCCAGTAGGACAAGGCCATTTTAGGACCATGGACACTTTCTGTGGGTCCATGGCAAACCCCTTTTCAGAAATCACATACCCTACAAATGTCACTTGTGATTGGTGGAATTCACATTTCTTGAGTTTACAGAATAGACCATTCTCACTTAATTTCTATAAAATTCTAGTTACATTCTTAATGTGCGTCTCTAAGGAAGGGAAGTGAATGACAATATCGCCAAGGTAAACGACGACACACTGTTGCAAGAGGACGTGTAGGACATCATTAATAAATTCTTGGAAGACGGCGGGAGCATTGAATAACCCAAACAGCATTACCAGGTACTCATAATGCCCACTCCTGGTGTTAAACACCGTCTTCCATTCATGGCCCTCTTTTTTATTCTGACCAAATTGTATGCCTCCCTCAGATCAAGTTTGGTAAAGACCGTAGATCCTTTGAGGTGGTCAAAAAGCTCAGTGATCAGTATAATAGAGTACGCGTTCTTTATAGTTATCCTGTTTAGACCTCTGTAGTCGATACACAGTCTCAGGTCCCTGTCCTTCTTTTCAACAAAGAAAAACCCCGCCCCCGCAGGCGAGGTAGATTGGCGGATAAGTCCCCAGGACAGGGCATCAGAAACATACTCCTCCATCACCTTAGTTTCAGCCATGGACAGAGGGTAGATGTGACCCCTAGGAGGAGTGGATCCCTGCTGTAGATCAATGGCAAGATCTGTGGGGAGGTAGGGTCCCAGCTCGAACCTTATCGAATATGTCACTGTACTCCAAATATTCCTTTGGCAAGGAAGGAGACAAGAAGAGACCCAATAGTTTGACCGGTCTGTAGAGGCAGCTGGTCGCACATTGCAAGGACCAAGAAAAAATATCGAACGTACGCCAATCAAAACTGGGGTTATGCTTTTGTAGCAAGGGGTACCCGAGAACCACTGGTTAGCCTTAACAGCTAGAGGTACGGATCGAGGTTGAATCGATATTGAGTGTTTGTCAATGAAAAAGGTATGCACAAAATATCCAGCAGCACCGGAGTCAACAAGGGCGTGTGTGACCACCAAAGATTCGGCCCAAGAAAGGATGATCATAAGGAGTGGTTTGAACATACAGGCTCCCGGGGATGAAGATAGCCCACCCAAGGTTTGTCCCCGATAGGACCTTAGGTACTCGAGTTTCACGGCCAGACCGGGCAAGATCTCAGTAAATGGCCAGGTTTACCACAGTAAAATCATAGCCCCTCCCTCCTTCAAAAGGCCCACTCCTCAATGGAAAGGCGGGTGAACCTCAGTTGCATGGGTTTGACCCCTGAGGAGTACGTACCAGGGAGGTGAGGGAGGCATGGGAGGGTGAACAAAACTCAGTGCCAACTTAATCAGAGGCCTATGCAGGCGTTCCCAAAAGGAAGGCCTCTCACGGATTCTTGTGTCAATGAGGATAGTGAATGACACTAAGTCCTCAAAATCACTGGGTATATCTATGGTCGTAATCTCATCCTTGATAATGTCTGACAACCCTTGTGAGAAGGAGGCTACCAATGCCTCATTATTCCATCCCACTTCTGCTGTCAGGGGACGAAATTCAATGGCTTACTCGGCTACAGTCCGAGCCCACTGCCGAATGGTCATGAGCTGTCTGGCAGCAGAAGCAGAGAAAGCTGGACTATCAAAGATTCTTTTATAGGAGGCTACAAACTCCCCATAGTTTTGAATTATTGGCTTGTCTGTCTCCCATAGAGGATTAGCCCAAGCCAATGCTCTGTCAGATAAGAATGAGATTAGGAACCCCATCTTGCTTCTATCGTTAGGATAAATACCTACTTGATTTAGGAACCCTCTGCACTGAGCTGGGTTCCCCACAAAGCGTTGGGGAAGTGGAGCTGAACCAGTCAGGCCACGGGGGGATGTGGTCTCGGGCATGGAGGATGTAGTGGTACCAGGGACCGGGGCGGCAGTAGCTGCTGATTGATGGAGGGGACACTACAAGTGGGCATTACGATTTACGAGGGTTTGTATAGCCAGTGCCAGTTGGTCTATGCGTTGATCTTGAAGATCCATTCTTGTAAGAATGTTTTGTAATGGTTAGTCTGGATTCATGGCCCTTGCGTACTGTCACGGTACTGCGAAGGAGACACAAATCAGACAAAAAGAGTTAAAGAAAACTGCTTTTATTAATAAAAAATAAAAGACCAAACCCAGGGAGACTAGAAGCAGCTAACCACTGCCAGGGAGTGTGGGCACTATGGGGATAACTAGCTTGGCCAGGATCAGGATACCAGAGGGCAGCTTAGTCAGACGTAGCCAGGTGGTCAGTAGCCAATTAGGATAGTCGGCCAAGCCAGGATCAGGATACCAGAGGGCAGCGTAGTCAGATGTATCCAGGTAGTCAAGAGCCAGTGCAGATAGTCAGCCAAGCCAGGATCAGGATACCAGAGGGAAGCAATGTCAGATGTAGCCAGGTAGTCAAGAGCCAATGCAGATAGTCAGTCAAGCCAGAATCAGGATACCAGATGGCAGCGTAGTCAGATGTAGCCAGGTAGTCAGGAGCCAATTCAGATATTCAAACACAAAGGGACAGGAAATAGAGTAACGGAGTCTAACTGAGCCAGGTAGTCATACACAAGGATCAACGGGAACTGAAGCCTAGAGGACACCAGGCAAAGGGCGACACAAATGCTCAGACAGGCATTATAAAGGCCTGCTAAATAGGCGGGCTTAAAGCGAGGACCATTGGATCCAGGGTAAAAGGAGACGCGCGTCACTCCATGCCCAGACATGCTGAGAGACGTGCGCATGTCACTGCTGCCTAACACGGAGCGGAAGGCAGGAAATGCCCACACAGCAGGGCAAAACCTCTCTGCACCCCGGAGTTAGAAGGAGCGATCCTCCAGGGAAGCAGGGATGAAAACAGAGGCTGCAAGGAGCAATCTCAAGTAAGAGGGGAACCTTGACACTATGGCTCCTTCCGTAGAGGAGAGCTTATTGTAAGAGATGACAAGAGTGGTAAACTGTCCACACATGCCACTGCCACAACCCTTACAACCTCCACAAGTCATGTTTTAAAAGCAATAGTTACACAGTTCTTCTGTCATGTACTGCAATCAACACTTTCTGAGTTCTTGGGAAAGAGTCAAAAACTTCACAAAAATAATCCCAAAGTACGCCTGTGGAATTTCAAAGTTGCCAAGATATTGGCAGTTGACATTCTATCACGGTGCAGTTAGCTGTGGGGGCACTCCATTGGTTGCCTGTGATTAGTCCGCCCAGTATTGCCTATATAGACTGGGTTCCTGCACCCTTTCACTGCCCTTTCGTGGTGTCTCTATGTCAGTGATCTCCTGCCTATGGATTCCTGTGTCAACTGGGGCCTGCTTGAATCCTCTACTGTTCCAGCGTCTGTGTACCTACCCAGAGAACCAGTTTACACTCCAGAGTTGTTCCTGTGTGCTGATCTGGTTTGGCTGGCGTTCCTGCTTCCGTTCCTGACCCTGTTTGGCTGTTTTTGCTGCTCCATCATCCTGTTCCGGCCTGGCTGTCTTTCCTGTTCCTGGACCTGACTTGGATGAATTCTGCATGACTCCAGTCGCCTCAGCAACATTCTGACCTCTGGGTTCCTCCTGTGGTGGTACCGCTGATTCCAGGCTTCTGGCCTCCGAGTTGGCACTGACTGTCACTGTCACTGGCACTGACCGGTAGGTCTTCAGTGTTTCTCCAGTATGCGGTACTGGTTTGCTCCACTATTACACCGGTTGCTGGCTGCCTCCGTTGTAGCACCGGTAGGGCTTCCGTGTTTCTCCAGTACGTGGTACTGGTTTGCTCCACTATTACACCGGTTGCTTGCTGCCTCTGTTATAGCACCGGTAGGGCTTCTGTGTTTCTTCAGTACGCGATAATGGTTTGCTCCACTCTAACACCGGTTGCTTGCTGCCTCCGTTATAGAACCGGTAGGGCCTCCATGTTGTCCTGTACGCGGTACTGGTTTGCTCCACTCTAACACCAGTTACTTGCTACCTCCTTTATAGCACCGGTAGGGCATCCGTGTTGTCCAGTACGCGGCACTGGTTTGCTCCACTCTAACACCAGTTGCTTGCTGCCTCCGTTATAGCACCGGTAGGGCCTCCGTGTTGTCCAGTACGCGGTACTGATTTGCTCCACTCTTAACCGGTTGCTTGCTGCCTCCATTATAGTACCGGTAGGGCATCCGTGTTGTCCAGTACGCGGCACTGGTTTGCTCCACTCTAACACCAGTTGCTTGCTGCCTCCGTTATAGCACCGGTAGGGCCTCCGTGTTGTCCAGTACGCGGTACTGATTTGCTCCACTCTTAACCGGTTGCTTGCTGCCTCTATTATAGTACCGGTAGGGCCTCCGTGTTGTCCAGTACGTGGTACTGGTTTGCTCCACTCTACACCGGTTGCCTGTGTTACCACCATTATAGCCCCGCTAGGGCCTCCGTGTTGGTCCAGTACATGGTACTAGTTTGCTCCACTTTACACCTGGTACTTGTTGCCTCAGTTATAGCACCGGTAGGGCCTCTGTGTTGTCCAGTACGCGGTACTGGTTCGCTCCACTCTATCACCGGTTGCTGATGCTACATCCATTATTGCACCAGTGGGGCCTCCAATACTCTGTGTCACTTTTGTCATAGGCTGCCTTTCCCGGTATATTGGCAAGGCCGGTAGAGCCGCCTCAGTCCTCTTGTGCTATTTCTAGGCTGCCTTGCCCGGTATTTTGGTAAAGCCGGTAGAGCCTCCTTCATTTCATTGTGCCAATCTCCAGGCTGCCTTACCTGGTATTTGGCAAGGCCGGTAGAGCCTATATATCTATTGTATCATTTTATACTACGCTACTTGAACCTGTCGTGTGTCTGTAACATATGTGTATGCTCAGGACCTGTGAGGGTTCTTATTAAACTTTTCAATAAAGTTGTGTTTTTATCTTAACTCTGTGAGTCTAAACAAACCGTGACAGTACGAAAGGGCCATGACCTCAGACAATAAGAGTGAGGGTAATGCACAAAACATCCATTGGAGGATGGATGTACATGAGCAGCGCCTGGATCAGTTGGCATTGGCTATACAAACCATTCTTCAGCGTTCAGTACTCACGGACAAGTCTGTCCCGAGCCCGGTGGTCTCCCCAGTTTCGACACCGGAAAATGATACCATTACTTCTGTGGCTGCAGTCAAAGGGTTAACCGCTTCCGCACCATTGCCACTCAGATATGATGGCGAACCCAGTCTGTGCAGAGGGTTTATCAACCAACTTGAGATATTTCTAGAATTAACCTCTCATGCCTTTCCTAATGATCGCAGCAAAGTTGGGTTTATGATATCCTTACTGACTGGCAGAGCCTTGGCATGGGCCAATCACTTGTGGGAGAGTGCGAAACCTTGCACAAAAAATTTCAGGGAATTTGTGCAAACATTTCGGAGAATATTCGAGATCCCTGGTAGAACTGCCTCTGCTGCTAAATGTCTAATGGAGATACAACAGGGCAAGCGGACTGTGGGCGTCTATGCCATAGAATTCCGCACACCAGCAGCAGAGGTAGGTTGGAATAATGAGGCATTGATGGCAGCCTTTGCTCAAGGTCTGGGTGACCATATTAAAGATGAGACCGCAGCTAGAGAGTTGCCTAATGATCTGGATGAATATATTGATTATGCAATTCTAATTGACTCTCGGATCCGTGAGAGACTTATGTCTAAGGACCGTAGGCTACGGTCAAAAAGCAGTCGGTCTAGCAGTTCGTTTTGCCCACCCACCATTCCCTCATTGCCTAAACCCAATGACCATATACGAGAATCTGGTGAACCTATGCAATTAGGCTTTACCAGGTTAACTAAGGGGAACGAGCACACCGCAGGAGGCAGGGGTTATGCTTATACTGTGGTAAAACTGGGCACTTGTTAAGAACCTGTCCCGTATGCCTGGGAAACGAACGCACCTAGGGTACCTTGGGGGACAGGCCCTAGGTGGTGTTCAACCGTCCCCAGGTTTGATCATACAGAAACCCACCATTCAGGTGGTACTCTCATGGGCAGATCGCTCAGTGGAGGTTCTGGCCCTGATTGATTCCGGCGCAGACGGCTGTTTTATGGATAGTGCCTTTGCTGAACGGCACGAGATTCCGCTGGTTGAAAGAGAATCGCCTTTTGCCATTGAAGCTATTGACAGTAGACCACTAGAACCAGCTCAGATTACCTTTGAATCTATGCCATTACCTATGACTATTGGGGCTCTTCATAAAGAGGAACAGCAGTTCCAGATAATCCATTCTCCGCACCACGCAGTCATTCTGGGATTTCCTTGGTTGCAGCTGCATAATCCTCAGTTTGATTGGCAAAAGTGTAAAATTTCGGCTTGGTACCAATATTGTATGGAGCATTATGTGTCTCACTCGGTTAAGATTCTGTGCCCCTCTCCCTCATTGCCAGACGAGTACCAACAATTCAGCGATGTTTTCAGTTTTCAGGGAGAGGCTGACACTCTGCCCCAGCACAGGTCTTATGATTGCGCTATTGAATTGCCCCCGGGGGTAGTACCCCCTAGGGAACGTATGTATCCATTGTCATGTGATGGGAACCAAGCTATGGAGGAATATATTGTGGATGCCCTCAAGAGAGGGATCATCAGGAAACCCACCTCGCCGGCTGGTGCTGGGTTCTTTTTCGTAAAAAAGAAGAATGGTGAGCTAAGACCGTGTATTGATTACCGTGGCCTAAATAAGTTGATGCCTAAGAATGCTTATCCGATACCACTCATCACCGAATTATTTGACAGGTTAAAGGGTTCCTCGATTTTTACGAAACTGGACCTACGTGCAGCCTTTAACCTGATTCGGATCAGAGCTGGTGATGAGTGGAAGACGGCTTTTAACACTACATCCGGGCACTATGAATATCTAGTTATGCCGTTTGGCCTCTGTAATGCACCCGCTGTGTTCCAAGAACTGATTAATGATATCCTCAGGGATATGCTGCAGTCCTGTGTTGTTGTCTACCTGGACGATATACTTATTCACTCAGATAATTTCTCACAACACATCAAGGATGTGTCAGAGGTGTTGCTCCGCTTATGAAAAAACAAACTGTATTGCAAATTGGAAAAATGCGAGTTTCATAGATCCAGTGTGCCCTTTTTGGGGTTCGTAATTGCCAAGGAGGGTGTTGCCATGGATCAGGAGAAACTTGCTGCAGTTTTGCAGTGGCCACGGCCCAAAGGATTAAAAGCAATTCAGCGATTCCTGGGGTTCGCTAATTATTACAGATAGTTTATTAAAAACTTTTCCAAGATTGTTAAACCATTGTCTGACTTTACTCATAAGGGTGCCAATCCTTCCCAATGGTCTGAGGCAGCAGAACATGCTTTTGAGACACTGAAATGCACTTTTGCAGCTGCTCCGGTGCTAACCCACCCCAACCCATCTCGCCCATTTACGTTGGAGGTCGATGCCTCAGAGATTGGGGTTGGGGCAGTACTTTCTCAATGACCGGTGAAGGGGAGTACTCTCAGACCATGTGGGTTTTTCTCTAAGAAGTTGTCTGTTGCCCAAAGTCACTATAAGATAGGTGACAGAGAATTACTGGCTATCATTCTTGCTCTGAAACAATGGCGTCATTTATTGGAGGGCACCAAAAGTCCAGTATTGATTCTCACTGACCACAAAAACCTGACTTATCTATCAGAGGCTAAAAGACTATCCTCTCGCCAGGCCAGATGGGCGTTGTTTCTTTCCTGATTTAATTTCATTGTATCTTATTTGCCGGGTTCCAAGAACGTTAGGGCTGATGCCCTGTCTAGACAATTCAAGCCTAAAACTGAGAGGGACGAGGTCCCAGTACCTATTATACAGCCTGACCGTATATTGGCCACCCTAGGTACGAGTATCATTTCGCCACTGGGGGAAGAGATTCTGGCCACCCAGGCTACGGCTCCTCCAGAAACCCCAGTGGGCAAGTGTTTTGCTGATGAGCCATTTCGCACTCGATTACTTGAAACCTACCACTCCTCTTAAGCTGCTGGGCAAATTGGTAGGGATCAATTAATATGGTCTCTCTCACAAGTCTTCTGGTGGCCTTCTCTGAGGGCGGACTGTGCTGCATTTACCAATGCCTGTGCCACCTGTGCCCGTGCCAAGACCCCTAGACACCTCCCTGCGGGCCTTCTCCAACCAGTACCTAATGGCGAACGTCCCTGGTGTCACATTTCCAGCGATTTCATGGGAGAGTTGCCAGTGTCTAGAGGGTATTCCTTCATACTTATGGTGGTTGACAGGTTTTCTAAAATGGCTCATTTTGTGCCTCTCCGTGGCCTGCCCTCTGCCAAAGAATTAGCTGTGGTTTTCGCTAAAGAGGTATTTCGGTTGCATGGGGTACCTAGAGTTCTGGTGTCCGACCGAGGGAGCCAGTTCGTGTCCAGATTTTGGAGAGCATTTTGTGAATAGATGGGCATTCAATTCTCCTTTTCCTCTGCCTACCACCCCCAGACCAATGGGGCCGCTGAGCGTGCCAATCAGGGACTGGAGTAGTTCCTGCGCTGTTTTGTCACAGACCATCATGATAACTGGGCCGACCTGTTGCCGTGGGCAGATTTCGCCAGGAACTGTGTGGTTAACTCTTCATCTGGGAGCTCCCCGTTTCAGCCGTGCTTGCTCCCGGATTCATTTCAGTCTCAGCAGATTCCAGCTCTGGATGAACATATTGAGCAGCTCCGCTCCACTTGGGCACAGGTTCAGAGGGCACTCAGTCAGTCTTTTCAGTGTCATCAGCGCCATGCTAATCGTAGACAGCTGCCAGCAGTTTCTTTCCAGGCTGGGGACAGGGTATGGCTATCCTCCAGAAACCTCAAGTTACAAATCCCGTCTAATAAATTGGCTCCCCGGTTTATTGGTCCATTCAGGGTGATCCGTAAAATTAACCCTGTCTCTTACGCCTTGGATCTCCCTGTGTCTATGCGCATCAATAATGTGTTCCATGTATCTCTCCTCAAACCTCTTGTATGCAACTGTTATACTACTAACCCTGTGGTGCCAGGGCCTATAGAGGTGGAAGGTCAGGAGGAGTACGAAGGTCTGAGTATCATTGGTTCTAGTACGAAGGTCTGAGTATCATTGGTTCTCGCAGATTTAGAGGAAAATTGCAGTATTTGGTACATTGGAAGGGTTATGGTCCGGAAGAATGATCCTGGGTTGACAGTAAGGACCTTCATGCCCACAAATTACTGCATATTTTTCATTCTAAATACCCTCAGAAACCAGGTCCCTCTTCCAGAAGGGGGGGTCTTTGAGAGGGGGGTACCACAGTGTCCATGATTGCTGGCTTTTTCTGACAGTTAGCTGTGGGGGCACTCCATTGGTTGCCTGTGATTAGTCCGCCCAGTATTGCCTAAATAGCTGGGTTCCTGCACCCTTTCACTGCCCTTTCGTGGTGTCTCTATGTCAGTGATCACCTGCCTATGGATTCCTGTGTCTACTGGGGCCTGCTTGAATCCTCTACTGTTCCAGCATCTGTGTACCTACCCAGAGAACTAGTATACACTCCAGAGTTGTTCCTGTGTGCTGATCCGGTTTGGCTGACGTTCCTGCTTCCATTCCTAAGCCAGTTTGGCTGTCGTTGCTGCTCCGTCATCCTGTTCTGGCCTGGCTATCGTTCCTGTTCCTGGATCCTGACTTGGATGCATTCCGCATGACTCCAGTCGCCTCAGCGACATTCTGACCTCTGGGTTCCTCCTATGGTGGTACCGCTGATTCCAGGCTTCTGGCCTCCGAGTTGGCACTGACTGTCTATGTTTAGGGTTACCCCACTTACACCGGTTGCTAATGTTGCCTCCGTTGTAGCACCGGTAGGGCTTCCGTGTTTCTCCAGTATGCGGTACTGGTTTGCTCCACTATTACACAGGTTGCTGGCTGCCTCCGTTATAGCACCGGCAGGGCTTCCGTGTTTCTCCAGTACGCGGTACTGGTTTGCTCCACTATTACACCGGTTGCTTGCTGCCTCCGTTATAGCACCGGTAGGGCTTCCGTGTTTCTCCAGTACGCGGTACTGGTTTGCTCCACTCTAACACCAGTTGCTTGCTGCCTCCATTATAGCACCAGTAGGGCCTCCGTGTTGTCCAGTACGTGGTACTGGTTTGCTCCACTCTACACCGGTTGCCTGTGTTACCACCATTATAGCACCAGTAGGGCCTCTGTGTTGGTCCAGTACATGGTACTGGTTTGCTCCACTTTACACCTGGTACTTGTTGCCTCCGTTATAGCACCGGTAGGGCCTCTGTGTTGTCCAGTACGTGGTACTGGTTCGCTCCACTCTATCACCGGTTGCTGATGCTACATCCATTATTGCACCAGTGGGGCCTCCAATACTCTGTGTCACTTTTGTCATAGGCTGCCTTTCCCGGTATATTGGCAAGGCCGGTAGAGCCGCCTCAGTCCTCTTGTGCTATTTCTAGGCTGCCTTGCCCGGTATTTTGGTAAAGCCGGTAGAGCCTCCTTCATTTCATTGTGCCAATCTCCAGGCTGCCTTACCTGGTATTTGGCAAGGCCGGTAGAGCCTATATATCTATTGTATCATTTTATACTACGCTACTTGAACCTGTCGTGTGTCTGTAACATATGTGTATGCTCAGGACCTGTGAGGGTTCTTATTAAACTTTTCAATAAAGTTGTGTTTTTATCTTAACTCTGTGAGTCTAAACAAACCGTGACACATTCTGCCATATTTGTTTTGTTGAAAACTGGGGTTTTAAAGACCTGATGTGAAGTGTTGCCCCCAATGACATATCCCAAGCCTTAATTGTATTTCAAAGATGGATGTGCCAGAATTGTACAAGCAGGTGGTAATTGTGGTGGGCAAAGGGTTGGAAACCTCATACAGAAAAAACATTCACCTAACAACAGAAATGTGAAAAAGTGGGCAGAATACAGCCTATGATTGTCCCTGCTCACTGGATTCCCTCTCGCCAGTGGGCAACAAAAGCTTAAAGAGTCAGGCCATAGCTTGTAATCTTGTCACTGGCTCTGGCAGTATTATTAGAGGATAGTAACAATGTAGCCCATACCATTGGCATACCACTTTGTGCATGAATTGTTTTGAGAGACAGACACACAAAGCCATAGATTTGTTAAATAAACAGGTGATAGAGGAATAGCTTGTATCCCTTTCCTTGAAAGCTGGTTTTATGTCTGCTGATAATGGTTCCAACATAACAATTGCCTTGAGAATAGGTGATATGGTGCATGTACCCTGCTTTGCCCAAGTCTTAAATTTAGTTTTGACTAGATTCCTCTCAGAATCTGAAACCATCAGAGACATGCTGAATATGGCCCATAAAATCTGTGCCCATTTTAGCCATCCTTACAATGCTTGCAATGCATTATATTCCATACAAAAGAGTAACAATCAACCGCATCCCCAGATGAAAATGGAGGTCCCTACTGGGGGGAATTCCACATTTGTTCTAGCAAAATAAGGCCATTGAAGAATATACAATGCAAAACTGGAAGTCCTTGTCACCTGGGCAATGGCAGCTAAAGTGTGATGTATGTGAGCTGCTGAAACCTTTTAAGGGGGCCAACTTGCTGGTTAGTTGTGTAGGGGCATCAATTAGTGAGATTCTCCAACTGATAAATTTACTGCAGAAAAAAAACTGAGGAACACAGCTGATTAATCCTACAAGAATAATAATAACAAAGACAGCTTGGAGGGACATGTTAGCATGCTTTGAGCAAGATCGTCTCAAAGTTGCAATTTTAAGCAATTAGGAATACATTCTTGCTACTTTCCTGGACCCCTGCTTTAAATGTAAAATGTCTGAATTTCTTGCAAAGGGTGATCAATTTGTGACAAGGAGTTAGGAGCAGAAGCATCTCTTTAAGGAATTAGATTCTGTCAAATAATATAAAGATATGCTCATAGATCAAGTGGAGGGTGAATTGTGGAAGATGAGAGAAAAAAGTTAGGGCCAAAAAATCTTGTAGAAACCATTCTGCAAAAGAAGTCAGCAAAGGGGTTATAGCAGCAGCAGCACCAGCAACAACATAATAAGAACATCCCAACATATTTCTGAACATGTCCTCATTATCATCATCACAGAAAGCAATTCATGTTTCTCAGGGGCGGCAATCTAACATTTATGGTGGTGCTGGTGCTGGTGGTGGAGTATCTCTGAGATATTTGTTCCCACAATATGGGTTGGTATTGAATACATTCGACCACCAAGTAGCTCCTAGAACAGGTCCCACTGCATTGAGATGGTTTCATCATACTTGCAGGATAGGTAGGTTCTAGGAAGAAATGACTGGATGACAAAATAGTGTGTATGGCCAGCACTGATGCATACTGGAATGGTGTGGCTGCTTGACACAGTGAAACTTTGGATCCTGAGAGAGAAGGACTTCTAGCTGTGCCCAGAATTACAGGTGGCAAGTTATTCCAAATTCCAGTGGTATGGAGCTAGGATTGTGTCCTGCATGCAATAAAGTAATCACAGATGCGTGAGGCCTTTAGCCAGCCATCAAGGTCAGATAAAGTTACCCTTTACATCTGATAGTATAGTGTTATTCACAACTTTCAGGGCTCCAATGTGAACCAACATCAGAGAAAGAATTTCGGGACTCTGGGGTTGGTTATCACTAACTCTTGGGAGGGAATGCTTTTGTGGTTATGCAGATTATTGATTGTATAATTTAACTGCTGCTCTGACCTATTATATAAGCCTGTTTTCTGCAAAGGTCTATATTGTGTATGATTATTCATGGGAGGGAATTAACTTGTTTATTAGAGTCACTCCAGGTGGAAGCATGCCATCACCTGTTGTGCCCAAATCTGCCACATCACAGAAGTTCCTCAGAGAGAGATAACACAAATGTTACCAGTTCACTTTCACAAATGTTCCAAATAACCTTTGTATATGTTCCTCATCTGAATCTCTGACTATTTCCTATTCTGAGATATTCTGTCCCAAAGGCTGACCGTGGTGGACTCATGTGTTTTTCCAATCTGAATAACTATTGAAGTATGTATCGTTATTTATGTAGTGATATATACTACTGTACAAAAGTTTGGAGTCACTTACAAATGTCCTTGGTTTTGAAAGAAAAGCAAATCTTGTCCATTAAAATAAAAGCAAATGGATCATATATACAGTGTAAACATTGTTAATGCTGTAAATGACTATTGTAACTGGAGACGGCTGATTTTTAATGGAATATCTACATTTGCCTCAAATGGAGGATTCTTCGACGAAAGCAAAGTTTGAAGGAAACAATTATTGTTTATATTAAAAATAATTATTTATAACATTATCAACATCTTGACTATATGTCCTATTCATTTTGCAACTTATTTGATGTATGTTTTCATGGAAAACAAGGGGATTTCTGAAATGACCCCAAACTTTTGAACGGTAGTATACATGTACACCGAACTTTACAGAAATAGTAATAGTACAATAGAAAAATACTATGTACACTTTTATATGTTTTTTGTTTTTGTTAGTGATATAAAATGACACTCATTCCTTTCATTTAGATATGATTCATACCTTATCCCTTTAAGGACAAGATGGGGTTGTGCAATACAGCGGGACACTCCTTTAATCCTCAAAGATTTAACAATAGTTTATATAGTAAAAATCTACTCACTCTGTCAGAAACTCTGATGACTAATCACTGCAGCAGGTTAGCTGTGTTTATGATGTGGAAGAGTGAACTGTCCAACTACCCATCATCAGACCATTTCTCATGTTCATGGATGACTGCCATGTAGGGAAACGCTTGCTCACACATATCATTTGCTACAACAGGCAATCTCCATGATTTAAAAAACAGCAATGGTACACGTTTCCCCAGGTAGTTCATGTGAGACTTTATTGGTCGCTACTTCCAACAGAACCTTTCTACATCCACCCTTGCATGCCAAAGCCAACACTGCATTGACTAACATTCTCAAGAAAAGCTTAACTATCATATTGATGGTTTAGCCACATGTATCACCTCTGGAGGTACACGCTCTCTACTAAATAAACTTTTGTTTTGCACAGTTTTATTTCAAACATCTTTTGTTTCTTGTGTTGTCCCTCATACATTTAGGTAATTTCTAGTGATGAGCGAGCATGCTCGGCCGAAGCTCGGTTCGGCTCGAGCATCTCTCTGCTCGGCACATGGCGGTACTCGTACGAGTACCGCATGTGCTCGCCCGCCATGTTCGGGTCTCCTCCCCGCACGTTTCGCGGCTGCTGCGCAGCCAATAAACGTGCGGGGAGGCTCTGACATCAGTGTAATGCCAGCAGCCATGTTGGCTGCTGGCATTACACTGATTGGCTGGCCAGAACCCGTGATCGGGTGCTGTATAGCACCCGACGCGCGAGTTCGGCTCATTCTCAGCCAGGGAGAGATGCGATCAGGCAGGGAAAGTCAGTGTAGGGAGAATAAATTTGTTGGAACTCTTTCAAGACCCAAAAGTCCTTTTTAGGACTGTTGTGTGTGGGGGCAGCATTTATATTTTGTTTGGGGGGGCACAATTTCTTTTTTTTTGTGGGGGGGGATATTTATAAGGTGACATTGTACTAGGTGCACAGGGACAAATATTTCACAGTGCAGTGACAAGGTGACATATTCTGTTAGGTGCACAGGGCCAATTATTTTACAACGCAGCGACAAAAAGGGCCATTTTAAACGTGTGCCTAGCCATAGATTATTGTCACATTCTGTTTAGTGTGCAAATTCACAAATTAACGTCACATATTCCGTTCACTGTGCCTAGCCGCAGATTAGCGTCACATTCTGTTTCGTGTGCCTAGCCGCAGATTAGCGTCACATTCTGTTTCGTGTGCCTAGCCGCAGATTAGCGTCACATTCTGTTTCGTGTGCCTAGCCGCAGATTAACGTCACATATTGTTTAGTGTGCCTAGCCGCAGATTAGCGTCACATATTGTTTAGTGTGCCTAGCCGCAGATTAGCGTCACATATTGTTTAGTGTGCCTAGCCGCAGATTAGCGTCACATATTGTTTAGTGTGCAAATTCACAAATTAACGTCACATATTGTTTAGTGTGCAAATTCACAAATTAACGTCACATATTCCGTTCACTGTGCCTAGCCGCAGATTAGCGTCACATTCTGTTTCGTGTGCCTAGCCGCAGATTAGCGTCACATTCTGTATCGTGTGCCTAGCCGCAGATTAGCGTCACATATTGTTTAGTGTGCAAATTCACAAATTAACGTCACATATTCCGTTCACTGTGCCTAGCCGCAGATTAGCGTCACATTCTGTTTCGTGTGCCTAGCCGCAGATTAGCGTCACATTCTGTTTCGTGTGCCTAGCCGCAGATTAGCGTCACATATTGTTTAGTGTGCAAATTCACAAATTAACGTCACATATTGTTTAGTGTGCAAATTCACAAATTAACGTCACATATTCCGTTCACTGTGCCTAGCCGCAGATTAGCGTCACATTCTGTTTCGTGTGCCTAGCCGCAGATTAGCGTCACATTCTGTTTCGTGTGCCTAGCCGCAGATTAGCGTCACATATTGTTTAGTGTGCAAATTCACAAATTAACGTCACATATTCCGTTCACTGTGCCTAGCCGCAGATTAGCGTCACATTCTGTTTCGTGTGCCTAGCCGCAGATTAGCGTCACATATTGTTTAGTGTGCAAATTCACAAATTAACGTCACATATTGTTTAGTGTGCAAATTCACAAATTAACGTCACATATTCCGTTCACTGTGCCTAGCCGCAGATTAGCGTCACATTCTGTTTCGTGTGCCTAGCCGCAGATTAGCGTCACATTCTGTTTCGTGTGCCTAGCCGCAGATTAGCGTCACATTCTGTTTAGTGTGCAAATTCACAAATTAACGTCACATATTGTTTAGTGTGCAAATTCACAAATTAACGTCACATATTCCGTTCACTGTGCCTAGCCGCAGATTAGCGTCACATTCTGTTTCGTGTGCCTAGCCGCAGATTAGCGTCACATTCTGTTTCGTGTGCCTAGCCGCAGATTAGCGTCACATTCTGTTTCGTGTGCCTAGCCGCAGATTAGCGTCACATTCTGTTTCGTGTGCCTAGCCGCAGATTAGCGTCACATATTGTTTAGTGTGCCTAGCCGCAGATTAGCGTCACATTCTGTTTCGTGTGCCTAGCCGCAGATTACCGGCATATATTCCGTTTAATTTGAAGAAGGCGGGTAAAAAGGGACGGGGAAGTGGACGTGATCCTGATAGTTCAGGGCGCGGGTCAGGACGTGTAGAAACTGTGCCTGGTGCCAGAGCACAAGACAGAAAGACATCCACCATACCTAGCTTCATGTCTCAGTTTACAGGGCGTCGCAGGACATCACTCTCGAGGTCAGACCACTGCGAACAGGTGGTCGGTTGGATTTCAGCTGATACTGCTTCCAGTCGGTTAAGCACCACCCTGTCTTCCACCAAGTCCACTCTCACTAGCCAAGAGTCTGGTCAACATAATCCTCACCCTGATCATCCTTCCTCCCACCATAGAGGGTCTGGCCAAAGAAGTGATCCCACACTGGGATATAGTGAGGAGCTCGTCTCATCACCAATCCTTGATTTGAACCTCTCTCCAAGCACGCTTGCAGAGGAACATGAGATCTTGTGCCCTGATTGACAACCTCTAGAGGGTACCCAATCACAAGAAGATGACAGAGGGGAACGGCATTTAAGGTCAAAGGAAGTGGATGATGATGATGAGACACAGTTGCCATCAAATCAACCACAATTACTGTCTCAAGACCTTGATGAGGAGGATGATACACAGTTGTCAATGACTGAGGATGTGGTGGGATCAAGAAATGAGGAGGATGATACACAGTTGTCAATGACTGAGGATGTGGTGGGATCAAGAAATGAGGAGGATGATCAGAGTGAGGAAGTGGAGGAGGACTTGGTGGACGATGAGGTCACTGACCCCACCTGGGAAGGTGGAGAGCTGAGCGATGACAGCAGTCCTGAGGGTGAGCCATCTGCAGCACCGCAACAGGCTGGAAGAGGCAGTGGTGTGGCTAAAGAAAGAAGGCGGACCGCACCAAACCGGCCCGCAAATGTTCCACGGAGCACCCCCTTGCATAAATCTCCCTTGCCAAGGGCTAGGTGTTCCGTGGTATGGCGTTTTTTTAAGGAAAGTGCGGACGACAAAAAAATTGTAGTTTGCAACCTGTGCACACCAGAATGAGCCGAGGCATGAACACTAGAAACCTCACCACCACCAGCATGATCCGACACATGGCATCCAAGCACCGTAATAAGTGGGAGGAACGCCCGGATCGCCAATCTGTGTCTGCAGGCCACACCACTGCCTCCTCTTCCCCTGTTTTCGGTGCCGGCCAATCGCCTGTCGAAGGCGCAGGCCCGCATACCTCCCGCCCTGCACCTGTACCATCTGAAGCACCATCAGCGACCACATCCACTTCCCTGTCCCAGTGCAGCGTCCAAATGTCGTTACCCCAGGCATTTGAGCGCAAGCGAAAATACCCAGCCACCCACCCACAGGCCATAGCACTAACCTCACACCTTTACAAATTACTGGCCATCGAAATGCTGCCATTTAGGCTTGTGGACACTGAGTCCTTCCGCAGCCTGATGGCAGCAGCTGTCCCTCGGTACGCAGTCCCCAGCCGCCACTACTTTTCCCGGTGTGCCGTCCCCGCCTTACACCACCATGTGTCCCTTAACATCACCCGTGCCCTGACCAACGCAGTTACTGGGAAGGTCCACTTAACGACTGACACATGGACAAGTGCTTGTGGCCAGGGACGCTACATTTCCCTGACTGCACACTGGGTGAATGTCGTGGAGGCTGGGAGCGACTCGGACCCTGGGATGGCACAGGTGCTACCCACGCCGAGGATTGCGGGCTCTACCTCCATCAGGGTTTCCGCCAGCACCTACGTTATTGGCTCCTCCTCCTCCGTTTCCACCTCCGAATTCTCTGCGCGCAGCGCCACTCACCCATCAGCCGGTAACTGGAAGCAGTGTAGCACTGCAGTGGGGAAGCGTCAACAGGCCGTGCTGAAGCTGATCTGCCTTGGGGACAAACAGCACACGGCCTCAGAGCTGTTGCAGGGGATTAGTCACCAGACCGAGCAGTGGCTCTCGCCACTCAACCTGCAACCAGGCATGGTTGTGTGTGATAATGGGCGTAACTTGGTGGCGGCTTTGGAGCTCGGCAAGCTCACACACGTACCATGCCTAGCGCATGTATTTAATTTAGTGGTTCAGCGATTTCTAAAAACCTACCCCAATTTGCATGATCTCTTGACGAAGGTGCGCCACGTGTGTGCACATTTCCGTAAGTCATCTACAGCTTCAGCCGGCCTGTTGAAGCTGCAGCAGCGCTTACAATTGCCAGCTCACCGGCTGCTGTGTGACGTGAGCACGCGCTGGAACTCCATCTTCCACATGTTGGCCCGGCTTTGTGAGCAGCAGAGGGCAGTAGTGGAGTACCAGCTGTTACACGGTCGTCGCCTCTGCGTTCAACTTCCTCTAATCAGAAGTGAGGAGTGGGAATGGATGTCAGACCTCTGTGAGGTTTTACGCAATTTTGAGGAATCGACACAGATGGTGAGCGGCGATAACGCTATTATCAGTGTAACCATCCCACTTCTGTGTCTACTGAAACGCTCGCTGCTCACAATTAAAACCGACGTTTTGCATGTGGAAGAGGTGGAAATGGGGGAGGAAGAGCTTACACAAGGTGATAGCCAGAGCACCCTCACTTCGTCTTCTCAGCGACAATTGGAGGAGGCGGAGGAGGAGGAGGAGGAGGAAGACACGGTTGCCTCCGCTACAGAGGGTAGCCATGGAACTTTATTTCCATCTCTTCAGCGTGGGTGGGCAGAAGAGGAGGAAGAGGATGAGGAGATTGAGAGTCATCCTCCTGGTGAGGACAGCGAAATCTTGCCTGTTGGTACTCTGGCACACATGGCTGACTTTATGTTAGGCTGCCTTTCCCGTGACCCACGCGTTATACGCATTTTAGACAACACGGATTACTGGGCGTTCACCCTTCTGGACCCCCGCTACAAAGAGAATTTCTCATCTCTCATTCCTCCGGTGGAGAGGACAAGCAAAATGGTGCAATACCAGAAGGTTCTTGTCGAAAAATTGCTCCAAAATTTTCCATCTGACAACGCTGGCGGCAGAGTACGTTCTACCTTGGCCAACCGAGAAGGGGAGAAAAGGGGAGCACACAGCAGTTCCGACAAAGGCAGGGCAACACTCTCCAAGGCGTGGGACACCTTCATGACACCCCGCCAGCACCCTCACCCTGATGCGCAGCCTAGTGTCACAAGGAGGGAAAAGTTTTGGAAGATGGTGAAGGAGTACGTAGCAGACCGTGTCAGCGTCCTCAATGATCCCTCTGTGCCTTACAACTACTGGGTGTCCAAGCTGGACACGTGGTATGAACTGGCACTCTACGCCTTGGAGGTGCTGGCCTGCCCTGCCGCCAACGTTCTGTCTGAGCGGGTATTTAGTGCTGCTGGTGGCATCATAACAGATAAGCGTATCCGCCTTTCCACCGAAAATGCTGATAGGTTGACACTTATAAAAATGAACAAGGCCTGGATTTCCCCTGACTTCTCCACTCCACTGGAGGAAAGCCCCGGGTGAACATAAAGTCACTTTAGATATGTTATTTACAATGATGGGAATACTCTGTATTCCCATTCACCCCTTCCACCCAAAAAACGGGTATATGGTTGACTCTTAATCTTCTCATCCTCCTCCTCCTCTTCCATATACCCTGTGATATAATTTTTATATAGGGCCAGCTCACCAGCGGGCCCTGTGATATAATTTTTATATAGGGCCAGCTCACCAGCGGGCCCTGTTTGACAATTTTTGTATAGGTCAGCTCACCAGCGGGCCTTCTCATATAATGTTTTATTGGGTCAGCTCTCTAGCGGGCCCTCTCATATAATGTTTTATAGCGTCAGCTCACTAGCAGGCCTTCGCATATAATGTTTAGGATGGTCAGCTCCGCAGCAGACCCTCACCCATAATGTTTTAGATGGTCGGCTCAGCAGCAGACCCTCATTCCTAATGTTTTAGATGGTCAGCTTAGCGGCATGCCCTCGCCCCTAATGTTTTAGAGGGTCACCAGCAGGCCATTAATCCTAATTTTTCAAGGGTGTGTATGATGCCCTCCTTTATGTGTAATAAAGGGTGTATTGGAGTGACATTTCAGTCTAATTTTTGGCAGCCCTTTCACTTAGTGCATAGGCTTTATGAGTGTTGGACCACTACCTGAACTATTGTACCACAATGTGAATGAGGCCCTCCATTTTGTGATATACAGGTTGTATTGGAGTGCCTCAGGTCCTCCCATTGAATTAAATAGGGCTGGGGTGTTCGACAGAGCAGAAGGTAGTTCTTGGCTTCATCCACTAAGTCACTTCGTCACTTTTACTCAATGGATCAGACCCCACTGTTCCGACTATAAATTTTGGACTTAACAAGGGCAAACGGACATGTTGTAAAACCTGTGGTAGCTGCGGCCTCCGTTCCTGAATGCTGCACCTTACCCGGGCCATAACCACGTTGAACACCTGCTTTACGCTGCGCACGTTTCCCTCTTAATCATGGCCCCAGTTCCGAAAAATCAATGACATTTTTTGCAGAATTTGCAGATGATATACAAGTAAATATACAGCAAATACTGTTTGGTAACAATTTTTCGCCTAAAGTCGTTTTTATCTTCCTTTTTGTGTGTTTTACGGTCAGTCTGTAAAAATGGCGTACTATGGGCGAAACATCGTTCCCAGCAGCGACGTTGGAGTCCAAGATGCATCCAGACATCCTCCCTATGCTGTCCCTGAACCATTTCTGTGGTGTTTCCATCATTTTCTGACCTTTTCCTATGAACCAGGCACCCTCCCCTCATCAGAGCAGGGGGTGCCTGGTGTAATGCTCGAGTCCTCCCATTGACTTCAATGGGGCTCGGGTGCTCGGCCGAGCACTCGAGCCTCCGGGGGCGCTCGGCCAGAGAACCCGAACACCCGAGCATCGGGGTGCTCGATCATCACTAGTAATTTCATAAGAATTCTGAATCCACTGTGTTACAATTTTCTTGTTGAAGAGTATAATTTATTGTTTTTATACCAAAAGAGGCAATAGTATTTGCACCAATAATTTGAAAACTAGTCAGTGACAGGATACTTTTTCTGAAATCGCTTACTAATCTAGGTGAAACCTCTTAGTTTAATGACAGTGAATAAACCCCTCCTAGATTGCATTCTAATCATATTTCATAAGCAACTACAGTATTTAAATATATGTCTGCTGTATCAGGAAATCGGTTCTAGCCAAACAGGTTTGCCTTATTTCCATTCCATGAAGATGGATACATAAATTCTTCTTGATGCAAAACCTGCGTAAAAACAGGTAAAGAAACAGGTAAAGAAACCCAAAGGGTTTATACATTACTAAATCTAGTGCAACTCTTTAGCACTGTGAGCTGTATTTAGAAAGCTTGAGGAGCAATTCTGGAGAAAACCAAATGTACCAGAAGCAATATATAAAAATTCCCTTTGATTTAAATGGGGCTTTTAATCCCTTGAAAACTAGAGATGTTGTCAATGTATTGCAAAACAATGAATTGGAAAAATAATTCGCGTTCAATGGGTTAAAAGTACCATTTAAATAACTGGGATTTTTTGCAGTTTTTGTTTGTTTCCTACGGTGCACCTTTTTTGCATTATACTTGCATCTCTTTAGCTTACTTGAATATAGCCCTAAGTATTTTGCAGAAAGCAACATATAAAAACTGGAGCATACCAACTGCATAGACGGGAGGGGAAATACAAATTTCCAATGATTTAAATGGTATGTTTATCCACTAAATGCTAAAAAGGTATACCATTCACTGTTTCACAATACATTGGCAACATCTGTAGCTTTCAAAGGATTAAAAATGTATCCACTAAATGCTAGAGAGGTATACCATTCATTGCAAAGCACTGAGGCCTTTGTAGTTAAAAGACCAATTTCAAACAATTTGTGGAATTTTTATTTGTCCCTTGTGGTGCAGTTGGTTTGATCCAAAGTTGGTCATCTTGAGTTATATGAATACAATCCTTAAATATTACTTCAGTATTACACTTAGAACATTTTCCCCGTATTTAGGAAACTTTTTAAATATTTTGGGCTTGATTCAATTTTGGCCGGTAAAACAGACATTAAGTCAAAAATGGCCAAAGGACATTAGCTATGTCTGACTTACGTAGTATTCAATAAGAACTGTACAAGAATGGCTAACAAGCATAGGCCCAACAGATTCACTTAGCTCAAAAACCTGCGCTGCAACTTTTTTCATATCACAGTGCATCTCAATTAGCTGATAATTAATGTATGATACATCTAATGACAAGGAAAAAAGTAAAGGATGATGTTGCGGCCCTGATTGTCGTCAAGATAAGTTCAAACTTACAGCCAATCACAACACACCAAAGTGTCATAGTCATTAAAAAATACACCTGTATATTTAACCTAAAATAACTGACATACCTTGTCTGTGTTTCAGGTTTTGATGAGCTAGGGCACAGGACCCAGGCGCGGAGGCTATTGATAGAATGAGTGAAAGAGGAGCAGCCATTTGAGTGAGGTAGAAGGAATTGGGAGAGGAGAGAGTTGGTATACCATACAGACACATAATACACCTTGGCCTAGATTCGCTAAAGGTCGATGCTGTGGCGATATGATTTTCGTGGATGTGTTTAAAACACTTCGACACTTCGATGCACACACAAATTGACATATTCATTAAAATTTAGGGATGCAAGGGGAGGGAAGGAGAAGGTCCTTATTAGCATACATGATTGTCAAAGCGCTGTCAATGTAGAAGGGATGTACTCTCTTCACACATCACCAACACTATGACAATCCTGAAGTCTGACAACATTCTCTCCACTGCCCCTCTTGATCACTAGGAGAGACTACTTTCAGCACCATGGACACACTATCACTCCCTTATCCCTTTAAGTTTGTGTAAATAAAATAAAATAAAATAAAATATCAATGATAAAATAAATAATCATGTATATCCAACCATATGTACTAGTGTACTACAAAATACCACTTGTGGACATAAAAATATATCAAAACCATATTCACATATATTCTGAGCACTATCACCACATCATACATGAAGTAAGGTGGTACTCATGGCTATGGGAGCTGTATCTGACCCTAACTTTAATTTCTAAGCACTGTGGATCTCCGGTGCATTGCACAGAATTAGAAAATGTGACTTATTCCCTGTTACTGAAAGAAGACCCAGACAATAATCAGATACTGATGATATACAACTGAAAGTACCTAAGAACAAATGAAAAGTGATGAAAAATGAGAACCCAAGGTACCATTGTGGGAGGTCACTTGGAGTCAGTACATCGGAAAGCTGTGGTCCCAATAGTCACATCCCCGTCGAATAGAGGACTAGAGTTGTAGAACAGGGAGACATAATTGCACCAAAATAAACAACACAGGAAAGAAATACAGTTGGACATATTCACACTAAGAGCTTAACCATTTGAGTGTTAGAAGGGTACACAAACGCATTGCAAACAATGCGTTGCATACATCTCTGGCACTCAGAGAGTTAATACAGACAATCCTCAAGTGGTGTCCTGAGTCCAGAAAAACAGTATCCACAAATAAAATGGCAGCTGCACAACTGTATACCCGGTTCAGGACAGAAAACTGGCCCAAAACACTTCTATATCATAGGGGTACGAATTTCAAATACCAATAACATAAGGCCGCTAGCAGGACCGAAGTCTGGGTTCCCACATCACTTAACCTAAATGGGAAGTAATTAATCAGCTTATGTAACTGAATAAGTGAATGTCTGCCTCCCAAGCTGTTGGATCTTATGCTCCGCAATCAGGGCTGGTGCAAGGATTTTTGCCACCCTAGGCTAAGCTTCATTTTGCCGCCCCCTTGACTCCGCCCCTTGTACCACGCCCCTTTATACCCACCCACTTATACTACACCAAGGTCTGACTCATCTGTGCTCTCAAATCCAATCTATATATATATATATATATATATATATATATATATATAAAACCCCTGCGATACGCATTGGGTTTGGGAGCACAGATGAGTCAGACTTTGGATATTTTCCCTATGCCTCAATTTTATGTTTAGGTGATATAATAGGGTTAATGTCCTTAAATGTTTTTATAATATAATATGTGGAACTATACTTGATAGTAACCCCTTCACTGCCTGTTGCTTTTCACCATACAGGCATTAATTAGAGATTCTCCTCCACATATCCTGTGACAAAAGCTCTATTTTAACCCTGTCACTGCCAGATAATTCCACAGCATATACAGATAGATCTCTATTAGGGCATCGCTATAATATGCTATAGTAGCGCTAGACTTATTCATAACCCCAATACCCCAATAAAGACTTACCATTACATTGAGAATCATCAAACAGTGAAGGGGTTATGAATAAGTCTAGCGCTACTATAGCATATTATAGTGGATGTCCTAATAGAGATCTATCTACATATGCTGTGGAATTATCTGGCAGTGAAGGGGTTAAAATTGATTTTTAGCACATTTCTCTTTAGGGTCTGATTTCAGACTATACATAATGATACAAGGGTGTGCAAAAGTTGTATTTTTTGTCCCTCTCCTTGAATAAAGGAGAGAGACATTTATTTTTCTTGTAGCATATTGCATCATGTACTCACACTCACCCTGAGCTCCGCATCGCCGCCTCTGAAGTCTATATCGCTCTGCCGACTGGCGGATGACCAGGATCTGTGCTGCAACCCCGGCTTCAGAAGGCTCTGGCTCATGGCTGGTGTGGGGTATAATACAGGCCTCCTCTCTACTTGCTCACTCCTCCGGCGCCTCTCTGCTAAGTGCCAACTTCGTTCTGAGTCATGGTGGTGCTGAATGAATCCCTGCTCACTCACTCTGCTCCTGTGACCACATCAAGAGCACCACGAGCTTTTACTCAACAGCACTGTCGCCCCGCATCCCAAGCACCGCACAGGCAGCCAATGAGAGAGGAGTATTATGTCAAAGCACTCCTCTCTCATTGGCTGTAGTTAGAATATGCCTAGGAAGATTATACTGGACCGGACTGAGGTGCACGCTAGCCATCTTTCACAGTCTTCAGTTCACTGCGTGCCTCCGGTAAGGTTCTGACATCTGCTCTGTCTCTGCGCCCCCATAGATGTGCGCCCTAGGCCGGCGCCTATCTCGCCTATAGGTGGCGCCGGCCCTGTCCGCAATGTGCGGGAATTAAGAAATACAGTATAAATATGAATGGGCATTGAACACAGTTTCCTTGCTGGATGATCTTACTATTTGACCTCTTTCTGGAGTATTTTCAGATTGGATGACATTGTGGTAAAACCAAAGTGGATAAACCGTGTCAGTCTCTAGAAATGTACTTGTCCCAAGAGGTGGCCCTTTGATCATAGGGTGCAGAAATGTAAAGAAACAAAGTATCGGAGATACTTGAAGACACTTCAGTAAAAGTATATGCTGAATGTGTTATTGAAGTGTTTATCCTGAAGTTTTTTATCCTAGAGGGCTCAAGACTCTGGGGACTCCAGGACATCTGACCACTTCTGAGTGAGCAGCATATCGCAGGACTCCCACACACAGCTTGGGAGGCAGACATTCACTCATTCAGCTACATGAGCTGATTCATTACATCTCATTTAGGTTAAGTGATGTGGGAACCCAGACTTCGGTCCTGCTAATGGGCTTATGTTAGTGGTATGTGAAATTCATACCCCTATGATATAGAAGTGTTTTGGACCAGTGTTCTGTCCTGAACCGGGTATACAGTTGTCCAGCTGCAATTATATTTGTGGATACTGTTTTTCTGGACTCAGGACACCACTTGAGGATTGTCTATATTAACTCTCTGAGCTCCAGAGAGGTATGCAACACATTGCTTTCCAATGGATTTGTGTACCCCTCTGACACTCAAAGGGTTAAGCTCTTAATGTGAATTTGTTCCAGCTATATTTATTTCCTTTGTTGACTTTTGGTGCGAGTATGTCTGTTAGATGGGGATGTGAATATTGGGACCATGACTTTGCGATGTACTGACCCCAAGTAACCACCAACGATCATACCTTGGGTTCTCATTTTTCTTCAGTTTTCACTTGTTCTTAGGTATTTTCAGTTGTATAGCATCAGTATTTGATTATTGTCTGGGTCTTCTTTCAGTGACAGGGAATAAGTTACATTACATTTTCTAATACTGTGCATTGCACCTGAGACCCACAGTGCTTAGAAATGAAAATTACGGTCAGATACAGCTCCCATAACCATGAGTACCACCTAACTTCATGTATGAGGTGGTGATAGTTCTCGGAATATATGTGAATACTAGTTACAAAGCCTGTATACACGGGCTGATCCGGAGCGGGGATCTCAGGATGGCTCACAGTCTGTCTGTGCTCCCGGCTCCAGGGCAGCAGCGGAGGCGCTGGGTAACAGTTTGTCACCCAGCCACCTCCACTGCTGCCCCTGAGCCGGGAGCACAGACAGGCTGTCAGCCTTCCGGAGCTCTCCGCTCCGAATCAGCCCATTCTGCGAGGCCCTACTGCGCATGTGTGGTTATGTACACAGTGAGCGACGCATTCTAGGACTTTATGTTATAGGATGGTTTTGATATATTCGTATTCTTTTTCTCTATATTATCATACTCCAGTGCTTTGCAATGTGCTTGAGACCTGCCACAGACTATAAAATAGAGCAAAGAATATATTACAGGGCAAACAAAATGGTTTGAATCCAACAGAAACCCAAAATAAAATGAAAAGTAAAGTGCTGCAATGTGCAGGCATCCCAAATAGTAAATCATGCTGCTAAATTTCTGTACATGTTTTCATTTTGTGGTTGGATATTTTTTGTGATATTTCTACTTTTACTTACATTTTGCAATTTTTTTTATATTATTCATTTCTCACATTTATTTTTATCATTTTTTATTTCTTTCATTTTTATTTGTTCAATTTTCATTTTTTTTTCAATTCTTAAGTTTGCCTTATTGCTAGTGATGTGTGAGTCCAAGTCCAAGTGCTTCCACATTACCAGCACTTGGACAACCCTCCATGCTACAAATTAATTGAGGGCTGTTACTACAATAGGAAAGTGCAGGGAGATCCCAAGTTCACCAGCCTCTGGTAGGTGAAGGTGAGACTGTGAACTCTGCCTGCAGATGCTACTAACGGAATTTAGTAAATGTATTGAAGTGCCACATTAATATATAAGCACACCCACGTGAATACCAAACTGTCTCATTATCCTGCATTTACATATGGAAATGAGTCATTATGCTTAATTTCCATATGGAAATAGGCCATTGTTCGATGAGATAAGTGAAAATTCGTAAACCTATCGGATGGATGTCGATGTGTATTTTTGTCTGACTGACGGTGATGTGATGTCAAAGACACTTTAGTGAATACTACTGATATGCCTTCGACACAGCCCTCTTCAACCTTTCGTGAACCTAGGCCCTTTCTTTATAACACATTAAACATTTTTATCTTTTATTTTGACAGAGTAAATCAGTGAGTGACAGAGAGTAAGTGTGATCAGCTTTGTCTGTGAGGGACTGTGTGAGTGCCTAAGTGTGTGCGTGATGGAGAGAAGGAGAGAGGGATGGGGAGAGTAGCAGGAGAGGAGAAAGCTCAGGATGGCACCCCCTGGTCATGGTAGGAGTGGGAGAGGGCGATCATTTGGGTGGAGGGATCCTTGCCAAGGAAAGGCACACTGAGGCTAGGGACAATTGTATCAGTGGGATGAGGGTTAGATCCTGGGGAGCACCCCACACAGTCAGGGTCAAGTCAGGCAGAGCCTGAAAGCCACAGCTCTGATACCTCCCAGGCAGGGGCTGATGAGGAGAGGCTGCATGACCCCTGTTACACCTAAGAGGATAACAAGGCCCTCGTCCAAAGCATCCTGGAGAGGGAGAGTATCCTGTATCCGAGGGGAGGGTCCATGGCCTGGCTTCTGGGAAGAAGGCCACCAGGAGTCAGGTCCTCAGCAGGGTCAATGCAGTGTCCACCTGCAGTCAGACCTTGGAGTCGATAAAAAAAACGCTGGGGGGATTGCAAGCGACTGGTCAAGCCAAGATGGGTGTGGATGCCCCACACGCCCAAGGCACCAGTGGTGGTCCCCCTGCCCAGATCACTTTCAACACCTTGGAGGAGATGTTGAGGGATAGTCTGTCAGCTAGTGCTGTTGAGGGGATCCTCGGAGTATGTGACACTGGGGACCACAGCACCCTCCACACTACCGGTAAGTGCATCATAACTACTACAGCCCAACACAGTGTGGAGTAGTGTGGATGGCAAGGAGGGAAATTATCACGGTGCCCGTGATTGCTGCATTTCCTTGTCAGTTACCTGGTGGGGGGCTCTCCATTGGCTGCCTGCCTTCAGCCCGCCCTGTGTTGCCTATTTAAACTGAGCTTGGGCACCCTTTGGTTGCCCTTTCGTGTTGTCTCTATGCTACCTGCACTTGCATTGGATTCCTGAGCTTCCTGGGCCATTTCTCTGTTCCTGCTCGTCTGTGATCGCCTGAGTTCCTGTTCACCAGCTTCCTTGGTTCCAGCATCCGTTCCTGATCCGGTTGAGGTTGCTGTCTCTACTGCTGTTTCCTGCTGCCGTTCATGATACGGTTGACTGCCTGCAGATCTGTCTCCTGTCCATCAACGGCTGTGTTCCTGCTCCTGGATCGCCTGCAGTGGGCTCCTCTCCTCCAGTCGCCCTGGCGACATTTTCATTCACTCGTGTTCCACTCTCCAGTACGCAGGTACTGGTTCGCTCCACATTCAACCGTCTGCTGTTGCACCGGTAGAGTTCTAGGCTTACTCCAGTACGCGGGTACTGGTTTGCTCCATGTATAACCGGCTGCTGTGGCACCGGAAGAGTTCTGGTTACTCCAGTACGCATGTATTGGTTTGCTCCATGTTAACCCGCTGCTGTGACACCGGTAGAGTTCTAGGTTACTCCAGTACGCGGGTACTGGTTCGCTCCATGTATAACCGCCTGCTCGTTGTCATCTGTCAGCACCGGTGCTGTTCGAGGTTTCTCCAGTACGCGGGTACTGGTTCGCTCCACATACAACCGGCTGCTGTTGCACCGGTAGAGTTCTAGGTTTCTCCAGTACGCGGGTACTGGTTCGCTCCATGTATAACCGGCTGCTTACTATCATCTGACAGCCCCGGTGATGTTCTAGGTTACTCCAGTACGCGGGTACTGGTTCGCTCCATGTATAACCGGCTGCTTATTATCATCTGACAGCACCGGTGGTGGTTGGGTACCTCCAGTACGCGGGTACTGGTTTGCTCCATCTACAGCCGGCTGCTTGTTGCACCAGTAGAGTTTCCTCCTCCAGTACGTTGGTACTGGTTCGCTCCATGCATAGCCGGTTGCTGTTCAGTGCTAGACAGCTCCGGGAGAGTCTTTGTCCCTCCAGTACGCGGGTACTGGTTCGCTCCATGCATAACCAATTGCTGTTCAGTCCTAGACAGCACCATTAGACTTGTTGTTCCTCCAGTATGCGGGTACTGGTTTGCTCCACATATTAACCGGTTGCTTGCTGCGTATTCCTCAGCACCGGTAGAGATTGTGTTCCAGTCCAGGCTGCCTTGCCCGGTATTGGTAAGGCCTGTAGAACCTATTCCACATTGTACCAACTTAAGGTTGCCTTACCTGGTATTGGCAAGGCTGGTACAGCCTATAACTATTCGTTGTACCAGTCTCCAGGCTGCCTTGCCTGGTATATTGGCAGGGCTGGTAGAGCCTAGTTCTATTTGTTGTACCAGTCTCCAGGCTGCCTATCCCGGTATATTGGCAGGGCCGGTAGAGCCTATTACTATTCGTTGTACCAGTCTCCAGGCTGCCTTGCCCGGTATATTGGCAAGGCCGGTAGAGCCTTCTTTTCTCCGTTACTAATCTAAGGGCTGCCTTGCCCAGTATATTGGTAAGGCCGGTATAACCTTTTCCATCTGTGTCATCTAAGGTTGCCTTACCCGGTATTGGCAAGGCCGGTACAGCCTGTTTTACATTCCGTATACCACTACTCTTGCTACTATGTATTGACATTAAATGTTATATGTGTATGTTATTCACATGGGTTTCCATTAAACCTTTCAATAAAGTTGTGTTTTATCTTAACTCAGTGTCTGAGAGTCATAACAAACTGTGACAGTACGAAAGAAATATGTGTTTCGAGGCACTAGTGGTTTAGTGATAGAGGTCTTTGTGTTGTACATGCCATCAATTTGTCTCAGTAGTGCTGTGATGCTTAAGCTTTAGTTATCATATGCATCTTGAAGAGTGGGGATCCTAAGGAGATTTTTCCTGCCATCCCCACTCTTCAGGATATATATGATAACTAAAGCTCAACCACTGTAGGTTGCATACAGCAATGTACAGGATTTTGTCAAGATCAGCAAGCAATGAGTGCCAGGTTGGTATCCCACGCATCACAACGCAATGCATGTGATACCATCCTGTCTCTCAAAAGTTAACATGTCAATGTCATCGTCTTGCATCCCACATGTCATAGCTCAGGTGACTAATCACATCATCTCATACATGCCTGCAGCACAGCAGGAGGACAGTGAGGAGTAGGAGCCCTATGACATCCCCCCAGTGACTTTTCTCTGGAAAAGACAGAAGAGGGGCCAAGCAGGAGGGCACCATCACCACCACCAGCCACTGAGTCCAGGCTACAACCACCACCAGCAGAATATAGGCTGCCACCGACTGCCACCACAGAGTGGATGCCTCCAGGGAGTTGGATGCCCACTACCATGAATGCCCAGCAATGAATGGCACCACTACCACCAGGCCAGCACTAGATGCCAAGTACAGTGAGCATCCCACAATATGACTCATATGGGCCCACACCACAGCCACAGCTCCCATCCTGGATGCAGCCACTGCGTGGGCCCAGATACAACCCCACATCCAGTTGGGAGGGAAGCAGCTAATAGTGGCCATGTCATGACTGTGGCCACTGGACTATGAACATGTGGGACTCATTGGAGAGCCACAGAGGCCTCAACCACTTGAGGATTTCACCCCACCACTACAGACTAAACCAGATGTGGAGTCTCAACCAAAGGGAGGCACATCAGTGAGGAGTGGGGACTCTATTGATTTGGTGGGGGACCAAGCAACCCTGCATTCCTCGCATGCTGGCCCTCTGATACCTGCCCCACAAGACATTCCAATACCACCACCACCACCACTGAAAATAGAAGAAGACAGGGTAGAAACTGATGCTGAAGTGGAACAGGCAGAGGAGATTGGAGAGGCATCCCTATCACCTGTGGATCCAGCCACTATGGCCACATCCCCTGGCACAGTGAGCCAGATCACTGCTACTGATGCATTGTGTCTACGCATAAACAGGAGGCAGGTTAGGGAGAGCAGGCGAACCAACCAGTACCTGAGAAGGATCCAGAGGGATGCACAGAAGAACACTGCCACCCTCCACTCATTGGAAGCCCAGTAGGCCACATTGATCAGTGAGATCCAGCACTTCAGGACTGGGATAATGGGCATTTTGGGCCAGATGCTGATCAACATGAGGGAATCCAATAGGATGGAGAACCAGTGAATGGAGAGAGAGAGAACCAATCCACAGAGGGGTCTACTGCACCAACCTCTCTGGCAGTACGACTGTACTTACTATTGTGATCTAATATAAAGAACATATCTGGTGAGCATTTACTCATAAGAGGAAGATTGAGTACTCCTCCAGTATTGTTATCATCACTCTCTACCTATATACATCACCTATAGTGTTTTTAGCTCTGTTTCACCAGTACCTCCCTCTATTAAATACCTGTTGACTTCAACTCATCTCTGTGTCCTTGGATAGACCAACACCCAAGGTCTCTATTATCCATTCTCCATCCTTTTTTATGATTTATATTCATTTATGTACATTAGTGTTTTATTAATACATACCTTTTTATTCATTATCCATTTTTTATTCACTTTTCTATTCTGTTTTCATTAACTACTTTGATTTACTACACTCAGATCTCTGGTGCGCTGTCTCTCTCTTTTGTTTTTTCCTCTATGTACCTGATCGAGTGGACTCCGGGCAACTGACAGCTGCATAGGATCACGAGTGTCCATTATCCATTAAGCTCATCCCCATTATCTGCATCATATTCATCAATCTACATTATTTCATCATTCATCACTTTTTTCATCTCTGTATCATTCATTGCTTGGACAAGGACATTTTATGAACTATACTTTGTTCTATATATTGTTCTTGATATTTTTTCCCATTTATTTATTTCTATTTTTTTGCCAATTTGACTTTAGTCATGTCTCACTTATGTCATGATTTGTAATATTATTATTTGATACCACTTGTCCCGTGATATTACTGTTTTTACTGTTATTATATTGTCTGAGTGATATATATTTTGACTTTCCCTCTCCAGAAACTTTACAGTGAGTGCTCTGATATTTCCTCTTTTTTTCTATATTTTATAGTACAACTCATCATTCAAGTATTTTCTACTTGATTTAAAGTTGCACCATCCACACTAAAATCTTCCAAAACTATCAATATTTCCATATATAAACATCCATATTTCCACATAAAAAAGAGGGTTAAAAGTTATAAAAATTGATTTAAGACAAACACCATAGGTCTAACTCCTCATTAAGCCCACTTAGTGTTAATGAATTCAAAGTGTAAATCCAGAAGGATTCCTTCTTACACAGTTCTGCAAATCTATCCTTAAAATTTCACTTTTTGTTTTAAAGTGGAGAGGCAGGGGTTAATGTGTCTCTAAACCTTTAATGAATAACACATAGCACAAAAGCTATTTTAAGATAAATAATAGTAAAAGCTAAGTTTTAGCAATAACAGTAATTAGAGATTTTTTTCCAGCAATATATGCTGTATGGTTCCCTGGGGTGACAGGAGATTCCTTGGAATGGAATAATCTGAGGTAAATCTAAGGTCATCTATTTTTTGCTTTTCTATGTAATATATATATATCTAGCCAATGAGAGTGCTCCAGCATACAGACAGACCAGCATGGAGGAGGATCTGTCCTGTATTCTCATTGGCACGCGTGGTACCAATCAGAATGAGGAGAATACGTCACAGTGAAAAACTAAGCAGTCAAACTGCATTTCTATAGAGTTTTAAAAAAACACAGCATTGTTAGAGTAACTAAAAGAAAGAGATTAAGGCAAACTTTTAGTAAGGTGATACATCCTCTTTAATTAAATAGTACCAAATGATTTCCCTCTGTGGCACGGATAACACTACATGTGGTAAATCTTTTCAATTGTTTTAATTCATAGATTCCCACTGAAGTCTCTGGGGAAATTGCAAATACAATGAGTGACAAAGTTATCAGTTGCAATGAAATTCAGCTCTATATGTGAAATTTTGTATCATATGAAGGCCTTTTCTATATAAGTGACCATACTGTTGCATTCCACTGCAGCAGTTCTGCCATCCCTTACTTCTCTTCTGCTTTCCACTGCTGATCAGAATGCTTACTATGAAAATGTTGCTAATGCAAGAACGAGCGCAAAATATCATATTCACAACGTTGCTGGTGTTAAAACTGTGCACAAATATTTCATTGTTGAAAATGTCATCCTACAATAACCTTAAGTAGCCTAACTTAAATCACAACCCAAACCTAACAGCTCCTGAATCTAACCTAACAGATACCAACCATAGCCTAACCAAACAGATACTAACCTAACAGATACTGACTTTAACATATCCTAAAGGATACTACCCTAACAGATACTGACTAAAACGTTATAGAACCTAACCTAACGAATATCAACCCTAACGTAATCTAGCAGAGATGGGACCTAACCTAACAGTTAGTAACCTAAGAGGTAGTGACCTGTTGGCGACATTGTGAATGCGGGCACCATTTAGACCCTGAGATCTTGTTAATGTGCCATGTTGAGGCTCGCCATTTAGGTGAAACCATTTCAAAAGGATACCAATCAGGACACAGAGGAGTATCTGATGAGTGGCCCATGTTAGCATCAGCCAAATTTACTGACAGGCAGCCTCTTAGGTCGGTCATTCATGAAAGGTTGCAATGAGTATTGCAACCTCTACAAGCATGTATGGGAAAAATCTACTGGTGGCCCCACTGGCCATAGTGCAGACCTTCCTCACTGAAACTTTACTGTATTCTTCAGGGAAGTGAAATACAGGATTAATAGTCCTGTACTGACAAAAGCATCAGAGGAAAGTGACTTGGGAGCTATTAATTCAGATGACTTGAAGACAGGCAAGCAATGCAGTAAAGCAGTAGAAAAAATAAACAGGGTTTTGGTTGTATAGGAAGCGGTATTAGTAGCAGGAAGAGAGAGGTATTAATGTCACTCTGTAGATCTCTGGTAAGACCTCACTTAGGAGGAAATGTACTAAGGATCGATGCATGTCTACCAATTTGCAGGGAGCACATTGCCTTGGCGATATAAACACACATCATTATATACACTAAGAATTAAGGATGAAGGGAAGGAGGGAGAATTTATTCATTGGAATGCAGTGTTGTTGTACTGATGACGATGTGTAAGGGATGTCCCCCCTTGCACATCTCCAGCAGTATCACAACCCTGAAGCTTGAGCACATTCTCTCTGCTCCCCCACTTCCCCAGTGGCAGTGCAGAGAGGAACCTCTCAGACTTCAGCACCACAAACAACATCACTGCTTAACCTTTTTATTTCCATAGGGATGTGCATGGCAGTTAAGTGGGTTAGACAACTATCAGCTGATTCTTGTAAACATAGGCTTTGCATTGTACTCATTAAACTGAAACGGATGCTTTTGATTCATAATTTGTGACATATAGTCCACAAGACATCATTAAGAGATGTGCCAGAAATTCACGCTTTGCTTTCAGGCATCTTATGTGATGGGAGATGGGGAGCTTGGTTCTATCTAACATATATTGTGTTACATTTATCAGGTCTACAGACAATATTAGTATATGTCATTAATTAACTGTCATTAATCTCTATGAATAGAAAACAAACCAGAGAGGTTTCTGAATTTACTTTCTGATCACATTTACATGAGTCACGAGTATCATAGGGTCCGTTATTATATACAAGACTGCAGGGATTAGAGTGTGAATTGGTATAACTCACATCATTTTGATCAGCGGAAACAATAGATAACATCTTCTTTGGGTCTATCTGATCATTGAATCCCCACCCAGTCATTCATGAGCAGGTTATCATCACCCTACACGATTCTAGTGACATAAAGATTCCATGATGCATATTGCTTAACTACTCATTTCAGCTATTATATATTTATATCCATCTTTTTTGATCAGTTAATAGCCACATTTTAAGATATTAGGCATGCAGCCAATTTATCAGATTATTATGGGTTTCATTTAGGCTGTGTAGATTAACAGTCTGGCAGTATTCTATTTGGTTCAACCAATGTGATGTTGTGACTGTGAACCTGAACATTATAAGCAGCTATTGAGTTCAATGCATGTGACAATGTGTCACATTAACATTTAAACACACCCATATGACTATGACAATACTTCATTAAACAGCATTTCCATATGGAAATTAGACATTTTTGAAGTTACTCTACCAGTCTCTTACATTTTCAAAGTAATCAGTGAAAAATCATAAACCTGTTGAATTCATGGCAATGTTGGAGTATTTCTGTCATATTCACAGTAACACAATGGGTAAGACATAATAATGCATACTGTTGATATGACATTGTCACTAATATGACACAAGATCACCATCCTGGCCCTTTATTGACCCTTATTGCATCTCCCCCAATTGAGTACTGCATACAGTCCACATCTGCAGAAAGACATTAATAATTTGGAGGCAGTTCAAAGAAGACCCACCAGAATGGTGCAGTGTCTTCATGATACAAGGAGCAAGGACAGACTCAAAGGATGTAATATGAACAGCTTGGAAGGAGAGAGAGAGTGATATGAGTGATACAATAGACAACTGACATATATTAAGGGACTTGATATAGTTCAGGAAGGAAGTATTTTTCAGAAAAATAGGAATACTAGAACAAGAGTTCATTTTCTAAAGTTAGAAGGTGGAAAAATGTAAAAGTTATGCACATAAGTACTACTTTAAGGAGAGGGTGAAAGACTCATGGAATAGCCTTCCAGCAGAGGTGGTAGAGACTAAGACTGCTGGTGAATTAAAAAATGACTGGGAAATAAGTGTCTGTTCTGAGAAGTATGTGAGACTGTGTACATTTTTAAAGATAAAAATGGGCAGACTGAATGGGCCAGATTTTTCTGCTGTCAAGCTCTATGTTTCTATGCTACCATGCTACGTTGTTAAGCCTTTAACACATTGCAATACACATCCCCTGGTCTTCAAAGGATTAATTCATTCAAGCTCAGAATGCCTTCTCTATACAGTACCCAGGAAACTACAGTAATTTACTCAGATTCCCTTGGCTTCTTGAAAAAAGGCACAAAGGAACTGAATGCCCCAAAATGCCCATACACTCCCATATTGCCCTCCCCTTGGTTCAAGCTTTTTAAAGAGTAGAATTTTTAGAGTAGGTAGCTCAATACATGGGAACTAGTCAATCATAGCACCGATAACTCTGTTCCATTAGCTATCTTAAAGGGATTTGTATTACTGTGTGCGTATCCCCCCCAGCCATGTTTAGTCTCCATTGTGGTAATCTTTACTTGCCTTGACAAAATTGTATACAGAGCTTCAAAATATGTTGCCTTTTTATAAATAAATGCTAATTATAATTATATATATATATATATGTGTGTATATATATATATATATATATAATTATAGTTTCCCTTCAAAGTAACTCTGTCATATCATAACTGATTCTTACATACTTGGAAATTCTCAAAATTAGATGACTGTGAGAGCTTTGATCACATGGGCGACAAACTGTCCTGTGCTGCATCACTGTGCCCTCCCGGGGGACCGTGATGGGAGTATGAATGGGACCAGTGTAAGCCATATAATACTGGCCAACTCCCACATGGGTTGGCAAGTCACTGGAGATTGTGAAGGGCATTGCAACCTCCAATTCTGCAGTGAGAAAAAACTGTACAAGGCTCCCATAGACAGCAGTATAAATCAGGCACAGTGCAAGTTGGATACATTTGCATTGAATGCACCAAAGTTACAGCATGCTGCAACAGACATGCTCTATACTAGTGGTACACTAGTGTTTTGTATGAGCAGGGCCATAGACAGTAATGTGTTACATTTTGTTGTGATACACGCAGTGTTGATAATGCAGCACTTCTGCTATCTATTTGAAAAGGTTTTACCCTTAACATTTCCTATAGCATAAATTCTACTAATTTATAAACACATATCCTGAAGTTTATACAAACATTTAATGTGAGTTTTATTGCTGTGGAGCACGGTGATACACTTGTATACACACAACACAGTCTAACCTCCTAAAAAGGGAGACATCAAGGTAGGAAAGTGGGAGAGATGGATTTGGGTGTCAAAATGGGGCTGTCCCTCCTAAAGTTATGTGGAAGGAAAACAGAAATTCTCACTCCGCCTTTCTGTTACAAATGTCACCCTTTCAAAGACAAAAGCAGTCAGCTGGTGCATATCATGTAGTAGATAAGCTATCTCACCATAAGAATTTGGCCATTTCCTTGAGATCATGAAATTTAGCTCAAAACCCCAAATTCTAGGGTAAAGACTTGAGAGCTCCCAGACATGCTTCCCAACATTTCAAACAGCGAAAGAGGGACACTTTTGTTTAGGTGGTGTTGCCAGGGACACGACTGGTTGATGGGGCATTACCAAGAATTTTTAGGTTATTTCAGAATAACATCTCTTTGTGTAACTGAATAAATGCATTAGAACAAGGCCAAGATACTTTATTTAGAAAGAATAATTTATAAACACATATATTGACATTTATACAAACATTAATGTGAGTTTTATTGCTGTTGACACATATACACCGATATCCTAAAAAGAGGGACGCCAGGCTAGGAAAGAAGAATTGGGGTCTCAAGGAGGAACTGTCTCTCCTTAAGGAGGACACTTGGGAAATATGCCCATAACTCTCAAGTGTCCCCCTTTAGGAGGGACAACGCCTCTTTGAGACCCAAATCCCTCTTTCCCACCTTGGTGTCCATATTTTTAGGAGATCAGACTGTGTGGTTTGTGTATATGTGTATCACATTGCGCCCTATATGGCTTTATAAATTAGACTGTTTAAAACACTTTAGTTTTGTCTAAATTATTTATTCAGTTACACAAAGAGGTGTGAAAAGGTCATGCTATAAGCTAAAAACTCGTGGTAATGCCCCACCTACATGCCACGCACACACCACATTTGAAATGTTGGGAGGTATGTATGCCCAGATATAATTATACACATTGCACGCTTTTTGTGGCTGAGCTAGAAGACCAGCGCTAGGTAAACAGCAGCCCTCCATCCATAGTTGGGCTCGGGGTTAAACTTCCTTCATCCTCCGCCAGATGAAAACTGTACCCCAGCTGTAATATTGGACTACAAAACTCATTCACAGATGACCTATAATAAACCCATGCAAAAGCGTTAGACACACGTCTCTAGTGCGCAGGCGCCGAAGGGCGAGTAGAGGGGCGTGGCAATCAACGAATGTCAGTAGTCTTTCTATCCTTCATTACTTTCCGTAGTGGCTGGAATTAGTCACGTGACGCAACAGAAAGAAACATCAGTAGAAGTTCCGACTGCTGGGATGTGTAATATCGCGTTTAAGTGACACGGAGGACCCTGTATACACTGCATTGTGAGTGCCGCTGTGTTGCTGGGGGGGTGCTCTTTTGTGGTGGTATGTGGTTCCTTTATCATCCAGTCCTGTTGGGGCTGTGACCAAGGGTCACTGTAGTGTTCTGTAACCCTATGAGCGACAGAGGGATGTGGGTAATGCAATGCACACCACTCTGGCACTCAAAGGGTTGACCTAGTCAGGTTTGAGCAACCACTGTCTATCTACTCCAGCTGTTGTTGGCCTACATTTGCCATCATTCAGTTGCCGGGTGAAGATGATAAAATTGTAGTCCAGCAACAACTGGAGAGCCACGGGTTGCTTCCACTAATCGCACCATCATCACAGGGCAGGAGTAGAATCTCCTGATGCCTTTGTGGGCGGGACCTGCACTGTTATTCACAATTGTATATAGATGGACAGGATGACAGCGGGGAGGGGACTAGTGCAAGGACTGCAGGGGGCCCATGCCTCAAGGGGGGTAATGTGACAGTACAGTAGCGCTTAACACACACTGAACACACAAGAGCTAGAGATATACATAGTGAATAAACATCGTCAGTCATTCGATTGTTAGCAAAGGCTAGGGAAGAGCCCCAATGAACACTATTTTCTCATAATCTCGGGGAGGTAAGGAACATTCAGTGTACTATAGGTGACAAATGAAAATACCCTGTGATTGAAATTGGTGTTTTAACCCCTTGAATGCTAGAAATGTCTCCAGGTGCAATGGTGATGCAGACTAACTGCATTATAGGAGACACATGAAAATACCCTGAGCTTTAAATGCGATTCTTAAACTTTAAATGCTACAGAGGTCTCAAACACATTGTTTTGCAATGCATTGGAGACCTCTAGCACGCAAGTGGTTAAAACATCATTTAAATTAATGTAGATTTGAGGACGTTCATATGTCTCCGACAGTGCAGTTGGTTTGCTGTAGAACTGCTCCACTTTATTTTGCCGAGTTAGTTCCATAGTGGGTATTACATTGTCACTAAATGAATTACCTACTGTTCTAATGCTAATGCTTATTAGTTTATAATTATAACTACATAGCTATAACTGTAATTGAAAATGTTGCTACCTGAAGTAACTTGGGATTTGGTTCTTTTTTATCAGCGCTGGAAAATTGCTCTCACCACTTTATAAGTCACACTTATTTGTACTGTAAAATAGAGCCTAGTCTTATTTCACTTCTGTTTGTTTAACCCTTTAAAGGGATAATAACACTTCAGTTTTTGAAAAGTTCATCTTGCAGGTCTTAAAAAAAAAAATTTAAATGCCCCCAGTCCCATCTCTCTAACCTTTATGGTTTGAGAGATATTCGGGACCAAAGTTCCCCCCCCTTTCCCTGACTTAACCTCTCTTGCTGACTGCAGGAGAATCCGATCCAGGGACCAGTGGAGGCTCTTCAACAGAGCTGAGATTGTGTTATTTCAAAAGAATTCCTTCACTGGAACGGTCTACAAAGTGTGCTTGCAAACCAGGCACACGTTGTAGACCATTCAAATGAAGTATTTCTTTCTAACTAGCGCAATTTCGGTTCTTCTGAAGAGTCACGGACCGGGATCTCCGTCTGTAAGAATGAAAGCTGACGTCAGTGCAAGAGGAAGGAAGAGGGAAATTTGTAAGCTGTTATCTTTCAAACCATAAAGGTTTCAGAGATAGAACATGGCACAATTAATTCATTTTTTCCCAAGTTCATTATTAAATGTAATTATATCCTTGTATTACTATCCCTTTAACATGTCTATTTTTCAACGCATTCTTATATTACAGCATTTTTCACACCTGTCTAAATCTTTTGCACAGTACTGTGCATGTAGCTGATATTTAATTTAATCGCTTGTCGTGTCAGCTGGTGAAGTGTCTCCTGTTCACTGGCAAATCACTTCAGGGGAACTTGCCTCTGAGTACACACCACAGGTATACTAAACAATTATTCCAAAGAGTGATTGGATCTCAGCAATATTTAAAATGTTTAAAAGTTTTATTCCAAAAAAGGAACAATAAAACTTAAACGTCTGTTTAACCAACATGTTTCTTGGTCTCTAGGAATTTTTCCTCAGTGTGTCAGACTCGTTATGTGTTTTGATACCCTGAGGAAAATGTCCTAGAGACCTAGAAACACGTTATTTAAATGGACCTTTTTGTTCCATTTTTTGGTATAGTACATTTTTAGTTAGTTCTGAGATCCGATCACTGTAGGTGCATGCATAATTAGCAATGGTCCTTCATAAATACCAGAATCAAATATATGAATAACTAGTGTAAAAGCCTGTGTGCACGGGCCGTGGAGCAGTGAGATAACGACATTATTCAGAGCAGGACCGGCCTCTTAACCCTTTGAGTGCCAGAGGGGTACGCAACCCATTGCAAAGCAATGCGTTGCGTTCCCCTCTGGCACTCAAAGGGTTAACATTACCTGCTCCGCGTACTGCTGTTGCCTCACTGCTTCACGCAATTGCGTCACCTCACTCACACGATGCAATCATGCGCAGTAGAGACTGTCTGAACTCGCGCAGTCTCTACTGTGCATGATGGCTTCTGACAAACATCCTAGCGAATTATTATATAGGATTATTATAAAGGATTACGTAGAGAGCAGTAACTCAAATGCTCTCTCTTGCTGTTTGTCTTAATGGTTGCATACACGTATAATCAATATGCATGTTCCTTTTGTTTCATATTTTACAGCTCTTGTGAGTCTTCTCGAAGTCACATTGCCAGGCAGAAATACTGTTCACTTCAAGCTACAGAGCAGAACCATACCCGACATATCAGTATCTGACCACTGCTTTTACTAGGGAGCTCAGCTGGTAAAAGAGCAACACTCAGCTATTGATATGTTGGATGCGGCTCTGCACTGTATTTTGAAGTAAGCAGTACTTCTGCCTGATGATGTGACTGGGAGAAGCTTCCAGTGAAATGATAGGAACATGCTTAGCGATTACAATGTATGAACCTGTTAGGACAAAAAGCAGAGAGAGAGTATTTGATTTACTGCTCTCTGACACGTCATTATTCATGTATTACTTTTTGGTATTTATGAAGGAATATTCCTAATTATGCATACACCTGCATAATACACACTCATGGAAATAGCATATGTTTGTTGTGCATGCTTTTAACTGGTTAAAAAGTTGAAAAATACAAACATATTGTCAGGGCCGGATTTACATCTCAGGAGCCTGTAGGCACAGAAATCTGAAGCTCCCCCCCACCCAATTGGCCAGCTCTACAATGCTCCAAATCTCCACTTTACCCCCTATATCCATATTGCCCCCATTAGCTCCAACTTGCCCCCATTAGCTCCAACTTGCCCCCATTAGCTCCAACGTGCCCCATCATCTCCAACTGTCTTGCCCCATCATCTCCAACTGTCTTGCCCCATCAGCTCCAACTGTCTTGCCCCATCAGCTCCAACTGTCTTGCCCCCATCAGCTCCAACTTGCCCCCATCGGCTCCAAGCTCCAACTTGCCCCCCATCGGCTCCAAGCTCCAACTTGACCCATCAGCTCCAGCTGTCTTGCCCCCATCAGCTCCAAGCTCCACGTTGCCCCCATCAGCATCAGCTCCAACTTGCCCTCACATTGCCATCAGCTACACATTGCCCCCCTGTATCCGTTTCCTACCTCCCTGGTGGTCCAGCGGCAGGAGATGTCTGTGCCACCTTCTGCACAGACCTGCAGCTTTTGTTGTACCTCGCGCGGTCTTCTCTTTAGGAATGCAGAGCACTGGTAGATGATGTCATCTCCCAGCACTCTGCATTAGAGCCGATGAGGGGAAGCAACAGCAGCTACAGTCTTCGGCACAGATCTTAGCAAGTGAGGGGCGCGCCAGGCGGCGGGTTACTGTGCGCAGCGCGGAAGCGCTGTAAATATATTAAAAAAATACATTATTTCATCGACAGGCACCCCTCCGTGGGCAAGTCCGGCCCTGCATATTGTTTAACTCTTTGTGTGTCAGAGGGGTGAGCAAAAGCAGTGCTCTGTAATTGGTTACATACCCCTCTGACACAGAGGGTTGAGTGAGGGCTGCTGCTGTTCTTGGTGTCTCCAACACAACACCTCTATAACAGAATACTATGCTAATTACCACATTCTCTTCCACTCCCTTTGCATCCCTAATTCTTAAAGCAGAACTACCACCTCAACTAAAATCACCCTGCAATACTTAGGCAGGTGGCAACTAGCTTAATAATCATTATTTTACCTCTCAAAAGTGCCCCTGAATAAAGTTATCCTTAAGTTTTCCGAGACTGACGGCCAGGTTACTGCAGCCTGTGTGCCTGCGCCGACAGTCTCTTCCGGAGCCGTTCGGGCCAGTGCAATGCCTGTGAAGGGTGACGGGGACTGACAGCACAGGCACGCATTCAAGATGTCCGCGGTGATGCCTGGCTTCCGGTCTCGGAAGCTTAAGGATAACTTTATTCGGGGGCACTTTTGAGAGGTAAAATAATGATTATTAAGCTAGTCACCACCTGCCTAAGTATTGCAGGGCGACTTTAATGAAGGTGGTAGTTCCACTTTAACGTATATGGCGATGTGCTCACCACACATCGACATACACACATCTCCATAGCATTAATCCTTAGTGCATCAACCCCCGAGAATTATTTTTTCAGCAGGAGCTTGCTAGCTAACTCCTTTTGCATACCGTATCACAATAGTATTTTATGTTTTTTGATGTTTCTATCAAAGAAGAGTTGCTAAAAATAAATAGCAAAAGAAAAAAGTATACCCTAATTAAAACTCTCTGCTCCAAAAATAATAGTATACTACAAAAATCACATTAAAGGGATAGTAATACTTGAAAATAAGTTTATTTTAAATTGTAGCCCTTAAAAAAACTTGAAAAATGATATAAGTCTTATCTCCCAAACCTTTATGGTTTGGGAGATATTCAGAAATAAAGTTTCCCCTGGAGTTAGGTCATTGCTCCACCCTTCAGTTTTGGAATCCGGTCCCGGGACCGGCTGTGCCTCTCCAGAAGTGCTGAGATCACCATCATTAAAAATAATTTCTTAATTGGAATGGTCTACAAAGAGTGCTTTCAAGCCAGGCACACTTTGTAGATAGTTCCAATTAAGTAGTTATTTTCAAAGATCGTGATCTCGGCACTGCTAAAGAGCTGCCGGTTGCTCTGTGGACCGAATTCCAAATCTGGCCACTAGATGGCAGACTTGGCCGAAACAGCCAGGAAATGAGCATTTTACAATATTTTACATGTGAATGAATATCTTCCAAACCTAAAGGTTTGGGAGATAAGACTTATATCATTTTTCATGTTTTTTTAAAGGCTACAATATAATATACAATTATTTTCAAGTATTACTATCCCTTTAAATATTAAAAAATTTATTGAAAACTGATATATGCCAAATTTATTGGGAAAAAATCAAACAAATTTTCACTCCTTACTCATAAATAGCATAATTGTCCATCAAGAGGGTATACATACCTTTTTATTGTCAGTGGCCACATACGTAAATTTTACATGCAAATACAGAGAAACTGTTGCCAAGTATGTTGATAAACAATGAACAATTGTCATCGTCCATCCCTTTAATCTTAATAAAGTGCAAAAGTGTCAGTAAATAGCAGCAGGTCCTGATGATGTTTATGGATTAATGTAGATGACAGTGCAGCATGTCAGCTGAGACATTCATCAATATACTTCTATGTAACATTAGTACAGAGGCATGGAAGTTCATATGTGAGGGCCACATTAATTTTTTTAAATACATAACAATGGTGGATTACAGCCTGTTAATTCAAAATATGAATTTCTTTAGCTGTAACATAAAGGCAATATATATAAAAAAGTTTAATCATATTTATTTATAAAGATGTGCACAGTTATAGGCTTATTGATAGTGATAATTTCTGATCTAGTCATTGAGAATAGAAATGTTTATCAGACTAAAGTTTTCTTGAGAATTGTATGGCATCACTTATACAGCTGTAGCCACAAACCTGTGATTAGGCTGTACTGGGCTATTATTCCATGTGTGCTAGCAAATTAGGGATAACATATTTTTGTTACAACTCAGACTGACAACACTTTGTGCTCAGAGGGCTAAATTTGACCCATATACTTCTTATTAGTCTCCCTACATCAGTAGCAGCAGGAATTATAAATCCATATAGAGAACACCGTCACATGATACATGTAGGTAACAACCGGTTATGTATTTCGCAAAACCAATCTCTGTTATACACAGGCGGCATGAATAGATAGTGGGATAATGTAATGGGATATTGTCACAAGGCATCGCAACCTATAGTGTAGGTTTAGAGTAGATCATGGAGCATCAATACCTTCATCCTGGTTCTACTGGTAGTCACATATACTATCTGACACACCAGCCTTGTTCTACTGTCCCTTTGGTAGTCGGTCCCCAGGACATTTAACCCTTGGATGCCAGAGAGGATCCAGTGCAATGCACAACATCAAATTGGAGACCTCTGTGGCATCGAAGGGGTTCTTAAACACATGGCCAGCGGGCTGCGGGGCAGATGTTATGTATCGGGTACAAAACATGAGCGAGAGATGGCCCACGTGTTCCTTTGCTACTCTGTGACAAGCTCTGCTCAGTGGAGGAACACTTGGTCAAAGAGCTTTTCACAGACAGGCAGTGAAATACTTGGGCCATCTCTCACTCGTGTACTGTACCTAATTCATAGCACCTGTCCTGGTTATCAGTGCCCTGACACTGGCCATGTGTTTATTAACACTCTGGATACCAGCAATGTTTCAAATGCACTGTTCCTCATTCCCTTTGCCCTTCTGTGCTGTTCAAGGATTTAATGTCTTGGTAACTGCACTTTTATTTCTGAAGGACTAATAGGTGCAGTGCATGGACAAAATCATCCAGGTCACAGTGCAGGCATGGAGGGGAGGGGCAGATCACAGTTGGGTGGGGTAATGGGGCACATTGCAGAGAGTACAGAGGGATGTGGGAAAATGACAGTGCGGCAAAATGGAGGTATGGTGTGGGACACAGTGTGGGGAGTTGGGGGGGAGGGTACAGAACAAAGATGGGGGATGTGCAGTGGTTTTGGCTTCATCCCTCTGCCCGAATTACCTTTTCAGACAGGTCTTTACTTAGGAGTTACAGCCTTTTTGTGTAGCCTCTCTTCTGCCACCCCTGGGTATATATGCACACCAGCAGATATGATTTCAAGCCATCCTTGCTTAGTCACACATGGGCAATCATCCCAAGGACTAGAGCTAAGGATCACTGGTCTAGCTAGCTTTTATATATAAAGGTTGGATTTTAGATCATGTTCTTACACAGATTAGAATCCATGGCATTGTAGGTCAGTAGCTTTCTGAGGTTGTATACTTATCCAAACAGTATTATCCTTTTACATCAGTATCAAACATAAAAAAACAAAATCACAATAAACTCTGCCTTATAGGAACACCCATGAAACAGCTGTTATGTATTTTCCTTGTGCTATCATGTTTCCGCTCCCCAAAATGAGATCCCCACCTCATTTAATTGCACACGAGAATAGAAATACGTCACTGGAAACAAACAAGTTTCTTCAGGTGTATAGCAAAAAAGGCAGAATAAGAATAGGCTGGAAACAAGTGTCACGTGACAGTAAGGCAGATGTGCTAAACAGACATGGAGCAATTCTGGGACAAACCAGTTGCTTCACATGGAAGAAGTAATTCTAGTTGATTTAAATGGGGTTTTTGACTCCTTGAATGTTTGAAAGGTTTGTTTTGAGTGAAGTGTTTTGAGAAGCAATGAGGTGTAGATATCTGGCCTTCAGGAGAATTTGGGGAATTTGTATTTGTTAATTATACTGAAATGCCCCATCTATGTAGCTGAGAGTGTCCAATGTTTGTTTGGGTTTGTGTATCCTCAGGTGAGATATAGTGGTAACTCTGAGATGACAATTTTGGTGTCTATCCATTGAGGCAGGGTTTTGTCTTTGCTCGTGTCCTGTGGAAGACTGCTGATATCTGCACATTTAGCAATACATTTTCTTAATTTAGTTTACTTAGGTCCTGAGTGTGCACATATTCTTCTTTTTTTTTTTTTTTTTTTTTTTTTTTTTTTTGTGTGTGTGATATATATAAAGCAAAATTAGGGTGGAATGCATACACTGTAGCTTAGGTGACCAACCTATTTGCACATCAAAATTGATAATAATTACAGTTCCTTGGAAAAATTGATGACATTCACAGAATCCTTTTTGTCACTGAATTATAGATACGTTTATTAAACCGACATTTTGGCCAACACTGTGGCCTTTATCAAGAATCTCAATTGATAAAGGCCACAGTGTTTGCCAAAACATTTATTTAATAAATATATCTGTGATACACCTTCAAAAAGGATCCTGTGTGTACCATCAGTCTACCACAGAACTGTATATAACCTAACTGGGAACTTTCAAAATGAGCTGATCTCCCACACACACACGACAAGCAAGGCTTCTCTCTAAGCTTTTTGGTAGGCATAAGACTAAAGAAGCAGTTATTGGCTTGGATCATATAATAAGGAATTGGCTCTCTCACCCTGAAAAGCTGCCCCTTCACCATGAGACTTCTCAAGAATGTGTATGTTTTATGTTTATATCTATCTAATATATATATATATATATATATAATAAATTTCTTGGAGTGGACTGCACTCGCTGTAGTTCCAATGTGACTGCCTGGGTGCTTATCAAAGAAAAAAGATGATACATACAGTTCATGAAGAAAGATCGCACTCACAGGACTTCAATGCGGTATAAGATAATGTTACAGTTTATTCAGATCGACGTTTCGGCTATCACAGTAGCCTTTATCAAGATGCAATAGTGTAACAAACAAGACCCATAAATACCCTTTCCCCACATCCTAACGTGAAAAAAAGCGCCAAAATCACGGCGTGCTAAACGTAAATCATGTGTCACCAATAAAACAATTAGTGAAGCGAATTAGTGAAAATACATGTTAGTAACAACTGTTAAAAATTAACCCTCAATGCCACACAGAGACTCAGCGCTATGCGAGTCCCTTAGACCGGATCTCAAAGTGGCATAGAATCTACCGCTGTTGAAATAAGCGGACCCCTACATAAAGAGAACATAACATAAGCATAGTTGGCCGAATACAATGAATGTAAAACCATATCGGCAAAATTACATAGTTCATAAAGAGTCTCTGAATACCTTCACAGGAACCATGTAATCTGGGTACATCATGTATTCAACACATATATAGATGGATGTCATTGATAATATCCCAATAGAGACCGTGTAGTCTGGGATCACACTAAACTAGGCACATGTATGGATATTATTCATAACATAATAATCATATTGAATAAAATTATCTATGCTAGTATCCTCCTATAATTGCTAAACAAATTTTTTCCTATGCTCTTCAAACATGTAAATCATAGTTGTATTGTGCGAGCTATTGTAAGCAAATTTAATTTCAGCAAATTAACATCCCAAAATAAATTTGCTGAAATTAAATTTGCTTACAATAGCTCGCACAATACAACTATGATTTACATGTTTGAAGAGCATAGGAAAAAATTTGTTTAGCAATTATAGGAGGATACTAGCATAGATAATTTTATTCAATATGATTATTATGTTATGAATAATATACATACATGTGCCTAGTTTAGTGTGATCCCAGACTACACGGTCTCTATTGGGATATTATCAATGACATCCATCTATATATGTGTTGAATACATGATGTACCCAGATTACATGGTTCCTGTGAAGGTATTCAGAGACTCTTTATGAACTATGTAATTTTGCCGATATGGTTTTACATTCATTGTATTCGGCCAACTATGCTTATGTTATGTTCTCTTTATGTAGGGGTCCGCTTATTTCAACAGCGGTAGATTCTATGCCACTTTGAGATCCGGTCTAAGGGACTCGCATAGCGCTGAGTCTCTGTGTGGCATTGAGGGTTAATTTTTAACAGTTGTTACTAACATGTATTTTCACTAATTCGCTTCACTAATTGTTTTATTGGTGACACATGATTTACGTTTAGCACGCCGTGATTTTGGCGCTTTTTTTCACGTTAGGATGTGGGGAAAGGGTATTTATGGGTCTTGTTTGTTACACTATTGCATCTTGATAAAGGCTACTGTGATAGCCGAAACGTCGATCTGAATAAACTGTAACATTATCTTATACCGCATTGAAGTCCTGTGAGTGCGATCTTTCTTCATGAACTGTATGTATCATCTTTTTTCTTTGATAAGCACCCAGGCAGTCACATTGGAACTACAGCGAGTGCAGTCCACTCCAAGAAATTTATTATAAATATCCACACTAGGATATTGCACCCTGGATGATTAGTACTTTTGCTCCATTGACTATTACCTACATTTAGACGTTTTCCCTATCTCCTAACCTTTATTATGGAAAATACTTTCACTTCGGTTGATTTCACCACCCCTATTGAAACTATTACTATTACTGAAACGGAAGCACAAGAAATTTTGTTTAAAGAGAGTGCAACAGAGATTGAAGCAAAATTAAAGCCCAAGGATGTGTATCATAATCTATTAAGATTACACAAACGATTTGCAGACTTACAGTTACATGGAATTTACTTATCCGACTATTATAGACTGAAACACATCCCAAGAGGTTTTCGGATTGCTAATGTACCAACCATAGGAAGACAGAACTTTGAATTCTGCAGAAAATGGTGTGGGATTTTGAATAAATGTTCTTTGGACTTGATGCTATTGGTAATAGAAGAGGTGAAAAGAGAACTTAACAACTCTAAATCAGAATTGGCAGGGTTTGAAGAGAAACATAAGAATATAATTGTAAATGATAAGGAGACTAATTGGCTTGATAAGATCAACACACAACTTGTTACATATCAGGACGATTTACATCGTTTCAAAAAACAAAAGGTACAAAAAGTGGAATTAGACTATAAGGAGGCAAGGGTATATGGTTGGCTTACAGGCACACAACCCAGACGCAGACCCCCATTTAGGAGATCCATACGGAATGCACGTACACAAAAACCTAGTGATACTATTGATATAACATCAGCGGCATCATCAACATCTGATAGTGATACACATATTGATAGTGACATACATACCCTTGAGAGAGGTGCTTTTTTAGGAGTAACAACTCGCTCACAGACAGCCATCACAAAAGGAGACCCCATATTAGAAGGGGAGGCAGAAAACACAAGAAACAGAGGTTCAAAACTGAAGAACAAATAGTGTTTAACTTAAGCAAATATAAACTCACATCTTCTGAAATGACGGTATTATCCAAAGGCCTTTCATTTGTTCCTACAACTGCACATGACCAGATTACTTTTGACATAGAATTGCATAAATTTCAGAGGAAACTTAAATTGAGAGACTACTTTAAAAATATACCGTCGGATGAGGAGGTCAAATGTAGATTAAAACCGGTCAGCACATTTGAACCGGTGAATACTAACACTTCAATCAAAACTTTTACACGTTTGATGGAATTGGAAAATAACAAAATACACAAAGTTCCTAAACTTAAGTCCAATACAACGAGACAAGAACGATTAGCTATTCAAACTTTAAGTGCAAATAAGGATATTATCATCAAACCCGCGGACAAGGGTGGGGCTATAGTGGTCATGGACTATGAGTTTTACAGAACTGATATTTTAGAACAGTTATCTGATTTGAATACATATATGTTACTTGACAAAGATCCAACAATGGATGACAAGAAAGCAATAGATGTAATCATTGATACGGCTATCAGAAATAAATGGATTGATCTTCAGACTAAGAAATATTTAACAACTCAATATCCTATCACACCAGTTCTATATACTCTTCCAAAGATCCATAAAAATGATAAAAATCCACCAGGGAGACCGATCATATCGGCCAGAGGATCACTTTTAAAACCCTTAGCCTGCTTTGTTGACCATTTTTTGCAACCATTACTACCGGGCATTCCAAGTTATATCAAGGACACCACAGATCTATTGATCAAATTAAATAACTTAGGAACACTTCCAGAATATACTTTGCTAGCTACTATGGATGTATGCAGTCTATATACGGTTATTCCTTTGGAAGAGGGCATACAAGCAGTCCTAAAATTATTTAAGAATAATCCCAGAGCAGACAGACCAGTGGATAATTTCCTTCTGGAACTACTCAGACTATGTCTAACTTTGAACTTTTTTAATTTTGAGAACAAATTCTATAGACAAATCTCCGGGACAGCAATGGGGAGCAATGTAGCCCCCTCATATGCTAAGAGCTACATGCATCTCTATGAAGAGAAAAATATCTTAAATCCATTTGGTGAGAAAATATTTGCATTTTTTCGATTTATTGATGATATTCTGCTGCTATGGCAAGGGACAGAACAGGAATTTCATGATACAGTAGCATTTCTCAATAATTTACCATCAACGATCCGCTTTACAGCTAAAATAGGTAAGGAAATAGAATTTTTGGATGTAAAATTAAAAATAGAGAATGGTAATATCCACTCTATGAACTATAGGAAACCAACGGACCGTAACACATTACTCCATAGAGATAGTTTCCATCCTGTCCATACCAAGAAGAGTCTTCCTTACTCACAAATGTTAAGGATTATCAGGAACAATAGTGACCCAAATATGGCACAGATACAATTAACAGAATTGATGATGAGATTTTTACAAAGGGGTTATGAAAAGCAGGAACTTGATAACCAACTATGTCGTGCTTTAGCATTCAAACAACATGACCTATTAATGACAAATAAAGAACATGGATCTTTGAGCCAAATGGTTTTTCCAATGACATATACTTGCGCCCATAAACAGATTACAAGGGCGATTAGAACATATTGGGACATATTGGCCACGGATTCCTCCCTGCCCATGATCTTCAAAGAACCGCCTCTTATTAGTTATAAGAAGGGAGCTAACCTAAGGGATTTACTGATTAAGTCAGATCCCAAACATTGCTATGAAAAAAGTGTAAAAACTTGGCTGGGAAATGCTAAAGTGGGATGCGTCAAATGTCTGGACTGTGTAACGTGCAGGAGTATGGTCACTGGACAATCCTTTATTAATCCTTATGATGACATGGAGATTAAGATTAACTACAGATTGACCTGTTCTAGTACGTTTGTGATCTATTGGATCAAATGTCCATGTAATAAAATATATGTGGGCTTGACCACAACCACATTTAAGGAGAGGATGGCTAACCATCGTGCTACAATTAATAAGGCATTAGCCGAAGGAAAAAGTGATAAACCGGTAGCCAAACATTGGCTGGAATACAAACATCCACAATCTAGCTTAAAATGTATGGTTTTTGATCACATCCCACCCTCTACTAGAGGGGGAAATCGTACGCAACAACTACACAGAAAGGAATTCAGGTGGATCCGACGATTAAATACTCTGACACCTAATGGTCTGAACGAGATGTTGTCATATACTTGTTTTTACTGAAAGTAAACATTGGGTGTTTTGAATAATTCCCAGATACGATCCGTTGTGATGATGTGATGATCATTACTCATTATCTGGCGATGGTCAGTTGTTATGGAAACCCTATAGCTGTGATGCCATGACATTTTTCATGGACCACTTTATATGCTCCCTTGATATCCATGACCTATGTAACGTTGGGATAGGAATTTCCCATCGTTCATACATTAATGGACTATAGGTTTGAAGCGTTATGTGGATAGATATAAATGGCTAATTACACAGTGGGTCTCGATTGATTATGAGCGAAGACACCTATTAGGCTCATACAATACATCTGTACCTTCAAAGCCTCTGTGGATCATAGTGACAAGGGCAAACATATATACACCTAATGTGGATAATTCTTCATTTTTTGACAACATATTAGAACAGTGTATTTATTTATATAAAAATGCTGGAAATATCATCGTTCAGAACAGTGTACCTTTCTGTATAAAAATGCTGAAATACCATTTCACCAACAATCAATAAGAGCGCTAGAGACGCACGGACATGGATTACAATTATAAGGATTTTTTACCTTCATATGACGATGTATTTAAAATACGCACTGAATAGATTCAAATCTTTCGCTAAAAGGTTGAAAAGCTTGTAGGCAGAGTCCTAATATGAGCGTCAAGATCATTACCATTTAATGATTAAGATGGAGTACATTATAGTTTTTTGGCATACAACAATACCATTTAAGGACATGTATGGAATGCAACGGAACACCGGGTTGGTGGACTTTAACACAGAGCGCTAGAGACGCGCGGATATGGATTACAAAATACATAGATCAGTTTTATTATTGCTATATATGTTTATTTTGGGATGTTAATTTGCTGAAATTAAATTTGCTTACAATAGCTCGCACAATACAACTATGATTTACATGTTTGAAGAGCATAGGAAAAAATTTGTTTAGCAATTATAGGAGGATACTAGCATAGATAATTTTATTCAATATGATTATTATGTTATGAATAATATCCATACATGTGCCTAGTTTAGTGTGATCCCAGACTACACGGTCTCTATTGGGATATTATCAATGACATCCATCTATATATGTGTTGAATACATGATGTACCCAGATTACATGGTTCCTGTGAAGGTATTCAGAGACTCTTTATGAACTATGTAATTTTGCCGATATGGTTTTACATTCATTGTATTCGGCCAACTCGGTCTCTGTGTGGCATTGAGGGTTTATTTTTTACAGTTGTTACTAACATGTATTTTCACTAATTCGCTTCACTAATTGTTTTATTGGTGACACATGATTTACGTTTAGCACGCCGTGATTTTGGCGCTTTTTTTCACGTTAGGATGTGGGGAAAGGGTATTTATGGGTCTTGTTTGTTACACTATTGCATCTTGATAAAGGCTACTGTGATAGCCGAAACGTCGATCTGAATAAACTGTAACATTATCTTATACCGCATTGAAGTCCTGTGAGTGCGATCTTTCTTCATGAACTGTATATATATATATATATATATATATATATATATATATATATATATATATATATATATATATATATATATCAGGGCTTAAAATTGCTGTCCTTTGCTACTAGCCAGACCTGAAAAGTTATTCGCCACTGCAAGCCATAACATACCCACCAGGGCTGAATTTCTACTCGCCAGGGCTAAATTTTCACTCGCCGTTGGCTAGTGGAGAGTGGAAATTTTGAGCCCTGTGTGTGTGTGTGTGTGTGTGTGTGTGTGTGTGTGTGTATGTGTGTATATATATATATATATATATATATATATATATATATATATATATATATATATATATATATAAAATACACACACTGAAAAAAACAAATGTATATAGGAAACATGGCACCGATTACCTGTTTTAACTATAATGTTCTATAATAAGTCACTCAAAGGACTGGAGCTATAGTCCCCAAATTTGTGATAATAAAAAGAAAAAATGAAGAAAATGCAAAATAGGGAAAGCGCTAATTCTTAGTGAGAAATTAAAATATGTATTTTGTTGGTACAGCGGAAATAACAATAATTTATTCAATCTGAATATTATAAGCTCCCAAGTAGTGTAATATAGCACTACTAGTTGAACAGCCCGTTACACGGGCCACAGTGTCACAGACACCCGGTCGCGGGGCAGTCATGCGCAGTGGAGACTGCCCACGCAGCGGCTGATACAGAGCTGGACACTCCTTCGGAGCGCCCAGCTCTGTATCCGCTGCGGAGCGGGCAGTCTCTACTGCGCATGACTGTAGCACACGCAGCAGTGTCTACTGCGCATGTCGTGGCGTTACACACGATTTAGCGAATTATTATATAGGACACTGATTGTGAATTCACATAAAAAATAAAAATGTCAATGCTAGAATGTATCACCATTAAATAACTAAGCACAAATACTTGCAAGTATAGATAAGTGAAGCAGGCAGGTGTATTGATAGCAATTACAGCACGTGCTGCTCTCTTGGCTTGAATCACTTATTTTGCTGTGCAGATGGTAACTTTTCAGCAGCTCCAGATATCTTTAATGTGTATACATACAGAGTTTATCTGTTTTACCAGCGTCTCTCCCGTCTTGATATTCTATGGGGCAGAAAGCATGTAGACTGGATCCTTTATGCGGGCAGAGTCAAACAATTGTCTTTCAATGCTGATCATAAAATATAACACCTCCCGTCCTGTAGCATAACGTACAATAGCAAAAGTCTTTTGTTTAAGATTGGTGATATTGTAAATTTAAAAGGTACAATCGGGATACTGTCCTCCAAGGCATTTCGTATCAAGAGTGATACTTCCTCAGGGAAGAAAATATAATCTATATATACACTAGCAGTTGGCCTGGGAAATCAATAGCTGGGGGCCATCAGGAGGGGTCCTGATGCCCCACCAAGAGGACTACATGCCTAACGGCATGTTACGTGTCAGGTGATTGGTTGAGGAGGAAGGGGGTTTCTCCCCCTGACAGAGGACCAGAAACACATTTTTTTTATATATACTATAATAAACCTGGGTCTTAGGCATTCTTATAGTCTGAATAAACAAGAGGAAATGTTCGTACATATTGCACTATTTTATGGTTCTCTCTACACATGTTTCAATAACCCTATGAGTGTCAGAGTTGTATGTAACAGATTGCAGAGCAATCTCCCTGTGGAGCGCAAACGGTTAAATATCATATGCCTTTAATTATGTTCTAGCTGTCTATGCTAACTAATACTAATGCAGATTTTATTATGGACACACTAGGTGCATGCTTATTTGGAGTATTTTGCCCTCCACTTCTTTGGGGGAGTTTATGGTAATATTGTATTAAAATTCTTATTTGTTTCCAGTGCTACAGTTGGTTTGCACTAGAACTGCACCACTTTCCTTAGTACATCAGCTTCACTATTTTTAGGGTCCATATTAAATTGAGCTTTTAACCCCTTGAATGTTAGAGAGGTCACCAGTACATTGCAAAGCAGTGCATTGGAGACCTTACTGGCATTCAGGGGGTTTAAAAGCTTTATTCATTACTTGTCTCCAATGGTGCAGTTGGTTTACTCCAGAATAATTAGAGTTTGCTTTTATGAACCTGGGCCTATGTTTAAAAAAAAAAAAAAAAAAAAAAAAAAGTGGAGCAATTCTGAAACAAACCAGCTGCCCCACAGTGGAGAACTTCATCAAATTCACATTGATTGAAATTGTTTTTTAGCCCTTAAAATCCCAGCGAGGTCTCCAGTGAGTTACTTCACAATGTGCTGGCTACATCTATAGCTTTCAGGGGTTAAAAGCCTAATTTCTGTCAGTGGGTAGTTTGTGAATTTGTATTTGGCCCAGATTGTGTAGTTGGTTCGCTCCAGAATTTACAGCTATTGTCACAAACGATAAAAGTGCAGAAATTAAATTGACACTTAATGGAAATGTCACTTTGTAACAAATAGATGATTTGGAAAGAGCTTTCAAAATTGCCTATATTTACATTACATATTTTTATTTAAAGTTTAGGAAATATTTTGTGTTATTTATCAGGTTATACAAATGAGCAAGTACTGGCTAGTAGGGAGTGCAGTTGGGGAGCAGCACAGAATTTTAGCATCTGACTGGTATATATCCTATATAATAATTCACTAAAAGTATGTTTGTCAGAAGCTGTCTTGCAGTAGAGACAGCTGCGCTCGCTGCAGTCATGCAAAGTAGAGACTGCCCTCGCTGTGGCTGATAACGGAGCAGGGCGCTCTGAATTCAGACCATTGTCCTCTCTGCGCACCTTCCTGGGACCAAGGGTCTGATCTCAAAATTATTAGGTAAAGCACATTGAGGACTTCGGGTTGGTCACTCTAAGAATAATTAGGGTTCCAGATGTGGTCCTCTCGCTCATAGGTGCCTAGAGAGATCAGCTGCACCTCACTTACAAGGCTCAATAAGGCTGATTCATACATCTGGGGTTAGCGGCTTCCCTTGTTCAGAGAGGAATTGTCTGGTATTTCATAGCTGGACTGTCATTTGGGCAGGATCAGTATAATATGCTTCAGAATATTTATTTTCTAAAAGAGATTGCACCCTGGGAGCAGGACACCATTCTAGTGAGAACGTTGATGAATTGTGGTAAATTCAGTTTTGTGTTTATGGTTTACCATATGTTATGTCAACCCATACCAAAAGAGATGTAGGGAGCTGTTTGTCAGGGACCTAAAATGAAAACAAAAATTGGCAAATGAACTGTACATATTATGTACTTGAAAACATGCAGAGACAAAATAAAGGTTTACTATTCCTTTAATGTTTGGTTTTACATTCTGTAATTTAAGCATAAATAAAGTTATTTGGGAGTAAAGTGTTCCTTTCTCACACAACAAACATTATCTAAATCAGTACATCTGTTAACATTTCTTGAATGTTCTTTAATTATTAAAAAAAAACCACAATGCATAAATGACATAGGCTATGGTACAAGCTGTACTGCACTGAACTGCAGTCTGTCCCCTGTAAAGGAACACTCTATCCACCACCCCAGCTCTCCCCAGGACTGAGCGCATTCCCTTCAGTAGTTCATCCAGTTATCTAAGTTGTTATTCAGTATAGTGAAAAAAAATTTTGCTAAAATCATTGCTGTCAACATTAAAATCAAGTAAGTGAACAAGAGGTTTGCTTAAATGTATAGCCACTTATATGTACTGTGATACTATTGTCAATTAATTGAGATACTGTATTAATACTTCAAAATTACTATCCCTTGTAAAACTGAATAAAATGCCACCACTTCGCTCCCCCCTGCCTCTCCACTGACCTCAGCGTTTTTGCTGCAGAAGGGAAATCCCTTCTTTGAATCAAGCAAAGGTGCTTCAGCAGAGCCAGATCTCGTTATAGAAGAAACAATCCTTCACTAAAACGGTCTTCTACGTGTGCTTGGTAACCAAGCACACGTAGAAGACCGTTTTAGTGAAGGAGATTGTCTTCCATAACGAGATCTCGGCTCTGCTGAAGAGCCTCCGCTGGTCCCGGGACTGGATTTCCCTGCTGCAGCAAAAACGCTGACGTCAGCGGAAAGGCAGGGGGGAGCGAAGTTTAAAAGCGGCTATCTCGCAAACCATAAAGGTTTGAGAGATGTTGCTGGTGGCATTTTATTCAGTTTTACAAGGGCTTTAATACAAGGGATAGTAATTTTGAAGTATTACTATCCCTTTAAGCTAGATCTCTAAGTCACATCAGAAAGTGATAAAGTAGAACATTATTTAGCAGAGTTCACTGAAATAAGTAGGTGACCCCTGTTATCTGTGGCTCGCCAAGCCAGCAATTTAACCCATCAAAAGCAGTTGTCCTGGGCGATAAGTATCTTAATTGACTGACAATAGTTTTACAATACAGGTGGCTTTACATCTCTGCCAACCTCGTTTTCACGTATTTTGTTTTGGACATTGCATTCTCTATGTAGCGCACAGCACTGATACAGGTAAAAATGAGACGTACTATAGAAACATACTTGTATGAACACACAGTGCACATCAAAAGCTTGCCTTAGACCTAAGGGGCAGGCTTCCAGAAGAGTATTTGCAGCTCCTGAGAGGGAGAGATCTGCTAATCATTTTATACGTACCTAATATGGAGGCACTCTCCCTCTTGCAAATTGATATCTAATAAGGTCATGTTTAAGCTTAACTATAATTTTGGGGGGTACTTATGCATATTTGTGGGGATAGAAATATATGGGGGCGAGTAGTAGAAATATGACAGGTCCACTTTCCATCACTACAACACAGGCATTTCAATTGTTTTACTCAAAAACAACAATGCTTTTTATTCCAGATTTTTATATCTCTGGAGAAACTGTTTCATACTTTGGGATCTGTCAGCTAAACATATATTGTGGTATCTTCTATGCCAGTTCTTCTAAAACTGTGTTGTTTGAAACCCCAGAATTTTAGGGAACGACTGTTAGTAATGGCAGGCAGGGGAACAAGGCTGGAATGACAGATTGTGTTTTTGTGGTTCTGTGACTACCAGTGGACATACGGCACAATGAAACGTTTCACAGAGTATAGTTGTGTTTTCTTATAGGTTTACTAGTGTAAAAGCCTGTGTACACAGGCCAAGGTAAGGGTAATGTTAACCATTTGAGTGCCAGAGGGGTACACAACTCATTGCTCTGGCACTCAAAGGGTTAAGCAGCCTCTACCTCACTGCTCCGCACAATGCAGTCTTGCACAGTAGAGGCTGCCCGAATGCACGCAGTCTCTACTGCGCCTGACGGCTTCTGACAAATATCCTAGCGAATTATTATATAGGAGGATGTAATAATGGTAACTATTTACCACATAAATTTAGCCTAATATTTGAATCTTAAAGGGACAGTAATACTTCATTTTAACTTTATTTTATTTTGCAGGCATTAAAAAAACATGAAGAATGATATAAGTCTTATCTCTCAAACCTTTATGGTTTATGAGATATTCACAAGCAAAGTTTCCCCCTCCCGCCCCTTTTACCTAGTGTAAGCCATCTCTTCTCAGATGTGAATCTGGTTGTATGACCAGACAGATAACAGAAGGGGACAATTTTCTTTGTATGAAAACAATGAAAGCCCTTCCCCCCTTGAGAAGTTTTTCAGCTTTTTCCCTTATCTTAATTGAAGATTGTCCCTCTCTGCAGTCTACCTGGGCACCTCCCTTCTGATCTGGTTGAACGGGGGGGAATACTTTGTTTGTGAATATGTCTTAAACCATAAAGGTTTGAGAGATAAGACTTATATCATTCTTCATGTTTTTTTAATGCCTACAAAATAAAATAAAGTTAAAACGAAGTATTACTATCCCTTTAAATTACTGTTGCATTTAGCTGAATTTAATATTCAAATTATTTTAAATCCTTGGATGCTAGAGAGGGGTTTGCAGTGTGTTGGGAGACCTCTCTAGCAATCAAGGGGTTAAAGGATCTAATCGTTAGGGTTCCATGGGAACCTAGGGCAGAATGCAAGGAATCGGAGCATTCACTATTTTATAAAAGCCATACATTTAGGTGATATTTGCGTTTACTAACATTTTGTTGCAAGAAGCCAATTGTAGCCTTGGGCACAATTGCTGATCCTCTCAGAAAACAGTGGACGCTTTAACCACACCCACATTTTTAAATGTATTCGCTAAAAAATTAGCAAACGTTCACTAATTGAGAAAAAACATGCCCAATTCGGTAACATTTTGGTGATAATCATTTTGCCATCAAAAGTACTCTGTAAATAGTGATTGCACACATTTCTTGCATTCCAATTTCAAAGTAAAGGGTTCCACCAAGAAAAAAAAGTTTGAGAACCACTGTTTAACCTCTTAAGGACCCATGACATCCCAGTACCGTTATGGGAAAGCTAGTGTTAAGGACCCATGACATGCCAGTACCGTTATGGGAAAACTAGTGTTAAGGACCCATGACGTTCCAGTACCGTTATGGGAATACCAGCGTCATGGATTACAGGGGTCCCCACGTGGCTGCACGCCATTCAGGGCCCCTGAACCCATTAGTGCAAACAAAATCAAAATGCTGCATGGTCCTTAACTGCCGGCCTTTATGGGGTTAAGTAGAGTAGCATTGGATATATAGAATGCTAAACAAGTCACATGAACAGAAAGCTCTGAAATCTAATACCAGTGGGGCCCTTATCTGTTAAGTATTGGAACTCTTTTATTATACTTTTATTAACCCTCTGAGTGCCAGAGGGGTTTGCCACTGGCACACCACTTTCACTCAAAGGGTTAAAAAGTGCTTGAATAGATTCTCATCTTTCCCCATTCTAATAGCATTTCTATTTAAAAATAAACAAAATACAGTAATATTATCCACCCCAATATAAAAATGGGTGGGGTGGATTAACTGGAGAGTATAAGATTTAAGAAAACAAAATGATGGTGGTGGTGGTGGGGGGGGGGGGTCTGTCTCTTCATATCACTGAGCATCCCTGCCTTAACATGTGCTATTGACTTGTTGGGAATTATAGGATTGCAGAGTTGATCACCACTGACAAATGGCACTTTGTTTGAAATGAGAATTCTGTACTTGCCAGTCCGTTCACAATGACAAACCTTCATACTCCTGACTTGACCCTTTAAGGACCAGAGGGGTTTGCAAAGCTTTACAAACATATTGTGAGTGCTTTAGGTGTACACAACGCATTGCAAGCAATGTGTTGCGTACCCCTCTGACACTCAAGCTGTTAAAGGGCTAAAGGGCCTCTTCTTGACCTTTTCTGCCAAAGTGTAACTACAGCCAGCAAAGAGATTTTGTGTATGCATATTTGTACTGTATATGAAGAGAGAGGTGTCTGGAACAAGAGGTGTTAACCACTTGCTGGTCTTTGATTGGGAGCACTCTGGGGGGAGTGTTTCTTTGGAGATATGGAAATGTATTTCAACTGTTGTCCACCAAGTAGCTAATTTTAGTCGTGTTCTTCATTCTATATGAAGTGTAAATATAACCTTTGCACCTACTTTTAAAAATAAGATTGTGTACAAAGATTGCAGGGTTATATTTATTGCATAGTAACAGAAAGCAAATTACTTTCAAGAATATATGTTTGATAGCTTGGTAAAGTTGTACTGAAATTTCATCAGGCGCTAGAAAATAATTTTTACAGTATGTTATTGACTGGGGATTATAATGCCCCAGCCAGAGACACTATTCCTAGGGCAGTCACATGACAGAACATCAATAGGGATTCATAGTACCAGGTATCTCAATTCTAACAAAGCCAAAACTGGAACAGCAGACTTAATCCTTTCAGTACCCCTCTGGCAATGAAAGGGTTAACACTACAGTCGTACAAAAGAACGGGCATTACCAGCACCTAACTACGTCATGAATACATATAAATCAGCAATAATGACATGTACAGTAGCTCACTGCCTGGGCTCTATTCAGTAACCTCTGACGGCTAATAAAAAAAACAGCCAGCGACATTTTTTCAAGCACAGTAAGCAATTCAATTACCTGTTCTATGATAAAATGCCGGCACAAAAAAACCCTGCCATCCATTAAAGTTAGATGCATTTTAGCCCATTCAAAATTAAACAGGCACCACAAGTTGCAATTCAATTGACTGTGTTAGCCATTAAGATCCTATAAGGGACTCCCTTTATCGCTGAAATTTAAGACCCAGTCTTTTTCTGACTAAAGTCCCTTATCAGATCTTTGGGGCCCTAAGCCCCATATCAATACATCCAAAGTACCTAAAAAAATGTGTTCAAAGTTAGTAGCATTAACCCTATGAGTGCCAGTAGGGTATAATTACCCCACCGGCATTCACAGGGTTAATACGACTAAGTAACAATGCAGCAGTCCCTGCAAAGTAACACTTCCCAATAATCCTGATGTCCAGCTGGGTCCTCTACTGTCCATCTTCTCTTTTCCTTCTTTCTTCCTCTAGTCCTTCTGTCTTCACATGTTGTACCTGTAAAAAAAAATTTGAGATATTAATAAATGTTGTCTAAAAAAAAGCACCCTCACATGTATGCGTAGTTTAACCCCTTTAGTGCCACATTTGCTTTAAATGGTTACCATATGTATAGATGTGAGGGTCTGTAAGCTAAAACATGGCACAAGTCTTCTATATATTTGCCCCTTAAACATATCTCCATGATATTATAACATTAGATAAATATATTTATAATGCAAATAATATGTTACGTTTCTCTTTCTCCGCCCCAGTACCTTCCGGGCAGATGCCAGTTCCACAATGAGGGAATTTGAACAGAGACTGCCTTTAAATATTGGCAGTCTCTGTTAAAATTCCCTCACAGCCATTGCCTGCGATGTGTGCTTACACACATCCCAGCCAGTCAGCTTCAAGAGGGGGATTAGAGGAACCTGCTCAAAGCTGATTGGCTGGGATGTGGGTATATAAAGTCAGTCTCTCTTAAAATCCCTTCATTGGCCCGGAAGGGAAGGTATTTGGGTCTGTGATGATTCTGCCTTTTGCCACCGCCGCCAAACACAGCAGCTGAGAAAGAGAAACATAACATATATTCACATTAAAAATATTTTTGCTAATGTTATAATATCATGGGGATATGTTTGGCCTAACGTCCGTTGTGCTTTTACCTGGTAGGGCAATTGAATAAGACTTAGACATTTTCTTTTCTCGGTTTATATCCATTTTTGCCCTGCCGGCTGTTTTAGGTCAGTTTATTTAATCGAGCCCATAACCTTTTAATCACAATCGCACAGAATATGTCATTAATATGTTATTTTCAAACCAGGGACAGCAGGATACAGGGAGAGGGAAAAAACAGGGACTGAATCAGGAAATCTTGGACAGCTGGCAGGTATGAAAGTATAGTGTACAAATATACAAGGCTCTAAAATGTAACTGTTAGTGGACTATCAACTTAATAAAATTATAACATTGTACTACCTGATGTACAGTACTGATCCATTAATCCATTGAATGATGAAAGGGTGCATTGGACATCCTTCTGGCATTCGAATGGTTAAATAGACTGCTCAGCTGCATAATCTCAAGTGTGTGGAGCCTATCTCTTTTTAATCTGGAAGAGTGATCCAGGAAGATTATATATGACACTAATCCACATGCAGTGTGAGTAAAATTAATTTCGCTGGTGTAGGTCTGATTTCTAATTAATATGTTGGTAGTCATGTTCACAAGTTGCATGATCAGAAAGCAGTATGCTTGTGTTTGTGAGAGGCAGTACTCCCGTGTGAAAGGCACGATGAGCCAGCATTGCACTTTAACAGCAGACTACATCCCTAATTTAACATCTCTTCTTTTGGCAAACACTATCCCATCACCCATAGCCATAGCTGTAATACATAACTGTAGGTGTGAGGTCCAGTGGGTCTTCTGCACCCTGGTCTTCCTCTTTAATTCATCTTTCTTCTTCTTTCTTCTTGTTTAAATATTCTTGTTCCCCTATAAAACAAGAGTAATAAGTGAGTCCAGTTCCCCCGTAAAGTCTGTCCACCGCGGCCCAGAATGAAAAAATAAATCCCCATAGTCATGCTAACTGAAGGAATGAAGAAACACGCATTGGTGACCCCTCCAGCTAGCAGTTGATTGGCTGGGAGGTGTGGTTACTGCAGGGCACATTCTATGCCCTGCGTAACCCCACATCCCAGCCACTGAGAGCGTGGGAACAATTCTGAACAGAGGCTGGCCATATAAAAGCCAGTCTCTGTTCAAATTTCCATCAGTTTGGATCAGCCAATGGCCCGAAAGATACAGCTATGGGATTTTTTTTTTTGTTCTTGCGCCAGTGGTGGCAGATAGACCTTACGGGGGGCATTGGCTTTAGCGTTCGATGGATTACTATCATTGTCTAAATGTGAATACTCCTATTGTCCTTATCTGTTTGATGTTTTTATACTTGATTATGAATAAAATTGGATTTTAATGCAATGGATCTCCTGCTGACAGCTTTACAGCTGTCAGTAGGAGAAATCAAACTTCAAATGCCCGTATCTCTTAAACTATAGCGGTTTGAGAGATACGTTTTTTTTTAGATCAGCTTCTTAAGCTCTTCTAAATGCAAAAAAGTTTTTTTCAGACATTACTAACACTTTAAACCATAAAGGTTTGAGATATAAGACTTATATCGTTCTTCATGTTTTTTAATGCCTACAAAATAAAAAAAAGATAAAACGAAGTATTACTATCCCTTTAAGGAAAATGGTTAGTACAACATATACACAGATTTTCTGTGTTTTCTGTAAAACTAAGCTTTCTACGTCCAATTTAGGATTTTAATTGAGGTTTTTGGGAGGATTCACCTTACCACCAAAGACCATCCATTATCTAGAGGCTATTTTTCCACAAAACACCCAGTATTTAGTTTTTGTATTTTTTTCTATTTTTGTCAAATAGACACTTTTTTTGTGTCATTCTTGTTTTTGTTTTTTTAAATCGATCATCCAGCAACTTGTATATGTTCATTTTAATTAAAAAATCTGTCAATAATTTTACCTTGTGCTGGCTTTATATGTATAGTGTATTAAGGTGATGCTATTATGAAATCTCTTGCTGTAGTGTATGTACTTCACCATGTTGTAGTCTGATATCCATTAGTCCTGTAAGAGCTGTTACCAAGGGTTTATTGCTTAGGTTTGGGATTTATTTTCTTTTTGTACCTTTTCCTTTTATTCTTTTTATATACTTGGTCCATGGTCTGTCTATTATTTTATACACAGTCTGGTCTTATGTGTATCTATTTCTACCGGCACAGGTCATTTTTATTTTGTAATATATTTTTCATTCATTTTGCACTCTTTCCATTGTGTACATTGTACTATGGGACCCAGACAATTTAGTTTGTGTATTAGTGTTTTGAGAACCAGAGAAGAGTACGACCCATTGGTTTGCAATGTGTTACTCTATATTCTACTCCTCAAGGAGTTAAAATATAAGTTGTTACTTATCTTAATTTTTATTTTGTTCTCATTTCAGATAAGAAAACTGATTTGTGAAATCTACGCATGGAAAGAACGCCGACATTAAGTAATGTCGGTATTGCTGCTTTTTGATACATATCTTTACTTATGGACTGCTAGGAGGAGTGTGTGGCGAAAACAAGATTTCAGGCATATATACTCCTGTAATAGTTTTAATATTTATTCAAGTTTCGGATTTTTTAGTCGGCTTGCACAACTTCGACTGAGCAAGACACTGTGCAGCAAAGCTGGAGAAAGGACAGTGACTAGTGTTAAATATTTGAAAGGGCCTTTATCTGGCTCTAGAGTTTCTACAATTAGCACTACTTCTTCAAGAAGAGTAATAGTGGCGAACAAGTCTATGTCCCGAATTAAGAACACTTTTGACACTGTCACTAAGGCTGTTTCTAGCACTCACAATGAACTGATTGCACGCATTTCACGCTCAAAGCCAAATCCTTCATCTGTAGGAAAAGAAGGAAATGTCCATATAAGTCAAAGTAGTGCAGCGCCATGTGATATTTCTGATCCTAAAGTTGAGGAAAATAGCAATGATAAGTTTTCTGTGCAGAGCTCCCAGACAAATAGTATTGAAGATCCTGCCTCTTCCTCCATACAGGACAGTTCTCTAGATTCTTCAAAGGAAAGCACTAATTCAAAAAATAGCCTGTTCCATCCAAGTTATTTTACAACAAACTTTGGGGAGACTTATAACATTGTAGCAAACCATATAAATTGGTATTTTTCTGGTGATTCAAACATGGAAAAAGGTAACAATAACCTTCAGAATACAGGCCCATGTGATCAACTGAATAATGGCATACAGAAGAGCTTGACATCAGAGTCAGCAGTGGTAGATGCAGGGTCAGTATCCACAAAGAAGAGCATCTCTAACTTCCTTACAAACCCATCCAACAGTGTGCAGGCCTTTGTGGGGAGCTACTTCGGTGGACTAGTTCCAAAACTGAGGTCTGAATCAAAAAGCCTAATGGAGGAAAAAGGCAAAGAAGAAGTACTGGAAGTAGCAGAGAACAAGAGTGAGCAAGACAATAACAAAGAGAGTAAAAGTGCAGAGGAAAAAGCCAAGCGCTTGTCTCTTCAGAGGGAAAAGGTGGGTAAATGTTTGGATCTCTTTGGACAAGCCATTCATTAACCCTTTCAGTACCAGGAGGATACGCAAAGCAATGCGTTGCCTACTTCTTTGCCACTGAAAGAGTTAACCCCCCGAGGACCAGAGGAGTGTGCTTTGCAATGCAATGACCACTCCTCTGGTCCTTAAAGGGTTAAGGATCAATATACTTTAAATTGTACCATATGACAAGGGTGCAGTTGGTTTGCTCCACTCCTCAGTGTATTTCTCTTTAACCCTTTGGGGACCAGAACAATACACAGATATTGGAGCAAACCAACTGCATTATAGGGCAGGGGTGGAAAATCCCAGGAGCCCTAATATTTTATTTAAAACGCCTACATTTTATACACATCATATTATATATTTTATTTTTTTTGCCTGCCACAGCAGACAAAATGCCTTCATATTCCCAACTGATTTATTTAAAGGGATAGTAATGTTTCACAATAAAGGCAGCTCCAATTAATTTGGTACATGGAGAGTGTTATTTCAGTACTGTCAGAGTTGTAGTTCAAGAGTAATTGAATGATTACTTTTCCCCCTCCTGCCCCTTTTACCTAGTGTAACACTGCTCACCTCACAGCAGCAAGAAGGATCACAGAGAGGGACAATCTTCAGTGAGCATAAGGAAAAACCTGTCAAGGGGGTCAGGGTTTTCCTTATGCTCACAGTAAGAAGATTGTCCCTTGCTCTGATCTCTCTGGTAAAGGGACTAGATTCCACAATTGAAGTGAAGTGGATTACACTAGGTAAAAGGGGCAGGAAGGTGATACTTTATCATTTAATTACTCTTGAACTACAACACTGACAGTATTGAAATAACACTCTCCATAGCCCGAATCCTTTGAAGATTAATTGGAGCTGCTTTTATTTTGAAACATTACTATACCTTTAAGGCTTCTGAATCCTTGGATACTAGAGAGGTCTCCAGTGCATTGCTAAGCTGTGCGTTGGAGACCTTTCTAGTATTCTTGGGGTTAAACCCCAATTCAAATCAACAAAATTAACTTTTATTTATCCCTGATGGTGCAGTTGTTTAGCCCTAAACAACTCCATTTCTTCTAAGGGCATTAGCCTCAATACAACCAAATGTTTGTTCTGTATGTTAGCAAATCAAAAAAGGGGGTGCTATTTGTTGAACGGATCCCTCACTCCAAAGGACATAAATGTTTGAGCACCCAAGTGTTGCACAGCACTCAGGCATTCAAATGATGAGGAACTTAGAGTAGTTTGGTTATAAGATTGGGTTATTTTGGATGATAGCAGTTAAATGCCTGTTTTATTGAAAAGACTATAAGAATGCCTATTCTGGAGCAGAGGCATCAGCTGAAATTAATAAACAGACTAGTCCACTAATTTTAACCCCTTAACGACCGGCTGATCAGCGCATCGCGGTCACTTAACGACCACGGAGCATTTTTTTTTTTTTTTTATTCCGGTTCCGGACTCCCCGAACGGCGTGCAGCCGTGGAGGGAGCCCGGAATTCCATGACGGTCATAGTACATCATGGGTCATTAACTCAGATCGACCCATGACGTACTATGACCGTCAAGGGTTGTTAAGGGGTTAAAGATGTTTGTATTGACATTGCGCCATCACATCCGCAGAAGAACTCCATCATAAAGATTAAGGGCCTTATGAACACAAGGAAATGAGGAGCGATTCTAGGGAAACCAGCTTACCATAGAGGAGAAATGAAACCTCTCACTGATTTAAACATGGCCATTAACACCTTAGCGTAGAATCACTAAAGTTCAAAGAGGGCTGAAAATGTCTGTGTCCTGTCGGAGCAATGTCAAAGGCACATCAATAGTATTCACTAAAATGTCTTCGACGTCACATCATCATCAGTTCAACACAAATCTGCTCACATCGTCATCCATCTGACAGGTTTACAAATTTTCACACCCCACATCGACAATGGCCTATTCCCATATAGAAATGAAGCATAATGACTCATTTCTATATGGTAATGCAAGATAATAAGCCAGTGTTGTATGCAAAAGGGGTGTGTTGATATTTTAATGTAGCACTTCGACACATTCACTAAACTCTGATACCAGCCTCTGCTCTCTCAACTTCACCTACCTGAGCTTGGAGAAGTTGGGATCTCCCTGTACTTTCCTATGCAGTAACAGCCCTCAATCACTCACAAGCAGGGAGGTTTGTAAATTGTTTTCGATGTGGAAGGGATTTCCTCCGTTCACACATCACCAACACTACCACAATTCTGAAGTTGAAGAGCATTCTCTCTGCTTCCCCACTTGGCCAGTAAGGGAGTGGAGATGATACTTTCAGCACCATGGACAGCATCCTCCCTTATCCCTTCTGAGTGCCATACAGATGTCCTTGTTTAAAAAAAAAAAAAAAAAAAAAAAAAAAAAGTACACCAAGCACTACACAATTACCCCCTCATCACTGTATCATATTTGATACATGTTGTGCACTTCCAAGTGAACAAGGCTGGGGGTCAGACAGCATCTGTGGGAATTTGCAGCTACCACTTGCCCCCCAGCTGTGCTTCCTTGCCACTGGTAGCCATAGAACCCCATATACACTGCTTGGCCCCCAGACTTGTTATCTTGATCACTGGTAGCCACAGATCCCCATGTACACTGTCTGAACCTCACTAGCCTTTTCCCCTTGCCCACTGCTAACCACAAATCTCCATGGGCACTGCATGGGCAAGGGAAGCAGGCTGGGGGGGTCAGGCAGTGTATGAGGGTCTGACACACAATGGTGTTGTTACCCATGCTGCCCAACATTCTAAACATCCAACATGCTGCCTTCCCAGGGTTCAGTACATGTCAGATTGAACTGGGGGGCAGTATATGTCCAAGCTGGGGCAGAACATGTCGGATTTCTCTGGGGAGGGCAGCATGTCTGATGTTTAGAAAGTTGGGCAGCATGGGGAACAACTCCATTGTGTGTTAGCCCCACATACACAGCCTGACACCCCCAGCCTTCTTCCCTTGCCCAGGCAGTGTCCATGGGGATTTGTGGCTAGCAGTGGGCAAGGAGACAAGGCTGGAGAGGGTCAGACAGTGTACATAGGAATCTGCGGCTACCAGTGGGCAAGGGAACAAGTCTGCAGGGCAAGCAGTGTATATGGGGTACTATGGCTACCAGTGGTCAAGGGAACAAGGCAATTGGTAGCCGCAAATCCCCATAGATGCTGCCTGACCCCCAGCTTTGTTCCTTTGGGAGTGCACAACATGTATAATATGTGATACAGAGGTAAGGGCATAATTGTGCAGTGCTTGATGTACTTTTTATTTTTTTTGAATACCCTTTGAGTGTCAGAGGGGTGAGCAATGCACATCCCTATGGCATTCAGTGGGGATAAAGGAGTGATGCTGTCCATGGTGCTGAAAGTATCCTCTCCACTCCCTTACTGGCCGAGTGGGGAAGCAGGGAGAATGCTCTTAAACTTCAGAATTGTCGTAGTGTTAGTGATGTGTGAAGGGACGACATCCCTTCCACATCGACAGCAGTTCAACAATCCTGTATGCTAATAGGGACCTTCTCCACCACGCCCCTTGCATCCCAAAAAATGTTACTGAATATTTCAAAGTGTTTCAGACACATAGACAAAATCATATCACCACAGGATCAACCTTTAGTGAATCTAGGTCCATGAATGCTTAGCGATGTCTCCAGTGTTTTACTCTGCAGTGTGTTGGAGACATCTTTATCAAACAAGGGGTTAAAAGCCCCTTTATGCCTTTGATGGTGCCAGAGAGGCAATGTGGTGGATAACCATTTGGCATTCAGAGGGTTAATTCATCGGACATTTGAAGAACTGCTTTTTCCCCCTATGGTTCAGTTGGTTTGATACAGAATCGTTCCTCTCTTGGCTTGTGCGTACGGCTCCATGTTCTGTAACTGCCAAATAGAAAGTGAGGGAAAACCTTGAGTTTTGTGAAACAAATGAACATTTTTAATCCCTTGTATACTGTAGACGTCTCCTGTACATTGCAATGCAATGCACTGGACACCTGCCTAGAATTTAAAGGGATAGTAATACTTCATTTTATCTTTATTTTATTTTGTAGGCATTAAAAAAACATGAAGAACGATATAAGTCTTATTTCTCAAACCTTTATGGTTTAAGAGATATTCACAAGCAAAGTTTCCCCCTCCCGCCCCTTTTTCCTAGTGTAAGCCATCTCTTCTCAGATGTGAATCTGGTTGTAAGACCAGACAGATAACAGCAGGGGACAATCTTCTTTGTATGAAAAGAATGAAAGCCCTTCCCACCTTGACAAGTTTTTCAGCTTTTTCCCTTATGTTAATTGAAGATTGTCCCTCTCTGCAGCCTACCTGGGCACCTCCCTTCTGATCTGGCTGAACGGGGGGGGGATACTTTGCTTGTGAATATCTCGTAAACCATAAAGGTTTGAGAAATAAGACTTATATCGTTCATGTTTTTTTAATGCCTACAAAATAAAATAAAGATGTAATGAAGTATTACTATCCCTTTAAGGCATAAAATCAATGGGATTTTTTCTTTTTTCACCTATGGTACCATTGATATGCTCCAGATTTGCTCCAATTTGCAGTTATACATAAAACCCACATTGTATCACTGTCTTGTGAAGATGAAAAAATAAATAAAAATGTATAGCTAATCTGACTTTGCACATTCTTCAAGGGCATAATACATAAAGTCAAAATGGAACTTGACTGTCACTTTAATAACATGCTTACATTTTTACTAATAATGCTCCCCTTGCAAAATAAATATGTTTACCGATAAAGGATTAACGCTATAATGCCCCTTTAAAGAGCAAAGTAAAACAAAAAGCAAGCAGATATAAATTGTTACTTTTTAATTGATGGATTTGTTTATGTGTACCGCCTATGCTGCAGTTGGTATGATGCAAACTGCTTCTCTTTGGCTTTATACATCAGGCCTATTGTAACAATATCCCTTTAGTTGAAATGTCTGCCTATAGTACACAGAGCACTGACTTCTGCAGGGGTAGTGTTACATTGTATAAATATCTTAGCTTTCAAAGACCATAACAGAAAGGTCTCTAGAAAAAGACTTTTAATGAGCGCCCTGTGAAGTATTAAAAAAAAAATATATATATAATAATAAAAAAATAATGAGAAGTACAGGCAAATGGACTTTACATATTGTTTCCTTGCAGAATATCTAAAGTAAAAAAGGAGGTCGACTGTCACTTTAAACATTTATTGCTTTGACTATTAAAGGTAAAGGGTGGTGCAGTGTTAACCATGTAAGACTGATAACTTTATTGTTCTAGTAGTTTTACATTGCAAGCTTTGAAGACCACCAAATATTTTTTTTTATCTGGGGACAACGTAGCATTATTCACTCTACTCCAGGGGAGTTTATTCTTTACAGTCCCTTAAAGTATGGGTCGCACTCTGTTTGTTGTTCCACTCTGCTCTTAGTACTGATATGCCCTGGATACTTTGTGTCACTGTTCCCATCATCTCATAAATAATGCATTAACTCCTTTTAGTGCTACTCTTTATTTTTCTCTCTAATTTCCAATTCTTTCCCTCTATTATGGACTCTGTCCCCTCGCCAGGCCATAACTCATACTTGATGCATTTGAGCTGTTTTGCATTGGAGGTCTTTGTTCATTATTTTCCATTAATTACACTACACCCTATTGGTCCAGTAAGACACTTACTCACGCTTTCCTCACAAAATAGCTTATACTGTCAACTAGTCTCTTATCATTGTCCTCTCACTCTAAGCATATTTAAACAATACGCCTCATTGATTATACCCATCACTCCTGGGTTATGAGCATTCTCCCTCGTCACTGCTTTTACACTTTGTTAATTTGTCCACTTTTTTCTATTTGTTTGAATGGGCTTTAGTCATGTGGGTGGCACACTGTAGCAATACCTTATTCTTAGTCCAGTTATGTCAGGTATTTATTTGATCATGCTTTCACATCATGCTGACTGGCTTCTTTATGCCCAAATCCTACCTCAGCCTCAGCCTTATATTTATGATTACCTATGATCAATCTATTTAAATATATACATTTACATATTTCACCTGTTTAACACCCTTTACTCCAATTATATGTTTTTTTTTTTTTTTACTTTGTCACTATGGCACTGGTTTTTCAAGCATTCTCTGGGTTTAAGAGCTTTTTTTTTTTTTTTTTTTTTTTTTTTTTTAAATAACCCTTTGAATGCCAGAATGGTATCCAACGACTTGCATTGGAATGCACTGAATACCTCTCTAGCTCTTAAAGGGTCCATTATAGTAAACGTTAGACCTCGTGGGGGGGGGGATTCAGGACCACTACTGATCTCCTATCTGATTCAGTTGGGAGAGCAATAGAGGCGACGCATTGGAGCAAGAGAGCTCCCCTGCTTCTACCCAGGTAGGGGTGTATCGGGACACCCTTGCATGTCAATGAAGGAGGCTTTCCCTCATTGATGTGAGAGGATTGCTCAATCCCACACACTCCTACCCAGATGCTCTGAGTAAAATGGAATCAGGAGAGCTCTCTTGCTTCCCCTGTTTTAGTTGCCTCTGTTGATCTCTCAGCCGAATCGTCTGGGAGATCAGTAGCTCGTGTGCATCAGGAGGGGTCCTGATGCCCCACCACGAGGTCTTTATTTATTTTTTTCTTGTGTGTAAGCTGTTGGTCTCCTAAGCCAGTACAAAATGTGTGTGTGTTTTTTTTCTCATTTAAACAGTGGCAATGGTGGTTGGTTGAAGAGGCAGGGGGCCTCCTCAACCAGTCGGTGCTTTCCAGCCATGACCCTGACAGCGAATCCTATTCACTTAGAGAATGTGTAGTATAAATGTATAATCCTGTATCCCTACCACACACAAACCCAGGGGTGGCAGTTTGGATGATTCCGCTGCACTTCTGTCACATAATACAGAATTGTACGGTTTGTGATTTAAACCGGATTGGGCTTGGAGACTAAACCCCCCCCCACACACACAATCCTGCCCAAATCACTGCAGGAATTTATCCACTGTGGCAGTGATTTGGTCAGCCCCTGGACAGTCCTGGCCAAATCATTGCAGGAACATGAATAAATTAGTATGTTTGTTTAGTGCCACAAGTGTTTGCATCGCTTTATCCTGGCAAACTAAGTATATGAGATCAGAGCTCATTTCTCTGTCACTGCACATGCTGCAGCATTACTACAATCACCTCTGTCTACTCCATAGCTCATTGTTTCTTCTCAATCTTTTTTCCTCTCTGAAAACCATGTCACTACCCTCTGTCTTTTCATGTATTGTTTTGTGTTTTTTCCATACTTAAACTGTCTCATCTCATCCATGCCCCCACATTTGCCCCTCCCGTCGATGCCCCACTTCACACCTCCATTGCCTTTACGACTTTCTCTTGCCTCTCCCCTCCACACACCTCTCCACTCCTATGTTCTGTTTCAAAATCTGTCTCACCTGCCCTCTCGCCCTTCATGACTTCATTCTTGGTCAGTGGCTTTCACCCAGTGTGTTGTTCATGCCCTATGTTCTGTCTCATTCCTCTTGCCACACACTGACACCTCCTCACTTGTGTAATAGTCTTCCAATCTTTTCACATAATTTCTGAAAATTCCCTTACTCACTCGCTCTCTCTCTCTCTCTCTCTTGCTCATTAGAGACTTCTTCTTAATCCTGCCAGTGCTACAGATCTGTGCAGGTCTTGTAAAGTAATACAGTGCACACCCCTCATAGGCTTTTAATGCACATTGGTTATGTGTAGTTCTTCGATTGGCACTGGACAAAGGAACAAGGCCAGTAGTTAGTGTATGTGTGGGTCCGTGGCTACCAGTAGTATCAGACAGTATGTGTGTGTCTGTGGCTATTATGGAACACGGCTGGGGTGTCAAACATTACATTATATGCTGTTATCCAGTGCTACCTATAATGTAATCTCTGTATTTGGAGAACACAAATAGTTGCAAACGCTTGGGTTCATGAAACTTAACGTTCATGGACTGAAGTGAACCATTGCCTCCTGACTCCTCTAAGACAGTCTCAGGATTGGAATTCAGTTACTTTGGGACACCAAATGTCTACAAAAACACAAACACACTGTGAGTCTAGTATGTCCTGCACACAATCTTACCCAGCAAAATAACTTTTGAGCTGATACTGTCCCTTTGAAATAAAAAAAGAGACTGACCCTTTTCCTTAAAGCATTACGGTACTTTCATCTTATAACAAGAGTATTTAGCCACTTTGATGTTAGAGAGGTCTCCGATGCATTGAAAACCACTACCATTCAATGGGTTAAAATCCCCATTCAAATCAGTTTTTCCCCTATGGTGCATTTGACTTTCACAAGAACTGCATCTCTTTAGCTTATTCAATTTCCCATTTGCCTTGGAATTATTCCACTTTCCAGCATTCTGTGTACCTTTAACTATACTAAGTTTATGTAATTCCTGGACTTCTTTTTATTCATCTGACTTGGGCTTTAATGCAATTGCTGTTAAATAAACAAGACCTAGTATAAGAGAACCAGCATGTTCCTGTGTATGTGCCAAGGCTGACGAGATCAGGCCATTCCTAGTTGCTCTGGGTCCCAGCTGCCTGTCAGGAATATATTTGAAACAGCTGGAGGAAACCACATGCATTTGTTGTCTTGTGCATATGGACACTGCTGTTATGGTAGTGCTGTTGGTTGATCATCTAGGTAATAACTGTGGTAGAGTTCTTATCATCCTATATAATAATTCGCTAAAACGTGCGTAACACCGCAGTCATGCGCAGTAAAGACTGCAGCGCGTGCTGCAGTCATGCGCAGAAGAGACTGCCCCGCGACCAGGTGGCAGTGGCCCATGTAACAGGCTCTTCAACTAGTTTGTGTATAAATTGATTAGGGTGGTGACACATTATCTGGCATTGCCATTATAGTGTATATGGGAGAGTTTTTGCAGTTGTAAAATTGGAAAATTAAAATTCTACAATCTATGTACCCTTCAAATTCCTTTAATTTTTTTCTTCTTCTTTAAAACTATTCCAGATTATTGCTCGAGTGAGTGTTGATAACCGAACAAGAGCTTTAGTACAAGCATTGCGAAGGGCCACTGATCGTAGACTGTGCATCAGTCGTGTAGAAGAGTTAAGCTGTCATCTTCTGGAATTCCCAGAAACGAGGGGAGTCGCTGTTAAGGTGAAGTTTAAATTAAAAAAATGCGTTTTCTGTGAATAAATATCAAGTAATTTAAAATTCATTATACAGGGTGGCTGAGCTGGTGGGGAAAAGGAGTAAGAGTGTTTAGGGGAAAGTAGTTAGAGGATATGAGAACCGCTAGATTGCAAGCTTGAAAGAGTAGGGCCCTCAAAACTTTTGTCTCATATTTTTTTTCCTGTTATATATTTCATGTAATATTGAATTGTATGTCAACTTGTTTGTAACCCTATTCTATTGTACATTTCTGGGAAAATTCTGGCACTTTATAAATAAATAATAATAATGTGTCATGAGCAACTAGGACAGGGTAAGGCAGCCATTGCCTCTACAACTGTTGAGGACTCAATTCCCATTATACCCTAAAGCTGCTGACAAGAGGTAGCTTAGAGGTATGGAGAGAGGGTATAAATCATAAAAGGGTAGAAAAGCATGTGAGAGCAGAGGGCATAGATAAGGACAGGGGAGGGGGTTGTTCAGAGAAATCATTTGGGAGAAGATGGGGATGTGGTAGTGGGGAAAGGGAAAAGAGGAGGGGGAGAGGATGGGCGTGGTAAAGCAAAGGAATAGGAATCCAGCAGGAAAAGGAGGTTTTTTGACAGAGGGAAGATCAGAGAGAGGATGGAAGAGAAGATGCAATCATGGAGAGAGGAGTGAAGTAAACTTGAGGAATGGAGAAGGGGAACAAGTTGGAAGAGGGAAAAGAGAGGATGAGGGAACAATGAATGATAAAAAGATTAGCGTAGAGATACAATGCAATTCGATAAGGGTCCTGGCTGGCAATTTTGTTGCATATTTGACCTGATTCTATGTCATCTTTCACTAAGATGTATTCCTCATCATATCACTGATTGCATCTCAATACTCCAACATCATCATGCATTAACTGTGTCTTCTCCACATTTACAATGTTTCAGTGTCCACTTTACTAATGGCATATTTAAATTAGACTTAATCAGCCATTTTTTATTTTCCTGAGGGAACTTTTATATGTTAATGTGGCTATTCACCACATGTGCTAAGCTCCTATATTTTGAATTTGGATAAACAAATGTACCTCCTTGATCTTGCCAAATTGTGGATCTTGCCAAACTGTGGATATTGCCATAGTCATCAGTCAGCTGAACCATGTAAACAGTGCAGAGCCAACAATCAGCTTAGAACTGACAGTGCTGTTATGTAATATGTGTAATACGAGGTTGCACTTTCTACATCAATTATCTGATTGTTGGCTTTGAATTGTTTACATTGCTTGGCTGATTGTAAGCTCTGTAGCATGAGGGAGCTTTGTATGTGTCCTTGTTCTTTAGCACTCTCTAGATGTAACTTTTTAGGCTCTGGATTGTAAAATGGTTTCCATTGACCCTTTGGGTGCAAAAGGGGTGTACAATGTGTTCAATCCCAGTGACACTCAAAGTTCTAAGGGAGGGCTGCTGCTGTTCTTGGTACTGAAGCCTGAGGGAAAGTACATCCTCTCAGCACCTGCTCTCTTTCCTTCCCCAGACTATCGTCAGCTTCACACCATCATCATATGCTAATGACCAAAGTCTCTCCCTTTCCCTTTACATATTTAATTCTTATTGCATATGGCAAAGTATGTTGCATTCTCTATGTTGAATTGATCTCCACACATTGCCAGTCACACACACCACCAGTTCATTGAACCTTGGCACATCTCCCCCTGTTAGTGAAGGTGAGGGAGAAAGGCTTGTGGGGCAGAAAGGAGAGATAAGGGTTAAAAGAGAAAAGTTAATTCGTTGAGAGAGTAGAGGAAAGGAGAGGAAGCTATGGAGAGAAAAGAATATAAGGTGGAGGGGTATGTATGCCGGAATCACAAAGGGGCATATGTAAGTGGTGTAAAAGAAGAAACATTAGTGAGCTATAGTTCAAGAGTAATTGAATGATAAAGTATCCCACTCCTGCCCCGCTCTCATTGACAGAGATAGATATGTAGCCAATGAGATTGCTTCAGCTTATAGGCAGAAAGCCGTCATCGTAGGAGGCTGGATAGAGGGAGGGGAGCCAAGGCAGAGTGACAGACTGCGGTTACAGAGCAGGTAACCGCAGTCTATGTGGAAGTAGGTGCAGGGCAGCATTTATTACTTCAATTTCGGCCAAATAGAGATTTTAAAAACTAAATTAATACCGTTTTACCCTTATTCACTATATACTCTAACTATTAAGGCTAACTTGTATAAGGGTGATAGATTCGCTTTAAAATGGATCTATCACCTTAATTCATATGCATATTTGAAAACTGCATTAAAAACTGTCTGTATGTCATGTTAACCAAAAGGCCAGTTAATATATGCTAATTGCGGCACAGTGCGGAATGAGTGATGTTTTCATATGCTAATTAAGAAAATCACTTATATTGCAAATGCTAATGAAGCCTTTTCAGTGATGTGTCATATGGTGATAGAGGTTTCAATGATTTGTCATATGCTAATGCAGCTTTGTGCAGTACCAGGAAGTGTTTAGTTTTACTTCATCCAGAAATTAAAGTATGAATATCTCCTAAACTGTACATCTGTTGGCCTTTTTGTTAACATGACATATAAGCAGTTTTTAATGCAGTTTTCAAATATGCACACTTCAATTAAGGTGATGGATCCATTTTAAGCTTGAGAAAAATGTTTTTAGTGACTGGTCATTAACATTATTTGACTGTTGAAATCGAACTGATGTGAAGAACAAGCTAACTGAACATTTTGGCTGGGAAACATGTTGACTTGTATCTTCGGTATTAATAACTTGAAGGGTAGCTGGTAATCGTTGTGAATAACCCTACTTTTATGTTTTATAATGTTTTCAATTTCTGGTTCTTGTTAACAGTAAAACACTCACATTACTGCCTATGAAAACAGCTTACAAGGGCCCTATAACCCCAGATAACTATTTTTATGCTAACACTGTTCCTAGCATTGTTGCTTCTTTAATCCTTTGAGGACCAGAGTTGTATGCAACACATAGAGTAATGAGTTGTGTTTAAAAGATTAACTCTCTAACCCCTTAAAAGTATAGTAATGTTTCACAATAAAAACAGCTCCAATTAATCTTCATAGTATTTGAGTCATGGAGATTGTTATTTCAATACTGTCACAGTTGTAGTACAAGAGTAATTGAATGATAAAGTATCCCCCTCCCACCCCTTTTACTGATGTAACACTGCTCACCTCAGAGCAGCAAGATTGTCCGGATGAATAGTAGAGAGGGACAATCTTCAGTGAGAACAAGAAAAAAAATCAAGGGGGGCAGGGTGTTCCTTATGATCATAATAAGAAGATTGTCCCTTGCTGTGAGCTATTTGGTCAGATTCCACATCTGAGGGGAGGGGGCTTACACTAGGAAAAAGAGGCAGGAGGTGGGATACTTTATCATTCAATTACTCTTGAACTACAACTCTCACAGTATTGAAATAACACTCCATGGACCAAATACTATGAAGATTAACTGGAGCTGATTTTATTGTGAAACATAACTATCCCTTTAAGGAGCAGACCTTTTTAAAGGGACAGTAATGTCCCAGAAAAAATATTTTGCATTTTGTAGTGCTTAAAAAGTTGTATTGAATGCAAAAAACCATATCACTCAAACCGCTATGTTTGAGAGATATCTGCATTCAAAGTTTGATGTTTCCTGCTGTCCGCTGTAAAGCTGAGAGCTGGAGATCTGTGTCGGCTGACACGGAGACTCTGCAGCAGAGCCGCATTTGCATTATTTAAAACAAATTACTTCATTGGAATGGTCTACAAAGTGTGCTTGCAAACCAAGCACAATTTGTAGACCATTCCATTGAAGTCATTTGTCCCTTTAAAGTGTTAGTAATGTCTAAAAAAAACTTTTTTGCATTTAGAAGAGCTTAAAAAGCTGATCTGAATGCAAAAAAACATATCTCTCAAACTGTTTAAGAGATACGAGTGTTTAAAGTTTGATTTCTCCTACTGACAGCTGTAAAGCTGTCAACAGGAGATCCGTGTCGGTCGACATGGTGGCGCTTGAGAAGTGCCGTGATCTTGTTACTTACACGGAATCCCTTCATTGGAATGGTCTAAAAAGTGTGCCTGAACACTAGGAAATTCACTCCAACATCATCCTTAATGTGTTCATCTGAATCTTTTTTTGTCACATGTTTAACCTTTCCATCGTTTGCATCAAAAGAAAGTATCGTTTGATATGAAAAAATTTGTTAATAAAATAAAATAAAATAAAAAATAAGCCTTTTAAGGACCAGACGGGTGCGCGGAACATATTGTGAGGCAATACATTACACACTCATCTGGCCGTTAAAGGATTAATAATCACATAGTTGCACTTTTAAAACAAGTGTGTGATTCTGTACACATTGCGTATACCTTTTTATCTCAGTATATGAAGAATGTTTTGAAACTAATGATTATATTGACTTTTTTGTAGGAAAAAATAATTCCTTGTTTATTGAGGCTTGGACAGGCACATGATGAAACTCTTCAGGCAGCTGTAAGAGAAGTTTTAGCCTTGATTGGTTATAATAACCCTGTTAAGGGCAGAGGAATTAGAGTTCTCACTATTGATGGTGGAGGAACAAGGTAAGAATTTGTGCCATTATAATATAACTGAGCTATCTTTTAGAGTATTAAAGAAAATTGTCACCCTATAAAAAAGTGTCTTTTAATTTGTTTAATGGTCTTAACTAGCTATGTGACTTTCATCTGTTATAGATGTGTATATTATATGTATATTATATATATTTAGCTAAAGAAGCACAGTGTTGCCTGGGCAAGTAGTGGAAGGGGAAAGGGAGATAGATTCTACTGCACATACACTGTCTTTCACCCCAGCCTTGTTCCATTGCCCACTGGTAGCTATAGAACCTCACACATATAGTGACTGACACCCCAGTCTTGTTGAACTTTCCCACTGTAACCACAAACTCACACATGCACTGCGGGTGATTTCAGAATTCTTCCACTGGTAGATACAGAACCACACATACACTGTCTGACACCCAATCTTTGTACCTCTGTCCACTGGTACCGCTAGTACAGCTGTCCACAGTATCACACATACGCGGTCTGACAGCCCACTGTTGGAATACTGATAGCCACAGAATCACACAGACACTGTCTGCAACCCCAGCCTTGTTTCACTGTCCACTTGTAGCCCCAGAACCACCCATTCAATGGATGTGAAAATGCACTGCATGAGGCTCAGGTTACATAATATGTTCTCTCTTTGCACCATGAGGAGACCTCCCCAGCAGGGAGTTTTACTGGAGTTGCTACTTCAGACCCTGGCTTCATAGATTGGTCTATAATTTCTTGGGCCCTAGACTCAAAGAGAAGGATGTTGTCACACCACCTGTGGTTATGCCTTCCATGGTTTCTCAGTGGTCACATCTGCCTTATCTACTTGCTTTGCGCCAAGATAGATGCTCGATCTTCGTGCCATGCTCCTGAGAGTTTCTGTTGCTTCAGTATTGTGTCGCCTGAACTTGACTTTTGTGTAGCGAACTGACATGTCCTAACATTGCTTTCTGCCTGCTGATTTAAGTTGTCACGATTCTCTGGCTTTCGATCCAGCTTATTCTCCTACTTAATTTTTCATTATTATTTGATTTCTCCGCTGCCCATCTGGTATCGACCTCGGCCTGTCCTGCATCATTCTACTTCCTGACTGAATTCAAAAGGCAAAATCTGGTCCTTGCAGGCAAGGTAGCCTTCCATAGTGATCAAAACAGATAAGGTGGCCCTCCATTGTGATCAAAAGCAAGCATGGAGAAGAAGACTTGACCCTAGAGTGAGGAGGAGGAGATCGGCAAAAGAGAAGCAGGAGTATGAACGGAGTAAATATCACCAGAAGTAGGTGTCTGCCCTGTCTGACCCTGATGCATCAGATGCCCCTGGAGTCCTAGCAGGTAAGACTTCAGCAGGATCTGGAAGTAGCCTCTCTGCAATTTCATCAAGTTCAACTGTGGAGAAGGGGTTAAGTAAAATTCCAATCTTTTCACAATACCATATACCTAAAATGTTAATTAAAACCCAGGAGTCAGGAGGGAGTCAAAGCAGGACTGTTATTATTAACCAGAACCTAATATTTACAAAAGCAGACATTGCTAGCATACCTGATTACTCTTCTTTGGAATCTAAAAAGAAGAAAAAAAGCATCTCACCAACATCTCACAGACCGTGGTGAAAATGCATTACACAACAATTGAGGTGGTGGTGACCAGACCCTCCAATGCAGCGGGGACACAGTCTTCAGGAGGCCAGCAGGTGAGGGGATCCCCAGGACATGGACAGTCCCATCATTTGCATGATACCATCTTTCCTGAGGACAAAGGGAGTTCTACCCATTTCCAGGTAGTGAAAGAGGGAGTGCACTCATGGCTGTGTGAATGCAGGGGAACACTGTAGGACACTGAAGAGCTAGGACTGATGCTACACAATGAAGAAGATTGTCCAGCTCTCCCACAGAGGGCACAAAAGGAGAGTGGATGTGCTGCAGGACATGCTCCAGGATATGATGGAGACAAGGGGAAGAACTGTGGTGTTAGGTTGCCCCCTAAGTCCCTTGGATAGGTGGAAGAATTGCAAAATAACCTTCAGGGAACGGGTTAACTTGATAAAGACCGTTCACCTTCTTGTATGTTACTAACTCATGTCCTGTTTGTAACGCCTGGTTGGGTATATATTTTCAGGAAGTCAGTGTTTCTCTTTCTTGGGACCTAGATGGAGGGTGATAGTGTGAAGAACATCAGTGTGCCACATGGCCATCTACACACCAAGGTCACACCACAGCCTTGTTGCACTGTCCCACTGGTAACCACAAACTCAGATGTTCATTGTCTGGCACCCCAGCCTTGTTTCATTGTCTCTGATAGTCAAAGACCACACATACACTGTCTGACACCCCAGCTTTGGAGATGGATGTTTTTGTGAAGGAAGGGGAATATATGGCAGAGGGCAGGGACATGTGGTGGAGGAGGGGGGTATTCATTGAGGTGGAGTTGGTGGCACATGGTTGTTGACGATGGGGTGACATGATGGAGGAGCGGGACAAAGGGTGGGGAATGGGAGGGGCAAATGGTGGAGGATACATGATGAGAAAGGTGAGACATAGAGGAGGAATGGGGAGAAAATGTGGAAATCAGTACCCCCTCAGAATTTACCTACTCACTCTGTATGAGCGCTCAATTCTGGGGATCTTATCTTCTAGTCTTTGTCATTGGTGGCTCCCTGCAGTATACAGAACATGGCTCTCCAACAGACAACCCTTTCATTGTCAGATGGCTCCTCAGTGTAATGAACACCCTTTGGGCAGTGAAAGAGTTAGGTGCTTCTCTTGCTGTGCCTATAGCAGCCTTGAGTCAGAATTCTATTCAGTGTAATAAAAGGGTTAAATTAAATATCATGGAAGACTCTTTCTATTCTTCCTTTCCACAAGGTGATCAACCATTTGAGCCAGGGAAATGAGTGGTCTTTGTGTCTCTCACTTTCTTTACTTTGTTCCTGAAAACAGAAAGACGTGTAGAAAGAGGCTGCTTTTGAGAGACTCATTTAACCCATTCCTTGAATTTATCAGATTCCCTGTTGGTCTCAGAGGCAGGCTAACTGTTGGTAAGCATAAAATCACCCGTCAAAACAGTGGATACTGCATTCCTCTACAATGCACTGAACGGACTCTGGAAATGAAAGGGTTATCTGGTTGAGAGCCAAATTCTTTATACTGCAAGGAGCTGAGGATGAAAATGACTAAACCCCAAGACCCACTGGGATTGTATGAGAGCAGGTAAGTAATGCGAGGACATTTTCTGTCCCTCCCCCCTTTTGAATGCTATTGTCTTTAACATCACATAATATGGTAAACTGAAAAGACACACACACGTACCATTCTATGTCTGGAAATTCCCAATGGTTCTTATATATTTTGTCCTTGTGGCTTTTTTTCAAGAGAGAACCTCTTCAAGCATTCCTGGATGTCTTGTTCATAGAGGTGGACATGACATTTTCTGTCAGAAACACAGAACAGCAAGCGTTTAACTGCATGTGGCACTCATAACCTTTTAAGTACAAGAGGGATGTGCAGTCAATTGCGTAACTTTCTGGTCCTTAGCCCTTGAATGCAATGCCATACCTCTCTTGTCCTTAACCCCTTAAGGGTTAGAGGGGTGTGCAACTTCGTCCAGCTACCAACCTCTCTTTATAGTCTCCAAGAAGGATAACTGCCGTCACCTGGTGCTAGACTTGAAACATCTTAATCTTTTAGTGCATACACCAAGGTTTAAACCAGAATCCCTATGTTTAGTCATTATCAGTGTCGTCAGTGTCATCTGTCCTGTGTTATTGTCTTTGTCCTTACAGACACATTTGGATCTGTGGAGGTGTGTTCAGGAAAGCCACCTGACAGTAAGAAGACCATTCACTATCATGGAGTGGTTTGCATTGTCTGTCAGGTTGGGGTGGCAACCATCTGTCTTTGGGTGTCTCAAAGGTTTTGGCCCAGCCCCATGAGCAAACTTTCCATCAGTCTGCTGTAACTTAAGTCAATATAGCTAAATCTGGTTCTCAAGAATTGGTTACAGTTTCTCCACGGACATCTGTTTCAGGTTCAGTCTAACAACGTAACAGCAGTGCTGTATGTCCATCATCAAAGAGGGACCAGAAGCACTTGTTCATGGTCAGATTTTTGTTTGATCTTCTACTGGGTGGAAGCTCATTTTTTATATCAGTAATTAATATTCAGGGGTGGAAAATGTAGCAGTTGACTAAATCCCAGGCAATGGAATAGAAAGCCTTCCATTTTCAGTTCTATAGTTTAGAATTGGGGTATTCCAGTTGTGGACCTGATGGTATCTCAAGGGTATTGAAAGGTTCCCCAGTTTTGGTCCAGGACCCACAGACCTTAGCTGTGGACTCAGTGGTGATTCCATGGCAAGTCCCCCTGGCCTACATATTTCCTCCTCCTCCCTTGATTCCAAGAGTGTTGAGAAAGATCAAGATGGACAGAGCACATAACATTCTGATTGCACCTCAGTGGCCTCACAGGGCTTTGTTCACAGATCTGTTCACCCTGATGGTAGACAAGCCATTGTGTCTCCTCCTTCTTCCAGACCTCCTCTGTCAGGGTCCTCTTTGTCATCCAGACCTAGAGCTGTTAGCCTTGACAGCATGGCTTTTGAAGCTAATGTCCTGAGAAGGAATGGCTTCTCTGAGCTAGTCATTGCCAGTATACTTAAATTCCCTTAATTCATTTTCATCCAGAATTATCTACAAGGACTGGTCTTTCTTCTTTGGGGGGTGTGAATAACATGGTTTGCGTCAACTTTCTTTTCACCTTCCAGTGATTTTTGGCCTTTCTCCAAGATGGCCTCTACAAGCTCTAAAAGGGTTTTCAACTTAGTTCCATCAAGGTGCAAATCTCTGCCTTGTTGGTTCTTTTTCAGGAGCATGTAGCCCTGTTGGCAAATGTTCAGACTTTTGTTCAAGGTGTGTATGGCCCTAGCCTATCTTTAAGTATCACAAACCTCCATGGTACCTAAATCTGGTCCTTTGATTGCCTCAGGGGATCCTTTTGAATTTTGACTTATGTGTCTTTTTGTTTCTTGACCCTTAAGACCATGTTGCAATTCTGTTCTGCTAGTGGCCAAACTGCAGACATTGTCTTGCAGATCTCCTGTGATTTTTCTTGGAGATAAGGTGGTCCTGCTACTTACTTTGGGTTTCTTCAGATAATAGTTTCTGATTTCCGTAATAGACAGGAGGTTATGCTTCCTTCTCTTTGTCTTAATCCGTCCAGTAGGCGAGAATGGATGTACGTAGGTGTCTCAAACACTATGTTTATCATACAGAATCTTTTTGGAATCAGATACACTGTTTTTCCCAATGGCCCTCGCATGGGCTAAGATGCTTCTATGGTGACAGTGAAGTTCTGGATCAAGAATGCCTGTGTCATTAGAAAGGCAACAGTACCCTTTCGGATAATGATGCATTCGACCAGAATCAGGCTTTTGCAGTGCAGTTCTGCCAGACGGCGATGTAGTAATTGCTTCCCATATTCGTAAAACATTGCAGAGTCAACGTGCTAGACTTGTCTGAGGCCAGTTTGGGGAGAAATGTCCTCCAGGCAGTAATGTTTGTGTAGAGGTCTAATATTCTTCTTTCTGTTAACCTTTTTTTTTTGTTGCACATATCTGTGTGGTAGTGTCCATTGACACCTGACATTCATGGTTTTATTTTTTTGACTCTGATGAAACTGGATTTTTTGTTGAGACAGTTTTGATATATCCCCATGGTTCCTGTGTTCCACAATTGACAAAATGAAAGTTTTTTGTGCATTTACTGATTTAAATCCATTTCACTTAATTCTTGTGGAACACAGGACATCCCTCCCGCAGAAAAATATGTGGTTTGCATCATGGTCAGTGATGCCCTTGGTGTTCTTTTGCCTGGTTATTGCCTTACTGCCCTGCTTTTTTCTGTGTGTCTTGCCTCTCTGTAAAATTAGTGCTGCTGCTTCCGGGGGGGGTAGTCTCTTCCTCCAGAGAGCTTTGTCTGCAAGTACCCTGCCTCCTAATGATAGCAAGTTAAAGCGGAACTATCACCCTATATTAAGTCCCACCCCAATAATTAGGCATATGGCGATTAGGTTCTTAACAGTGCTATTATCGAGCACAAGTACCAAGTTCTGAAGTAATCCTCCTTTTTCTGAGACTGATGGCCAGGCTTCTTGCTTTAGAGCAATCTGCGCACCTGCACCATCAGTCCCTTCCAGTACCTTATCCCTTTGAGTGCCAGAGGCTCCGGAAGGGACTGACAAAGCAGGCGTGCGGATGTCACTAGGGCAAGATGTCCGCGCTCCGTCCTGCCTGTCAGCCAAGGATCACTTCAAATTTCTTCATGAAGAGGTAATAATTCTGGCGACTAGCGCTACTAAGCAGCTAGTCGCCAGATAGGCAATTATTAAAGACAACCTTTGTTAGCGGTGTTAGTTCCCCTTTAAAGGGTTACACATTACCCCAGTGTTTAGGCCCTGCCTAGATTCATTCATTTCACAGTGTATGATCGCACTGGCCTATCGCAGTAAGTGATTAGCATAAAGTGACAGTGTGCCACCGACAACTAAAAATTAATGTCTCAGAAACTATTTATATTACAAACAAATGGCTAGTACAGCACATTATGTAGATTTTCATTTTCCTGAAAACTAAGTAAACTTACCATAAAAGTGACTAATTCACTTTAAAGGGTTAAGGTTTTCTGTTTACTGATTGCAAATACATGCATAATAAAATAAAACAGAAAAATTAAAATGAGAGAAAACTTAGGGCCATGTGCACAAGGTAGAAGGGAAGTCCTTTTGGAGAGAAATAAAACTGTGGAGAAAAGAGAACTTCCAGTGTTTTAATGGAGCTTTTAAACCCATGAATGCTAGAGCTCTCCTCATTTCAGAGCAATGTGTTGAAGAACTGTCTAGTATTCAATTATTTGTCCCCATGGTACTGTTTGTTATCTCCAGAATTGATACTCTTAACCTTCCTTAGTATGAGTCTTGGTCAGAGTTTAGGCCATATGCATCATGACTCATTTGAATCAATAAAAAAAAAAAATTGTGTTTTCGAAATTATTTGTGAACTAACTTTGCTTCCGTTATGTGCATAAGCCTAATTTCCTTTTCTCTTCCATAACCTGTTACAGGGGAATTGTAGCACTGCAGACTCTAAAAAAATTAGTGGAACTGACCGGGAAGCCAGTTCATCATCTTTTCGATTATATTTGTGGTGTTAGCACAGGTAATACTTGAATTTATTAATTTGAATATATGCTATAAAAGCTTCTTCAGTTTAATGGACTTTCTTGTTTAATCCTGTAACCCTGTGAGTGCCAGTGGGGTGTTGGACACCCCTCTTGCACTCAAAGAGTTTAGGACCAGGAAGGTGCGCAAACATTGCTTTGCAATACTTTGCTCACTCCTCTGGTCCTTGTAGGGATGGTAATGTCTATAATAAAGTTTATCTCCAAGTCTTCCCCATCGTAAACATAACACTTTTCGCTATGTATAATATCGTATTGTTCAGTAGTTCAAAAGTTATTCAATGTAAAAGTAGAGGACAACCGGAGGGAAGTGCACTCAGGTCCACCAAAGCATCACCAGCCCAATCACAGTATTAAAAACATTCTTTATTATGCGAATAAAAACATCCACTAATAGAACGAGGTATTATACAGCAGCAAAACACTGCATCATATGGCTCATCACCTAACGCGTTTTGTAACCGTCAATGGTCACTTAATCATAGGAAAAAGTATCCCTCTCCCATCCCTTCTGGCCACCTCCCCTTAGAGCTGCAATCCGGTCGTGGAACTGGACGAATGCAGCGAGGGACAAACTTAAGTCAGTAAGTATAAGGAAAACCCTGTTCCCCTTGAAGAAGGAGGGCAGGATTTTCCTTTGTTTACTGTAGTTTGTCCCTCTCCATTCTCCATCAGGACCACGATTAGATTCAGTGTGACACGGCCAGAAGGGGAGGGAAGGGGGTCCTTTTACATTGAATATCTTTTGATCTACAGAGCAGTAAGTTATTAAACATAGTGCAAAGTGTTATGTTTACAGTAGAGAAGACTCAGAGATAAACTTTATTGTAGTCATTACTGTCCCTTTAAAGGGTTGAATTAACTTTTTATTGGACTCTATTGTCTTTTCCATTTAAATTGCAAGTCCAGTAAATACTCATGGAATAAATTATGTTCCTGCAATAATTAGTTTAGTTCCCTTTAACACCGTAAGGGACATGCGGTCTGGGGGCGGAGTGTGCTGGGGGACCAGTGCACTTTTTTTTCCCCTGTCCTGCTTAGTGATCACAGTGTGCCGCGTAGAAGCACAGCAATAGCAAAATTATATGACGTGCCAGGACCGCCACCGGTCCTAATAACTGGAGCATCATTGATCTTTAAGGAGCTAACTGCATAAGTAAACAAACATAAATCTGATTGTTGGTCCTAAAGAGAATAAAGCTCAGTGTAGTTAGCAATAACTTTAATGGACCGGCTTAATAGCTTTTCATAAAGTAAGGAGCTTTCTTAACCACAGTTTCTTCTGCAAGTTTTCCATTTCAGCTCATATTCTAGTAGATTATATGCCCAAAGGTGTGAACAGGTGCATATGTCTGACAGAGTTTGTGCCTAGCAGTTGTGGAGCCAGGGGTAAAAATGTCATCATATTGAGACACTAGTTACAAAGCCTGTATACACAGGCTGATCCGGAGCGGGGAGCTCCGGATGGCTCACAGCCTGTCTGTGCTTCTGGCTCCGGGGCAGCAGCAGAGGCGCTGGGTGACAGTTTGTCACCCAGCCGCCGCCGCCCCAGAGTCGGGAGCACAGACAGGCTGTCAGCCTTCCGGAGCTCTCTGCTCCGAATCAGCCCATTCTGCGAGTCCCTACTGCGCATGTGCGGTTATGCACACAGTGAGCAACGCATTCTAGGACTTTATGTTATAGGATAAAGCCAGTATCGAAGTACATTCAACTCCTGGACTCTAAGAACATGGTGAATGGCTTTGTTTTATTGTGGTGATATCTTTACCTATTACTGAGGCATGGGCATGGCTGCTTTTCCCCTCCTAACCTGGCTCCATAAGTTATGTCACACCTTTGCAAGACTTTTGCATGCTAAATATACTCATGTTCTGTTTTATTACAGTCATATTTTATTATTTATATTGTCAGATGGAATCCCCTCTTCCATACAAAACTGGAACATATGCACAAAGACAAAGTAGAACAACATTGGGGCAAACTATATGTTCCAAAGGGAAAATTAAAAATTTCAATTTATTTATAATGGGGCTTTTAATTCATTGAATGCTAGAGAGGTCTTTCTGCATTGTATGAACACAGTAAGGTATCTAATGCATTAATCCTTTCAGTGCCAAAATGTACAGAATACATCCCCTCCCCAGGCCACAGATGTAACCCCCCGCCCCCGCAGTATGGATTTTTCAACCCTTCCTGCCCTCCCAGAACTTTAATTCAAAACAGATCACACCACATTTTGAGGTATTAGGACCCCTCTTGATGCAGTTTCCCGGTCAGTTGATTGATATTGATCAATAGCTCTGAGTGTCCTGGGAAGCATCACTTGCTTGTCTGCATGCAATCTGATCTTCAAGGTTGACTGAGCAGGATCAGGGTATGCCTTCCACATCATATGTGACATCTCTGTTGATGACAGCTTCCTCTCATAGCGCACACTCATTCTGGTAGTTCAGGCCATGTGGAGGCAGGAGAGTCACACTAAATAGCATGGTCAGCTCACTGTGGGCTGGGCAATCAATAGGCGGGGTGGGGGGAATCCGGAGGGTCCTGATTCCCCCACTAGCAAGGTATGAATAAAATATAAAATATTAGAGCAAGTGTACCAGAGGGATGTCCATGGCATTGCTTTGCAATGTTTGGGACAACCCGGTGACTGACACACACTCACAAACACACACCTTCTCTCACTGGTAACTTCTGCGTCCCCAGTTTTGTTCCACTATCCTACTGGTGGTTAAATACATGCATAACTGCCTGTCACCTCCAGCATGTCCCACTGTCCCATTGGTAGTTACAGACACACACACACACAAAAAAAAGTGTCTGGAACTCAAGCCTAATTCCTCCAGTGCCCACTGGTAGCCACAGAACCACACATACACTGTTGGCTTTCCCAGACTAGTTCCATTGAGAACCATACTCCTGACACTCCTGCAGTATATCAACCCATACCAATTTAACTAGGTTGGTACTATTTTTCTTTGGTTGGCACTAGGTACTGAAAACAGTAAGAAATTATACTTTGTTGAAAGATATTAATATTTTTGCTTTTTTTTTTCCTTGTAGCACAACTTCCTGGAAATAATTGTATACATTAGCCCAATTGTAGAAAGGCATGCTACTACTCATTTCATGTGGCTGGGTGTCCACATTTCTAAATTGTATACTTTTCTCTGTTTTCTTAATACGTGTAGTTTGTACAACCATTAAAGTACACACAAATCATATTTCAACATTGTATGACAAATTAGACTGTAGTTGGCATAGTTGTTTGCTTCTGGCTCCCCTTATGGTACTGTACGTCAACCTATACCAATGGAGTACCATTTTTCATTGGTTTGCACTAGTTCCTTGGTGTTGAAAGGTTTTAGTATCTTTGAAATTGTTGAAATGTTACTTTTTTTCCTATAGCACCATTTTCTGGAAATAATTGTGCATACTAGTTTAGAGGTAGAGACATTGAAATAACTGTTTGATGTGGCTAGTTGTCTTCTTACCAAAATGTTATTCTTTAATTTCTTAATTTCAGTAGTTGTTACAACCATTTTAGTACAGGAAAAACATGTTTAAAAAAATGAGACATTGTAGTTTGAAGTTTTGTGTAAATTAATACAGAAGAAACTTTTTTCAAAGCTATCAGTACCATTTTGAAAGAGCAGAAATATAAAACAGCTTTTTTTTTTTACCCTTTTTTATACTTGTGACACCAGCCTATAGGTAAAAAGACAATGATCCCTCATTTGATATAGGTGAATCTCTACTCTATAAAATGCTGTGCCTTGCTTATCTTTTGTTTCATAACGATAATGGTTATGACCATTTTAGCACAGGCATATGATTTAAAAAAAAGAAAAGTGGCGTGTGGAGGTTAATGCTTCTGGCATCATATACAGTATGTTAGCCCATAAAATGGTGTGCCTTTCTTCTTTGACTGGTAGCAGATACTGAATGCAGTACGAAATTTCATGATTTTCAGAGTTTTTAGAATCTTTAAAGTGATGGAAATGGTTACAAAAAAACAAAACAAAAATAGGCTCCAACAGTTTAATGTTCCTGAAACCCTATAGATTAGGTTCACCCATACCAGTAGGACACTATTTTTGTTGGGCTGGCACTAGATACAGAGTATACTTGGAAATTCCATGGTGCTGAAAGCTTTTAGAATCTGTGAAGTAATTGAAGTGTGAAAAATGGTATGTTTTTTTCCTATATGCCATTTTTTTTGAAAATTGCTGTGCACACCAGCCTAAGGGTAGAAAGGCAAGTGACCCCTCATCTGGCTGATGTGTACTTTTCTTATGTCCTATATGGAACTCAGGAAACATGGAGTTGAGCTCCAAAAGGCAGGGAACTTCAAAAAGGCTTCTTTTGGGCAGAAACTCCCTCTTCCAGCTCAACCATCTGATCAATCCCAGATTAATGTTATCTGCAACACATTAATGTGGAAGAAGCTGTCACTTATCTTAGTTTTTAGATCTATTTTATCCTTGCTATTAGGCAGGCTCCCCATCACTGGGTTCTCTAGACTACATCATGGTGGGAGTTGCAGTCTGGCACTAGCTGGAAAGACTCTTGTTTCATACCACTGGCTTAAGGGATGCCTTAAAATCAGTGGGGATTTGTGGGTTGTAAATTTCCCCTCTGTACTCTAGAATTGCAGACCCAAAACCAAGTGGGGGCTTTAATAGTAATATCATAACCCATCTTGCCAAGGTACACTTCTCTCTGCAACTCTTGTACCAATATCTGCAGAAAATATTAGTGGTTGGTGTTTGATGAACAGGATTTATTAAAACAAGAAACAAACAATGACTGTTAAAATAGCAGCTCAATGCATTTCAGAACTTAGCATCCTTTCTTCAGGAGCCAGTTTGGTCAAAAAATGCTTAAAATCTTTATTGCATAAATGCCATAACCTGTTTCATGTTGCCACCTGGAAATAGGAACAGGATACTCAAACATGATATGACTTTTAGCAACCTCTGAATCTAAAAGTCTGTGTCGATTGTCAGTGTCACTGTGTATCTTGCTGCATATATTTTCCTTAGTTTTTTTTTTTAAAAGAGTCAATGTACATTTAATTGCCAGTCTGCAGTGTTTCAGATTCAATACACATTGAATTGTCAGTCTGAAAGGAGTAGTAAACGGTTTCAATTAACAAAAACATTGGTTGTGTTTTCCTGCTGAGTAAAACAAGGGTACTCACCTATAGCTCAACTGTGGAGGGTGATGCACTAATGTGTGATACAGTGGAGATGACTGCTCCAGTTTGATAAACCCTCCAAGCCCTATGTTATTTTATGGAGCCAGTGCACTGAGGTGTCTCTAACTTGAGAGATCTTAGTTCTTAGGCTCCATAGAATAACAAGGGACATGGCTTTAGTACACTGGAAAAGTGATCTCCGCTTTATCACCACTTTATCACACCTTAGTGCATAATCCCCTTAGTATTCAGATAATTCAATTTAATTGTTTGGGAGAGATGATCAGTAACAATTCTCCATAGAATGTGGTAGTAACAGCTCCATCACTTCCTAACAGCTTGAAGAGGTACAACTTTTAATAAAGCAACTCCCAGCCCCTGGAACACCTGGAACTGCCATACTTTGCATTCCATCTAACTCAGAGAGATACACCTCCTTTCTGTTTGGGTGCGACTTGGTTCATGGGGATGACATACTGCGATAGACCGTGGACCGCAGAGAGATTTGGATGTGTTCCAGGTGTGGGTGAATTTATTTTGAGATGAGACTGGAAATTGACACCAGACTTTAAGGTGAAATTGAGATTTTAGAAGACTGTCCTATAAGAATCGGACGTGTTATAGGAAATTAAACCTAGACACATTAACAAACATCAATTTTCAGATATACTATTTAAATAAAAGATAACACGTAATGATGTTTTTAGGTCATAACGGCCCCATATTAGGTCAATTCACTTCCGGTTTCTCTATACAAAATGTATTAAAACTTGCTGTTAAAATCAATTTATAATTTGAATAGAAGACTCTTTAAAAGAATCTAGAGGAAATGTGGGTAATAAATCATACTGATATTGATCAATATATCAATTGAAATCAAAATTTATATATTGTTTAGACCAATAAGAAATTGTTTGGACCATTAAGGTAAGCACAGGATAATTATCCAATCATTAGAGATGAGGGTTTTTTTAAAAGTTGTCTGTGAGATGCTGCTGTGTATTCCTTTTGGCTGTAGCTAGTTCTGAAGAAGTGGTCGAGAGACCACGAAACGTTATATAGCAAGCCTTTATTTCTAAGTATTTTATACTAAGAATATTTGTTTTTATTATAATTATTCTGAAAGATTTAATATATTAAAATTATTTTAAATTGAGCAGCACCAACTTGTGGACTTCTTCATCTCAAAGCATGGTTACCTGAGCAGGGACAGGTAACATCTCTAGCTGACAGCAGGGGAATCCGGTCCCGGGACCGGCGGAGGCATTGCAACAGAGCCGAGATCGCGGTAATAAAAAAGAAATCCTTAACTTAAAAGGTCTTCTATGTGTGCTTGCAAACCAAGCACACGTAGAAGACCTTTTTAGTGAAGGATTTCACAGTCTGATTAGTAATCATGACAACATACAGATATAGCAGGTAGGGGTTCATTAGTGCAAAGTAAGCACATATTACTTATATGGTGCTTTTAACCCCTTAAATACTAGGGAGTTTTCCAACTCATTGCCTTTCAATGCATTGGAGAGCTCTCTACCATTTAGTGGGTTAAAACCCTGCTTAAACCAGTGGATTTTTTCATATCACACTTATGGTGCAGTTTGTTTGTTTGCACCATTCTTGGTACAACAGCCTCAATGAGTATTTGTTTCTTCTTGTTATTCACACCTATTGACACTAGGTGGCAATATAAGAACATATTCATCATTTCCACATTGTTTCAATTCATTGATTTCTAAAGACATGATTAGTGCAGTTGCTTTGTGCCGTCTTGAGCACATCAAAGCAAATGTGAAATGTTACAGAGAAGTTGGAGCACTAATTTAAAATATGTTCTATAGCATAATACCTGAAAAGTGATGGTAAATGGTGTAATCTAATGAGTTTAAGACATGTACTAGCATCCCTCATAGTTGTTCTCCCCTTCAAGACAAAGGTGTACTAGACCTCTCTAGCATCAAGGAGTTAATTAGAAATTGGTATCCATTTTAAGTGAATAAACTATTTGTGTGCATTGCACAGTAAGCATTTTAATATGTTTTAGTGTAAATTATACAGGAAATCTGCTTTCACCTAACATCGGCTTGATAATCTTATTTTGTTAGGTTTAAATTTGCTGATTCCCTTGTGTTATTTTAATCTAATCTAGTAAAGGATTTCTGCCGTGTAATTACTGCCATTGCTGTCATAACATAATGAATGTAATTTGGCAGAGGCTTTCTGAATAAGGCCCAAACAATGTAACTTGCTCTACGTAACTGTGATTTTGCCTTTGCAGGTGCTATCTTGGCCTTTATGTTAGGATTATTTCACATTCCCCTTGACGAATGTGAAGAAATGTACACAAAATTGGGAAGTGACGTGTTTAAACAGAACGTCATTGTCGGAACAATGAAGATGGGCTGGAGCCATGCTTATTATGACAGTGAGATGTGGGAAAGGATGCTTAAGTAAGTGTGGGCTTTGAACGTTGAACATTGCTGCAAGTATTTGATCAGTTTTGTAGCATTCTGGGATTAATTATATTTTTACTGTAAGTTACATTGTTTAGCACAGAATAGTTTGTAACCGCATAGGAACTTACTTCTTGGATTTCAGAGACTCCTCCAAAATATTGCTTTGCAGTATGGTGGAAGAAGTCTCAAGCATCCATAAGTGAAAGTAACATTAGTTCTTTATTTTTGGTTTTACTGTTTTAATAACTTTATTATCTAACCTGACGGTTTTGTTTTCTTTACTGTTGTTCATTTACCTTGAATTTGCTTTTAGTCCACTTTTTAGTGATGTGAACCCCCTCTACTTGCAGTCTGTAAAAGACACTGGGACTCCTCTGTATCTTCAAATGATTATAAGAACACTCTCATCCTTTTTCATCTTAACACACTATATAGAGTGACATACACGCACATACCTCCTAAATGACTCTATTTAGGGATCCAAATCCATCTGTTCTTTTCCTATTCTGGTGTCTCTTTTTATAAGGTTAAGTCCACCTGGCAAGTGAAAAAAACAATCTTTTAATGCTTACAACGAGGTCACCTTGACATGATGCAGTGAACTTCCTCTAGGAAGAAGGCTCAGATTTTTTATTAACAGTGTCAAAAGACCATTTCAGACTCATGGGTATTTCAGGTAGTTCCTGATAGTACTATCGCTACTTCAATACATTACCCTCAAACAGATGTTTTACGTCCACTGTTCTAAAGGAGAAAAGCCATAGCTTTTCATCAATATCATCTTTCTTTTCTTCTGGAATTATTATTCCAGTTCCCAAAGAATAATGATCCCAAGGTTTCTATTCATATATGTTTTTTGGCCCCAAAGTATATGGGGGGGATTTTCAGAGCAGTCCTCCATTCCAAGTAACTCAAGACCTTAAGAGTACCCAGATTCTTCTTTTGACATAAACGTGTCCTACATGTCCATTCCCTATTATATTCAGTTTGCATACCAGAACCTGCATTATCATTTTAACCCTATCATTCAGGCCTGTAACTGCTTCCCAAGTATTTACAAGTATTTTCTTCTCTGGCATCACAAAAATGGGATCAACATCACTCCTTACCTTAATGACCTGCTGATTAGAGCCAGGGCAATTCTTTTACTACAGCTCTATGCACAAGTGACAATTTCAACTGTGGCAAATAATGGATGGATACTCAGTATGAACAAATCAAACCTGGAACAAAGACCATGTATTACAGGCTAGGAAATCAAAAAGTTCCAGTAGAAAATGTTTCTACGCACAGGCAGGCACTCAGGTCTTAAATACAGTTTTTTGTTTCACTTTCAAGAGGAAAAAGCCTACATTCTAAATCTGCATGTGAATTGTGGGAACCATGGGATCCACATAGGTTTGGCAATCAGTATTTCCTAAAATAGATCATCTTCTCTATTCTCATATAGAAAGCCATCACAACAGAGGCCAGCCTGAAAGGATGGAGAGCTATGTGCAATCATCTCTCCATTCAGTGTTAATGGTCCAGACAAGAGTCTCACCATCCCATCAATGTCTTGGATCTCAGAACAGTCTTGAAGTCCATACAGCATGAGCATCCAACATGTGGCCCATGAGCCAGATGCAGGGCTTCTGACCCCAGGGTGTTCCCCAACTGGATTTTTTACCAAATTAACTAGCACATATGAACTAGTAGGCCAGTAAAACCTAATCTTCTGCCTGCCAATACTGTACATAGCTCATGATTAGAAGTCTGTTAAACATCAGTATTGTCAATAAATACATAACATGAGTCTATAATACTACTATAGACTATAAACGGCCCTCACATTTATGGCTTTCTGATCATGTGGATGCCCCTGTCATACAGCTTAGAAAACACTCTTTAATGGACATCCTATTCATATAGAGTATGACAATGACTACAGTGGTGTATATATATGTATATATAATGCATTGCGTATCACACTGGCACCCAAATGCTTAATGGGAACTCTAACAATACATTTTAAAAGTTCTAATAGCCAAATGGTAATATCCAGACACATCGCAAAGCTTCCTGTTTTATGCACAAAGGCAAAGGATCCCAAGGCCACATGTGATGGTGATCCTTGGGATTATGATCTGGCATACATCTTTCCTTCAATAAGTGTGACTCCCAAGGCTTTCACAAAGATCGAAAGAAAAAGCTCATGTCATCCATCAGCATAGCAATACCAAGCCTGTCACCATAACTTGACATATCTCTTGATAGCAGAGCCATGGAAACCCCAAATGATCTCGACGTACTTTCTCAGGGTCCAACCCTTCATTCCAATCTAGCCAGTCTGACCTTAACGGTATGGAAATTGAAGCACAACATATAATGCAAAGGTTTCTCTGACAAGGTCATTTAAACAATGATGAAAGTATGAAAACTGGTTTCCTCTAAGATCTACTTCTAGAATATGGCGAACGTCAGACATATAGGAGACTATGAACTTGCCTCTTCTACATTTCCTTCAAACTGTATTAGATCAAGAAAGTAAGCTCAGTACCTTGAAAGTTCATATTTCAGCCGTATCAATGTATTTTCAAGGCAAACTAGCAAACATTCCATAAGTAAGTACTTTACTTCAAAGCATAATCCACATGGTTACTCCTTATGAATATATGACTCCTCCCTGCATTTTGAACTTGTTTCTAGTGGTTTTAATAAGATGATCCCTTTTGAGCCATCATCTTCAGCATCCCTCCGACATACTACGTACAAATTGGCGTTTCTAACTGTGATTTCCTCTACTAGAAGAGTGTCAGAACGCATTGCTCTGTCATATAAATCACTTTAATTGATGTTGCATGACAACAAGGTGGCTTTACAAAGTATTCTGAAATGTCAACCCTAAAGCAGTTTCTTCCCTTCATATCTACCAGTAATTAATACTATGTTCCATGTATATTAAAACTTGTAATAACCAATAAGAAAAACTGCATTCTCTAGATGTTGTTAGAGCTTTTCTCTATTTTGTCATTCCATAAGTTCTTAGACAGGGAAAACCTGCCTCCAAGTGCATCGTGGATTAAATGGACTATAAGAGAAGCCTATACACTTAAATCCAAATTACTGCTTTTCCTGATTACAGCTCAAGTTACAAAATCAATGAGTACCTCATGGGCTCTAAACCATCAGTCTTTTACAAACCATATCTGCAAAGCAACCACGTTGTCTTCAGTCCACAAGTGCATCCATTTCTACAAGGTCCATGTCCTTGGCTGACAGCTTTGAACACAAAATACTGCAAACAGCAGCTCCATGAGACATTTCCTCTCCCTCGCTGTGTGTTTGGAACCAAGCTTTTAGATTTCCTCATTGTCACTGTACCCCCCTTACTGGGCACAAAATAATCTGTTTTTTTAATATATACTTATATTTCTCTTATCCCATTGGATAGAGGCTACTCAGAGCATCCCTTTTCCAAAAAACTAATTTTGGAGATTGGGGTGCTCATCCTTTTCTAGGCTCTGCTTTTTGATAACTATCTCCTCCTATTGTTTGGCTCTATGTAAACTGACCTCTATGGAGTAAGTGTTAAGCAGGACTGGAGAGTGGCTGTAGTTATAAGTCATATGATGGAGGACACTTTATCCCCACAGTCTGAGTGACTCCAGTGGACTAAGAGAAAAGGATTGAACAGTAAGTATTAATAATCCCTTTTTTACAAGATCAAGGAGTCTGATTGTGAGAACTAATTAAAAGAATAAAGTTAATAAAGGAATAGTAGCAGAGTTTATACTTTTGTCTAAAACATTGGTATTCCCAATATTTTATTCAAAGTTATTGAAACTCAGACTTGCAGTTTTTGGGTTCAGTACTTCTAAGGCATGAAATGTTATGTTGGTGCTGTTGATATAGCAGCCTATGGACAGATCTGGTCAGTCAACCATAAACATTCACATGATGCTGCAGCAACAGTGCCTCTAACATGTCAGGCAATGGAGGTACTTCACAGAAAAGATGCAAGTTTGAGCTGTAGCAGCTTTTGAAAAACATCTCTCACAGTGGGTGTATCCACGTTTCACAGCAGGAAGATGTATTAGTATCCCTAACTGATCTAGTTGATCTAAGACACATCAGGGACAACAGTTTATCAACATTCTGCTCTTCACAGTTCTTCATATGCATCCCTAATCGTGTTCTTAAGAGTGATCAACATGTTTTTCTGAATAATATATGCAAACGTCCTCTAGACAGAGCAATATTCCATGAAATGTGCATTAATAGGACACATCCTTTTTTCTTCACGAAATGTGCTTTAATAGGAAAACCTCTTTATGCATGTGCTTATGCTGTGCTGTATTCGATTTGTTATGTTTAGCATCCCATTGATAGTGGATCGTTCAAGTTGAGGCTTGGTGTATGCAAACTGTGTGCACCATTGGCTTGCATTTATACTTGCTTATCGATGAGTGTGTTCAGATCCACTGATAAATCCCCAAATTGCAGTATGCAGGGAAATATGCAAATCACAGAATGCAGGGAAGTATGCTAATTGCAACATTAATCAAAATATGCAAATTGCTGGAAGATATGCACATTTCAGTATGCATCAAAATATGCTGATTGCAACATGTAGGGAAATATATGCTAATTGCAGAGTGCTATATATATATATATATATATATATATATATATATATATATATATATATATATATACAGTTGAAACCAGTAGTTTACATACACTATATAAAAAGACACATATGCATTTTTTTCTCACTATCTGACATGAAATCAGAATAAACCTTACCCGTTTTAGGTAAATTAGGATTATCAAAATTATTTATATTTGTCAAATGCCAGAATAATATGACAGAGATAATTTTTTAAGGCATTTTTATTACTTTCTGCAAAGTCAAAAGTTTACATACATTTCATTAGTATTTGGTAGCATTGCCCTTAAACTGTATGATTTGGGTCAAACGTTTTGGATAGCCTTCCACAAGCTTCTCACAATAGTTGGTAGGACTTTTGGCCCATTCCTCCTGACAGAACTGGTGTAACTGAGCCATGTTTGTAGGTCGCCTTGCTCTCACCTGCCTTTCCAGCTTTGCACATAAATTTTCAATAGGATTGAGATCAAGGCTTTGTGATGGCCACTCCAAAACAGTGACTTTATTATCCTTAAGCCACTTTGTAACCAGGTTGGCAGTATGCTTCGGGTCATTTTCAATTTGGAAGACCCATTTCCGCCCAAGCTTTAACTTCCTGGCTGATGTCTTGAGATGTTGCTTCAGTATTGCCACATAATCTTCTTGTCTCATGATGCCATCTATTTTGTGAAGTGCACCAGTCCCTCCTGCAGCAAAACAACCCCACAACATGATGCTGCAACCCCAGTGTTTCACAGTTGGGATAGTGTTCTTAGGCTTCCATGCTTCTCCCTTTTTCCTCCAAACGTAACGATGGTCATTATGGCCAAACAGTTCAATTTTAGTTTCTTCAGACCACAGGACATGTCTCCAAAAATGTAGGTCTTTGTTCCTGTGTGCATTTGCAAACATTAATCTGGCTTTTATATGTTTCTTTTGGAGTAATGGCTTCTTCCTGGCAGAGTGGCTTTTCAGCCCATGTTGATACAGTACTCGTTTCACTGTGGATAATGACACAATCTTACCAGCTTCTTCCAGCATCTTCACAAGGTCTTTTGCTTTTGTTCTTGGGTTGATATGCACATGTCGGACCAAAGCACATTCATCTTTGAGACACAGAACCCGTCTCCTTCCTGAGCGATATGATGGCTGGACATTCCCATCTTGTTTGTACTTGCGTATAATTGTTTGTACAGATGAACGAGGCACCTGCAGGTATCTGGAAATTGCACCCAAGGATGATCCAGACTTGTGCAAGTCCACAATTCTCTTCCTGATATCTTGGCTGATTTCTTTAGATTTTCCCATGATGTTACACACAGAAGCAGTGTGTTTCTGGTGTGCATTAAAATACATCCACAGGTGTCTCTCTAATTAACTCAGATGTTGCCAGTAAACCTATCAGAAGCTTCAAAAGACATGACATCATCATATGGGCTGTCCCAAATTGTTTAAAGGCATAGTAATCCTAGTGTATGTAAACTTTTGACTTTGCAGAAAGTAATAAAAATGCCTTAAACATTCTCTCTCTCTCTCTCATTATTCTGGCATTTGGAAAATATAAATAATTTTGGTAATCCTAATTGACCCAAAATGGGTAAGGTTTATTCTGATTTCATGTCAGTGAGAAAAACATGCATATGTGTCTTATATGATCCCTTTTTCTTTGGAGACCAATCTGTGGCGCATCAGATGTTGTTGGACTACATCTCCTATTATCTTTAGATAGCCATCAGGATTGGAGTTGTATTCCAACAACAGCTGGTGGGCCACAGGTTGCTCATCCTTACTCTGGTCTTAATGAACCATTAAATAACACACCTTTATGTATGTAGAGAGATCCTTAAAATAGCTGTAATATCTCATAACTTAAATTCCGGAGTTTTAAAATCGCATGCATGTATGTTAGACCTTTTTATGTAAGACAATAGTTTGATATATTTTCTTTATTAATTTGTCAGCTTATGCAGCTTTTACTGTCCAGCAACCAGTGCAGGTGGAAGGGAGAGTAGTGTGGAATGTTCTTATCTGGCTGTTATGTCCGACAGTAATGTCTAATTTGTTTAAACTGACAAATATTGCTGTGTGTCGTAAACTATTGTTTTATGAGATACTGGCAATATTGGCATGGCTTTGCCTGTGAGGTTAACCACTTAACAACCCATGACGGTCCAGGACCTTCATGGGTTGAAAGCAGTTAAGGACCCATGATGGTCCTGGACTGTCATGGGTTAAATGACAGCAGCGTGCCTCAGTGCACTCTACTATCATTCATTACAGGCTGAGACTGAGCGCTCCTTTACCGGAGAGTTCAGTCTCATCCCTTATCGGTTGTGCCAGGTCTTGTGATTGCTGCAGCAGTGATCACATGTACCTTCATTCTCAATTAATGAGGCAGTATGCTTTGCATACTGCCTG